>CP136870.1:13223176-14693176 GCA_033000465.1 Sciaenops ocellatus
AAAGAGCACAGTGAATACAAAAGCAGTTAATTAGCATTGCAGTCATGTTAATAAATCTGATAGTTGCATACTGGATCATGAACTGCTATTTTAATTGTTCTGACAATGACAATTACTTTGACACTGAAAACAATTACTAGAACTGCCAAAATAAGACCCATGTTGTGTTAAAGCAGAGCATCCTTTAACAAGACTTACAAAACAGATTTATTTCTGGAAAATGCCTTTTTCTCCAAATTAAACCTTCAGACACAGATGAATGTCAGTCAGTTTCCGATCCAGTTCTTGGAAATTCACATTGATGTGATACTACAGAAGAGAAGAGCTCATCCACTCCATCTTCTTTTCATTTGTTTACAAAACTCTTTGGATTGGAAGTGGATAGTATAACATAACCAAAACCCTGTAATCAAGCAATTTGGACAATACAAAAAAAAAGACAAGTGTCGGTTTGCAGCCACAAAGCCTCAGTAATATATTTTGTATTGACGGATTGCAGAAGCCGCAAACAGAAATATCGTATTTTGGCTCCTGCTGCACAATAAATAAGACATTTCACTTTATCATTTCCTTTCCTCTGTATAAGATCTGTTGAAGCTGGCAAAGAGTATTGTTTATGAATAAGACCAAATCCCTCCATCACAAATTTACTGACAATAATGCTCAAATATTGTTTGCTTGGTGTCTGCTGTGGAGGCAGCAGTGGCATCAAATTAAATATTGATGCTCTGCCTTTCTTTGATAATCTGCGAGAAATGAGAAACTGTGAAGAAAGTGTTTTGTTGCCGATAAACTTCAGTGTGTTTCCCATTTTGACAAACACTGCACCTGTAATTAGATGAGCTGTTTTAGAGGCCTTTATGCCTAAAGGAATTCGGTAAGATTTTTAAATCATTTATGCCTTAGGGATGTTAAAAATTAGGACAGAAGGAGTGGAGAGGAAACACAAACACAAACCATCCAAAAACAAATGCAATAAATCTCTCACAGCAGATTTTAAAATACTTCAATACCACAGTGAGGTGAAGTCAGTTGCCCAAAATGTATCATTTTTTGTTGCCGCACATTTTTGTATGTGTCTCTGTGTGTACAAATGTGTCCACCTTTGCAGTGTGTAAATGCCCTTGACAGCAAAGGCTGTTTAGGAATGCTGAACAGCGATGCTTGTTACCTACCATTCTATCCCTGCAATCATTTCATGATTGCCACTGATAGAACACACATCACACACATACAGTAGGTAGTGGGTAATGTGTGTGTATGTGTGAAAGCCTGGAGGGATGAAGAATAAACCCTTGTAACCAAGCAGAGCAGCAGAGCTTCATGGTTTCATGCTAATAAGTAATGCCATTTTCAAAAGAAGAGATCAGAATTGTACATGTACATGTCAATATGTAGGGATAATGACACTGGCCTCTACCCTCTGGAAGTGATGTGGGAGACAAAAGGGACTGCTATGATATGTAAGGCGAGGGTCACATTGATGAAATGAGTAGGCTACTTTTCTGTAGCCCTGCTAACTATGCTTACGTTACTCATACTGTAAGAAGGTATTCAGTGCACATTGACAAGCTTGCTTGCAGGGGCTAGCCCTGTTGATAACATAACCCTTGTTTTGTGATGGAATGAAAAAAAACAAAGAAAAGATTAGAAGTAGATTAATGAATCTAAATTAATAACTTTGCATTTCAAAATTGGTATTTCACCATGTTTAAACCACTCTGAACTACCTCTAAAAAAAACGTGTGGTAGACTGAAGCATGCATGGCGTTCACACATCCTGACAGCATTTGTTTTGGTATTTTAACACCAATATATGAACTGTGAAGTGAGGTGAAGGGTGGAGGAAGGGCACGAAAGGGCCAGCGCTGAGATGACAGCTCAAAACAGCTCGGAAAGGGTCCAGATTTAAAGTCTGACAGGAACAAGGTGATTGGTTGGCAGAGGTCATGGCAAAATCAGATTGGTTGAGGCGAATCATGGGAACCGGCAAAGTCAGGTGACAGATTGAGTTAACAACACAGCAAAATATGCATTAATGTGACACATGCATCGCCTGTGAGAGTTTTATCTCCTTGATTAAAAAAAACAAACAGCTAAGTGTCATTTGGTGGTGTCTTATTCCAACAAATAAGTAAAATTGGCATTAAAAATATATTAAAGGGTTCAACTTGATGTAACTTGAAGACACCTTGTTATCTATGCTGTATGTTTATTTTAATATATGTGCTCATTACATGTGCAAGGCAAAGTCTCTTGGGAGCAATAAAAGGTTTAATTCCAGCTGCGATTCACTTCGCTTTAAATCCATGTTGAATACAGAACAAGTATATCACCCTTTGCAGTTAACAAGACCCCTCGGCTCTTGACCTGTGGATCTATAGAGAAAGTGTCTATGGCTCAGCAGTAGTCAAGAGCAGCCATAGTTTCTCCAGCAAAGCTGACAATGTCACGGCTTTCTGTGCCTGCCGCTGAGGGCAGGCCCGGCACAGTAAGCGGCGCCATAAATGTCACTCTATCTTTGATGGGGCCTTCTGTGGATCGATGCCAATATGTAGCATATCTCTCTCCAGTCACCTAACCCCCATCTGTCCATCCATCCATTCATTCATTCAACCATCTATCCATCCTCCCCCTCTTTGTCCCTCCCTACCTTGTCCTCCTTTCCTTTCATCTTTGTCCATTTATATCCATCCCCCTTTTCCTGCAGGCAGTCTGAACTCTTCCCTCCTCTTCACCGCTCACTCTTTGTCATGAATATACAGTACCAGTCCAAAGTTTGAACACCTTCTCCTTTAAGTTAAGTTTGCCTTGAATTAAAAAAAAAAACATGAACACTGTCACCTGCAATGCACTCCACACCATCACACCTCCTCCTCCACACTGCATGGTGGGAACCACACATGCAGATTTGTTCACCTTCTTTGCATCTCACATACATCTCACAGCTCACAAGATACGGCGGGTAGATCCAAAAAGCTCAAATTTTAAAGTATCAACCCAAAGTACAGATTCCCACTGATCTAATGTCTATTTCTTGGATTTCTTGGTACAAGCAATTCTCTTCTTTCTCTTGGTCCCCCTCAGTAATGGTTTCTTTGCAGCAATTAGACCATGAAGGACTGATTCATGCAGTCTTCTTAGAATGGCAACGTTAAATTCTCAAAGTCCCTGTTCCACAGCCTGTGTAGAGAGGGAATGTGAGTTATTATGTAACTATTTTCTAAATGACTGCCCGATTACCTTGGCAAACGCATTCAGTGTAGACAGTGGGGTGACCCTTATGAGGCAAGTATCTGACAAAACTGTAAGGCAATACGAGTGTCAGTGATCAATAATTTTCATACTGTACTACTGTAAGAGAGTATCATATCAACTCTTCTGTAACCCTTTAACTGTCTTATCATTTAGAATCACATGCTGACATGTTGAGTTCATCTTTCAAATTTCTACAATTTATCCATATAAGGTGACACAGTCTTGTGGTTTGCATCACTTATTGTTCTCACCAAAAAACAGATGGCACCATATTTAAATAGGATGTAGATTGATATCCACCTGTTTAGGTGGTATTGGTGATATTGTACGGTCCTCACCAAACGTATAATGATGAACCTAAATGAGTTGTGTACAATTTGCCAGAAATGTCAGAGTTGATTTAAACTGCACCCAACAAGTCAAGTGTTAAGTATCATTTGTGTAGAAGTACAAATTTCATTTGGCTCTAAAATGGAAACTATTGAAAGGATGTTTACAAGAGGATTATTTTTGTATTAGGTGCTATGTGTGTATCCAGAGGTTTATTTAGTGTGCAGGATTTACCACCGTCCACGGTGTCAACTCTATCTCTCTCACCAGTGAGTTAGAGCTCTGAAAATTATAGACAGCCAGGGGGCTTGGTTAGGGTGACCTCCCAACACGAATGCTGAGAGGCTGCACATCTTTGTTTTGTGCTATCCAAAGCAGAAAAAAAGCACAGGAGGGATAGTGGTGAGAGGGGAAAAAGAAGACTAAAGCATACCAGAATAGACCCAACACTGGCACAAAATCAATGTCATCCAACACTTTATCACAGAAGCTACTCTGACGCAAATGCTAAGTAAGCACTCTGAAACTTAGAGGCCAGTTGAATAGCTGAACAGTTGTGCCTGGAAAATGTGGGCAATGTTTCAAAGACATCATGTCAGTCTGGGTGGTAGAAATTTACAGCAGTTTTTACTGTGAAAGAACAACAGTATTTCTAAGAGAAATCTGTCCCATTAAAGAGCTCAAACCTTAGTCTAATTACAACTAAGTTTGAATCGTTTCACCACTTCTATGTAGGATCATGTAAGGGGATTTGAAACTCACCAGAGAGTGCGGTCTGATGGTTATCATATAATCAAGCCATTATTAAGACTATTATATAATAGGCTAGGTAAAGAGTAAGAGAAAGTGACCTGGAAAATAAGTCATAAAAAACCCACTCATGAAGATAGTTTATGTCAGCAATTATTACCATCCTCACTCGCTCCACTTAACTCATTTGGCGCAATAATTTCCATATAGAAATGACATAATTGCTCTTTTTGTAAGTATTCAGCATGGGTGTTCCTGATATCTTTTTATAAATTGCATTTGATTGAAGTTATAATATGTCAGATTTTTATGATACGAAATCCTTTTTCTATACTATGTATGAATGGCAGTTTTGCAGCAAGAGCCACTTGCATGTGCATTATTTGATTGATTTCAGTATTACTGGGAAAAGTCTGCCTTTTGCCACACAGGATTTAAATTACCTGTACAGACACAGGGGACTGACAGGCAAATCAGACATGATGACTCCTCTCAGTCAATGGTTTGTCTGACTCCAGTGCCTCTTCTTCTGTTGGTGCTCAGCGTGTTTCCTGCCCCCAGATGTTAGTCACTGAGACTTGTCTTAATGTACAGTGAAGCATTAGAAGTTTAAATTACAGGGCTTTTGTCAATTTATAATTGTTATGATAATCGATCCATGCAATCGATTGTCTGTTTTCTGTCATAGTAAACTGATATATCTATGGGGTTTAGTCTGTTGCTCAGACAAAACAAGCAATAGGGCAATGACATGATCTCGAGCAACTTGTGATGGGTATGTGATGTGATGTGATGGGTTCTGACTTTTATAGACCGAATCATTAAGCATAATTAATTGTAAATATATATATATATATATATATATATATATATATATATATAAATCAACAGATTAATTTATAATGAAAATAATAGTCAGTTGCAGCCCTAGCTAGTTACAACAAATGTTTTTTGATCTTGTTGACTTTACTGTGATACAGGCAACACTATACTATAAATTGAACTGGTTGTACTGGTGTGAAAGATATCTGGGTGAGAAAAAGAAAGAATGCCATCTTTTTATGTGATATTTTGATGTGGGCTTTAGGTGCATACCTACACTTCAAGATTTTGAAGATGAATAAAGATTTTCATGAAAGAGCATATCTGGCCATTGCCTCCTGTCGGTTCTGTTGGGATTTTCTCAGCATGCTTGAATTTTCTTCACTTCTTATAAATTCTTCTTTGCATCTTTCTTGAATTGAGAGCTTTTTTCAGTAGAGGTCATGCAAGTTGTGAGGAAAGAAAAATATTTTTTTTACTGTGAAGTTCCACCCATGTAGTCTTACTTAGCTTTTAGACATTGTTTATTAAACATCAGTTCAGGGCCGAGTGACCAGTGGAAGAATCTGCTGATACACTGGGATACAACTAAATTTATTTTTCACAGATAACGGATGAAAGATGGGGCTTGGTTTGTTGAAAGCTGTTGCTCTTCTGGTCTTTTTTCTGAAAACACTTTTCATATTTTGTGTGGACAGTGTCAGTCCTGGAGATGATGGAGTATTTTGCGGCAGATTCCATTGAATTGAACAGAACTTTAAAAATGGTTCAGTTATTTGCTGTTGAATGTGTGGATTGGATTAGGATGCAATAGAGGGTTGTTGGGAGCGTTAAGCAGTGCAACAACTCCAGGTGAATCAGTACTCTCAAAAGCAGCTTGGATTTTACAGGTTTCTTTGAGAATTTGTCTCAGCCACGATGCTGTTTTATTCATGTTGTTTCTTTTTGTTGGGTACCCTCAGTTACATTTTTGTTTTAGCTTTCAAAGCGACCAGTCTCCAAATTTTTCCCTAATATTTAACGCTTACTCTACAGAAAATCAGTGGTGAACTTTGGTAACCTTAGTTGAATCCTCTAATAATCTTATCCAAATCCGTTTAGACTTCCAATGAGCCAAAACAACCAAAAGGGTCATCAGTTCTTGCTCCCAGAAATTGCTTTATTCTGTGCGTATAGTGGTTTCTATTTTAGGTATAACTTAATTAAAATTTAATACCATAAAATACCATATGATCAGGACTGAATTTTCATTTTGGCTTTAAAGATATATTCCCTCATATTGCTATTGGTGCCCCTAAAGTCCTAAATTTTACTCTTAGCTCCATGTTGATATTCTGAAACTCAACTGTGAAATGTGTTAAGATTAAGAACCGGGGATCTGGGGGCTTTGGTCATAACAAAATGAAAGAGTGTTACCGAAAATTGCCATACATTTAAAAAATGATGTAGTGTTGGCCTGTTACTTCAGGTACCACTGAGAATCTGAAATATGAATTGGGGAAATACGTAAGATCCTTGAGTTTGAAGGCTCACGAGAACACTGCTCAGCAGTTTAGAAAAAATATAGGCCATAATTTTATAACTGTGCAAAAGTTATCACAGCATCCACCGTTTCCACTATAGTAGCACACATTGTGGCAAGAGTTGCCCTAGCCCTGTGTTGGCACTCCTGCTGCGTCAGTGTTGAAATTAATCAGAAATGACATGAAACGGTGTCACCATTTTAGGCTTCAGACCTTCAACACAATGCCACATTGATATTCAGCCACACTACACCCAAAACATGTCATGTCCTTTGATTTGTCACCAGTCAAGAGAGAAGAGGGTTCAGACTAGGACTGAAAGTGATGTACAGTTTGTTGCCTTCTGATGTTTTCTTTTTTGTGCTATTTGATATTTGATGTGCAATGCATGCATGTGAAAACAGCCTATGTATCTCTGTAGTTGTAGTGCATAGTTCAAAGTCAGCAGCAGTTAATTAACAATAACATCTGTCTTTCAGTTACAAATTGGACTGTGAAATTAAAATGGGATGGAACTTTCTTTTCCTGGGGGAAACCAAATATATAAAAATAAATGATTGTTAGTAAGGTGCACACCAAATGTACACAATGCAAACAGGTAACCAGTAAGTGTCCTAAATATAAACTGGTTGATGGTAGTGATGCTATGTGAGTGATAACAAACAATTGATTTAAAAATATCAGACTTGAATCTCTAGTATTATGGCCGTAATTGTAGTTGGCCATGTGAAATTATAACAGTACCCACAAAGCTGTTATGTGTCTACAAGAACTAGCACACACATTTATAATTTATTTTTTTCTATTTCATCTTCAAGTGTGGCATTTTGGCTCTTTTGTGGTTAATATATTATCAATTTAAATATCAATTATATTACTTAATTAATAATAATGATAATAGAAATGAGCTGTTATGTGTGGTTCAGTTTAAAATTCAAACTGTTTTGGACATCAAAAAGTAATTTCACATCACTGGCTATTTTATCAAATTAAGAGGTCTAATGTGGGCTATGCATGGAGAGAGTCATTTCACAGGCTTGATTTGCTGCATCAACAGGTAGTCCTTAAGGCACAGAGACACTCTCCAGCATTCATTCTAATTAGCCCAGCTGCATAAAGCATCTAATGAAAACATATATGAAAGTTGTGTTTTATATTTATATTAAAATATTAGACTTTAAAACTTTTTTAAAAAGTTTTTGGAACACAGATATCTTTTTTTCTGATAAGCAGAATGGAAATGGTGTCTTTGTCTTTGCAGGGAAAAGTATGTGTATCCTTAAAGCCTATTCAAGCTGGGGTGATCTTTTTGTTCTGTGTGTACTGTAAAAAGGCAATAAACTGAATCTGATTCAGAGTTACATTGAATGGCTTTAACCTGAATCATACATTTAGGTAAACTGAAGTCAGGCTTTTTATAATAAATCCAGTTTTTTTCTGAGTCTTAAATATATTGCCTGAGATAACCTAAGCAGGAATAACATTACCATTGTCATCTTTTCTATATATAAGACATTGTGTATTTTTTTCCCCCTTTTTTTCTTTTTAAAGAAGTTTTATGCAGCCGAGCACTTTTCTCCTTTTCAGCAGTGCTATATCTAGAATACATAGAGGGGATCTCATGAGACTAGCCAACACTGCTGGATTATGACCAAAGGTGGAAAAACAATGCTATCTACTGTGTCTTTTTACAGCAGAAGAGTGTTATCTCTTATCTTGGAGCTATCTTATGATTCGTTGTCTCGCATATCTTTTAAAGCTTCCGAAGAAAATGTCGATGACCTCCTGATCATTGCACACATCTAAAGACTGTGTCATGAAAGATAATTTTCATGTTTCAGCACTAGAGGAACTTTCACAAAGAATTGACCTGTTTCAAAGAAATAGCAGGACTGCTGTTTATGTGCTCATTGTATGCTTTGTTGCGTCTGGAGGATTTCTTAAGGTAACATGCAGATTTCTTGGTTGGCAACTCATCACATAACAATTGAGTCCAAATCTCCAGTAGACCTTAATGAAGAAGGACATCAGTTTTGTTCTCTGCTACTAAAGGGAACCGTGAGTCTTTATGCTTGCCAAAATGAGTTGCTCTTTCATTCACAAATCAATGGTTTTTGGCTTCACTCCTTAGAGGTCTTGCTGTCTATAAAATCCTCCCCTATTGCATCTGCTGTTGGCTGACTACTGAAGCCAGGTAAAAGCAAAGGCCTAATTTCTGATCTCACACCAATACTTTTTTAATTAAATGTCTTATGTGACTGTTTTAAAGTATTGTATTCAAGTTTTTCACCATGTGTAGAATACAGCAATCACAGGTATAAGCACTGTGAGGTTGTTACACCCACGAGAATGAGATAACAGGGCTTTCTCAACATTTCCTGTTGAACTGATTTAAAGAATTTACATATAAAATGAAACCAGCTGCACCATGAATGCATACAATAGATCTTTCAGGCTGCTCTCTTAAAAGGTGACAATTGCTTTTCTGGCTTCTTTATTGTTTTGCTTGTACTATTTTAACCATTAGATAGATGATGAAAATTGAACAATCGAGATAACAGATTCTCCCTTGTGATACAGTATCGACTTTTTCTGTCATATTATTTCAATGGAAGATAGTTGTAAATGCCAACTGTAAACACATTAATAAATAAATAAAAAATGATAATATTTCAACATGTTGAATTCATGTTGAGAAAAAAGAATGTTGCTTCCATTTTGAAAAGAATATGTGGTACATGTTAATATCTAACACCTAAAATAAGTTAAATAAGCCTTGCCTCAATACACATGTACAGTGAAAGTGAAAACCTACTCAGCCTTGTGACTGGCTTAAACAATTGATGTTTCTTGGCAGCAGTAGTGACTCCAGAGTTTTGATCAATCCCACTTGTGCACATGGCTGGTGAGCCAATACTTCAGACTGGTCAAACCCCACAATGACCCTGAAATATTACTGAAACAGAGCACTATCCGTGTACTAAACAATGTAACTCTACGTGTTGTGTTCTGACTGACTGTTCTGGCTCACGGTCTATGCTGCAAAATTGTGACACAGAGAAGTTTCCTTTGGTTTTTGTCCGATGGTTTGAGAGAAGGGGATAGAGCAGTCGTTAAGCAGCATAGACAGTGAATGAGAGTGAGGGAGCGCCGGTATAGAGAAGGCCGGTTAATCAGCGAAATAAAAAGTTATTTCTTGATTGTTTCACAGCAGTTACATTCAAAACATACAGACACATCCCCAGCAGCCCACCTCACCCCCCACCCCAACACTCACCTGCGGCGACTCGCCGTAGCACCTGATCCTGTCTGAATGCGGCCTAAGGGTGCCTTGCTATCCTGCGATCCATTCCAAACACCATTCTTTTTGTGCACCCCCTTGTTAGAAATTGTGCTATTTTACATTTAGAACTGGTCAGCCAGAGCCCCATTCATGCTGTGTCATTATCATGTCAGGACCACTCCCATTTGTTCCCAGTGGCCACCAAAAGGGCCAACTATTCATCCGCTCCCACAGCCGCCTTTCTTCATTTTCCCCTACTGCAATAAATCACAGAGGTCGTTCAAGAAAACAGAAATTACTGGCTTATTTTCCCCAAACTTTCATCAAAAGTCCACTTTTACAGGTGCAATTATACATAGCTTTCATGTGCGCTAGCATTTTTATTTGTGTATAATAGAACATGTAGTGCTTACTGAGTTACGGACATCACAACAAATGACAAAGCTGCCAAGACAATAACTTTCCTGGTGACATTAGCATTATATTAGGGTTAAGGGTTAGTTAATAAAACTTAGTCCTCATAACGATAGCAGTACAGGAATGTGTGTGTGTGTGTGTGTGTGTGTGTGTGTTTGTGTGTGTGTGTGTGTGTGTGTGTGTGTGTAGGCGGGTGTGCTGGCAGATCTGTACTGTGTGATGATGGTCAGATGTGTGGGTGTGGGGAGGTCATGCTGACTGCTGATTACCCAGATGGCATGCTCACCATAGGTGTACAATTGACTAATGCCACATTCATCATAGATCTTTTCCTTCAACATGTCCCCGATGATGTGATATCCTTTCGGGTGCCATTGTGGTTTATATTGCTACGTTTACTTCATCGTGTCTATTAAATTGGTGTCCTAATGTAATGCATTTTCATAAAAAGGATATGAAGGGGCTGTCTATATTTATGCAGTGCTGACACCTGTCTGCTGTACTGCTGTATCATCTCCCAGCTTGATTATTTATGGCACTTTGCCTATTAAATCATGAGATACAGTATTTTGTGTATGCATTTGACATTTTGACTTAAAGGATCAGTGTTCAGTGATTAGTCTTCCCTTGCCTCACCCTCTCTTTCCCAGTGTAAAGAAGAAACTATGGTGTCTGCAAAAAATGTGAAGTCTTATCTCGAAGTTTGCCTGTCAGATCAGCTAATGTAGAAACATGACTGTGGTTAGTGGTGGATAAAAGGTTCTAAGGTAACAAATATACAGATTCTTATTTGTAGGTGATTATACAATTACGAAAACATAGTCATGCATGTTATTATCCCATTATTATTATTATCACCCCGTTTTTGCCTTATTCTGAAGAAAGAGCCCCCTAACCCTTAAGGGCATTGCCAAAGAAAAGGCTCCTGTACTGTCTAAAGTAAAAAGACTTCATCATCTGGGGACCATAAATATCCAATAATCCACAAACACCTCACCCACGTGTCCAGCAAGCCTGATGGATCCGTGTTGGTTTGAAATTAGGAAAATGTGTGCTTGTGCATGCTCTTCAAGCCGTCCAGTAAATTTCATAAGGATGTGTGCATGACATCAAAGAGGAGCATGCTGCGTTTCACTGCTTTGATATTCAGCGGAATTACAGATAGTGATCTGGGTATCAGAGAGGTCACACCGCGTGCTGACTCACTCATCTACTAAGTGGTAAGATCAAGGGTCTTCTTAATAATAGAGCCTTGTAGGAAGGGATTTGCTGCACAATAACAAGGATGATCTCATGATGCAGTCAAGGTGTGCCTCCTCACCACTAGGCAGTGAATCTAGAGCAATGCTAAGCAACTTTTTAATGTATGCAAAAAGTTCTTCTTAAAAAAGAACGCAGACGAATTAGTTGGGCTTCATGATGACTGTGAGGCATAGTTGAAAGCCCCAGGAAAAACGTCTTCTGTCAGCACAACCCAACCTGATCTTACTGCAATAAAGACATCAAAGAGACGCACAAATCTTTTCTTCACACAAATCTACTCATTGTCTAATTAAGTTCATGCATGGCAACATAACAGATGAGCCAGCAGAAAAGTCCTGCATAGGTTAAACTGGACTTACTAGACAAATATGGAGCCGATTACCTCTGACAGGCCCCATTAAGGCTACAAACAACCCCCAATATAACTCTCTTAAGGTAACAAGCTCACACTGTTAAGTACTCACAATATCTTAAATCAAGAGAACATACCGTTGTGAAAAATATCTAAATGAATTGTCATAAAATATACACCAGCAATTTTACACTAGCAATTTTCAGTAATGGCTCACTGGAAACATTCAGGAGTAATGATTACCCTGCATGGTTACCCTGGAGAAATGTGACACAAATTTCTGAATATGGCTATTGAATTGTGCTAACTAGCAAAGACTTTTCCTATCCCTATTTTTGCAACATGTCATTTATGTCAAGTCTAGTCAATTTGTATATAGCCCAAAAATGACAAATTTGTCTCAGGGGGCTCTATAATCTCTACAACATATTAAATCTTCTATTCTTATCCTATTCCTTGCTGGAGAATGTGCCCTGTCACATTAAATTGGGCTAGCTAGTCAAAACGGTATCCCAGCATCAATCTGCACCAACACTAAAGCTTTATGTGGAGGTTATCACAGTCGCATCAGGATGGTTGATTAGGATTCTTGTCTCTTCCACATGTTCCAAGCATATTTATGAGCAGACATATGTTGTCCTGTCTTTTTGCTTTAGGCAAAGTCAAGCCACTATGTCAGTCAGATGGGGGGCGGACCAAAGCCAACAAAGTGCATTAGCCCCTAGTGAAGCTTGTTAAATACCTTCATTCACACACACTGACTTAATATCTAATTAGTGTTGGGGCAGTTTTAGGTTGTCACCAAAATGTCAGATATGCATCTCAACAAAAAATGTTGCCACTGCACATGATTAGTGGCAAGCTCAGCTACAGTGTGGCCATTAAAAGAAAACCTCATCATTCGTATGGAAACTGTATGTGTGTGTGTGTATTTTGCTATTAGTAAATATGGACATGGCCTCTGTTAATTAACTTGCCTTGTTCATATATGTAGAATTACCAATAAATGGCAGCTCTAATGTAACACATTCTCTCTCACTCGCTCTCTCAAACACACACACACACACACATAAACACATATACAGATCTTTGACTAAACTGTCAGTGAGAGGACTGAGGATTTAGCCTACTTTTCTTCACAGTACAGCTGGAAGGATGTCAGTGTATTTACATGCCTTCACATAAGCCTCTAGGGGGAGGTCCCTTTTGATGTAAGAGTTCCCTTAACAGGCATGGCATCACATATTAGCTACTTATCTTTGTGTAAAAGCATGTCATGTTAAAGTGTGAGTGTGTGTGTGTGTGTGTGTGTGTGTGTGTGTGTGTCAGTCTATTGTTGTGTATTGCAAACTCATGCAAGTTTGAGGGATGCGGCGCATTAATTTAGAATTCCCTGCACCGTCATGAAGCATGTAATGTCTGTACTTAAGGCTGATCATGTGACAAATCTGTGCATTGTGCAGTCACATAATTTATGATCCACCACAATAACATTCAGGGGAACATGATTCACTTCCAGCTGCCCCAGGCAGTGAAGCATGGTGGATGGTCCAGATGGCAGCGAGGGGTGGCAGTTTGAAAATTTAAGGGTTTTAGTTCTCACAAATCTTATGATGTGATGTTAGTGAAATGACCCCGATGTTTCTCACTCAATGTTCTTACTTGGATCATCTGTGAATGCTTTACACCAAATAAGAGCAAAGTGACTCTAGGTTACAAATACAAATGCAGCCTTTCATATCTTCACAGCTGTTAAATATATTGAATTTTTAACGTTAAATGCATGCCAGGATTAACTTTGTATTGATGGATAAATTGCCCTTTGGTGTAAAATCACACTTAGCCTCCCTCGCTGCTTCTGTTTTTACATAAAATCTATGTTGAGTTATAATTAATGTTTCCTGAGATACCTCTCCTACAGCGCTTTATAAAAAATGTTTGTCTTTTAATCATAAGTCCTTGTACAGGTATATAAATCCATCATTCATCATCATGCCTCTTATGAATGGAAGTATTTACATGACATAGCGTGACGGGACATGACATCAGAATATTAATTTGGGGACAGTGTACTACTTTTCAAGTCATATCTATTATGGTTTCAATGGACCAGTCAGCTCCTCAGAATGTAAGTGGGACTATCTTCAGAGGGTCAAACCTCTGCAATAGATTCCAAGACAAAATGCCAGCTACATGCCTTTTACTAGTTTTGGCTTCATCTTGGTCCACGCAGTTTACTAAAGCTGATCTTGATTTTTGCCTTGCATCACCTATCATCCTCCTTTCTACCCCACCACCTCTCTCTGTCTTATTTTTAAACTGTGCTATACAAAATGACAGATTCAACAGTGACATTTAAAAGCCAAAAAGGTGTAGTAGAAATGAGATGTATGAAAAGGTGAAAACATAACAAGACAACGTTGTCTTTTCTGAAGCTTTGCAAGAAACTTTTGCCAAAACGACCATATTCCTGGTCCTCTGGTCCCTTTGGTTTCTTAACATGCTTCCTTCTTTGATTTATTTTGTTCTACCTCCTCACCAAAAGACTCATTTTTCCCCTTGTTGCTCTGTACTTATACACCTCTGAGCATAAGCTCTTAGTATGCTCTCCACCATTCTGTTATGTACGCTTTTACTCGAGTTAAAGGGGGATGTTAAATTCACCTTTTCTCTTTTTGTAATAAACTCTCTCCACTAGCAAGCTAATTTCCCCTTGATAAGCTATCAAGTCAGCAAGACTTGTGCAGAATGGTCTTGTCTATAAGGCCATTACATAGCAGGTTGTAAAAACAAAAAATAAATAGAAACTAGCAAAGCAAAGTGAAAATGTCCCCCATCTGTTCTTTCTGCTAAAGTAATTTGGATAAACAGGTGAATATAGTAGTCCACCGTCTCTGAGAATGTTCTACCGACAGTACAGTCTGTTTGTCCACTTTAGCATGCTAATCTAATAATCATGCATCATCTTGGAAACTGATTTACGTTTCCCATCTTCTTGTCGCCAATAAGGGGGGTAGACTCGTGTAGACTCGTGCTGAAAAGCTAAAGCCCTGTTGCTAACACTGAATATTTGAAGCTGAAAGACAGACATTGGGCCATCACTGTTTTCACCATCATATGTTACTTTATACTTTGTATCAGTGATAACATTGCTGTCATATCTCAGTGTTTCTTCATATGCCTGTTCATCTGTCCAAACTGTGCTTTAGTATTCAGGCAGTGCATGCTGCCAGGGAGTCATGACTAATATGAGCTAGGAGCCACCCCGAGTCCAGCTTTAGAGCATGTGGCCCATATTTGCATATTTTTCACCACCTGGCATGATATCTTTCTCAGCACGGTGATGTTTGTTATTGGAGAGTAAACCCTCTGATATTTCAGCGGCCTTTTCATAATCTTCAGAGTCATGTGGAAGGTCTTAGAAGATTTAGAAATGACGGGACAAGGATTCTCCCATTTCTTTTTCTCTTGCCTTATATGTCTTACCCTATGTGTGCCTACCTTAAAAGCTATGTTATCACACATTCAAGATTAAAGATGGATTGTTCACAAACAAAAGACACAAACCAAGAGAAATTCTCACAATGGGATGAGATACCGCAATTCACATGTTCCCTATGAATCCCAAAGATTATATGTATTTTTCTTTTAATTTTACATGCAGATTAACTTACATGCATGAGATCCAGATTGTGTGTATGCAAGTTATTATCTTGTGTGCTCAAGAAAATAATCTGCCTGCACAAGATGGGGATCTTGGTAATTTGTCTCCTCGAGATGATCGTTGGTGGGCACAAAATGAAAAAAAAAAAGAAAAGAAACATCTTCCATGACTTTGTGGGCTCTGTGATAACTCCACTCATTCTCTTGATTTGAGGAATTTTCAAAAAGAAAAAAGGTACAGAAGAAGGAAAATTGCTATTGGAAAAAAAGAATATAATATGTGGAATTATATTGAAAACTGGTGAAACATTCTCCCTTCACTGGCAGCTTTTCCCCATGTTTTCAAAGGTTTTCAGTGTTCCTTCCATAACCATATCAAAATATGAGGAAAATAGTGCTGGATGTGATTATGCGGCATGCATGGGATCACCACAGAAAGCACAAAATCAGCCCTGCCTCTGAATTTAGTTTTGTTTGGAGAGGAATGCTTTTCCAGCAGACACGGGGCTGGAGAAAGATGTGGCACCAAATCCAATTGTTGCCCTCCATCACCAGTGGGACCTGGCTGTTAGATTGGCGTGCCACCCAGGCTCTGCCGAGTGCTCAGTCATCCGCCATCTCCAAATAGTGCAACGACACTGCCTCTCTCTACAATCTGCTTTTGATGGATAAACACAATGTCATCATGTAAACACATCCTTCTCCTCCTTTGCATTTCAAAGCCTCAAGCAATACATCTCCCAAGCCTGCTCATGTAAGAGGGGCTCTCAGCTCACCTTTGATTTGTGGCCATGTTGTTCTCTTTGGCCTGTCACCAGGAAGCAGTTGGAATGACTGATTGAACTTTGAAAGACTAACGTTCATGTCGGACCCGCCACGGCAGAGAAAGCATTAAGGCTAACAGGGAACAGAGCGGGAAGTAAGCTTCGTGTTCACTGAATTCTTATTCTGCAGACAAATGTCTGGCAGCATGCCAATTTCTTCGCATTGAGGAGTAATTTTATTTTGCAGAGGCTGAAGAAACTGCAACAGAATAAATAGCACATTTTGCGTGCGCTCTTCTGCATCCTTTTCTGCGATTTAGTCTCAAATTACAGCATTGGTTTGGTGCCAGCCAAGGCTTAGAAAGAGAATTCTCCTCTCCAGAGTGTTGCCCTCAGAGCGAATGTTTCTCTTTTTTTCCGTCTTCCATTAGAAAGCATATCTGAATGGAGATACAGGCCTTGCCATTTGAACATTAATAAGCCGTTTTTATAAACCCATAGTGCTTTGCCTGGTGGAGAACTTTCTCACCCACTATTCCACCATCAAAAGCTCTTCCCCCTTCTTTCCCCGTCTCTCTTGTCATTTATCAAGCAGCACCATAGGCCTGTTTGGCTTAATAAGTCTGTTTGTCTTTGCACTCACAGGGTTTGCTCCCCCTCAGCAGTCCTCCACAGCAGAAGTGGGAAAGAATACCTTGGGGGTTGTAGCTTTAATTACATCTATGTTGGGTTTTGGCATTTGATTGCATTTGATTGCATGTCGTGAGCTTTCTCCGGCAGGTTTGGAAAGCCACCATGGAAATAATATCTAAATGTCTTTTCCAATTGAGCATAATTTACCATTGAATTTCATCACTCTATGGTATGTTTCAGGGACTGCCTTCTTTAAAGGGATGCTTGTTTGAAGGAAGGAGAAGGCTCTACAGAAGCTTAGGAGTGTCATTAGGAGATCCAGCCCCTAAGGGGTGACCTTTCAGGATACTGAAGTGCCCTCAATTTTGCCCAAAATAAATCATATTTCTTGGTTTAAAAAATAAAAACCTTTAGTAGCCTAAAGGACTTCCTTTTTTAACCACCTCCTCAAGATACCAAACAAAAAATCCTCAAAAATGCATTTTCCAAAGCTATTTACTAGTACATAGATGTATTTTTGAAGAGACACCATTGTTACTTTGAAGAGAACAGACCCTGAATTGGGAAACAGCATTATGTCCCTTTTAAAATATATATTGGTTTAAGGTCATAAATGACTTGGGCACTCACCTACCTTATATCTTGTTTTATTCATGGAATGTGAGACACTATCCTTGTTTTATATTACTTAACATATATATCATATTCTTTCAGTGTACATTTTGCTGATTTGTCTGTTTTAAAATAGACTTTGATTGGATATCAATGTTCTTAGTGGACCATTATTTTCATGGATGGAATAGTCTGCCTAAATTTTGTCTGTAATCTTCCTTTATTTATCCTGTATTTTTGCCTTTGGTGGAATTTAATCAATAGTCTTCGTCTGGAGTGCCCATGTGTGGATGTAACAGATCCAAGCCTATTTATGTTTACTAAGATCAGTATTGACTCTGGCCATGGGGTGGCTTTTTTCTCTTCTTCCTATCTCACACACTGTTTCTCAAATTTACTCCTCCTTCCACAAATTTGTCTGTCACAGCTCACAGCTCATGTAGTTTATTTCAGTGTCTCTGAAGTTATTTCTCCTTCGTTAAGACTGAACCAGCTTTGAGATCCAGCCAGAGTCACAAAATCACTAATTATTTGAACAGGGTTTTGGCTGGTGAAAATGAATGATACTTACACTACACATATTAGCAAAAGGGACCAGTGGCTGAAGGTACGGTAAATCATGCCTTATATCTTCAAGAGATGAACCTAAATCTGTCACTGGAGAATTAGGGACCAAAAGTGGGCATGTACAACAAACCAATGAGTTCTTGTTTCAGACTCATTGGGTAGCCATGGTAACTTGATGAGCTGCAAATGTTCAAGCTTATGTCTTTCTGCCCCCCTAGTGGCCTAAAATCATTAAATGCAGCTTTGAATAATTTTGCTCTCTCAAATCCAAATCAATGAGTTGTTTCCATCGCTCTCATGTTTATTTGAATTTGCAATCAATCTTTAATGGCTACCTAGGGCACCACAGCCACCAAAGGGCTGCTAAACAATTGAACTGCAAATTACAGAGGAAAAATAAAAAACATTTAGAGGGAGGAACACGCATTATCCAAGGTTTGGTGTTAATTAACAGTGCATAGTTTAATAAAAAAATATCCAATTGGTTTGGCAGACAAAAACAAAATATAGTGTGGTTACCTGTTAACTGTAGCTTAAATTTTAATTAAACCCATTATCTTACACCAACAATTTACAGTTTTTACAAAGGTGGTGCAGAATGTTGCATGACCAAATAATGCACAGTGGTGTATAGGCTAGGACGCAAGGGGTTATTATGGGGCTGCATGAGGGTGGTAGGGGTATTTGAAATTCTACTTGCAGCCCCAGAAACGCTAAGTTAGGCCCAGCAGTGACCATATCTTCACCAGTGTTTAAATTAGAAAAAACTTAAATCTATGGCATCATACCTGAGGGGTTGGGCTGCTCTTATCTGTCAGATACCTCTCTTTGTTTTTAAGGCTGATAAGACAGGTCTAGTGTTTTTCTTCCGGCTGCTTCAAAATACATGTATATTGAAGCAGCTCCCAAGTCTCATACCTCCACATGGTCTCTATCACTTCGGTATTACTGAGGTCACTATGAGTATCTTCTTGCAGTAGGAGGTCAAAGAGGACAGCTGAAATTGAAACTTAAGCTTCACTTGGACCGTATAACAGAAATTAATTGTCTCTTGGCTGAGCAAGTGGTGAACTCCCGGTGGACCCTGGACCTAAGACACAGAGAGCAAACTTAATTGTCATTTCACACTTACCTCCTTTCACCTTTATTAGACCAACCAATTTAACTTGAAAGATACGCTTTCTTCACAGCAATTGGTCTAATCAAACTACGCTCTCATACCTGTCAAGCTACCTGATGTCCAGGACCTATGATCAATGTACTTTTATGCTTTAATGAATGCCTCCTGTAAGCAAATCATGAAGTTCATTCACCAAGTGGATTCAGTTTAAGATAAATGTCACATTACATACAGAACTCATTATTTCTAAGTTTGTTGGAAACATAACCACATTTGGCTCCCAGAAGACGGGCTTTTGCAACTCCCACTCATTTTTTAAATGTGCATGCACATTTCTTATTCTCATTCCTTTGCTACGGATTGTTCAGTTGTGGTTTATTTCACAACTAATGTGTTTGACATAGTTCAAAGAAAGTCTGGTGTGTTTGCCTGTTTGGTTTGGTTCGTTAAGGGTTATGTGAAACCTGTTGATCACAACTCTGGTAGTTCCCATGTTTTTATGTCTAACAGACTAATGGGAACAACAATTTTTGGAATCTGTTCAGTAGTGAACAAAAGTAAGAACCTTTTTGTTTAACCAGAAACAGCTGGTTATATTGCCCTGTTCAAAGCCACCAGACAATCTGAACAAACATGTCAAAACACTAAAGTCAAATAATGTTAGTTTTTGTAATGAGTGAATGTCACAAGAAATCATCCCAGAATTTTAAGGCCACAGTGGGTCCAGTGGGGGTTTTTTTTAGTCTGGAGCAGCTAAAGGGAACTATAGCTGTGAGACCTATCTAAAAGAAAAAGATATCCTCGTGTCATAAAAATGCATTCATATCATGGCATATACAGACATGTACCATCATGGCTGTAGTATGTACTTGTAGTCTGACAAGCACACTGTCCTATCATTATCATAATCGGTTGCCATTTTCAAAAAATCATGATTAAATCTATTTTTTCTGAGAACTGCCACTTAAGACTGAGGCCTTACCCAGCCACTTTACTCAATTGTCAAATGGGTCATCTGACACACTTTTCTACTGCCACCATTAAAACAAAAGTTATTTCCCTCGTGTCTCGTCTCAAGCACACCACATGGCCATCATGGCTGAGCTAGATTACAGGTTTCAGGAAAAAATGTCTGCACGTCGCGTTTCTTCCATCTAACTGTCTCTGTTGCTGGCACATGTTGGCTTGTGCGACAGGATGTTGTTACTGCATTTCAAGGACAGTGCTGCATCAGGAGACATCTGTGGCAAAGGAGAGAAAGTAAAATCGTTGGCAGGGAGCTCTCCGAGGGAGAAGCAATAGATGTCGCAACTCTTGCAAATAAGCCCCTTCAGACTGGGAGAATTGAGGATGGAGCCATTGTTGAGATCTCACGTGTACATTTGCTCAAGCTGTTGACACAGGTTGGTGGAAAACATATGGGGGTAATGGAGAGAACAAGAGAGAGCACATGTCTTCAGGGTAGTTGGTTATTATACTGTCATTCTTCATGGCCCTGGTCAATAAGTCAGATGGTCAGTCAAACATAAAGCCAATCCTCAACTCATCTTCCTCAAGTATCTGCTAATAATGTTGATAGGTTGGGAAGAAAAAATATGTCACATTTTGTGTATAGCCTGTAAGCACTAGAATGACCTATTTATACATTTTCTGCATGTGTGGCATGGAGGGGGCCGCAGTTGCATTTCACTGTGCAATCTTTGAACGAAATAACAGAGGAATAGGCTCACAGGACAGTCTTCCAACAATGGCCAATATCATGGCACATTACAAATGTTACATTTTTCCCTGAACTTTTGCCCTCCGTGAAGTATTTATGACTTTTATTCAGTGTTGAACATTCAAATATAGCTTTTATTCTGTAGTTTTAGCTACAGTCATTTTATTGCCACACCATGGTATTTCCTCTGTAATTAGATTTTTTAAAGTGGGCAAGTGTTCAGTATCAGCGTAATGTACACAAAGACAACTATCATCTCTCGATTAATAAAAATGTAAAACATCCAAAAGAACAAAAGGAGTGACTCCTCGTCCCTGCTGAAATCTCAACCCGCGTTATTTGTGTGTGGCGGTGATTTTAAACTGTTGCTGCTTTGATGTGTCTGCAAACATAAGGCCCCCCAAACAGCCTTCACTGTCATTTCATGCTTTGCCAGTTGAATGGGAGTGATTGGTACAATGTGTTTGCACACCAAACTCGCCGCATTGTCCAAAGCTGCCAAACAAATTGAACTGGGGATGTAGCAAATGTATCCATCAGAGCAGCGCTCTATTTTAGCCTCAAGCCATGGCTGATTGATAGCTTTGATAGCTGCAGAAGCGGGATTGTGTTTTTTATGTGTGAGTACACACTTTTTTTTTTCTTAGCAAGAGATGGGTGGGCGATGGACATTGAAACAGATAAAAATAGTGGGTGAAAATGTGAAATGACAATTGTAATACCTGCTTCTTATCTCCACACAGGGAGGCAAGGAAACAGATGTGACAGGTGTCAGATTGAGACCTATAGGAAGTCACTGAAATGGCAGCCAAATTGGAGGTGGTCCGTGTGTTTCACCTTGGGGATGATTCAACCCAGGGAAGGCTATCATGTGATCAGCTTGCAAGGGTAGAGCGGGTCAGAAAATGAAAGACTGTCAAGCACAAACCACTAAAGCTTACATTATCTTGGTTCCTAGCAGCTTTGTGATGTTAAACAAACACACATCATTCAGGTGTATTGTACTCAAAAGGCAACAGTGGTTGTTTGTTATAGTTTTTCTATAAAAATTAAAATCTACCTTTTACAGTGACTAACAAGATTATTTTTTCAGAGGCTCTATCATAAAATATGGCTAAATGATCTTGAACTCGTTGGTTGACATTGTTCTAAGAGTATGAGCACTGGCACTACAAGTTGGACAGCAATCAATCAGAGATATTGATTTTGGAGAGTTTCCCGCTGTCACGTTGGATTAAAATGGATTAGTCACACTGCATCTGAACACTGTAGTTAGTCAGTCAACTGGTTCAATATGCTGAATTTAAAACAGGGTTTAATAAACATTTTGTGCCTCCAACATCAGTGTACTGAAATTGCTTTGATGTTTTAATCTGGCTTCGCATTTCTGATTTAGTGCTCATGATGCTGTGTGACATGCATGATAATATAATTAATCAATCACAGATAATTTACCAAACATGTCAGTTTTTGCTCTCCCGGTTGGTCTGAATGAAGGAAGTTGTCATTTTGTTCTCTTCACACTACATAACGAAGTGATTAATATTGGCTGACACACTATAGACTCTAAATACATTATGTTTATATAGATATGCATATATAGATCCAATTTTGTCCTTCTGAATGCCTCAGTGAGATCAGTGGGTCCACATCACCCTGAAGCATACTGTCAATTCACATTTGCACCTTCTCTGAGTGTGCTCTCAGTGATGAGGTTGATGTTGGTGCACCATCATATTTTGTTCAGTCTATTGAGTTGCCTGCCTCTTTGACATCGTGTGATTTCAAGTATAACAGATGAGAAAGCTATGAACCTTAAGGACACTCCCAAGGCAAAATTCTCTGGACTTATTTGGCTTTACTTGTGACTGCAGCAATCCCACGAGAAAGGGCTTCCTTCCCACTGCTGTATGAAAGAATACAGATTCCCTCAATGATATATATATATAAATATATATATACATACTGCAACAAACATACACACACAGATGCTTTTCCCCAGAGACCTACTGTCAAAAATAGATATTTTACAGCAGGATAAAAACGGACAGGAAAAAAAGTTCTCATCAGCATTGAATAATACTTAAGACCACAATGTACTATTAATTAAACCAACACTGTATAGAAATAGGTATTTTTGAGCCCCCAGTTTTAGAGTGTAATACCACTTTGGTAAAAATGGACAGTTGTACACATGCATTTGTTATGATTGCATTATTTATGATCAAAAATTAATGAGTGACACCTTGCTTACAGCCAAACATCAAGCAAACAAGGTACAGCAGCCAGCTAATATGACTTACTAGTCCAACAAGTTCAAGTCCAGCTCTACGCCAGTCGCTTTCTCTTTTTCCCTTGTCACCTTCTTCTGTCAACATCCCCTTTGGTCTTTTTGCCTCTGTCATTATGTCTATAGAGACTACTGACATTCACATTGCGCGCTTGCCCAGTTCTGGTTCTGGCCCAACACGGGCTATGCTCCCACATCAGCATTCCACCACTCCCCGGGCCTGAAAACCTCCTCTTCCTGGTGGTCCAAAACGCCTGTGGTACAAACACTAACACTCCCCCTGTGTTCTACACTCACAATCCGGGCAGCTAATAAACTGAGCTAACAGCAGCTATAGAAACAGTCTCTGGTGATAGTTCGCAGCAGTTTACTTTACTGTCCATCAAACTCTGTAAATCATTGAGAGTTGAGGTGGAGCAGCCAGAAGACATCAGAGGGAAGGCAAAAAACATTTTCTCCATAAAGTACGAACAGTTTCACTAAAATAAGTGAAGTGTTATGTATCACTTGTGGATGATCGTACCCAGAGTGCAAAGATCCATAAGTCAAGAACAGGCATGCGGTGTGCAGAGTGGGAATAAAAAGGTACCGTTCACAAGTCAGTGTGGCATCAAAATTATTTAAAATGTGTAATTTAATGGTAGAAAAGTTACACAATGTTGCTTTAATGAAACAAATGGCACTTGACACAAATAAACTTATCAGTGGCTTGGGTTCTATATGTATTAAACAGATCAACAGTCAAGTAATGGTCTACATGCCGGGTAGCAGTGTAGTATGATCTGTTTTTTTTCTTGTTATACTAAATTGCTTTACAATAGCTGTCTTTTATAATTTTTTCAGTCATTTATAAGTAGTAAGTGGAACTAAAAGATATTTAAGTGCATTTAAACCATCAGCTGATGACTTCATGTAAAACCACTTAGATTTTATCTGTACACTCAAAACAAATAAATTAAAGACATCTCAAAATAATTTTGTTAGGACTGCTCTGAGGCTTTGTTCAAACTGCAGGAAAATCAGATTTGTTTCTCAAATCAGATCTTTAAGACAGACTGGCCACACTGTTATTTGCAAGTGATTAGATTGGAATTAGATCTAGATTCGACATCATCATTGCGTCTTTCATGGTTCAAGACTCAAAGGTCACTTTAAAATGAGTAGCCAGAGCATCTGGGCTGAGACACATCTGTGGAAATATGATTGGAATTGCTTGAATCCAGTTTAGAATTTTGTGTGTTCCTTTTTTCTTTTTCTTTCTTTTTTTTTTTTTTTTTTTTGCTGTTTCAACTAAAAATCAATCTAGATATGACAAAAACAAATTTGAGCTGGCAGTCTAAACAAAGCCTAAAACTTGCCCCTCACTCACAACGTCACCCATTATACTTTGATAATCTGAACTGGCTAATTGTGTTGAAAGGCTTGCATTAAGGCTGACCTTTCCAGTGATAAATAGTTTGTCCCTGCATACCTATTTGATTACGTTAGCTGAGTAAGTGAGACACCCAAATATTTTCCTTGATATGAAAATGCCTTTTTGAGTTGCCATGTGCAAGGGAGAAGAGGATAATGTGCCTAATGTTAGGATGTTTGTACTGTTATTTAGGCTTCTGAGTGACTGAGTTTTCTTTCCTGTGTCTGCCTGTCAACTGGTCCCCCCATCCCCACCCACCTCCGTCTCCTGTACCCCCTTATCACAGAGGACCACAATGAAAATACGCCTTCAGTCATTGCTGTGCTTTTATTTTGGCTAATCTGTTTTAAACGGGTGCAAAGCCTGAGGCAGTCTTGTACATAATGTTTATTAGATTGACAAATAAATCCACTCGCTCAATGAGGACAACTGGTAAAGTAAATGAGCAACTTTACTCAAATCAACTGGAAGCTAATTGTGGTGGCCTCAGAAATCTCGCAGAGGCCCTGTCTAATTACAGAAGTCAACTCTTCTTTTTTTCTCCTTAAACAAAAGAAGCAGGAATCACATGGTTTTTATCACTTCCGGGAATCTTAATACCTTTGTAAGTAGGGCTTTAAATCCAAAGCTGTTGGATATTGACTTTCGCCCCTAATCTGTTCTCTAATGAAACCAAAGTGTGTTTCAATAGATTCACAAGGTTATGGTTTTTTTTTTTGTTGTTTTTTTCCATTTTCTTAATCCAAGCAACACTCATGCACGCACACATACACATACCCTACAGTATCTACCAGCACCCTTCAGGCTTTCTTGATGCAACTGCCTTTCAGCAGGGAAATGTTTGACAGGCTCTGAAATGGGTTTGAGTGGTAAATTGAATTAGAGTAGGATGCAGAATATGCCAGAATGGCAGGTGTACAGCAGTCTCTGTGTGGACAGCCTCGATTGGCAGAATCTGTGACAGCCAGTGTTGCTCATTCTGGCTGCTGCTTCACACTAAGTGCCTACAGTCAACAGCGCTCTGACTGGTGTATGAGATTGGCGTGACCAAAAAATAAATTACTGGACAGCCAGATGGACTGAGCCAGATACACACTTACAATAATAATTGATTTTTCAAAAAAAAGCTATACTAAATAACATCCCAACATAAGCACTACCAGCTACACAACAAGTTACCAGTCAATTAATTTTGTATTTACGTGACACATCGGGTAAACTCAGCCAGGGTTTTCATAGTCAACAACCTTGTCAGCAGAGAGCAGGTCTCAACTTATTTGTTGTGACTTTTTTCAGTAGTAGTAGATTGCAAATTAAACAATGGACTATTGACTACTGCCACTCAAAGCTTATTAGATCTCTGCAACATCATTCAAAAGGGTGGTGATTGTAAGACACTTGTTTTTATCATTCAGCCTCATTCCAAATCCCTGAATGACTGCCCACATAAACAATGTTTCAAAGTGATTCAAATTAGCCTGGTGTTGTCCTCATTGGTTGGAAAAATAACCAACCAATCAAAAGCTTTATCGGCAGGATTAAGAATATAAAATAGCGGCAGCAAATTTAAAATGTCTAAAAGTGGCTACAAGTGTGGATAAGACTGGCACAGTAAGTTAACTTCCAAAACTAACAACTCTCACTTGTAATACCAAGTATGTTACGATGATGATACGTTTGGCAAGCACATTCAACAATAGGTTAACTTATTAAAACCTTTTGCAAACCAAAAACTTATTAAAAAATATAAAATATATTAGATCATATTAGATTTTACAAGTGTACTTAATGAAGTGACTAGTGAGTGTATATCTATGCTTTAACATGACATTATGTTAAATACTAACTTGTTATCTCAACCAAATAATATTTTGATCATAACAAAGCAGGAAAAAAACATATATTTCTAAATGAGACCACTCAGATGCAATAAAAGCTTTTGGCACAATCTACAATACATTCAGAGTGGAGACCCTTCAATAAAGCTGATATTAGTGTGAACAACTACAACAATGTGTATCTGGGCTGACACCATTTGTGTTTGTGCATATTTCTATCTTGGATGACAAAGAAAAGTGAGAAACAGTGTTTGAGAGCTTTGTGAAAAAAAGACAGATGTCCGTCACAAAGGCTGAGCCAAATGTAAGAACCGTCAAAGAAATTCATTTGTTTGGCTGTCTGCCAAATGAATCATTGGGCTGTTATTTGTAACTTTTTAAATTGGAAGTTATTGATCTCTGGTGGGAGATGCATTTTATTGAGTACAGAAGATGTCTTGTATCTGTTGGCAGAGCAGAATATGTACCTTGGGATCAAAAGGCCCAGGTTTAAGATATCAGATCAGGTGCCACAAGGAAGCCTATAGGCTTAGGATAATGGGGAGAATTTAAAGGAATTCATATCTAAACAAATATATTTACTAGCAATTCATAAGTGTAGATACGGTTGTGGATAATTGGGTTTGGGGTGAGGGAGGGAAGTCCACAAATTCAATTCTAAGGAGAAAAGTCAAAGATATACCTGGAGAGTTTGTTTTGTATCTGAGCATTTTTCTTTTTATTGCGTTCTGTGCTTTCTTGAGAAATTCAGTACATTGGACATTCAAGTTATTGTTAAAGTCCATGTAAAGTAGGAATAAATAAGTGCTCTGAGTTTGTCAGACCAAAGAAGCAAGTGTTATTAACCACTCAGCCGAATTTGAATGATTAAAAATATCGAGTTTATGAAATTAGGTGTCCAAATTGGGTAAAAATGAGCAGTATTCTCAGCTCCAAGACTGGGGCTGTGTCCACTGTAGGCAATAATTTTGAAGTGACTGAAGCATGTCAGATGAGTTCAGAAAATTACATGACTAACTTTGAAACACTCGAGCGAGATGAATTAACTTCTATCTCTCTGCTAGGGGTGCAGAGGTGTGTTTAGGATGGCCTCAGTGTGTCATCAAGCCACCCTTTCGACTGGCCAAAAAATCCTGGACTGAAAACTGTTTTAACCTCTAACTCCACATTTCAGTAAAATATCATTCAAAGTCGTTTCACATGTTTTCAGCAACTATTTTCCATCATATTAAATGTATTCTGAAAGAAATCTCAGAATTGCCTTTACACGGTCTTTAAAAAACATGGAGCTGAAATTTCGTACCAATGCAGTCAGCAGTGCAGCATTTTCACATGTTCTCTCTGAAAGCTACAGAAAAACTGCCAAACTGCCCACGTTGATAACAAGTATTTAGACATCTCACATTATTGCCATTTCTAACAGCCGAAGACAAATCGGATCTTTGTAACATCATGGGAAGTACAGCTGAAAGATGAAGCATATCCTATCAAGTCATACTCGCTGCATGCTCCCTTGATCTGCTACAATTTATTGCACCATAGATCCCCAGCTAATTTATCACAGACCACCATGTGACTATGTTGGCTCATCATTACGGTCCAAGCATACCCTCACCATATTGTATGAAGTAGGCCGTATATGCTTGGGGAATTCTCTCAATCCGCTTACCACAAGGTCTGTACCAGTTAAGTTATCCTCAGCGTAGAGCATATGCTTTCTTTTTTTCTGAGATACTGCAGTGTGAGAGCCACATCTGGCAGTGCAGTCATCTCAACAGTAATTTGCCTTGCAATATGGTGTTCAAGGGTTGGTTAGGAGCATGTCTTATTATTATTTTCTCTAACATTCTCATTATCTGGCCTTATTTTCATTTGGTTGCCAGGAAATGTTAGAATGTCCATCATGTTGCCATAATGAAATATTAAAATAATTTTTTTTCTTCTGTTGCTGCACTAAGGGGCATTAGTTGAAACTGGAATTGGTAAGTAATGGTTCAAAGCTTTAGACTCAATGCCAGAAGGTGCCACAAGGAAAAATGTTCAAATTAGCTTTACTGAAAGTAGGGATAAAGATATCCTCCCTCTTCAAAGAGCCATCAAGTCCTGAAGACCCAACTATTAAAGTTTCAATTTTAGGTCATTTCTATCGGTCAAGTTTGGAGAGATATCATTCACAAATGTTGAACCAAGTGAAGGGAGAGTTTATGTGGGTGGTCAGCTGATTTATACTTTTGCCACGTGTTTTTAATGATCAAGGTTTTTAATTAGCTCACTCAAATAATGCTCCTTCTACATTGTCCCCATTGTCACTGTTAGTTGCTCAGCTGCAGATGACTCACTGTGTCATTTTGAGGGACCAGCCGATGCAATATCTGCTAACCTTTTCTCCATAATCACTGCTTTGTAGCTGAATGTCAGAAGCTTAATTTGAACATGGGGGAGGCCGCTTACAGCAAAAGCTGACAATTAAAGATTCTACTTTGGAGCAGCTCCAACTCCCTCTTCTCAAGTTATAATGTCTCAGGTACAGTTTGAACAAGGGTTGGGCCAGTGGATGAATAATTTATGGATCAATGGTGGACTGAATCTGTATATAATAGAAGTGTCCTGACTGACTTGAATTTAAATCTAGTGAAATGTAATCAGAGACTATAGAAAAATGGATGTAGTGACACTAGAAGTGACAATTGCACTCATACGATTTTATAAGCAGGTATCTAAACCTGGATTTGGTGTGCTTACTTACTGGACCAGAAAACCCAAATTTGGGTAAAGGCTTTAGGTGACTCCAGAGCCAAGAAACTTGTCATGAAACATACAACCAAAGAATTCTTAGCTTTATATCTGAAGCTTTATTATTGCATAGGTTTCAACACTGTGTGGTACTTCTTGTTGGAATGTATTTCATTTCATATAGCGGAGAAGCAGATGCAGAAAATATGTTCAGATTGCTTTATAATTTATTTACACTGTAAAAACAGCCCATGTTTCCCAGAGCGTTCCTAAATGTGTGCTGGTTTTGTCTCTTTTGAGTGCCTACCATTGCTGTTTTCTACTGGGAATACAGCACAGATTCTTACTTATTCAGCATCTTTTTTCCAGATTGTGAGGACTTGTACCATATTTAAAAAAAAAAAAAATTATAATGGCTCTTCTCGGGCCATCCTAGACTTTTAGTGCATCGCATCGACCTTTCTCTCTTTGTGGTTCTTGTCATGCTCTATCGGCTAACTTTCCAATAAAGGCAGAATATTAATAAAAAACTTAAAAATGCATCTTACGTATGAATAGAAAATGCATGTTTTGGTTCATTATTTTTTTATAAGTACATGAAAATGTCATTTTAAATATTGCAATTGCAGATTTGGACTGAAACCTAGTTGGGAGTCAAAACTTTGCTTTGGCAAAAGGAGGAGGTCAGGATATTGCCTTAACTGAACTTGTTAAAACAGTTGGCTGTTTTTGTCGGGGTAGCTTTGCAGTGCTCCCTCCCCCTGCAGTCTCGGGAATTGCTGCCACCTTCAAGTGCAGCAAATCCTCAGACGTAAGTGTGTTAAGCCCTGTGTGCTTTGCCGAGGGTGGAAATGAAGACAGGCTACCCCTATGAAGAATGATGGCTCCTTCAAGAGGCAGCTGTCCTATTTTAAGCAGGTGACACTCACCACAATGTGCTGTCTGACTCTGTCTTTCCCTCCCTCTGTTTTCTTTTGTTCTTCTTTCTCTTTCCCTCCATCTCTGGCATTGCAAGGAAGGACCTTTGAGATTGGGGTAAAAAAATGTCACAGGATGTGAGCAGAGCCTCAAAGTCTGCGAGAAGATTATGTGTAGTCCCCCTCAAACATCTTCAAGGATGGAAATGTTATTGATGCATGTTAAGTCCTCTGGGGGTTTCACTCAAAGGACATTTGGGGCCTTTCATCCCTGACATGAAGGTGGAGGGAAACATTATTGAGGCTCCGCAACATGACAGAGGTTTCTCCTTTCAGTGGGAGGCTTGAAAGGGAAGAGTCTTCTTTCTCCACCCTTTGAGAGAGGAGCCTCATAATTGGCTGAAATAGCTGCTCTTTTCTTCATGCCTACTTCTTGAGGTAATTGGTATTTATGAAGTATTTATGGTCCATCTTTGCTGGTGTCAGCACCACACGGTGCAGAATATATATATTCTTTGGACAGGACTCCAACTATGGATTTCTTTTTTTTTTCTTTTTGTTTTACCCATTTTACATATTCATAAATTCAGCAGTCATTCATTGTTGCACTTATGTAACAGCCTGAACAGGACCAATGGGCTGTTATTATTGCATGGTTTCAACCCAGGCTGTCATCCCATCTGTAATGGTGACTTGAGGGATGTAGACACATGCAATCATGCAGTTAATCCATATAGACAATAAAAATGATTTGGCTTTTGTTTGTGGGTCTGACCAAAAAGATTTCCGAGTCCTAAACACGGTTGCTACCCTTGTCTGTGTGGGGGCTTTTTTTAGCCATATTAGTGCCGTGGCTGTAGGGGTGGTGATGTCAGCCAGTTGGACGGTCAGTCAGTCAGTCTTTGTTCTGAAATATCTCAACTCGCTATTGAATGGATTGCAAGGAAAGTTTGTACAGTGGTGTTAACGTCAGCAGCGGATAATTCTAGAAATGATTGACATTTTTATTTTAAGTGAAATGTATGGTATGGGTATTCATGGTTCCCAGAATGCTAATAGCTTTGTTGAACAACTGACTTGTCATTCAGCTTTGCCAGCAGGTCAACATTTTCTTTTTTCCAAGAAAATATTTCTTTAGATTAGATGAACTAATCTAAGCACATATAGTGCAAAATGGGAGTATTTCGTCTTCGTCAAGGTTGTGATGGGAACAAAATTATGTATACTTTGTGAGCTGTGTTTCTCTTTGTTCTGGGGCCCATACAGTTCAGGCTTATCTTCCTGTTTTTTCTTTTCTTTCTCTCTTCTTTTTTAGTATTCTGTTTATCCTACTCTATAGCTATATCTGTATTCTGAGTGACTGAGCTAATTGTTCCTGCTCATGCATTCTCTGCAGATTCAATTATACGCCACTCTGGGCAACCTGAAAAAAAATGAGGGTTGGAAAAGAGGGATGTGAGCTGAAAAGTGTGGGAGAGTGAAAAATAAAAAGGTAAAAAGCGAAAAGGGGGCTTCAGAAGGTTGTAGATAAGAGAGGGAAAAGTTGAGAGAAAAAAAATGAGGATGAGAGCTAAGAAGTAGAAGCAGGAGGGATAAATTAGAGAGGGTAGTAAGAGCAGTCCCTTGAGTCATATATTTATGTAAGGGGAAAATCAGCTCACTGGAGTGTACACTGTAATGGCACCCCTCTGTATAATGATTGGCGCTGACCTCCCAAATAAGAGGATTAGTTTGTGCCTGAGCTGGACAGAAATAATGGACCTCACCTTAGCTTAGCTGCAGTTTGACACAGCAGAAAATAGGTAGGAAAATAAGAATACCTCAGCAGCAGGAGGCCTGCCTGAATCTCATTCATCTGCATCACCATTGTGTCAAATTGGACATGCATTCCTGCATATCTGCTGGGTTCATGAACAGATGGCATAAACGTACTGGACCCATGTGGACTTATAAAATACTGTAGTAGACATCATGGAAATAAGGTGCTGCCGACTGTAACATGTTGCAGTAATTTATTTCTTTTCCCCTGTAACAAGCAGCACAATGAGTTACTGTTCCTGTTATTTACATGCTAGGTTGTCTACAGGAAATGAGCTCTTGTTATTGTAGCTTTCAGTCAGGCAGTGACAGGGCAAGTCTTCTGCTCAGAAGAATATTGTGGCTCAGTAGTGAATGTTGTGGCTAATGTCTCACTGCAGGGCACTCCTTTTGTGTGCTCTGAACCAGCAGGATTAAAGCATCCATCTTGCTCTCCCGCTTCCCCTAATGGTATTAGGAAAAGGCTGGATAGGTTTCAGTATTCCGTTAAGGAATATCTGATATGGGGACCGGCTGATTCAATTAAGTAAAAAGCAAGGTGGGAGGGAATGAGTGCTGGTGTAATAGCCTCTGAGCTGCATAGCTCAAAGTGGGGCATTTTAATCTGGGAAACTCCTGCATTACCAACCCCCACATACAAAAAACATATATTACACACTCATTACCAAAGGACTGTAAAGGGTCGCCGTGCAATTTCTGCCTCAGTGCAGATCTCGGTCATTCACTGTTGTGAATAACTCAAAACAGACACACAACATTTTGCCTTTCAAGCAATGAAATGTTGGGATAGCCTCCAGCTCACAGGATAGTCAGGTATAGATCATGGACAGATGGATTAGCTTTAAAACTTGTCATCAGAGTTGGACATAGAAAGTTAGCTGGTAGTAATATTTAAGTAGCTAACCAAGATTGTCAAGCACTGAATATTTGATTGTGTTTTTGCCAGTAATACAATTTTATATTTAAGTTAGAATATATGTTTACTCTTAATTCAGATGTTGGTTATAGATTAGAAGAATAGTTGGCAGTATTATGTTGCTTGGTCAACATGTGAATTTTTCATTTATTTTATGAAATTTCATGGCCTTCATTTCATGACCCACTGCCAAATGAGTCCATTGAACCATTTAAGAACCATTATTTGTCTCAGCGCAGGAATTACAATCTTACAGTCGCATTCATTTTGAAACGTCTCATGGTGTTTCCACTCTTCTTAAAATGGAACTTTCAACTACAACTTGTTGTTGAAAATATAGCCCCCCACATGGTGGCATATGGGAAATATGTGACGCTGTGAACATATTTATCAGTCTGTTTTTCACATTTACAGTTTGCAGGATGTGAACAAGCTACATGTGAAGTGGAAACAGCCATTACTGCTTTGTTATATTGTAAATAGACAAAATAATGGAGTGAGCAAAATATATTTTTTTTCTCAGAGTGGAAACTGACAGCAGCATGTGGCAGCAGAGGCTACTTTGTCACACCACATCTAAATGCATACATTTGAGCTGTTTAACACCAGAAATTGTGCTATTTCACCGACCCAAAGATATAAGTGATCACAACTTTCTCCATACCAAAACTCCTGACCAAAATTAGAATTGCTCTTAGCCACCTGCGAGGTTACTAGATTTACAGGCATGACCAGTTGTCATTGTGTTAAATGATAAGCTAAAACTGAAGATTTAGTCTTGAATAAGATGAATTGTATTTTGACCAAAAGGGCAAGTTTACCTGACATCTTCAGCTGTTACACTTGAATGCCTCCAAATAGATTTCTAATGCATAACGCTTAAGACAGAAAACCCAAATCCGTTTCTTGACTTCATACAGTTGAGTGGTCAGGTTATCACACTGCCGTTTGGTGTCTTCACACCACCAAGTCCCAATGCTGTCTGGAGCCATTGGGTTTCCATTACCACAAATCCATTCCACTCATTTAAAATTAATGGCTGTGGACCTTCCCTGACCCCAGAGATAAGCCTGGCCAAGTCCTTTTCTTTGAAGCACCTTGAGGATTAGGTTTTTTTCTCCTTATCAATCTATCACTTTGTAGATGTAACCTGGGGCATGGTGATTTTTGGGTGGTCGTTCAATCTTTATTTTATTATTATTTTTTTATATAGGTATATTGTCTTTTGGGTTATTTGTAAGATTTCATATTAAAAGAATGTGCCTTATATAAATAGCTTATAAACCTACTGTAACTTTATAAATTATTTATTATGTGTAGCAAAGATATGAGAAAAACACAAAAAATGCAATAACTTTGCATTTCCCTTTATATGTTTATTTCTTGGTTGATATTAATACTTTAGTTGTTTAATTATTACTTAATTTGTTTTTGGACTGGACTTTCTGTTGTTCTGTATTTATTTATTTATATTTATATTTATATTTATATTTATATTATTATAGTATGGTCAGTATTGATGCATCTAAATAGCACATTAGAAATTGATTCTTTATGGTAGCTAATGCAAAGATCAGTATGTATGTTTTGCAATTCGTAATTCATATTTGCCGTGAATCACTTTGATTGCGTCTGTGGCATTCAGCCCCAAGGCCAATGATTTCAACTGAAGTCATTTATTTGTTGACAATAAAATAATCTAGAACAGCACTAGCAGTATCCTTTAAATTCAGTTCCAGGTGACTAACATAGCAAGGGTTACCATAGCTGGAGGAAATAATAGTTTTTCAGCTGTGTTGTAATTATATCAAATTACTTTGTGTGAATAACCTGTGCTACATTATTCACTTTCATGGCAGCTGGACTGAAGTTTAGACAATAAAGGCTCTCGTGAAATGAAGCTTATCCACATTTGAGCAGCAGCATTTGTCCTACATTTTCAGTGCTAAGTGCACACAATCTGCCAGATGGTACTGTAAACACACACACTCCAGAATGTAAAATTTCTACACAGAAGGGCCCTTGATGCATAATGTTAGACTGTCATAAACTGAGCTGTATCACTTTTACTCTTTTCTCTGGCTGCTCTTATCCACCATGAAAATGTACAACTATCCGTTCAAAGTCATGAGATGCACAAGGCAATATATTCAGCCACCACCCATGACTTGGTAAATGACGAGAAGTGGTGAGGATTGGGGGTTTTGGGGACATAACCCTGGGCTCCTTTTTTCTCCTGCGCCCTGAGGACACAGCCATTGGTGGTGGAAGAAGGGAGGGAGGTTTCTCCGCCTTATCAGCAGGACAGCACCCAGCACTCTAATCACTGGGTTCCAGAGACAGCCGGAGGTAAAGGGAGAGTGGATGGTTGAGCAACATCCAAGGAGAGAAAAAAGAAGGAGGAAGGAGAAATGGGAAAAAAATAGTCAATGTTTATACCGCTTAGGTTACATCAAATGACAGCTGCTTTACAGTTCAGTGCATAACTGAGTAGAAATCCTTTTGGTGAGACGAGACGAGTGCAGATTCTGTCCCACGGCACATTGTTGGTGATGAAATCTAGAGCCTTTGCAGTTGCATCACAGGTCTCTTAGCAACCACAACAGGTGCAATTTTGCAAGCATCCTTAAGAAGAGGTGGCATGTAAATAGACCTGAAAAGGTAGTGGTGGTCTGAGTCTAGGTCAGCTTATTGAAGTGTCTCCCAGTTAATGTTATGTTGTGAGTAGGTAACTGTCCTCCCATTGACCCCATTCTCTTCTTTTATCCTGATATAACCCAGCAATTTGAGGGAGTTAACGTAGATTTAACAAATCACAATCGCAAAATAGGAGGAAAGTTGCAAGGATTGAATTAAAGTAAAGTGAAATTGAAACAGTCAGGAAAAGACTGCAGGTAATTGTGTTGGTATTGGTGCAGATAAAGACGACGAATTACAAGTTCACCAAGTCCAGTTTAAAAGCTTGTCAAATGCCATAGCAATGCACAGTGTTCTATAATCTTCCATTGTTGTCAATTAAGATACCTTCAGTGTATCTGGTTATCTGTACAGCTTCCACAATGTGACCCGTAAAAAAGGTGGATAACGTTAGGTTGTGTGAGTTGATCTGCAGTCTAGGATTTTTATGTTTCAAGCAATTATTGTACTGCATAAAGTAGAGCCATGCAAAACAAACAAACAAAAACCTTTTCTTGACACACAGTAGATTTCTCTGCACTACACTAAGACACAAGTCTTAGTCTAAGTAGGTAGCCCTGGTGCTGGGCAAAAAACAAATGAACCTTATCTACTCTAATGCTTCTTTTCAAGCTTTGGTTAAAATATCATGGTTTCAAGGATCATGGATCAAAATTAATACTCTGTAAGTTGGGGGACCTTCATCATCATGTTTCATCAGCATGTTTCATCAGCCTCATGCCTATGGATGATAATAGTTCCTGACAGTTTGACAAAGGCCAAATGACAAGAAGGTAAATTTGCACTTTTCCACCTGTTTCAGCTGACATGTGGACATTTAAAATCTGCTGATGCAAAAAAAAAAAAAAAAAAAAAAAAAAAAACAGGAAAAAATTTGACCACAGTAGGAGTATTTTTTAAACCTGTTAGTTTACCTTTCAGATTGTGAACCATTACAGGTACAGCAGCTCGATTCCCCTGCTGGCAGCATATTTTGTCAACTCTCCATGAGTCTGTAATACAAAAAGGAAGTGCTACAGGCAGTAAATAATAGATTAATATTTGTATCAAAAAGCTTTGAAGTCGCCAGAATCCAGGTATGGTTGTAACCCCAGAGCTCAGTGTGATAGAGCACAAAGTGTTCCATTCTCCACACTTGATTTACTACTACGACTGGTTTAAAAGAAAGACAATAGGATTGGTGGTATTGATAATTAGTTTTTAATGTGCCACACTCATCATGTCCAATTTCATGCCCCTTAGGCAGCTGATCACAGATTTAATCAACACATTATTGCTTGCTATACTTAAACTGACTGGAGGGAGGGCTTCTCTCTGTGTGTGTGTGTGTGTGTGCACTGGTAGGGGTGTGAAGGGGACAGAGTGTTAGCGTGTGTTTGTGTGATCGAGGAGAGAGCGGGAGAGGTTGTCAGCATGTGCATCCATCCCAGCAACGTCCTTCTTTGATAGACATTGAATATGTGTTCCAGGCCATTAACCAAGAGCTGCGTTTGAAGATGACACACTTGGAAGCCTGTGGTCGTGCTGTGTCGAAGGAAGCCATTGTTATTATTGTGGTTCTAGCGAAGAGGAGAGTCTCTGGCCTCCCTCACCTGATGAATACAGATGAAAGCAAGGCTGTTATGTCTGTTATGCTTCTTTAGGCCACTCACATAGCACCTGGGACTTCGTTTTTTGTTACTCTAAGGTTGAATCATTTTCGCAGACCATTATACAAATGCTCAGTGTTTCAGTGGTGGGACTAAATGGAACTTTTCTTTTTTAAAATTCATATGTGGTAAAACTCTTGTTCTATTGCAGCATATCAATATATTCTTTAGATGCATGTGTTATACAACAAAATATCTTCGACTGCATAGTTTAGTTTTTTCCTTTGTCTATGACTGTCATTTAATGTGGTGTGGAAATTCAAAGCCCCCACAGGATGTTTCCTAATGATTGTTTTGATCCCTGACATCCCTGACAAAATATCCTTTGGACCAACAGTTTGGTCAAAAGAATGTTTTCATCTCAAGTCCGCATTGAAGCTTTTCTTTTTTCTGTATGCTCAAGGTGAAATCATAAAAAAGTCTATTCTGAAATCTCAAATCAATAAGAACTATATTTTCAAGAGTAACAACCATTAGCTTTTGTATCAAGAACAGTGGCCTTTACTGTGTTTGCTTTATAGTTGTTGTCTCTTTGGGAGTATAATATGGCAATATCATCTGTAACTCAAAATAGATCTTAAAGCAAAGTTAATTTTTTCAGGCCACGGAAGCTGATAGAGAGATGGAGCACTCCAACTAGATATATTGTATAAAAGAAAAACACACACAGTTAAGACCTAAAATGAGTGAGTGTAACATTCCCTGAGTCCATGGAAAAGATGTGCTTAACTAAAGTAAGAGCTGAGTCAAATTTGAACCAGTAAGTTGGTATGTAAATGGAGATGAATATTTTCACCTTTGCTTTTTTCATCAGTACTAACCTATTGCCTCATCTGATGTGTTTTTAGCTTAGCTTGTTTAAAAATGTCAGAATTTAACTTGTGAATTGTTAAAACGTAAAAGTAAAATGTTAGTAAAATGTTCCAGTATCATTACTGTAGGAATGATACCCAAGGATACAAAAACAAGATAATAAGTTTAATTAAATAAGTAAGTAAAAACAAGTTTAATTATATTTTCATTTCATTATTGCTCATGATGTGTTAAAATGTATTCTTATTATACAGCTCCTTTTCTTTGTGTTTTGCTTCTGACCTTTTTGAACAAACCCATCTCTCTTTACTTCATTGTTGCTGAATATGACTATTTTTAACTCTAATCACTTAATGTTTTGTGCTTCATGCTGCTGGTTCTGTGACAACAACTTTAGAAGTTGTTCTTGACCGTTGCTGACTACAAAGAGACTATAATATGTTGTCAAGCCAGAGAATGACTATAGAGGACGAGGCAGAAATTCAGACAAAGAGAACCAGTAAGAGTAGTGCCTGTGTTTATCTTGAACTACTTAGCTCCCTGGCTGCGAGTCAAATGTGGAGAGACGCTGGGAGGTAGTGGAGGCCTTCATTAAATGCAGCTCAGGCCCTGGTGAAACCCTGGTTAATGTCCCTATCATCTCTGGAGTGGTCCAGCGACTAGCTCTATGTCCAAATGACTCATGTTTAATTCATCTCTGCAGTCCTTGTCATTTAACCTCACCTCTGGAGGTTGTAGGTCGGGGTAGGATAGCGAAGGCTCCCACAAGACCCATAAGGGGCAAAACGACCATGCAGTTATTCTTCACCCGCTCTCCATTTACTTAACATGGGGAGTGCTCGTCTCGCCTATTGCCGTGTAATCTCCCCAAAGCAAAACCTGCTCATCCCATCACACTGCGTGAACCTGAACTCGAGGGTGGTCTGGGTTGACTATGTGGCTCTGTGAAGCACTTTGTTACTACTCTGCTTCCAGTGTGCTTGCAACTGATGCTATGCTGGAAGACTTTATATCTGGGCATAAAGTCCAGTTCCGGTTCCTCTTTCGGTCCAGTTTAAATCTTTGGCAAAAGTTTTTCAGGTGAGATTGAAGGTTGTGAGATTGCTTAAAACTTAATATGTTGTATGATAGTATTCAGATTGCATGAATGTGAATTTGTCATGCTCATCGAACACAAAACAGTTTGAAACTCAATGCAGTAGCTCGGAAATTAATGTAATTTCTGTTCACGACGCGGTCAGAGGACATATGGTATGACCTAGACTGAGACCTGTAACCTTGCAGAGATATATGTCGAGAGAATTAGGTAAAGCAAATGAGCCACGATTCAACAAGACAAAACTTTACCACAAATGGGGCTGCGTAGCAGAATGCAAAAGAGCTAAAATCGTACTCCTTTGTTTCACTTGATCTTCACGCTGCATTTCCTCAGATTTTCCCTGCTTACATGCAAAGCCTCCCTTCCCTCTCACTCCTCTTCTCCCTCACTTACATGCACCCACTCAATCTCTGCCTCTCTTTCTTGCTCTGGATAATGGTAATTAGAATATCACCATGATTGAAATTTGGCAAAAGTTGAAGAGGAAATAGGTTTTCTAATCAAAAGCTGCCTCATAGCTGGAATCCTGATGCTTACTTGGCTGAAAAATGTTCTTCAATGATGGGGGTCTAAATGGATGCCAGACTGCAGAGAGGACTAACACTGCTCTTTTGCTGATGCACTTTTCCTGTTCTACAGCAACAGTCGCATACAGTGTACATGATATCTCTTGCTGGCTATATATAGCAGAAACAGTGGACATAATACCTTACATTTTGGTATAACATTGTCAACTACTGCATAGAATACATATATTAAATATCAGCACAAAACATCATGTTTTCAGCAACATTTCAGTGTGAGTGGTGTGAGTTTGACATTTTGGGAAATTAGGAAAGTCATTCACAGAGTTAAATAAAAAGATTAATATCACTCACATGTCTGCCTATTAAATATGAAGCTCAACTTTGCATGAAGACTGGAAGTAAAAAGAAATTACCCTGGCTCTGCCCAAAGGTTAAAAACACAACGAGCACCTCAAATGCTCACTAGTTTACACATTACATGTAATTTATTCATTCCATACAAAGACCCAAATATAAAAGCAACAAGCTGTTATACAGAGGGGTACTTGAATGTTTCTTGGATTGGAGCAACGACTTCCTGAAATCTATGCTGATTGCCTGGCAAACTCATGCTGTTGGCAGGGGGTCATTTTGGTGTTTAACAGCAGACATTTGTTAACCTGAGCTGACACTGTTTCTCTTTCATTCTGCCAAACTATGCACAAAAAGGGAACAGCAAATCATCAAAATGATAGTTTTGAATGAAATATTTCAGAGAATATTTTCTGTAGAGGTGTGGCATGAAACTAGCCAAATATAGATGAAAGCTAGCACATGTGATCATCTTTTCAGTACTTGCAATCCATATTTTGGTGTTACCTTCAGAAATGATGCTGATCAAAGCCTATTTGTAGCCAAATGATTTTGCCTTTGGACTTGCACAACAACTGTCTATTTCTCAATTCAGCTGTGGTCTTTCAATGATTTTCTTTGTGGGCAAAATAGCATGAATAATTTGTCCTTGCATTCTTACCTGATTTCTCCTGTACTTTACAAGCATGTACCTCTATGCACTGGCAAATTGGTGCAATTAACTTAAAATGGGGCTTTGAATGCTAACCTCCCTTTCTGTTTTTTCCCCCCTCCCTTTTATCCTTCCCACCTGTCCTCCTTCTCCAACACAGGAGCTGCACAGTACCCAGGTAAGCCTTCCCACATGTCCTTTCCTTTGCCTCATCACATTCTCATGCCATGTTCCAGCTTCAGTTACTATGTATTCTCTCTCACATTTAGATTTCTGTCTGCCTCTCTCGTGCATTTTCCACGGTCCATTTCTTCTAAATCTTGCTGTGCTTTTTTCATTGTCGCTGACTGATACATCTTCAGTTGCTTACCAATGCTGTCAATAGTGTGCCAGCTGTAGCATCCCAGTGTACACTGCAGTTAAAGTACTAAGACCAAACCCAGTGATCTGAAGAGTTTTATTCCAAAACAAGGTAATTTTCTCAAAATTACAAAACTTTGAATGAATACCCCTGTTGCTACTGATAAAGCTGATTTGTTTATACCAACAACAGTATGCATCTATCACTGCTTTGGTATTGCTTTCCATTGCTGCATCATTTTAATTACTTCTTAAGGACTGAATATTTCACATTTTGTTTCTTGGTATATGAATGTTCCCTTTCACATCAATGTGCCAAGCTGAATTCTTTATTTGGATTGCCTTTAGCTGACACAAAGTGCTCACTAGTCTTCATGGGGTCCACACATAAAGATTCATCAATTGAACTATTGTTTAAATATTTTTTTAATAGAGAAACATAGACTCACAGAAAGTGTAGAGATCTGGCTCGTGACAATCAAAGGCAGAAGTTTCTCTTGACATCCTTGACAAGATACACTATACACTAATGAAAATATAGTTATTCTGCCAAAGTAGAAGAAAAAGATTTACTTTATCAATCCCTCTATTTTTTCCACTAGATGTAGATGGAGAGGTGCCAGTTCTCGAAATGCAACCACATGCATACAAAGGGCTTATAGACATGCAAATGTGAGATTGTGGAGTGATGGGCAGTCATGTAGCGGCACCCTGGTAGCAGTTAGGGGATCAGTGCCTTGCTCAGGGGCCCCTCTGCAGTGCCCAGGAGGTGAACTGGCACCTTTCTAACTACCAGTCTACACTACACACCGGTCTGTGCTAGACTGACCACTCACCGGTTCCCCAAGCTGAGTCTCCACGGACTGAGCTACTGCCCACCTGAATGTTCTAAATATTCATGACCAGCAAACAGCATCAACAGAAAATTAAAAGGTGTAATTCAAGAAATCAGGAATATCTTACTAAAATATGATGAATTATAAAAACAATGGAACAATATTAGGACTAAATCTCTGTCTTGAGCCTGTTTCAAATAAAAAACTGTTTTTCTTCTGCAGATGAGGTGAAAAAAACCCATGTCTGCATTTTGAAAATGTATAGTAGACTAGGTTTTAAATTGAAAACACATTATTTGCTTTGTGTGAATGTGCTTCCATAGATATCCGTACGAGAAAAAAATTATATGCTGTTAATCAAGTCGTGCTGCCTCTCTTGCTACCTTCACTCCCCCTCTCCCCTGTCTCTCCTCTACCAAGCCTTTTAATCCAATTAGCAGTGCCAGCAACAGTTATTTATATGTACATGAATTAGAACTGAACAGTAAGAGATCTTCCCTTGGGGCTGATTGGACGGAGCCCAGTCCTTCACAGGCTTGTTCTCGGTCACAAACCTATGCTGCTGCCACCAAGCAGTGGTGGTCCATGCAGCTGATTGCCAACAAAGCAGCCACGGAAAATCACAGCAACATGCACCGCCAATGACAGTCATCAAACCAAATTAGTGCACACTTTTCATCCTCAGCAGTGAAGTACTAAGAAAATATTGTTTCATCTCTTCAATGTTATCTTCTCTAAAACTGTCAAGACTAAAAGAAATAGTCACTCAAAATGTGACACTAATAAACCTTCTTCTCAGTGTTCAGGTTCATCTTGGATCTGTGTTTCTGTTGCATTCCATTGCGTTGGAGAGAAATAGTTGGCGTGCCAAATAAGTATGCACGCTGCCAAACATGGCTCTCTTACCCTTTTGAACTGTTTGCCAATGATTGCAGTGCTTCAGAGGGTTAGAAAAAGTCGTGTCGCAATATTGGCAGGATAAGCCTTTGAAGGTCTTAAATACAATATGTTTGAAATTCATTTTTAGAAATTTTCAAAAGTTGGATCCATTATTGATGCCCCATTTAGCCCAGTCACGCAGACGTTAATGTTTACAGTTTTTAGTCTGCAAAGTCACTTGCATAATTATACACTTAAAGTTAATTATGAAGCAATTAAAGAACTTGATAAAAGTTCCAGGCAGCATCTTTTGGCTTAAATAAATAGAAATCACCCCCAGAGTTGCATTAGCTGTTGATTAATCTTCATTTATTTCACTTTGGAATAAGAGCCTTTTCTGTTTGCCAAGTGTTTTCTAAGTTCACAATAAATAAAACTGAAATAAGAAGTCTAAGTAACAGCTTTTCCAAAATTTGTGCTTTCATGATCCTGGTGGAGCCTTTTACTCTGGTCTTTTAAATTGTCAGCTGTTTTTACTATCAACCCCAAAGTGAGGCTTAATGTATTTTTACATACATAGTGAATATGAGCCAATGAACAGACCCGAGGTACATCTCAGGGTACCTTGACACTGACGTTGATCAGTGAGATAGTAATGAGTCTACAAGCAATGAAGTCAAACACAATGGATGAAAACAAAACTGATCAGCTGATCATTGTTTAGAAACAGAATGGAAGACAGTTATAGCATTCATTAACAGAGAAAGAGCTGAAAATGTACTTTGTACTACCCTAAACCATCTGGACAGATGTAGATTATGGTAATTTGGGAATAACAGATCATTTCCTTTATTTCTCTGGTGTGAACCAGTGCTAAAAATGGACCATTCGTGAAAAGATGGGGAACAAGCAACATATTTCTTATTGTTAAAGTGCTTCCTTCCTCAGACCTGCAACTTCACACTTCTCGTCTCTGGCGTGGGTTGACTCATGTTTGTTCTGTATGCCAATCAATAGATTGGAAGACATGAGAGGATGGAGGTGGGCTGAGGGATGCAGTAGTTAAACACAAGGAGTGTTATCCATATGTGCACAGAGAGAGACTCTTTAAACACACACAGATGCATTTATGTGTGTACACTCACGCACTCACACACACACACACACACACACACACACACACACACAGTATAGCTCAGATTAATGGCTAAATCAATCACATACATACAGTGTTTGCTTGTCATCCTGTGTGCTTTTCTTTTATAACACAGGTTCAATTTCCCAAGCTACTGAAGCTCTATCAGCCTTTCCTCAGAATATGTATTCAGCAAGGTCATCTCTCACTGCACCAAGAAAATTTCCCAACCACAGGATGTCTCTCCGCTATTGCAATGTCAATAGTCCCCAGTCCAATGCATTGCAATCTACATTTGTCAATACATCAGCTGCTTAGAGCTACACTGAGCTGAGAATGCAGCTTGTTGATTAAATAGACCTTGTTTTGACTCCTGTTGACTCATAGATTTATTCAGATAATAACTGGATACATTTTGAATCTTATTCAAGCGCTCAAGTAGTGAAATAGATATATAAATAAAAAGGTACTGCAGATAAAACTGTCCAAGGTCAAATGTTTGACAGTTTCAGTTTGCCAGTTACTGATTTAGCAAGCCAAATCATTTAAAACCTTCAACTATAGATTGCACCACCACGTCTTTATTATGACAGGTGGACAAGAGCGAAGACAATTAATAAAATGTAGACGATGAGGAAATGGCATGCTATAAAAAAAAATTATGATTGAGATTACACTTTACAGGGAGCATAGAGGTTGGACTCTGCTCTTTTCTGTAGCGAGAGGACACATAGTGCTCACGCAGCTCCATCTGCTCGGAATGAAGTACAAAGACAAAGTTAGAGGACATTATGAGGGTTATTTTAATTTATATTTTAATTTATTTGTTTATACATATTTCTTAAAATATAAGGTTGTTATTTTATACTTATTGTACAAATCCTATAAAGAGACCAAAACCAGCAACTATAATTCCCGGTCTTGTCTGTGGTACTTGTGGTACTTACCTCACAGCCCATTGGTTCAGGTAAGATGTAAATCTTCCGAAAATAAATGGTCACAAATATATAGTTTTATTTCCAAGAAAAGTCATTTTCTAAAACTGCTGGGCACTTAAGTGTTTGGCATAATATGATGTAACAGGTGTAAATAGTGCATTCGTTAAGGACTATTTCCAGCACTGGATTAAACCTCATTTCATGCTCTAGTGAGTATTTACTTAAACTGGATGGTGTGTGTAGGATTGACTCAAAATAAACTACAGTTCAGATGAAGGAACATGTCACCCAGTGCAACGGTGTGACTCTTTGATGTGTTTTTAATAGTTTTTGGAGGCAGTGGTGGTCGGTGGATAAGCAGAATAACATACATAGGATTTAGTTACACAGACAGCACTTCTACAACAGATCAGTTCATTGCTGTTTGTCGTCTTTTAATGGGAACAGCATTATTAAGGATGAGTAAGTACAACGTAATCTGTACTCATTCAACCAGCTAAATTATCTGTATCCATACTGGAAATGGGCAGGGCTTTAACCAGACTTGGTGGGACTAAGGAAGGATTTTGTGGCATCTAGCATTGTAATTGCTGATTGAAAACCTTATTTCACCCTCACCTTTCTAGCACGAAGGAGAAACTATGGTGGAAAATGCGTTTGTACACTCATGACAACATAGTTGTGCATATTATATTCTTCTTCTGCCTCCTAAATCTTAGACACTGGACCATTTGAACCTTTATTGGGAATAGATTGGGATGATCAGAAGTTGCTATTTTTTTAAGAAACTATTGACAGAACAGCCTCAGAATTTAGCTTAGGGGCGATGGTTTTACAAACTATTTAGACAACTTTTTATGTAGACGTTGCTTTATTTATTGTTTATTAGAAACCAGATATTGACTCATACTTGTAAACACTGGTTCAATGAAACTAAATTGTCTTCTAACCTTTGCTGGATTTTTACCTAAAATCAATTTAAACAGGATTACCTACAGCATAGCTGCCAATACAAGACGCCTCTGGGAAATAATGCCCATTGGAATTCATAAGAGGTCAAAAATATGCAAATATGCAAACATATTTTTATTGCATCACCTCCAGTGTTTTAGACCTCTGCCCTCCATGCGCCCTGCTTTACAGGCACATTGACCACACTTTGACAGGGCTTGTTTGCGATGTGATCTGGTGTACTGAGATTGTAATTAAGTCTAAATGGTTGAACTTTGACCAAAGACACGTCTTGATCATTACGGAGAATGGCACAGCTGTTTCAGCTACGTTCATTTCTAATTAATCTGCTATAATTCACACAATATATGACAGTGTGTGTTTAAAGTAATTATCTTTGACATTTCAAGAAAAATAAAGATTTGTTTTGCCACTTACTGTCACCACATAAGAAGACAAGAAACTATTGATTCAACTTAAATCTTGTGAGTCATGACTTCATCACTGATACTAGACAGAGTGTGGACTCAAGCTGCTGTAAACAGCTTTACAATATCAGCATACTTACTCATTGGCAGTGTATGGCCATGGTAACTAAGCAGGAGCAGGGTTATCTTGCTAAATGGGGTATAAATGAAGTAAACAAGAGAAAGTGTACAGATTTTTCCCTCATTGCCGTCTCCGGCTATGCTTGTGTCAAATGAAATGGGAAGATGATTAATTATGCTTCAATTAAATCAGGTTATAGGGGTAAATCATTATAGTTTCAGATAATTCAACTTCAGCCTGATATTTACAGTATGGGGTGGTATTAAATATTCATTCTTTGATTAGCCAACATAATAATATGTAATTTCTCAACAGAGGGTTGCACTCAGCCATTTTATGGTGATTAAATTATTTGTCTTAATTAAATCATCATAAAATAATAAACGACTGTGTGCAGCCCTCACTTGACAGTAAGTCAAGTCTGTGCAGGAATCCAGTATAACACACAGTGCAGCAGGTACACTTCAGAACTCTGTCTTATAGAGTCATCTACAAGTGAGTCCTTAAATACAGAAAAAAATGCCTGACGTTCTAAAAGAATATTGCAGCCTATTCTCAGAAGAGGTCAACTTAAATGTAAATCAAGTACTTGAAGTTGAACTTTTTCTCCACTTAACTGATGTCACTGAGGAAATACTCAAATATAGTCCACATAGTATTCTCATTTCTACAGTTGCCATTCTGGTCACTGACCGAGTGTGAAATATGAGTGGTCATTATGTTGAATTATGTGAGTAAGCAGGACACGAATGAAGAAACTCAAGGAATGAGTTCCAAAGTATTTCAATGTGTGTGAGATTGCAGCATTATTGAGGCTTCTCAGCAACGTGTTTCCTGTGTGTTTCATAACAGAAGAAGTGCCGTTAGGGCAAAGAAACCCTGAAGAGAAACAAAAATGTAAGTAAATGTATGGAATAGATAGAAAAGAGTAGAAAACAAACTAGTGATGGAATATTGACTGTTTCTCACAACTGCCTGCCAGGGACTAAATTAGAAAACCCAACACACTTCATCACAATGTGCCTGCATTCTTACTTAGTCTGGACTAAACCAAAGTTCTTCAAGCTGCTGAATCAATATCGTTTTAAATTGATACAGAATAGAAATAATATTGTGCATGCATTGTGAAAGGGGTCCTTCGTAGTTTGCCACGACATAGAAGTATTACAGATTTTTTTGATGATTTACAGAGGTTTTTAGCTTCTTTTACCTCTTTTTGTTTTGGCTTTTATTGTCAATTTTACCCAGTCTGTATGTCTAACAACATGCACAACAGTGGTATTCTCAGTGACTTTTCATATTTATTCATCTACATAAAAGCTACTGCCATGTATTTATTATTTGGCTGTACTCTTTTGTTTGTAATGCATTTCTGAATGTAGCTGCCAAAGCTGAGGTCTTCAGGAGTACCAGAAGCAACACATGTCACTAATTCTGCTTTATATGGTTGGAATACTTGCACTGAGCCATGCCATGAGCAACAGCAATCAAAGCCTTGATGCATTCACGGCATGAGTGGTTTTCTCAACAACAGGCTGAATGTGCTGATGGTTTACTAGTTCACGGGAAGTATCTGTTGCCTGCAGCTCTATCCTTTTGTATTGTATGCTTGCTCTTTTAGCAGTCCTATTTTAAACTGTTCCACTGATTAAAAGAGCAATAAATAATGTTTCTATCATGTCATGTAGATCTTACTAGTATTTAAGACTGCTGCACCAAAAAGCCTTTCCGCATTTCATTTGTAGCAGGAGCAGGAAATGTGCAGTTAGCATTAGCAACATCCAAAATACAGCTAAAAGAGAAAGAATCATAAAAGAAAGAGGCTGCAGGCTGTTTGATGAAAGGTACTGTAAACGTGGGAGGGAAACAAAACTTCAAACCACAGAAACTTTTTATGCTACACAGGAGCTACAAAAGAAAGCCGACTGGGAATGAAACTTGTCTGTGGACCGTTGACTTAGGCCAGCCTCAAAAACCCCTCGTCTTCTTTCACGATATACACTACACCGCTGTGTAATCCACACGTTCTACTCGAAAACAATCCTTGTCCATTGCTTTTCTAATATTAGCCAGATGGGTGAAGTTAGTTTGTTGGCCCGTGGAAACTTGGATCTGTGGTTCAACACCGCTAAACCGACATCACCAGTCTGGTGTGAATTTGAGGTACTATCATGCAACAAATGTGTTCCTCTTCCCGCAATTTTATTACCAAGTAAGATGCCCTCAAACAGCCAACAAAGTGTTTAAATGTTAAACTCGGTGTCTAAGTACTGTGCCAAGTTAATGGTAAAAACACCATTATAACTTCCATTTATCTACAGTAAAGTTAAATCTGTAGGCAGCAAAGATAACTGTGAAAATGCAATTAATTATTTCTTTTAATGAAATGACTTAAAGGAAAGAAAACATATTTTTTGCTTTTTTTTCAAGCCATCTAAATCATTTAATTCACTGTATGATTTATTTATGTTTTCAGTGAAACTTCAGAGTTATCACAGTCATATTTCTGCGTCACAAGACTTTACTTGGCAGATTGATTGCATTGCTGCAGAGTTTTAGAGCTCCTTCTTAAAAAATACACCTTTGTCATCAGTTGTGTGTCTCTTGTTGCGGCCCCTGAAGAGTAAACCTGCTTCGCCCAGTGTGTGTCAGGAGATGCTGGTGAGATATCCCCTTTCTGCTTTCTCACGCTGTTCTGCAGCTGCCTGACTCAACATAATATCCACATGACTTGCTACACATTGAAAATGGTTGAGTCAAGATACACAGTAGCACCTACACCTACAAGCTGTTTTCCACCTGCGCAAACAGATTTATCTTGAGGGTGACTCCTCTAATAGAACGCCCTCTATATACATTAAAAGTATCTTACATGCTACTGTGAAGACATACATGGATACATACATGAGCTTCTTCCAGTTGAGTTTTTATATCTCAGATGCAGATGTGGAGGGCAAATGGCCAGGTTTGTGCCTTGTTACAAGTCAAGCTTCTAATTCCAGACAAAATAACGTTAATAATAAAAACAATGTTAATATTTTCAAGGATTTAATTTAGAGTTTATTCACAAAGTAAAAGATTAGAAAAGTTTTGAAATAATAATTTCCATTTTTTTCAGTGGCTTGTTCTCTGTAAATGTGCTATTTGCTATATGCTAAACAGCAGGACAACATCATATTGTCTTTGCCTTCCAAAACTATTGCTATTTTATGGTATACAGATGTTGTCAATATGGGTAAACTTTTAATAGGACTAGGAAGTAGCATGGATTGGGTTTAATATAGTTTAATTTAAGGGACCATGTACAGTGTTACCATATGTTACCTGAGTTAGCCTAAAGCTTATTTTCATCTGCAGGTCACAATTAAAACATCCACACAACAACAAAACATCACTTAACAAACATGAGGAAAAACACAAAATATAAATGATACATAGTTGTACTTCATACACACACACACACCACGTTATCACCATGTGTATGTTAGACATTAGAAGCAAGGATATTTATATGCCAAGCAAAATGAATGAAATACAGAGCCAATGGTTAAAGAAATCCATTTGATTTTAAAGCCACTGATAAAGCTACAACTCTCTGGTGGGGCATTCCACTGAGTTGTAGCTTTCACACAGGAAGCAGTTTGCACTTATATAGGAGATAAGGATTCCCGTGGATTTTACAGAGTTTTCTGAATTACAGTAAATAAAGCCATGGAGCCAATGGAGCAAGGACGAAACCATTTCAAATGTTATAAAAACACAAATTTAATAAAATCCAAATGTAGAAAATGTCTCTCCAGTATCCCATAGTGAACTGGCTTTTTATCCAAATTTATTCAAATGAAAATTATTGCTTTGTTAAGGTTAGGGTACCTCAAGGTCATCAAGGTTACAATGATAACCATGTGGTTTGGGGACAACTCATGGCTAAAAGAAACCCACATTGACTGCTGATTGAGAACAGGAGACTGGAACAGACTGGAGTCATTATTATGGCCACTATAAGGTCCTTTGTCACAATCATAAACACGTTGTTTGGGGCACTTACAGAAAATAGTTTTTTCTTTTCGTTTTCTTGTGAAGACTATCTTAAGGTTGATTTTCAAATTTAATTTTAATTTTAAATTTTATCATATTTAACTAACTCCAATCCCCATTTTTAATGTTTAATGTGATGGTATCATTAACCAGAAACATAACTGTCAGTTGGGCTAAATGATTTTGGTGGAATTCACTGTCGGGTTGAAGATTTGACAAATTCAATCAAACAGTCAAACTGTTTTATTTGAAAATCTGAAGGTAACTGCAGTGAATCAGGGTACTGACAGTTTTCTTCATTAATGTGAATGGCGCATGGTTGAGACAAATGATAGCATCTCTTCCAACAAATAGAACATTTGCATCAATAAAACTAAAATGTGTTATTACTATCACACTGTTCGCACCAGAAAAAGATTTGCTGAAACGAATAAAAATTTCCAATCACTTTCACAACTTTTGTGAGTACTATAATTACAATAATTGTGCCACAATATAAAAACCCAAATTGTAATAAATCGGAATTGACCTTTAAACATGTCCCAGACGTTGTATAATTCAATTCAAGACTCACAAAATATTTAGTAGATGAAGACACATTGGTACTTAAAGGAGACACTAATGAATCTTGATATTACGAAGGACAGAACAATGCTGCAGTGCCCTCTACCTCCCTCTGTCATTTTTTAATTCTTTCTCTTCTCTGCTGCACCATTTGACCCCAGTAAAGGTTCTGAGCTTTTGTTTATCTGGCAAGGGATGTAGAAGCGTCTCCTCCTCCCCCCTTCCCGCCATTCTCCCCTTTCTGTTTCTTCCCTGAAAGATATTTCCAAATGAGTGAGCCCAGACCACAGCTGCTTCTCTGACGCATTAATCACTTGGCTGCCACCTCCTCCACTCCTATAGTGTGCGTACACGCACACGCACGGTCACACACACAGTGACACACACAGTCACACTCATGGCCTAGTTTGACTCACACTAGTAAAGGCATGGACCACCACCGTGTAATATAAACACGTCAATGCACGCGATTTGAGCATGTGGGGGGAAAACACAGTAGCATGATACACACACACACACAAAGCATCCGCCCACCACTCAAGTGATCTTGACTCTTTATACTACACCAACTCCCTCTCTCCATCCAGCCATGGCTCCCACATGACCCTCCATTTTCCTCATCATTAGCGGCACCAGCCAGCAGCCGCATTCCATCCATCCCTCCCTCCTATCCTTCTTGCCTCCCTCGCCGCTCCTCTGTTTACTTCTCGATTTCTTTATTTGAATCCGGCACAATACCTCCCCTCTGTCTCCACTGAGCAAAGAGGGTCATGAAAGGCGGGAGGAAAGTGAGGTAGAGAGGGGAAGAGAGGCGAGGAAAGCCTGCTTTAGATGTTAATTTGTAGGAAATTAGATGGAAAGTGATGCACCTGGTTTATGTAACTGCCCTGTAGGAGATGAGTGGAGGATGTTACACATCCTGACAGTGAAACATAGCTTGATGAGGCCAAGTCATTAGTGAGGTTACACTGAGGGGATTATTGCAGGTTATAGCAATATGATATTAAACAAAATGATATTAACTTTCAGAAACACTTACAGTTGCACTAATGGGTCTATATACATACAAGGGATCAAATGGCTATGTGTGGGAGCGTCTTGTAGTGATGAACACACAAAATATGATCATCCAAATCTGAAGCTCTCCTCAGCTCCATAGCTCGTTGCTTTGGGTTTTCCATCCTGCAGACTTTGTTCTCAAAAATGTAATTTCTCGTTGCAACAGGCTGATTTGTGAAAATGCTCCATTGAACGTGACTTGCAGTTCTTAAATGCATACAGGGTTAGTGGCTGGCAGCCAGATATTTTCTTCATATGATGAGAGGAAACTAGGGTGAAAATTGGATATTGGTAGCTAGAAATATAAATATGACCCCTAATGTTGCCACATTGCAGCTCAATATATTAATAGGTAAGGGTTTGCTAACATGGTGACTAGGTGACATGTCCAACACATTCTCACTCCCAACTCAAACTTGCCCATTGCCCTTTGCTTCAAACTAGGATGCTGTAGGTACCTACCTAAATTAACATGCAAAGTCCAGAAATGTTAGCAATGATAAATACGCAACATCCAATTGGAATCTGTAATAATAAAGCTTGTTGAGAAATATCTCACATTTCATGAGTTTTAACAGTCACAGTTTAGTTGCTTTAGGTAAGAACTACTTGTTTTGGGTTAGGTATGTTATTTAAGTTGAGTTAAAAAGAAGTCAATGTATGCTTTTGATCTCGCTTTTGGAACACAAACAGCAGTCTCCTGGGCAAAAGTCCTGTGTTTAATTGTCTTTTCCATCCACCCAAACCTTCTCACACAACCCAGATTCCTAAAAAAAAGGTTGGGATACTGTATATAATGTACATGACATCCATGATATCCAAAAACTATTTGAAATGTGAACTTATGAGACCAAAGCAAATTTTGTTATTTTCTATCTGTCCATTTCAGATGAGCTCTGGTCCAGAGAAGTCACCAGCATTTCTGGATGTTGTAGCTTTCTTTTGGCATGGTAGACTTTTGATTTGCATTTGTGGAAACAGCAATGAACTATGTTTACTGACAAGTTTTCCTAAGTGTTCTAATGTCTGTCTAATAATATCAATTATACAATCATGTTTTAATCAGTTTTTAATGCAGTGCTGCCTGAGGGGTTGAATGTCACAGGCATTCAATACTGATTTTAAGCTTTGCCCGTACATGGAGGAATTTCATTGGATTCTGTAAAACTTTTAATGATATTATGGATTGTAGATGGTGAAATGCCAAAATACTTTATTTTAAATGAGATGTAGCTTTAAAAGAAGGCTAACAATTAGGTTTTATGTTAGTCATTAAATTGAATTAATGAGCAACACAAAATAAAATAAAATCTAAAGTGAAGTTGTACTTATGGTAAGGCTAATTTCTGTTATGTTGTCAAAGACTTCATTGTGAAGCTTTCTGAACTGCATTTTATCCTCTCTGTTTTATATAGCATGCACTCTTGATGAAAAGCTGCTTTTGGTGAATTAGAAACTAATCTGAAAATGCAGCTGAAACAGCATCAGCATAGATTTCATGGAAAATGCAACTCATTAAATAACATCAGTTTACTGCTGCAAAAGAGATCACTTATCATCATCACCTATGCCAGCCTTGTGATTCAACTGGAATTCGGTTGTAAAAAGTCATATGAACCTTTAGGATTCTATCGGTTTTGTTCTGTTTTTTAGGGGAAATAATCTGTCATCATTTTTTTTCTGTAACCGAACAAGGTACTCAACAGTGAACAGTGGAAAGCCTCCGTCACTACTCACTACAAGGCCTGATGTGCACAGTTCATGTAATATTTTAGATAAAGATATCTGGCCAGTTGTTATGAGATTTGGTATACATCTCCAGTCTCCAGGGGATTACTCCTTTTGGTTTTGAGGTCTCTTTTGAGGACACTCTTCTTCTTGTAATACTATCAGGCCAAAACTTAACAATTGACACAGTTCAATGAGAAAGTATCTTGGAAACTACTGGGCAGATCATGGATCTCCTCATCTAGTACCACTACTAAGGATACAGTTTCTTCTTTCAAATTGTAATTGGCAGTTTGTTATGAAATCCACGGCATACATTTAATGTGCATACATCCCAATGTGAAGCTTTACCTGGTACCAGACTTTTGAATCAAAACCCACTTCTCCTACCCATTCGCTCTGCAATTCAAGTGAGTCTGGTGTTTTTCTCATTGAGGAATGTGTTTGAGCTTATAGATGAGATTAAAAACAGGTGAATCTTCTCGTGACAGAAAAAGTCTATAAAAATAGTTACATCTATAAAAAGCAAACAATGTTAGCTCATGGAATCTGTGTTGAATTCCTCTAAACATCCATTTTCTTGCATGTGTGCAACAACATGCTAACATCAGTTTTGTAACAGCTGTTGCATATTAATCAATAATTACTCCATAATTGCCTAATTTTCCCACAGAGGCTCATTTACATTATATTAACTCTAAACTAAACCGATGTACATATTTTGACTGCAGGCACTGCAGCTTTCTTGCAATGCTTGCAATAAAATGTGTGTATTTAACTTGCAGTATTTGTTTTTATATATCTGTAAATTCAGGCAGACAAAACTGTCTAGAGAAAACACAAAACAAACATACAGCAATGCCTGGACATTTAGGATTACCAGAATGCAAATGAATAGAAAATAAAGATTTTTTTATTATTATTATTATTTTATATTAATATAAACAAACCAATATAGCAATTGTAAAATGTTCCTTTGAGATATATGCATTTTTTGTTTACTGACATTGTCAAAATTTGCTTTGCACTCATTAAGCTCAAATATGAGATGTTTTGTGCATCATACAGCGATGGTAGCACAAAAGCCACTTACATGCTCACTCCAAGCATGTAACAAAGCTCTTCACGTGTCGTTCTTACATAATGTGTCACAAATCCACTTTTCGACTGAGCAGTGGGACAGTGTGTGTGATTGTGATTGTGTGGTGGGGGTGGGGTTATTGAAAGTGTCATTCCTGATGCCTTACTTAATGTTAGTTACAATAATCCAGTTATTTTAGGTCCAGACTGTAAGAGTTCAACAAATATTAGATGGATTGCCATAAAAGTTTGTAAAATTCATGTTTACCATAGGATGATAATGATTTTTTTTTTAATTATTATTATTATCTATGCAACATTTTTACAGTATTTTGGTTTGTGCTTTGTAGCTTGTGCTCAGAAAATGTGCTAGGTTTTTTGAGGATATTAGGTCTTTCATTATTCCTGTCAGAGTGAATATAATAGTAGTTTTTAATATAGCTTCTGTAACAGTGGCCAATATTGAACTCTTTCTTTGACACTTTAAAGCAAGCCACTTTATTAACAGTTGAGTCAGATGCATTATCATACACACATTTACATATATCTCAAACAGGGTTTGTGCTATCGTTAGCTTTAGCTTTAGCTTTGGTCTATAATGGATTACATGGTTGAATAATGTAATGTAAGACTGGAAAGGAGGATATTGACACTGGAAAACAAAATCTTTACAGAAACACACATTTAGAGTGAGTCTTCTATTGATTATTCATAACCTAGTTTAAAAAATGACTCTCTGAAGGGGCTTGACATGTATATTAGTTATAGCGCAATCAGGCTAAAAGTAATTTGTTATTTGGCACTCAAATGGTCTTAATTCCTTTACGTCAAAGGGTGAGTTACAGAACCATACAGCTGTTATTATGAGAAAAGATCCATAAATTGGAAATTAGTTTATATATATATGTCGTGATATTATGTTGTATTGTATGTGTTGATAAGTGTCACATGTTGACATCATATGTTGGCTGTTCATATGTGGTTTTCACACACATATGAACAACAAAACAAAGAGTACCCATGTGAACTAAAAACACGTGGTTTTGGTCATGTGATTTTTCCCTATATCCTATATATTTTCCTATATCTTTAACTGGGTGTTGAAAATGTATTCAAAAGATAAACTGACACTATACAACAAACCTTTTAAATCTTGCACAAATTCAAGGCCATGCCAATGTGAAAATATTCAATCACTTCTGTAATGGCCCCTTTGCTGTTAGAATTAATTTACTCCACTCAGGATTATGAATTTGAAAAACTGCAGCTGTTTATTTTCAGTTAATGACAAAATGCTAAACAGTCATCATATGATGCATTGTAATGTGCCACCCACCCGGGCTCTATAAAACCATTCACTGCTCAGTAAAACTCATAAACACATTAAAAGGTATACACAAAACATCAATAATAGAACAATACAAATTTGTGAGCACCTCTGTAGTTACTCAACAAAAAGTATAAATCTTTAACAGGTAAATGCTGCTAAAAGCACAGGCTCATGATGGAAAACAACATAAAATGCTGTGCACATCCTACAGACACAGAGAAGCTGTAGACTGCAGAGTCTTCTCTTTAGACTCTGACTTGACATTTTATTTACTCGACTTTTATAGCAACATATAAAACATGCATTTCTTTTAAAAATGGCATACGGATTTATGTTATTATACCCTCTTTTAATAAAGGGATAATACCCTTGACCTGCTGTTGACCTCTTGTCCTAATACAGTACTAACATTCTAAGTTGCCGCTGTCTAACAAGAGTTACTGAAGGCACCAGTCCACTAGAGACACCAGAGTCTTATTGTGGAGTCTGATCACTAAACTGACCAATGGGATCATCTCTCACAAATTCTGTGTCATATCTTTGAGCTTCTCTCTGAACAGTGGGATTAACTAGACTGCCTCCTTCAAATCCTCACCAAGAGGGATTCCACTGTTTGAAGTGGCAGGGCCAAACAAGGATCTTGACCTTTTGTCGGCTGCCTCTAGCTGCACTAACCCAGCATTCACACAGCGGGCAGTTTGGTTGAGGGCTTGTTCTGTTTTCTAAGATTGTACTTGAAATGTGGCTCCCAATGCATCTCTGTACTTGTCATGCATCAAATAGATTTTGAAAAGTAAAGTCATAGATTTTCACTTTGGTGTTGCCTTTTGTAATCTTGCAAAATACTTTAAAGGGTGATTCTGGTTTATTCTGACTTAAGTCTTTTTTTCTCAGGTCTGACCATCAGTTCTGTCAGTTTGTGCTGAGATCTGAGAACACGTATGAGGCAGAAAACACAAGCAGTCAGCTGATCAGATAGATTGTAAATGGATGGTTGTAAACCCAAAAATCAGCACACCCGAAATGTCACCAACTGTCCCTCATCGCACGACAGCAGGTCAAAGATGCACCGTGATTCTGTTAACAGTGATGGATGTTTGCAACATACAGTTTGGGTAATAATTTTACTGTTCACCTTCACCAATAAATTCACCAAACTGTTTGTTTACAACCTGTCTGATCATCCAACTGCTGGTTGTCTCGTGTTTCTTGCTTTTTCTCATCATGGATCTTGGCAATTACTTTTAGATTATGAAACTACAACAATAACATAAAAAGATCATGGTTTGGGTTAAAATAAGGACTTTGATGAGGTTGGGGAAGTCCTGTCATGTGTGTATTAAAGAGAACTGCACTCAAAAAATTTTTTTGGCCAAAACGCATGACAGAAATTTCCATCCATTTGAATTATTCAATGTGATTCCACTGCACAGTAGTGTACTAGTAACCAGGTTTATGCATTCAATTTTAATAACGTCAATTTGTTTGCCCAAACCCAACAGTGAAAATGAACTATTACTACTACTATAGTACTATTACATAAATATTATTACTTGCTTCACATTAAGTTTGTTAGTTTATTTATATTAAAACTATGTAATTCAAATGGATGGAAATTTTGTGGCCAAAAAAATTTTTTGAGTGTGGATGCAGTGTATGGAAGCTGCTCAGTGCCGTGTAAAGCCAAAAAAGTTCAATTACTGAGATCATAGAGCATCTTTCTCAGGTTACTTAACTCTATAAGAAACTTTTTCCAAGTGACTAGTTGTTGATTTCTTTTTTTTTACATTGAGAACAAATAGAAACTCAGTGATTCATCACTAAGAGCTGTATTAAAGGATTGCGATTTGTGACATTTATAGCTGGTAAAATGAGGCTCAAAAGTTTCTAAGAGTTAGCCTGAATGGGAACATACTACAAAGTCTTACATATATCTACTCCAAGAATTTTCACTTAAAATAACTGTAAATTTATAGGCTAGGAATGAATAAAGCTGTTCACACAATATCTTAGCACTTAAGATCTGGATAACTGTGTTCTTGTGTCTTTCTGGGTAAATTTAAACTTACATATTTAATGCTAATGTATTTCCTCAATTGAATTTATTTCCACAGCATATGCATCATTGGCAGTAAACATTAGCTCATCTGCCAATGATGCATGTGTCTGTCCATATAGACTTGCCAATATCACAAGATTTACTAAATGTCTAATCTTTTTTTTTCTTCCACCTGTTCAACTGCTATCACATCATACTGTTAGCAATGTAAAAGTAATGTGTTTCAATGCTGACAGTTGCTTGGAGAAGTTCTAAATAATAGTCCTAAATAATTCCTAAGCTTGGAGTCCTGGTTGGGAGTTTTAAGTCAACAAGAATGCTCTCAACATTATTTTTTCACAAGGTTCACATACTTTGAGCCAAATCTCACCACCTTCATAAATTATGTGGTTAAAAGCTCAGAAAAAACTAAGTATGCACACCCTGGGATAGTTGCTATTTCTACAGTTAGAAATAGCAAATATGGATGCAAACTGTGTGCACATTGCTAAAGCAAGCACAGTTGATCAAAGCTAAACCAGGAAGTTGATTTGGAAATGATTAGAAAGCGTAGTTTGAGTAATAATTTTGTCACTTGCTTCCATTAAACCTTTATAACCATCAAGAAAGACATAATGTTGTTCATATGTATAAAAACCAAAGTCAGTTTGAAGGTCTTCTGTTATGCTTCCTCATAGATGTCACATGCATCATTACATTGTATGGCCTGTACCCATGATTATGGTAAAGAACTCCCTGCTAGGCAATAATGCTGCACTTGTTCAGAAAGATTACTCAGAAATCAACTCTGTGCGGTGCACAGAGATACACGGGCAGACACGCTCACACACATCTGTGAAAACATGCAATCAGACAGGACTGAGTGCAATCAGACATTGGCAAAAAACAAACACAGTCACTTTCTTTTCTGTCGCTCTCTCACACACGCCTCCACACACACATTAACGCTCTGGACCAATGCACAAAGATTTGTCATTTTATCAGCAGGAGCCACACCAACAAAAAAGGAGAAAATGATTGTATGCTATTCACAAAGCATGCACTCAGATACACATGTTCATGGAAATGTCAAAGGGAAATGAATATCTCTCGATTGGTTGTAGTGATCATAAGTATTGCAGAGAGCAGAAAAGAGTTCAGTAATTTGAGAAAATGTACAACACTGTTTAAGACTATTGTGTGTTGCACCATCCTTGTGGGTATGAATAAATGCATGTCTAACAGTAGATTACTGCTAAAGACACCACATGGAGAGCTGGGGTAGAAAGAAATGTACATTAACAGATTGATGCCCAGATTAATATTTTATATTTTTCAATCCTTTGCACAAGTGATTTGTAATGTATAAAATAGAATCTACAAATAAAGCAGTCTTGTGTCAGTATTACAGTGGGTTTGATGCCCTCATGAAAATCTTCTTCACTGTCATAGTGGCCATGTGACCTCCCTTAATATGCATACATTTCTCATTGAATCAAATGGAAAAATGCAGCTGTTAGCCAAGGCAAATGGAACATAGTTTTTTTGTCTTCCATTGCAGTCTCGATGAGCTTGGGCCTCAGGCTAGCTTTGTATGGTGGAGTGGGAAAATGTCATTGTCTGACAACTTTAATCTCGGATTGGCTCCTTCGAATTTTTGACATGGATGGCCGAAGGCTGAAATCCGGGGCCCTTTCACTGCCATGGGCCAAATATGTTACTGGCCACTGAAAAAGTTAAAAATATCAGAGGTACATGACACTGAATAGAGGATATTTTTGGCAAATTTAACATCATCTATTTGTATTTGTCATAGTATGAATGCCTAACTCCTTTGACTCTATGGATGCTGATGTCCAAGACCGACATTATTGTCTTTCAGGGGCAGTAGTGGCATGGCCATTTTCAAAACGGTCCTTTGACCTCTCACTTCAAGACATCTGAATATCTGAACCCTTTACAATCATGCCCTCTCTATGCTTATCCCAGGCAGGTGTGATTTTGTGTATTTGAATGTTTCTGCATACAGGGGTCCCTAAACAGTATTGGAATTGCATAAAATGGGGATGAAAAGCTGAGACTTTTGTGAATTAAATAAGCCCAATTGTATTCATATGTGATGATAATAGTCCCTATAATAGCCATTTCATTGTATTTTTTAAAACACCTCAAAACTAAAATGTCATCAGGAAAGCAGGAAAGTCCTCAACAGTCCATGCAAGCATTGCTAAATGTGACAAAAAATTAACCAGACTAAATGTTCAGTGAACAGTAACAACAATCCCCAGTCTTTAGGTTATCAAATAATATTTTTTCATTTTATTTTTGATTGTAGTCTGAGAATATAAGGCCAATGAAGCAGTAATTTATTCCTTTTCTTTCACACAGCGGATGGTTTCCTGGTCTAGATTGATGCAGATAATTTTACTATTCCCACTTTCCAGGCAGTATATTACTTGGGAGATTGGAAAGATGTGCTTTGGAAAGCTTTCACTGAATGAGAAACTGAGCTAGATATCTGCCTCCTAACTTTCCCACTGGTTGATATTGCATGGCACACTTGATATTCTTCTTTTCTGTTTACTCAGAGAGTCTGCTTTTAGACAAATAGATGGTAATGGTGCTTTCCTATTTGTGTGTGAATACACACATTCATTTGTGATGGAGGCAAATGATGAAGGCAAATTAAGTGATAGATTTAAACATTTGGAGGAAATGCATTAAGTGCAGCTCAGACTAGCAATTATACATTACTCCCACCTTCTCTGATGTGCCATTATTATAATGTCTATTTCAGTTATGAGAGTTTATCTTCTCCCCTTGTCACACTGTGGTGCAGGAACTGTCAGTGGTAACTAAATGTATCTCACTAAAAGCTTCAATGTGAGTGTTTTGTTTGAAGGAAATGTATTGTTAGTCCTGTCTTCCTGCCCCTCAACTGGTTAACTTGATGCTCCAACATCGATATTGATATCGATGAGCTGTCTCTCATGAAAAGGCTTATAAGCAGCTTCCATAAAGCCTTTACAGGTATTGAAGAAGCACACAGCCATCTGCATTTAAAAACATCAACACCGAGCTTCACTCTGTGTTTTACAAAGGGATGGAGGCGACATGTGTGTAGCTGTTTGTCACATTCAGTTTTCTGGTGTTCATGAAATATTTATTCTGTTGTCACAAAGAAGTATTCTGACATTATTTTGAGTTGAAAAATATGTTCATACGATCATAGTGACAGTTTGCTGTTAAGAACATGTCAATAGCATAAAACCCTGTGTAGTTTGCTTCTCAGCCAAACATATTGTTCATCCTTGTGCACACACTGAACCCACATTGTAACAGAACTATGACACCAGAGTGTGCAGTGTTCATCTCCTTAACTAAGAGTTAGCACTGACTTTATTGAAGTTGATTGAATAACTCTACCCTAGCTCATAATGAAAATGTAACTTTGAGAAGAAATAATGTTGACTTGATGTCAACTGTGATGGAATATATAATCAAAGGAAATATCTAGGCTACACTTTTTAATTTTAATAACATAGAAATGAACTAAAACCAAGTGTAAAGTAATACATTCAAATTCCTAAAACACAGCAGCATAGTTGTTGAAAAGGTTAGCTCTGCTGTTAAGTGTATGTGATTAGTAAAGGCAAAAAGTCTTGGAAGGTATCCGTAGGTCACATTCAATAGACAAAAGGTTGCACAACGAAAGGTTGTCCAATAATAAACTCTCTAAGTTACAAGCTTTGGCCCTTGTTTTTTTTCTTTAGTACTTCAAATTGGCCCTCTGACATACCTTCCCCCCTCTTGACTTTCGTGCCAAAACTACTAAAAAAAGCATCATGTTGCAGCTTTAAACAGCCTTTGCCCACCAAGATGTCAGAAGTGCTTTTTCTGTAGTACCTCTGACAGTGTCCTCGGTGGCCATGGCACATGGTTGTTGTTGGCCATTAATTAGTGTAAAGCCCCCCGCCTCCACGTACCATCTTCCAGCATGTCAGAGTTGTTTATTTAGCGCAACAGGAACAATTAAGCAGTTGACAAGGCAGCCACCGTTTGAAGTCCTTCCTACTACCTCAACTGGCCTAAAACACAACTTAGCCGACACCTTGCAGCACCCTGATGGTGCCTTGTAACCTTCAGCAGATGCCTTGAAATGCATTTTGTAGTATGAAAGCATATTATCATAACCAGATGCCCACCCTACCGCCCACCTCTGCTCGTGTTTGAAAAATGAGGTTCAGTCTTGAATATTAAAGACGGCGAGGTTCATTTATTTAGGGCTGTGTTTGGGCCACCAAGGGATGCTGATTTGAATCTCGTTTGTTAAGCTGTCTATCCTTATCTGTCAGCATCAGAAGATGCAATTTCTCTCTTCCCACCTCATCCTCCTTGTCTCGTAAATGGCAGGGATATTTAGAGGTGCTTGACAACTGAGGCATGCAAATTAGCAGTTGATGTTTCCTGCGTTCTTTTAGTTTCTTTCGCTTCTCACCCACCCCTGCATCGGTCCTTTTAGCCTCTCTGAGGAGATGTTATTTGTGATGCTATTTTCGTAACTATGAAGGAGGAAAGTATAAGGGGGGATTAAAAAGACTTCATCTATAGGTTTTTTTTTTTTTGTCTCAGCCTCAATTGAAAATAGCAAAACAGCAGCCTCTTTATATGATGTGGTGTATTCTAGAGGTGTATCATGTGCAGTCCACAGTTTATCTATATAACGCTGCATCTTGACGTGACAGGGGAACAAGGCAACATGTGACATACAAACATGAAATTCAGTATGAATTATAAAAATAATTCAGTCAACCTCCAACCCCATTATTAAGTTGGTACCTCATATTGAACCATATGTTTAAAATAGCTGCTATATTTATAAGGTGGGATGCTGGTGCAACAAGATCTAATCAAATAAAATGAATTAAAAGCAGCACTGGACAGCGAAGACTGAATTGGCTGAAAGTATCAAAGGCCAAGACAAGCTTTTCAATTCTGGTATCAGATTACACAATATCAGGCTAAAAATTTCCTCAGGACATGAAAAACCACAAGCAGTTGGTCGGTTTGATTGGCTCAACATGTGGTCTGAAATGCAACCATGGTCACGTGACCATCTGGAAACACACAAATGTCTTATAGTCTGATTTTGGCATTTGAGACCATTTCAAGGAGTTTGCACAGCTTATCAAAGGTCATATAAGTAGGCGTGTTGCTGTTTGTGAAGTGTTTTGACACTTCTGATTGGTTGCTGTGACAGTCTGTCTGTGACAGTAATTTCTGCTGTGAATCACTGCTGAGTGTGTTTTTGACAAGATGTAGACAAGCTTCTTTTGTGATCTAATGTGTGGAACAGTATTGGTACTGACAAATAAGAAAATATTTCAAATATAGTTATTTGATTTCCAAAATTGTTTTTCTCTGGCTGCCTGTTTGCCTTTTGCCTTTGGTCCTTCTTATAGCTGAGGGGGTTGAATGTGTTTGCACTTGTGTATCCCACCATAAAAGTATTGCACTGGGGACCAACATAACTAGCAGCAACTACTGGCAAGCTGCCAAGTGTTGGTTTTGGGGCAATCATTTAAAATAAACCAAAGCCACGCAAGACTCACCATCAACCCCAACAATAGATGTGACCCCAAAGCAAAGTGTGATATGTTATTACTGTAGTTGTTCAAATCAAAGTAGCACAGAGCTGTAAAGAATCCATTTTTCATTTTTCAGGCAGAGATATTGTTTGTGAAACAAGTAAATGCAGCAAGCGACAGCTGATGACCGATGACAGCCGTGAGCAATTCTTCTCAGCCCACAGGCTTGTTGAGCAGCTTTCCGGGTCATTCAGTACTATTTATTCACATGGACACAAATTAAGGAGTTTTGTTCCACCACCTGCTGCACTCATTAAATGTTAGATTACACAAAAATACTCAAGGAAGGAGAATTAGAGGACTTAACTTCTTTATATTGTCAGTAAACCAACAAATAAAAACATATTTTAAGTTTTGATGCCACAATTTTTACAGAGCTTAATGAGCCCATTGATTTTACTATTTTTTGGGGTTTGCATGAGCATTGTGTTTGTGATCAGTTCTTATGACCACATTTCCTCTCATATTTGACACTTTCCATTGTTTTCTTTGAATTTATGATGTTCATATGCAGATTAATTGGGGTTTTAAGTACAAAAAACATCTCAATATAGTTTTACATCTCCTGTCTCTCGCTTCTCATCCCTCTGGAGCTCTAGCAAGAACATGGCATTTTGTGTTGTGTTTTGGACAGCCAGTCCGAGTGAGCCAGGCTGCGGGCGTGGCTAAGGGTGGTGACTGGGTTATATAGTTGTGACATCACAACTTTACATTCTTGACAGCTCTTTTAAAGATAAACTTTCTAAATATGGGCTGGGTGCATTTCTCCATAGACTGAATGTTTTGATACTCGTTTGACACTTATCTCCAGCTTTATAATCACAAATTTAAAAAATGGCAAACTCATTTTCTATAAAAGGAGACCTTTAATGTCCTGAACAGGTAAAATTATCCAGCTATTCAGAAGAAAAAGCAACAAGTAGAGAAATGTCTGACAAAGTAAATATACTTGCGTGTAGCACAAACATTTGGTATTGTTTTCCTACACACTACCTATCAATATCCATTAATATTCTTTTGAGGATATTGAGTTGGATGTTCTTCGTGTTGTACTGAATTTGTGAATTTAATTATGTTGAGCTCGGTCTTAAGCCTTGATTGGCCTCATGTGTACACACACAAGGAATCTGACTCCAGTTACACTGCTATCGATGTGCATACAGATATGAATAATTGAAACAATAATAATAATTTTCATAATAATATGAAAAATGAATTATTTACAGGATATTGCACAGGTAATGTTCCTGACATTGTTTATCAATTTTGAATGTGGCCATATAGAAATCATTGCCCCCTTTCAATCTTTTGTGTTTTGTGTCTCTTTGTGTAGCCTGGATTTCTTTTATAGTATTTGCTAACATATAGATCAGAGAGACAGATAGATTAGATAGATAATATTTACTGGGTAGGTTCTCACACTGCTGTCTTGTTAATCATTTCTCATCACGTCTCATCCCTGGTTTCCATTAACACACCCGACAATTATTGTAATTATATGTTATGTAGCAATCTCTGTTTTCTATTTTATTTTGTACCGTCAAAAAGACTCTTGAAATAAGGCTTTGCTCTCCTCAGAATTGTAATTCACTTGCTTTTTTGCACTTACCAAAACACAAGCAGTAATCTGTGTATTTTTGTATCTGTTTTGTCCAGTGGTGAGTCAGAACCTGGTGACAGACAATGTGTCAGTGGTGGAGGGCGAGATGGCGATCATCAGCTGTCGGGTGAAGAATAATGATGATTCTGTTATCCAGCTGCTCAACCCCAACAGACAGACAATTTACTTCAGAGACATGAGACGTGAGTATTATATGACAACTTGTCATCTTAACATAAAAGGTGTGTTCTTAAGTGTGCTTTTTTCAGGTAAGTAAGTTTACTTTGTTTTGACAGTCATTTATATGCATGTTTCATTCAAAGCTGTCAGTATCGCAGCCAATTTTAGATTTCAGTCTGAAATTTCCTCAATTTTGTAGCACACTCTGCTCATCACTAAAAATATTATTTCTGCAATTTCCATGGTAAGATTTTCACTGCCAGAGCTAAGGCAAAAACCAGCAGGGTATAATTAACTAATAAATTTGAAAAATGTTTGTTTTTTATTTCAAAGGTAACTTATTGTGGTAATAATACATCATAATAACATCTATTGCTGCTAGTGCATGCTGTCCTTGTATGCAGCAAGCCAAAGAGCAAATAGTTCTGTGACCTCAGTGAAATGTTATTTTTGAAAAGCTAAACGCCAGCAAATATGGATATTCAGTTTTGGAAATCCCACAATCTCTAGAAAGTACAAACATTAGCTTTCCAGTCCTGACCGCATCACTGTTGTGACAATAATAGTGGTAAAGCACACACCCTTGTGTAATATTGTTTAATTTGAGAATCTGCTGTTGAACAAAATTATGTTTTTGTTTAGCTTTGTTTCCCATAAGTAGTTTTTATTTGTAGTTGGGTTGTTTGTTTGTTCAGTATTTTGGCTGCTAACGGGTCAGGGTTTGTTTTTCTATCAAAATGTTAGATAATTAAAAATGTAGGCAGGCTTAATTAGCTATCTGGTATGACTACAGGGCAAGCTAATTATCTTGCAATAATTTCTGAGCGCTCCCAAGTCGTAACAACAAACAGGAGGTTTCCCATTTCTCCCATTTGTTGATTGGGCCTGAATGCAACGTAAGAACTAAAAACACTTTTAAAACAAAACGCCTTCGCGGCCTTGATAGAAATACAGTTGTATGTACAGATGCACAAGAGAAACCTCATAAGATATCATTTAAAAGGGGTATTTTATTCAATTATCACATGTAATGTCACATATAATTATTAAAAAAATACAGTGAAATGTATTTTTATGACCTCCAACTATGCATTCTTAATGGAACTAAATAAGTAATACGAGTAATAGTATAATAACAATAACAACAGCAATAAGGAAGAAATAAATAAATAATCCTAGGCAGTGTAATTTAGGATCATAGTGGCCCGAGAATAGAAGCTTTTCCTGAGCCTCTCAGTGCTGGCCTGCTGTATCCGGAATCTTTTTCCTGATTGTAGCAGAGAGAAAAGGCTGTTTCCGGTATCCGGTTTGTTGGGATCCTGTCAGAGGAGAAAGTAAGCTGTAGTTGGTAGCAGATGCTGTCTGCTGCAAGAGAGAAATCATTTATCACTGTTTATGTGACTGATATGATATGTGTTTAACTAGTCTGAAGCAGCTTGATGTCATCAGATGACACGGAAATCAATCCCTCATTTTACAGCAGTTTTTAACTCTCCATAGCACCCCAGAGCACCCATTCAATATTTCACTGTAGCACCCAGAATCGCTCATCATTTTAAAATCGTTCCCAGTCTATTAAAACACAGAAAATAAAGTCCGTAGAAATCTATATGTACAATCTAAAAATGGGGTCAGCCAACAAAGAGTCCCCAGGTTCACAAACATATAGAAGCTGTAAGATTGTGTTGTGAGGGAGATCTTGACCCACATCACTAATAATATATAATAATATATATAATATATAATTGCCATCATTAAGTAGCGGAACTTAACTGGCTTTTAATGCCAGAGATGGAGGCTATTTTCCAGGAGATAGTTTGCCGAAGAGTCTGACTGTCCGGGTAACCGTGTCTTTTAGACATATAAATTGGGCAAATTTTATTATATATGCTCATTCATATGCTCAATTTACATTTGGTTAATTGTTGTCAAAGTAGTAGTTGGAAGACAAAGCCAATTAGACAAATATCGTAAAATGTGTAGTTTAAAAATGTGAATGGAGCCAGCAGTAAAGTCATATAACATTAATTAATATGCTCTTACATTACTTGCACTTCCAGAGAGCTACATTAAGTTTGACCCACATGTCTGCAGAAGGATTAATACAGAATGAGGTTAATATAATATACCAAACATATTCAGCTTTCAGCACGTCTCCTTTAATAACAGCAGCTCATATCCCTAAACATTTAATGACCTGTTATGTTTATTCTTATGCTGCCCAATTATTGTGTCACAGCACTAATTAGCTGTGTTCACCTGACATATTTTTTTGCTGTGCTCTGGCTCTTACATTTTGGTTTCTTTAATTATGTTTTTAAGCCTCTTTTGTATAATGTATACTTCAGTATTAATATAACACATTGTCGACCTCTATAACTATATAAAAGTAGCATTATGTTGTTAAGTTCAAAATATACAGAGCTTGTTGAGAGAAAAACAAATGGTTACCGTTTCATTAGTTTTTCAACCCTGTTTCCTACCTATAACTAATTTGAATGTGAAAAACTGATGTGATATGGACAGATTAAAGGAGAAAGAATTCCAGGCCAGTGTATTTCATTTGTTTACCTTCAGTGTTTATTTCTGGTAACTGTAGCATGATTACAGCAAAAAACTGTTATGGTTGTGTTTAAGCCACTCAGAGCACTTGGTCAAGTTTATGGAAAGATTGTAATCTTAATCCCACTGTTTTAATATTTAACCAAAACCACAATAATTCCCTAACCTTAGCAAAACCAATCATAACAACACATAACCAAAGTCTCTGGTGTTCTTAAAAGTCCTGCCTATGTCATTATTTCATTCAACTTAACAATTAAACAAAATGTGGCTTCACTGACATTGAGTTATTTTAGCTATTATTGGATATTTTAGCTACTGTTCGTCTCACAGCTCTTTCAGCCTGACCTATACTGAGCTTGTGTGTGAGTATCTAACCCTACTCCCACACACTAGCACTAAACAAAAGTGCTCCTACATCTGATCAAAATAGAGAGTTTGAGCAGATACCAAAAAAGAAATGCTCTGTTTTTATTTTGAATTTGAATGGGGGGAAAAAAAAACGTGAAACACAACTCCTGGACCAAGCCTAATGCATTAATACCTAAATTTAAATACATACTGTGAATAAATTAGTGTTTAGTCAACCATTGGGATCAGCTGTGGGAATCAACGCAGTAATATTTTGATGCTAACACTATCCCAAATCATAAAACACTTATCAGGAGAAGTAGCGTGACAACACCATTTAAAAAACCCACTTGGGTAAAAACAAACAAAAACAAACAAAAAAACAAAAAACAAAATCATACATGGCCATGCAATGCCCAGCACAATACAGCTCACTGATAAAGTCCATGAATAAAGCACAGTATTTATAATGCAGATGTTTTACTCAAGATGGTGGAGACCAAAAACAGAGTTTTTTTAGTCTCTCCTTTTGACATAACTACTGTACCCACACAGTCCACTGTAATGCCCGTCACTGCTACTCTTGAATTAATTTACATGAATGTGTATAACCTGCATTTTCAACATAATCAGCTGCATCTTTCTCAGATGTTATTGTACATCTAAAACTGCTGTTTGCTGTGCAGTTACAGTACACATAACACATGATGTACATGCACTCATGACTTAGTTCTTTCTACATTCTGATACACCAGAGACTTCCTGCCCCCCTGTGAGGTGAGTGCCGAGCCTTCCTCTTCGCTCACCACCCCCTCCTTAGTCATGTTTGCCGCTTTACAAAGACACCTTCTACATGCTATACAAGGGCAAACCCACAGAAAGCTCTCATGCGAACGCGAAACCGGGCTTGGTATTTATCTGCTGATGTTACGAGTCACTGTGAGCTGCCTCCCACAAGCTGGTTGTCAAGGGCAAGGTGTACTTCTTTGACGAAAGGGTGGGGGGCTCCTTGATCTCCTGTGATCCCTCCCAGGCATCTTTGCTGTAGCAGCACTGCTTCATTATGACATGGACTCCACCAGGCGGCCTCCAAATAACATTGGCCCCCTTCAAAACATCACATCTGCCATCTCGGTCTGAATCCATGGTGGTGGATTATGTTTGTGAGTGTGAGATGGAGAGCAAGAGAGGGTAAGAAGACATAAAGGAGGGAGTGCTTCAAAACTGGCTTCGTAGTCTCTTGACTATTGGTCACCCTATTCTTACCCTTCCTGTCCACCCAAAGTAGCTCTGATGCTTTCTCTGAGCTATTTCATTGAATTCAGTTGATTTCAATCGAGTTCAAATGTCCATGAGGAGGACTGCTGCACTGATTTTTTTCTACTTCCCTCTCTTTGTGGCATTGCTCCAGATGCTGAAAAACACTTGTTGTATTTGATTTACTGTTTACTGATTTACGATTCAAAGAAGCTTGGATACCTGAAAAAACATACTGAAAAAAAGTCGAAGCAGCAGAGCCTGTGATATCCTAATTTTTAGTTTCCAATATGGGTCAAGCTCGAAAAACACTGAAGTATGCATTTCCGAACTAGGTGTCTTTCATTAAGCCCTCCCTGTCTGGTAAACAACTACATCTTTTAAACTCCTTGACTCACAACTGGGGCATGGAGCTTGTTACTCTACAACTTGGGAAAATAGTGCTTTCCCTCTGGAAGTACTTCTGCAGTCGCTAAGCCCAAGCCGCGATAACCCCTGATGACATACTAAGGGGCTATTTTACCAGACTTGACAAAGCATCTCCAGAGCAATAAAAGATATTTTATAACTGTTTTTTGATGCTGAGTTGTATTCCCCATGATGAATAAGCTTTCATGTGTAATGTTGGTAGAATGCTCCTTTTATAGTCTTGTGTTTGCTGTCGCTTTGATGACGTACAATCTGCCATACTGCCTTGAATATATAAATATTCCTGCCCATATGGGTTAGGGTTACAACATGTTCACCTCACACTCAGCAACAGAAGTTAACTCCTGAGACAAGACAAACATATGATGCTTTAGTAAGGATTGTTGCTTTCACTATTGTTAGAGTTTGCACAGATGGTAATGTTTCCATGGCACAGTGACCTGTTTAATATGTGAATATTATTGTGCTTCATTCAAAGTCAGAAGTAGTAAACACCCAGCTGGTAGATTGTAACTCAGAGTGGCATGTTTTAGGGAAACATTCTTTTTTTTTTCATTCACAGAAACAATTCATCTTTTAACAGCAAACATTATTTGTAATTTTATAACATAACACACTCTTAATTGACTATCCAAGGTTTTTAAAATTGCACAAAGACATATTATTTAGAAAATGGACTGGAGGCATTGTTACTAAATATATTTCTTCCACCACTTCCTCTAACATTTACCTCAGTGTGCATTATCTAACTGTTTGGCCTTGTAGCATTAATAAGGTTCATGAACAATGATGCATATATATTAATACTGCAGCCTTAATTCTAGAGACTGCAAACAGATCTTATGTCTTGTATGGGTCCAGAGTTGGTACCACAGAAAAAGAAAAGAGAAGTCTGTACAATACAGATAGAGTTTAGCAGCGTTCAGTTCATCATCCAGATTGCATCTGTTTTTTATTCATGATAACTCAACACATATCATTTCTCTGAGTGTCAGTCACTGTTTCAGTCCTCAACTGTGGCTCAAGTGCATAAAACACCCATGAATCCAATTGTTCCATAAGATCTTATATTAGTATTCACAGCTGTAGATATGTCGTACTTCTGACGGTTTTCTACTTCAATCCGAATTCTAGTCATTACCACCTGTATATAAGTGAATCAGGCTTACTATGATTGCTAGTTACAGAAATACTCAACTGTACTTAAAGCAACCGTCATCTAGTCTGCAGTGATTTGGGACTTACACACTTTGAACACAGCCATCACTCATAGAGAAATACAGACTATTTTCAATTTCAAGACTATTAGACTGTAACTAAGATCACTTCATCATTTTTTATTTATTTATTTTTTTTACATTTGAACATTAGAATATTAAGATTCTACACTGACAAGTAGCATTTCACTGTTACAAGCCACTTAACAATATATTAATATTAATATATCAAAAACCTAAGTGACCTGAAACGAAAGCTAAACACACGTGGCACAGCTACCACCCATCCAACAGCATCTGAACAGGTTTTATCAGAAATGCTCAAAATAATGTGAAAATATCGTCATAACAGTCAATAATAACACAATAATAACACTCACATAACATAGATGATTTTCACAACTACTAAACTGTAGCAGTGATGAAGACACAAAGTGTTCAGTTCATCATCTAGATTAAATTTGGGATGTGTGGTTTCCTTCTGAGACAACCTGGGACGCAACTACCTTGGTGCCACCTAGATGCTGCTTATATTTATTTAAATAAAACATATGAAGATTAAATGACATGACGTTTACCTAATAGGGATAATATTAAACCAAGGACATCAAAGAAAATGACTGTTTTCAGCTTTTCAATTAAATTAAATAATTACAAAAGTGGTCATACAATTCTTGAGAGACCCATGCTTAGTTTACATTCTGAGCTGTTTTATCCTTCCATATTCATTTTTAATGCACTCATTGTGTACATGAGAACACAAGTGCATATGTCTAACATCATTAACTGGGGGAAAGAAAAAAAAACAGAAAAATGTATCTTCCTCTTTAAATAAACTCCTACATGGTTCCTTGAATTAAAAGGCTAAGAGGAGCACTTGAGCAGTCACACTGACCTTGCTCTCCTGTGGAGGAGGCGATGAGTTGCAGGTTTTGTAGCAGTAGGTGATCTGTCCACTGAAGGCCAGCAAGGTTCAGGGTAAAAGGCTTTATATGAAAACAGCTTAATGAGGCAACTTAGAGGGGAGGGAAATATTAATGAAATATACCCATTTGTGTAACACAATTGGACTTAGCAAGGAGGGTGAATTTTACTGGTTTATTATTTTTAAGAATGAAGAAATTGAGGAAACCAGCTCAGCTCACTGTGACGTTAATCACTTAAAGGGCCAGTGTGTAGGATTTAGTGGCATCTAGGGGTGTATTTTCTGATTGCAACCCCCTTGTTTCACCCTTTCCTCGCTAGTGTGAAGGAGAAACTGTGATGAACACAAAAGGTCCTATCTTGAGCCAGTGTTTAGTTTGTTCATTCTGGGCTACTGTAGAAACATGGCAGTTCAACATGTTGGATTGTGTGGAAGAGGACCCGCAGCATCTGTAAATATAAAAGCTGCATTCTAAGGTAACAAAAACATAACAAGTCTTATTTCAGCTGATTATACACTAATGGAATGGAATTTCTGTCATATTTTGTAAATAAAGCCCCCCAAAATCTTACACACTCTTTACATTGAAAAACATATTTAAACTTATTAAAGTTATTTTTCAAAAATGTATTTGTGATTTTTGAAAGACTGCCCCATTAAAGAGTGACTGGGGTTTTGTGGTGGTTTTTGTTACACAGTCATGATGAATGCTGAAGCATGCGTAGGCAGCAGTGTCTCATTGTGTATTTTTGGCAATTGTTATGTTCTGCTGGTGAAAAATGCCACACATTGGTCTTACTGTCATATTATCACTCATACCAAAGCATGAAATCATCTTCTGCTGTAGAGGTGGCTAATAAATGTCATTTGATTAATGTTATTATCAAAAATATAGTAGGATGAAGCTTTAATGTGTGCAAGGGAACCAAGGTGACAGTTGATTACTCGCTTTAGAAAAATATGAAAACTCCTGCACTATTGCACTACGTCAAGGAAGTACAGTACAATACAAGGAAGAGATTGGATGTATAACGCTGTTTCCAAAAGAGGTGGCAAACTCTACTAAAACCATTAGAACAGGCAATTCTTTGATCAGTTGTGCCAGAGAGAGAGAAGCCCCCATGAGTCTTAATAACTGCTGAACCAACACTAAATGCTCCAGTACTCTGGATTTAGGTTTTGACAACACCATGGTGATTTGGAAGCCTGGACTTCACCTAGAGTGGGGAGGCGGCTGGTTGTAAGAATGTAATTACCCCCGCCCCACCCTGTCTCACCCACTCTGACACCCAATAATAAAATTTTGATGTGCTCCTCTCAAAAAGTAGCAGCAGCCACTAATCACAATTGATTGCAGCCACTTAGGCGAGGCGCACTCATCATCTCCTGCTCTCTCTCTGGATGGGAGTCATCCGCAGCTGAAACAGGACAAGAAAAAAAAAAACTATTTAAATGAAATGCAAAGAGAGAATGAAGATGAATCAAGAGAGGGAACAGAAAAAGCAAGATGGATTAAAATCATGCAGTCAGCAAAGGTGGAAAAGGGGAGAAAGAGCCATTAGAAGATGTATTGATCCCAATTTTTGCCACAAGACTCATCCACTCTAATTTTACCTTCCCTGTCAGCTACATTTCATTGATGAGATCACGGCAGTTTAATAGACAATAATTGTGTTTGCATAGACTGTTTTGAGACTCATAATCAGCTTTTTCCTATTTTATATCTAACTGACTGTAACTTTTGGATATTTATGAAAACTTCAAATGATGAAATGTGCCTTATTCGCTCGTCAAGGTGACCATGTCTTGCCAGAACTGAGGAATTAAGAGAGAAATGTTTAAAAGGTTCAAAGGGGTACAGAACATTTATTAAGATGTTCATTCTAGTTAACAGTTAATACTACTATTAATATGGACGTTTTATGGTTAATAATCACTAAATGGTCACAAATCATTAGTGAAGAGTTAAAATGTAAAATTTTTTTGTTTGTTTTCTTTTTTAAATTGCAGAAAGTCAAGGACAATTCATAGCAAAATCAAAACTACATAATTGTCTGCATACCTGTAGTGCTGTTTATCCCTCTAGATTGTTTTGGTGTGAGTTGTGGACATGTCAGCCTTCTTGTGAATATAATTAAACTAGATGGACTAGACTTGTGGTGCTCAAAGTGTCAAAAAAAAAAAAAAAAAGCATTTGGGGGGCTTTGGAAAGCACTTTGTGCAGCTCTGGTTGAAAAATGTTATCTGGTAATATGAGATTGGCCACGATTCTAGGAACAGACGGTCTAATGCAAACATTATATGATAGGCTCAAAGTTATATACTCACAAGCCATATGTTTCTTGAAAGAGTTATTGGTTATTGTAATAATTTCTCCTCTCCATACCAGCTGCAAAGCTATACCTTTGTTGAGTGTTTACACTGTAAAACATGGGGGACGAAAAATGTACAACCCCTAATCTGTGAAAAGTTCAGCTAAAGCTAATATGATGCTTCAGCAGTCTAAGTTAACCAAATCAGGTTGGTATCTTCGTCCTGGCAGTAAAATTATGGTTTGTTGCCACTGTGTTTTGTCCCAGCAACAAACATACGAGGAAGTGCCAGTGTGAATCCCTCCCACTGTTTTTTTATCAAGGAAATACGGTTTGCGGGCATGCAAAGATGAAATTTCACACTTAAAAAACAGAAGATATCAGTTCAATTTGGCTCAGACTGCTGAAATCCAGAAATATCTTTTAAGACCCCAATGCATCTACCCATAAATCCACACATTTAGTTTACACTGTGATAATGTTTCACTATTTACAGCTTTGGCACTCTGTCTTGACATTGAACTTGTTTTCTTCTACTGGACTTTTTCCTAGTTTTTGTCTACTTGGCATGGAGAGTAGTGCACAATCACGCTATTACAAACATAGATGCATGGACTGCTCACAGCATACAGAACTATAAAATTCATTATAGCTGGCATACTGTTTTATCAGCAGTAATCAGCATGACCAGTGACACTGCACTCATTAACTTGAATAGGGAGAGGAAAAGTTGGACTTTCACTTTGTCAGCTTCCTTACAAAGTCTCCTTGGCTGCACATCAGGACAGCCCTGTACTGTCTTATCACTGCTTTTAAATTAGCTTCATCACCATCAGCTGTAAAAACTGACAGATCAGATCATTTACAGCCTTTCAGAGTTTGGACAGACTTCTCTTTTAAAGACCTAACTATCAATTACCTTTGTCAGACATCTCTGATGCCCTTCTAAAGCTATCAGATATGATAGAACAAGAGAAGAAGAGCAGGGCAAAAATAAGCATGAAGCTAAAGGTCACCCTCTTTTTTGTCCACAGAGAGAAGTGAAATACAGTATGCATTCTAGTGTGTTCTGACACACCAATAAAAGAACAGTGTGCAGTGTTGTCCGCCTCACCTTCTCCCCTCACCTCTTTTTTTTTTTTTTTTTTACTTTAATATACCACAACCCTGCTGTGTGAACCAGGTAGATCATCATCACCTGTCCTTGTAACTCTAAGTATACAATATGAGCTTGGGGAATTGTGTCCTTGCCACAGTGCCTCAGTGTCTCTTCTCAGTGTGTTTTGGAAAATATGTATTTATTCAGCTCATGCTTATACCACAATTCCTTATTTAGAAATTATGCATAAGAGGATTATGAGATCTCTGAGAAATGCTTTTATGGAATGGATTATATCTGATTGGCATGGATTTTGTCAAATTGTTGACAAGTCAAATATTTCATTCAAATATTGATGGATGTTCCCAAGTACAAATTGTGAATTGTTAGTTTTGTCCTGTATCATACAAAGAGCAATATATTTAATTCATATGGAAACAAATTCTTATTAAATCTGATGGTTTTTTCCAGTTTGACAAATTCTTGTTTTTATCTTATGAAATATGACCAAAATCTCAGATTAGGTCAGCGAATGTGATAATTGACAACTGTTTTCACTGGGTGGTAGAAATGGTCAACCAATCAGAGCTCTGAAGCCAGGATTAAGAAAGGGGATATCATCTTACATCACTGCCTCTCAGCCTAGGGGTCCAGATCCCCACTGGGGGGCACAAGGCATTCTTGATATTAAGGGGTGTAAGAAAACCTTTTTAAAAAATATACCGTCAGCCTATATCTCAGCAATTCAGTCATTTCTGTGAAGGAAATTAAATGAAATTGTTGCTGTTAAAGTTCAGATTACTATTTAAGAAATAAAGATATAAAATTCTCTAAGGTTAGAGAGTCAAAATCTGACTACTGTAGCAGCTATTCTACGTGTGCAGTGTAGTGCCAAATGGAAAAATATTCACAACATAATTTTCTGCAGGCAAACCTAAAATGATTGCAACATCTGTAGAACAGTGTACCAAGTTGATGTCTTTGAGACAGGAAAGCAACTTTATCCACTGCCAAAGAAGCTTTGCTGTAGGTCAGTTCGAAGGTGACTGACAACCTGCAGCCTTAATGGAGAGTTGAAGTTTTCTTTCATTTTTCTTGATTGAACTATGGTAGCAGTCCATCTCTTCTTTAAATGTGGGATGGGTTGCATGGCTTTCCCTCTGGACTCGCCCGATCTCTGTGTCACTAAACATCTTTTGGAGTATTTAAAAAGAGGAAAGGTTAAACATACCAGAGCATAACAGGAAATTTCAGTGCTAAGGAAGAGCTGAAATGATGTGGGTTATTCGATTCTTTCTGGTGGAGTTCAATCTGTGATTGTTTCAAACTTGGTGGCTTTAAATAAATGTGAGCCCACAAGGATCAATATGAGTACCACTCTAAACACAGATGCTATTTATTTATAAAACAGATAATGACGGTCCTTGATTATGATTCTCTGAGCTGCTTTGAAGTAAAATATATACACCTGTGGCCCCCATTACATTACAGTATTACTGTACTAAACAACACATTGTTTCAAAATGTTAGTTTTGATTTAGTGAGTTGGCTAAGCGTGGATTACTTGCTGAAAGTGATGGACAGGATGGTAGAGAAAATGAAAAATGACATTAAATTAATGATGGATGTATCACAGAGTTGCCAGTAGAAGAAACAAAGAAAGGCTACAGGCATTCATTTTTGAGCAGCCAAGGAACCTGTTGTCTCCTGTGGGAGAAATATCTCTTGCTGTTGCCATCCAATCCCCTGGCATTTTATCTCCTTTCAAAATTCACAATCTACGCCAAAAATCTGTGGTAAGATAACGACGTAACTTAAGACAGCTTGCGGTCTGCACTAACCACTGCTTGCAAAACACCACTGTACAAAAACTCTGATGCTGGCCCAGGGGCAGGAGAAATCATTTTAGTGATGGGGCATCAATTTGAATCATACCTGCAATTTTACTGGCGCCCAAACTGCAACAGGAGAAAATGCTGGAGCAATATCCTTGCTTCTGGCACAGCACAATTAAAATGTGCCTGTCTAGAGTGAAATACTCCTGTACCAGCAAAGAGGGGTGATAGCCTAATTGAACACTACTTCAAGAATTGCACAATTAATGCTGATAATAAAAATAAATGTTAATAATAACCCCAATCTTTAACTTGCTTCTGTGTGTTTCTTTGGAATGATTCTGCTAAATACTGCTGAACAACTACATTGCTTGGCAGAAAAATTATTATCAATAATTTCTCTTGCTGTGTATTTGCCAGGATTCATGCCTAACAATGCCCCTTAGCTCCTGTCACTGTAAAACATGACCTGTTGGGCCTTATTGCTTAATTATTTATAATTAAATAACTGAAATATCCAGTTTTATGCAGATGACATAATCTTTTATGCCACCTTCCCACCTGCAAATCTTGCCTGCAGGTTAAAGTCTTCTTTTGGTGCTGGTTCTTCTTCTGGTTATTGATTTCAAGCTTGTTAGACTCCTAAAGGACAAAATTAAATAATTTCACAAAAGACCTTGAATGTTCCCACCTTTGCCCTGGATTAAGTTCGAATTTGTACAGTACAGCATTATAGACTTAGCATATTGTCCTACAAACCTAATTTAAGAATTCAACTTGGAACAGAGCCTGTTTTTCTTTTAATGACGGACCAATATATCGACTACACTATCTACATTGTCCATCGGGCACCATTAACCACAATGCCCTTCCATCCATTTATCATATATTTCCATATATTTCCATCATCACAGTATTTCTTCCTCCAGTGAAGCTCTGCCTCTGAAAACAGGTTGCATGCTTTCTTCAGTGCATCTGTATACTGCAGCGTCGGTATGTTTGAATCTGGGAACATTTAATTCAATTAAATCATTAGGATTAGAGTCTGACCTCCATTTTAATGAGGGCTAACAAGGCTTTTGAATGAGCTACACTAATTAGAGGCATATTATTCATGTGCCACAATAAGGGCTTCGTTGTGCTTAGATAAAAGAAAATAATAGCGGCACTTGACGAATGTGAGGAGCTTGTGTAGGCATGGAAGCATTTGCATGAAAAATCACCCTTTTGTTTGCTGCATTTTCAGATTGCTTCGTTCCAACTTTTTGTTTGGGTGTGTTTGTACCTATTAGGTATTTATTGTTTTGAGTGTTGTGAGCAGACCTCTCTGGCAGGATAATCAAAGATGGAGAGAAATGTGAAGCGAGCAGCAACACTTAAATTAATGTATGTGGAGATTGAATTTTTTGAAATTCAAATGCAGATTTGTTTTCTCTTTCCTTAATGTGTTGACAAAAAGCCTCATCTCCAGTCAGCCTTATGGTATCACTTAAAATGGGTCTGATGTTCTTGTTTAATGATGCACAAAATCAATTGTGGTGATTAGTATTCTTGCTTCTCACTGGTGTTTTCACTCTCCCTTTTTGCCTCTATATCAATCACTCCATGTCTATCTCTTGACATTGAAGGCAAATACTCTGTGGGCATACAGCAGCAGCATCTTCCTTGTGTTTATCATCCGTGAAATCATAATGTAGCCTAGTGTTTTTTCTGTCTATTTATGTCTGTTTTGGGGCTGTTCTGTGTCAGAAGTTTCCATGTTTAATGCTTAAAGCTTTAAGAGAAAAAAACATAGCCATGAGGATGTGTACACAGATCTATACTAAAAGAGTGCAGAGTGCAAAAAGCCTGGAGTTGCTGTCAATCAGAGCAGAATTTATCAGCACATCAAAGAGGGATGGAGATGGGTAGGCTTTCATCTTAACCACATGCTGTCATTCTACATTACAGCTGATAAAGTGTGTTTAGGTAGGTGGGCAAACAAGGTACAACAAGATGAGATCACAAAGAGACATCAGTTCCTCTGTAGGCTAATTAAGGACAGCCAAGGATGAGACCTCTGTCAATAAACCATGTTGTTAGCATGTTCTCATGTTTGCACCAAACTGTTTTTTTCTCTTTTTCATTGCTGCGCACTGTGTTACATCACTTTACTCTGTGATTCGGTGTTGACTCATTAGATTGAGGTGTTTTTTCTCTCTCAGGAAAGTTCTTCAGGCAAGAAAAGACTTGCAGCATCTTTGCCAATAAAGCCTATAAAAATATTTATGAAATATTTATTTTTACGCAACCACGCCCGCACCCAAAAGAAAACAGGACTGCCAAATGACTTTTAGGTTACGGCTAGTCAATCACTGCAACGAATTTGACACTAAATGTTGATATATGAAGTTTGATATGTCCGTTTATGTGTGGCTCACTGAAGTTGAGGGATCAGATATAAAAACAGCTCCAAATCCTAAATGGTTCAAATGCGTCAGTCTAAATACTTGAAGAGTCTGTATGAATTACAAGCTAAAAAGTAATGATTGCTGTTATATATGGATTACTGCATTTGATGTTCTAGTGCGTGAATATGAGTAACACTTTCTCATCTTTGTATTACTATGTCATATAAATTAAAACTGTGGTGTGTTTTTCTCCTTCAGCACTAAAAGACGCTCGCTTTCAGCTGGTGAACTTCTCAGACAACGAGCTGCGGGTGTCGCTGTCTAATGTCTCGCTGTCAGACGAGGGTCGATATGTTTGTCAGCTCTACACAGACCCCCCACAGGAAGCCTACGCTGACATCACTGTGCTAAGTACAACAGCGAAACACACGCACATAAAAATGCACACAAACACTTGATTTCTATTAGTAGCAGGCAACTTGTAATCAACATTGAAACTGTGGAAAACGTACAGTTTTGTTGCACAACATGTGCATTCACATGTTGTGGCTGACAGCTCTCTATGAAATCCGCGAGGCTGACAGCAGTTGGAGTGAAGTTTGAAACAGGAAAACAATGTCTTTCATATCTGCTTAAGTCTTGGGTTATAATTGCACAACATGCATATCAAGATGTTAATATGAACATTTTACAATGATGATATGGCATAAATGTGTGTGAAATCACATAAGATAATCAAATTGATGTCCAGTGCAACTGGGCGGACTGAGTTTCACAACATGATCATCGTCCTGCTACGCTCAATGAAGAGGGTATACGATAATATCTAATTACAGTCCAGACCAGTCCTAAATATGCATGTCTTTACTAGTGTGTGTGTGTTTGAATTATGTCCTACATGACCCCCTCGAAGCAAGAGCTAATAAGGTTACATTGCTTGAAAATGAATAGAAAAAAAACTCAATGCGCCATTAGATGGTGAAAGCATTTTTAGCCAGTCACACTGTAAATGACTATATGGTCTGCTGTCATCAACTTTTCTTTGCAGATTGTTTAAGAGCAGCATCACCCTGTTTTAGCTTGAAAGTGTCCGTTTCAGATAATCACAAAAACATTCAAGCTCTGAGCCTGAGGAGGCAATTAAATAATACAGTAATTGTGTGCATTATGTTCTATTAAATATCACTATCTGTTAGGAAGAAATGCCTCAAGAAATTATAAGACTAGTGAGTGTATGGCAAGATGACATCAGCTTTTTTTTTTCTTTTAGCTGCCACACAGTCTACACACTTTATGTTGAATATTCTATCAAAGGTGTCAATTTTTTACTACAGAGAGCAAAGACATATGAAAGTTAATATTATTAAATCAGTTATTAAGGCGTGGGGATGAGCAATTTTGTAGGTATATGTTGTTAAATAATTTTATATTTGTTGAATACAGTCATGCATACTTGCAAATGTAAGTACTTTGCAACATGCAACGTAGCCATCATAGTGCCCTGTGATTTTTTCTAAAAGTCCAGTATTAGCATATTATGCTAATTTAAATAGTAGGTGTTCTGCACTTTAAAAACAAGCTCTTGGGTGTCAGCTTTATTGTCTCTTCTTCATGTAGTGCTGAGGTTGTAGAATAACGACATTCCCCCAGTGTTTTACATAGTTTTGTTTGTGTGTCCTGTCGTAGTTCCTCCCGGTAACCCCATCATCGAGGCCCGAGATGAGGTCCTGAGCGAGGGCAACGAGACAGAGATGACCTGCACCGCCATGAGCAGTAAGCCTGCCGCCACCATCAAATGGATGAAGGGCGATAAAGAGCTTCCAGGTAGGTCGGCTCCGCACATGAAGAGGAAATCACAATTATCAATCAAGACATTATCTTCTCTCAACATAATAAGGCACTTATGTCGGGGAGAAGATCAGAGTTAAAGTCCCTATCACAAATATTAATTCGTTGATTGCTTATCAGTACAAAGAATACCTCTCTGTGACACCAACATATTGTGTTCCATTAGGCAGTAAAAAGGGACCAGCATGTGTCACTTTTAAGAGGAAATAAAACTGCTCCTGCTCCCACTGTTCTCCTCGTTTTGAAAACACATGGAACCAAAAGAAGAAAACCATGTGCTGAATGCTTTCAAATATTCTGATTGTGCACGAAAAAGTGGTTAGATATATTCAAAGCCAAACAGTGTGCACACCAGCAAAGCACAGGCCCCACTGGTGGGCATCGGAGGACACTGCAGCTCAATGCCCTTGCTCAGCATCTGGTTTTATAGTGCAGTCTACGTCATCAGTGGTGCTGTTCCATGGAGGGAAGAACCTAGAAGATCATAAAACTGCTATAACTAAAGGCGATTTTAGTATGCATCAAATGACACTTCATAGTGTACTACTTGTATAGGCTGTGAAGTTTGGCATTGAATGACAATATTTCTGTGAGATCTGTAAGAATAATCCTTGCAATTCCTATTGCTTCTAAAATGCACCTGCACAATTTTAAGTGCTGAATATACTTTTTCACATATGCATCTTTTGAGGCCCTATGCCATCTATATCACTGGTTCCCAAAGTGGGGGTCGCGAGGCAGCAATGGAGGGTCACAAGATGATTTTCAGAAATCAAATAAAATTTAAAAACTTTTAGAAGTAGCACATTTTAGCCATAATTGTTGTTAATTGTTGTAATTGTAACAATTAACAACAATAAAGGCCTTTCGATTTTCTTGCCCCTTCTGACCCCTGATGTGATTACGACAGGTTAACGACATTAGCAGCAACAACAACAACATTAGCTAAGGTCTATTAGCATCATGCTAAACATTACGGCGTATAACAAGGACAAATCATCTGACATCTGGGGATAGTGGGGGTCGCAAATCACTGGTACCGTTGTTTTGGAGGTCGGGGGCTGAAAAGTTTGGGAACCCCTGATCTATATGAATATATAATTTTTAGGGCCAGTTTCTTTCTTCGTTTTCTGGCCCTTTGTATTAATTGTTTGCTTCAGTGTGGTCGCTTTTTTTATGGTGCTCTGCTGCATCTTAGAATAGTTTCTATTAAAGCAATGTGGATGTGCAATGGTGGCCAGAGCCTGCTGGCACCATGACAACTTTCATGCCTTCATCAAAGGTAGTTGAGCTTTAGAAGTCTGAGCAGAACTCAGGGGTGAACAGGCCTCCTGCCAGGCAGCTCCACCTCAGAGCCCAGAGAGCAAGCTTTGTAAAGACTTTGAAACAAAGGTCCTAATCAGAAGCTGTGTAGAAGGCCCTGAGCAGCTTCACCTCTGCACTGCAGCACATTACACCCTTAGTGGTTAGCTTAAATCTGGCAAAGTTCCAATGTGCCAAGGTCAGGGATTGGTTTGAGATGTCAAAATCACATGACTGTGGACGTTCAGTCAATTTTTTTTTTGCCATCCAATGTTTCTACTCAGTGAGGTAGCTATCTACTGTGTCATTACAGGCACAGTTCCTTGTTCAGTTCTAGTTTCAGATTTTGTCAAACTTTGTATCTAAATATTTTGTATCTACCACTACCACTACATTGCTATTCCCATCCTATTCCTATATGTGTATGAATGTAGAATCTGTAGGCAAGGGACCAAGATTCTGGTTTCCATTTGTAGCCAGAGTAGAATTGACCAGTCATGGACTTTGCTTGCAGCAGTCTGTGTGGAGGGCATCTTGGATCTAGAAACCCACTGACTACCATCTGATTATGATTTAGCTTTTTATTAGTTTTTTAAGTTAAGTTTTTAAGTTATCTGCATTTTTGTATACAGATATCTCTTATAGAAATGTGTCTTTCTCATTATTCTTGTGTATGAAGTTGCTCATTGAAATTGAGGAAGTCTTGGCCCGGATATACATTCATTCTCTGGCTATCCGCTGGTTACACTGTAAACCCGGAAACATTGTCCTTTGCCCCAGAGGCTAAATTTCCATCAGACAGCAGTTGATGGCTTCTGAGATGTATCACCAACCCTCACAGTGACACTGACTGGTAGAAATGGTAGAAACCTGATTTCATATATAAAATGTTTGTATGTTTGAAAGGAAAAAATGGTTAGGGTATTCTCTTGACTAAATGGAATCGTTGAATTATTCTTCTTTTGGGGCCAAACCATTTTATTTCTGAAATTGTTTCTGTGACTGTTTATATTTTTTTAAATAGCGATTATTGAAGCAAAGAAGAAAAACATTGTGGATAGTGGATATACACTATTTTTATATGAAATCCGGTTTCTGCTGTAGAAATCTAGCTATGTTAATAATCTAATTACTTATCGTGATTACCTAATGATGTTTTGAAATTGGTTTGTGCAGAAAGCTGACAGTAACACAGTTAAGTGCATGTAAACACAATGACTAATGGTGTGTGGTAGCAGTGCACTAAATGGGCTAAGTGGAACCAGTGACTGTTGTAGCTGTGATTCCCTTAGAAATACTAATCCACTCTTCGTGATACTCAGCATCTCCTTTAAATAGGGTCTTCCCATAGTTTCTCCACACAAAACCACTTTATCTGAGCTTTCAAACAATGCTCATTTCTCTGTTTTTTGAATGGCAAAAGAACAATTTGCATAATGATGAATGGCCCTCAACCCCCCCCCCATGCCTATGCTGTTTTCCCACACTTGTTGGGAATGGATTGCTGTTTTCAGAACTGGCTCAGCACTCTTTGAAGTTTTACAATTGATAGATGCAATTTTTTGCTATAACTCAATACTCAGTGGTACTTAAAGGCTCACGTGTCACAACATAGCAGCATTTGCTTTTATCCATTTTCGCCACAGGTGAAAAGGTGCTGCTAGCTAAAATAGCCTCAAACAATGGCAGGCCCACTTATAAAATCCATCTTTTTTCATTTTTCATATCTAAATGCAAGTTCAGCTTAACTAACACTACCCATATCATATTAACAATATCATCTTCTTGATCATGCTGTACTAGTTACCTGCCATTTAAATGATAGCCCCATGGTAAACTATGTCAAATGACTCCATTGTTTATTTAGTTGAAACTGCAGCAATGATGTAAAAATTAAACCTAGTATTGCTCTGTTGTAGGCGAAGGAGTGCAAGAAAATGAAAGATTGAAAGGGAAAGAATGGCTGAGGGTGCCACAGTCCTGACACTAGGGCAGAATTACTTAAATTGCCTTCAGCGGTGGCTCCTTGCCTAGCAGACTTATTTCTAATTAAACATCCCTAGAATTTAACTTAATTACCTTAAGGGATAATCAGGTTCTCTTAAATATCATTTAAAGGTTGCAATTGTCATGCTTGCCAATGTAAATCCAACCATCTCTCCTAATATGCACAGACCCATTACCTCACTATTATCTCATTCTTTCCTTTTACTCTTATCCCGTTGTTTAGTGATTTATTAACATATGCCCCGGCACCGATATCTCCAGTTATAAAGCTTAGATTGCAGTGAAAGCCGTGAAGAAAAAGAGTCGTACCAGTGCAGGATCTAGCAGTGCAGGTCATTCCCTTTTCAGTTCTTTTAAGACGAAAGAAAGGAAGATAGGTAGAAAAAAAGAAAAGGCCAGTCTGTAGGGCACTTCATTGACTGACAGGGACCAGAACAGCCATTAGCCTCAAGTCTTATGAGACAACCACGGGGTGATTTCAATTACCCTGCTCTCCCCCAGCAGGGAGACTCTACAAATGGATAAAAGAATATTTTGGGCAAAGTAAAGCAATTGAAGTGGAAAGACATATATTTTATTTAACTAGACACGACTCCCTTCCTGCTCCACAAAAATGTGGTTAAGCGATAACGGTTAAAGTAGTGAAACGTAGAGGAGGCACAAGAAAGGAAAACCAACTGAGTTTGTATGTTAGAATTTACGAAACACTTCAGAGTTCCACTTCAGCTCTCATTGGCCCTTCCACTGCCATTCGGTGACATTCATCTCTACTGGCTCCCCTCCAAAACTTAGTCTCTCAGAATGTTCTGAGTGCTTAACAAAGCATGATGTTTTCAAACAGAGAGCTATCACTAATTCATCTTCAATACCCTCTTCAATTTTGGAGGGCTTTTCTTGTTAAAGTCACATAATTGTCACCTGCTTGATAGTTTTATAGAAAGAAAATAAAAGTCAATGGAAAAAAGCATCCACACACTTAAAGAGAATAAGGAAGTAGAACTAGAGCACCAGTATGATACAAAAGCAGTACGTTAATCCAGTATTTAATTATTTTTCATATTACACAGGGCTGTACTGTTTCCAGCCATAGCTTTTATGTTATTAGATACTTGAGCCAGACACTCAAGCCTTGATGTCAAACCTCCAACAACCGTAACTGATAAGAAAAAAATTCAGGATGAAGCATTCATTTCATTGAATCAGCCAGGGTAACAGAATCCATGCAAATACTTCTCGTCAGCATGCAGATTTCCACCACTGACCAACATGAAATGGTCTTGACAGTGCTGGCCTTGGGCACTCTGTCTAAAACAGAGCAAAAACCCATTAGCTCCATTTTTATATAACGCTGTCAACCTACTCTACATAAAAGCCGACAATTATGAGACAATAGTTGACTTACCGTCCAGTCCAGCTTGCTAACAGTAACTTTTCAAGCCACTTAGACTGCAGAGCTATTGTGACTAGCACACACATCTCTCACTAGAATAATAGTGGTTATCTTGCTACCTACATTACTTTATCAAATGGCTCTGGAATAAGTCGCTATATCTGCAAGTTTCCAAACCACTCTTTTTCTGAGGATGCACAGATATGGCACCATGGTAATTTTGGTTAAACAGACATGTAGCCTGTATAAGAGGCCACCTAAAGTGGATCTAAAGACAAGGAAAACTATCTGTACATGAGGCTAAAGAGCAATACACATTAATTTACATTTGTACACATATTATGTGATGTCTTTAGCACACAAAGGATGAGCTGTACACACAGAAAAAAGTAGTTGAGGTACAGTAGCCGGCATGTGCAAACCCAGGGAGAGAATGTGATTAAATTGCTTTGTGGCGTGTTGACGCATGTCGACTCCAGGCGTATCCTGATGGTGTGGGAAGATGCCTCCAGTGTGTGGGCTTCAACAGAAAACAATCAGAGCATGTGTTTTTGACGCATCTAGTGTGTTGACCTCAAGAGCTACATTGTCTGTACTTGAATAGATTAGTATTTGTTGCAGCACATTTGGATTACTGTGAGATGTCCATCTTATGAGACTACTCTGTCTCCTCTGCCTTCCTCAAGGAATGGGCACCAGTCGATTCTTGTGGTACACAGTGCACAGCAGGACTAGGAGGAGTGTTTTATCTCTGCCTAGCACAAATGGATGGGGAGGTAAAGATACCTCAGTCCAGGCAAGGAGAAATCAAGCAAATGCATGATTGAACACCATATTTACCTCACAAACTGTTCCCATTTCTGTTGTTTTCATGATAGAACTAGGCAGTAGCATTTGTCATACACATGCAGGTTGCTAAGAAGCCTCTACTAACTGCAATTCATATTTTGTGCACTGTGTTTGGTTTGGCTAGAAACCTGCAGTAATACATTATAACACAAAAACCAGGTTAATATGCTTCCTGTGCAAATGTACACCTGATATTCTTTTTATAATGGCAAATGGTTGGAGACTCTTCTCGACCACATTACCGTTTATGGTACTTATTTTTAATGTCTTCCTTAGTTGCCTTTTGATAGGAAGAATCATCTGGACCAAGAGGCAAGTAGTTGAATTGAAGATGATCTCCAGTTGATGGTTTAATATCATTGCTGAGGAGACTACAGTCTCATTCAACAGAGAAAGATATAGAATTAATATACTTTTGGCAAACTCCACATCTGTTACATTTCTGTGGCCCTCCTCCATTGTATCTCTATATATCTATATGACCAGCATTTAGGATTCCCTTCTGGACCTGACCTGTTACTCATCCTAGGGCTTCAGGAACAGCAACACAGCCAAAGTTCTAAGATGTGTGAACACCAAAATGATACATGAAAACAAACCTCCTGTAATACTGCTTTTGTCACATACCTCTAAACATAAATGCAAACTATGTGTATTGTTCTATAATAATTTATATATGACAATATATAACAGGTTTCAAACCCATAGGCACTTCACTTGTGTTGATAAGTATTTTCATTTTACGGTGAATTCCTAAGGTGTAAAGAGAGATTCAGAAACTCAGGACTTGAATGAAGATGTCTCTTCACCACTGTTTTATGCATCTCAAAAGACATTTTGATTTGAGCAGACCCTTTTAGATTCCCGTTTCAGGTGCTTTCATGAATCTGAAGCCTCTAGTGGTGTTTATTCATGACAACCTGTTCCTTTACACCAGGCACATCACACAGGTTTGCTTTTCCAGCATCCAAAGAGACAGCTGTCACCACAGTGACGGCATCACCACAGTGGCTGAGCTGCAGTATGGGAGAGGGTAAAATATGTGCTTGGCGCATATTTTACAGCTAAAATATTAACTGATGTATGCAAGTCTTCACATTAAGACAGGGTTTTCTCCTGGACTAGTGTGTCTTTTGGCAGGCTCTTTCACATGTTTGCTTCAAGTATTTGACTTATTGGAGGGACACAAACACACTTGTGCGACAGACTGTTAGGAAGGACAAGGGAATGAAAATAATCATCAATCTCTCTTTGCAACTGCTGTCCTGCGTTATCTGTAGCTCCCTCTTATTTTGTATGAGTGTGATGAGGTATCCTCTTCATTGCTTTTGAAAACATATTGTCTCTGTGATATTACAGAGCAGTCACTAATCAGAGGGGGGTTACTTTGCAGGCTTCAGATCTGGCAGCGCTGTGCAAAAGGTGGCCAAACAATAAATCTGGCTTCATAAAGCCTAATGAGTGATTCACAGTCGCATAGTTGCCCCTGACAGCAGGCAATTGTTAGCCGACTCACCTTCTCTGACCACTTTCAAGGACACCCTCCTCACTTCCATTCTACATATTTTGCAAAGTCACTGAAAGAAAGACATTCTACTTGCAGCCAAATAACAACTGTCTTTGTTAGGCCTTAACATTTTTAAAACATTTTTTCCAGCAGCCTTGAAATCTTTCAGCTTTGTTATTTTGTCAAGCAAAATTTAGTGGACTGACCCTTCAACAAAACAAGTTGTTCACAGAGTACTCCTAGAGGAACCAAGGATGCATAAAATGAAGTTTCAGCACAGACCTTTTGGTGATTCTTTCAAATATAGACTTTATTAATATTTTCTTTGTAAGCCAGCCTAAACCTCCGAAGCTGCTTTTTAAACTAATGTGAGCCCTGAAGCAGGAAGTCAACCAACCAGGAAACTATGAGGAGTCATTTAAATGATCAGGATAGGGTTGTCAAATATACAGCCTGGTGGCCATAAACAGCCAACCAAATGGTCCAATCTGGCAAACTGGATGACTTTGCCAAAGGGTGAAAATGGCATTACTCAGATTTGTGAGCAAGCTTATCCTGTAATGAGCATTAATAAAACACAACATATAACACAGGATTTTTAAAGACATTGAACATTGTGCAAAATATTAACAACATTACCAAGGCACTGCCAAAATCATTGAATTGTAAATGGTTTGTAAGGCAAGGGATAACTGCCAACATTGCTACACAAAAATGAGAATGAAAAACAAACCTTAGATCTTGACAAGTTGTTTGAATCATAAAGTAAAATATTATATTGTGTTAAAGTTCCAAAATATATGTGACTAAAATCATAATGGTGAATTGATGATGATCTTGCACTTATTTGAGGTGAATGATAAGTATTCGTGTCTAGCCAGAGCCTGTTTATGAACTTTCTGTGTGAGGTTCATTCATACTTTAACTGGAATCTATAATGCACCTGTATTGCTGTGTTTAAGACTGCTTGTCTTTGATGTTTCTCATAGGCAAGCCCAGAGTTGAGCTGACCTACGATAAGATGTACACAGTAACCAGCCGGCTGACATTTACTGTTAGTAAGGAGGATGATGGTGTACCAGTGGTTTGCATCGTAGACCACCCTGCAGTCAAGGACTTTCAAGCACAGAAGTACCTGGAGGTGCAGTGTAAGTACTTTTACTCAGTAATAAATTAGAAATCAGGATGGGTATTTAAGCTGCATTATGCAATTTTTTTTTTTTTTTTTTTTTCCCAAGTGTCTCATCAGCTTAACTGCAATAGAGAAATTGGACGGCAATAGAGAAGAGTGTTCCATCCCTCCTAATTAAATGGCATAAATTTGCTATTTTTTCCTAACTAAAACTTTGGTCTATGACATGTGGCAGTGTCACTGAAGGGGAATGATCTCCATGAACAGGTTATAATGAATAAAAGAGGAAATTGGACTGCAATAGAGTGCACTGTTCCATCTTCACTAATTAAATGACATAAATTTCTCACATTTCTTCCCCACTGAAACTTTGGTGCATGGCATTGTCAACAGAGTGAAATAATGTCATTCATAAATATCCTCCAAAGAAATATACTAATGTAAGGTAACAGGGTAATGTTCTGACCAAAAAAGTTATATTTGCCTTTTTTTAACCTTTTGCATCACTATGAATCATCACAATCTGACTGACTTGCTCTTGCTGTCAACTTCATATTACAAGATATCTTGTCTGCATGTTCACAGTATTGTCTGACTGTCATCTGGGGCCATAAAAATGTAAAAGCAGTGCAATGAAGTTTGAGTTTAAAAGTTTAAAAGGTGACAAGCATACTGCTGGTCAGAGCAAAACCTTGAGCTGCTACTTCCTCTCTTTTAACTACAGTTTATTTTCTCTGCAGCTTTGTGCTGACCAGGTGCAGAAAACTCTGAGTAGGGTCAAGACTAAAACTTGCACAAAGGAATTCATTTTAATCTTCGTAAAATTAGAGCTAAGCATTAGCTCTAAGTTGAAATAAACCTGCACCTTAACCACCAACTGTGTCTCGTAATGGCTGTAAAGTCCTCCACTGGTTGTAGTTACTTATAGCACCCAGAATGTCTTAAATTCATTACACATGCACCCGTAAAACCTCATCAGCAATGACATCGCAGTGATGATTATCAAATGTCAAAGGCACTTAGATAATAATTTAGTTTATAGCACTCAAAAATGAAAGAGTACAAACTAATAGTGTTTATAGAGTAAATAATCAAATGAAAGGAACATAAACACAGAAATTAAAGGTCATATGTGAAACACCAAAAGCAGACTAAACACAAAACCATTTGATGAAAAGTAGTGTTTGATATGTATGATTATAAGTGTGTGTAGAATACAAAACCCTCAAAACATGCTCACTAAAATGGAAATACTTGATATGAAATGTATTGTTGTTTAAGCCGTTTTGACACATACAAGGTCATCTGACATTATCCTTTCAGAAATATAAATTCATGAGGGAGTTTGCAGTATGCTTTGCAGTAGTTTTTTTTTTTTTTTTTTTTTTTTTTTTGTTTGTTTGTTTTTTTTTTCACATTTATAAATCTGGCCCCAGAAGTGTTTGAGAAAAATAACTAAACCAAGTAAAATTCCTTACACACCAAGATAAAGAAACCAGATTCAGTCCTTAATGGAAGTTATAAGCTTATGTTTTTATTGTTTTGTTCTGTGATAGAGGGCATTTATTTTATAATTACATCACAGAGAGGTATTTGATTTGTAACACCTTTACAGTGGGTTATATGAAAAGATAACATTGAAAACTAAACTACCACAGTCATGTGACAAGTAAAGGAAACAATAGGTCCTTGTAATTTTGAGTTTGAGATCTTTTTATTGATTCAAAATGATAAAATGTATGTATTTTATGCCTCTGTGACCTCATGTCTTTGGCCTCTGGGATGTCCTTGCGTGCTATTAAAACAATAACTCTTCTGTAGCTATCTGACCTTTCCCTGAAAGAGTAAGAAGAGAAGATCAGCTCATCTACAGAGGCAGCATGGCATTTTGTTGGCCTCTGATAACAGGGAGTTCACATGAACCACCCGGCTCACTGCCTCACACTGCGTCATTCAGGGGCTGCTACTGTCATGCTCTATGCATACTGTGCATGTGCATGGGCAACAAACAAGCATGGCCAGTCATGCACTTCACCTCTTCTTGGATCTCTCTGCTATACAGTTTCAATTTAGCGTGTCGACTGAGGAGTATTACTGTTTGTATATCTAGACAATAATTGCGTAGATATGTTAGATTCAAGGTTCCCTTTGAGCTGTTCTTGATTTCCTGAGGATTTTCCTTTCTACGTGCACTGCCTCAAATCTACAGCAGTTAGCTGGAATTAATTAATTTGAGGTGTAGTAATTGATTGTGTACCTCAGTTTTGCAATCATGGTACTGTATATTTAGGACTAGTCTTTCATGCTTTTAGATTTTGTTTTGTATGAAGGGTCTGCAAAAAAGTAGTAGTGTTTTGTACTTGACAAAAGACACTGTGCAATGGTTCATCCAGACAAACAATTGAAAACAAACTCAAATTAAAAGGGTATTTGTGGGGGAAAAATGCTCTATCCTCTATCATACAAGACTGTGACATCGACTAAATGAAAGTTTTAATTATTTGATTATTCTTCTTTTGGGAACAAAACTATTTTAATAAGACATTTGCTGTATACTACAATTGTGCTATAAAAGAAAACCATCAGTACAATAGGTGACTTCTGAACAGTAGTTAATGCTGCACCGAACTGAATGCCATGTTCTAAACGGCTCAGGATGCCTAAAAATCCTTAATTTTCCATATAATTAGTACCGAACTACCTGGACCTTTCCACCAACCTTTTTAAAATCCAGTTACACATAATTTCCTTTCTAGGAAATTATGTAGATATGTTAGAAATTTCTCTATTTCCTTTCTAGGAAATTATGAACGTCAAGATCTATAAAAAATGTAGTTTTATAGAGTAGTTTTGCCATTACTACACGGTTACACACCAGTTTGTTTACTGATTACAGAGATAGACAAGGTGATTTACATTTCAATCACTCACTGTGTGGGCATTTTGTGGTGGAATAGACTGCATTGTGTAGAAAGAAACAGCAAAAAGAGGCTATTGTCAGGGGACAGCATAATTAAATAAGCCTGTAATGTTTATGTGTATAAGCAAAGCAAGCTGTTTTGCTCCATTGCCTAGTTGTTTTCCCTTAAGGTCAGCTGGCTGCGGAGAGATGGATAGTGCCGTCTTGAGTGCTTATGAGGTGAGGCACACAATGAAGCAAATAATTCGGTTAGCATAATGATAACGGCCCTCTTGCATACAGTAGACACTATTTCATTTCCACTGAAGTGGCAGTATCGGGATCTAGCAGTGCAGTGTGTGTTTTTCCATCAAGCAGAGACAAAGAAAGCTCCCTGCCATAACTACTTGAGGCTATGAAAACAACATACAGATGTCTGGCGTCCTTCATGTTTATGGCTCAGAGATGACAAGGTCAGATGACGTTGTGAGAGAAGAAAAAGTTGCAGGATGCCATGTAGCGCCTGGAGTGGAAACAAAACCAAAGGGTTGAGTCTAAGCCCATGCATGCCCACTGAGCAGAAGACCTGGCTTTTTGCCCATCTGCTGTCCATCACTAAGACCGAGAGCTGGCCACTGACAGGGTGTGATTTAGACAGATGGATGGCCAGACACGTGTTGTTTGTTGCTGAGAAGGTCGGACAGCAGTGTGAAACTTTACCGCCGGCTTTGAAATCATAAATCAGTCCTGAGCTCTCTGTCTACAGGCTGATTAAAATGCAAGTGTGCTTTTAGGCTATAGGATTTGGAAGAGAACAAGAATAATTTACATCACAATCGGAAACTGTAATTACACCATTGTGACTCAGCAGTCAATCTGGTATGAGATGACTGAACTCTAGAGGTATTTATCTACAGCCATTAACCATATCTACATTTAGCGGTATAGTTGCAACCTCCTCCACTTGCCCTTCCAAGCATGAATTTGAAACTACGGTGGCTGCAAAACACACGAAAAATGTGAAATGCCCTATCTAGGGTCAGTGTTTAGTTTGTCCATTCTGGGGTACGGTAGATACATTGCGGTAAAACATGTTGGACACCAAAAGGACCAGCAGCATCTGTTTTTATAAAAGGCTCGTTCTAAGGTACAGGTCTTATTGAACTGTACAGTTCTAGCCCCCCTGTAGAGCCCCCCTAAATCTGACATACTGGACCTTTAAAGGATAAGCAGTTTGTGTAATTTTTAGTTAATCAACACGATTCTGTATAAGAATGATAATTCACTCTAACGTCTCCCACACTCTAATAGTAGAAATGAACACCTTTGGTTAATAGCATGCTATTTGTTCTTCAACTTCCATTCATGATTCTCTTATAGTATGACATTTAATTGTGCAGAATCATCAATAGCAGCAATACGTGCATATAAATGTGACTCAGTTGTAATTCAGAGCAGTACTTTTGTTGCATTTGTTTTGTCTCAGTCTTACTTTCAGTGCATGGTAACACTGAATTCAACCCCTAACCCAGATGATACATTGAATAAAACATTAAATTTCTGTCCAGAATAATGGATCATCTCTCACACCAAGAGGAGAAAAAGCTTTGATAGCACCAGCAACAGTCAATGGAATGGGAACAATAGAAACTCCATGGTTGCAAAGAATAGCACAGCAGCAACTGTCAAAGCACCCCACTGATTTGTCAAAACAACATTCTTACATTTTCTTTCAAGCTGCCTCAACTCTTCAGCAGTGTCGTCTCTTTTGTGTAGCATCTTTATCAGGTAACGTCTTTGAACATATTCAGGGCTACTTGTGGTCCTGCACTGCACCACATTCATCATTCCACAAAGCTTTGGCTTGTGTTTTGGTGTTAGGTTGATTTAAAATTCAGTCAATATTATGCCCAAGGTAGACCCAACACTGCCAAAGACTGATTTAATGCAATGGAAAAGCAGGTTGAGGTCAAGACAGTGGTAGTAGGCCCATGTAAAGGAAAAACATCTATTCAGGTCAGATACACCCAGTTTGTTTAGCATGTAGCTAGAAAGTAACATTACCTACCAACAGCTCTATATTGACCTGACCTTGGCTTTCACTCTAACATTGCTGGGAAATGTTGGGTAAAATCAGGGTTAAACTGCGTACTATGTACACCAATATGCAAGTATTTCTGTGATAATGGTAAGCAGAATTGATTGGAAATTGCTTTTGCCCAGATAAGAACGCTGGAACAGTTTTACAAATAGGAAGGAGTCATTAATTAAATATTTTTACATAAATATCTATATAGACTCGATATAAAGCATTTTACAACATTACACAAAAAGATACGGGTCAAAGTAGACCAAGTAGCAACAAAACTGGACAGACCATGGATAAAGTTGCTGATATGATCATATCAGCTGTGAAATAATGTGAGAAATCAAATTCAAAAATATGTGCTCTACACCTCTATGACTATGCTGCTAGTCAGTCAGCTGGTAGCCTGATGGAGAGCATTAGCTGTTGCCAATCAGCTAATGTTTTATGCAACTTATGTGCTCTGCCTAAACACCAGTGCTTGATGTCAGTTTGCTGCAACACCTCTGCGGATGTGTCAAGCCAAACACATTGGGAATATTTGATAATTTGTAATGCTGCACTGAACGTAAATATTGCAGTTTATATATAATATATTTCTGAGCATCGAAATAGAAAAAAACTGCTTTCATGTTTATTTCTGCTACAAAGAACATTTAACAACAATCAAACAGAAAGAACATTATGTAGAGAGTAGGTGCATAGAAAGAGGTTAGATAATGCTTTGTCTGTTGTGTTGTGCCATCATTTAATTCGGTCTCTTTCTCTTTTATCCTTTCAGACAAACCGGAGGTAAAGATCGTGGTAGAATTTCCTCAGGGTCTGACCAGGGAAGGAGAGAACCTGGAACTGACATGCCAGGCCAAAGGCAAACCCCAGTACGACGCACACACACACACACGCACACACACACACACATACACACACACACACACGTTTTAACTAAAAATTTGGGTAGAAAGTAGTACATGCACATTTATGTGTGCATATGTACTTATACAATCACAAACAAAAAAAATAGAAATCCATTAACCTTTTCCCACCCACCTTCGTGTAGGATGTTAGTATATGTGGAATAAACCACAAAGTAGTACCATAAAAACATACAGTATATGAACATGAACACAAAATATATGTCTTATTAGATTTGACCCTTTTTGGTCATATACGTCTTATTTTTAAAATGCTCCAACATAAAATGAATCTGGGTACAGTATACAAAAGAGTATGCAACTTAAAATTTAGAAATATGGTGTCTCCCTATCTTAAAGGCAAATTGGAATTCTGGCAACTTAACACATTTTTTAAAACATAATGTCTAAATTTATCACAAGGTTGTGTAACAGTCAAAATAGTCTTGTTTTTATTTAGGAATGCTTGAAAGTTAATAAAAGCATGTCTGGATTTCAGCCTACAGTAGAAGCACAAAGGTATGTGCAAAAGGAAACAGTGGTACATTTATTCAATATGTACAGTATATAACGTGCAAATACAGTACAGAACAGTGAGGGAAATATGACTTTTAGAAAATACAAAATGTCAAATATTAAATCATGCTCTATTTTGTGGTTGGCTGTGGCTCAAGAGGGTTATCCAGGGCTGCAGAGTTGGTGTAACTGATCCATGGCTCCTCCTGTTGACATGTGTCCTTAAGGAAGACACTGAACGCAAAGTTCCTTTGCACTTATATGCACTGCAGAAGTAATGTGTAATAGATCACATAGATTTACCTTTCTTGGAATAATGGTGAATAGAAAACATTAGACCTTTAAATAAAAGAGAATGCAGAAAAGCAGAGAGAAAACAGAAACTTGCTGATCATATTGACAACATCAGAAGCAACAACAGTTTAATTTAAATAAATGCAAGACAAATGTATGAGCATCTTATCCTGCACAGAATTGTAAAAAATTTAAAGTTCTCTTCTCTGTCATGAGCTGCACCTCCGCCATTCCTCATGATGCCATTGCTGAATCATTTTCCGACAACTATAAGCAGTCATTTTTTAGGAAACAAATTATATATTAGGGAAAATGTTAAATAAACTAAATAACAAAAATATGAATTCTGTCTCTATTTAGTGAGACTATACCTGGACAGAAACTTACCTCAAATCTTTGATTGTACAACCGACTGCTGTACATTTTCAAGTTAAAGTTATTTTTCTTTTGGTACAAAATGTTTTACATTTAATATTTTTAACTTTAATAGTACCTTTAAGAATCCTTGATCTTTAATCCATAACAGATAAATGTCAAAATGACTGTTCTTGTTTAAACTATTAGAAAATATTGTGAATAAACCCTGGTTATTATTTTTAAGTGGAAAATTGGAAAAAGACTTTGTCTGAGTTAAATTTATTTAAGTTAAATTATCTAGACCAGGGTGGCCTGTGATAAATCAGTTTTGGTGGTTCTTCGTTTGAGGATTTATTTTGATCTTGTAGATTATCTCAGTTTTCCTCAATCACTTGGATTAATCCTTACTAGTTTTCCTCTTACTTTAAATATAGAAGTAAAAAAGTCCCATAGGGATCAGTCCTTGGTCCTTTTCTTCATTTACAATATTATAATTACAATTACAGTATCATGCTGTATACCCAGTAAATTAAAGTGTAACATAATATTACTTACCATTTCTATTCTATCACCTCAATAATGTAAATTCATGACAGTGCTTATGATTTATGGTTCGAAAAGATTACAATCTTGCTCAGAAGCCTGGTTGAGGGGAGGGGTGATGCTCCTCTCTGAGTGTGTGGTGGTGAGTAGATTTGTAGCCTGCTCAGCCATAACTTGAAAAAGTGACACAGAATCTTTGTCTTGTGGACTCACTGCCTGAAAACTGAAAAATTGGGGTTGGGGTTAGGGTGTGATGGGAAAGACATTGGGTCAAAGCATATTTAGGCACTGGACTAACCATTGGCTCTAAAACTTGGACTCCTCACAGAGAACTCTTTTAATAAGGAGCGGGAGTAAAGCTGATGGATGAGAGGGTTGCCTTGATACAACCAAAGACTAAAAGCTGTTACTAAGCCAATCTTAATGTCACAGACAGACCTGAGGCCAGACATCTCTAAACGACCATTTCTGGATACATAATCACTTAATTGAGTAGCTGCTATTTTCTTTTTCGGGACTTTCAAAGGGGAGATTTGAAATTGGCCTGCGATTATGAAACCCATCAGAATTACTGTGTGATATTTTTGCAGGTGTTTAATTACCACTCCTTTAAAGGCAGAGGACAGAGCAGAGAAGGGCATTAATGAGAGTGGAGAGGGTCCTAATATCAAGCGGAAAGGATTTTAGCAGGAAGATGGTTGAATAGGCAAGGTGTTTTTTAGTAATGTGTGCTAATTTTCTGTGAATGTGCAAAGCTGAGAGAGTATGTTGATGGACTCCAGGCACTGGATGTGCAGATGAAGTCAATTTGGGGATTAAAGTTTGTTTGTGGTACACAGAGCTGAGCACAGAGAACAGTCCCCAAGGCATTTTTGCTGTTAATTTAAAACTGAACTTGAACAGTGGCCTTTATCATTACAAAACTTTTCTTTTGAGAGAAGTCACGTGACAGAGGAATGGCATGCTGGTCTTTCTCGTGCCACTCAGTCTCCTGAAAATATGTCTTGAAGCCTCAAAACATTGATTTGTATAGCTGTCTGCATGTCTACAACTGGTGGTCACTGACGAGAAACCAGAGCCAAGACAAAAGACGACCAAAAGCGGCGTGCAGCAATCAACCTACTCATGGCAAATGAGGAGAGACCTGGCTGGGCACAGCAACTCCTGCTCAAGGTGGCCGATCTTAAAGAGTCATTTGAACGGAGGTTTGAAGAACTTGCAACTCAATGAAAGACTCAAAAAAAAGAGACACGGACCATCCTCAATAGTTACCAATGCAGAAAAAAGAATTGGAGATTTAGAAGGTCAAAGCGCCACTGACAGCAAAGTTTTGAAAAAATTAACTAAAGAAGTAAACTATCTACAAACAAAGTTTACTAACCTGGAAGCCCATAGTAGGAGGAACAACCTAATCTTTTGGCCTGGAAGAAGGCCTGGAGACAATTCAGAGAAGATGATGAGTGAAATGCTGCATTAAATCTTGGACCTTAAGGGCACTGACCCGACACCAGAGGTTGGGAGGCACCACTGCAGTCTACATTCTCGCCTGGCTCCAACAGACCTTACATTGTGCGCATGTTGAGATGGAGCGACAGGCAAAAATCCTTGGGGCCGTGGCAAAGGAAAGGCATCTATCCTGGAGAGGGGGAGTGCTCCGGGTCTATCAGGATCGTCCAACAGAGATCAGAAAAAAATGTGCGGAATACGATGGCATCAGAGGGAAACTCTGGCGAGCCAAACTGCGCTATGGACTGCTGTATCCCTCCTGACTTATAGTCACCATTGGAGACGTAAAATACTTCTACAACAATGCGTCGGATGCAGCTGAAAAACCTGAAGAAGAAATTGCCTAAGGTTTTTTGGCTAACATGAACAAATGACAAGAGGCTTGAATGCACCAGCACTACTGTGAGACTCCCCTCACTTTTTTTTGTATTTTTTCTTTCTTCACTCACTCTCTCTCTATGCAAGCCTAGACTAAACAGATACACTACATTGCCAAAAGTATTCGCTCACCTGCCTTGACTCGCATATGAACTTAAGTGACATCCCATTCTTAATCCATAGGGTTTAATATGACGTCGGTCCAGCCTTTGCAGCTTCAACTTCAGCTTCAACTCTTCTGGGAAGGCTGTCCACAAGGTTTAGGCGTGTGTTTATGGGAATTTTTGACCATTCTTCCAGAAGCGCATTTGTGAGGTCACACACTGATGTTGGACGAGAAGGCCTGGCTCTCAATCTCCGCTCTAATTCATCCCAAAGGTGTTCTGTCGGGTTGAGGTCAGGACTCTGTGCAGGCCAGTCAAGTTCATCCACACCAAACTCTCTCATCCATGTCTTTATGGACCTTGCTTTGTGCACTGGTGCACAGTCATGTTGGAAGAGGAAGGGGCCATCTCCAAACTGTTCCCACAAAGTTGGGAGCATGGCATTGTCCAAAATCTTTTGGTATGCTGAAGCATTCAGAGTTCCTTTCACTGGAACTAAGGGGCCAAGCCCAGCTCCTGAAAAACAACCCCACACCATAATCCCCCCCTCCACCAAACTTTACACTTGGCACAATGCAGTCAGACAGGTACTGTTCTCCTGGGAACCGCCAAACCCAGACTCGTTCAGATTGCCAGATGGAGAAGCACGATTCGTCACTCCAGAGAACGCGTCTTCACTGCTCTAGAATCCAGTGGTGGCGTGCTTTACACCACTGCATACAGTGTGTGACCTCACAAATGCGCTTCTGGAAGAATGGTCAAAAATTCCCCAAAATTCTCTAAACCTTGTGGACAGCCTTCCCAGAAGAGTTGAAGCTGTTATAGCTGCAAAGGGTAGACCGACGTCATATTAAACCCTATGGATTAAGAATGAGATGTCACTTAAGTTCATATGCGAGTCAAGGCAGGTGAGCGAATACTTTTGGCAATATAGTGTTTAAACATGCATATATGAGTGCATGTAGGCCTACATCAGTTTAAAAAGCTATTTTAGTGGAACTAGAAATATGGGGAGGTATAGAGGCTACACTGTGTGTAACTCATATTCCCAATTTATTTTTACTTTGTACTGTTATTGCTGGTGCACACAAGCAGGACATCTTGCAAGTTGAGAAAAGGACAAGGAGTAGATCTATGGTGTGGTCACCCATGCCCTTCTTTTTTTGTTCACGGACAAGGGATGGACATTCTGTCTGTCACCGTTTTTCTTATTCTCTTTATGCCGTCTGGCATTATTATTACCATTATTTATTTATTTTTATTTGTTTTGTCCAGTCTGTATACTGTCCCTTCCTCCCCCAACACCTCTATGTTGGTACAGAACGTACAAAGAAGAAAGCTTTATGGGATCAAACAATATAAATCTGAGTTGGAATGTAAAAGGGTTTTCAAATAAAACAAAAAGATATAAAATTATTACTTATTTGAAATCCCTATCATGTGACTTGGTGATGCTCCAAGAGACCCATCTTTATGAAGCAGAATCACTCAAATTGCGACAATGATGGGTTGGGCAAGTTTTTTCAGCACCAGGTAGTGGAGCATCTAGAGGCGCCAGTATCCTGATAGCAAAGAGAATATCATTTAGGTTGTTAAAACAAAAGGTTGACAAAGATGGTAGATATATTATCTTATCAGGCTTCTGACAAAATGAAAAATGTACTTTAGTTAATGTTTATGCTCCTAATATATATACCTTTTTATCTAAATTGAACTTGGTGCTGTCAGAATTTGCAAGTGACCCCATCCTATTGGGCGGGGATCTTAACCTGGTCGGTAATGCTTTGCTGGACAGGTCAGGACATCCCCTCCCATCAGATGGAGCACTTTTCTTTTGTCACTCATTAGGACATGTATCATCTGTAGACCAAGGTGTTGTTTTTGTTCTGTTTACAATAGATGACAGGTCTTTGTGATGTGATATTTAATGGAGTGCAAATGAAGCCATTAGGGCACTCAGGGGTGAGGAAAGGACTAAGAGCTTCAGGCTTCAGGCAATAGACCTGCTGAGCTATCTAAACATCGATACAGCTGGTTCTGTTGGTTTGCTGACAAGGCAGTTCAAATTTGAACCGAGGAAAATAATCATCAGATGAAGCTGGAGTTATAAATATTACAGTAAATTAGAAACAGCAATATGACCAACTTGCAGATTTGGCATTGCAGTGGGTCATTTGGTGTGCAAGCAAATTTAAATGTGGTGATAAATTACAACTTCAAATAAATATTCATACTGCATTGAAAACCCATGTTTTTTTGCGATCAAACTTGACTTGAAAGGTGGAGTAAACTTAGATTCCCAATAGTTGTAATGGATTTTAATGACAGCCGAGTTTTGCTGAGAAAAACATATCAAAACATCCACTGAAACTACCTTTGTAGCAGAAAATATATATAAAAATATAGCAAAATGCACAGCTTCCATTTATCCCCAGCACACTTAGCCGTCTATGTCTGCTGCTCCCAACTAATGTTGGCAACCGTAGTTACCCTGCAATAATCCAGTTTGTTCTCTGCACATCCATCACTGTCTGGTTTGGGTCGGCCACCAAACACAACAAGGATAGACTACAATGGACTGTCTGGACTGCAGAAAAAAAAATCATTGGTGCCAACCTGCCCACCATTCAGTACTTTTACATGTTCTGAGTCAGGAAACAGGCAGGAAACATCAAGGCAGGCTCATCACACCCTGAACACAAACTACTCAGCCAGACACAACAAGAATTTCTTCACAGGACATCACTCTGATGAACAGTTATATCACTCTGGGTGTCTACTCTGCCGACAAGTTTTGTCTGAGCAGGTATAAATACAAGTGAACATAATGCATTGACAATGTAGATCATGCTTTTGCATGTTTTTCTTTCATTTATTTACCTGAGCTGTTGGGTGCCCCTACAGTGGAAGTGCACTAGCATTTGCCCAGCATGCCATTTCATTTTGTGTAGAGGCATAGGCCTTACATTCACAAGTCAAGTGAACTAATGAGCTTTGAAAGTTCAGGAAAATTATGGTTTTGTAAAACTCTAAACCAATGCAGAACTTTGAAGTGGTTTTATATTCCAAATTTAAACATAATCTAAAATGTATCCTTAAATTAAAGATAGGATCAATCAAACAACCCCCACTTTGCAAGACATATTCTCATTCTAAAACTCTGAATGATTCTGTGAAGGGTATAAGTACAAGAGCACACACACGCACACACATACACACACAGAACCAAACACTATGTACTTCAGACTGCCTCTCCCCACCAGCCCCCCCACAGTTTTCATACTTGGCATAGAGACAAGCTCACTACCCGTATTCATTTTATAAAGATGAAAACACAATCAATACAGTGAGCCGGGAATTGGAAGTCATTTTCATTAGAGCTGTTGAGAGTTGTGCAGTCATTACCAGCAGATAGCACAGGGGGCCGTGGCTGCAGGCGGCCATTTGTATTCAACACGCCTGCCCTTCCTCTCTCCTTGCAGTCCCATCTTACCTCTTTCGTCTATCTCTGTCTATCTTTCTTCTCCAGATGCACTTTTTCCCCTCTCACAACATCCAATCCATCTATAGAAATCAAACTTTCTAGGTCATGTCTCTCCCTCCATGTTAGGAAAAGATTTATATTTATCATTTATTTGAATTTCATTCTATCCAAAGAACACTTGTAATCACACTCTCTGTTTCAAGCTGTCCACCACAGCCATTAAAAGCATGGTTCGTTTGTTTATTTCTTTCTATTGAGCTCCAACTGCTATTTCATATTTTCTTTTCCCGTATTTTTTGCCTCTTCTTTTCCCCCCTCCCTCTTCCATTTGCTTGCTCCCTCCACACCAGATGTTTTCAAATGGAGGGAAACAAGTTAAAACACCACAACAAAATGCAACAAGAGAGACCATCAGCACATGCTCAGGGGAAATAACAGTAGCTGGCAGTGGCCATTGGAAGTTGCAGCAGCAAAATAGAGGTGTTTTGTCTTTTTCTTTTCTCTTCACCCTAGGTGGCTCTGAGCGCTCTGAGCTCATTGTCATAAAAATGGAATCTGTCACCCCACTATAAACCTCAGTCAAGGTAGAAAGGAGAACAAATACAGACACTTGGTAGGCTCCCACCTACACAGCTCATAAGTATACGAGCGTGGAAAGCCTGCAATTTGAAGACAAAGCTGCTCCACAGTTATTGTTTGCTTTTAACTGAACACAAAGGGAGGAATGTCATTTTAATATGTCTTGTTTTTTATGCCCTAGCACTCTTTGATTACCCTTTTTTCTAGTAAACAGTTGCAAGACAATGTATTTCATAAAACAAGAAGAGAAGAGATAAATTTGTTCATCTTAAGGTCAGACCAATCTTTGGAGAACTGTTGAAAAATATGGGTGTGGACTCCCGAATAAATGTGTACTATATTAGGGGAATAAGGCATTAGAGGCATTTTTTTAAAATAGTACTTAAGAACTCTTCATGGTACTTTAAGGATGCTCTGACATCCCAAGATTTGAGTCCATCCATCCATTCATTTTTCATAACTGCTTATCCTTATCTTTGTCGCTGGGGGCTGGAGCCGATCCCGGCTGACACTGGACGAGAAGCAGGGTACACCCTGGACAAGTCGCCAGGTCATCACAGGGTCAACATAGAAATTTCAATAAGAAAATATGACCTTGTGGGCATTGGACGATCCTCTACCTCCTGTGCCAGCTAACCAAAGGAAATTTGAAATATGACAAAGCTGTACGTAACAGAAGAACTTTATGTTATTTTCATCTCAAAACTTTGTTAGTTGGGGAAAATTTGCTCTACAGTTTTGTACTTTGTAATGAACATTGCAGCTCTAAAGGGCCACTAACAGCACTTTAGATTTTTAATTTTGTTTACTCACATCATCAAACACTTCCTCTTCCACTCTCAGTTTGTTTATCTTATCCATGAAATCTTACTGTGATGCTCTGGTGTCTTCATTTCAGGCCACAGAGGGTGAATTGGGTGAAGGTGGATGATGACGTGCCATCCCACGCTGTCATCACCGGCAGTGATCTTTACATCGAAAACCTAAACAAGTCCTACAATGGAACCTACCGCTGTATGGCCTCCAACTCAGTGGGGGAGTCTTTCGACGACTACATCCTCTACGTTTATGGTACGCAAGTCTAACACTGACTCTCCAGCACTTTACTCTTTCTTTTTCTAACTGTTTCTCTGTATCTGCTTTTCTTTCTTGTTTGTTTTTTATATTAGCATAAAACAATATCAGATACAAAACTCCTAATATTTAGTCTCTTATATATCTCAGATATTCCATATTAAGTAGTGGACGGCAAACAGTAGCAGACTCTAATAGCAAACACAAAGAATCAGTTTAAACTGTTTATTGAACCAGAGAAGGTGGCAGGGTGGGATCTTGCAGTGAGGGCTTCCAGGGCGGTGCAAAGCTGGTGGTGGCAAAACTCCAGGAGGCAGGTGCAGAGACATGACAGAGCTGGACGTGGCAGGGGAATGGTAGGCAGCACGGGGAGATCAAGGTTAATCAGAGATCACAGCAAAAAACAAATTTGAGTCGGCCTTTTGTACAGCATGGGTTGATTGGATGATGAGGATGAAAAGCGGAGGCCACGCCCAGCAACACACACAACAGGGACAGATGGACAAGACAGACAGACACAGAAGGGAAGGGGAAAATAATAGGAAATACTAGGAAGGGAGCAGCCAAAAAGCCATGATATTGAGATATTCCAATGTCTTTAAACAATCCCCCTTCTTGACTCTGATGTAAAGATGATAGATCACAAGTTTAATCACAAAATATCCAAGAATTTGTCACAGTCACTAACCCTAACCCTACCTCCACCCCTAACCATATACTGTGCAGTTGTTGAGAGATTGTCCCATGAACATAAACTAAACTAAAGATTAGTGAGTTTTGGCACTGGTCCCTATTGCAAGCACCTGTGGCATACTAAAATTCTTTAGCATGATCCAAAGCGTGCAGACTGACTTAAATAATGGCTGTGTTTTAATACAGGTGCAGTTTTCTTTTAATCCCTTCCTGTTTCAAAATGCACTGTGGGTAAGGCCAAAAGCAAAAGCTTGTCACTGTGTTCACTTGACTGTGCTTTCTATCCTGAACATGGATCCAGAAACATGGGCTGCCTTAAGACTAACACAATGGGGGAAAAAACTGTAGACAAACTGTTTTGGCCTCTAATAAGCCTGCAACACATTATTACTAATACTCACACTGGATTATATTTTATCTTCTCTTCAGTGCCTGTGGCAACACACCCACACCAAAGCAGCTTCTTTAGATTTTTTTTTTTTAATAAAGTGCTATTTTCACTACCAAAGAGGACACCAAGGTCATGTCCCCAGTATCGTTTCTCTCTCTCAGTATTGTCTGGTCATTTTAATGACCTGAAGAGGAGTTTATTACATTCTGCAATTACAAACACGTTTTACATATTGGATTTTGAAAGCTGGCAGTGACTTCTTTTAGGCCAAAATTATTAAATTAAAAATATAATAGACGGATTGAGTGTTTTTCCTAACAGTATGAACTTTAGACTTGTTAGAATATCACATTTAAGAAAAATATAATGTAACAGTTAGATTAATTATTATCTTAAAAGAAAACATTTTTTTTTTTTGTTGGCTTGTCAAACATTTCTATAGAGGGTTGGATTCGGAAATTTGGGTTTATGACCTCAACATTTCTAAAATCCCTGAAAAAATTGTTGTGCAGCAAATACATATAGTACATGGTTAAGCTCTAAAAGTAAACCTAATTACATCAGCTCCATTGAGTGATTGAATTTAAGTTAATATACAGATCCACATAATAATTGAATAACCTCAAGTCAAGTCAAGTCATTTTATAGCACAAACCTACAAATGATGAATTTGGCTCAACATGCTATAGAACCTGAGGCACCTTCTATCTTTAGACCCTTAATTTGGGTAAGTAAAAAAAATCACAAAAAAACATATTACTAACTGCTGTCAGTCAGCATAACCAGTTTTGTTTTTTCATTATTATTTTGCTTGGAGCACCACCGCCAAGACTTTGCAAGGGATCAATAGATGAGTGTGGTGTGTATGTTCAGTTGACTGCTTCCACCTACTCCTGCCAGATTTTTTTATTTCTCTGGCTTCCTGTTGATGTACAATCCTCCCCTCTTCCTCTATGTTAGTCGCTCATCCTCATAAGGATTATTTTAACATGCTTTCATACTGTTGATACCAATAACATTTTCTCCCTGAGCATGGCATTACACTCTAATGTTCTCATTTTCCCTGGCCAAAATTACTTCACTATCACTTCTGGTAGACCCTGAGCCTGCAGAGAAATTATTTGGCTGCTATTGTCAGAGGGAATTAGCAGAGTGAAAAGGCTTCTTTTTTATGTAGGGGCGGGGGGGAGAAGGGACTCTCAATGCCTGACGGACACCAACTGAATGGATGTTATTTACAGCAGAGAGAGCTGCTGTGCTAATGATGAGTGCAATAAAACAACAGAGGTACTGTTGAAGATCAGGAAACAGCTTACTGCCACCTGCTATATTACAGCTGTTAGTCTATGCAAACAGTGCGGTGTCTCTCTGTGTGTATATTCCTGTGGTTATATCTTTACAGGAATCAGTTGGAGACATGGATCCTTGCACTGAAGACATTTTCTGCTGCTGAGTTCTTTAGGAGCTAGTCTGCAATTCAGCAAAATAATCTGGGTTTAGGGTTAAGATCAGACTCAGGATTAGTCCTACGCTAAGATAGAGAATAAACAAGTTTTCATTTGTTTCAATTTGATCAAAGTTTAGGATTAATAGTGTAGCATTAAAATCAGAGGTGAGATTTAAGTTTGAAATGATTGTTAAGGGAATGATGATAAAATTTCCATGAAGCACAACTTTGCACGATGTATGAGTTTTCTGGTAGTTGTAGCAGGCTTTTTGTACATCTCTCTCCCCGGGCCTAAACAACAAAACCCCATGGTGAGGTCTGCAAGTCACCCCTCTCTCATCCACCCACACCATACATTCCCCCCACGGTGAGAGAAAGACAAACACGGTAATGCAACATGCGGGCAACTAAAAGCCTTGCACCAAAAAAAAAAAACAACAAAAAACAGCTGCCATTAAGACCACAGAAGACCTTCATCCTTTTAGAGCTAGTCTTTTGATGATTTTGATGTGTCCGTGGCCCAAACACTACTAATGTCTACTGTAATTCAACAGCAAATCATGCCGAACCTTCGCCTTGCTAATGGGAAGACTGGATGTTGCGGCTGAGTTGTTAGAAACTGATTCTCTCATTATGTTCCAGACCCCCTTCCACCACCACACACACTCTCTCACACACAAACACACACACCATTCTACTTCTACACTACCACCCCCATGGCTGCACCTATGTAGTCAACCATTTACTAAATAAAAGCTGGGAAGACTCCATGTATATAGACACACACACACACACACACACACACACTCCCTAGAAAGAAATCAGACAAGCAGCAGGGCGTCAGCTGCTTATATAAAGCGTCTGGATCTGGATACAGCATATTAAACCAGTCTGTTGAGGTAGAGCCTTAGTTTTGCTCATAGGGCACTTTCACAACTAATGTCTTTGGTTTGGTTGAAACAAACCTGTTTGCCCATTTAGTGTAAAAGCTGTTAATTTAACTCAAACTAGTGCGGACGAGACAACCGTTCATTTGAGGTATAATAGCAAAACGCAACAACAACAGGATTTTAAGTGGAAATACCTTATTAAATTAAGCAAATGTTGAAGTAAATGTTGATTGCACAGTGTAATGGCAATAGAATAATCACATCATCTATGTCTAGACTGGTTCCCTATGAGCCTCGCTTTCGATGTGCAATTCTGTTACCGGGCGTAATATTTCCATGGAAAATGAAGGCTCGATTTACGAGACTAAATGAATAAACAAACACCTATTTTTTCTCTTAATGTTTTCTTCGAACTTTAACGTTACTCCTGACACCAACGCCTGCTAAAGTTATTTTTGTTTATGTGAAGAAATAACATTATTCTGCTAACTTCATATTACTATGCAATACACTTCATTACTTTCAGTTTACCTCTTCAGTGAACATGCTTTTCTCTCTCTCTTATTGATTATTGATCATGTTGATCATCTCTTCACAAGACTAGATTCTGAGAAAAATGGAAAGTGATTTGGTCATTGAGACAGCAACACAAACAATAATACCACTAGAAATAGCAGGGGAAAGTTGAACTGTATCTTAATTAAATCCACCAACTGATCAAGAACTGATAGGAAAATGTTATCCAGATTTGTACAAGCTATGTATAGCCTACATTTATACAAGATAATGGGTATTCATGGTAACTTGTACATAAACAAACGCATGAGAAGCAGAGAGGGTTATCGACACACTGGACACCAACACTGTCCAATAAATGAATTACCTGTCAGTCCATATTACCTCATGATGCACCTATTGGTTTGTGTGTAACAAGTCAACGTGTGAACTCTTACCAGACCAAAACTACCAAACAATCTTTCCTTTGGTCCAGACCAAATGAGTCAAACTACATGCATCCTTAGACTATCTAAACTGAATTCAACACACACTAATTTTAGTCTTTAAATAGTGACCCACCACAAAGAAGGAAGGACTCTAACAATAAAAGTTCCTCCAATAGTCTGACAACATGTACCATGTTTCAGATTTAAGTGACCAGTGTGTAGGATTTAGTGGCATCTAGAGGTGTAGTTGTTCAGTACAACCCCCCGCCTCACCCTCTCCTTACTAGCGTGAAGGAGAAAGTTTGGTGGCTGTACAATGTGAAAAATATGGAAAGCACTATTTAGATGTTTTGTTTGTCCATTCTGGGCTACTGTAGAAACACAGCATTTCAATGTGGAAGACTCCATGGTGTCTATAGATATAAAAAGGTCATTACAAGGTGACTAAAAAATAACTATTCTTATTTTCTGGTGATTAAACAGTAAAAACATATATACTGTATTCCATTTCTTCCATCAGTAATGCCCCCTTTAGTTTTACACAGTGGACCTTTAATGCACCACAATGCTTCAAATCTTGTGATAAAATACAGGATTTCCACACCCCTTACATTATGATTTCATTTTTTTAAATCAAAAGTTAAAAACCAGCCACAATATCGGCACAAGATCCCAGAGAGTACATTAGAGCTTTGTAATTAAATGATAAAGTCCGCATAGCACCTCCACCCACGACACTCCCCCTGCTTGACAGCCAGAACAAATGCAGCCATGGCCAACATCTCCTCTAATACATCTGATTCCAGAGTATTGAGACCCTAAATGATGGAGAGCACTGTGAGACCGGCTGACACTAACAATGTTAACAGTGAAAAAATGCAGTCTGTACTGCTCTAAGTCTCACTGCCGCTCTTACTTCACAAGGTAAGAAAACACAACCATCAGGGTTTTCTTCTCGCATTCGAGTAAGACCCAGCGCCAAGGGGTTTTGTTTATAGGCTGCTGCTTCCCCAATAAGTGAGCTCTCTTTCTCCCTCCTACTTTACCAGTACTGGCCTTTATTGCACACAAGCACCATGTTTAGTGACCCTGTTGCTTTCAGTCGTCTTTCCTACTTACTTTGCACTTCTTCTCCATTTAAGCACATGGGAGTTTCTCCATAAGTCACTGTTAGCTCTTTAAGTGGCATCCAACATTTCTTCCAGAGGTGCAAAGTGCACCGAAACATCCTATCCAAGCTCCAAGCACTCTTAGTTTGCTGAAATTGCACTTGAGTGGATGTGAAATTGCTGGTGTAAAATGTTAAGAGGAGGAAGTGTAATTCCATCACTTCCAAAATAAATTAGCATTAAGGTTTGAATCCTGTCTGTCTTTCATGAAGACATTTTAAAAATCTGGGACTATTAAGCTCCACTATGTATTATTTATTACTTTATAGATGTAATTTTGGGCAATTTCTATAACTTAAGATCCCACTTTCACTCTTTATTTGATTACTTACAATTTTACATGGACCATACTGGCAAGTAGACATGCACAAATATATTTATGTCAAAATAATTTATACCAAAATATATTAACCATATTTTTGATATATAAAACAACACTGTGTCCACCATGTCGATATTCCAAAATAATCTAGCTTGGAGAAAACTACCTTTCAGTCTTTTGTCCATTATTTGACAAATTACTGTAAATGGCTCCAGAGTTGAAAGCCTGGTCTTTAGCTGTTACTTTATCTTTTACTTCAATCAGGCCTCAAGGGGTGTTAAAAGTTCTGATATGTACTACATGAGGTCCAACCTCAACTTACTTTGAAGGAAAAAAAACAGTAGATTGACTTTTATTTAGACCATCTGGCCACTGGAAAATGGCAAAATTCGAGTATTTAAAAGGTGTGTTCAATTGTTACGTTATTTCTTTTAGGTATTTTGATAAAGTCAAAGGAACGACTCACAACAGGCCAATATTTTATGCTCTTCCACAATATTGGCATCCACAAATGTCACTTCAAGTCAATGTCAAGTTTGTATGGAGAGCCATTAATCAAAGCAAGAGTGTCAGGGGCTTCAAGGGTTCGGATTATACAGGGAACAAGGACATCTCCTGAAGAGGCAGAGGAAAAACAGACGCAAAAGAAAAAAATGCAAGAAAAATAGAAGAAACCTTGTGAAGGATAAAATATAGGTAACCCTTAGTCTAACAAAACAGCAAATCAATAATACACTTAGACATTTTAGTAGGTTAGAATGAAGCAGGGAAACATAAAAGCAAAATGGGAACAAGAGGTTTTAAGGGGTTCCAATGTTACACAACGCAGTGTAATTTTAGTAAATGATATTTCAGTTTCTGCTCATTTAAAGTGACTATGTGTAGCATGTGAAAATGTCTGACTATTGTGCTGCCCAGCGGTAGTATCACACAAAACCCTATGACAGACTGTAATGTGCAGAGCTGCTCCACCTCCCGAGCCTCTAGCAATACCTTGAACTTAATTTTGTCACTCAAATGTGCAATATGTTACCTCATCTGTGAAGGCTTTGGCTTGTTATTACCCCTCACATTTATCCTGAAATACCTCATTTACAAGGTTAAACTCACAAATTCCATTTACTAAACAAAGTAGTATTTTGTGCCTGAATCTGAGCAGCATGTTCAACAGATTAAAAAAAGATAAACAGATTGCTTCCACCTAAAACGAGAGTCTGACATCTTTTTGACATTACCATAGGCTCATTGATGGATACTATTGGCACTAACAGTGTGTTATCCTATATTTGCTGTTAGTTCAACAAACAACCTGAAGCCACATTACTATTTAAACTTTTACCTCAAGAGTTTATACCACAGAATAAATACAGCCTAGCATTTTAGCATTAGCATTTAACTTTTCTTTAATATAATATACTATAGTAAAACTATATACTTTATATTTTATATACTATACAAAATTTTATTTGACTATACTAAACTATTATACTTACACTATATTATACTATACTAAACTCAACTAAACTATTCTATGTTATACCATACTATACTATATTACATTTTATGATACTTGACTACATAATACTAATATACTATACAGATTAAATACAGCATTAAATAAGCATTTTAGCATTTGCATTTAGCATCTTTGCTCATCATAGGTACTTCTGACATAGCATATTCAAAAGTTACTTTACTATAGCGCTGACACCAGAATGCTATCTCTCTCTGTGTCTCTTTCTCCTCCTCCTGAGGCTGTTGCTGGCACTGACACATTCACCATGACAGTTGTAAAATCACAAAAACAAAGAGCTAACAAAAGAGTCTGCTTACTTGTGAAGTATAATTGCCTGACTTTATCAATTTAGCTTTTTGTTTTTACATCTTCTGAATGCGGTATGTTAAAGTCTCGCTTCAGTCAAAAAAAATGTGTTTTTCTTATTGTTACCTCTCTCTCGGATGTTGTTCACATCACTTTGCAGAATGATTTATGCGCAAAGTTTGTTTTCACATTCATCTGCTGAAGGAGGACAAGTTGTCTGTGCTTACCTAAAAATCAAAGTGTGGTGTGAAAACTTCAAGACTGCAGATATACACCATGAATGGGCTGTTAGGCGAAGAAGGAGACATCTTGTGTCCAATATATTTCCATATTCATGGAGTATGGATTTCAGAATGAGGGATAACAATGCAAAAAAAAAAAGACCTTTTAAAGTAGACTCAGTTTGGTTTGAATGTCACAAACACCCACGGCACTGGTCCATGAGACCACTTTGCTGGGTTGCCAGTCTATAAATTATATTATGCTATTTTGTATACTACAGTACCCTTTGTCCACAGCTTGACCACTAGTTTACACTTAATACGAATTAGGTATTGTTGGTTTATGGGTTTTAAAATGTTATTTATTACAGTTAGAGTTTTCCCCATGGATCATCAAGTACTGCTTGAGCTAGTTTTTTTTAGTTTCATATTGTTTGGTGTGATTACTGGCACTGTGCAAATGCAGTGTTTCTCTCATCCGGTGCTCACGTGGAGTTCTTTAACTCACAGGCTTTAGCAGGAATCATTCCTGTCAGGCTATGTCTCATAGCTTCCTGCGGTCCTGCTCCATTCGTTCAGACCAGAAACACTGATTCATAAGCCTCATCAGTAAACAAGGCCCGGTGACTCAGCGGGAGGAAAAACACATTCTGCCTGTCACATTTGAAAGTCAATGAGCTCCAGTGTTCTTTGATACATTGCACCAGCTAGCCACAAAAAAGGGAAATGTAGTGTACAGTCAGACAATCACAGTAGTCTTTCTTTTAATCTTTATTTGCTAGTTGTTTTTAACGCTAAGTTTTTAATGAGTTGTCGACACTGATGATCCCAAACATCTGCTGGACCCTTGCAGTTCATAATGGGATAAAACCAATTAGACAGCACCACCCCCAAGCTGGAGTTTGGTGGCTCCTAAGCATGTGTGAAACTCATCAGCGCAAGCTTCATCTGCCAGTCGACTTCCCAATAGATCATTCCTTGCCGCCTTTGTCTGCACATTGGTCTGCACAGCCTTTTGTATTGTCAAGGTTGTCTTTAAAAGTACTAAATTCTCGATAGATTAAAAACATATCGTATATCAGAAGAGTTTGAATACTGATCCAGATCACCTTAAGGCCTTAATTTGCATTTTTAAATTTGCCTCAGGCAGAGTTCTGAGGGGCTACTTGGCCCTTTCTGCCTTGAACTTTAATTATTTGATATAGTTTTTCTTCAGGAACCAAAAATAGATGATTTTCTAAACTAACAACCGTAAACACATTTGTGCAGTAACTATGAACACCTTCTACCCTCAGGGAAGACTATGTTTATATGATAAACAACTTCTGTACCCTGAGGGAAGACATTACAAACAGCAAGATAACTTTTATGATCTATCATTAAACTTTGGGGTGTACAAATTTTCATTTTGCTCTGAAAACTAAAAAACTGCCAATCCTTGCAACCAGCTCTTTTCTAAGTAATAAAACCCATAAAAAGTAACTCACAATGAAGAATAAGATATATTTTATATATTTATGTAAAATCAACTCTTGTTCCATTTTACCAATTTGGTTTTTATGTGTTATCTTCACTACTGGCATTCAATTTCAGTAATAAAGCTGGTGTTCTTTCTAATGGTGACTGGCCATTGTTCCAACATCCCATTATTTTGAAACCCCAATAGTCCAAAAAATGTCCTATTGGACCGAAAGCCCATTCGTCTGACAGCCTGTTATCCCAAAAACAAAAGCACACTGCTGCGAAAATATGCAATCTCCCTTGAGTTTTGGTTGCAGTTTGGTTAGGCACCAAAAATAACTTGGTTAGGTTCATGGTTTTCCACAAATTTTGTACTTAAGTTCTGTCAGTTTAGTTACATACCTATGTTTGCGAGTGTGTATCTTCAGAACGACAGGCCTTCAGAGCAATGGGCGTTTGTTTTAGAACTAGGATGTAAGAAAACAGTACTATTGGACTGAAAGCCCATTTGTCTGACTATGGGGGTTTTGGAATAATGGGTTGTTGGAACAATGGCATGGCATCTTTCCAACTTCTCTACTCTGTGTCTCTCTACTGCTGCTGTGGCTCAAAGCGGCAAGCATTTTTATTCCCACTGAAGATGTAAATCTTTAAAAAAGAGAACACAAATATATAGTTTACTCTCTAAAAAGGCTCAGCAATTTCCTAAAACAGCTGGTCACTGCAGTTTTTACTCAAACAGGAGTGAATAGTGTATTTGTCTTAGACTTTTTCAGCCCTAAATTTGATATGCTGTGAAGAATAAGATATACAGACAATACTTTAGGGTTAAGTCATTGTTGCTTTTAGTCTTTTTATAGGTTTTGTTGTTTTGCAGAATTAGTTAGAAATTCATTATGCAGATAAATTCATTTAATGTCATGTGACATGCTGGAAAGAATTTATTTTTACATATTTGTTACCATTGTAACTTACAGGTCTTTGTATTGTGAATCAAAACTGAGGCAAGAAAAGTAACAGCAGCAGTTTAAAACTGCAAATGTTGTCATGGCAATGTACATTGTCTAGGGGCAAAGGAAGTAATAGTGAAATTAGTAAAAGAAATTATGACAGCTGCAGCTTGTTCTGTTTTATACCCAATGTGTGCATTCACTAAAACCACAATATAGCTGATACAAAGTCCTACCATGCACCATTACATAAAAGGTAATGACATGAATGACAGTGCTGGTAAGCACTAAAAAGCACCCTGTCTGTCTCCATGACTCCCCTCTCCTCCATCTTCCATGTCCATACACATTTCATTTCCTCCACTTTATTTCATTAAGTGTAGACTGGTCTTCCTCCTTATCAACAGCTACAAATTAATTTTCTCTGCCTTTTATTAACCTTTTAATAACCCCAACAGGTTTTCCAATCAGCAACATGGGAGGTCTCTAAACAAGCAGCACTGTCATTGGCTTCATATCAGTGCAGTCCTGCCACTTCAACAAGGAAAATGTCACTTTTGATATCTCCCCTTGGTCACTGTAGGGAGTCTAACCTGGTTAATGAAGTAAAAATGGAAATGCTGTGGGAGGAAAAATGGTTTCTGGTCAAAGTCTGTGTACTCAACATCCCTGATTCATGCTGTTCATTTCTTTTTATTTTATCTTGTGTGTGTGTGTATGAATGTGTATGTTATTTCCCCACTTCTGTTTTTGTGCATTGCCATTTACTGTATCATTATCTTTGAATTAATACATAATATTTTGCTTTTTTGTTGCCAGTAGCCTCACAAACTTTGTACCTTCCTTGGGGATATTAAGAATGCAGAGACACGTTTGTTTGTCAAGCTAGCTCACTGCATAACAATGCCAGCATAAGTACAGCAGCAGCATGTGTTACTCATTAGACATTTAATCACTTCTAACAACCATGTGCTCGTTAGCATTGTCAGTATTTCATGTCATGGTGTGAAGCCCGTAAGTAGACATTAAAGAGAAGAGTTCCAACAAGATCTTTGATCAGCTTAGTCGGTGTGAGACTAGTGTATGTGTTGTAGTGTCACTGTTGTGTGTACAGTATTTAATGCATTACCATTGCCGATTCATCAAAAAGTCTACAGCAGACTCACACACACGTGATGACACACACCAAGCTGTTGGTCATATATCAAACAGTGATACCATCGCTTTGCAGTGACTTTACTTTATCCTCATGGCTTTTATACTCTTTTTATACTACTTTTATATTTGTTTCCCCCCTGTGTTTGTCATGTATTTGTCCTCTCATCCAGATGCTCCTACCACTACCCCTATACCCACCACAGCCACCACTACCACCACCACCATCACCACCACCCTCTCCTACCCTGAAGGCAATCCAGGTACAGTATCACCCTCACACAGCCTCTTTAACTGTGTGTGTGTGTGTGTGCATGTCTGTGTGTGTGCGCTCCCTTATCCCTCTCACAGCCTTGAATCACTCCATATATCTCCACCATATTGCCACAGTTGCAGCCATATTGGTATGCTTGTTCCTTTACCAGTGGGTTAAGGTCACCCAGTTCCTGTCATCATTCATCAAATAAGTTTTTTGACAGGTAATTCCAAATGCTTTCCGTCATTTAACCGGCAAAACTGAATGGCTAAGGCCACACACCTGTTAGCCCAGCATCGCCAGACCAGTTCACAAATTCACAAATTAGTCTGGAACCTCTCAGTTAATTTCTGATTTCCAAGGGGCATCAGTGGCCTGGTGCACAAAAACATATTGGGAAAAGATTTGGTTTTCCCCACTGAACAGCTGCTCCATCACACTGGAAATGCATTCAGTACAAACAGCAGCATGGCAATGCAGTGTGATATCACCTAAACCAGCATGATGGGAAAAGCTAAAGCAAAGACATTGCTAGGAAGGCTGTAAATGATGAAATGTGGATACTGGATTCACAATGATAATTGTATCGTTTTGATAATTGTCCTATAACATTTACCTACTGCAGGCGCAAGAATAGGGTTTTATATTAAACACATCTCTTATTCATAAAGTCAATTAAAGATCATACTCTAGTTGTGCTGTGGGAAGAGGGTAGCGGTGGGGATGAACAATAACTGAACATGAGCACTTGAAAATTAGGCCCTTTTGAAATAAGCAAATTTTATCTCGCTCTTTCAGAAACAGAACTGGGGGCTACTGAGAGTATAAATCTCCAAAGGGTGCAGATAGAAAACATCACTTCATGCCTCAACTCAGAAATCATCCTGAGCTCCAAATGCAATCAAAGCCTCTCTGACAGACCGCTCAATTGGAACAAATCTCACGAGGCTGGCAGAAATCACAGGCATTGTGCTTGATTATGTCATCTGATTGGATTAAAGAGAATACCTATCTATGCAGACTGATTGATAGCTCCTTTGCCTCAGAGTCTGGGGGCCTGTTCTGATTATAGCTGTCCTGACTGATTCACACTCAGATGCTGATTATTTTTTAACATGCCTGCTGAAAATAATAAAAGTACTTTTTAGGTAAATAATAATACTAAAGACATATATTTTAATAATAATGATTACCTGAACAAAATTTGCAAATTAGTCAGTGAATAATCAGTTACCATTTAAGTTGCAACTTAAAAGAAGAAATAACACAGTTACAGAAGTAAAGTTTTTTTTTTCTAAATGCACTTTTGCTCAACGCAGCTAACTCATGGATTTTGCTGCTACAGTCTTATTGGGTCTGTAATGCAATTTAGTGTCAGCCAATCAGCTACATTTACTGAATGGCATATCTTTACAGTCTAAATTGTTGGTTAATGGAAAAATGTAACAATCCACTCAGTATGTTTTCAATCAGGCCACCTAAAATGAAGATGTCTTTAAAGCACCTGACTCACAAGAACCTTGGGAATTGAAAGCACAGTGTACCATTATCCTGTAATCCTGGCTACAGTTCAGAAACCATTTCCAGTTTCGAAAAACTTGGGAGGAATTTTTGTAGTTTTGGCCATTATTTCCATCAGTAGCATTGTACTGACAAAATTACTGGCTACTGGATACGGGGAATCATCACTAAGAAGATTCCTAACAGGACAAGGAAGGGGAGCAGTCAGTCTTGTGCAATGATCATTACAGACATTTCAGGTGTAGTTAGATTCAGTTTTAAAAATAAATGAATAAACAAAACTAAATTTTGATATCCGGCTGTCTGCTTTTGTTCATGTCCTATCTGAATACATACAAGATGTGTGGAGTCCACCTGATAAAGAAAACCTCACTTCTGCCATGCCAATATTTTCAGGTTAAAACAACCCACTTACAGTTTCTGCCAGATGTCCTCTCTTTGCTTTCAACTATCAGGGGCATTCCATTATTACTGAGTATATAGATTGAAGGCAGCAGACTCATATGGCCATAACCCACTCTGCCAGTTGATTTCATTTACCCACAGCGTGCCGCACAGATCAGAGACCCACTGCCAAATGAATCTATCAGAGTGGGATTGGGTTTTTTTTTTTTTTTTTTTTATCAGTTACCCATTATGGGGACAGAATAGAGCACTTTAAAAAATCTATTAGAGCCCCAACGCATGGCTCTTAAGTGCTTGGCAGGATTTAGAAAGTGACATGGGGGAAATGACAACATTTCTATTTCACTACTAAATAAATTTCTAAATGGAGATATCCTGCAATTAGGACATATTATTGTGTCAATTTTAATGTTACTCCAAACATCTTTCAGGAACTGAATTTCTCAGTTTCTCCCTCTGTAGCATCTTCTGTTTCCTTAACCATATTGCTTGGCTGTCTGTATTTTTTTTTTTCTTCTTCTTTCTGTCATTTCTGTCTGTGTGTAAGAAAGATTTTCCATGAAAAGCAACATTTTGTGCTGCACTCTCCTCAGGGGCAGCAGTGTATTATCATTTTAGTGGTAGTCGGGGCAAACAGGAGGTCTTTTGTGAGACACGAGCCAACCTCAAAAGTGCAAATGCACCGCTATTTTTGTAGAGATTCAACATTCATCCTCCCACAAATTCTGTCTCTCTCATCACACCTCTCTCTCCCCCGTCAACACAATATGACTAATCATTTCCTAATTCAACACACTGCTGAATGAACAATACTGCTTAATCCCTGAATGAAGAAAATAGATAATAAATGTGCACCATGTGCAAATAAAACAATCAGGTGGCAGGCTAGCATTACTTTTAATTGATGAAAGACCATAAACAGTGCTGACAACCAATTCATTTAACCCACACAACAGACAGGACCACAAAACAGGCAAGGAAAGAGGAGAGAAACAAATATCCATTACATTTGTCAAGGTCTTAAATTACATAAACGCCATCTGGAGAAGTGACTTAAGAATTGTATTAATTTAGATGTGTCTCCACCTCACATTCTCCCGACTAACACATGCAGTGTGCTTTCTGTGCATTCTTTGTCCATTTTAAAATTGGAGCAGCGAGGTACCACTAATTTGATTTAGGGCGATAGCAGCACAATAACTGCCGTCATGTGACATACAGCCCTAAGAGAGCATGATATTATAACACTCAGGATCATGGAAAACACTGGACTGAAGCCCAACACATCCTTTTAATGTGGACATACATTTTCTGCTGGATGTATTACTGTGCTCCACAATGACAAAAAGGAGATGAAACTCAGGAGAAGTAGCACCGGTAAAGACAGATTTGCTGCAGCTCAACTCATTGTTTACACATATACTCATATTTAGACTATATTACACGAAATGTGTTCAAAATTATGCAGATATATCCTGTATTTGACACTTGATAATACTGCATTAACACTTTGCAGTCATAGGTGCACATTTGTAAGGACAAACCCAAAGGATAGAGAATATAGAAGATACAGACCACTCTATATCTGATGTATCTGTATATGTATATTCAGTGTGGATTTGTTTCTATCACCAAAGCTAACATACAGGCTAGCAACTCTGTGAGGCCTTCTTAAGCACAGCGGTGCTTTGAGCTAAATGCTAACTTCAGCATGCTAACATGCTCACACTGACAACATTAACATGCTGATGTTTCAAAACTATAATGTTTTCTGTGTTCAAACACCAAGAAGGCTACAGCTGATCATAAACCAAAGTATTGGACAAATGAAAAAGACCAGAGGACCACCAACTTTTTCTTTTAGGAATTATTTACTTGCAGACCAAAAAAGAACAACAATGTCAGCCTCATGCTGGCAAGAGATCATCTCTAAGAGACTTGGTGATCTTGCATTGAAGAGACATTTTGTTCTTTGGTTATGGAGTTTACTCCAGTTAAAGTGTCAAAAAGCAAGAGATCAACAACTTACAACAGTATGTTGTTAGTTCCTCAGGACTCAGAAATAGAGTTTCCTCCTAGATTTACTGTTTTTCCACCAACATTCAACAGTTCTTAGCGACAGAAATCTATTGTTGAAGAGAGATACCAGTCTCTCTATCAATAGAGCTCTGTGGGTGGTGGCAAAATTCTGGAAAATACAGGAAATCATAGACTAAAGCCGAGGCAGAGAAGGTAGGTCAGAAAAAGTGGATCCAACAAAAAAAGTAATCTAGCAGCCAGCAGGGACACCCAGCAGCCAGTTGGCATTTTTAGTACCACAGGGTTCCACCTAATGCATTTCTGCCAATATAATTATGATTGGCATGCAGTTATCTCTGCATGTTGAGCTAGATGTCATGTCACTGTGAGTCACCAAAGGCCTCATGGGAAGTGTAGCTACAAGTCATGGAGCTGATGGGTGTGCATCATGTCTGTGAATGTCAGCGAGGATGCTGCCCATGTCTCAGTTGACCTGTGAAGCTGGAGATGGTGGACGAGGAGGAGGCTGCTCAAAAATGGACAGGCAATCACTCAGCAGCAGACATATTGAATGGTCCCACATGGCTGCCACCCCCGGTGTAATGAGGGTTACCAGGCCATGCTGCCTTTCAGTTGACTGGGTCTTGTAGAGACAGAGGCTTCATTTTACATTCTGATGCCAATGAACACTAATTTATGGCAGAGACAAAAAGAGGACCCCTTTATCTTAAGATAGCACTGTTTTACTTCATAATAAGTTCAATGATATAACTACTACTACTACTACTACTGTTGAAGAATGTTGTATGTGATAAAATAATAAAAATCCTTTCCTTTCTCAAGCAGGACTTTTTCAATCTACATTCATGTGGAGAGGTAGAGGTAGACTGGCAAGTCAGCATCCATGGTCATCAGCAGGGAGAACAGTCTTCTCCAAGCAAGGCCTTTGGTAGTTTAGCAGGTTTTTCATAATAAACTATTGAATTCCACCACATCGGTAGAGATCTAATTGTGTGTATACATAGAAATTGAATCCAGATTCTGCTCTGATCTGGATTTGTTTACTTGGAAGGAGAGCTCAGAATTTATTTTCTTAACTTTTGAGATCAAAAGCGACGGAGGTACAAAGAATAGACAAAAAAGGACATTGAAAATAGGTAAGCAAGTTTGACTGTTAATACGTGTCTATTACTTGATTCTACCTATCCGTTGTACTTAGCTATGAACCAAGTTAATGTATATTTACCACAATACAATTGAACACAAATGATGCTGCGAGTAAACTTGAGTGAGCAACCCAAGGTGAAATTTTGCTTCATGTTTGGTGGAAACACACCATAAGATTTGTTGTTTTGTACTTTTGGCTAAATTTTTATTATTAAATCTAAATTTAATAATAAAAACTTAATTAATAATGATTATCATAAAACTAAGTCCTGAGCAACATCCTTGTAATCTCAAAACTCTCCACAGGTCAAAAATCAGAAAATGACAAGAGAATTTAAGAGTAAATACGCTAAATATAAATATACTAAATATAATACATCATGCAGTGTTGTATAACATTAAATCCATTCTATCGTCAAGTCAATAAAACAAAGCAAATAGAGACAAAACTCTCAGTTAGTCAAAGGACATTTTCAGTGTCATCATACATTACAACAGATCAAGGATGCCCAACCCAATAAATAGCATAATTGCCAATTCATTGAATTTCTACAGTAACATCCATACAGTTGAAATGAACATATTTTAAAGGCTGTATAATAGTGCAGGGGACTAATAGGCTCATTCAATGTCAACAAACACTGTAAGGGATATACAAAGTGAATATAGACATATTAATGAAGGCTTTACAGAACAAGGCAGACCATTAATACCTAAGTAGGAGTAGGAACCAAGTAGGTATTACATTTGGAAGAAAAAACAATAGTTATAACATTACATTAAATCATTTCATTTCAAAAACAGTGTCTGTAAAGTGAATATCCAGAATGTCCCTCATCTTTTTAATGACAAGCTATGATCTCCATCTCTACATGGCATTGAAACATTTGATCCCACAGGCTATGTCATGTTTTGTATCATTAAAATGGGCCTCTTCTTCTCTTATGCTCTCATCTTTTCTTATCCCTTGGTAGTTTTACCTATATAAGCAGGACCACACGGGAGACCACATATCATATACTATATGAAATGAGTGGACATGGAGATGATGACACTCTTGATAGGAAACTTTTTGTCCTCTGACAAATTTATGTTGTCCCTATTTGCTTATTCTCCTATTTATATCATTTATTTATATTTAGTGTGTTTGCTCTTCAATCCTCTTGTCTTTTTCAGATATTTTGTAGAGTTTGAGAGATAACATGGATATCTATATTTTATTTCGAGTATACATTACAGTGATAATTTCTTCAGCACAACTGTGGAACTTTCAAATAATAAAATCACTCCTTGTGCCTCAGGGATGTAGAACTGCTGGTTACAGTGAACTATTACTAATCAAAAATCCCATTGTGTCTGAATGAATGTCAGTACAATTATTATGCTACTGTAAATATCACACATTATTGATAACCGATCAGCTGGCTTCCTGCTTGTTATATGAAGCCACACCGAGTAAATTGCTGTGCTGCAAACATTTCTTCCATTTCTTTACAGTGTGATCTTTATTACTTGTCACGCGGACATAGTGCTTGTATCTATGGCAAGATCCTTTTTTTATTGATTCTCTGAACTGGACTTGCTCCAAGAGCAGATTTCCCTTGTGTTAGAGGTTCCTCAAGTCTACCTGATCTACCCTGGTTTAAAATGAGCTAGATGTGTGATACCATAAAGCCTGGGTTAAGGCCAAACTCAGCTGGCTTAACTTATTTTAGTACAGGTGCAAATAATGATAAAACCATGCCATTATAAGGGAAAACCACTTATGTAGATCATGCTGAGGCAATAATAGTATTTTTACTGAGGTGCTAAGAAATTGTCAGTGTAAAGACTGGCCTGTGGCACTATTTAGCACCAACATGTCTCAACTACTCAAGGACTTTGTAGAGAAATGGGTCGTCAGTAATTCTGAGATGGACTCGATACAGTCTCACCTTGTGAAATTGTTCCAGAGTATCCAGAGCCTCTGGCGGCACAGCTAAGATGCGGCATTGGCCTACTGTTCCCTGAACACTTACACGTTAGTACTGAGCGCCATTCCCTCTCTTAAACAAACATCTGTCTGTGTCTTGATAGCTTACAGGCAGTGTCTCATGTCTCTGGTGAAACCGAGCGCCAAAGAAACTTACGGCACACTGCTGTACAGTTTCGCCTCCTGAAATGACATTGCAGCCGTTTAAACTGTCTTGACGTGATCTGTTTTTGCTTTTCCTGCCCATATTCCAGAGGTGACCAAATCTTGCTTCCATCATTTTAGATTAATTTCAGCACTTTAACTGTGTTTAAAGGTTGACACTTCAATGCAGATACACTTTGATAAATACTTAGAAAGCAATATTTTTTAAACAAGCCCCATTTGTCAGTGGACGAGCATATCCCTCAGAAGTGTTTTTAAAAGGCATATGTTTCCTCCAGCACAGCATTCTCAGCAAGGTGTTTCTGTTTCCCTCAGCTATAATACACTGGACTGCACTAAGCTGCAGTCTCATTTCTAAGTGTTATAATACATCATACACCTGGTCTGATTTGTTTCTGTTTTGTACCTCGGTTAGATCTGATATACAATCAACCTAATCACTGCAGCCAGTCTCACTGGGTGTATTTGAAACAAGCTGACGGGTCTCAGACAGAGGCAGAGCTACAATGGAATGCTACTGTATGGAAGAAAATGACTTCAGACAGTCATTACATCATTATGAATCTGCAGCTCTGCTTGGAACCTAATAAACTATATAAAATGTCTGAATCTGTCACATACAGTGCATAATTATCTTTAAATAACTTTGTGATCAATGCTTGTACAACTTCTATTAAGATTATTACTGTTACCATGGAGCAAAAAGCAAAACACAACCCTCATATACATTTTTTACATTCAAAGATGTAAATAACAGCCCCAAAATTCAGTTAAATTGTTGTTGTCTTACTTTCTTACTGGCCAGCTGTGTTGCTGACAGAACTGGTGAAGCAGTTTGAAGATGCTGTGCAGCAGCACAGATGTAACATCATTTAGGTTTCAGACAGAGTGGAAGTATGCTTCACAACAAGTGCTTGTCAAATCTCATCCAACAACAACTGAAAGCTGAAACCCACCTTTCAGACGGTGAAATCAATAGGAAAGCTTTGCCTGAACGTTTTTGTAAATTTTTGAAACATGCTATCCAGCAATCGACTTTTCTAAAACACTTGTGTGCCTGGTGGATCAGCTCACTTGCTGAACTTGCACCTGATCTCCTCCGGCAGCTGCAAAAGAGGACATTAGGGGTTACCAGTACTGGGGTTGAAAGGCTACATTTAAAACGAGGTGTCAAAAATTAGAGGTAAAAGTTGTCAGACTATGTTGGTGAATATCTCATCCATACCAAACCATTGCAACACTGAACACTGTTACCCAAAAACTTTACTTGAGTCACTGCCATACAAAGTATTCCCTTTGTAAATGGATGGTGAAGTGTTTTCCAAGTTATACATTGTTACAAAGCACAATTATTTCCTCTTGATAGTCTGTCTTTTCTCCACAGCAAAAACTACCTACAGCACATGGTAATAGTTTCTTCCATATCTCCTCAAGCAGTAGCCACACTCCCCTCTGAGTGGAACGTCTAGTGTGTACAGTGGAAAATGTGTGTGTGCGTGCGTATGTGTGTGTGTGTGTGTGTGTATGTAAGCTTATGTTTATCTCTGCACTGCCTTTGGTTCATTTTGATTTCCCTTAAGCCTTATGTCTTTTGTCATGTTCTGGTCTTCTGAATGCTTGCTTATGGGTGTCATTTGTTTTCTCCCCCTGCCCCGCTCCCTCCCTGCCTCCTTCCCCATTTCTCCTTTATTTGCATGCTGTTCCTCCTGTTCCACACCTCCCTCCTCAACTGCCATGTCCTCTCCTTGTGTGCTCAGACACTACGCCCAGCACTGAACCTGCAGCTCATGGTTGGTATCTTTACTTTCCTCTTTATGTCTCTTTTTTTTAACATGTATCCTGTCTCTGCAGCATGCCTACTTTTTACTGTTGCACAGTAGACATTATTGTGCCAGGATGTCATTCATTGATTGTACCTACCGTCTTTTGAGGCCACAGAACACCTGCTGAGGAACAGTCAGGCTACATTATATTTTTACTGCATTAATTGTGCAAATATGTTGAGTATTATGTGTTCACTTACTGTCACTGCATAGAGCCAGACATACCATAAACGTCCCAAACATTTAGTTTCTTCACTTTGCTGGACCTACACTTGTGTAATGGTTGCACCAACTAACCAATTACAGTGTTTCCCCGAAGGTGCCACAGAGGAATAAAACCCACTCTGAAGCCAGGACTGATTATATCACCAGCATGAGATGATTTTGTGTGGAGGCAAAAATAGACCTAATTTGCTCGTTCTCAATAATCTGAATGAAGAGGATATACATCATTTTCTCATTTTGCCTAATTTGCATCCTTTTTTTAATTTTTTGATTATTTTGTGGCCCCAGTATCATAATTTGTGTGAACAAATTCACAAGCATACAGTCACAAACTTTCTATGGACTCCGTTTTGCTGTTCAGTCGCTTGCTATAATAGTCGAATTATGGGCCTGTGTAGCAAAAATTAGCCATAGTTCCCTATTAACCTCCCGTTTGTGGTAAATCTGTTTAACAGAAATTACCACAAACCAAGTGACAGTGACCCCTGAGGGTCTGGGGCCCAAGGGTAGAGAGGTAATCCAGCCTTGCTTGCCATAAATTATTCTATCGCCTTGTTTCTTTTTGTTTCTTTTCACTGGATGGTCAGATTAGATCAAAATAAAAGATGGGGCCAGACGGACTTGATTCATGTTGATGTGCGTGTCAATTCAGGTGTCTTCAAGAAAGCACACCAGAGGCTACCATCTTGTCTTTTTAAATGATAAATTATGGGGATTCACACTTGCCGTGGGGATCAATTTAGTGGTTAGAGTGGTAGAGGCATTCAAAATGGGAAAATAATTATCTTCACATGCAGTTTGAGTTATTTTTACATAATGTGGCATGAGTCAGCGGGTAGTGTCTGAAGATTTTACAATTAAATCTGCAATTTAAACTTGAGTGCATTAGTGAGGAATCCATTTAATTTTACCAGCCAGAATCCAATTTTCTGGTGATGTTTTTATCAATATGTACTCTGAAACAAATGTAATCATGATTTGAAAAAAGAAAATCTGCAGATCTTTGTATTATATTCCTATTTTACTGAATGAAGTATTTTATTATGAAATGTTTTCTACAGATACATCACAAGGTACATTTTAAGAATTCGATTGACTCGCCATGCTATTTCATCTTTGCATGGCTTATGCAAGTTTTATCAGTATTAAATATGCTGGGACTGCAGGTTGGAAGCTGAAGAGCACTACTGTACAGTATGTGAATATGTAAGTCAACCTCCATGGAAAATGTCAATGGCAGATCCTCCTCTGAAAGTGCTTTCTGCCATATTTATTGTGGTTGTGCACACAGCATCTTGGTTGGGTTCCCCGTCAGTTTTAATTCCAGATAAATTGTTTAGTGATTTTAATTTAGTAGTTTATATATTAGTAATTGATTTGCTTGCTTTACACATCAAGTTGGCTGATTTTGATTGAATGATAATGTTACTCTGGAACTTCTTAAAAGTTGATATTATCTTAATGTGTTTACAACTTGTTTTCCGTTGTTCCAAAATGACCCAAATAACAGTTATTGCAGGACTAAGTAAATAAGTGAGTGCTGCTGAAGTGGTTTTAATCACGTCACTTTTTAAATTTTGTTTAGAGCTTCTGTTTTCAGTCAATTAAAAAGGAGCATGTGTCATTTGTTTCAATTGAAGTGGAATGCTTCATATTCAGTTACAGTATTTCCCTCTCATGAAATATTTGTAAAAGGCCAAAGAACCTGGGCTAAAACCAGATGAATGGATTTCCACGGTGGTTTGATGGAGATGGGATTTCATTAATATGTATACAGTATTTGTTGAATGAGCATTAGTGGAGGGTTCAGGTGTTTTATCGAATATTTAAATAGAATTAACACTCATTTATTCCACTAGGCTTATGCTGATGTGAAATCAGGTTTCCAGTGGAAAAATTTGGCAGTTTATCAACAGATAATTTTGACACATGAACTGCCTGTTTTGTTTTTCTTAATGCAACAACCAGCCACACAACAGTGCCTTCAAACATTCCTTAATCCAGATATAACCTTAAATACAAGCCCGCAACATACTGATCACATTTTCTACATCAAAGTAATCCTGCTCATTTTCCTTGAAGGTTAAACCTGTTTTGTTCTGGAAATAGCACTGTGCCTTTTCTCCTCCAGAAGATAAAGTCTTAAATCCAGCTGCTTTAAAGAGGTTATCGACAATGATCTTACTGTAAGAATGAGAATGGGATTTTGAAAAAACACCATTTACTTTAAATGTAAATAAGGTCAGCATTTCAAGATGAATTTAGTTCAAATGCAGGTGCAAGTGTTCATCGCCTTAATATCGCGTGTTCATTCTAACACCCAAGAGATGCAAACCAATTTTGAACCAATCTCTTCCTCTCTCTTTGCAAAATGAACTATATGACACATGAAACTGTCTACTTGCTCTCCCTTAAAGCATGTTCATACCACTGTTGAAAAATACAAGCTTGGACCCATCTAATCTTTTTTATGAAAGAGGAAAAACTTTTTTAAAATTTCCAAGATTCGGTTGAAGGTTAAAGTTGTTTCACTTTAAACTATGGAAGTTTTTATTGGACTGTAATAATAGTAACTCACCAAAGACAATCCACAAATATGTTAAAAGTGATATTTATGCATTTGTAGATGCCGTTGTACATACTTGTGAAAAAGTGGCAAAAACTGCTTATTGTGGATTCAGTAGTTGTAAAACAAGCCTGAGAGTCACAGATATCAATCAAGCACAGTCTGTACACATACCCACGCAGTCCTGAGGAGAGGTCTGATCGGCTGGTCACCCATGTGGGTGTCCAGCCTGAATACAATACAGATGATAGTTCATTAAATAGTGAATCACTTTGTAGTGACTTGGTTTTCAAGCCCAGATTCAGCAAGTATTGACAGTAATAATTCAGTAACTGGCAATGGGATGATAATAACATCAATAACATACAGTATGTCCCCAGAGGTGCAGAAGCACAGTAATCAGGCAAGATATGAATATAATGAATTACAGTAAATAAACTGTGCAATACCCGTAAAGCACACATTTTATTAATACACATTAATAATAACATAAGTTTGCATAGAACAAGTTAATAGGTTGCACTAAAAATAGTCAGTGTTATTGACAGTTCAGTCTGTGACTTGGGGGAGGTGGTGCAGTCAAGTCTCTCTGTGTGTGAATAGGTAAAAATGCAGCAATTTTCCATAATAACACGCTATTATACTATGTTTACATTCAAACAAGAAACCACATTGCTGGGAGAAAGGCAGAGACATCAGTAAATGCATGTACATGCCCTACAGAGAGTTAGAGTATTCATGAAAATATTGCTTATTTTGAAATTCCAACCTTGTCTGCGGCCCCCTGGTAAGCGCTTGTTCCCATCTGGGGGGCTTTTATTTTGAAAATCTTATTTGTTCAGTCCAACTTTAGCTCCGTTAAAAAAAAGGTTTTTCTGCAACACAATTCAACATAATTTGGCCTTGCTCTGTGTTGGCCAATCAAATATGTGCAAGCACAGACTCCTGTTAGTTTAATTTGAACAGTGTAATAATACTGTTCAACCGTATTCTGATAAAATGATTGTTCGTAAATTACTTTCCAAGGTTGTACAATCATACGCTCTATCAATTATTCAAACCGGTCTTCCTGGGTTATATTTCATTATCTCACCTGTTCCTGACACATCATGGCCCTAACAATCAACACAAGGTAATGTTTTCAGTCTGAACATCCAGGAACCCACCCAGGGAGTTTCTACACTCAATAACTCATAAATAAACTTAAGATTATTAAAAAGTAAACTTTATTTGTGAATTATTTGGAGCTAAATCAATTCAGAAAGCTAAGTGCATATAGTTTAGTGCTCTCATCAAGTGTCTATCTGAAATTATGATTAATAATGTATTATTTTAAGTGTCAACAGGGCGATTTCAAAAAGCCCAATGTAGTTGAAAAATGCTAATTCATGTCTAATTTTCCATGCCCAGCGTGTGACACCAAGTCAGAGCCTGATAGAAAAGCATCTGCACTGACCGCCAGGCTCCCCATATCCTCTCTAATGTTGTTGCCATGGTGATGCCCCGCTTGTCGTGACTAAAAGGGAGAGGAAGCTGAGACACTATTGAGCTCGAAGGCTCTTCCAGAGATTGTCCATTTCCCACCAAAATAGGCCAGGTACAGGGGAAGAGGCGTGGAGGGCAGGAGGGAACAAATTAAACATGCAGCAGAGAAAAGAAGAGGCTCTGAGATGAGCTGCCAGTAGACCAGAGAAGTGGGCGTTGAAATGTTTTGTTCTTATAAATTAAGCTTTAGGTCTGATGCTGAAATGAGAGAGACCCAGAAACTGGAGAGAGAAAAAAAAAAAACTCATAATGACTGATTTTACTCTACATGCAGATAACACCACTGCTCGTCTAGCCCTTGGAAGCTCTTGACTCCAAAGTCATTTTCACTTCTGTGACCCACAGAGTTAAAGGCACTCATTCTAAATCAAAACTATAGAAAAAGAGTTGCATAAATGCTCACAGAGTAAAATAGCAGAGTCAACTAAAGCTATACCAACTCATAAAATAAAGTAGGGAACAACCAAGTTGATCTGTGGCTGGAAATAAGATTGATGAGAGCAGTGTGACTGAACCAAAACAGTTTTGCGGGCCGTAAACTCTGAACATCTTCCCCACCAGAATTATGTTCCTGACATTGTGGGGAAGGCTTTAAAATCACATTTAGACTATTGTGTGTGGCAATAAAAATTTATAGGTGTAAAGAAGATAGTTGCACACTTGTAGCCACAATTCAAAACATTTTTAAATAACTTACCAACGTTTCAACATGACTGTCTTCTTCAGGGTATGAAGTATATCTCTGTCATCATGATAGAATGTATCAAAAAATAATTAAATTGTCAAAACAAAAGGTTTCCAGGCTTCATTTGGTGGCTACATATTGAAAGATTCTTCACTATTGAACAGACTTTCTAATATTCTGGCTATGGCCCTGATTTCAATCATAAACTGGTAAGATATGATCATGGATCCCAATCAGAATGTGTTTCAATAACATACTGTAAAGTCTACACTGTTTATCTCTGTTAAAGTGCATTATTTTGGCAGTAGCATAGTACAGTATACCATTCTTGCACCAACAGAGATGAATTACTGTAACTATGGAACAAAACAAGATAAAATTTCCAGGGGGGCAGCAAAAATGGCTCAACACGACTTCTTACTCTTTAGGTGTTTTTGAGCTGGAGTCATTGCCCCACCATACACTGCTTTTCTCAGTTTTGTCACATTTTGGGACAAATTGTGCCTATCAACACCCCACTTAATAATCAGGCCTTTGCTTGGTGGAGGAGCTCATTTTGCTGTAATGTTACCTGCATGTGGTAAATCAACTCACTGCAAGTAGTTTGTTACTAAAAATGGACGAAAGTGGTCCACAGTTCAGAGGCACCTTTTTGGTGTTGTATGTTCAACTAGCGTTTGCTCTTCTCATCTCAGTTCATCTCGTCACTCTTAATGAAAGGGCATGTTGGTGGAAGATGTCAGTTGCTTTAGCTGATGGCTAGCTGCACTGACTAATTTCTCCATCCGGAGAGGTGAGCGCATCTGGAAAGGACACACCTGCCAACACGGCTGTCAGCAAGCGTGTGAAAGTAGTGGGATAATTGAGCCGCGCTCAGAGATCTAATAGTAGACAGGAATACAGCAGTATAATGGCCACTTTGCTCACAGCGAGATTGTGGCAGGTGAAGCACAGGACTTTTCCCTTTCATCCAAGGACTAAGCTGTCACATTTGGATGTCATTAAAGAGACAAGGCATTCACTAAATGACAAGGCCACAATGTGCCAAATCACCAGGTATTGATGGGCAACAAAGTAGCAATTTTTCTTCAGACTCTTGATTACTGCTGTATGAGACAGCCAACCTAGGAAACATGTTTATTTTTAGAGGGTTCTATGTGTGTGTGATGTATGCACTCCATATCTGTAATGTGTATATTCATGTCTGGTTTCTATGCTATACTATGCTGAATATGGATGGGATTGGGAATGACACATATTTTTAAAATTTGGCCAAATTCCAAATGCTATCCTTTTGATTTGAAAACTGGGTCCTTGTAGACTTCAGAGACAGCAGTGCACAGGTGATTTTGGGTCGTCTGACTATCAAAGGGACAGATGGCATCGCCAACATTACTGACTACATGACATATTGGTAGGTTAAAGGGACACAGTGGCAGGTTTTTGACAGCCACAGCAGTAGTTTGATAATTGTGTGCACACAAAAGAATTGGTTTGATTATCATGAGATGGTTTTGGCCTTGGTTGAACCTTGTATACCTCAACCAAGTGAACACAGCATTTAAAAACGCCCCTGTAACTCAAATTTGGAAATGTTGTTGTGTATTAAAAAATTGAACTGAACATGTACTCAACCATGTACATTACTGAGAAACATGACTGATTTATGGCATTTCCGATGAATTCATTCTGAATGCAACAACTTGCCATGCTAAGACATCTAGAGACTATGTCATAAGCGTGTAAATAAAGAGTGTAAAAATAGAGCGAGTACAGATAAGAGTTCAAAGGGTCACATTTTGCAGCATTTGCACAGCAACTGTATTTACTGCGTCCCCAATGGTCAACAAAGGTGGAATATCTGAAAGATGTGATGTGATGTGTTTCTGAAATATAAGGAGGGCAGGGATGTCAAACAGGGTGGCGCTCCTGGGTCACTGCAGGAATATTAGGAGGAGTTTCCAACTTTTTCCGCATTCAGTGCTTCATGATTTTAATCAAGTGGAAACCAGTTTCACCCTTTTAGAAAAAGAAAATATGGTTTGTAGCTCAGAAAAGTGATTTAGTTCTGCTGTGGAATTTGCCACATTGGGATCCCTTTATTCAAGATGTGTGTGTGTGAAGCTAGATGTGTATGTATTTTGAGGCTGGTACTCACTGGCTGGAACCTGCATTTGTGACTCGCTTCAAATGAGGCACATATGCTGCATTAATTAGTTTCAGACTCACAGCTGAGTATGACAGGGTGTCCCCCCTCCAAAACCTCTTTCTCCTCTCATAACTCACCTCCTGCTGAAAGTTAAGTGAACCTCTAAGGTTCCGTCTGGCTTTCACATGATGAAATAGACAGGAAAGTTATGAAATAGACTGGAAAGTATAATCATTTGTGATTTTTCTCCTCACCTGTGACATAAATCTGATGTTTTTAATTGGTCCAAAGAGAAAAAGCTGCCTGGAGTTAAGATTTTTAAACAGGTCAACAGGTGTCAAATATTTTCTGAACATTGTTTTGTTGTAGAGCCATACTTTTGCCCATCATGCTATCCTTTAGAAACTCATTTAGAAAAATTGGTAATAGCACTGTGTATTTCTTTATCATTTTTAATGTACTTTCTTTTAACAAAACTGTTTGCATTAGCCACCAGATGCACACAGACCAGTAAAAAAAATAATAATAAAATAACACGTTAATTTAAAATGTCAATCATTCTCATCTGCCGCCCAGCTCTGCTACCTGCTGAACACCTGCTCCGTCAGAGCAGTCTCTCACCAACTGTTGTCTCATTATTGCTCACAAACCCTTTTTAAACCTCTTGCTAACAATTTAGCATATTACCTACAGTAATTATACATAAAATAACGATGAAAACATCAGAGCTATTGCTGAGAGTAATCTCCCCAGTTCTGCTAGATATACTAACAGAAATCAAGTTGTACAACTGTTGATTCTGTGTTTAGGCCTGCTTAGAGCAGCATGTGTCCATGTGTGGAACTAAGATCTACACCTATGATTAACATACAATCTATATTTAGATATATGCTATATCTGGAAGAGGTAAAAATCTATGTAATGCATGTGTGAATGCACACAAAATGCACCATAGCCAGGTGTATGTAGTTTGTCTACAGTCTACAGCCATGTTAGTGGCTCTATAAACGCTACCGTCACAATGACAATGCTGACTTGCTGCTGTTTAGCAGGTGTAATGCTTATCATGTTTACCATCTTAGTTTAGCATGTTGGCATGTAGCATGCTTATATTTGCTAATCAGCACGAGAAAAAAAAAAAAGTACAGCTGAGGCTGTTGGTAATGTCATTTGTCTTGCATATTTTTGGTAGTATTGGACCAATTAAAACTTAAGGGATCATCCAGTGGGGATCTTGAATCTCTATACCAAATTTGATGGAATCCATCTAATAGTTTGACAAGTGTTGACAGTCCATTAGTATCTAAACCAATCTTAGCCTTGTTAGCAAGGCAACCAAAAAATAGCCTCCAGATGTTTTTGGCTGTCTCCTTCTGTCACATGACTCTCTCCTTGCACGCTCTTGTCTAATATTTATATCGAGATCTGATAAAAATGTGGGTGAATTGACATAACAAGAATGTTTATGCAAATGCTGTTGGCAGTAAATATGCAATCTTTCAGTAAATTTGTGGTGAAATGTCCCTTTATTGAAAATAGAGCGTATATTCTCTTTATTTTTTAATAATTTTCATAATGTGGCTGATACTCCAAGTGGGCAGACAAAACAGGTGGTGAGCTTGAGGCTGGCATTATTTCTCCCAAGGCATATGACCTGAATGTTCCTTGCTTTTTTTATGCTCCTATTATAATTTGCATTTAGACTCAATGTTACCATGACAGCAACTAAGTCATGCAACTTTCATCGGAGACAGTTGTACTGTTTTTGTGAGCTTGGCTGGACCAGTGCTGGCATGGAGGACAAAAAGCCAGAGAAATAAAAACTCAGCACCCAATACTGACTGAGAGTTTATAAGAAAATACCTTTTCCAGCAATATGAGATGTGGATCAAAAATAAATATGATCAGACATAAATTGAAATAGATTATTAATGGTCAATGCAAATGTCTTCTTCCCTCATTTTAAATGCTTTCCTCCAAGACTTTGGTCACTCTCTTAAGCTATTTTCTTCCCTTTCTTTGGTCTGAGTGTTGGCAGACAAACGTCAAGTTAATGTTTTTCCAATTTGAATCAATAAAGCTACAACTAGGGATTTGTCACTGAAAAGATATTCATTTTAAAAATCTATCATTACGCAATGCCCCCAGTATTATGTGTAAATAAGACAAGGCCAGCACTGGAGATCATCCTTTATCACTGGCTTCACTCACTTTTAGCAGCACTGAGATGACTTCTGGCTATAATGTGAGCTGTATATGGAATACAGCAGATTTTCTTTCCCCCTTTTTCCCTGACACCATCCATGCATGTAAGCTGGTCTGAATTTCCTTTGAGGTGAGACTTGGATTAGAGGCCAACACCATGCACTCAGCCCTGCTAAAGGATTTTATTATCACTGCAGGTCTTTGTCAGCGTTGCTACACCAGGCAGAGATTGTGCCACAACACTGCTCCTCAAAGACGGCCAAAATAGCATGACAAAGCAGGCATACAGGGACCACGATAACGAAGAAACATTCTGCTATGGCTGAATTCTATGTTTTTTTCTCTTGACTCTGCAACATTTATTACCGCTTAGCAGCCACGGGTCTGTGCAACAACGGTCAAATGTCCTTTGATGTACTTTTTAATAACCACTCTGTGCTGGTTCAGTGGAAATTAAGACCACGTCCACACTGATGTGAACACATTTGGAGCTATCACACAAACTACTCACATTTCAGTTACTCTTATTTAAGTAGCTGTGATTAAGCATATAGGAAATTTCAATTATAACCATCCTTTTGAGACTTCCTGACATTGTTTACATACATCCTTATTTTCCCCAGTGGCAGGCCAGTCTTTATGTACAGCATGTGTGAGAGTATGCAGAAGTGTTGTCCACAGACTAGCACTAACTATAGAAAGTGCTGCACCACTTACTTAGTTTCTTTCTGGCACAGACATTCATGTCACCCTCAGGATGAATTGTAATAGCTTCAGGTAACTTTTCTTCTAGCACCATCACCATCTCAAAATCTCAAGCTATGGACTTCAGTTTGTGACCAACAACTCATCAATTAGGATTAATGTGGCTGTGGATCTGAGAGAATCTTAGTAGTCAGAGTCTTGTTCCAACCTCAAAACAACTTAAGAGGACATGTTTTGAAAAGCACTCAAAACCTATGCTGTTCTTTAAAAATGAGGACTGTTATGGTGCTCCAACACGTTCTCACTCTCAACTCATCAAAAACAGCAGCTTGTTTAGTGACCCTTTACATATACTGCACACATACGTCACTTTCTAGTGAAAAAATACAAAAAAGAATTTGTTCATTTGTTGATTTATGGAAATCGTTAGAGTCATTGGGGTAAGCTATGAAAGTTTTGTGTAAACAATTCTCTGTTTATGACCTTGACCAAAGAATGTACTTCAATCTGTTTACTGCATGTATGTAAATGTGACCATTGTCTCAGGCTTCTTTTCCAGGATTAGTCCCTCATTTCCTTGGCACAGTTCCTTCACCCAGGGCTGTCTGCTGTGTACACAGATCTACACAAAGCCCCCGATGTCATTTCACTGATACTATTCTGTCTCACAACACCAGGATACACACAGTCTCCTCTGTTGTTATAATCAATGTACCAAGAGCAGAGGAGACACAGGACTTGACTTGAGGGAGTCAATTTAATCACACCTTACATTTCTGTAACTATGACCTTGACAAGATTTTTCTCTTTGAATCACTTTAACGCAGTTTTACTTATTTGCTTTGTGCTTTTTGACGACAAGTAATGTCATGTAATGCCATTTATTTCTTTATAGAGAACATATCAGCAATTGTCAGTCAGTTATTTTCATCTTATCTCTGTTGAAGTCAAGAGATTACATTTTCTAACACAAGGGAATGCTCAGATGTCTGGTGTCAGGCTAAAAAAAAAAGAACATTCAACACGAGCACACACACACACACACACAAACCAGGCTTCTGGCCACCTTTCACAACCACATGCATAAATCCTGGGGAGTTTTTCAGCCCGTGTTGAAATGACCAAGGCTGGAGGCAGCTCAGTGACAGCGGGATGGGAGGAGAGTGTTGGTGGGGGTGATGGGGTGGGGGGGTTGATAATCACGCATGAGAGAAGAAAGGGCAGTCTGGTGGATGGAGAGAAGCTCCACTGGGCTTTTTTTTTTTTTTTCCAAACAGTGTCCCCATTAACAGGACTGATGTGCATCTCTGCAACAAGCTGCAAACTCATTTGGCCTTGGGGGCCATAGAGAGTCCTCAATGTGTTAGGATAAGTCACTCCTGAGACCACTAAAAGCCATTATTAGAAGGTGTTTATCGAGCTAGCCGTGGCCTAGATACAGCGTAATATCCTGAGAACAGTTATAGCCCATAATTATATTACATTTTGGATGAAGACTGGCCGTGATTAGATAAATGATGAATAGCTCCATCAGAAAAAAAACAGGAGATGGGAGATAATGCACTATTGGCTTATTTAAGGGGTTGAAATGTTTGCTTTCTATCTTATAACTGAATTGTTTGGCTTAAAAAATAAAATTCATTACTTGTACAAAGGTATATATTACACGAGGAATACCACAAAAACTGCTTTTTTGTATGGCATCATCCTCCGATGCGCCTGTCTCCCAGGTGTCAGTAAGAAAATATATTCATCTAATTTCCAACATCACATTAACTTTTATTTTTATTCTTTGAGAGTTTCTATTAGAAGTTTGTAGAAGTGAGCTGAAATTGAATACAGGTGATGTGTTATTTCCAGAAGACAGTCCCTCAGTATAAAAAACAAATTAAAGAGTGAAAAAGATATACATTTATAATGAAATGAAGTTTCATTGTTCTCTTTGCTTTATCTAATTGAATTACTGTAAAATTATATTAGAGCCTGCCTCAAATCAAACTGCTCCACATTTAAAGAAATTAGTGGCTCATTGTTTTTTCCACTTTAAGACAGACTACCCTCCCACTACATAACTAATTGAGGAAATTGTCATCATCTATATGGCAAAGGCAGATGAATGCAAATTAATTCATATTTTGTTGGATAAAATTAACCAAAGGTTGTAAGGTGTAAGTAAGTTGTTGTCTGTCTATGGTGTTACATCTAACCTTGTTATACATTACAATCACTTCCTTCCCTGAATCAAATCTTCATCTTTAATAAAGTGGGCACACCATTAACTTTACACAAATATAGAATGACCCTTATTATCAGTTTTCTAAACTTGGAGTGGACTGTAATGAAGAGATGCTGTTGGCTGTATTGTGGGAAATCTAGGATGTATAATTTTTTCGGCTTGACCCACACTGACGACTAGCTCAGCAGCCCTAAACTCAGGGTATCTCAGGCTGTGCTGCATTGATTTAGTCCATTCTTTCTTTATATGCCTGACTTTTGAGAGCCCTCCAATTTTCTGCAAGTGCAATTCTGAATCACTGGAGTACTCTTTAAACACTTTTATTACATGTTATCTGGTTGAGATCCTCAAGCAGGGTGGTTTTGGTTTTTCCAGTTTCTGTAATAGATATCAAGTAATGAGGCCTTTAAATCACAGACAACACATTTCAGGATCAGTGATCGAGTTGGAAAAGACAGAGCTGTCTCTTACATCATTGCTAAAGATTTTTATGACATTGGTATTTAATCATTTCATTTTCAACTTATTGACCTTTTTTGGTGCTGTGTTTTTAATGGCGTTGCTGTCTTCGTAAATTGAAACACTTTTTGACGTTTTAAAAAGGCTTAATAAATGTTATGCCAAGTCACTCTGTATGTAAGCAGTGTAGTGTGCTACCCGAGAGGCAAAAGATTTAACTGACATTTTTAAATAGGTTCAATGAATAGGTTCATTGGGACTTTAATTACACTCACTCTTTAACCGAGAGTGTTGTGGGCTATGGAAGTGGATCTTGACAAGCCAATGTGCTCTTATGACATCCCACCCACATAGCTGCTCTATTCCTGATTGTCCCTCTATCTGCAGGCAGCACGGGCACACCAGTGAAATCACTAATGCTTAATTAGCAGATTAGAAGATCCAATTAGGAGATCTCTTCTGTCTCAAATCAAGCTTCTGTCAACATGTCCTATGAAAATGAGATATTCCACATTCCTACTTTAGGTGGGCATCTCTCCCCCTGCCAAAATGACCATTCATGATTGACTGTTGCATGCTTTGTTTAGCCCCGTGGACACTGTTTGAAGCCCATTTGTGATTAATCATTTATATTTCAGGCACATTTCAAAGGGATGCTGAGCTGGGTGTCAGTGTTCAGATAAGTCCATACAGAATGGACTTAGGAAAATAAGAAAACAAAGAGCTTGACTCTGCACCCGTTTTTATGCTATTCCTTGCTTTTAAACTGACAGCTTGTCTTTCACTTAGCTTTGGTAAGGCCTTTTGATTTTGGAACATAAAGAATTACTATTTTCCGATATAGAGTACATTAATAATAACCACCACCATTATGGGTATCATCTATCTTTTGGACATTTTGCTTCTTTCTTATGAGGTTTCCAAAAATAAAAAAAAATTTAGCCTCATTGAGACATTAGACAGGTTCACAATGCCTGAGCAAAAATTCAGCAAGTGCATTATTTTAGAGGCACTACTCTACGATCTGCCCTGGGCATCTCTTCCAACTATTGTTCTTCAGCTGTTCGGTGCTCAACTTTCTTGTCCTAGTTTCACTTTGTCTGTTGTTTGGTGCTGGACAGGTGGCATATGGTGGATTTATCACAGCTTATTTGCTGATAATAGCTGTCTGTTAAGGAACCACTCCCTTGAGTCATGGTCACTAAATTAATGGCCACAGGGCTCTTTCAAATAGCTGTTTTAATGGCACCAAACAATTTGGGATATTGATTGCAGTTAGGTCCCACACGTGCGTAAGCATTTTGTGTTTTCCCTTATTTTGTAATTAATACCAAGAAACAGTAACAGTTTTCTGGTTTGATGTTGAAGTTAGGTGCTTTTCATCTGTGATAGATGTGACTTTTAAGGAAAGGCAACTAAAATTGCTTTTAATGTGCAGTTCTTTGATTGCTAAAACAATGACCTGTGCAATTTACAAGCTTGGCTCCATATGTGAGATAGTAACACAAATATACTGTATTTCAGTAGGTGACAGTAATTGCTCATAAGTGATACTCCCTGATATGACATGCAGATTGCTTTATATGGTGTCATTGCAACTGAGTGCTTCTAGAAACTGACAGCAGATGCTCTGCAGCTGTCACCCAAACAGTTCCTTGGCCTTACAAACAGGACTCTTTCAATATGCAACCCAGACAACCCTTTTCTATTTGGTTTGATTATGAAAGAAATTGTTGGATTCATCATTCCAGACAGAACTCTTAACATAACTGACCAGAAAAGTTCAAGATCCAGCAAACAATTTGAGCTTTGTAAACACTTTGATTTCCAATGAGCTTGTGTGGGTGTAATGATTGAATAATTTTTTTTATCTAATTTAAATCAAATCCACCTTTCAGAAGACTGTTGCAAAATCAAACTAGGAAAAGAAAAGAGGTTGTCAGGAAAGCAAGGCTTTCAGTAATGAAAACACACCGGCACAGCTAAATCTACATTAGTTAACAGCCATCACACACTGCATAAAAAATCACGCTCCAAAATCTTCTTGTGACAACAATGAATATTGATTCTTTTGGCACTTAAGGTGCTGTTAAAATTTCAGGAAGTGTTTGCGTGAGAACAAAGAAATTGTTTTCTGTTTTCACTATTTCCTGTCATGGAGAACAAGGTATTTGTTTTCAACACGTCATACCACAGGTTCCCGACATGTAGGTTATTAATAAATAATTTCTTATTAGGTTCCAACTAAGTGATAAAAGCATACAAATTAACAAACTGTCAGTTATAATAGAAGATGAGAAATGAAACTATATTGAAATCTCACCTATAAAATTTACAAAGATTATATCAGAAGACAGGAAGAAAGGCAACTGGATGGCATAAATAGAAATAGCACTTGACGGTGAAGCTGAAGACGCTCAGCAATTAATTTAACTTAAATAAGCGAGTACAATGTTGTTATTAGTGATGGGGGAGATTAACCATGACTGCCCAATCAGATCAATGACCCATATAACATTGTCAAACTCTTTCCAAAGCCCATCAGAAGAAGAGCAAAAGCATCTTTCAAGAAAAGCCTTCAGTGTCATTCTTCTGTCTTTTCAATGAAGAAATGCTACCCACTTCTGAAATAACTGATGCTAGCAGCATTTACGCTAACCTCTTTAGCGGCCAGCAGTTGTCAGTCATACATGTTGTCACACACCTAGCGTTAAAAAAACACCTATAGATCATTCCAGAACTGCCAATAGCTCTTCATAGGATGATGATTGATCCATAACCATTGTGTTACGAGACAAACTTGAAGCCTAGCACGATGGATACTCACATGACGAATGAATTTGTGATCCAGCTGCCTCACAAGGTTAGGGATTAATGGCTGAAGCCACAAAAATAAGACTCAAGTAGTTGTAAACCAGAATTGTCTTTTAAATTTCAGTTTCCATTGGCTACTTCTACGCTCACTTTGTGATCAATCATTTAGTTCCTACTGGCCACCAAATGCCCTTAACCATGAAATATTTGATATCCATGGTCCCCAGAAGATGCGTCCCGTAGATTTTGTTGACTTTTTTCTTGGATCTCTTTGTCTCTCTCCACTCTAATGTCAAACCTCCTGAAAACATGACATCTTGTCAGGCATTTTTAAGAATCAACCTCTTTATTTTAAATTCAAGTGGAGCTTACAAAGTTTCCAAAGATATCAAAAATGTCAGGCTGAATTTTGGTGAAATGTTAAAAATGAAGCATAAGACATGTAGAGTATTTCTTTTTGATGAAATGGTCATAAAAAGAAATAACTCTTGGGTATGAACACTTCTTTTAGTGTAAGCATCATATAACTTCAAACCTGAAACAAGCTGTCAACGGATTTCTAACATTAAAGCAGCCTCGGTGGGGGGGGTTCCGTCCACTTTACCCCAGAACTTTGCCTTTAGCACCACCAACAGGCCATACTTTACATTCATAGCCAGTAGTGGTGACGCGCTAAACGGCTAGTCTTGTTTACTCAGGTTAATCCACAAGGCAGAGCTTATTATGGAAGGAAGCAAAATATTATATCATGTGAAGACTTGTGTGTTGTGGTCGGATTTTGTGGACTTTGATGTTCTCATCTCCCTCTTTAATTAATTTGAACCACAAAGGTTTGATACAGACAACCAAGAATGATTCTCTGCAAACGTCTAAGCCACCCCCACCACCCTGACAACACACACCGAACACACGCTCCTCTGCTTCCCCCCTAAGCCAAAGTCCACATTAACATCGTAATAGGAAAGTGTGTTAAAGCACAGCTTTAGCAGCCTGACAAGAGCGAATTGGATGTCAGAAGGATTCCTGCTCAGTTTAATTGAATCTGCCCAGCACTAAAAAAGAAAATCTGAAGTCAAAATAACCTATTAGATCTATCAGGTAATGTTTTGTTGAGTTTGACAGATAGCACTGCTCTGCAACCCCCTCCCCCCCCCCCCCACTTCTTTTATTCCTGCAGGTGGGGTAATGCGGGAGCGTAGGGGTGGGCGGCAACTGATGTTATCCATGATGTTTCTCTCTCTGTTTCTGTTATTCGTTAATAAATTGTGGCCTGCTCTTTCTGTTTCCTGGAGCTCATTCAGCAAATCCCTTGAGTGTAGAACAAGGCTGGAGAAGCGTTTGGAGGGGTTTTAGTTGCTACAGTTAATGGATGGTGGGGGCTGTGACACGTGATCTGATTGCTAAGAACAGCATGTTTGTTCAGTCTCCACTTCTGACTTCACTTTTTCTGCCATTCCCTGTTTTCTATAAGTGTTTAAAAAAGACATTAGCTAGGAAGTGAAGGTTAAGGGTGCGGTGAAATGGTTTCTTAACAAGCTAAAAGCAGATAAAATACATTAAAATACATTAGTAATGTATACATTACATCGCAGAATTTATTCCAGGTCACATGTCAATGCAACAGCATGAATCAACAACATGAATCATTTTCTCCTCACCCATCCCACTCACGTATAGCGCATTTCCACTAGCACGGTATGGCACGGCACGGTACGGTTCGGGTCTGTTTCCATTACAACTGAGTACCATATAGTACCTCCTCGACGTGGGCAGGGTCGTCATAACACGGCTGCCGTGACGTCATTTACACCGCGCCAAGCCACGCACAAAACTGGAAGACCAGGACAACAACAACACCAGCAACACAACAACCGACCATGGTGTGGGTTTTTTCTGCGAAGCCATTTTCTCGTGTTCGAGTGTAGTCGAAGAGCAGCGGGGTTTTAAAAAGTGGTGTGGTCGAGTCTTGTTTATTTACAGTCTGGTCGGTTGCCGCGCGCTTATGACGCTTCCAGTGACGACACTCGTTGGCCAATCAGTGGAAGGCAGTCGGCTGACGTCACGTTTTAGTATCGCTTCGGCTCGCTTGGAACCAGGGCCGAGGCGATACCAAAGTAGTACCTGATACCAGGTACTACGTGCTAGTGGAAACACGCAAATACCGTGCCGGTGGAAACGCGGCATTAGTGTGGTGCTATATATGTGCTTCTCCTTTGTGCTGTGATTGGCCAATCATGCCTACAAACAGACATTAACTTTGGGTTGTCATGGATCCCTACACCTGATCAATAGTTTTCACATAGCATTAAAGCCAGGAGCTTCCGGGGCTTGTTGTCCAGTACTAAGCATTTTTATTTTACTTAATACCTTCTTTGAATGTTAAAAAAAAAAATTAACTATTTCAACTCCTTCAGTCATTTGTGAATGTTTTGTGTGCTGTGCGCAGGAGTTTTTCTAAGTATAAAACTTAAGGGTGATGCCCAAAAACATGTTGTATTTATTGTAGTTTGTGTGTCTTTTGTGTCTGTGTCTGCAATGGGCACCTCTCTCGTCATTGCATATGCATTTAAGGAAGGATCATGCAAATAATAGCAGATGTGTTAACACAGCTTGATTATGTATTCCGCTGGATAGACTGAGGTCAAACTATTTGCCACTGTCAGTTTTACAAGCAAAATTCTCCATCTCTCAAAAAGAGGTGTAGATCTAGCAGTGATGGGATTTATAAGAGCCACGAGGAAAGTTTTAGTAGGAAAAGAAGCCTGCATTAAATATAGGCTTGTAAAAATAGCTAAAAACTGATGATTAGAAACAGAACTTTAGGCTTAATACAATATCAGAGGAAGGAATAGTGGACAGACGTTGTGGTTTTTGGTCATCAGACTTTGAATTTTAACTTGACTAATAATGAACTTTAAAATTACTTCAGGCTTTGTTGAGACGTGTGCATTTGGCTGCATTTACCTCAGCATTAACCTCCTCTCTCTCTCTCTATCTGTCTTTGTACCTTGTATATTAATAAATAATATAATGTATTATTAATTCGATACATGCTAAAGATTATAATGTCATAATTTTATGAGTCTGATTAATAGTAACAGTTTTTTCTTGGTGGAATTTGCCAAAGTAATTATTTTGTCATCAAGATCACTACGTTATCATTTCTTTTCTGAGCTTAGTGATCTCATAGAAAGCTCTCCTTTACTGGCAAAGACCGTCTGGAGGTTCAGTACCAGGACCTGACTGCTTAATGAGCTGCTTCCTTAGTAAATCAGGCACTGCATACACACAGATTGTAGCCGCAAACTCAATAAAAACTGCATCGCACATTTACGCGACACCATTTTCTTAGTAAATCTGTCCCTGAATGATTTCTCACAGTCCAGCGGGAATATGGTAATTCCTTCCCTGCTCAGTTTAATCAAATTCCTGATTGCAATCTAAACTGTTATTGTTGTGGCAATTTTGTAGAGTGGTTATTAAAATGTCAACCAGATAAAAAGGAGCCAAACTGGTCCCGAGAGATGAACTTCTTGTTACCTTTTGTTAGTTGGAAACAAACAACATGAAAAGAACACACATTGCAAAGTGTAATACATGTATTATTTTCAATGTGAAGCTGCAACACAAAATAACTTACTAACAGAGTTAGTATAGGTGCATGTGTAACACTGAGTTATGTTATCGATCCACTCTGAGTTTATATTTCCTTTGCTTTCAGATTCACGAGCTGGAGAAGGAACACCCAGAACAGTGGACCACGCAGTAATTGGAGGAGTGGTGGCCGTGGTCGTCTTCGCCATGCTCTGTCTACTCATCGTCTTGGGGCGCTACTTTGCAAGACACAAAGGTAGTGGACATCTTTATAACACACTATTTTTATATTTACTAACTCAAGCTGTGTTGGGCAAGATTACTATAAACAGTATGCATAAAGAGAAGTGCATCCAATCACCAACCACCTAAATGAAACTACGGACAGTAGCTGAAAATATTCACCATCCACAGAAATTGATAAAGTAAAACAGCAGTGAGGAAACACTGGACTCACCAACATGATTGACAGCAATAAACTGGTGCAATAAGCCAATAACACACCAGCCTATTGCTGTGCATAACCACCATTTCACTGTTGTTGTTGTAGTAGTAGTAGTAGTGAGGTGGGTGTGTTTTGAAGATGTACGTTATGAAGAAGTGTACCAAGTACCAAGTTAGACTTAACAGCTGGAGAACATGAGACAGGATGTATAAACTGAGTTGGGACAATAAATATATAAAAGCCGGGAGGATATATTACTACTTTGCAAATCAAGCTGTGCCTCTTTACACAGATTAAATGAAGTAATACGAAATAGGACAGGATCTGCTGCTTAAATTAAGTCACTTACTGATTCTGGGTCAATGTTGGATGAATGATCGTATAGAGTGCAATAAGAGACTTGTAGGTATTGTAGTATTTAGAGCCATAAGCCATGCCAAACTAAAGAAAACAGGATTTCTCTGAAAGTTTAGATAATTAATAAAAATTATGGCCATAATCCATAAACCTGTAGTACCATTAAATCATCTGGGAAACCTCTGTGTTTCTGTGTTCCTGGCCCTGCAACTCTATAGACTTTATCCTCCACATTGGGAATAAATGTCTTTGGCTTAAGGACACACAAAAAAAAACCCAATATGGTTTAAAAACAAAAAATATATTTTAAAAAATTAGAGTTACTTACATGCAAAACACAGACAGCATACAGAATACATTCTTCAGACAGACTACACTGTACACTAGCAAATAATTTATAGGAATATTATAGTATAGTGTATTATATATGTTGTGGGATAGCACTCTGCAATTATTTTTTCAATTAGATTTTAAATGTTTATATTTTTTAATGCAATACCTTTTCCTCACAACCATACTGCTTGCCTCTAAAACATAAACTGATCCAGCAGGCTATAAATTTTATCAGGTGTATCCTCTTTTTCTTTTCTTTTTTGTTTCTATAAAAATGTCTTTTTACATCCTTGGATGGATGCTATCCAAATAATGGAAAGATTGCAATTAAGGCTACGGGTTACTGATGGTGAGTAAAATTACATTTTTCATGCAGTCCTGCTGAATAACTATAATGCATCCCATCTGCCACCCTCATAACCAAGGAATAATTATAATCTATAGCAAATTTCACACTTTGGTATTTCTTATGCAGGAGTAAATGGAGTTGGATATATTAAGCACTTTAGAAAGGAAATACTTTAAATGGGGCAATTTAAAGGTGTAGAAGAGACGTTTCTCATGTTATGGTGATAGTCAACTCACTGTTTCCACTTAGATTTCTGTCCACAAGCTGTATGTTCAGGTAAAATATATGTCTGCTGATGGATCTCAGTGGTGAACATAAACGTGTCTGATCTGCAAAGCAAACTGTGTAAACAGTAATAGGCTTCATGATATTTTCCTGTGTCCAGTTGACTGACTCCTACATGATTTATTAACAGTGGCAGCCTAACACACTGCCATCTGGTGCACCCAGGAGTCAGTGGAGATCTGGGACTTAGCTCTGAAATCTTTGAACGAGTCTGGGGTCACATGTTGATCGATAAATATTGCTATATGAATAAGCACTATGTGAATAAACACTAATTATTATTGAGAGGTTATTATTTATAGCCCAGCTTATTTTCTAGCATGCAGAGCAGCCCAGAGTGTACTGCATCAGGTTTTCATGCACATTGGGCCACAGTAGAGGACACTTTATCATATTTTATCTACCATATGGGGGCATCCAAGCAGAGGTGGATGTAAGTCACACGTGTCCCAAGTCTGAAGTCTAAAGCAAGTACCAATTTACTGTTACATTTACAGTTACTATTTTATATTTAGTTGCAATTAAGAACAAGCCTCCAAGACAACAATGGAGAGAGTGGGATCACAAGAGCTGCACACAGGAGTGAGAATATTTATTTGTGATGAACCCCCTCCATGATAGCTGCCTCGTGCCATTGACATCTGTGGATCTGCCATGTCCTAGTAGGTTGCCATATTTGTGCACATTGCGCTAGAAATCATTCAGTTATGTTTCAAAAACAATTCTTAACTTCTCTCAACATCTAGAATCGCAATTGTTCAGTCAGTGATTTGCTTCAGCCATTCCTTTAAAAACACCAAAAAGGCCACATATGAAGAGATAATGATTTGCCACCTATGCCCACACTGCAATGTCAAGAAACATGAGCAGCCCAAGGACAGATCTGACAACCTTGACCTGCCATACTTACTGTAGTTGTGCACAGTCAAATGGAGGCCACTCATGGAGACTAATGGCAAGTTGTGCAAGTTGTAAGCTATCTAAAGTGCAGTAGATGCCTGATAGGAATATTCATGAAAGAGCAAAGAGACAGAGAGTTTCTCTTTGTTTGTTTTTTTCCTTCCTCTGGTGGCTACAACGATGCAGAGAAATATTGAAATGTGAGACTGTAGGCAGAGGAGGTCACTCAGAAAAATAATTAATCTAGAATTTTAGGATTTTGAAGGCAATTTTTAACTGCCTCTGTCAGAAACTTTCCATAATAATTGCTCAACAAAAAACTTACCTGAAGCAACCCATAACCCTGACGTGAACATAGGAGCAGGGATGTATTAACTGGCTATATGTGGGCGGATTACAGCATAATTTTGATATGACTGTTCAAACTGAGGTTGAATTGCCAAAAGTCAAATAAATGAAGTGTCAGATATAGGATGATGGCTGCCCAAGTGAATGTAAAAATGTCAGATTCAATATTTTTTTCTTACAACTGTCTAAAAAAAAACCTGAGGTTAAATAAGGAAAAAAATGAATTTGGCTTTTTCTTACATTTAATCCTAACATATCCAATGCCACCATCCTTGTGGTAGAGTGCCACTGAACAGCTTGTTTCTATCTAATAAAGTAGCATTTGTGCTTTGAGCTTTTCCACAATTGACAGTGCCCTTCCACATTCGATCCAGAATATTCCCTTCATTATCAGCCTCTACTATGATATGATATGAATAAATCTTGTAAATTAAGTTTGAAGTAGCTTGCTAGGTCCTTTTTCTGCTGAACTCGACAAGGTTAATTTGAAGGTGTGAGCCATGCTCTTCCCCGCACTCAAGATCATTTCAAAACCCTGATTTTCATGTGCCAATCTTGAATGAAAAAGAGGGGAAATTATGTATAATCTGGATATTACAGCTTGCTGGTGTAAGGTTTGTGTAAATGGCCACATGGAGAATGATTTGCATAATTAGGTGCTGTGGGATGTAGAGCCACATTTTAATCTTTTATATCATCTAAGCAGCAGGCTATTATCCAGTCCGTGACACTGTCCTTCATGCCTACCTCCTCAGGTACCTACTTCACACACGAAGCCAAAGGAGCAGACGATGCAGCGGACGCAGATACAGCAATCATCAACGCAGAGGGTGGCCACACCAACTCGGACGAAAAGAAAGAGTACTACATCTAATCAAAGCAGGACCCCTCACTCTAGTGTCCTCTTTTGGACACTGGGCTGTTTTTGAGGCTGGGGCATGGGTAGAGAGGGGGGGGTTCGGTGGAGGGATTTCAGATGGTTCATGATCACTTTTAGTGAGAGTAGAGGGGTCGAGAAGTAGAAGAGAGATGGGGTTTTAACGAAAGGCCTGGTTTTAAGCCGTTGTTTAGTCTAGTCTGCAGATGTAGATGGAATGTTTTGTGTGTAAAAAAAAAATGAAAAAAAAATGAAAAAAGGATAAAAAATGGGAGGGTTTGGGTTTTCGGTAAAGATGGGGATGGGGTTGGGGGTGGGAAGATGCGCCAGATGTTGCCAGAAATCACTGTAGAGAGCTTCACCATTTGACACCTCCCTTACTGCTGGTACGAATTTTATTTAGTTCAGCCATTTGCAGAAAATTCTGTGCCTTGTTCTATCCATACTTTGGATTTGTGTTGATCCTCATTTGCATAACCTTGTTGCTCCCCTTTTCCTGTTTCATCTTTCCCACTCGTTATTATCAATGTGCTGTTGGCTTTTGTATGAGGGTAAAATTACACAGCCACTTTATTCATTTCCCTAAATGTTTCTGCACACACGCATCCTCTCCTGCATAACAAAAACTCTTTCCAGTATACTGTGATTTGTCTCAAGCCATTACTTCTCTTTCTGTTTTTTTCCCCCTGAAGTTCTGACAGCCCCCAAAATGCATGGAATGCTTTACATATCATTGTACAAAGGACATAGATGAGAAACAGGTTTGATGTACTGTATATGCCTTCCCTGCCCCCTCCCAAACATAACCGCATTCAAAACATAATCAAAAAGCAAGCAGCAAAGGATAATATGAAATGATTTTATTAGGCCAGTTCAGTTAATTCATGTTTTGCAGCCTCAGTTTGTTCTTCAGAGCAGATATACTACTGCCTCTTAAACAATTACCTTTCTTAGTAAAGAGAAGTAGTACATGACATTTCATTATTTTAGTATTTTCCTCTGTTCAAAACTATTTTTCTTTTATTTGGCTGACTACAAGCCATGTTTTCCCACCGGCTTTTATTGAGTTGTAATGATGAGATTCAATTGATTTTCATCTGCTCTCACTCTAGAATTTTTTTCCTGACAAATGGGAACGTAAGAAGATGTAAATTGTTTTAAAAATGTTTTTGGCAGAGTCAAGATGCTTCAGTAATAAAAGGCTGTTGAAAAAACATTTGGTTTTAATATTGGCCAACAAGCAGCCAAAAAAGATGCTGGTGTATACTGTACATAACATTTACAGAAAAAAATAGAAACAGCCTTAACCAAACTACAAACTGAAACACATTCAAATTTATTTTAGAAATACATAAGCTGCACAAAACATAAAAAGAAATGGCCATGGCAGCCCAGGTTTTCCCATCAGAGGGTTCATGTTATCTCATAGACACACAATCCAATGTAAATCAAGCCAACGAAATCACAGCTGTATTGTACACTAATCCTTACTAAGAAATATTTTTTACAACTTACTAGAATTACAATGGAGTACCTTTGTGGATTTTATTGTATCACGCTCATTGTGAGTTTTGTCAAAATGTAACACAAGCAAATGTTTGGGAAAGTAAATGTCAAACTGAAATGCTCTGAGAGACGGGCCAGTCTTTCCTCTTCCATCACACCTTTTAAATCTATATTTTGCTTTGATGCAGCAGCTTGGGTGCTTAATCATTTGGTGGTTTTTTTGCATGTGTGTGTGTACTTGCTAAAATCCATTCTTTTTGCTTTCTCTATCTTGCTTTATATATCGCCTGCCAAAACTCAGTGAGGATCTTTTTTTGCTGTGCCAGCTGGGGAGCACTGAGGAATGCCAAAAGTAATTAATTGTGTGCAACTGAACTTAATACACATGTTGTGCTCCGTGGTGGTAATCCCATGGGTTGCATTAATGCCCCGGCTTCTTAACATGGCAACAAGGGTCTATTCATTGCATTGTTTGTCATTATTATTATGTGTTCACATAGCAAGCAGCTTGCTTAATGAGTCCTTACTCTACATGACAGCTGTGGGTGGATAGAGGGGAGGTTTAGCTTGTAGTGTACACCTTGAAGTTTTGAAGTCGTGAAAAGCCGGAATCAATTGGACAAACATTAATCAAATTAGTAGAGAAAAAAGTTTTTGGGCATCCACATACAGATACACATAAAATTCTGAGTGTCCAGTAATAGCAGATGAAGTACAATTTACAGATATTATTGCATTGCAAAATCAAAACCTTCAATGTTTTCTTCTTTAAAAAAAAAAAAAAAGAATCACAATGTAACAACCATTTTTTTAAGATTTAAATTTAGAAAATATTTTTTTCAATAAGTTTTATTAAAATGAAATGTTCCATATAAAAGATGGATAGCATCCAGTACACTAAATGGCACTTCTTTGCATTGCATATTAATGAGAAAATAGGCATAAGCAATTTTAGCTCGGACAAATTTTGTCCTTGTGATTATTTTTGTAATTGAATTTTAACTTTGGTGTAGAACAGGTAGAGGTACTTTCATAAAATGTGCTTTTTCATTGTCACTGAGAGACCACTGCAACACAAACAGATTTCACAACATATACCCATTGACATGGCGTAAAGAAGTACACTGCAAATACAGAAAACACAAGCAAATAAAGAGACTCTACAAGTTTCCAGTAGACACTAAAACCTGATAAACTTCAATGATGTTTAAAATTAAGTTTAACAATGTTATAACGTGACAACATTCTGAATGTGCAACACTGATTAGCAATGTTGCTATACAGTTGACCCACTAGCGTAAGCTACTAGAAATACTGTTGTGTTCATCCATTTTAGACATCCCCCATTGGTTATTGTCTTGAAGCTTTGTTGCTCTGAACGGTTAGTAGTGTTTCTGTAGTGGATTGTGTTTTCTGTATTTCCTGCGTGTGCTTTTATGCCTTGTATGTGTTGTCAAATTGGCGAATGCGCTTAATTTGCTTGTGTTTCACTTTTTTTGAAGCGCTTCCTCTGTAAATGTGTTTTGATCACTCTATTTGCTTGTGTTTTCTGAAGCTCTCTTCAGCACTGTACTTTTTGCTCTGACAGTAACCTCAGATTGCATTTGAGTCTTTTGGTTTTATATTATACTTGAATTGTAATTTTTTTCAATGTATTTCTCTAGAAATAACAATTTATGATATCAATATCAATCATATCCCATGATAAAACTCACTTTTTATGAAAACGTCACTAGCTGCCACTAGACTTTTACACTGAACACCACGGAATGAATGGATTGTTAAGGACTTAATGCTCTTGCTTGCTGTGTGGACACCCAAGATTCAATACTTTATGGCCGTACATTTGATTGGAATTTGTCAGTGTGCAGCTCAGATTGCCACACATTAACAATGTGATAGCTTTAATATATCATAGTCATGCATGAAGACAGCATTCAGTCTTTCCATATTGAGATTGTAGTTTTGGGGTTGTTCAATGGCATTTAAGAAGGTTCTTGTGAAATGCCTTGTGCATATTTCACTTTTCCTGAGCATAACGCATCTGTGCATTTTTAAAGTCGTTAAATTTTTTTTTAAACGGGCTGGGTGGGAGCAGTGGACATATTTTTAGCTTTTCCATTGGATGGGGCAGTTAGATGTGGGCTACAAGAGTGATGTTGCAAACAATGATCAAAGACGCTGTGTCCAACTCTCTCCAACTGTTTATTCTTCTGTGAAAACTTGAGTTAATTTAAAAGTTCTGTACTCGCAAAGGAATTACCACTAGGTTAACACTGTATGCTGATGACACTGTTTTGTGTTTGTTACGTGGATGGGTAGGGGTGGGGACGGGTTCTGATTAGGTTAGATGTTTTACGGTCTAGTGTCTGATAAAACTATTAACTGACTTGTTATCGTTGCTTTATGAATCACAGAGCAGATGTCACTTCATTTGTAAGACTGAGATTGTGTGATTTGTATTTTACAGTGAGCACTATTTCGCTTCAGTGACATGTGGCAGCTTCCATTTAAATCAGACTTCAAAATATGTACTTGCCAATAAAGGAATAGAACTGAATATTGTCTTCTCCCTTAAGGCTGATGCATTAAAATTTTATTTGTGAATATTAAACCTTTTGTGGGATGGAACGACAGGAGTGTTTTTCCAAATGTTTTATTTACAATAATGCTCTAACAAAGGAACATGAACAAAACAACATGAAAACAACATTTGAGTAGGCCTAAATATTCAGAAATGGTGAAGATTCAATTGAAGTAAATAGCAGAATGATATTTTAGGTTATTGTATTATTTTATTTTCTATTAAATGCCCAGTAAATTAAAAAAAAATGGACTTGCAGTGTAACTGATGTAGTTTTCTCCACATTAAATTCTTTTGATATTGTCCTGTCTCTGGCTCATGCGTTGCTGACCGATGTGACTGCATCTCAGGTAGAATGCAAAGTGTAGGCCCCACCTATAAACGACATAAAAGCAAGTACAATGTATCCTCATCGAATCAAGTGCAACACATTATTTTAGATCCAAGAGGCAAAATTGTTGATATTTTGCATATATGTTGTACATGTTTTCTGTATTTTCCTTAATATTTGGTGCACTGTAAAAGATGTGTTGAGTATTGCTTTGTGTTGACATAGGTCATAAAGAGTACACTGTTTATTGGAATGACACAGGATCAGAAACTTGTTGTGGCTGTACTACTGTCACTTTCAACGCACCACTACCTTTGGAAGCTTGTTTGATTCCCGAAAAGTTTTGATTGTTTCACCAGTCATTGTTTTTAGATTGATTCTTTTTGTCTCTCTGCTGTTCTTGGGAAATGTTAATGTGTATTAATGGAGAAAAGGAGTTCCACATTCCCATACACATTTTGTATTGGTTCATAAATAGACATTTTTACAAAACAATGAAGAGTTCTTGTCTTAATAAAAAAGAAAAGATATTAATGTCCAAAATAATCAGTGTTGGTATTATTTTTCACTCTAAATGTTAATATATTACAGTGATGTATTTTTCATCTGACTTTATTTCATTTTGATAGCCTAAACAGTTGGTTCGCAGACAGAAAAAATATTTTTAGGAAATATTTACTGAATTTAATGTCAGCACTTTTGGACAGACAGGATTTTAAAAGATAACATCAAACCACAAAGTTTTTACATCGATCGATCAACCCAACATCCTCTCAAAACTTTTCACCACAATAAAAAAAAAAAAAATCTTTGACAGAAAGTGTAGATAGTGGTCATTTTAGGCTTTAATTTTTTTTAATTTTTTTTTTTTTTTAAACAATGGCCAATGCATTTTTCTGGACCAGACAGTCTCCTGAATACAGTGAACCTCCTCTTGGTGGTTTTAAAGTTTTACTTGGCGATATATTTGTGATCATTCTAATCAGGGTTTCTTAGTTTGGGTAGATGTCTGCCACAAAATTAAGCATTATATGTGAATATGTTCAGAAATGATATTTAGTGTTCAGGCTCTGGTTTCATGGCTCCTTGCAAGGAAACACCAGGCTATGGGGAGTGATGATAATAACTTCCCCATGTATGTAGACTCAGGTTGTACTGAAATGGACAGCAGCAAAAGAGCAGATCACTGACCACTGAAGTACACCATCATAATTCATGGTGCATTGGATACAGGTTGCAGTAAGAAGAACACACACGAGAATAGCAGTGGACTTGTGTTGAATGCATGAATTAATTATTTTATTGTATGATGAATATTTCCACTTTATAGGACTTTACACTTAATCATGTTTTGAAATGCCTCACAAATACACCATCTTTTTAACAAGTTCAGCTTAAACCTTGAACATTGCATTACTGAATAAGTGTATCTGAATTGAAACTGAAAGAGTATCCACTCCCACTTATTTCCTATGGTGATGTTGAAAGCTCTTTTTATGTCTCTGTGCCAGCGACAGCCTTATTCTGAAGCATTATGTTTTTGTGCTGTCCATCCACCCATCCCATTCTCATGAACTCAATATCTCAGGATTGCCTAGAGGGAATTTCATTATATCTTGTACAAACTCAAAGAGGAATGATTACATTAGAATACCGGATACAAGTGCTACCATCTTGCACTTCTGATGTTTTTTGGAGCCAGCGTCTGCGCAGTAGTGAAGTAGTGTGTATGAGCCAGCCATCGAATCAATCACAATCTGTCAATCATGGCCATCTTTGGAAAAACATTTTGATATGTACTTTTTAGTTTGTGGATGGCTGTCCCATCAACTAACACGGAAGGGATAGGGTTTATGATCCATACTGCAGCAAGCCAGCAGGGAAATGTTGAGATGTTTTGCCATCACTTTTTTGACTCATGTTGTCCATCTTTATTTACCGTCAATGGTATGGCATGGCTACAACTTCTATCAAAATCGTCTTGAATGGCCAATCATGGGAACACATGCAAAGAATTTGATTCTATTTTTTGTCAATTTTCTCTCAATGAACTTCTACACTACTACACATACAGCAGTATTAAATTCCTTCAAAATCTTCACTATATGTGTCTAGGAGGACGTGGGTGTAAACAGCAACTGGACTGGTTGGCCGAGGCATATAACTGCAAGACGGTAAGTCTACTGTAGTTTGAGTCCGAAATGAACCTTGTCATGAATTCTTTATCACATGCATAAACCAGTGTGAACATGAAGTATAAAACAAGCACTTCTAATTAACACAAATATAGGGTAATATCTTGAGGAGCACCGTGAAAGCTTTAATAAATTCGACAAGATTTATACTCTGAAAATCAATTGCTGCTCGATAAGTGCAGTGAACCTTTTTAACTAACATCTTAAATAAATGAAGACAGTGTTATTGATTCCAACACAGTGGACAGAATTGACGTGAGGCAAGCTACATGTCATAGAAAAATGTATTTCTCCATTCATATTTAATGTTCATGAGTCAGGTTTTACTTTAGACATTAGCACACCTATAATATTCAGTATTCAGTGGATGACTTGAGTACAGGAAGATATTATCTTTTTAATTACATTTTCACTTCAGGCTCTCATTATACCTCAAGTGCTGTACATAATGAGCCAACATCTTAAATAAGTAAAGGTGATACTGCAATTGATTAGAACGTGAAGACCAGAGGCAAGCTATCAATCATAGAAAATTTACTTGTGGGTTCATGTTTAATGTGTGCGTCAGTAGGTCTCTTACAGACTCATTACTCAATATCCTGGAATAAGTTGAATAGAAAGCAATTCTATTCATTACACTTGAATTGACTCTATGACAGCAAATGGCTGCACTTAAAATATATTTTATAATACTCATAAAAACAGAGTATAATAATTTTGTATGTATACGTGTCCTTGGCAATGGTGTTTTGTAATGAAAAGGTCAGCAATGCAGTCTTGTCTTTATGTGTTAACCTTGTGGGTTTAAAAGGTTAAAGCTGTAATATTCTGAAAAGAATAATATATTTTATATTAAGATTAGGAGGCCATGAAGAGGCGCTGCAAAGTAAACCTTTACAGCCTGACATCAACATGTGAACCAGTGTGATTATGAATGATTTATTGATTGTGAGATTATGAAGGGCAGGAAAGAGTCAACCCATAAACTCTTGTGGTAATGGTGACCCTTAAGGGCACTCAGGAAATTAGGCCACCTGTAACAGTTCGCACAATTAAGCTACTTGTCCTTGCTCCGCAATCAGACCAGGTCCCCATTATGCAAAGATTAATGCTCTTCAGTAGACTTCTTTCATACAGTTGTTAAATACAGTAAGTATACAAGTAACTGATTAGGAATTATATGCATTTGCACTCAGTCACACTAATTTGTTTTGCCAAAGTGATTTGTGTTTTTGCAGGACATTGATAAACAAGACTTTTTCAATACTGAACTAAGACCATGATCTTTGTCTAACCTTAACTAAGTGTTGCATAAATACAGTATAAGCACAAGTTATATTATGCTACAGTTGCTTCAAGCAGATGTTCTAGGAAAACAAATAAAATATTTTGTTCGCGAAGATTTTGCAGATACAGAAAATATACTTTCTGTTGAACTGGTAGTATATAAAATACATTTCTAGGACAGAGGGTTGCAGCATTTGGTGAATCAACTTGTCATTTTTTTATTTTATATCCAGTGGTCTGAAGGTTTTCCCCTTTGGTCACCATTAGTGAAAAAAAACAAAACTTTAGAACTTTTGATATCAGACATTGCTTTTTAAAATAGAACTTTCAGAGTGTCGGTTAGCTCAGTTGGTAGAGCATCCGCCCCATGTACAAAGGCTCAGTCCTTGCCGCAGCGGCCCAGGGTTCAAATCCGACCTGCGGCCCTTTGCTGCATGTCATTCCCCATCTCTCTCTCTCTCCCCACATTCCTGTCACTCTTCAGCTGTCTCTGTCAAATAAAGCTTAAAAAGGGCAAAAAATATAAAAAAAAAAAAAAAAATAGAACTTTCAGCACCCCCTGTTTGAGTGGTTGTCATTAGTGAAATCATAGTTGCAGCCACTTACCAGTTAAAACAGCACCTAGACATTTGTTTGTTTGACTCCAGCAGGAAATTGCTCTGTGTTGTTCTGTGTTTTTATGATTGTACTTTGCAACAAGTACTTTCTGCTCCTTTTCAATCACAACAAATCACCAAAGGGTTATACACTGACCAGAAACCATGAACGTCTGTGCCAATCCACCTAGAGAGAAGGATTTCACAGTATAAGTGAAAACTTTCACATTCAAGTGCCACTAGATGAAAAGATGAAAAGGACCACTAGTTTGTAGGATTCATCCTCTTCGGACGGTGAATGGCTGTACAACATTTCATGGATATCCATCCAACAGTTGTTGAGATATTTCAGGTGCTAGACAATCAACATCAATAACTAAAATGAAAGAACTTGCACTATAATGTGGGCAGTGGGTGTTTGAGATTATTCAAAAAATATATTAAAAAAACTGAAATTGAATGCACCCAAAATTTCGGCAATAACCAGAGGTGTTAGGTCAAAGTTACCAGGAAGTCACTCTGTAAGCTGTGATGGATGTTTACAGTGGACAGGTTGGGTCTTCATTTTACCATTTGTTTTACAAATACATACATTCAGCTAACCTTGGGGTTTTATGTAAAACCTGGCTCAGTCTCTAGTGATGTTGCCGTGATGTGACAACATTGTAATTAACTTAGTGATTATAAACAGCTGTATGATCATTAAATACTTTTTCAGCCAGTCACATAACAGGTCTCAGAGTGCTTAAACACCTGCCCCCAGAGGCAAAATCATCGTCAGACAATAGCTGATGGGTTTCACGAATACAAGACATATAAACACATCACCACAAATCTGCAATCAAAGAGAGATGGCGTATCATTTTCTATCAGGTAGATACCCTTTTTTATGATTAAACTGGTCCAATGCTATGTTAATTCTGTATGCAACTCACCTCATATGGTCACATAATTTAGTAGGCCTAATTAACACAACAGCATTTGCACTGAAATGTGTTTTGAGGATAAAACCTGAGAAGCTACTTTGGGAAAAAGAAAGTTGGAAAAGAGGCTGTGATGAGCCCTGGTAATCAGACGTCTCCTTCAAATATAACAATCAGTAGCATAACATAATTGTGATTGGCCACAGTGCAAATATTTAATGAAGGTAAACACAGTCAAGCTTTTCATACAGTATGAAGCAGCTGTGGACAGCAGATATTGTAAGAATCAACCACATTCAAAATCAGTGCAGACACTGACTTTTCTTCTTTAACCACATTAAAAAACGTTACGCTGCTTTCTCTGCTTTGTATTTGAAAATACAGCTAGAGTTATTTCCATGCTGGCAGGTTCCTCTGTGTGTTCTCATAATTAATTTGCAATGTGGATACAGTGTTTTTATGTGAATTTATGCCCCTTAAAATTTTTGGATGAAACAAATAAGATTTTGCTCTTTTTTAGTGTCATTAGTGTATTCAAAGTCTTTGAACATATATGTCAAATTGCAGAAAATTGCATCATTTTTTCTTTTTTCTGGGGAAGGGAACAGTTGAAAGAATAACAGAGTGTTTGATGAGTTTTATTTTGTTTCTGTCAACTCTTAATGAAGTTAGAATGTTTTGATGATCTGTGTGGTAAAATTGACGTTTTTTTCTGGGGTGCCTGGTGTCAAGCAATAGAAATATTAAGACCTTTCTTAAAGAATCTTACTCTTTAGCAAAAAGGTGTATCTCTTTAGGAATAATTGCCATATTATTGTTAGACACATAATAATAACACATAATCTGAGCCTGTCAGTGACAAAAACAAGCACTTTTTGTACACGATTGGCTCAGTGTCACCAAGGATTATCTTGACAGCCAGTCTCGCAAATATTTTCACATCTAACAAAGAGAGTTTTGGTCAGTTTTATTTGGTTTCTGTCCAGTCTGAAGTGTGTTTTAGGATTATCTGTGAGATCAAATTATTGGTTTTGTCAATGGAGCCTGGTGGGCCATATTACCCAACTGTTTTGGTTTTGGCATGGCTGAGACTTGCTTGCCAAATCTTACAATGTCTGCTAAACACAGCGTCCCTTTCAATTCAATTTGGTTCAGTTTCATTTATATAGTGGCAACGCAACAGATGTTATCTCAGGACACTTTTAATATAGAGCAGTTCTAGAATGTACTCTTTGAATTATATGATATTATTTACCCAACAATTCTCACCATGAGCAAAATATTTATTTACTAAATTTTACTACCGCATTGACATGGATATGAATAATGTTTTTTTGGGTTTTTTTTACATATGTGCAGTGTGGGTGCATTGAAAGAGGCTAAACATTTATGTACGTCTAACTATTGAATGCAGTTACTTTCTGTGTTGTGTTGCACATGTGCTCACCCCTTGAGGGAAGCTAAAGAGTCTTGGTCACTGTTCAGCGTAGGAAGACATGAGGTAGTTAATCTTTACCTTCTCTGTGTTTGAGCTGCCTTTATGGCATTCAAGGAGTCACCATGTTTAATCCATGGGTTTCTTTTGCCTGTGGGTTTCATATATCTTTGTGCCTGTCAATGGGGCTATAAATTATATGACCCCAGAGGCTGTGAAGAACCTTGTGCCTCCTCACAGAAGGTTTGTCCATTTTTGCTCCATAAAGACCTTTACTGATATTGGTAGTGGGGGGTACAAACAAGCCAACCAGTCATGTTAAGAGGGCATTCTTGTTGCTCTAAGGCATCAAGAGGAAGCCCCAAGGCCATGCTTGAGACCTGCAGTAACTCAAACTCAGGTCAAACTTAACCTTCAGTCCAAGAGCAAGTCAGTCATCGGGATGTTGTCCTGGGGTTTAATAGCTTGGTGAAGAAATTTTTAATACTGTATCTGCGCTAATTTGTTGTTCAAATTAATTAAAGAGGAATCTTATTTTGGCAGATGGACACATTAGCACGATTAGCTAAATGGGTTCTAGACAACATCCAAACCTTGACAACAAGGTCAATCACATCAGAGCACATAAGGCCAGTTAAAGATTTATTGCTGTCCTTTTGTTGAACCACACATGAATGCCATATTTGATTTAGTTTTATTAAGATTTTTCCTTTTACCTCTTAATTGCTGTTGTTCCAAAGTAAAGCTATTTAGTTTTGTTTTGCTTTATTGCCCTCCAGCAATATTGCCATCATGCCAACCATCTAAACAACTAAATAAGTAAATAATTTAAAGTAATAATATGCTGTAAAAAACAAAAATATATATTTTATGTTGTTTTAATTAAAACCAAATGTTAGGCTGTTTATCTTCCTGTAAGTGATTTTAAATAATGCATGTCATTATAAATGGTGTCTCTCATTTTTTTCTTTTGTATGCCCATTCTAGACCATTCCCATTCCACTGTATTGATTTCTGAGATCAAATTGTCTGTGTTCTTCTAATATAATCAGAGGATCAGAAATGATTTTCTTTTGAAGTCATAGCTGTTTCTATTAGTCTACATCAGTTTATATTCATCTTGCTGAGCTCATATTGACCCTTTTATTGATGGTGCTGAAAATTTCAGTAACAACCTAAGGAAAATTGCACTAATCAATTGCTGTGTTAGTGTTTAAATAAAGGGTGCCTGTGTATGTTCACTATATTAAAAGAAAAAGGGTTTTATGTTGTGGAAATTGTGTATAGAAGTGGACTTATTGTTTTGCACTGCAGCCTTATCTTTAATAAATGCAAATTTTGCTCAAATGTTGCAACCCTACTTCTTCTGTCTGTTAAACCTCCATTTAAAGAGCCTCTCCCTCTGTGCGTTACTGCAGATGAGCCCTGAAACAGGTGCCAGAGTGCCTTCTTGTGGCCAGATTAGGACGTGCACAATAATGGCTTATCAGTGGCAGATCCTTCACACAGAAAATACTGTATTTAAAGGGACATAGTGACAAAAATATATTGAATTATATGGTGTGTGTGACAAATTAAGGCAGTTATCATAATGTATGACAATGTCCTCCTTTTTTCTTTTAAAATGCATGCCTACATCAACAAAAGTTGATGTCAGAGTACGAAAGTAGTATATTGATTGTCATGTGTTCAATTGCCACAATCAGCACTGAATTAATCTTTTGTTTATTCATTATGTGATTGATGGATTTTACCAACACCACTTCAAAAGCAGAACCTCTATAAGATAATTACCCACTTTGCAAATGATTGTAATTTGAGTTGAACATTACTAATTGGTGTCACTAAATGTAAAGACGTTCAGTAGCTCCAGCATAATTAACCATTTTGAATGATCTGGCCGTTTTTTTATTGACATTTAGCACAATACATGAGAGGCCTGAATATCAACCTAATGGATCTTATTAGCCATGTCCTCTAGACCAAGGTGAATTAATCAAAGCAGACTTGATTTATATACCCCGCCCCTTCCTTTCTTCTTCCACCTCTCTTCCTCTCTCTCTCTCAGTTTCTTGTGCTCTCTCACACCGAGGCAGCTGGGGATTCATTTGTCTTGCTGATTAATGATGAGAACCATATCCTCCACAACACCAGTAAATTAAAAGAGATTGGGGACAGAGAGAAAGAACATCAAGGTCCATTCATCCCAATCAAATTTCACAGTAGGTCCAATTCATCCTAAGCTTTATTTGTATTGTCTGCTATACAAACACAAAAAGCTCCAGTCATTCACTTTCTCTTCCCAGACCCTCTCTGGCAGTCTGGGGATTACAACTGGCAACTTTCCAAGTGCACGCTCATTTTTCCAGCCTTCAGGATACAACCATACCCATTGCTTCAGTGCTATGAAAGCAGCATGTCTGTTTCAGACGGTAATTGTTCAGCAGCAGCAGCAGCTACGACTTGCTGTTCCCTCCATGTGTACAGTCCTCGTGCTCTCCTTGTGTTTGTTTTGGTCTGCTTCCTATCTAAAGCAATACATTCAAGGTCATGTACATTAAGGACATTGGAGACTCAGATCAGCAATAGGTTAGAGCTGTGTTTATTATGTACTGTATGTATGGACATGCACTGATAATGATACCAGAAGAACATGAATACTTATTCAAAACACTGGAGCATGCAAACATGTAATCAGGTCAATGTAGTCTCTGTCATGCACTCTGCACCTTGTATGCCTGTTTCTGCACTATGTAACCCCCCCCCCCCCCCCCCCCCATTTCAGAGTGCAATACCACTGTCGTATGGACAGCTGTACATGTGCATTTGTTATGGTTACATTTATGATCAAAAACCAACAAGTCTACAACTTTGCTATCAGCCAAACATCAAGCAAGGTCAACAACACAAGATGATAGTGCATAATATGATGAAAGCAGCCAGCTAATATTACTTACTAGTCCGTCAGCCCAGCCTGTCTTTTAGACTTTTATTTCACAAAGCTCTCGCCAACAAGTAAAAGTCAGTTCCAGATTTATTTTTGTCCGGCAGCTTCTTGCTTGGTCTCTCTCTCTATTTTTCTACTTAGTTTCCTCCGTCAATGTCCCTTCAGTCTCTTCGCCTCTATCATTATGTCCATAGAGGAGATAATGCTCTACCTGGTTGCACTGCCCACTTGCTCAGCTTGATTTCTGGCACGACACCAGCGCTTGCCCCCTGTTAGCATTCCCTTGCACCCAGGGCCTGAAACTTCCTCTTCTTGGTGGTCCAAAAGGCCTGGGGTATAAACACTAACGCTCCCTGGGTGCACTGAGCTCACAGTCCGGGCAGTCCAGCTAACAAACTTTAATAGCGTTAGCTAACTGCAGCTATGATTCACAGCAGTTTATGATTCACCAGTGAATTAGTGCAGAAAACAGTGTATGGGGCACAGAGTGTAAATGACAGAGACACCACTCGCCTGATTACAAATCAGTGTAGCATGATTTAAAATCTGTTATTTCATGGTGGAAAAGTTACACAATGTGGCTTTGACATATTGATGTTGAGCAGGTATGATTAGCCTCCCATAGCTATGCCATTTTAGCTTGTTAGCATACTTACGTGCTAATAAAGTACAAGTGCATGCATAGTGATCATAACATAATGTCTGTAACCAAGTTTCAGCTGAAGTTTATATGACTCTCAACTGTTTTAGATCTGTTTTTGTTGCCATTGTGCATTTTCTTTAGTGGTAATGTTTCTGGGGAGCTTTTATATCCTTTCCTTCCCTGCTGTATCGTATTGCTGTAGAGTTGCAACAACTATTTCCCCACATTAGGAATCAATAGCTTTTCAGCTTATTGCATTTGTTGAATGTACTGACTGCTCAACTCTCAGCAGGACCATGCAGTGTGTGGATGGTGTTTGTATATTGTTCAGGGACTCAATCAGGCACAAAATTTTCCTTTATACCCGCAATGTCTGGTAGCCTCCCAAAAGGCAAAAGACATCTGAAGTGACTGCCGTCCGTAGGAAATAGAAGGGAGTTCTGAGAAGCGCTCGGGTCACATCTCTCTCTAATTAAGGCTGCCTCCCTGTTGCTGTTTTAAAATCAACTGTGGTTTCCATCTTTTTCCTGTGGTGCTTTCATTTCTACTCTGTGTTTTACCTGCCAGTGCCTTCAAAGTCACTAGAGCCTCATCTTGGATCAAAAGACGAAGAGTTACACGGAGGAGTTGACAGTTTGAAAATGTGCACCTCTGCAGGGTGGCAGCAGGAAAAAGCATTAGATGGTCTGTGGGGTGAGTAACCCACTGACATTCACCGATGCATTGATCTCTGTTAGAAATATGCAGTAATTAAGAAAGGCAGGGATGTGAAAAATTAAATCAGTAGCAAACAGCATTAAAAAGCCTCATAGAAAATATTTGTGTGTACCTTGGGTGTGTCAGTTAAACAACATACAAATCAACCTGAATATTGTGTCTTTTAGCTTCATCTGCATGACCTGAAGTTAGATTTGGTATCATCTGGTTTAAGGTGCGGTGATATTTTACAGAGACAAACAGCAACCACAACAGCAGGCTGGGAAGACTCCTCTAATGGCTACTCGATGCACAGTTTCATGAAATTACAAATTTTGTTGAACAATCCACTTATAGACAGGAAATTCTGCCGTAATCGTTTCTTCAAATTGTTAATCTGTGCTCTTGATATACTTACATAGATAGTTCAGAAATGCATATAATTGTATTGCTTGAATGAATCCTTTTGTATCAATCAAACAAACAATGATACATGTAATAGCTTGACACACCTCAAATAGCAGTGTAAATTAACAACTGTGACATAAAATGAAAAACAGGATTTCATTGTAACCTATTTAAACCAGTTAAATGCTAACATCAGTATGCAACATACTCACAATGACAATGCTAACATGCTGACGTTTAGCAGATATAATATAATCATAGTTAGAAAGCATGATAGCATGCTAGCACTTGCTGATTAGCACTAAAGTAAAGTAATCAAGTACAAATTGAAATTTTGAAATTTTGAGGGTCTACCAACTTCAGTAGAAATCATTCTGCACCAAATTTCATAGCAAACTATCATTGACATTTGTCTGGATCAGCCAATAAACAAACAAACAAAAAAAATACAGAAATTAGAATGGCTAATACTCTCAAAACATTTTAAATGGTCGCTCTGCAAATTCTCTAATTTATCTGTCTGTATTCGTTATATTATTATATCTGTGACCCCCAATTTTTACCCCTCATAATGCAGGCACAGGCCAGTCAATTGAAAGAGCTTTGATAAACCGCTTTGATTCCAGCTATGTTATCACATTTCATGCTGCTGCTTGCCCTGAGACTATTATCAGATTATAGAAATTAGGATTGGTTGGGATTTTTTCAGTATGTCATTTTCATCTCAGTTATAAATTCCTACTGTATATTCAAACTAAAAGCCTACAATGTTTACCAACATTATATTCTTCATATTGTCTATTGTCTCTCTTTGACAATCAGTTTCTTTTCAGTTTTATTAGTATTACTGTCAATTTATTTTGAAAGTTCATACTTTCAAACACTGTTTGTGCATTTAATTTGCATCTCATTCTTTGACCTACATTTTTATCCATTCAGTTAGAGAGCCCCTTGAACTCAGCTGCCACCTTTTCGATCATTAAGCCAGTTCATTTGGAGGGTACACTTTTTACGATTTATCAGAAAAACATTAATTGTAAGTGCTGAACAAAAACACTTTCCAGTATTTTTTGTGTTGAAACCTTTCACACCTCACCCTTTCACTGTTTGGACCTCTCCCAGCCTGTTTGGGTGAAAGTAATGTGTAAGCTATCAAGATGAAGGGAACATTTTATTTTAGCTGCTGTGAATAAGAAGGCTGCCCTTTAAGTTGTGGCCTTCTTTTAGTTCTTTTAGTATGAAGGGCATCTCTGCTGCGTTTCTGGCTAACCCAGGGTCATTTTGAGAAGGAAACACAAAGTCTTACTCACATTTGACAGAAATTTCAGTTTGGTGATAGGATGCTAGGATGCTTAAGCCAATGCGAGAACATATAAATATAAGAAATATATGGAAATATATATATAACAATTGCAACTTCTAATTATCAACAAACACATTGTTTCTTTTAATTACTAAGTCTGCAGATCTCTACAGAGAGTGTACACCTGCTCTCAATTATTCCTGCCTTACAGTGGCTTTTTAAGCTGAAATGTACAATCTGATCATGACTAGAACTGTCTGGTGGATGATTTTTACTTCACTTTAACTGTAACTGAATAGCAAGATTTAACAACCTTTATACATACGTAGTGTCTTAATATTAATGCGATTTTTACATGTCCGCACATTCTCATTAATGACAGCGTTGCTCATTTGTTCAAACAGCTGACAAGTGAGTCATTGTGAGACTGCCCTCTACAGAAAAATTGCATTATATCATGTATGACATATAACAGACAGACATTGCCCGCTATCTCTTAATGTGTTACCCACTGTTGAAGCAGCATAGAATTGTTCTCCATTCCTGAGTCAGTGTGACATGACTCAGCGGTCACACTGATGTACATCATGCTGAGTCAGTGTGAGCTGCTCCAGCAAATCATTTTGCACAAATGTGTGTGACCAGTTGCATTTTGTGGTGCTGAATACTAGATGTACAGGGGCATGAGATTGGTTTGGTCTGCAGTCTTGTGAATGTTAGATAGATGTTAGGCCCCCAAATGTATTATGTTACTTTATAAAACATCTAATCTACAGTGCACATTATATTAAAAGAAAATCACTGCACAATTGTCTCAGTGCCATAATATGTTTCCTGGTAAGATTCGTTTTTGATAGCTCCTCACTTAAATTAAAATTTAATTAGTAGACCTCTGACTCACACGAGGTGCAGAAACACTAACACAAACACTTGCTAGGCTCACAATAGCATGTTAGTTGAGTCACCTAACATTTGAGGTGCACAAATGCCAGAAATAGTGGGTTGACTTCTGTCAATCATAACATACAGAGTTGAGAAAGCTAATGTTTTAAATTAAACTCATCCTACTAACAGATCCGCAGATCCGATTAGCAGACAGATCCGCAGACCCAAGGGTATACCTTTAGTCATATCTCACAGGTGCTTTATTCTGTCATTCCAATTTTCCATGACTTTGTCAGTCATTGTTCCTCTAATGAGTTGATTTCATATCATTATTTCCTGTTTTAATTAGCGCTTTTATAAATAGTAATGTATTTGGGTCCTAGGGGACCCCAGTCACAAGCACCCATTGCACCTATGTAGTTTTAATAGATGGAACTTTTTCTTGAGGGAGGTAGGGGCACCCTGTCAGTCATTTTGAAGGAGACAGACGGATTTTCTCATGTGCTGTGTCAACAGCCCAAAATACTGCTCTTTCTTAAGATACAAATAGCAATAATTTTATAATAAAATGTTTTATGACTATCAAATTAAATGCCTACGGAGAGACAGGATAATATTAGGCTGTGGGGTTTATTTTGTTCAGATTACAATAAATGCATAAAATATGTTAACATTTTGCTATGTTGGTTGTTTCTTACAGTACTTTATTCCACAGGGACCCCATTCAGTCATGATGTTAAATTTGTTGGGAGGATGAGGGTTAAAACTGCCTACATTCAGCCTGTTGGTCCACAATGTGGTTAAGTCAACAGCAACTGTTGCATTGCAGTTTTACACTAAAGTCACCACTTTGGTCAGCCATTTACAACTTAGCTACAATGTTCTTTGTATCATTCTGGCAATAACAGAAGGAGCAACACCGTGGTATTGGTTGGCATTTGCCGGTATGCTACTATGTGCAAGCCAGTAAATTATACAACTGTAGTCATAGTTTTCTGTTTAATATCACCTCATTATTTAATAGTTAAAAGATCATTTTTATATTTGCCAAAGTAATGTCACTCAAGGTTTGCTTTCTAGCTTTTTCTGGAGCTTTCAATTGCAAGTTTGCTCACTTGCCGTCTGTCACAACAGGTGGTATCATATTTTTTGTGTCTCTGTTAAAAGATGACATTGGATGACAAGGGACACCTTGATTTTTTCCCGCCCATCATTTCTTCCTGCTTAATCACCTTCAACCCTTTCCCAGATGACGCTGTCACCAATTTTGTTCCGGTGCTCATAGAAAGTCATTCAGTCTCTTGTCCAGTGTCTTTGTCATTTCCATGATGTCATGTTTTCTGTAGCATGTAATGTTACCCAGGTTTTGCTCTCTGGGGGGACACCTTAATGTCTTCTGACTGATCTTGCTGATGTAGTGATGCATCTTACGGAGAGAGTACAGTGTTATCATCATCATGATGGCCACAGCTCCCAAAAGACTGCTAATAAAAAAACAAAATGTCCTTTAATATGACATCGACAAACTGTCAAACTAATTCCGGTTTCACCTGTACTCCATTCTTTAACAATGCCATTTCGGCTTATTTGATTAAATTTCTTGGACGAGCAACTGGTGTGAGCAACTGGTGTCTGGCTCATGTTGCCACAGCAATATACCATCAATTCTTACCCAAGAGCAGAAATGTAGTGAGTGAATCATTCATTATCAGATGTGTTCTCATTTGGTATCTGCTTCAAGCTCACAATCACAGCCAGAAACACTAATACCACAGATGATGGCGCAGCACTCAAAGCTCAGCAGTACAACAACAGGGTGTCTGGGTTGCAAGCTCTACAAACATTGGCTTCTTTCTACCCGCAGAACACACACATGGAGACACACACCCCTCCACCACCGCCGCCGCAGCCGCTGCCTCCAGCATGTGCTATTTTGCCAACTGCAACCCTGGGCAAGATAATAAGATGGCTAGCAGACATTTTGTCAATATTTCTGTCTTGGCTCAGAGTGCGCTTGGCCGGCTGCTTACTGATAGATGTGTTGACTGAATTCTTTTTTTTTCCACAGGAGCTCTGCCCTTCTTTGCCAAACTGCGAGAGAGCAAGTAGAGGCAAGTGTACAGGGAGGAGAGAAGGGCTCACTAATGCAAAGCAGTTCATTAAAATCAGGCACAAAGCATCTATCAGGGGGGAGGGATGCTGCTAATCAGTGCCTGTGGTTAGTCCAGCAATATGTAAAAAGGAGATGGTGCACTCCTCAGCTGTGATCTTGTCTGGGGAGCAGCAGGGTTGGGTGATGCTAAGGAGGCTGTGCAGATGATTGATTTTCCAGAAGGATGCTTTGAGACTCTGCTCTTGGTCCGCCATCTGATTAACATACACAGCATTATTCATGTCATGAATATACAAGGAGGCAAGGAACAAATAAATACTGACATGCATCCAGGAGCTGATAAATATTAAATGGAGCACACATGGCTTCAGATTTTACCATTTCATAATTTGAACATTCATACTGTGAGGCCCCAAGCCAAGGTCTCATCTTGGGTTTAAACAGGTTGAGCAACCATGTGAGAAGATGAAAAGTTCTTCACAAACATCATATTTGTGCTTTAGTTGGGTTTCATGAATACTGGAATTCTGATTCTGGTATAATCATTAAAAGTTTGCACCGTTGTGCAGCTGATTCAGGCAGTTCATACATTATCATAGAACTAAACAGCAGCTGTCACTTGCTCTTAAATTTGACTCTTCTTCACATTTACCGATAAAATTTTGCTCATAATGACTCTGGAAATTGTTTCTTTTGAAGGCTGGGTCATCTGACTAACAGAATTATTAAAAAACAAATTCTGAGCTGTCCGGTTTAGTTTGGCTAATGTATGAAGTAACCATGTGTGTGATGATCCCTTCCAAAGTGTCTCCATATTTTCTTATATACAGTAAATGCACTATATTAGCTATAGCTGCTCCAGCTTTAGATTTCTTTACATTAAACATTTTACTAAAAGCCAAAAAAGTTAACTTTCTCGTGACGCTAGACAGAAAGGGAAAAATCATTTTTGAAAGTCTATTGAAGCTTGTTTTGCATGTGTGAACACTTGTAAATAGCTTATTTTAAGCAACATTTTTTAAGGTTTCACATTCTGTTTTGGCATGCAAACAGGATGTGAGGAGAGGAGAATAAAAACTAATCTCACCAACAGTGATAACTGCATGCTTTCAGTGTTTGGACATCACATTCTCTACACAAACATATGCTACCGAGCAATTCAAGAGCCTGCTGGTAGGTGATCCAGTTGTGCTTAATGACGTCTGATTCTTTAAATCCTCCTCCCACACATCTTTTTTCTCTTTCTTGCATCTCATTTTGGCGTCCTCCCACTTAAAACACAAGAAAGGGGGGGAAACACGACAAGAAAGACAAATGAGATGCTACCAATGTGTTACAGTTTGAAATAAGTCTTCATTTACTGGCAACAAATTAGTCATATCAAATGCAATTAAGGACACAACAAATTCTACATTACATTACAGTATGCATGCAAACATAACAAGCTCATATCAAGCACAGTATACATTACTTTGCGTAATAAATATGTACATAGGAGCACATATGTTGATCTTCCTCTGTACAATATGTTTCAACATCCAATGACATTTACATCATTACATTTAGTCATTTAGCTGACACTTTTATTCAAAGCGACTTACAAAAAACAATCAAGGTACAGTGTGACAAGGACATGGTTCAGCAATAACTACTATTCCAAAGAATCAAGTAACAGTGACAGTGACAGTGGGGATAGATTTAGCATTTAGCATGACCAGTTGTTGGTAGTACCAGGAGAGGAAGTACTCTCTCTCTCTCTGAAGATCTGGTCTTCAGGAGTTTTTTGAAGGTGGAGAGGGACACCTCTGGTCTGGTAGGACCTGGTAGCGCATTCCACCAACTGGGACAGGAAGCAAAATGGTCGGGAGGTATACCTGTACAAGGGGATTCAAGTAGGTGGGCGCAGGACCGGAGTCTACTTTGTAGGCAAGCATTAGGGATTTCAATTTAATGCGGCCTGCTATAGGTAGCCAGTGGAGCTCGATGAGCAGTGGGATAACATGTGCCCTTTTGGGTTGATTGAAAACCAGGCACACCGCCACGTTCTGAATAATCTGAAATGAATCATAGCCCAGTACCATTTGACCTTTGCAGACGATACATTCAGTGTGTACAGTATTGTACTGTACATTATATAAACTGTCCTATGAAGGACCTTACATATAGTTACGGTTACACATGTAAAGGGAAAAGCACACAGGCAGCATAATGACACACATCTAAACAGCTGCACTTCGTGTACAACGTTCTAGAAAAACAGTAATTATTACTGTTACATCAGCTCCATACATTGACTACTTCATGGCTGAATTAAACTATATAGACTCTGAGTAGCAGTAGACTGGCTCATGTTTAGCTTCATAGACTAGACGAGTATTTTATCTTTACCAGATCTTTTTTGTATAAGTCTATTGGTGTAATCATTTTTCATGATGCACATACTGATTATGCATATGCTGAAGAACTTATTTCTCATAAGCAAGACAGGTAAAGCTTCTTTTTTTTTTTTTTTTTTTTGTCCATCTATGAATATGATATAAAGTTTGGCAGCTTGTGTAAAGCGAAAATGATATTGCACATAATGATATCTTGTGCTGACAATGTAATGCAGCAGACCTGCAGTATACCATGTCACATTTGGATTCAGCCCTTCTACCTATATGGGCCATCAGCTGTCTGCTATGGGCATCAAATGATGTGTATCAAAAGTGTTCTGTGTGTGTTGTACTTAATAACTGAATTGTCTGCAGGATGAAGATAACACTCAAAAATATAGACTATCCTTTAAGTTTACTAGATAAAGAAGACCTGAGTCAGCATTTAATAGAGGCCAAGACATATCTGAACCAAAGTGGATTTGAAAACAAGAAAGTTCTTGGAAAGTTGCATCGAAGACCAGAATCCTGCTCTGGCTCAAACTCCGGAGAGAAACTTAAAGTAAAAGTATTTCCATCTCTTGCCTAGGTGTCTATGCATCACAGAGGTTATTAGCCCACAGTCTGGGGTTGTTGCCTTTGAATCATTAAGTAAAGGGTGAGTGTTTGAAGCTCCTTGATATAATGATCCTTGGCAACTCTGAGAGTTCAAAGTAAATTGGCAAGGGTAAAAAAAAGGGTTTTCTGCCACTGAACAAAATAGAGAAATCAGCCAGCTATGTTTAATAGAATTTTCATCAGTGCTCAACCAGTCTCTCAAATGGGTTATCTAAGATAATGGCTGCACGGGTTCATTACCTCCTTGTCAAATTAAATTTCTTTTTCTCCTCCAGGGGGATTGGATAGTGATTACAGATCTAACCAAAAGAAGGCTATAACTTTCACTCTGTAAAACTGGGAAAAGGCCACAATGACAGCAAAATTAGTCTATTTCATCTTAAGACCTTTGTTGCAAGCTGACCCGCTCACATCACAAAGAGAGTAGGTGTTTAATGTGGTAGCACTGAGGCTTGTCTTTGTTTGTAATTTTTTTTCTTTCTTTGTGTGCCTCTTGTTCCTCTTCAATGAAGGCCTTTTGTGAAAATAGGGTGATGCATAAGGCAGCAATCGGCCTTTACTTAAATAAAACAAAATCAGCATCAGATGAGACATTGCTGTAGAGCTTAATGAATTCTTTTTTTTTTTTTTTAAAGGAAATGAAAATGGTAAATGGTGCGTAGAAAACACAGACTCTGAACTGAATTGAAAATACATCCTGAAAATATAACTGAAAATTTCAGTCCTGGCAGATTTGATTGATAGAGATCAAATAATGTGGACTGCATTTTTGTAATACCACAGACTTCATTTAGGAAATATATATTGACTGTGAGCAGCAGCAAACAGACCTAGTGACCTAAAGTCAAACTGAGTGGCCTAAAGAAGAGCGAGAGAACAAACAAACCTGGGTTACATTAACTTAATTAAAAAGCCCAATGAAGTTCCACTTCTCTGCATGTCAAGGTGTCCTTAAGCTAGAGCTACAATTTTCCACAAAAGTTAGGCCAGTGTAAATGAGAATCGCTTTGGGTGAAAGAGCTAGGCTATATACTGTAAATGTTGTCCATTTTCATTTTCCAAAGGCGAACTCCACAATGGCAATTGAGTTATTGCTTTAAAAAAATGCCTGCCATAAGAAATATCCACAATACTGCTTCTGAGTCCTTGTACTATGCTTATTAATTCTGTATACACAATTAGTTTTAATGTTGCCCAGATGTTAGCAATTCCTTCATTTGCTTTGTGGAGTCCTGTACATCAAACACATCACTAAATCTGCACACTTCAGCATAGCCTACCTAATTTTAGTATGAACTAATGACAGTATAAAGAATGAACGTTGTATCCGTGATGTCACCTACAGGTTTCCTAAGAGCTACTTTGAAGCTCAGAATATGTGGGTCTGATCGCCACCATGTTGGCCATCCTCTTCTTCCGCCTCCTGGCTAAAATCGTGGATCATCAGTGGACCTGAGGCAGGCTAAATGATGCCTGGGTGCTCAAACAAGTCATCTGTAACAGCGCCCACCTGTCAATCAAAGCAGCCATGTGTTAATTATGTATAACTTCAAGCCTTAATATAATTTGAACAGGTGAGTTAAAAAAAAATTCAGACTCAGTACAATTGTCATGAATGGGAAAATTAGTTATAGAGACCAAAACCATTTTTTGTACCAGGCTGTAAACATGTTTATTTCTGCTGTGAAGTTGGACATTTTAACATGGGGACTTATGGAGATTGACTTGTTCTATAGCCAGCCTCAAGTGGTCATTCAAGGAACTGCAGTTTTTGGCACTTCCACATAGGCTTCACTTCACAGCCACAGAGGTTGCTGCTTGGTATGAACACACAACATACTCAAAACCTGCTTGGAAATAGAGTGTAGTATAGATATGGAACATAGCTCCATTATTGTAATATATACCATATTCAATATACTGTATATCCAACTTGCTGCTTCATAATACAGAAGTGCCTGAAAATTAAACAAACAAGGATGGTTAACATCAACCAAAGTCTGTTGTTATTACTGTTGTAATTAAACATAAATTTAAAGGATATTTTGTTATATTGTCAATGCAGAATATTTGTAATCCTTACTCTGTACAACCATCTTGTGTTGCTCTGTGACATGAACAAGAAGTAACCATGGGCATTGTTCTCATTTTTACCATCCACTCCAGATGAGGTGAATGCAGCATTAGGCACAGCAAGCAGCATTTTGAGCTTAATGCTTCTTTTATTTTTCTAAATGGGATTAATATATGAAAACAATTTTATTTTTTGCAATGGGAGCCTGAGTTTTCAAATTAAATGCACTTAATTAACACAATGTCACAGATATGAGGACCTTTACCATTGACACTATGCTGATGTAATAATAATAATAATAATAATGGTACTGCCGACGTTGTATTTAGACTTGACGTAGAGTTTTTCATTTTTCAAGCAAAACAACTGCATTGTTCTTTCAGGTACTTTTAATTTCAATTGGCATTTTGTTGGCAACACACCTAAAAAGCAATAACAAAGACTGAAGTCCAAGGCAGCTTTCCCGACAAATGGAGAAGGAAAAGGTTTTTATTACCTCGTTGGTTCAAATTGGAAAAAAATAAAAGCCAACATGTTTTGGCTGCAGAATAGCCTTCGACATTGGGAAAGTACAAAGCAAAGTGAAGGAAGCTGCTAAAACACTTGAGAGAACCTCCTCCAAAAAAACATTTCTTTTACTGGTCTTTGAGAAGGAATTACATCAGACTATACCTCTCAGGGTTTGCAGGATCTACAAATAGACAGCTTCAAAGAGAAAGGGGTGCCACCTGTGTGATGAGTGAACTTTAAAACATCAAAGTGGAATGGGTGGATCATGTTGTGTCCATAAGGCAATTTGCATTTTAATATGTTTTAAGTGTGCGGATATTTTGAGGAACCAAATCGCATCACTGCAAATAACTGTAATAATAGTCCAAAACACTGATGAGGGGTCGTGTTTAGTCAATCTGAATGACCTACTGATGTAGCATCCATGTCATCATATATGGAAATGTTCTGATCTGACAAATTAATACATTATAAAATATGGGAGGCCATGAAAATGACATTTTTCTTTCATTACTTTTGTTATTAGACTATTCTTACTTCTTAATATGGCATTGTAATCCCGGGAACTTCAAAGCATTCAGGGAACACGGCAACATCAATCTTGCTTGTCATTGGTACATGTTTCAGAAAGAACTACTGGCACAAAGATCCCTAATCTCCTCAATATACTGTAGCCTATTATTGCTGTCAGTAAGAAATCTGACTCCGCTAGTTGAGCTGAAACAGTGCAGATAATAAACAGATATGTCTTTGGATTAATACAGTATAAATAAACCCTTTTTTATTACTTCCTACTATCTTTTTTTCATCAGTAATAGTTCTGGATGCTTAATGTAAATCAGTGTGAACAAGGTTGGATGGAAGAATGTGTTTAAATGGTTTCATGTCTTGGCTATAAGTCCCAAGTCAAGACCAACAAGTGCAAAGTCATGTCCAAGTCATTATTATAACATTTAAAAGCTAACTGGAGTCCAAGTGCAGTCCAAAGTCCTTTTTGATTTTGGTCAGGTTTTGATCAGATTTATGATTTGATTCTCACTTGAGTACAAGTCATGTGTCAAGTCCACACCTCTGGTTCAGAACCACCACATGTGCAAAGTGGTATACTGAACATATAATGAACAGTCAAACATATAGCAAGCCAAAGAGCCTGACATATGACACATCACAGGGCAATGCATTGTAGAATCACCCTGAAGGGGATTATTAGCTCCAGAGTCTATGATCAGAACTGTGTCCATAGCAACCATCTGTTAATCATAGCAGCAGTCTGCTAGACTGAAAGAGTAGACCATAGAGTGTCGTAACTGACCACTATTCAAAGCTGTGTAATAAAAAAAAAATTGTATAGAAAATAAGTGGAAATACAAAGACACAGGATAAGGTTATACATATTTTCATATTCACCCCAAGTTAAACAATGTGTATAAATGTTACATTGTGTTTACTGTGCTACACCGTAAAAAAAAAAAGAATCCTAAAACAAATGGTCAAATGACTCGTAACATTGACGTAGCATATCAAAAATTCAAATAAATGTCAAAAACTATACATTTAGGGTCATTTTCAGTCAAGGTTTTGCAGAGAAACACCGTTATTTTACAGATTTTTTAAATTACAATCAAACACCACTGAGAGACACTCTTACACAGACATCAGGGTACAATCACACATTGACATACGTCACAGCCAACAGTTCAATGTCAACATTATATACTGTAATAAACTCCATATTTAATTAGAGATCATTTTTGTAATTTTAGATAACTGGAGTACTACAATAATTACAAAAATTAGAAATAACTATAATTTGTCATTATTGGTGTAATACTTAACAGCATACATAACAGCTTACTATTTACTATTTACTACTTACTATTATTTAATTACTCTTTAAGTATCTTTTCAATTAAGTCTCTACTGATTGAACTGTATTGACGAAATGAAGCTCTTTGTATAAAATCACAGTTATCTTAACCAAAGTGCTTTTGTCGCTGCGACCTAACCACAAGCCAGACTCAGGATGCAGACCTCGGGCTCTGGTGTTAAAGTCCTTTGCTGTTTATCCACCCTAACCACCTCCTTGTGACCCTAGCGCATAAATGTAGCACTTCATATTTCAAAAAAATGACTGTGAACACAATCTAGGAAGCAATCACATTTGCCATCACAATGTAATTGGGAAAATAATTTAATAATATAGAAACATGATTTATAGGAGACAGGGTTGATTAGCTACAATGACTAGAGAAGTGGGTTATAGTATATCAAGACTCTTTGCTGTGGGTTTGCTAGTCTCGTCTTTGTTAGTCGTTTGTGTCCTCCTAAATTACTGTTAATTCAGCTTTAAACCAGATTTGTAACATGTATTATGAAGTGCTATCTGAACATCTTGTGTGGCAACAGAAAATGGGCCCCCAATTTGTGTTTTTGTCGCATAAATCCATTCATGGTTGAAGAAAATTATGTTTTCAGTATTCATACAACATAAATTGCATTTCAGAGTTAATTCTCATTTCATGAAATTTTATGAGACTGTGTTATTTATGAGCAGATGCAGCCCTAGCCTCATACTGACTAAACAGCAGCAGCTGTGGCCTACACCATTCAAATCCAAAGAGGAGGTGAAGTGGTTCTCATGACTGGCTGGCCGGCTTTATATGCAGGATACTCTGATCCGACCCATCTTTTGGCCAGGCTGACCAAGAATCCTGCTCAATTTTGTCAATAAACGCAGGATTATGTATCATCCTGTTTGAACGCTGTGTGTTCGTCTGGATGTGCTGAGACAGGGTGGCTCTCGTGTCTGTATGAATATGTGGATATCAATTAGTCGATGCTCGGCACGACTCAGGTGTACACATGCAACATTATAAATATGTGAGCACTGCTGAAAAAGTGTGCTTAATTATTGTGTCTGGGTGGAATTAAAGAATAATATCTCTTCATGGAGAGCTTTGGTCTTATTTCTGTAAATTGGTTGTCATTTCTACCTGTTATGATAACACTGTACTCAAACATGTAATTGCTGACATCTGGGAACACAGCAACATCATTGCAACGAAGTCCATGGGGCACAATGAGCAGTTAGATGATTAGAGAGCTTGTAAACAAACCAGCAGTTTAGCCAGATTATCAAAATCACTTTATGAGGAGGTAAAACCACAAGTGAGTGCACTAGAAATGTCATAATAATCTGTCTTTTAGCATGGCCGTGTTTCCAGATCTCAACAATTATCTCAGTGGGTATACTGTTTTTATTACCAACAGTAATGATAACAATTATATATATATATACTGTATATATGAGCTGTAACAGAAGTGTGAATGAGAAAGATTCTATTCATCTTTGTCACATCAACCAAGTGACAACATAATCAAATATGCTGGATTTAAAAGTTGAGCAGTCACCGTGTCTCCAGTTGTGGCAAGTTTCTCCAGTTTTTGATTACATTTCCCAAAGTGACTCCTCCACTGTTGTTGCCTACTGAGGAGATGATGAGCAGCAGGTTATCTGGGTCTCAGCATGAGGGTTGCCTCTCTGCAGATATCTTGATTGGTTGATGTGTGTCTGCACACAGAGGGAGATGCCTTCGGAGACTGTTAGACAGCTCCAACTTTCTTCTAAAGTAGAGACGCTCCCAGTCAAGCTCCCACAAACAAATGCTCTGTTAGAAGAACGCGGTTTCTATACTCATACATACAGGATATTGGACAACTATTGCATTCTGTAAGTGAATAAAACAGTGAGCTGGTGATGCCTGCTGCATAAATGAAGCTTATTGCTTTACACAGGTCCTCTAATATACATCTTCCTTTTTATTGAGCTGAGATTGGACTGCATTTAGATACATAATAGAACAGTTGTTTTTACACTATCTACAGTATATCTCAATCATAGTACAAAACAAGATAGGTCCAATAATCCCAGGGTTGGCAGTTTTGGCAGTGTGTGAGTGAAAGAGAAGCATACAATAAATGACTTTGTATAAAAACACTGCATAAATGCAGCTATTTAATCTTTATATTTATCATCATTAAATCACTTGTCACTTAAGGATATCAAATGTCGGGCATATGTACGAACAGAATAAGCTGTAGTTATGATATAAGACAGCCTACAGCTCTGTATCGATAAACACAAAGTGTGGCCATCTGCTGTCCTTCTAGCACCAAAAGCAGAGCAGTGGCGAGGAGCATGATGGAAGAAAATTCAGAGATATGATCCCTGCCAGTGACATCAGCAAGCTAATTTGTCTATAAGTGTTTAAAGCTCACTTTGACATCAGACTACCCTGACTACAAAACAAAAAAAAAACATTTCAATTTAGTGCAGCATTTGGAGGGTGGGGGTGGTCCATTCATGCATGTTCTGTAAGTCTCTAAAATGTTGACAAACATGCACAACATTGCTGTTTTTTGTTTGACATTGTCCTTTTGGTGACCATAACCATATTGTATGTGATAAATCAGTGAAAACACAAAGACAAAGACATTCTGGGACAAATGGTGGCAAACTAAAATAGCAGCCACCATAATTGTGGTTGTTCCATTTCATTTTTGTTATGTGGATCATGTGAACTGCACTTTGGCTGGCAGATGACGTCAATGTAATGGTTGGAGCAGCAGTAACTAATTTCCTTTCAGTTTCATGTCACAAGTCGCAGCACAATTTTTAAAAGTACCTCGGCACACTTATTGAAAGTATCTGCATGGCTTTCACCACTAACAACAATGGAGAAGAAGCTTATGGTGTTCTAATAAATAAATAAAATAATGTAAGAATGGTTTGAATCAGTCAGAGGTTGAATTTTGACAGAAAAAATGTCTCAAATGGTTACTGTGTAATTTGATAATCATTTCTCCAAATTATTTTCTCTATTTTCTATCAACAAAGATAAAGATTTTTTTCATTGGTTGCACTCTGACATATTTCTTAATAGAGTTATAAATTATAGTCTGCTGAAAAAGGAGGGAGGCAATGTTCAGAGCTAAATTATCAACAAGTTATCCTTTCGATACAATGGGGCTAATATTTCTTAATACTCTTAAATAAGAAATAAAGCTGCAGGGTTTATGAGAAGTTATAACCTTTCTTCTGCTGTGATATTACCCTAATATTCCTGTAGGCCACTATAGGAGTTAAAGATTTTGTTTTAATTTACTAATCTCTATGGTATTACCCTAATATTTATTACAACACAGTCCGTAGTCAATTATACACTGTACAGGGTATCAAAAGCTGAGGCTACTCCCTCTCCTACCATAGAACACTGGCGACACCTTGTGGCTAGATGGGTGTCCATTTCATACCAGAATGGAAGTAATTTGTCAGAGCTGCCATCAAAACTAAACACTTTAATTTTTGTTTTATTTATGTTGAGAGGAAAATACTCATACTCATATTCATTTAAGATTGGGTGGGAAACCATCTGGTGACCTGGTGCAGCCTGAACAACTTGGAGATCAATGCTCTAAAGACAGTAAAGAACCGAGTGGCGCCTGCCCCCGTCACAGGGTGTTGATGCTACAGAAGTTCAACCTGGCATAGACAATTATGTTACACGTCTACACCTCTGTCATTGGGTCCATCCTCACCTCCTCCATCCTTTTGAGACACTTCCCACTGGCAGGAGGCTGCAGTCCATCAGGACAAAAACCTCATGCCATGAGAACATCCCTTCCCTCCCCCCACCTGCTGCTTCCTCATCAACAAGGCCCAGGGCCCCTTCTGACTCTGACTTTGACCCTCCACACCCTAAATGTTACATTAACGCATTACACATTTGATTTAACATCTTTTGGATTACTATGTCTTAATAAGGTATCTTGCATATTTGAATATTCTGCATACTGTGAACTTTTGCCCGCTACCTGGTGCACATTACTGCACAAATGCACAGCGCTTTAATTCAAAACATATTGGATGTATATATTTATATCTTCTAGTACTTGATTTTTCTCTTCATTATATTTTTATTTAATGTTTGTTATGCACCAAACACCAAGACAAATTCCCTGTAAGTGAAAAACTACTTGGTTAAACCTGTTTCTGAGAACAAACGTGTTGACCATGACACAGTTACACCAGTCAAATAGTTTAAACAAGATAAAGTCCTGCAAACTAACAGTACACTACAATAATATATTAGTGTTATACGTGTATACTGTACCAGTACCACCATGACCAGATCTTCCAATTGTCCAATTGGAATTAACAACAAACCTGCCGTGATGACAAACAACGCGCTCATTGGATGCCCTTTCCGTGACGCGATAGGTAAGTCAGTACTGATTGGTTGCTCGGCTCGCCTTTAGCCGAGGACGTATCCCCTCACAGCTGTACCGGAACACGAGCACCCTACACAGAGGTACAGTAATATTTAAAATTATAGACTTTATATTAATAATATGGCAGTACAGCTCATATATACGTTCATATTAGCATGTAGTGCAGCATTTACTGTTTGTTAACGCAACTAATGATTCACATTTTTATGAAGTCACACACGTAACGTTGATGGTCGGTTAGGAAGTTATATAAATGTGATCACTTTCGTATGTTTTCACAGGATACATTTACACTTATGGTTAGAAAAACTTATATATTCAATAATGTGCATCAGCTCACGGTTTGTTATTGTTAAAGGAAGACAACTGCTGTAAAGTAAAAAAAAAAAAAAAAAAACGTTTGGCGTGATATGTGATTACTGTGTAATGTATATAACAGCTATTGAACCTGACCAGCATTAAAGTATAGAGACAAAAACTGTATGGACCTGTTTTGTCAACATTTGATTTAGTTACTGCTCTATTATACTTTTAAAGAAGAAATGTTTTCACAGTGTTAATGATTTATCTTTATGACGTTTATATAACTCGCTAAAACAACTTGTTTTATTCTTGCTAAACAGCCAGATAAATAACAGGTGAAGGTCACTTGATATGTCAGTCAGCCACATTGGGAAAACAGAATTGCTTTATGGCATAAAAACGTGCTAAAGAGTTTGATTGTGATAACAGACGGTGGAGAAAAGCTGTAAAGCAACATTTATACGCCCCTTAGCGATCCGGTAAGGTAATTTTTCAAGGACTTCATCGTAAAAAATGTACAAACACTTTAACAATTCACTATATAAACACTTAAAATGAAATAGTTGATAGCACATGTAGTCATTATGACACAGTAGGAAAGCTGTCTACATGCATGAACAAACACTTTCCAGGCAGGTTTAAACATATTCTCATACTCCAAGGTCCACTTACTAGATTTCCTCGAGAGCTTTCAATCTCATCTAATTCCAACTGCGTTTTATCATACTGTTATTATCAGTTATACATGTTGCTTTTGATAAACATAAATAAACGTGATAAGCACTCTTCTTTTAAACCTTTAAAAAAAAAGAAATGTTACCAAAAACACGTCTCAAGAGAGAAAAGAGCCTCTGGCATGCAGTGTACTTTTAACATTTTTTTTATAGTGAGTCTTTACATGATGGTTGAATGTCAGATTAATTTCTCCCTGTGTTTCTTTCCCATACTTCAGATTCAACCATGGATCTTGTGCTGAATGTTGCAGACTATTACTTCTTCACCCCGTATGTGTACCCTACATCGTGGCCTGAGGACGGGGCCCTGCGTCAGATTATCAGCCTGTTAGTAGTGACAAACCTCGGCGCTGCAGTCCTGTACCTGGGCCTGGGAGCCATCAGTTACTATTTCATCTTTGACCACAATCTGAAGAAACACCCACACTACTTAGAGGTATGAAGTCTGTATCTCATTTGGTGTAGTTAAAAAGTAAAAGTGATGTCACTGCTAAAACTGGTGCAATCAATTGAACTTTGCAACTACATGGCTGGATACATTTATTGGACAACCTGTATGATAAAATGCAATCTAGTTATGCAATGAATAGCACCTTTCTGAAGCTTATTATGCTTGATTCTGTTGAGGAGTCGACTCAGTGTTATGGTTTTGGTATTGCTGGATTAAATTATATTCTACCTTATGTTCAATAAAATTGTCACATAGAATATATAATACTGTCAACAAATTCTGCAAATCTAGTAGCGAATCAGTCTGTGTCTCAATACTTTACAATTTCCCTGTTCTGTGTGTCACTCATCGCCAACCTGTAACTTCAATAACAAAGACAAACTAAGTCAATAAATCCAAAAGAAGTGTAATAAAAAGTTCAAAAAACAAAATCCATTACAGAGAACACAAGGAGCAGGAACAAGGGGAGAGGAACCAAAACAGAACACAGGACTGACAAAGACACAAAGGGACACAGGGAATAAATACACAAGGCAGGACAACTAGACGCAGGTAAACCTAACGAGGGACAGGTGAAAACAATCAGGATGCAACAGAATCAAAACTGGCAGGGAAACGCAACAAAAAGGCAGGAAATAAAGACACAGAGAGGGGAGAACACAAAACCATGACCATCACAAATTAGTAGTTCAATTAGTTTTTTAAGGTTTAAGACTGAGTAGTTTCCTAAAACAGCTGGTTTCTGTAGCTTTTAGCAGGAGTACATAGTGTATTTGTTGGGAACCATTTGGAGCGCTAGTGAGTATTGAATGTTGAAGGTAGTAAAGGGTAACAATGAGGCTGATGAAAGTGTTTTTAATGGCACAGAGAAATAAGCTGCTGTGTATACACAATGATTGTTGGTAGGCACAGTGGACTGGTTGCACAGCAACAGTTTGGCATGTCATACATGTAGCAGGAAACTCACAGGTGTATTAATGGTGGCCGCATTCCACTTAGAGGAGGCCCTGCTATTGTGCATGCTGGTTCACTGTCACTTACTTTCTGGGACACTTAAAAGAGAACTGAGCCGCTGTTACTGTTATTAAGTTCACATTCCATCTTATTTATTTAATCAATTCTTTTAAATGTATGTTTTTTCATTTGTTTTCTATTTAGAATCAGGTTCAGAGGGAAATCAAATATGCGATGACCTCTCTGCCCTGGATCAGCATTCCCACAGTGGCCTTGTTTTTTGCTGAAGTTCGAGGATACAGCAAACTGTATGACAATGTCAGTGACTCTCCGCTGGGTAAGTTGAAGAATGACATTATCATCTATCAGTTGTTCTGTAATCTTGTTGTTTGCATGTCATTAGGCAGAAATACTGAACTCACCGACTTCTTGGTGGTGACGACATGGTCTATGTGCTTTTAGGTTGGCCTGGTCTTTTCTTGAGTATGATCTCCTTCCTGCTTTTCACTGACATGTGTATCTACTGGATTCATCGGTTCCTACATCATAAGCTTATTTACAAGGTGAGCACAACTGTTGTTCTTGTTTGGGCTATGCATTTTCATTAACACACTAGTCTGACACAGTATTATTACTAAAACATAGATTTTGGTCCAAATCACATTCATTTCTGTTACAACACAATAACACTGCCAGTATGATTGTATCAATCTAATTCCCCCTCATATGTAATTCCTTAATATCTACAATAAGTAACATTTAAAGGGGTAATCCACACAGATTACTGAAAGCATATTTTCTCATGGTATCTAGTCATGTAGATCATTTTGGTTTGATAAGTACTAATGTTTTCTTTTCTACTGACTGTATAACCCAGTATCTAGAAAGGTCCCTTTCCGTTGACACAAACTGGGCTTTCATATTTGAGTAAGGTGACAAATGACAGAAATGACCAGAATGCATTTTTATTACACCAAATAAAGACATATTTTGTTTTTCTTAGGCTATGCATGACCAAATATATATTGTTTACCTAAAAGTCCTTTACAGACAATGAAATGTACATCACGTTATCTTACATTTTGGCGTTACTCATGTTTGGGGTCAGTTAGATCCCAGAGAGGTCTAATTCCCTGTCAGATCTTATAGACCTTATACTCCAATAACAGAAATCCCAAATAGACGTATTTTGATGTGGAAGGGCTTATGCTGTTTAAAAAATATAGTCAGCACAAATCACAGATGAAGAGCAGAAGAAAATCCATTGTATTTAACTGTGATTTACAGGTGAGGTAACACATTCTGTTGTAAACGTTCATCAGTTCAAAAACATGCAAGCCATAAATTATGGAGCTGAAAAACAATGCTAAGTATATCTCTAAGTATAGTATTACAGAGGGCCAGCAGTCGTCAGGATCCTAAACAACATGTTAGATTTAAGTCAAATTAGTATTCTGTCATTTAGTCCGTAACATTACACCAAAGTAAATCAGCATTGAACTACTGTTAACCCATTTTACTTCATCTCTCCATATCTCTGTTTTTAACATGGTCACTTTTGACACTTTTGTATATACCATAAATAGATGGAAATCATGCACAGTGATATAGATTTTTAGAGAAAGCAATAACTGTCTCTCTCTCTGACCTCTCTATTCTCATATCCCCAAACAGCTCTTTCACAAACCACACCACATATGGAAGATCCCCACTCCTTTTGCCAGCCATGCCTTTCATCCGGTAGACGGCTTCCTGCAAGGACTCCCATACCACATTTACCCCTTCCTCTTCCCCCTGCACAAGGTGCTCTACTTGGCCCTGTACATTTTTGTCAACATCTGGACCATCTCTATCCACGATGGTGACTATCGTGTCCCCAATGCCCTGACAAGTGTCATCAATGGCTCAGCTCACCACACAGACCACCACCTCTTCTTCGACTACAATTATGGCCAGTACTTCACACTGTGGGACCGTGTGGGACGCTCCTACAGGCACCCATCGGCTCTGATGGGCAAGGGTCCCCATGATCTGATCCGGAAACTTCAAGCAGAGGGAAAGACAGAGAAAACCCTAAAGGACAAGTGATTGGACATTCTCAGAGAGGCGTCCCATGTAAGGAGGAGTAATAGTTGGGGAATTTATGATTAATTACAAAAAGTGATATCTATTTTTATAAAGACAATGTGCTACATTCATGTTAAAGTCCTATTCACACTGGACTATTTTACCACATCTGTGTTTCATGCAACACATTCATATGTGATTAGTGAAGTCTGTATTTTACTCAAATTTACTGATGATGGACGCATGAAGAGACACTTTTCATTGCTGTGTGGGGTAAACCATGTTAGCACAAGCTTAGATCAAATGGTGCAGAACTACAGTATATTCACAAAAACATCTATCCGTTTGCAGGTCACCCATTTCATAATTTTTCGAGATTTCGCTCTTCTGATGGATTTGAGCTCGCTCTATCTGCAAATGGGTCTCCATGCTGTCGCCAGATGAGCCTGCTGAATATGCGTCCAAAATGTTGTTGAAAGTTCTTATTTGTAATCGCCAACACAGCCTCTGTTTTTCACAACCGAGAAAGAGGAAGATCGGTGCAGACAAAAAAAAAAAAAACGACTAAGATGCCAATTAGCACAGGACTAATATTATCAAATGACCTCTGTGTTTGGTGAAATATGGTAAGTAATTTCCAGTGGAATTTTTACTTTACAACTTGCGGGATTAACAACTTCTTCAATAATTACAAATTACGAGAGGTCCCTAGGTAATACTAGTCACATTATAAGACAATACGTTAGAAAACATAGTACAGGAATGAACCTGAGTATAATTTGAGCTCCTGCACTATGCTTGCCAAATATCACCAATTGCCTGTTGTGAGTGTGATTGATATTATTAGATTTAAGGACTGGTGTTACAAGGGTCGATTTTGAATGCACATTAGATTTAAAGTACTAAAGTACTCTACAAACATGGCAATACAGCAACTGCTTCAAAGGAAAATTCTGGTGTTTTTGACTAAAGCTTACACTGACCACCTGTGTTACAGAGATATCAGCCCAGTTTTACATAAATAAATCCTCTAAGTCTGACAGAAAGCCCCCTTGACCAGCTACTGCAGGTAACTGCATAGAGATTTACTTACAGGACAACCAACAGGCTAACACATTTTCCTTAAAGGAAAGGCTCTAGTCCATCAGGCAGAAAGGTTGTGCCTTCTGATTGGAGCAGTTAGTCATTACAAGGCTATTTTACCAAGCAATGACAGTAAAACAAACATTCAAAAAAATCTGGTCTATGGGATATATATATATATATATCAGTGCCACAATAATTGTTACCTTTGAAACAGTTCCTGGAGTAATGCTTAGTAATAGTTACCTATTCTTGAGCAGTTTTCTCACGTCAGACTGACTTATCTGACAAGAGTAACCTGCAATCATCCCCTCATGATACTAACTTGGTACAGTCGGACTATTTCTCTCAATAGTTAATCAAGGTTCTTGGTTCTTTGGTTCTATAAATGTTGCTGCTGTACACTAATATACAATATGAGTACACATTAAATGTTTTCAAATTTCTCTGTGGTTTTGTTTTGTATTCCTGCAATGAAACTCACTTGTAGTTTGTGACCTTGACAAAGAATCACAAATGAAGGTCCACTACAGGCATGTAATTGTAGTAACAGAGTATGCGTGTCAAGAAACCCATATTTGTGACAACTGAACAAGCTCCATCCACTGATGAAGACCTTGTAATATGGTTGATAGCTCAGGAAAAAGCTAGTCCACCTTGAGGGATTTTTTTATCAAACTAATTGTAGGATCATACAGTTAAGACTTGGATGTGTATGATTTGTTTGTTGTAAGCAGCCAAACAATTCAGATCACTCTCTAATTATATTTTAATACATCCATTTATTTCCTAGTACAGACTACATACCGTACTACACTTTTACTTTTTACTTCTACACTTGCAAAGTGTAAAATTTCTGGCATCAAATAAAAGAACATTGAGATACAAAATTGACTTCCTGATGTTTGCAAATGCAAATAAGTAGATCCAGTGTGTCATATGCAGGAAGCAAGCAGGAAGACCATGAGATTATATAGCATCTTTTTCAGCTTTGTAAGTCTTACATACAAAAGTGCACACAAGACAGAAACAACCAGAAGATTATCTGTTTGTTACAGCAGACAGGATTTGAAAAGAGAAGGTACAAAAGAGAGGTTATGGGATGGACAAAGCCTTTCTACACATGCCATTGTCAGGCTCCTAGTCCATGGGGACAGACAGGCAGTGTGCAGCAGTGTCGTGTCAGTAATGGAGATCATCTCAGCAGAAAAAGAAGGGCATCCAGAGGAAGGATCGCATTGCTGTCCCTGCTGCCATGCCTGCCAGTAATCCCAGTGCTACATTCTCCATCACTCCATCAAATGGGTCCCTCTGAACAACCACCTGGTGGGTTCCTTAGAGAAAAGACAGAGGGAGTTTATTTTGAGCTTGTAGGCTGATCCATGTCTGCTCGCATTTTTGACAGCATTTTTACCCCATCTTGTGCAAGTGTCTTATCATTTCAGTTGATATTACACAAGATTCATATTGCCAAATAAAGTCAAATTACCACAAACTGACACACAGCAAACCTAAGGCCAGTTCATATTCCTGAATATGAGTACTTCGCTGTCATATGAAGTCTCCTCTGTGCACTGTGCCTGATGGAAACTTGGCAGTCAGGTAAGGAAAGATTAGCAGGATAAGTACACAATGCACAGAAAGTGGGAGAAACCAAGGATTCGTGTGGGGTTTTTTTTATTTTGCAGTTCAATTATGTTAACAGCACTTTTTCCCCACAGCACAAATGTCTAAATTCTGCTTCACCTTCTACTTCCAGTAAAACAAAAACTGGTGGAAAAACATTGAATCCTTTATTTTGTTGGCCCTAAAAGTTGTCAAAGTTAATGATGTTGAGTCTATGCTTGTGTGCTTTTAAGCTTTTGTGCTAACATACCTGGTCCTGCTCCAGGTGTGATGTAGACTGTATGATAGCTGTTGATGGGGATCGCCTGATAAGAGTCATCATACGGGTCATATGTGAACACCTGCAGAAAGAGAATACTTTTTTAAAACATGCTTTTAAAATTGAGGTAGAAATACCAAACACCACTGAGAGTGTTTCAGCTCTGACAGCATGAACATGGATGACTCACCGGGTTTCTCCTGGTGTCTAGCAGAGTCAGTTTCCATGCTCTGAGAAAGAACATGAACAGGAATGAACAACTGATGGATCGTTGTAAAAGGAGGCAGAGCAGACAAGACAAGAGTGAAAGTGAGAGTACTTACATGGATTCATCCTCACTGTTGGCACACAGGTTGACTGTTGAGCCGCCTCTCAGCTGAACCACAACAAGATTGTCCCTGGGATTAGTCTCTGGAGGAGTCACATCTACAGAATACAACAAGTTATTACAAAAACATATATTACAAGTAATACACCCAAAAATCAGCATATTGTCTTCTGACCTCAGAGAAAGATATGAGCCTCTTTATTATACATTATGTTTAGGTAATTCTGACAGTTTGCAAGACCTTTACCTGCAATTTAACAAATAAAATAGCATACCAATAAATAATTATTTTAATGATCAATTGCACTATTCCTCATTTTCTCAATTAATCGAGTTGTCTCATCCATAAAATGTCAGAAAATGGTGCAAAATGTTGACCATGAAGGCCAAAGTGACATCCTCAAATGTCTTGAGGGCTAAATATTCAACACCAAATATTCACATTTAAGAAGCTGATTTTTTTTTTTTAATGAAGAAAAAAAGATTAATTGATAATCAAAATAGTTGTTGATTCATTGAATTGTTGATTAACTAACTGATTCATCAACTAATTGTTGCAGCTTTTAGATAGTACATATGGGTTATATGTTGACTATAATGTGATGAAACTAAGAATCAGGCATTTGGACAGTGAAACACCTGGCGAGCATCACCTTTATAAGATTTACTGGATTCATGTTTTCTGAAAGGGGTAAATACATATGTATGTACTCAGGTCATGGAAAAAAATGGGTTTTTGGTGGTCACAATTTAAATACTATCAGCATTTTTTAAGGAGTAGAGCTACGCCTACAGAAGAGCATCTGTCAAACTAGTCTTGGAAGTCCCTAAAAAAGTTTAGGGATGTACGGACCTGATAACTGAGGCCACAACAGACAGCTGGTTTGTTCTTATTTTTGTGAAACCATCTGTGATTTTTCTTAAGCTATGTGTATTGTTATCATTGCATGAAGAAGCAGGGTGAATGAACAGATTTTGCACTGTAGGGGGCATCTGGTTGTGTAAAATGGTCTCTTACTCTTTAGCTGCTAAATGCCCCTGCAGAGCAATCATCAAACAACAGCTGTGAAAGAGACTACTTGTATACCGTATATGCTATATACAAATCTTTATTTTAGATGGTTTTTGCAATTAGTATGCAAGAAAACTGTTTTATACTAACAGGAAATGATAACTCCACCGCTGGACATCAGTCAAGCTGCAAATTAAACTAGACATAAAAATGTCTTTCCAAAAGTTTTTTTTTTCTTCTTCTTCTTGTTTTCTGAAGTGTGCCTGGAGCATTGTGCCTTGCATTGTGGGAAAACAGTGTGCATCAACAGCATACTAAAGATGTGTGTATTTTTAATATACAAACTCAGTGTTTGGATCTAATTTGGTTCGTCATTTCTCTGGTGTGAACACAGTACATACTCAAAACCTGCTTAGAATTATTGTGAATTATTGGGAGTATGAAACTGGGACACAGCTCTAGAGACAACCGCATGATAGCTGCCTTTACTCTGACTTCAACAGCTGACAAGGCACATTGTTGGTTTTGTCCAAATTGAGGCCCACTCAATAGATCATATAGCTTTTTCAAATGGCAGCACTGCAACACTTTTCAGCTCCTGGCGTTCAGTTTTTGTTCAAGCTCAGTTCTGTGATAATATTTGAGCTGTACTTTGTGGTATTTATCTGGGCTGGGCAGAAATTAAATATCATCATATATCAACCTTTGATGGTGTTAATATAATAATATGATCGTAATGTGATTATTTTATTGATAATTGATCATTTTAATCCTATTCGCTCATTGCACTGAATATCAGTGTATGTTATTCTTCCATATATTTGCCATATTTCAATGTAGAGTATATCAATACTGCAAAAGTATAAAAGTATTGTGATACTGATTGCCGCCATGTCAACCAGCCATGACTGCGAAGGTCCGTTTGTCTCTGTTGAGGAGCTCTGACAATCACAGTTCCTTTGTCCATGTTATTGCATATGTTGTCCGTTATATCAATTGTTCTGTGCATTATTTTATATCATTCAGCTAGACCAGTGTTTCTCAAACTTTTTACACTGCGTACCACCTCAGAAAAAATGTGGCTCTCTGGGTATCATCATTATAACAGACATTAAATACAGCAGCATAGTCCTCCCCTTTTCAGCTACAGACAGTTTACACAGGAGGCAGGTTCATTCCTAATAAGAAGAATATTTAGAGTTGACTGTTGTTGAATCATGAACAGAACCAGTTCAAGAACCACAGCTAATTTGATGGAAAAGGGGTACTTCTGATTTGCACTTCTTACCATCACATTTTAGCTTATAATGAATCCTGGATGTATGTATTTATGTGCATGAACATGACTGCAGGCTGATATAAAAACTAGGAAATGTTTTTAATTTAAAAAGTACCACTACAGGGAGGCTGCATACCACCAGTGGTACACATACCATAGTTTAAGAACCACTGAGCTCGACATTTCTGGTATGTTAGGGAACTTTGGGAGCTTAAATAAAATTTAATGCTGCATTAAAATTTACAACATAAATGCAAGTCTGTGAACAAGTTGTTCTCCACCAACTCCTGAGGAAAATATCTGAATTTTTACCTGCTAAATGTTCCACTACATCCATCAGCTAGTCACTAACTCTAACCTCTCTAAAATTATACATTTGATCTATTGTTAATAATAAATTATGTTGTATTTAAAGAAATAATCACAGTGCAGTTTGAAGAGGTACATTTGTGATTTTGAGTAATGCTGATAACCTCAAAATATTTTTTTTCAAAAACATGAAATGGCACTGTGCTTTACCTCCACATTCCAGACCAGATCTCACATCTACGCATGCTGTTTTGAGGCTGATGCGGTGCTCCAACTCTCGCCTGCTGTCAGTCTTATAGAAGCAAAGACTCCCATCGATCCAAAGGTCACACCAGTTTAACTTCCAGCGTTTTAGGACAGAAGCTAGAGAAGAGAAGCATGTCAGTGTACTATTAGTGTTTGTCCTTAAAGGAGCTCAGGTGTAAAGTAAGATTGGTAAAATATCGCAAATTGACCATTCATTGATCTCAAAAGGAACTGCTGATTCAATGCTATGATTAATAACCTAAATGTAAGAAGTCAGTCATCAGTTCTCCATTGACTGTCCTGGGTAAGCCACTTAAAGACATGGCCAGGGACAATTAATGGGATTATAAGTAACAAAGTTTCATAACAAGCTCAGTTTACTTTCTAGAAAATGCTCAGTATATCTCATTCCAAGTATAGTCTCCCTAAGACAATAACACCTCTGAAGTTTGCCCACCATACAAGTTAATTTTTAAATGTGCTCAATCTTGGTAAAAATTCTTAAATAACTATTCTGACAAAAAAGTATGTTATTCATTTATTTAACAGAACCAATATGAATAGATATATTATTATGAATTTATTTTTATCTCACAAATATCAGTATTCACCAAAAAAGTATTGGCTGAGCTCACAAGCTCTGCACTGTAAAGGTCAATGACCATGATGGTCAGTCGTTCTGTGAAAGGAGTTCTGAAAAAAACAAAACAAAATATCAACATCCGTGTCAATTTTGGTGTCAAATTTATGAATATATTTCTTCCGTGGTTAAAAAAATAAAGCTATAACTTATCCTGATTTTCATTCACAATAAATGCATATATTTTTTAGCCTTTAAAATGTCAGCAGACAGGGAACATGTTGGCCTAAGGGTTAAGGTACTGACCATGAACTCCAACAGTTCATGTCTGACTAGGGATGTCATATCTCTGCTGTCAACTATATAATGACACTACTAAAATCTTATTTTGTCTAAACAATAACTTATTGAACAAAAGTTTTAAATAAAGAAAGAACAAAGTTAATAATGAGATTGAGAAAAAAAACTTAAAGTCTTCAAATTGGAGAAACTGGAACCTAGACATTTCACTTTATTTACAATTTTACTTTTTTCTTTAAATAAATTCATCTAAAAGAATAATTATTACTGAAACTGTTGCCAGCACAAGTTTAAAAAAATAAGATCTTGAGTCTGTACTCCTTCCATCATAAAAGATGCACCCCTTGATGGCTGCTGTTAAACACACACACTGAAAAAAAATTACAATTCCTGTACTACTCACTCTGTCTCCACAGCCAGCCTGACCTCAGGAGCGCCATGTGTTTAGTTATTGTCCCAGTTATTCTAATAACAACAATCCGGAAGAAGCAAAAGGGAGAAATTAAAGTTTTGGTAATTATAAGACTAAAATTTCCAGCAGATGGTTTTGGACTCTGTCTCGGTTTATATCCCCTCCGTCCCACTGTGTGAGGTACTGGTAGGTTAATCTAGCTCTGGCCAGGAATAAGGCTGACTCATAGGATCATTCTGGATTAAAGGGTGTTCAGCCACACCCTCTCATCTTCTTCGCTCTTTCTAGAGTGATTTCCCATCTGACTCTCACATCCTGTGTCATGCCTTGTTTATATTGTTGAATACTTGTGTTACAATGACATGAACTAACTCTGTCCCATTTGCTTATGTGTACGTTCTTTATATAACATTCGGTTGATGCTGCTGATGTTAATCCCAGCACTGAAATAACAACATGAGGATTAGCCTAATTGTAACAGTCCCCAGGTCAGTTATGAGACTCTTCCCAAGCTGTCTCGTGAAATCTTTATATTTATACGTTAGAAAAAAACACAGTCTCTTGTGTCAGCTGAGTGATCTGATTAGATATTTACAGCAGTTTCTTAATGCAGCCAATGAGCCAGTGTTTTTGTTATTTTTATAGTCATTTACTGCAGTCAAACATGCAAACTTATGATCATACACCAATTGTGACGTTTGTTATCATCAAGTGGCAAACTCTGGTGGTGGGAAATGAAGCATCAAATGTGTAACACTTCACATTGGTGAGACAGGTGACAAGGTGGTAACAAAAACAGGCAGCTGTTTGTCACACTCGAGTCTGTCTAACTCTCTGACGTCCTGCTGTGTGTTCCCTTCGATAGCTCAGTTGGTAGAGCGGAGGACTGTAGGTCCATGATGACAGTTATCCTTAGGTCGCTGGTTCAACTCCGGCTCGAAGGATGGCCTTTTAGCTCGTGTCCAATGCGTGTCTGTTGAGGTTCCAGAGAAGCCAAAGCATACGTTTCAGAGCCGTGCATTTACTTCTTTGCTCTGTTTGGACAAACGTAAAGGTTTTTCCATTAAGAGCCTGGACGCTTTTGAGATCGCTCGCTGTGTGCTCCCTTCGATAGCTCAGTTGGTAGAGCGGAGGACTGTAGGCTCATAAAGAAAGACAGGCATCCTTAGGTCGCTGGTTCAACTCCGGCTCGAAGGACGTGCTTTTCATCAGCGTCAAACGTGCGCCACTTTACATCAGTGAGACGCCAAACCAGAGAATTGCGTTGCTTGAGATGTCCCCACGCCAAAACCTTGCTCACATCTGCCGCTACAGGGCATGAGCCATGTCAAAGTCGGCGCAGAGGCAACGCAGCGAAATACACTTTCTGATGGCTGTGTGTTGGTGTTCCCGAAGGACTTGAAGCACGCGGTTACGACATTTCTCCTCTCAACTTACCTTTATCGTTGAGGCATCTCCGGCTCGAAAGCCGTGCCTTTCGCCTGAGTCCGTTTGGTGTCTTTTCAGGTATAAAAGATGTGAACGCAGTCGTTTTTCAGACCTGTGGGATCCATTGCCTGATTTGCTAGTAAAATAAGGAAAGCTGGTCAATGTTGCTTGGCACATTGAGTGGCTGACCTCAGTCTTTCGTCAGCTTGTCACGAACGTACCAGTGTTAAACAAGCATGTACGTCGAGCAAGACGGGTGGCTGTTTGTCACACTCGAGTCTGTCTAACTCTCTGACGTCCTGCTGCGTGTTCCCTTCGATAGCTCAGTTGGTAGAGCGGAGGACTGTAGGTCCATGATGACAGTTATCCTTAGGTCGCTGGTTCAACTCCGGCTCGAAGGATGGCCTTTTAGCTCGTGTCCAATGCGTGTCTGTTGAGGTTCCAGAGAAGCCAAAGCATACGTTTCAGAGCCGTGCATTTACTTCTTTGCTCTGTTTGGACAAACGAAAAGGTTTTTCCATTAAGAGCCTGGACGCTTTTGAGATCGCTCGCTGTGTGCTCCCTTCGATAGCTCAGTTGGTAGAGCGGAGGACTGTAGGCTCATAAAGAAAGACAGGCATCCTTAGGTCGCTGGTTCAACTCCGGCTCGAAGGACGTGCTTTTCATCGGCGTCAAACGTGCGCCACTTTACATCAGTGAGACGCCAAACCAGAGAATTGCGTTGCTTGAGATGTCCCCACGCCAAAACCTTGCTCACATCTGCCGCTACAGGGCATGAGCCATGTCAAAGTCGGCGCAGAGGCAACGCAGCGAAATACACTTTCTGATGGCTGTGTGTTGGTGTTCCCGAAGGACTTGAAGCACGCGGTTACGACATTTCTCCTCTCAACTTACCTTTTTCGTTGAGGCATCTCCGGCTCGAAAGCCGTGCCTTTCGCCTGAGTCCGTTTGGTGTCTTTTCAGGTATAAAAGATGTGAACGCAGTCGTTTTTCAGACCTGTGGGATCCATTGCCTGATTTGCTAGTAAAATAAGGAAAGCTGGTCAATGTTGCTTGGCACATTGAGTGGCTGACCTCAGTCTTTCGTCAGCTTGTCACGAACGTACCAGTGTTAAACAAGCATGTACGTCGAGCAAGACGGGTGGCTGTTTGTCACACTCGAGTCTGTCTAACTCTCTGACGTCCTGCTGCGTGTTCCCTTCGATAGCTCAGTTGGTAGAGCGGAGGACTGTAGGTCCATGATGACAGTTATCCTTAGGTCGCTGGTTCAACTCCGGCTCGAAGGATGGCCTTTTAGCTCGTGTCCAATGCGTGTCTGTTGAGGTTCCAGAGAAGCCAAAGCACACGTTTCAGAGCCGTGCATTTACTTCTTTGCTCTGTTTGGACAAACGTAAAGGTTTTTCCATTAAGAGCCTGGACGCTTTTGAGATCGCTCGCTGTGTGCTCCCTTCGATAGCTCAGTTGGTAGAGCGGAGGACTGTAGGCTCATAAAGAAAGACAGGCATCCTTAGGTCGCTGGTTCAACTCCGGCTCGAAGGACGTGCTTTTCATCGGCGTCAAACGTGCGCCACTTTACATCAGTGAGACGCCAAACCAGAGAATTGCGTTGCTTGAGATGTCCCCACGCCAAAACCTTGCTCACATCTGCCGCTACAGGGCATGAGCCATGTCAAAGTCGGCGCAGAGGCAACGCAGCGGAATACACTTTCTGATGGCTATGTGTTGGTGTTCCCGAAGGACTTGAAGCACGCGGTTACGACATTTCTCCTCTCAACTTACCTTTATCGTTGAGGCATCTCCGGCTCGAAAGCCGTGCCTTTCGCCTGAGTCCGTTTGGTGTCTTTTCAGGTATAAAAGATGTGAACGCAGTCGTTTTTCAGACCTGTGGGATCCATTGCCTGATTTGCTAGTAAAATAAGGAAAGCTGGTCAATGTTGCTTGGCACATTGAGTGGCTGACCTCAGTCTTTCGTCAGCTTGTCACGAACTGACCAGTGTTAAACAAGCATGTACGTCGAGCAAGACGGGTGGCTGTTTGTCACACTCGAGTCTGTCTAACTCTCTGACGTCCTGCTGCGTGTTCCCTTCGATAGCTCAGTTGGTAGAGCGGAGGACTGTAGGTCCATGATGACAGTTATCCTTAGGTCGCTGGTTCAACTCCGGCTCGAAGGACGGCCTTTTAGCTCGTGTCCAATGCGTGTCTGTTGAGGTTCCAGAGAAGCCAAAGCATACGTTTCAGAGCCGTGCATTTACTTCTTTGCTCTGTTTGGACAAACGTAAAGGTTTTTCCATTAAGAGCCTGGACGCTTTTGAGATCGCTCGCTGTGTGCTCCCTTCGATAGCTCAGTTGGTAGAGCGGAGGACTGTAGGCTCATAAAGAAAAACAGGCATCCTTAGGTCGCTGGTTCAACTCCGGCTCGAAGGACGTGCTTTTCATCGGCGTCAAACGTGCGCCACTTTACATCAGTGAGACGCCAAACCAGAGAATTGCGTTGCTTGAGATGTCCCCACGCCAAAACCTTGCTCACATCTGCCGCTACAGGGCATGAGCCATGTCAGAGGCAACGCAGCGAAATACACTTTCTGATGGCTGTGTGTTGGTGTTCCCGAAGGACTTGAAGCACGCGGTTACGACATTTCTCCTCTCAACTTACCTTTATCGTTGAGGCATCTCCGGCTCGAAAGCCGTGCCTTTCGCCTGAGTCCGTTTGGTGTCTTTTCAGGTATAAAAGATGTGAACGCAGTCGTTTTTCAGACCTGTGGGATCCATTGCCTGATTTGCTAGTAAAATAAGGAAAGCTGGTCAATGTTGCTTGGCACATTGAGTGGCTGACCTCAGTCTTTCGTCAGCTTGTCACGAACGTACCAGTGTTAAACAAGCATGTACGTCGAGCAAGACGGGTGGCTGTTTGTCACACTCGAGTCTGTCTAACTCTCTGACGTCCTGCTGCGTGTTCCCTTCGATAGCTCAGTTGGTAGAGCGGAGGACTGTAGGTCCATGATGACAGTTATCCTTAGGTCGCTGGTTCAACTCCGGCTCGAAGGATGGCCTTTTAGCTCGTGTCCAATGCGTGTCTGTTGAGGTTCCAGAGAAGCCAAAGCATACGTTTCAGAGCCGTGCATTTACTTCTTTGCTCTGTTTGGACAAACGAAAAGGTTTTTCCATTAAGAGCCTGGACGCTTTTGAGATCGCTCGCTGTGTGCTCCCTTCGATAGCTCAGTTGGTAGAGCGGAGGACTGTAGGCTCATAAAGAAAGACAGGCATCCTTAGGTCGCTGGTTCAACTCCGGCTCGAAGGACGTGCTTTTCATCGGCGTCAAACGTGCGCCACTTTACATCAGTGAGACGCCAAACCAGAGAATTGCGTTGCTTGAGATGTCCCCACGCCAAAACCTTGCTCACATCTGCCGCTACAGGGCATGAGCCATGTCAAAGTCGGCGCAGAGGCAACACAGCGAAATACACTTTCTGATGGCTGTGTGTTGGTGTTCCCGAAGGACTTGAAGCACGCGGTTACGACATTTCTCCTCTCAACTTACCTTTATCGTTGAGGCATCTCCGGCTCGAAAGCCGTGCCTTTCGCCTGAGTCCGTTTGGTGTCTTTTCAGGTATAAAAGATGTGAACGCAGTCGTTTTTCAGACCTGTGGGATCCATTGCCTGATTTGCTAGTAAAATAAGGAAAGCTGGTCAATGTTGCTTGGCACATTGAGTGGCTGACCTCAGTCTTTCGTCAGCTTGTCACGAACGTACCAGTGTTAAACAAGCATGTACGTCGAGCAAGACGGGTGGCTGTTTGTCACACTCGAGTCTGTCTAACTCTCTGACGTCCTGCTGCGTGTTCCCTTCGATAGCTCAGTTGGTAGAGCGGAGGACTGTAGGTCCATGATGACAGTTATCCTTAGGTCGCTGGTTCAACTCCGGCTCGAAGGATGGCCTTTTAGCTCGTGTCCAATGCGTGTCTGTTGAGGTTCCAGAGAAGCCAAAGCACACGTTTCAGAGCCGTGCATTTACTTCTTTGCTCTGTTTGGACAAACGTAAAGGTTTTTCCATTAAGAGCCTGGACGCTTTTGAGATCGCTCGCTGTGTGCTCCCTTCGATAGCTCAGTTGGTAGAGCGGAGGACTGTAGGCTCATAAAGAAAGACAGGCATCCTTAGGTCGCTGGTTCAACTCCGGCTCGAAGGACGTGCTTTTCATCGGCGTCAAACATGCGCCACTTTACATCAGTGAGACGCCAAACCAGAGAATTGCGTTGCTTGAGATGTCCCCACGCCAAAACCTTGCTCACATCTGCCGCTACAGGGCATGAGCCATGTCAAAGTCGGCGCAGAGGCAACGCAGCGGAATACACTTTCTGATGGCTATGTGTTGGTGTTCCCGAAGGACTTGAAGCACGCGGTTACGACATTTCTCCTCTCAACTTACCTTTATCGTTGAGGCATCTCCGGCTCGAAAGCCGTGCCTTTCGCCTGAGTCCGTTTGGTGTCTTTTCAGGTATAAAAGATGTGAACGCAGTCGTTTTTCAGACCTGTGGGATCCATTGCCTGATTTGCTAGTAAAATAAGGAAAGCTGGTCAATGTTGCTTGGCACATTGAGTGGCTGACCTCAGTCTTTCGTCAGCTTGTCACGAACGTACCAGTGTTAAACAAGCATGTACGTCGAGCAAGACGGGTGGCTGTTTGTCACACTCGAGTCTGTCTAACTCTCTGACGTCCTGCTGCGTGTTCCCTTCGATAGCTCAGTTGGTAGAGCGGAGGACTGTAGGTCCATGATGACAGTTATCCTTAGGTCGCTGGTTCAACTCCGGCTCGAAGGATGGCCTTTTAGCTCGTGTCCAATGCGTGTCTGTTGAGGTTCCAGAGAAGCCAAAGCACACGTTTCAGAGCCGTGCATTTACTTCTTTGCTCTGTTTGGACAAACGTAAAGGTTTTTCCATTAAGAGCCTGGACGCTTTTGAGATCGCTCGCTGTGTGCTCCCTTCGATAGCTCAGTTGGTAGAGCGGAGGACTGTAGGCTCATAAAGAAAGACAGGCATCCTTAGGTCGCTGGTTCAACTCCGGCTCGAAGGACGTGCTTTTCATCGGCGTCAAACGTGCGCCACTTTACATCAGTGAGACGCCAAACCAGAGAATTGCGTTGCTTGAGATGTCCCCACGCCAAAACCCTGCTCACATCTGCCGCTACAGGGCATGAGCCATGTCAAAGTCGGCGCAGAGGCAACGCAGCGAAATAGACTTTCTGATGGCTGTGTGTTGGTGTTCCCGAAGGACTTGAAGCACGCGGTTACGACGTTTCTCCTCTCAACTTACCTTTATCGTTGAGGCATCTCCGGCTCGAAAGCCGTGCCTTTCGCCTGAGTCCGTTTGGTGTCTTTTCAGGTATAAAAGATGTGAACGCAGTCGTTTTTCAGACCTGTGGGATCCATTGCCTGATTTGCTAGTAAAATAAGGAAAGCTGGTCAATGTTGCTTGGCACATTGAGTGGCTGACCTCAGTCTTTCGTCAGCTTGTCACGAACGTACCAGTGTTAAACAAGCATGTACGTCGAGCAAGACGGGTGGCTGTTTGTCACACTCGAGTCTGTCTAACTCTCTGACGTCCTGCTGCGTGTTCCCTTCGATAGCTCAGTTGGTAGAGCGGAGGACTGTAGGTCCATGATGACAGTTATCCTTAGGTCGCTGGTTCAACTCCGGCTCGAAGGATGGCCTTTTAGCTCGTGTCCAATGCGTGTCTGTTGAGGTTCCAGAGAAGCCAAAGCACACGTTTCAGAGCCGTGCATTTACTTCTTTGCTCTGTTTGGACAAACGTAAAGGTTTTTCCATTAAGAGCCTGGACGCTTTTGAGATCGCTCGCTGTGTGCTCCCTTCGATAGCTCAGTTGGTAGAGCGGAGGACTGTAGGCTCATAAAGAAAGACAGGCATCCTTAGGTCGCTGGTTCAACTCCGGCTCGAAGGACGTGCTTTTCATCGGCGTCAAACGTGCGCCACTTTACATCAGTGAGACGCCAAACCAGAGAATTGCGTTGCTTGAGATGTCCCCACGCCAAAACCCTGCTCACATCTGCCGCTACAGGGCATGAGCCATGTCAAAGTCGGCGCAGAGGCAACGCAGCGAAATAGACTTTCTGATGGCTGTGTGTTGGTGTTCCCGAAGGACTTGAAGCACGCGGTTACGACGTTTCTCCTCTCAACTTACCTTTATCGTTGAGGCATCTCCGGCTCGAAAGCCGTGCCTTTCGCCTGAGTCCGTTTGGTGTCTTTTCAGGTATAAAAGATGTGAACGCAGTCGTTTTTCAGACCTGTGGGATCCATTGCCTGATTTGCTAGTAAAATAAGGAAAGCTGGTCAATGTTGCTTGGCACATTGAGTGGCTGACCTCAGTCTTTCGTCAGCTTGTCACGAACGTACCAGTGTTAAACAAGCATGTACGTCGAGCAAGACGGGTGGCTGTTTGTCACACTCGAGTCTGTCTAACTCTCTGACGTCCTGCTGCGTGTTCCCTTCGATAGCTCAGTTGGTAGAGCGGAGGACTGTAGGTCCATGATGACAGTTATCCTTAGGTCGCTGGTTCAACTCCGGCTCGAAGGATGGCCTTTTAGCTCGTGTCCAATGCGTGTCTGTTGAGGTTCCAGAGAAGCCAAAGCATACGTTTCAGAGCCGTGCATTTACTTCTTTGCTCTGTTTGGACAAACGAAAAGGTTTTTCCATTAAGAGCCTGGACGCTTTTGAGATCGCTCGCTGTGTGCTCCCTTCGATAGCTCAGTTGGTAGAGCGGAGGACTGTAGGCTCATAAAGAAAGACAGGCATCCTTAGGTCGCTGGTTCAACTCCGGCTCGAAGGACGTGCTTTTCATCGGCGTCAAACGTGCGCCACTTTACATCAGTGAGACGCCAAACCAGAGAATTGCGTTGCTTGAGATGTCCCCACGCCAAAACCTTGCTCACATCTGCCGCTACAGGGCATGAGCCATGTCAAAGTCGGCGCAGAGGCAACGCAGCGAAATACACTTTCTGATGGCTGTGTGTTGGTGTTCCCGAAGGACTTGAAGCACGCGGTTACGACATTTCTCCTCTCAACTTACCTTTATCGTTGAGGCATCTCCGGCTCGAAAGCCGTGCCTTTCGCCTGAGTCCGTTTGGTGTCTTTTCAGGTATAAAAGATGTGAACGCAGTCGTTTTTCAGACCTGTGGGATCCATTGCCTGATTTGCTAGTAAAATAAGGAAAGCTGGTCAATGTTGCTTGGCACATTGAGTGGCTGACCTCAGTCTTTCGTCAGCTTGTCACGAACGTACCAGTGTTAAACAAGCATGTACGTCGAGCAAGACGGGTGGCTGTTTGTCACACTCGAGTCTGTCTAACTCTCTGACGTCCTGCTGCGTGTTCCCTTCGATAGCTCAGTTGGTAGAGCGGAGGACTGTAGGTCCATGATGACAGTTATCCTTAGGTCGCTGGTTCAACTCCGGCTCGAAGGATGGCCTTTTAGCTCGTGTCCAATGCGTGTCTGTTGAGGTTCCAGAGAAGCCAAAGCATACGTTTCAGAGCCGTGCATTTACTTCTTTGCTCTGTTTGGACAAACGAAAAGGTTTTTCCATTAAGAGCCTGGACGCTTTTGAGATCGCTCGCTGTGTGCTCCCTTCGATAGCTCAGTTGGTAGAGCGGAGGACTGTAGGCTCATAAAGAAAGACAGGCATCCTTAGGTCGCTGGTTCAACTCCGGCTCGAAGGACGTGCTTTTCATCGGCGTCAAACGTGCGCCACTTTACATCAGTGAGACGCCAAACCAGAGAATTGCGTTGCTTGAGATGTCCCCACGCCAAAACCTTGCTCACATCTGCCGCTACAGGGCATGAGCCATGTCAAAGTCGGCGCAGAGGCAACGCAGCGAAATACACTTTCTGATGGCTGTGTGTTGGTGTTCCCGAAGGACTTGAAGCACGCGGTTACGACATTTCTCCTCTCAACTTACCTTTATCGTTGAGGCATCTCCGGCTCGAAAGCCGTGCCTTTCGCCTGAGTCCGTTTGGTGTCTTTTCAGGTATAAAAGATGTGAACGCAGTCGTTTTTCAGACCTGTGGGATCCATTGCCTGATTTGCTAGTAAAATAAGGAAAGCTGGTCAATGTTGCTTGGCACATTGAGTGGCTGACCTCAGTCTTTCGTCAGCTTGTCACGAACGTACCAGTGTTAAACAAGCATGTACGTCGAGCAAGACGGGTGGCTGTTTGTCACACTCGAGTCTGTCTAACTCTGTGACGTCCTGCTGCGTGTTCCCTTCGATAGCTCAGTTGGTAGAGCGGAGGACTGTAGGTCCATGATGACAGTTATCCTTAGGTCGCTGGTTCAACTCCGGCTCGAAGGATGGCCTTTTAGCTCGTGTCCAATGCGTGTCTGTTGAGGTTCCAGAGAAGCCAAAGCATACGTTTCAGAGCCGTGCATTTACTTCTTTGCTCTGTTTGGACAAACGAAAAGGTTTTTCCATTAAGAGCCTGGACGCTTTTGAGATCGCTCGCTGTGTGCTCCCTTCGATAGCTCAGTTGGTAGAGCGGAGGACTGTAGGCTCATAAAGAAAGACAGGCATCCTTAGATCGCTGGTTCAACTCCGGCTCGAAGGACGTGCTTTTCATCGGCGTCAAACGTGCGCCACTTTACATCAGTGAGACGCCAAACCAGAGAATTGCGTTGCTTGAGATGTCCCCACGCCAAAACCTTGCTCACATCTGCCGCTACAGGGCATGAGCCATGTCAAAGTCGGCGCAGAGGCAACGCAGCGAAATACACTTTCTGATGGCTGTGTGTTGGTGTTCCCGAAGGACTTGAAGCACGCGGTTACGACATTTCTCCTCTCAACTTACCTTTATCGTTGAGGCATCTCCGGCTCGAAAGCCGTGCCTTTCGCCTGAGTCCGTTTGGTGTCTTTTCAGGTATAAAAGATGTGAACGCAGTCGTTTTTCAGACCTGTGGGATCCATTGCCTGATTTGCTAGTAAAATAAGGAAAGCTGGTCAATGTTGCTTGGCACATTGAGTGGCTGACCTCAGTCTTTCGTCAGCTTGTCACGAACGTACCAGTGTTAAACAAGCATGTACGTCGAGCAAGACGGGTGGCTGTTTGTCACACTCGAGTCTGTCTAACTCTCTGACGTCCTGCTGCGTGTTCCCTTCGATAGCTCAGTTGGTAGAGCGGAGGACTGTAGGTCCATGATGACAGTTATCCTTAGGTCGCTGGTTCAACTCCGGCTCGAAGGATGGCCTTTTAGCTCGTGTCCAATGCGTGTCTGTTGAGGTTCCAGAGAAGCCAAAGCATACGTTTCAGAGCCGTGCATTTACTTCTTTGCTCTGTTTGGACAAACGAAAAGGTTTTTCCATTAAGAGCCTGGACGCTTTTGAGATCGCTCGCTGTGTGCTCCCTTCGATAGCTCAGTTGGTAGAGCGGAGGACTGTAGGTCCATGATGACAGTTATCCTTAGGTCGCTGGTTCAACTCCGGCTCGAAGGATGGCCTTTTAGCTCGTGTCCAATGCGTGTCTGTTGAGGTTCCAGAGAAGCCAAAGCATACGTTTCAGAGCCGTGCATTTACTTCTTTGCTCTGTTTGGACAAACGTAAAGGTTTTTCCATTAAGAGCCTGGACGCTTTTGAGATGGCTCGCTGTGTGCTCCCTTCGATAGCTCAGTTGGTAGAGCGGAGGACTGTAGGCTCATAAAGAAAGACAGGCATCCTTAGGTCGCTGGTTCAACTCCAGCTCGAAGGACGTGCTTTTCATCGGCGTCAAACGTGCGCCACTTTACATCAGTGAGACGCCAAACCAGAGAATTGCGTTGCTTGAGATGTCCCCACGCCAAAACCTTGCTCACATCTGCCGCTACAGGGCATGAGCCATGTCAAAGTCGGCGCAGAGGCAACGCAGCGAAATAGACTTGCTGATGGCTGTGTGTTGGTGTTCCCGAAGGACTTGAAGCACGCGGTTACGACATTTCTCCTCTCAACTTACCTTTATCGTTGAGGCATCTCCGGCTCGAAGGCCGTGCCTTTCGCCTGAGTCCGTTTGGTGTCTTTTCAGGTATAAAAGATGTGAACGCAGTCGTTTTTCAGACCTGTGGGATCCATTGCCTGATTTGCTAGTAAAATAAGGAAAGCTGGTCAATGTTGCTTGGCACATTGAGTGGCTGACCTCAGTCTTTCGTCAGCTTGTCACGAACGTACCAGTGTTAAACAAGCATGTACGTCGAGCAAGACGGGTGGCTGTTTGTCACACTCGAGTCTGTCTAACTCTCTGACGTCCTGCTGCGTGTTCCCTTCGATAGCTCAGTTGGTAGAGCGGAGGACTGTAGGTCCATGATGACAGTTATCCTTAGGTCGCTGGTTCAACTCCGGCTCGAAGGATGGCCTTTTAGCTCGTGTCCAATGCGTGTCTGTTGAGGTTCCAGAGAAGCCAAAGCATACGTTTCAGAGCCGTGCATTTACTTCTTTGCTCTGTTTGGACAAACGTAAAGGTTTTTCCATTAAGAGCCTGGACGCTTTTGAGATGGCTCGCTGTGTGCTCCCTTCGATAGCTCAGTTGGTAGAGCGGAGGACTGTAGGCTCATAAAGAAAGACAGGCATCCTTAGGTCGCTGGTTCAACTCCGGCTCGAAGGACGTGCTTTTCATCGGCGTCAAACGTGCGCCACTTTACATCAGTGAGACGCCAAACCAGAGAATTACGTTGCTTGAGATGTCCCCACGCCAAAACCTTGCTCACATCTGCCGCTACAGGGCATGAGCCATGTCAAAGTCGGCGCAGAGGCAACGCAGCGAAATAGACTTTCTGATGGCTGTGTGTTGGTGTTTCTGAAGGACTTGAAGCACGCGGTTACGACATTTCTCCTCTCAACTTACCTTTATCGTTGAGGCATCTCCGGCTCGAAGGCCGTGCCTTTCGCCTGAGTCCGTTTGGTGTCTTTTCAGGTATAAAAGATGTGAACGCAGTCGTTTTTCAGACCTGTGGGATCCATTGCCTGATTTGCTAGTAAAATAAGGAAAGCTGGTCAATGTTGCTTGGCACATTGAGTGGCTGACCTCAGTCTTTCGTCAGCTTGTCACGAACGTACCAGTGTTAAACAAGCATGTACGTCGAGCAAGATGGGTGGCTGTTTGTCACACTCGAGTCTGTCTAACTCTCTGACGTCCTGCTGCGTGTTCCCTTCGATAGCTCAGTTGGTAGAGCGGAGGACTGTAGGTCCATGATGACAGTTATCCTTAGGTCGCTGGTTCAACTCCGGCTCGAAGGATGGCCTTTTAGCTCGTGTCCAATGCGTGTCTGTTGAGGTTCCAGAGAAGCCAAAGCATACGTTTCAGAGCCGTGCATTTACTTCTTTGCTCTGTTTGGACAAACGTAAAGGTTTTTCCATTAAGAGCCTGGACGCTTTTGAGATGGCTCGCTGTGTGCTCCCTTCGATAGCTCAGTTGGTAGAGCGGAGGACTGTAGGCTCATAAAGAAAGACAGGCATCCTTAGGTCGCTGGTTCAACTCCGGCTCGAAGGACGTGCTTTTCATCGGCGTCAAACGTGCGCCACTTTACATCAGTGAGACGCCAAACCAGAGAATTGCGTTGCTTGAGATGTCCCCACGCCAAAACCTTGCTCACATCTGCCGCTACAGGGCATGAGCCATGTCAAAGTCGGCGCAGAGGCAACGCAGCGAAATAGACTTTCTGATGGCTGTGTGTTGGTGTTCCCGAAGGACTTGAAGCACGCGGTTACGACATTTCTCCTCTCAACTTACCTTTATCGTTGAGGCATCTCCGGCTCGAAGGCCGTGCCTTTCGCCTGAGTCCGTTTGGTGTCTTTTCAGGTATAAAAGATGTGAACGCAGTCGTTTTTCAGACCTGTGGGATCCATTGCCTGATTTGCTAGTAAAATAAGGAAAGCTGGTCAATGTTGCTTGGCACATTGAGTGGCTGACCTCAGTCTTTCGTCAGCTTGTCACGAACGTACCAGTGTTAAACAAGCATGTACGTCGAGCAAGACGGGTGGCTGTTTGTCACACTCGAGTCTGTCTAACTCTCTGACGTCCTGCTGCGTGTTCCCTTCGATAGCTCAGTTGGTAGAGCGGAGGACTGTAGGTCCATGATGACAGTTATCCTTAGGTCGCTGGTTCAACTCCGGCTCGAAGGATGGCCTTTTAGCTCGTGTCCAATGCGTGTCTGTTGAGGTTCCAGAGAAGCCAAAGCATACGTTTCAGAGCCGTGCATTTACTTCTTTGCTCTGTTTGGACAAACGTAAAGGTTTTTCCATTAAGAGCCTGGACGCTTTTGAGATGGCTCGCTGTGTGCTCCCTTCGATAGCTCAGTTGGTAGAGCGGAGGACTGTAGGCTCATAAAGAAAGACAGGCATCCTTAGGTCGCTGGTTCAACTCCGGCTCGAAGGACGTGCTTTTCATCGGCGTCAAACGTGTGCCACTTTACATCAGTGAGACGCCAAACCAGAGAATTACGTTGCTTGAGATGTCCCCACGCCAAAACCTTGCTCACATCTGCCGCTACAGGGCATGAGCCATGTCAAAGTCGGCGCAGAGGCAACGCAGCGAAATAGACTTTCTGATGGCTGTGTGTTGGTGTTCCCGAAGGACTTGAAGCACGCGGTTACGACATTTCTCCTCTCAACTTACCTTTATCGTTGAGGCATCTCCGGCTCGAAGGCCGTGCCTTTCGCCTGAGTCCGTTTGGTGTCTTTTCAGGTATAAAAGATGTGAACGCAGTCGTTTTTCAGACCTGTGGGATCCATTGCCTGATTTGCTAGTAAAATAAGGAAAGCTGGTCAATGTTGCTTGGCACATTGAGTGGCTGACCTCAGTCTTTCGTCAGCTTGTCACGAACGTACCAGTGTTAAACAAGCATGTACGTCGAGCAAGACGGGTGGCTGTTTGTCACACTCGAGTCTGTCTAACTCTCTGACGTCCTGCTGCGTGTTCCCTTCGATAGCTCAGTTGGTAGAGCGGAGGACTGTAGGTCCATGATGACAGTTATCCTTAGGTCGCTGGTTCAACTCCGGCTCGAAGGATGGCCTTTTAGCTCGTGTCCAATGCGTGTCTGTTGAGGTTCCAGAGAAGCCAAAGCATACGTTTCAGAGCCGTGCATTTACTTCTTTGCTCTGTTTGGACAAACGTAAAGGTTTTTCCATTAAGAGCCTGGACGCTTTTGAGATGGCTCGCTGTGTGCTCCCTTCGATAGCTCAGTTGGTAGAGCGGAGGACTGTAGGCTCATAAAGAAAGACAGGCATCCTTAGGTCGCTGGTTCAACTCCGGCTCGAAGGACGTGCTTTTCATCGGCGTCAAACGTGCGCCACTTTACATCAGTGAGACGCCAAACCAGAGAATTGCGTTGCTTGAGATGTCCCCACGCCAAAACCTTGCTCACATCTGCCGCTACAGGGCATGAGCCATGTCAAAGTCGGCGCAGAGGCAACGCAGCGAAATACACTTTCTGATGGCTGTGTGTTGGTGTTCCCGAAGGACTTGAAGCACGCGGTTACGACATTTCTCCTCTCAACTTACCTTTATCGTTGAGGCATCTCCGGCTCGAAGGCCGTGCCTTTCGCCTGAGTCCGTTTGGTGTCTTTTCAGGTATAAAAGATGTGAACGCAGTCGTTTTTCAGACCTGTGGGATCCATTGCCTGATTTGCTAGTAAAATAAGGAAAGCTGGTCAATGTTGCTTGGCACATTGAGTGGCTGACCTCAGTCTTTCGTCAGCTTGTCACGAACGTACCAGTGTTAAACAAGCATGTACGTCGAGCAAGACGGATGGCTGTTTGTCACACTCGAGTCTGTCTAACTCTCTGACGTCCTGCTGCGTGTTCCCTTCGATAGCTCAGTTGGTAGAGCGGAGGACTGTAGGTCCATGATGACAGTTATCCTTAGGTCGCTGGTTCAACTCCGGCTCGAAGGATGGCCTTTTAGCTCGTGTCCAATGCGTGTCTGTTGAGGTTCCAGAGAAGCCAAAGCATACGTTTCAGAGCCGTGCATTTACTTCTTTGCTCTGTTTGGACAAACGTAAAGGTTTTTCCATTAAGAGCCTGGACGCTTTTGAGATGGCTCGCTGTGTGCTCCCTTCGATAGCTCAGTTGGTAGAGCGGAGGACTGTAGGCTCATAAAGAAAGACAGGCATCCTTAGTTCGCTGGTTCAACTCCGGCTCGAAGGACGTGCTTTTCATCGGTGTCAAACGTGCGCCACTTTACATCAGTGAGACGCCAAACCAGAGAATTACGTTGCTTGAGATGTTCCCAAGTTGTCGCAGATGCAACACATGAAAATACAATTTCTGATGGCTGTGTGTTGGTGTTCCCTAAGGACTGGAAGCACACGGTTACGACATTTCTCCTCTCACTTTACATACTTACGTTTATCGTTGAGGCATCTTCGGCTCCAAGGCTGTGCCTTTCGCCTGTGTCCTCCATCTCCAGGATCCCTGTCACGAACATTCCTGTTTGAAAAGAGCCTGGATGATTTTGTGACCGCTCGCTGTGTGCTCCATTCGATAGGGAGCAGATAGCGCAGATGCAACACACCGAATAAACTTTATGATGGCTGTGTGTTCCCGTTGGTGTAGTATGTTCTTGCAGGATGATAATGTAAGATTTAATCAAATTCCAGTATGTGTTCATGGTAATTAAGGAATATGACACCCAGTGCAACAGTGTGATTCAGTTATGTGGATTACATAGGTTGTAAAACAATGGAACTCATTGTTTGTCTCTTTAAATCGATTTGACAAAAATGTAGAATAAAGTTCAGCCAAATTACAATAGCTAGCTTACCATGTGAGTGTTAAATCAGGTGTTGAATCAAACATTTTTACTTGCCTCTCTGATCATCCATCAGTGTGACCCCTGTATTTTAAATTTGCTGCGTTTATAATGGATATCTGAACAAATAGTGATGCATGACGTGTTTGACAATTTATTGACATAAGATGTGTTACTGTGACAATAACAAATCATTTACAACACGGTTACAGCAATGATGCTAGAAATAATCCATCTCATAAGATGCTATGATAGCTCTCTCCATACATTCTGTATTGCTGGCAACAGTTTTGTATATACTTCTATTTGTGGGAGTGCTTGAGACAGTGCTATTTAAAAAACAAGATCTACAACAGAGACATGGATTGGGAGATTAGTTTTTAAATGGAGCAAATGCACAGCTTAAATGAAAAAGGATAAAATGAATAGTGGACTCATGCAGGAACATTTATGTAATTTCACATTCCCATGTGGGAAAATAGTGTCACCAACACAACTGATACACTGAAAAAGCTTCTGTTGAATAGATAGCTTCATTTTATTTTCAGGGTAATACCAAAACATTTGAATTTATTAGCTACACAAACTACACCATCACTGGACTACACTGTTCTAGAGCAACTCTGGGCCTTACGGGCATATGCACTCTAATGTTCTATAGCACAAACAACGCCAACATTAGAAGGTTATATTGACACGAGGGTACTAAAACATAAGCTTGGCATTTAATTTGCTTGGATGCTTGGTCCTGTGAGATTGGTTTGGCTCACTTGCCACAGGTTTAGACTGGCATGACAACAATGGCATGAAAGATTACAAAAACAACACTGGCATCAAAAGAAAAGGTGAAAACATTTAAAGCACATTGAAAGAATTGGAGCTATTGCAAAAAATGAAGCCAGTTAAAAGAAAACACGCAGAGGTAGATGCACAATAAATAGGAATGAAAATATAGGTGTATAAAGCCGTGTATAACTATGTGGTTGCAGTAAATGGGGCTATTACAAAAGTAATTACATGTGAAATTAATTAGCAAATATCATTCTGAAAAAGGAGTGGCACTGGTGTGTTAACACATAATCAATAGCTGCTGTGGTTTGGGTAGTGGTTCTAAGCTAATGAGAAAAGACTTTTAAGTTGCAAATAGTTGCAACCTGGCAATTTTACTCAAGAATCCAAACAAATGTACTGCATGTTACTTGTTGGTCAGAAGCTTCTTGGCTGTCTGTTCTACTGACGGTTTGCATCCCTCTGTTTACTCAGCCTATAGATGCCTTGCTATACTGGGTGTATGATATGACTTTATAATTATGGAAAAATTCTGCCAAAATAGGTCCCCTGATTTTTTTTTTTGCATTTAGAATTCTTCATTGGATCACTGTCACTTTGTTATATGTGTTTTTTTTTTAATTTAAACATTAAACCAAAAACCCAAATATCCTGAAGATGTTTCATGTAGCTGAGGTGAAAAATAGGGCATGCCAATGAAGACCATAATTCATAGGTGGGGAGCAGTAATGAAATGCCAGGATTTAGTAGCTACATCAGAGTTTACTAATGTAATTTCCAGTCTTGTCTGCAACTTTTTGAAATTTCACTTTTTCAATTCCTGTACAATGTTTCATACATAGGGAGCTAAAATGTTTTGAGCTAAATGCTGCACAAACTGTAAATAATCCCATTTAATACAAGAAGCCCTATTAAAGCAATGACACGAACAGACAGCAAAACATGTGCTGCTCAATGTGATGTATAATATTCAATTTAAGGTGTCTCAAAAAGTAATTGCAAGCTGTGACCTCCAGAAGACAAACCGGCTGTAGGTCAGACATTAGTAGCTTCTGACAAACACATGGTTGGTTTAGACTCTTCACACACATTAATGGCAAAAGGAATAAATCACAATGGTATTATTCTGTAGGTACAACTGAAGCAAAGCAAGTATAAAAAATAAATCAAAACCCAAAAAGTGTGAGCCACACATGATACAAAATAAAAAAACAAAACTTTTTTTCCTCACTCAGGACAGTTTTACCATCAGTCACATCTTTACAACATTAAGACACTAAGTTAAGGATGGAATGGTAGGCATGTTTTCACTGGGAGGCAAAAATCAAAATGGGGAGTGGATTCAATAATGTTTTCAACTGCCAAAATAAAGGAAACATCAACAGTGTTTGTACTGTTTCACTACAGTATGGTGATCACCACCAATACATTTAAGTATTGACGACATCTTGCTTTGTTGAACTCTCAGAGGAATAATAAACCCAATATTCCAAATTATTTAGTATCATACTTTACTGTTTAGATTCCCTTGTTTTGGCAGTTAGCTGCAGGTGGCAGAAAATTATAAAACACTGCTGTTTGTTAAGATGAAGCAAAGTTGCTAAGTTACAGAGCAGGTCAGTTCTTCAGCACAGAGTCGTACATCTGGTAGACGTACTGAGAAACCTCAGGGGCCCGACACTTCAGAGACAGCTGGGGAGACGGAGAAGACAGAGTTATAATGGGAGACACCTTCACTCATATATGTCAGTCTGAAAGCTGTTGTTTTAAGAGTCTAATCAGAATCTAATCATGTGTTTTATATAGCTCCAAACATTTTATTAGAAGTTAACTCAACTTTTATGAGGCCACACCAGCCATTTTCTGCAGATAATGTGCAAATAATTGGACATCAAACAGCACAGCTGAAGGTATATCACTAAAAGCTGATTGGAAATTTCTGAATACCGTGTAGTTGGGATTGCCAGGCTGAATGCGAAGCTCAGCCAAGATCCAGATGCCGTTGGTGAGCTTGAGGGACTGGTAGAGCATATCCTGGCCTTCCACGTTTCTCTTGGCAATGGTGTAGATGTTGTTATTCTGCAGCTTCCCTGATACTGTGTCTGAAAGACCAGAATCATGGACAAGTCATTAACACACCTAACTACTCTGATTACTAAACTAAGAGAAACACACACACAAGGTTGTAATCACTACTGGAACCGTAATGACTTTAGGCACTAACACTAATGCACACATGACCTAATGCAAACTCTACTGCAGGCAAAAGGTTTATCGGGTAACTGATGGTAGCTCTATGAGGATATTATTGAACTGTGACTGGCAACCTTCAGACCAGGTATGCTACAACACTGGACCCTGCTAAGAACAATCACTGTGGTCTGTTAGCCATTCTGCTGCCAGGATAGTCGTGGCACAATAATGGGGAGCTTCTAAAATGAAAGAAGTTGGAGGCGTCCTTCGGGTACAGAGGAAGAAGAAATGTTGAATTATCCCAAGATAGGCATGTGGGTGGAGAAAGAAAACAGAGAGAAGTGTAAGGTATTTAGATGAGTTGTGGCTGGCAAAACAGCTCGGAAGTTATCAGAGCAGAGATGATTTCTGACAGCGATACTGGGGCCAGTGCTGAGATCAGTGTGTATTTGTTTTCAGTGTCAGGCCTGGGGACTCATGAGGCAGGCAAATTTGTTTCCTAAATTTACAAATATCATTTCACAGATATTTTTGTATGTTTAGTACAACCACTCTGATGTTAATCTTATCCTATGTGTGCTCTGTGTGAAGACAGATCAGCTGAGCATCGATCAGCAGCAAAATACACTTAGGCCAGAGCTAAATGTTGTAAAGTGGCACTGAGATGACAAACCACCAATCCTAAGTGAGCAGCGGAGGCACCGAAAACAACCAATTAGTCTCAATAGAACAGTCACAGATAATTTGGACATACAAAAATAAAACATACAAATAAAATAATGATCAACTTCACTTGTCCCAAGATATTTTCTAATCCGTTTTTACAAACTCGCCTACCTGCATTTAGATGGCACTCCTTAATCTGGTACTGTAGCTCATTCTCGTTAGGGATGTCTTTCCAGGTAGCCAGGAATACCTGTCGTTCTGAAGGACGAAAACAAACGAACAAATCAACATTAAGCTAAACCACTGCACATTACTGGATGGCTGATACATACAGAAGCAAATAATGGCAAATCTTTTAGCATATCATGTACGTAGCCATCAAGGTACAGAGTTCTTGGTGTAAAATAGGCCAGAGGTCCTTTAATCTTTAATACAATGTGATTGTATAAAAAACATTATCCAATAATATTTGATTCCTGCTTTAATGATTGTGGGTGATATTATTTACCATTGGTGTTATATGATAGTGATAGTGTGAAGTAAGATGTGAAGCTGTTTTATAAATTTGCGAGTGACAATCATACCCATTTTTCCATCCTCAACAAAGAATATATTGAGAGGGATGAGTACGCTGAAGTAGAAGACATCGATGCTGTTCTTCACAGCCACCTGTGTACAACGAAAGAGAAGGTGGTCATGAAAAGAAGACTTACTTCACTTAATTAACCCCCCCCCTTTGGGAAAATTAGATTTCAGTGACTAACAAAAACTAAACTCAACATTCCTAAATTAATATTCTCACTAATTATGTCTACAAGGTGTATAATATTTATGCATTTGGTGTTAGGAAAGTGATTCAAAATTAGTAGTAGAGTAAGATCTGAGCCAATGCACATGTCTCTGGTGGGCAGTAGTAAAAGGTAGGTCTGGGCTTGCAACTTCCCTCAGCCTCGAATCCCTGTTTTAAACAGCAAGCTTCACATCCTGACACATCCTCATTTTTTTTATCACCTTATCACTAGATGCAGAGAAATGAAACTGTTAGACTGTTTCAACTCAGGACTCTGTCACACTCAGCTCAGTTGAAAGAACAATCACAAAACACTGTCAATGTGATATTTGGAAGTAGAAGCAAAAAAAATAGAGAAAGTACGGATACTAAGATGAGTCAGTGAGACAACTCCTCCTGATAAAGGCTGGCTAGTTTCATCACTGCAGGCCACACCACAAAGAGTAAAAGTCACGGTCAGCCACAGACACTCAGTGACAACCCAACAACCATCGACCTGTTGTGTGAGGGTCTGTACTTTTTAAATGTTTTGCACCGCTGTTAAAATTTCCGGTGAGTGAGTGAGTACTTCTGTACCTGCAGATTATTGAGTGGGTCCATCTTCATGACTGGTCCAATGGTGTTGATTGGCAAAGAGACCTCAATGCTCTGGCTGGGCATCAGTGGAGTGTGAATGGGCAGAGGACTGGTAGGGATCATCCCAAAACTACATGTAGGAAACAAACAAAAACAATCAAACATTTGTGACATTCAGTACCTGTATAGCTAGCTAAAATACAAATATTCAGTTGCCAATTCTGAGGTAAACCTAGTTAAAATTCAACAAGATGGTAGTTTTGTTGTAGTTAAACATAACAATCCCTGTGAGTCGTCTCACTGACCTGTTCTTGTTGAACTGGACAGCGAAGTCAGTCATGTGTTGCAGAGCCTTGTTGGTGAAGGTCATGTCCATGTACATGTGGCCCTGGCGGCGAGAGAAAGTGCCCGAGATCTCCAGTCCCTTTGCTTTCACTGCAGGCAGCCAGACCTGGTAAAAAATAGCATTTTAGTGTATGTAAGCAACCAAACTTCATTTCTCAGTATATTAATGCCTAAAATCCGGCCTACTTGCTGAGAGTAAAGTTGTCTGAACTCACTGCTTTTGGGGCTACGTAGCCTCCAGTGGTGATGGCCATGCCCGTGGAAAGCTCAAACAAGTCGTTCAGGCCGCTACTGACCGCTGGAGGTGCTGGTGTAGGTGACGGAGCGAAAGTACTGGGGACAGATGAGGGAATGAAGTTCTGTCCCACCTAAAGCAAACGCAACAAATACACACACACACAAAACACACAATCTAAGTAACATTTTAAGTCGTTTTAATAAGCATCACTGGCAACTTGAAAAGCTATGAACCTACAAAGAGAATCACACAGAAGTCATGCCAAAGAAAGACACAATTAATAGAACACTCAGTGACTATGAGGAAATACAATATTTCAACTTTGGCAAGCTTATGTGATTAGACAAAGCCCTTATGACAAGAGAGAGTGAGGATAAGTTTAAATGTGATGGAAATTTAAAAAGGACCCGACCTTTGGTTTTGTGTGTTTTAGCCCATTAACAACAAAGCCAGAATGGTCTTACAACTGCTTGCTTATGTTTGTAGAAGGTTATGACTTTCAGATCACTCAGCACTCGCAAAAATAACAATAAAAGCTGACGTGATGCTCACTGTAATGGATTACTTAAATTAAGATCTTTCAAAGACTGTAATAAGAATGTAGGTAGGAAGAAACAAAACTATAATATATTATACAAAAATATAAATAAACTTTAGAAAGTCATCAACATGAAAGTGAAGTTAATTTTGCACCGCTGGAAAAACATCAGGTTTTAAAATAAAATTTAAGTCCTGAATCATCCAAAAATCAATTCAGCCTTTTCAGATATATACTGGACCAATAATATGTACTAATAATAATACTGAAAAAGTATTTTGAAATCGCTCTGATTCACAACAGTCACTTCTCTACGACTAAGCTTCATGGGTAAGTCTTTAGAACTGTCTGCCATGCCAAACTGATAAGGAAAAAAACAAAATTTCTTAATCATGAAACAGAGCCGGAATAATCCACAACGTACACCTACTGTATAGAATTGTTTGATTATCCAGGAAACAGCTGGAAATAACATTGAGAATATTGTTAAAAGAAAAATGGAAATGGAATTATGATACTTCTGAACGAGCAGCTTCTCCAATCAGGTGTAAAAAAGGTTTATATTGATGTCCGAGTGAAGGAGAGAATCATCAATCATCTATTGTACAGCTGCTGAAATTGACTCTGTCTAAAGAAGGTTCATACGTGGTTTATTCAGAACAAGATGAGTGCAAGTAAAATTGTAGGATCGCTATTCTCGGTCAGAAAATGGGCTAAAACATGCAAAACATCTGTTTGGTCTTCCAACTGAAAATATGAGTGTGAGACAGAGAAGCCAGGTTTAAAACCTTGGTGAAAACTTGAAAAAGTCGGTTTGAGAGTGTGGTGAGTTAAATTCAGGAAGCATGCAGCATGCAGACAGGCGGACTGCCAAACAGAAGGGCTTGACTTACTGCTGGACTTCCCCCAACACCTCCGCCAAGGTCTCCCCCCAGCTACAGGAGAGAAGAGAGGCCCCCAAAGACAGCATCCAAACATCACAGACAGACCAAACACAAACATGGACAGAGACAGAGACTTTCTTAGCAACCGCAACCCATCAAGAGGAGCCCTCACTTTCTGGGAAAATACCAACTCCAGATGATATGTTAGATGTTAAAATAAGACTTTAAAATCTGCAAGAAGATTATCAAGAAGTCCAGTTATTACAGCAGCTTGAAGAAGTGGAAAAATGACCATTAACAGAGGGAAAAAAGACAACAGGATTAATGTCACTCCATACTGTAAAAACATTCAGGATTTTAAACATGAAATATTTCATAACCCTTTATAGATATTTACATTTTTTTGACTGTTAAAGTAATTTATGTTGTGTTATACAGAATGACAGATAAAGCAAAGGTGCATATTTTTCATTATAAGTATACTTACATGAACATTATAACCCAAAGGACAGATCTGATTTTAATTAATAAGGAATTTGCTGTCATAAGATAAAAAGGCGAAGAAAGAGGAAGTCAGTAGTTTTTATGTTCACCAGTAAGAATCAGAGGATGGAAGACATTTCAGCATATACAGCTTTCTTTGGAATAAAACAGGAACTTTTGCCAAAATGCTGATTTATACCTTTTTTTTTTTTAATTTAAAACCAGACTGCATAAGCTCTCTCCCTCTTCAATACTTTTCTGACTTCCCCACTGCTGAAACTCTCCAAACCCATTGGTTCTTAGTGGGGTTTTATGTGGGGATTTAAGTCTTTAAAAATCTTTTAAATGGGTTACAAATGTATACTTTGATTTTTAAAAAATGCTGAATGGTGGTTTAGATTATTATTTATCATTATATTATTGTTACATATTATTAGATTTTGTGCTGTGATCAGCTGCTATCGAATAATTGTCCTTTGGGCGTGTCCTGCAAAACCATCGTTAAGATAAGCAGTCCAATTTGTCTAAAAACAAGGAAGTAGTTTTGCCTTTACCCAAGTTTCCACTCCACAGCAAAATTAATTTGTGTGTGTTCAAGCTCACCAAACTGTCCAGACCACCTCCCAGAAGGTCCACTGCACCCATCTGCATGGAGGAGACCTGGGGCACATTGACTGGAGGGCCCAGGTCCAGGTTCAGCAGGTCACCAAGTAGGTCACCCTGGCTGGGGATCACATGTGGCTGATCCATGGCAGCCGCTGGCCCACCGCTCACTGGGCTCTCACCTGTATCAATGCTACCATTGGAGAAAACAGTACTAGTAAGAAACAAGTTTTTTTTTCTATGGTAGAATCAAAGAAAAATGACCAAATCTGAGCAAGTTAACAAAGTCTAGCAGGCAAAACGCGCTTCTGAAACTCTCCTGGTGGGATGTGATGCCGCCTTATTGTTTGTCATGCGCATGTGACAGGCATAATATTTAATTCACCAGCAGATACAATGCTGATATAGTTCCAACAACACTAACTAAGTGTTTCAACTTAACCTCCAAACCGAGGCATATGGCTTGGAAAGAGGTGAAGGGAGGTGTGGTGAAGTTGCAAATTAATCTAATTAAAATTTTTAAATCCTTTTAACAAATTTAGTATTGATTATTTCACATGTACAAAAACAGCAAAATGAAAGGTGACCAAAGGCATCCAGAATCATGTCAATATAAACTGTAACAATGTGCACAGTGTTTGTGTGTCTAACCTGCTGTGCTGCACAGGAAGGTGTTTCCGGTGGATTCCATGGCTGCCCTCAACAAAGGCGCTGGGGGGTTTGTGATAGACAGACGCCAAGGAGCCAATGTGGCAGATGAGCTCATCCAGTAGGGTGGGCTCAATCAGGTCTGTCTCCTCTGAGATCAGGGGCTTTTCTGACAACACGACCTCCTTGGCAGTAACGGGGTCGGTGGACAACAGACGCCAATAAATGTAGCCCCTGTCACGCAAGTCAGGGTTGTCAGAGTCCTGAGGAACAGGAGAGTTCAACACGGTTATATTTCTTTGTTCCCGATAGACATTCCCATTCTGTGTAGGAATTAATCTTAAGGACCAGAGTAGGACTAGCTGTTGGTAGCTAAGAGTGTTTCAACTTAATAAAAATTGGCAAAAATACTTTAAAGTTATGTTTCTAAGAGGGTGTCTACATGAGCTGAGAAAAAACAAAACCCGGATGTTTATAGGGTTGTGTAAGAGCAGAACTTCTTCAGAATAAAAGGTGACACTTACCTGAGTGGCCAGGCTGAGGACCTGCTGCACCAACTCCTGAGTCTCTGATGGCTTCTTAAGGAACAACTTGACAATGGCAGTCAACAGTGTGAGCTGGACCTGTAAATCAGAGCAGACACTGTTATATTACATTTTCAGTGTATAATGCTTCCAAAAGTCCATTTCTCATCTTCACTGTGGGAGGTGGAAACAAGCAAAGTATGGAAATACCCAAATAAGGTGAAGTGTCCAACGTACAGCTGCACTGTTGGCAGGTAAAAACTAATTTTTTGGATGAACCCACCTGGGTGCTCTCATCATGGAAGCCCTCGAGGAAACTCTCCAGCAACTCGTCAGCATTGTCGATCCTCTCGGCGTATTCACCAACAATCCAGATCATGGCAGCGCGAGCATCAGGCTCATCCAGAGAGTCCAGATTCTCACACAGTGTGGCAATGATGCTTTCATACCTGTAGAACAACAGTAACTCAGTGGTCAGAGTGAAACTTTACAAGCAGCTTCCAGCTTTACTGTACAATGTAAACTTGTGAGATTTAGGGATCAGCATCTTTGGGTAAGGACTGATTATCAGGTAATCACTGTTACTTGTTGAGCAGTCCTCACAGGTTCAGCAGGAAACATACTTGTTTGGGTACTTGCGGAAGATATCCCTGATGACCACAATAGCCTCCTGGACCACGTAGTTGACCTTGGTCTGGATCAGGTCCAGCAGGGTGCTGACACAGCGCTCAGCTGATTGCTGGAGAGGAACAGGAGAGAGGTACCATGTCACTAGGGATGCACCAATATGAAAATTTTGGCCGATACCAATATCCGATATTAATATTGCTGTTATGGCCGATAACCGATATTTACAGATATCGATATATGTTAAAAAATAAAGTTTCTGAAATGATAAAATTTTGTACAGACTGAAAATCATGCAAACTGAATTTTTGAATGTCTTCCTTTATTTTCAAAAGGTGTTTTACGTCCAAATAACAAGGTTACAGGGCTACCATAAAACACAAGTAACCAACAGTGTTACGTTAGCAGCAGCGTTAGCTTCCTGTCATTGTCTGTGTACTTCAGGGTGGCGGTTTTTCAAATGACATATCAAATTTGTGGTGTTGAATGACTTGGCGCGGCATCCTCCTCGAATCACCACGACTTTGCAAGTGCTGCATGCTGCTTTTCGAGTATCTTCTTTCGACACCGTGAACTGCACACTGTCACGTGCCCAAACAAATACCGCATGGCCAAATCCCCCTCTAACTCCCTCTCCTGACACACATACACAAACAGCAACTAGACGGATATAAACATCGGTTGTTAATATCGGCCCAGTTTTACTTATCGGACCGATGCCGATATGTGGAAAAATGATGAACATCGGCCGATACCGATATTAATGTCGATATACTGTGCATCCCTACATGTCACCATTACTTGGTAAATAAATAAACTTACTTACATTTCCTCTTGTACTGTACAGTACAAGAAGGTACACAAGCATGAACTGAGCATGAATAATTGACCGTTCAATAACCACACAGAGGCAAAACAGGAGAACATATTGCCATCAAAAAAACTCTTGATTTATCTGAATTTAGTCTTTTTCTGTGTACAGATGAATTCTCTTGTCGCCTTGTTATGACATAGTTCCTGACAAGTCTGAAGTGAATTAAGATTCTTGTGCTGCGATGTATATGAGAAGACTTCAGCATAGAGGTCAGCGATGAGAGCATTTTTTTTTGTACCTCCACTTTGATGGCACAGCGTCCAATGGCTCGTACAGCTTTGCGCACAAAGTCAACATCCACCTCTGTGGCGTATTCCTTCAGCTCAGCCAGCACCTGAAAGTGACAGAATAGCAGTGACATATAGTGTAAGGACATACGTAGACTGAATACTATAAACTATAATTGTTAAAGAGTGCGAAACATTTCCTCCCAATTACTTTCAAATGTAGTTGTCTCTCATATAATGTACCTGAGCAATGTTAGCCTGAGAGGCCAAGCGGATCATGATGTCCAGTTTCTCCAGTTTCACATAGATTGGGTCGTTGTACTTAACAAAGAACACTTTGATCTCCTGCTTCAGGATCTCAGGCCTGCACACAAAGCAACATTAGACTGTAGGAAGGCATGATCCAAAAGAGTCACGGAGAAAATTGGGTGTGATTGTATTCAAGAGAGTGAACACATGATTATGTTATTGCCCTCAATAAATTACAATAAAGGAATATGATTAGGAAAGGGAGGGGGGTCATCTTATATTTAGACAAACACAGCACATCATAGGGAGTAGCGATATGAAGTGAAAAATAAACCCAAGCCTCTGCTTCTTGTGATCACACACCTTTTCTGAACAATGAGGTTGATGTTCCTCAGAGCCACATACTGGACCTCAGGCTCTCCAGAGAGCAAGGTGACCAGTGGTGGGGATAACTTCTTCAGCAAGGTGTTGTAGTAGTCGGAGTCCTTGGGCAGCAGCTCCAAGAACTTCATCAGCACCTTGACAGCTGACAGCACCACGGCTGAGTTGGCGTGAGACAGCCGGGGAGTGACGCGCTCACAGATACTTTAAAAGTGAAGGAGGGAAACGTGAGAGTCAGAGAGGAACATTAGCATGAATAAACCATGAGGATCATTAATTTAGGGAGAGTGGTGTGGTGATTGTGTTGGGCTTATACCTGCTCTTACTAGGGAACATCATGGCAACATCATGTTTTTGTCGCTTACAATCAATGAACTAGCATTTAGTAGTTGATATGATGGTCAATCGATCAATCAATCACAACCCTAAATTCTATACTCCAGTCGGAGTGATTGCTACCTTTGCGCCTCACGCTCATCCTTGGGGTTGTAGTTGGACAAGCAGTCGAGGATGAAGATCTGTCCCCACTCTGTGCACTCGTTGAGAGCCGTCAGCAGTTTGTTGATGTTCTGTGGATTGAGGTCCAGCAGGTTGCTGTTGGGGTGAGACTCGCTGATCTCAGACAGGGCAGCAACTGCATTGGCCACAACCTAAAGGATGGAAAAGTTCTGTGATGAGAACTTAACAATAAACTCAATTATAGAGCAGCAGAGTAGTAGTAGATTTGCTATGAATTTTTTTTATTACTGTAAACACAAATCACATTTAGTGTGTGTCTGAAAAAAAGCGCAATTGGCTAAATGATATCCGTTTTAAACATTTTGATGTAAATGAAAATTAATAATTTATTTACTGTTAAAACTGAGCTATATAACGACAGTCTTCAGGCAAAAAGAGGAGAGTGTAGAGGAACTTCACTACACAGTAAAGGCTGAGTATTTAAAGAGTGAAGCTACTCTTTGCCGTCAGATAGCAACTAAATTGATGTGCCAGGATGTGTATTGATTCAGCTCAGCAGTTGACAGTCACCGATGGATCGATCACATTGGACGTCTGCTTTGCATTAATTAAGCAGAGGAGCACATCACAATGTCAGAGAATAAAAAAAAGCTTCTGTATTTGGACGAAAAAAGTACAAACAGTCATATGTCCAGGTGGGATACATGCAGCAGAGGATAGAGGCAAACTAATGGCATTAAAATGTATGCCAGTCTCATTTAAGAGTAGTTCAAATGTTTGAGTTTAACTAAGCAACAGATACACATGCCAAATTTTCAATCAAACTGTTTCCATGATTGCTATGGCATGAAAAGAAAACAAGAAAAAGAACTGACACCCACCATGGGATTTGAATCAGCAATGAGATCTCTCAGGGAGTCCAGGAAGCCCTGGTCCTCCACCATCTGTGCATTGATGTCATGAAGTTTAGCCACACAAACAGCCGCCGTCTTCCTCACGTATGGATCCTCATCCTTCAGGCACTTCCTCAGCGGCTCACACAGGTACTCAGTGATCTTGTCCACCCGGATGCAGCCCATGGTGCGGACGGCCAGAGCACGGATCAGAGGGTTGGGGTCCTCACAGTCCTGGAAGGCAAGACAATTGACGAATCGATGACTTAATCTTTGCAGCTCTGGTCACAATTAAAGATTGAATTTAAACATTTCATTTCGCTGGTCTGGGGGGACCCTGTGTAGGGAAAAGTCATAATCATGTCCACATTTCACCAGATACATTTTGTTACCCAAAAACTGAGCTTGTCAAAAACACTGTCCAGTATGAATTTCTTTTTCATCTGAGTGTGGACAGAGAAAAAATAGACAGACATAGTCACAGTTTCAGACAGCGGTGTTACACCTTGTTAAAAAAGTTAATTTAGGGCCTTGCCTTGACAAAGCTGTTCACAGCCATGATGGCCATGTCAGGCTGGCTCTTGGCGTAGTTCATTAGGTAGAGGTAGACCAACTTCTTCAGCTCCAGGTTGTCGGTCTGCATGCAGTTCACCACATCTGGGAATAAAGAACTGAAAGAGGAGAAGGAGCACAGTCTGAGTTTACAGTATGAGAAATCAAGGATATTTTTCCATTATTGACATAATAAGCAAGACCCTAAACACCCTAAAGACCAATATATACTCTCTTCGAAGTGTTGGTCGGACAGTCTGAAAGTAATGAAAAGTAACCTTCGGACAGGGGTTCTTAATTTTTCTAACTTTATGAAACAGTTTAGAATAACTGTATGAACTAATTTGCTTAGCCATTCACCACAGGTTCCAGAAACTCGTTCCCGAAGCAGACAGAGAACAAACGGCAGATCACGTCACAATGGCTACGCGTTCCGGATATGTGGTGAACACAATATCAGCTAAACAACTGTAGTGTGGCCTCGTTTCGATTGGCTGGACATGCCACATTAATTATTTATAGAACTGTCTGGTTTACGTCAGAGTTTACATTTTCTAGTGTACCTGACATCCTTGCCAACAGTCATGGCAGCAATGACCTTCTTCACTGCCTCTTTTCTCTTCTCCTTCTTCTCATTGTTCAGCTCTGCCTTCAGTTCAAAGATCTCCCCTGGAAGATAAATCATAGTTTTAGTGATGACAGCAGATTGGTTTAAATATATGGTCACAGTGCAAAATAAGATTATGTTTCCAACCTCAAAGCACTTAAAGTCGACATTAAAGGGCACCAGATGTTTGAAAGTTAAATTAATTCTTCACACTCACCTTTTTTGTTTGTTGTGAAATATTTGGAGTCCGTCATGATTATGGTCTTTTAAGTCTGTAGAGAAGAAATAAACTTCATTAATGATTCCCTTCGACCACTCTGAATTTCACTTTTCACATAAAATGAGAGTTCATTTCTTAATTCAAATCTAGACACCCCTTTTAAGTGGATGATGCGGAAAGGTACGTAACATAACACACGCAGCCATGGAGGCCCCACTGACAAAAATCTGCAACAGAAGGGCTCTGTGACTTTCAACGTGGCATTGTCTCAGGATGCCATCTTTCCATAAGTCAGTCAGTCAGTCAGTCAGTCAGCAGTAAGTGCATCTGGGAGCAACAACAATTTTTCCCCTGAAGCGGTGGGACACTCAAGTTTGCAGAAGCGGAGGGCCGAGTGCATCACGAATCATTTTAAATGCTCCGTTGCAACACTCACTATCAAGTTCCAAACTACCCCGAGAGGCAATGTCAGCAGTATTCATCAGCAGCTTCATAACATGGGTTTGCATAGTGGAGTGGAGGCACATAAGCCTAAGATCGCAATGCACAGTGCTAAGTGTTGTAAAGTACATGTCTGGAGAGATGAATCAGGCTAAACCATCTGGCACTTTGGCTGACAAATTTGTGTTTGGCAAACGCAAGGAGATCCCTACCTGGCCAAGTGTTAGGTGGATATGGAATAACTGTCTTGGGCTGTTTTTATAGTTCAGGCCAAGTCGCTCAGTTCCCCAAGTAAAGGGAAATCTTAATGCCGTAGCAGCATACAATTACATTTTTGCTCCCAACTTTGTGGCAACATTTTGAAGACCCTTTCCTGTTTGAACATGACAACACCCGTGACATGGTTTCCCCAGTTTGGTGTGGAACAACCTGGCCTGCACAGAGCCCTGACCTCAACTGCATGCAACATCTTTGTACTGCAACACCAAGCCAGGCCTTATCACCAAATATCAGTTCCCGATCTCACTATAAATCTGCAGCAGCAAACACAATTGTAAAAAGACTTCTCAGAAGAGTGGAGGCTGTTCGAGCAGCATATAAATGACACCCACCAATCACGTATAAGTGTAATGTTATGGTACATACTTTTGGCCGTGTTGTTTAAGTCAATATCGGCTTGTTTACACAAATTAAATCATGAAAAATGTACGGGTAATACGTACAACATTAACGGAGTGAACACAAAACAAATGAATAGTGGCTACAAGCTTGCGTAAAATATGTCCAAGGAGGAGGTGTTTTCCAACAGGGCGCTGGCGTTTTTAGGATGCTACACAGACTCAAACAGCCTCTCTTGTTTGTTTGCGTGTCGTCTGGGTTTATGTTTTGATATTTACATATGCGGGCTAGCTTCCGTTACACAATAACAGTGTGAAGTAAACCTGAGTCAGCTAACGTTAACCTAACTTAAATCGTAAACTGAACTATCTTTACGTACATACAACTAGCTCGCTAACGCCACATCTTTATGAATTTAATGGCTTTAAAATCAACTATAGTCGCGATATGTTCATCCATGCCCTTATTAAATTATCGCCAAATGTTACGCCTAAACTAGTCGTGACTTGTGCCGGGTGTCATGTCATCAAAAGCTACAATTAACCCGAACCACAGCTAACGTTAGCTTACTGCATGCTAACGTTAAATGCAGCAGTTGAATAACTGGCGCTACCTCTGGACTAGCCGTGCTAGCTAGTTAATAGCGACAAACTAACAGTAGAGACCCAACCAGCTATGAAGTAACCAACATCAGCGATCTTTTCCAGTCGGGTGTGACTTGTAATGTTGTAGCATTAAATCTGACATCAGCACAGAAAAGTGATCAGCGGCCCAGCTCCCATTGCTGCTGACAGGAGGCTATGTTAACGTTAACGTCTGTGATGAGCCGCCCAGCTGATTGAGCGACCGCAAAACAAAATACAGCAATAACGTTAGAGAAATGTTAAAGTGTAAAATGTTTCAGATACCTGGTGGAGTGTATGTCAGCGGGAAAATGTTACGGTGGGTGCAAGACGCAGGTTGGTCCCTTGCCTAGTTGGAGGAAGATGGAGAATATGGATTGTGATGGTACGTTCACCGGTCATCGGAAACTACACAACTTCCCTCTTGACTCGTTTGGACTCATAGGAAGTATTGCAATCCGGGATGTATAAAACAGATCATTTCAATCGATCCAGTGCTGTATAGGCAGCTATTGGAATTAAAGTGGTTTGGATTTGCGATTAGTGAAGAACATTGAATCACTTTATATATAAGTACGCAAAGGAGTGGACACACCACACACAGCAAGGTCACCAGAGGCGGTGACACCACCCATAATCTACTGCATGATGTGGACAGATCACTGAGCCCCATTGTCGTTTAGGTTCACACATAAAATAAATCAATGGCAGCGGCGTGTCTAAATTCATATTGAATTTTACATTTAAAAATAACGGATGTCAGGCGTGAGTAATAACTACCCAACAATTTCCCACAGCCGTGAATGCATCACGAGAGGAAAGTCTTAGTTGGGATTCAATCATGTCCTGACAATCAGAGTGGAGGGTACTTAGTAATCACTTAGACTGTTTACTGAAGTACAAGTATTAATAAGACACTATCAAATACTTGAGTGTCCGTCTTAAGTGTGTCAAGCTTTTCAGTTTGAGTAGTAATTTAGCGATGCAACGATAGACCGGACTGAGAGTCTATTTAACTCCTACCAATACATGACTAGCACTCAGCACTTTAATGATGCTCCTCACAAATGAGATATTTCCTGCCGTCACATTCATTGAAAACAGGCCACCACACACCAGAAGTTCATGTACACAGAACTTATCTGGCCCTTAACTGCAAATAAGGAACATACAGTGCATGAAAGTATAATTTTGTATGAAATTTTAACAAACGTGACTATAACCACGAGGGGAAAATGCACAAAATATCAGCTATACTTCATTTAAAAGTTTATTTTACAGCAAATATAATTCTAATGTTTTAAAAAAGAACAATGAAAAATATACAATCCAATCCATTTGTTTCCATTCAACTCAAATCTGAAACAGACTGGCTTCGATCCTTAATAATTACCACATAAATTCATGATTACCTCAGTTATTACCCCTTCCAACATATCTTTACAAAGAATAACTAGCACGCAGACACTGTCTTCTCTCTGATTTGTTACAGTACATCACATTCCTATGTTATCAGCAAAACACAGTATATGTGCAATATTTCAGGCAGCCACTCATACTTGCTGGTAATGTTGCTTTTATTCTAAACCTCAAAATAGTATTTCTAAGATATTTGGCTGTTGACTGAATGACTGTCCTTCACAGATTTCCACACTCATGCAGAGGATTCAGTCTGGAGTTGGGCAGTGGTGCTGATGATGTCTCTGGGAAGAGTTTCTCTGGCCTCTTGCATCTTTCTCCTGGCCCGCTGGAAGGCCTCTGACAGAGAAAACAAACACTAATAAATAATATATAATGAAAATTGTAAACACAGTAAAACAAATTGTTAATAGATAATAACAAACTGTATACGCTTATTAATGTTTGTCTTGTCATTTCACACAACAGGTCTAGAACAAAAGTTCTACTGTTTTTCTTATATCGTCCATTTTAACTTTCACTTTTGGCTTCACTAGCCATGACTACATATCCGTTGCTCTATATCATAAATATTTTTGGACTGAAGCACTGGAACAAACTTTTTATACTGAAGAGCTGATTTCCCACACAACTCAGCCTTCAAGCTGATCTTTAAAGCTCCAGATCCTGAGCTACATGGAATACAGAATAACTAATTCTGAATGAATGTCTTTACCCAGGATGGTGCAAACAGCTCCTTGTTGACTAAATCCTCCCAGCTGGTCAAAAACTTTCTGCCTCCTCTTCTTCAACATGGCAGCATCAATAAAGGCCCTGAAACATACACGTCACGGAGACAGTAAACCACACTGTCCAGCTACTGTACAGGGAATTAAAACATTTATTAGTAGGATAAATTATATATTTCACAGAAAGTTTGTACACAAACAAATACTGAGGTTTATAATAATTTTAACACCCATGCAGACACATTTAAGGGGTGTGTCACCTTTGTATTGCTATGGTTACACCTCTGGAGTAAGATTTCTAGACTATGTGTCTATATATCAGACTATGGGTCGATTTATTGCAGATTTACTTGTAGTAACACAAATGTAATGCACTAGGACACAATTATATATTTACCAATGCTGATACACAGGGTACCAATCATAAAAATGTGTTCTTTTTCTTCCCTTCCATGCTGGGTGAAACAAGACATGGCCGAATCCACACAGTACTGACCTGGCTTGCTGGATGCAGTGCAGATTAAAGGTGACACTTCCCGTGGTTTCAGTGCAAAAGCCAAAGCGACTCAGCCTCTCACCCTGCAGCCAAAATCAGCATAATTATTCAAGGTGACATAACATGAACATGGACATTACAAATGCACGCTTCAATATACACAAAAATGTTGTCCTGCATAAATGTCTTTGTGACAAAAACTAAATATAACCAGAACTGTGTTACAAGGAACTATTTACAAGGAAACTCCACAAGGCACAAGGCAATATTGTTGAGAGATGCTATGATAAGAAATTGGATTTTTTTTTACATGTAGTGTAATTTAAATTACTTTATATCCCTGCAAAAAAATATATAAATTCAAGCATTTTCAATGACTCATGTTTATTTTCTAAAATTCACAAACTTCCAAGTATCTCAAGTCTGCAAGTTTTTTGTGTTTTCCACCTTTTTTCTCTCAGCATGAAAAGAGTGCAACTATCTCTAGTGCATCGCTGAGAAAATAATGTGCTTAAATTATCCATGTCTACTCTTCATCTCCAGTAAGAGGTTTGAGCCTACCTTGAAGGTCCCTGGTATTCTGACGTAGCTGTGGTCTTCAAGCTCTGGAGAACCTCCAATAAAGAAGCGCCTCAGTGCAGAGACTGTCCCCGTCTGAAGGGGTCTCCAGGTATGGCATGTTAATGTATGTTTACCTGACACACATAAAACATAAGATGTGGGTAAATAACACCTGATGAAATGTCCATTCATTTATAAAACATGTGTAAATTAGTGATTTGTTCAACAGATGTCTTGACACTTTACGTTCATATTACAAAAATTAAAGATATCTTTTGTGCGTGTTAATTAGAGCGCAAACATTAATGATGAATTAACCAATTACTATTTTGACAGCAAATTAACTGCAAATATTTTGAACTCATACATCATGTCAGTCGAGCGGTGTACACAACATACCGGGCATGGCAGGAAAAAGGAGATAGCCATAGCCTTCAGTCCGATAGCGCTGCCAGGAGTCCAGAGAAAGAACCTTAAAGTAGAGCACTGGCCACTGTGGTATTGATTCTGAAATCAGGAGAAAACTCACGTATCAGTCTGATCTCTTAAATACAATAGTGTAACATTTAACTAATTCTTTAAGCACAATATTCCATGGTTGATACTAACCCTCACTCTCTTTTTCACACATGTAGAAAGCCTCAAAGCTGAAGGGGTAACTAAAGAAAGCTACATTTTCCTGTTGGCAGAGAGATTGGCGAGGGTTTAACAAATGTCAGTAGCCAAGCTCCGAAACTTTTCACCTGTTCATGGTACAATATACACACCTTCCCTAATGTTTTGGTCTGGCAGGTCTGGGTAACCCCTGAGTGAGACTGAAATGGCAGACTGGACCAATCTTAAAACAAACGACAGTAACACAAGTTAAAGTGCTACATTTAATTTAGTTTAAATGATTGAAAGGTATCATGAAGTAAATTATATGTAACTTACTGTTGGGCAGTTCCATGAAGAAGTGGATGTATAAGTTATCATATTCAAAGCCTTTGGCTGAGACTGGACAATGGAAGGAGAAGGAGATTTAAACACCTGATGATGAATATTTAGAAATATAAACATGATGTCCACAGTTTTCCTACTTACCTATCTCTCCATTCATCAGGTAACGCAGAACACCTACAGGAGGCTAAGGGAGAAGCGTATAGTAAGTGCACAAATTTTGTTGACCAGTAATATTTCATCAATTATTTTAGTCATTTTTCAATCAAAAATATCAAACTGTAACCTTGGCCTCTGATGGGGGCCATGGTTACATATTATATGATGGGCATTAGATAAAGATAAAGTTCAGCTCCAATGATAATTTGTTAAATGACTTACCATTTCAAAGTCCTGTCCAACAAGGCTATTGAGGTACTCCTTGTGTCGTACATATAGCTAGAAAGAGGAAAATAAATCAGTAATATTAACATTAACATGAAAACCTATACTAATTCTGCTCTGGGCCGGCAAGAAAGATGATTGAGACAAACTCACATCTTTATACATGTTCTGCTCCCTATCCTTCTCCTCTGGTTTCATAGTTGTGGAGACATTTTCAACATAGAGTCGCCAAACTTCTCTCTTCTCCCCGTCTGTCACAATCCTGGACAACACAAAATTCATTTGTCCAAAAAGCATACATCCCCATATCATCATAATAATGGTTTCACTGCAATCCATCCAATTATTTGGTGAAATATTTCAGTCAAGACCAAAGTGGCATATATTTGGTTGCTAATGTGGCTAACGAGTCATAGTACAGCTTTAACAGTTGTTTTAAAACATGCTGATATGGAATCCATCAACACTAGAGCTACATGCAGTCTTCAGACTTTGTTGTGAACTTGCCTGTAGGGCTCTTTGCCTTTGTTGAAGTCGGGTTTGATAATGACTGTTCCATTGCCATCAGTTTTTATAGTTACCAGCAAACATTCACTCTCTTTCTGACCCAGCCTGAGAAAGCAAATACACAGAGAGAAAATCACAAGGGAACCAGAGAGCAATTATAGTTTACAGATCTTAGATTTAAGCGATCAGTGAAACCTGCTAACAGCAAAAGGTTCCTACTCTTAGTCAATTTCTGACCTGAACGTACCTCCTAAATGTCAGAATAGAACCTTTCACACTGTATATTTTATCTAATACACCATTTCTGCCTTGTATTGATATGAGATCTGTATCTGATGTAAATTCATATAAGACGTAAGGCAGTCTACATGCTATAGGATCAGCTTTACCACATCTGGAGGTGGTCTCATTCACACAATTATTGGATCTCAGCCAGGTATAAATTCCAGCTGTACAGTGCAGTGTGTCCACATTCTTATGGAGAAAAAAGAAGCGTTGAAAGGTCGGCTGCTTTCCACTGTTGCAAAGTGCTGTCTTTGTGTTCATGGTCTTACCTTCCAGGAGGACTCAGGTCTCCCATGATGTGCATGGTCTGCATGGTACTATTCACCACATGACTGCTCCTCACAAACTCCTCTGTGGGCTCCCAGTTGATGATCTTTGACTTAGGGATACTAGAATCCCTGCAAGACATGCCAGACTATCTTGTCACATGACTGTTTAATACATTAAACATTACAAGTACTGTCTTTGATAAATAAGTCTATTAGTAGTCTAATTACATGTAATTGCCCCCCCTTTTAGATAAGTGAGCTGCTGCTTCACGTACATGGTGCGTCTGTCCTGCCGTCTGTGTCTCACGCTGGCCATCCTTTGAGCCAGGAACGTGGGGCTGGATTTGGTCGTGGTCAGTAATTCAGTGGAGTGCTGCTTTCAGGATTAAAACCAACAAGCTACTTATAAAAAAACACTGCAAGATGAGACCTACTGAACTTGCGGTTTGACATTGTAGGACGCAGCATAACTTACTAGTTGGTGGAATGGAAGACAGTTGGTGTAGCGGTCATGATCAGTATATGTGAAAATCCTGTTATTCCGTCGGCCCTTGGCCCTGTTCAGGGCCTTGATTTCTGTGTGGTACTGACGGTCCAGAGGGGTCTGACATGCTGCCTCGTTCTGGAACAGCTCCATCTCATACTGGGACCAAGACAGAGAGATAATGGTGAGGAGGTGGGGTTCAATTTTTGCAGTAAAAAGTAAAGCGAAATAGGCTTAATTCTTAATCTTTGGGTTGTTTTCTTTTTTCATTGAATCATTGTAATTAGCTTTAGGAGGAGGGTACCTGACTGAAGAGTTTCTCCTGCCAGCCCACCACCAGCTCCTCCTCATTATCACCTGGTGAGAGATTAACAGAATCTAAGGTTATTAAAATGTGCTTTGAACGAAACATCCACCCTAAAATATGTATTTATGTTATAGCATTTAAATGCAAGTTATACACAATGTCTGTCGTATTCCTGTACCCATTCTGGTGTTTGACGGTATATATTACTGCAGCAGAACAAACAAATATAACAATATAAAAATAAAAATAACATCACTTCATGTCCAACAGCAGCTCTAATGGTCGATTATTCACACAGTCAAGACAGTCAAGAACCGTGCAGACTGTCCAGTGATGGATTTTTTTATCAGTACTTCTCTCTGCAGTAGAAATAAACCTGTACCTGTCTGGCCTTGTGGGGTTAGGGTTTCCAGTTCAATGGCTCCTCCGTCTTGCTGTGACAGAATTTGCTGCTGAAGGTGCTGTGAGAGGGCTGCTGTGGAGGTCACCCTCTCTATGCGTACCCTAAAGTGGGGATATGAAATAACATGCACCCTGAGTCTGGGAAAACTCGCCACAAAGGTGTGCAACACACAGCAGTCCATTGTAACTCCCTCTGTGTAATGTTAGCACAATGGAGCTCTGTGGCTAAGCTCATGTTAACGTTATCATCAGCTACTTACTTTATTCTCAAGTTTTTGACAGCATCCCGGGACCGAAACACAGCTTCTCCGGTGTCTGTGTTCCAAAACTCTGCCATTAATACCTAACGTATAAACATTCACGAAAAGCCAGCTAGTGGTTGTAGTTAGCTGGAGTTATTTTTTGTCTTTCTGTACTCGGTTCGCAGTTTATTAGATAACCGCTTGCAGAGTAAGCGACACCAATGTCAGCGAAGAAAGAGATGAAGCTGTAAGTTACTGTTTACAGCTATCGTGGGAAGCTAACGAGCTAACAAAGCACGGCGAAAGGATAGTTGTCGTTACCATAGAGATACGGTAGTTCTTCTTCTTGTTGTTGTTAGGAGCTTTTGGAGGCTCGCAAACCAGCTTAAAGTAGCTTTACCGCCACCTACTGAGTTGGAGAACGGCATCAGGTTAACAGGAAAAGATGGGAAATTATTTATTAAATTTATTATGATACATAGTGTGTCCAAAAAAATATAACAACTTTAGGGGCTCCATACTTTTGGTTGCTGTAGTGGTCATATTACATTATAAATGTTAAACACCGCCGTAACATTTGGTGGCGCTAACGGCGAAGTCTGTTTAGAAAATCTTTGTTAAACATGGAGCGAAGAAGAAGTCAGAGAAGCTGACCAATCAGACCAGCTGGCGGGTCTTGAGGGTTGTTGTTGTGCTGACCTGTCACAGTTTTGTAAAATCGTTATAACGTTACTGTACAGCATGGCGTCGTTTGTTACCGAAGTGCTCGCCAGCTCTGGCAAACTGGAGAAAGAGGACTTGTCCGGTAAAATCAGCAAAATGTCGCGGAAGGTGGAAGACACGAAGGTAATCCAGTAGCTGGCTAACATAGCATTAGCTAAGCTAAGTAAAGTTTGAATTAGCTGTTAGCTGTTAGCGCTAACGACACGAAACTTCACTGATTCTTTGACTTAACATTAACTAGACTTTTACGGAGCTCCCTGACACAACAAGTAGCTGCAAATTAACATAAGACACACCGTTAGATAATGCAGAGCCTATTCGGCTAGTTTAATTCACAACATTTCCGATAGCAAGCTATTAGCCAGCCGTATGTGAAGTTGTGGTAGCTGATTACGTGGCTACTTTATATTCCGTAAAATTGTAACGTTGCGTATTTTATATTTGCTGTACTAACATTGGCTTACAGTAGATCGCTGTATCGGATCACGAAGTTCATTATTGGAGCATCTGAACAGCCAAAAATGACAACTTTACTCGATAGCTGTTAGCTGGTAGTTAGCACAGTACAGACCCATCCATCATCATCAAACAGAAATTACAACCATTCTCCAGCGATGTTTTGGTTCTGTTTTATATTATTGTAAATTGAATATCTTTGATTGAATGTACTTCTTAAAACTTATTATTATTATTATAGCTACAGATTCCCTCTCTTTCTTAATGCCCTTGTATTTTCCTATGTAAAATTGCTGTATAATAGACAGTATCACCCATAATGTGTTGCTTTAAAGCAATAATATATATGAACCAGATTATTACCAATTATTTACACAAACTACTGTTTTACAAGTGGATGAGAGATGTAAGTTATACACTAGTGGCTGTCATTGTACACTGTCATGCTCTGGGATTAAAGCAAAATATCTGTATTGTTGCAATTTATCTATTAATCCTCCCTTTATCTTAATGTATTTTTCACAGGAAGAAGTATGTGACATGATAAACAAGAGGTATTCTGAATTCCTACCTAGTCTTCAAGGATCAGAGGAGCTAATGGTCCAGGTTGATCAAGTCTCCAAAGAAATGGATGTCCTTAAAAACTGCATTGAGAATGAGGTATGAGTGGAGCTGTTTATATATATATATTTAGATATTTTATCCAGGTCCCCTGAAAGAGCAGAACAGACAGACAGATTATGCCATAGTTTTTAACAGTTTGGTTTATGTGGACACAGATCCAGCAGAATATCCATGTGGCTGTGACGGAGTATGCAACGCTGAAGCAACAGCTGGAGAAAAATACTATCATCATAAAAATGCTTGGACACCTAAAAGAGGTACAACATACTTTTATGAAATAAAATATAATGGAGTATGTAGTTATAAATTAATAGCGTCTAGGTGCTGTATTACATTCAACATGTCTGAATGTTTCTTGGGCTATCGTATCTTCTGTGTGTCTCAGTTTCACAATGCAATGGAGGAGTCAAACAAAGCTTTACTGGACAAGAAGTATGTCGATGCAGCCAACCAGCTGGAACGGGTAAGATCTGCTTACAACATGTTCACACAGCTTCATCTCTTACCTGAACTAGGGCTATTAATCGAACATTGACATTATGACACACTAATCAAGCCAATTTAGATAATTATGTATGCCTGTTAAATGTTTAGACAGACTGACTCCTGCAATACACCTGAAAACATGAAAAAAATCATAATTTCACCCTACCAATAACAAATAACCTGTCATCATTGTTGCATTGTGTGTGTGTAGCTTTCTTCCATTTAAAAAAAAAAGTTATTGTGTCTGCACTTTTCACCTAGCAGATTTTGTGCACTGATTGATAGGTAATATTTTTTTCCAGGCAAGGGCCAGTGTGGATTCACTCAAGGGCTGGAAGACCACTCAGCTCCCACTGCTCAGTGCTCTCAGCTCAGAGTTAACAGTGCAGAGAGAAAACTTAATTTACCACCTGGGAGATGAATGGAAGGGCCTCATCATTTGGAGATTACCGCCTTCAAAGGGTAAGATTTCCTCAGAAAGTTTTTCAATATGTGTGGCTGATGTGGTAATAATAGAATTTTAGAAAATATGCCGTGCTCCGTTTGCTGAGTGCGAACTTTTTCCTGCAAAAAGTAGTTTTATAAAACAAAGTAAGCTTATCTTAAAGGTACAGGAGACTTTACTGAGAGTTGCTTGTCTTCTGTACGATGTCCACATGTAATTTTACATTACATGCAAAGGTTGTGCAGGCTGCAAACCAACCAGGCCTTGCAACAGAACGTTATCAGGAATCCCTCCCAACCAGCTCGCACAAAATTGATGCATTTTATAAAAACCTGTTAGCATTAGCATAGCAACATGGCAGCGTGCGGCAAGTGTGTGGCTTAGCAGTGACTGTTGGATTGTTGTGTAGCACTAGAGCCTGCAGATCTGAAGTCATTCCTGAAGGTGGAGCTGAACCTGAGACAAGCTTGCAGTAAGGACAGTGAACTGAAACCACCTGCTCTGCTGCGCTGCGTCCTGCAAGCTCTGGCCATCCAGGGAGACCTTCAGCACAAGATCAAACTCTTCAGTAAGAGCAGCACTACTCCCTGTGAAATGTGCACTACTTTCATAATCTCTTATTATCTAGTGTGTTTTCATACCTTCCAGACAATGACTTACAATGAATCTGATAAATGTGAATTAATCTATTGATATAAGTCTAAAGCACAGCATATCCAAGGTTAAAACCTGCTCAGTACTCTTTTCTGTTATTGCTGTCCAGGTCAGGTGCTGTTGAAGACCATGTTGAAGCCGTTGGTGATGTACCCATCACTGTCAGTGAGGGTAACAGAGCAGCAGGATGAGGGAATCACCCTGGCCTTACAGTGTTTAGAGGAGAGCGACCAAGAGAAGTCTACACCTTCACAGGTCTACAGCAAACTGCTGCTGGTGCTCAAGACACTGCACACATACCTGCTAGGTACAGTACGACTGGACTCATATAGAAATCATATGTCATGATTTAAGGCACTGATTTACTGTCACATCTTCTTCATGTCTCATGAGGTGTACGTGTCATTTATGGTTCTCATTCCCAAATCAGTTAGATCAATAGAACCATATGTGTTACCAACTTTCTAATAAAAGTTTGATTTTCTCCTGAAAGATTACACAATGAAGCGTGAGCTTGATGTTTGTTATTTTTCAGATGTGTCCATTGGCAATAAAAAGCTCTCTGCCATTTTGGGGGAGCTGATTTGGGAGGAAATTTCCCAGTGCATCATCCACGAGTGTCTGCTCTACTCCATCCCGACCAACAGCAGCCAGCTGGAGAAGTACAACATTGTATGACCTAACACCAGTTTGTATAGTATAATGACATTGTAATACATAATGAAAATATTCTGTGGTTACCTGTTAACTTTTGTGAGCTGTTCTCAAGACCAAATAGACAAGAATTGTGTCTTTGCCCTGTTGTTCTAAGAGATTATTGTCTGTGTCTCTTGAGCATAATTCTATTTTTACTGAATATATTTTTTGTAAAGGTGATCAAGGAAACTGAGGAGTTTGAGAAGTCTCTGAAGGAGATGGAGTTTCTGCAGGGTGATGCCACAGACCTGCTCAAATATGCCAGAGATGTCAACTGTCACTTTGCCAGCAAGAAGTGCAAGGATGTCATCGTGGCAGCCCGCAAACTCATGACCTCCAAGATGCACAACACTGTCAAAGTATGTGAAAGCTGCAGCTGAGTGTCTCCATAAATAAAGTGGAGACTGGTGATAGATTCAATTGCTATCTGAAATGCCAAATGGGAAACATTAAACAGGCGTGTTATTCACTTTGGTATAAAGTCTAGCTTGAGCTCCACGTCTTCTATTGTATTAGATTGCACTATACTGCAGTCCAGCTTTACATACCGATCATTACAGATCACACCGGACTACAAGCTGCGTCTTCCCAAGCTACCCACCCCAGGTTCAGAGGTGAAGGTGAAGGTGAAGAAAGAGACCACACAGGAGGAGATTATAATGGAGAACACAAAGCAGCTGTCTGCGTGGAGTCTGTGCATACCACCCTGTCGCATCAGTGAGTCAGTGCAGCAGCTGATGGAGCTGGCAGTCAACACTCTGTGTGAAGCCGTTGGAAGCTCCACACAATGGTATGTCACAGTGCTCAAAGACCTTACTGTGTTCAGGCTACTGGCCAGGGAGGGGTGAGGCTTGTCACAACATCACCAGTGAGTAAGTGTTGTAATCTTTCTGTTGTTCTTTTCAGTGCGTTACAACTCTTCTTCACTGTAAGAAACATCTTCCAGCTGTTCTACGATGTTGTACCGACGTACCACAAGTAAGGATGTTTGTGTCATGTAACACACAGCAGATCAAACCAACACATTTTCCCCTGAAGGTGTAAATGGTTGTCCCTTGTTCCTCTGCTACTCCATCTAGGGAGAACCTGCTCAAGTTCCCTCACTTGGCTGCCATTCAGCACAACAACTGCATGTACCTGGCACACCACCTGCTCACCCTGGGCCACTATTTCAGAGCTCACCTGCCGCAGCCTCTCAGTGATGGCGTTGCAACGTTTGTTGACATGGTGCCCATATTCAGGAAACTGGGTAAACAAAGAGTTCTCCAACTGTTGGCCACATTGCCAAAATTTGAATATCTAATTTGCAGATTACTGAGCACGATTTTGTCATTTTCCTCTAGGAGCCCAGTGTTTCTTGGCACAGATGAACGTCCAGAGAGCCGAACTGTTGGAAAGACTTTCCACCGCTCACAACTTCTGCAACCTGGACGACGAAGACAACTACATTGCAGCTAGCAAAGCAGTAAGACAGGTGAGAGGAAAGACTTTTGTTGTGATGCCAACTCAGTGCTTCATTTTTATTCATTTTTTTTCATCCATTCAGTGCTTCTCACTCTAACAGTGATCATCTGTTTGCTTGATTGCAGGTCATCCATCAGTTGAAGCAGTTGGGGACAGTTTGGCAGGATGTGCTACCAGTCAGCATCTATTGTAAAGCCATGGGCAGCTTCCTCAATACAGCCATCACAGAAGTCATTGCTAAAATCATGACGCTGGAGGTTTGTATTTAGTTTTTTATATCATGACCCTACATACAGTGCAATACCACTGTCATAAGTATGGACAGCTGTACCCATGTATTTGTTATGATTACAAGTGCAACATCATAAGGTATAGCAGCCCGCTAATATTACTTACTAGTCCAACAGCAAGCACACTATGCTTTCAGCCTTTTATGTCACGACGCTCTCGCCAGCGACTGAAAGCCAGTTCCAGATTTGTCTGGCAGCCTCTCACTCGGGCAGTCTCCTTTTCTCTTCTTGGCTTCCTCCATCATCCTCTTCGATTTCTCTGCCACTACTGAGCCTAGCTATGTTGCCCGTTTGCTTAGCTCTGGTGCCCATTCCAGCGTCACTCCCTGTCTGCCTGGAGCCTGAAGTTAAATTGTTACATAGGGCATAAACAGGTGTATGGGGCAGAGTGGGAATGAAAGAGTCACCAGTTACCTGATTACAACTGAGTGTAGCATCAAAATGATTGATGAAGATCTGATAATTTGTAAAATTCATTATCTTGATCAGATATGATGATGATGTGCTTTATATTTATAGTATACATTAATACAGTATTATTTCTCACTGGTCTTACAGGATATTTCCTCTGAGGATGGCGAGCACCTCCACACACTGTGCCAAACCATCATCGAGGAGGGTCCACTAGTCTTCATTCCTCTGGCTGAGGAACACAAGAACAAGAAATATCAGGAGGAGGTTCCACTCTACGTGAAGAAGTGGGGCACCTTTAAGGAGCTGGTCATCGTGCTCCGGGCCAACCTGCAGGAGATAGTCGACAGGTAAGAAGAAAACTTCAGGACCCAACCATACTGAAGAGTAAACACGCCTTTGGCATTTAAAGAAGGTTACATCATACTGTTTTTATATCTGTCCGTGAGCGCTTGGTTGATTGTGTGTGATTCCTCTCCACAGGTGGTCTGACGGTAAAGGTCCGCTGGCAGTGGAGTTCTCCAGTTCTGAGGTGAAGAATCTGATCCGAGCGTTGTTTCAGAACACAGAGAGGAGAGCTGTCGCTCTGACCAAAATCAAATAGATACTTTGAGCAAATAAACATCAAGAAAGATACTATAGCACTTTTTCCTCCTAAGGAAAACCCGATTCATGCCTTTATTCATTTCCATTTAGTTTCATTAAAATATATACATTTATATGTATATAAATTGGAACAGTTTTTCGCAGAGAAATGGCTGCCCTCTGATGGAGGTGCTGTCGCTGAGAGTATAAGCTGGTTGTAATCAATCTGTGGGATATGTTCCTTCTCAGACTGCAATTAGTCCCACAGAGATTACATGAAGGCTTCTTTACATCAGCATCCCACAGCCTCAGTTATAGCTTTGTGGGTTTACCACTACAAAGCCAACTAAGGTTGTGTAACCAGTGTCCTGCCATCTGTTGACATGTGATGTTGTATCCGGGGGTTAACTTCGCTGCACATTGTTAATCAAACTTCATCTGTAGCTTGTTTTCAGAAGTGAGAGAGAGTTTGTTTTCAACAGAAAATATGTTTGTGTGATTCTACACGCCTCTAAATGACCATTTCGCTCTAACAAAGATACTCTGGACCTTGCATCTCAAGCCATTAAACTCGACTCTTCTCTAATGTATTTATTACTTGTTCAAATAAACCAAAAGACTTTTCTGAGTGTTTTGCCAACTTTGTTTTTAATGAATATAATGGTGCTCTCGATGGCACGGCATATCACATCCCAGTACATAATATTTTGTTACTCTGGTTTCATGTTTGGCTCCTCCTGTCCTTATCCACAGTTCTGTATTCTGACTAAATAAACCAAATATAATTAGTTAGTGAGCTTTGCTGGTGCTGAACAAAATCTGTTTCCCCATTTCCTTACTATTTTTAGATAGATAGGTAGGTAGGTCAAACTTTTCTTTAAAGGTATAATCCTGAAAGTACAGATACAAATATTTGGTGTTGAAACTTTGAGCCATGTTCATTTGGATGCGAAGAAGAGTCTGGCTGGTTTGGTGATTTGTTTCTTTAAAATGAGTAGAGCAACTTGTGACATCCAAAAGCTACATACTTTGTAATTTAATTTGTTTAAATGTAATTATGATAAAGTGATCTGATGTGATGACAGAAGATGATCTATTGACACAAAGGTGTCAAAGCAGTGCGTTTGGGTTAAAACCATCTTCAGTGTTCATGTGGCGGGGAGGAGACAAACAGCTGGACGGTCACACAGCAGCAGCTCCTCACTCACTCCAAGTCTCCTCCTTCATCTGATCAAACCTGATGAATCCAACAAGGAAATTAAGCCCTGACAGCAGCTGTATTCATCTTCAGCTATGCTTCACAGAGGTATGTGGTTATTTTTATTCTTTCTAATGATGTTTTCAGGAGCAGTATTATAATAAGTGGAAGAGGTCAGAAAAAGTGTGATTCTTTGATGTCTTTGTTTTGTCTAAGTAACAGTCCAAAGCTCAAAAATATTTATTTTAGGATAATCCAGGACATGGAAAAGCAACAGAGCCTCCCACTGGAGAAGCAGAAATCAAGTGGTGCTTGGCATTTTTGATCATGTAAACAACTTACTGTATCTGCTCTAAATGATTTAACTTCAGTTAGTGCACTATAAGGTCAGCTGAAAATTGTGAAATCTATCTAAAATTAATGTCAAAATTAAAATGAATAGAGTTGTTCTTTCCCAATAATTAGTACTTAATTACATTGTTCCCTCCAGGAAATTTCAGGAGATGCCTGCACATTTAAGTTTTTTATTATTGTTAATGCAATCATAGATGCGTAACAGAATTCAGTGTTACCCTGTTGTTTATATCCAAATAAATGTAAAATTATAATTTATATGAAATATATTTGTACATAATAATTCACATATAAAGTATAGTATATGCTTGTGTTTACTTATACATTACATTTTTCTTGCTACTCTCATTTATGTATGGATAGAACATATTTCATCTTCCATATGTCAGGAGATATCCTGGTACCAGATAATAAAAGTCCAGCAGCACAGAAGGTTTAAAAATATATTCATGTATAATAATGGAGTGTTGTGCAATGGAATAATAATAATTATAATACATTTTAATGTATTACAATACTAGTAATCATAATGAATGGAATTACATAATATGGTGTTAAAATAATAAGAAAAAACAACGATTTTTAAATAATAGTAGAAATGAGGTGATGTTATAATAGTTCCCCTTACTCATCTTAATAATAAAACATAATTTCCCAAGGACTAATGAAAATGATGAATGACAATTACGAACACATGAACAATACAATACTTGAAACTATGTTTCAGTTCAAATGATTAAAGTCCTAAGTCCATTTTCTCAGTTTATTATCAGCTCTGTGTCTTTCCCAGGACAATATTGTATGTGAGTGTGTGTGTGTTGTGATCGCTGACAGTAGATTGTGATACAACGAGCACAGCACTCACTGTTTAAACATTTTCACAAGAAACAAGTGAATTTACCACAGTTCATTTGGTTTCATCTGGACAATACTTTCTCTAAGCCTTCTGGCAAACGCAGTCAGTAATCTTTTCAAATCCACCGTGTTCCTTGATGTTTCACCGATTAATTTTGAGGATTAGTGATAAGCTCTACATGTGTAATAAGTTGTAGCAGTGACTGAGAAGCTGATCAGCCCACTTCAGACTGATGAAACCTCATGTTATGCTGATAAGGAAGTAAAGCAACATTTGCTTTTGGCACATCATCACATGCCAACACAACTCAGGGTGTAAGATAAATAAATAAATAAATAAATAAGTGGCTAAGTGCTGTTATCACTGTATAATATGTATTTCCACAAACCCTTGTCAAACCCTTGTAAAAGTATTGAAGCAACGCTAACAAGAGAGATTTATTTACCATGCAAATCTGTAGCAGTTGTTGAAAATGTAATTTTAATTTTGTTGCCCGAACAGAGGCCAAACTTGAAGGGCAGTCGAGACCTCGGCAATGATCTCCACTGTGATGTGCAGCAGAGAGACGTTACAAAACGCTCAGCACACCAGTCACATCAGGAGCACCGTCAGGTTTGAGCCTCGCAGGAACACCATTCCCCCAACGCAGACTCTCACTGCTAAACATCTGCTGGCATACCTGCCCAGACCACAGCCAGAATCAGTCCGTTACGCTCCATACATTTACAAGGTATAGCTTTCTATATCATACCACGTAATGTGTTATTTAAAGTCCCCCACCACTCTGAAATGTGTTTTGCTTGTTTGAGCTTCACTGTGCAAAATGGTGTGTGCAGAGTTTGACACTAGAAGGCTGTTTTTACATTCATGTGATTTTTGTGCTCACTTTAAATTTGTGTTTAACACATGTACGTACCAAATGATTTTGTGACATCACACAACCACCAATCATGGTCCAGTATGCTTCTTACACAAAGCTGATATGGTAATTTGAATTCTCCAGCGTTTAGTACACTGAGAAGAGACTTCAGTGAATATTCATAGATTTTGGATTTTTTAATGAGGGAGAAGGAGTAGATGTAATTTTAAGAATTCATTATTTCAACATTTTTGTGGAATTACAGACCCAGAGCCCATGGCAACATATTGGGACCTTACCAAAACTAATTAGACTGACTGATAATTTGGATGCAGCCCAACTCACCTCTACTAAAAGCTAGTATTTCAGTAGACTGAGCACCTCTACTCCACATAAAATTAGCTATAACAGTTATAGAGGATCTATCATATTACCAGTCCCCACCTTTAGGACAGATCATAGATCATGGCCCCTGACTTCACAAACACCAGAGCAAGTTACTTTTTGTATAACAAGGACACAAACGGAACACTGGTTGCGTCCTGTAGTTTCTTTCACAATATGGTCATATCACCAGTATCCACAGGCACATTTTAAGCTTAGCTTATGAATCTACTCATCGTTCATTTTGTGAATATTTTGCATTGTTTTCCTTCATTTCAGGTTAAACCTAAATCCGCCTCTATGATGACCACAGAAAGATCCTCTCTCATTCATAACTTGAACAATGCATCACTTCCACCATCTCAGGAGGCCTCTCCCTCCCAGACCCACAGTCCCTGCAGTCCCAGCCAGTCCTCTCAGGCTTTAACTTTGGCTCAGCAAGAGCCCCTCCAACAGCACACCATCCAAGTAGCTCCTCTTGAACCAATAGAAGAGACCCCAAAACCTCGGCGTTCGCACCGCAGCAGACACCTCAAACGTTTCAGTACCAAGTGGCAATCGAGAGGCTCCACTGGCAGCAGCAACATTCCTGTCTCTGCAATAGAGAAGCTTCAGGTTGCAAAGAGTCACAAGAAGCGCTGTAAGCTGCTTGGAGATGAGAACTCATTGCACGTCACTGCCAGCAGTCAGCGCTATGTCACCAAGGATGGCAAGTGCAGGGTCAATCTTGGACCTATTGCGGACAAGAGTCGTTTCATCTCAGATATTTTCACCACGTTAGTGGACCTCAAGTGTCGCTGGTTCCTTCTTGTCTTCACTATGTGCTACATTCTCACATGGGTGGCCTTTGGTGGAATCTACTTCTTTGGTGCCTGGCTGCGTGATGACATTTCACATGTTCATGACCCATTGTGGAAGGCATGCTACGAAAATGTAGACAGTTTCCTTTCAGCCCTGCTGCTGTCATTAGAGAGCCAGAGGACTATTGGGTATGGCTCCAGGATGGTGACGGCTAACTGCCCTGAGGGTGCGATTATCCTGATGGTCCAATCCATCCTTGGCTCCATTATTGATGCTCTGATGGTAGGCTGTATGTTTGTTAAAATCTCCCGGCCACAGCAAAGAGCCCAGACACTGATCTTCAGCAAACACTGTGTCATATGTGAACGTGACGAGAAACTATGCATGCTCTTCCGCATTGGTGATCTGAGAGCAAGCCACATGGTGGATGCCAAGATCCGGGCCAAGCTGATCAAGTCCAGGCAGACCAAGGAGGGCGAGTTCATCCCACTGGAGCAGTCAGAAATCAATCTGGGCTACGACACTGGGGGAGACAGGCTGCTCCTGGTAGAACCCCAGACCATTACCCACGTCATCAATGAAAACAGCCCCTTCTGGGAGGTGGGGTCCGAGCGCTTGAAGAGGGAGACCTTTGAGATCATTGTCATCCTGGAGGGCATTGTGGAAGCATCTGGTTTGTATGAGTATTTATATCATAGACAAAACAAAAATGGTCTTAGAGCAGTTAATTGTATTATCTGGTCTGATAAACAATGTTAATTAGTTAAATAAATTATTTAAATTACTTACTGTTTGGCTATTTTATGGCTATGTAATGAGATTATGCTAGATGGACAGCAGCAAAATGAAGCATATGGTGCAAGTTGTGTGTAGGATCTGAGTTGCACCCTGTTGAAGATACCGAACACCTGCGGACCCTGTAGTGTTTGCTGTCTGAAAATATAATATTGTGAAACAAGACAACAGAGTGTTTTTGACAAAGCTCTGTTCTTAACGGTCAAAGATGTTTGGAAAGTTTGGATGGAAGGCCAGAAATACAGAGTTTTTAGTGTATCCTGATACAAATGCTGTTCTGAATTTGTCTTTTTCCAATAAAGTGACAAATTAACGTGACCCTGTGACACTTTGTTGTGTTGCAGGTATGACTTGCCAGGCGAGGACATCCTACACACAGAATGAGGTCCTCTGGGGCCACCGTTTTGAGTCATGCATTTCCTTGGAGAAAGGGGCATTTCGTGTGGACTACAGTGCATTTGACAAAATCTTTGAAGTCCAAATGTCCCAATTCAGCGCAAAAGACAGGAGCACAGTAGAGGAACAATAAGTTGTGTTCTAGAAAATGTTGGCAAAACAAACAGTTCTTGTTTCTGTATCATCACCATCATCATGTAACATCAAGCGACTTAAAGTGATTGAGATATTTCCTGATAAACTATAACAATCATACTTTGTGAATATTAACCTCAGGGAAGCTGTTATTTTGTTGTATATGTAATACAGTTTGCTCTGTGTTTTATTATAATATGCTGTTCTATCTATGTGACATTATGAAATGTTTTATGTTGTGCTTAAATAATATTTCAATAATAAAAACCCTGAAGCACCCTGCTGAACCTAAATGTCTGTGGTAATTTCTAGTAGTGTAGCAAAATAATCTTAACGAAAACATCCATTTTCTTCAAGGTTCAACTCCACCGTCTTCTTTCTGTGACTCAGCATCGGTATCGTGGTGGTTTTGTCAGTATTTTGTTACATAAGTATTTATTGAATGATTGAAAGATTTAACCTGAACTTTAATGATTCCACACCGGGGAAATTGACTTGTTACTGCAGCTTGTATGCGCAAGGTGGATAAGACATTACTCATAAATAGAAAATATGTAAAAAAAAAAAGAGTCAAGAAGTCAAAAAGTCATGCTGAAAAAAGTCATTAACTTTTTTTTGTATTCTCCATAATACTGTTGTTATATCTGACAAAATAATCTCCACTTATTAGCTTCTCTCAACTCAGCTGTGGAACATCTGTCACATAATACCAATGTCCATCACTTGACTCTATATTACTCCATTCGCTGATGAAGACCATGAGATACAGATCCCACACTGGGAAAATTCACTTGTCACAGCAACTCATATACAGAGGGTGGATAAGAAATGACTTATAAATAAGAAATATATAGAAAAAAATCAAGAAGTCATGCTGATGTTAAAGAGTCTGACAGCTGTTGGAATGAAGGACCTGTGGTAGTGCTCCTTATTACATGGTGGGAGTAGCAGTCTGTTGCTGAAGATAGATAGATAGATAGATAGATAGATAGATAGATAGATAGATAGATAGATAGATAGATAGATAGATAGATAGATAGATAGATAGATAGATAGATAGATAGATAGATAGATGGATAGATAGATGGATAGATGGATAGATGGATAGATGGATAGATACTTTATTGATCCTGAGGGAAATTCAAGCATCCAGTAGCAGAATGCAAACATACATTAAATATACATTAGGATTAACCTATAACACAGGTTAAAATTAACCTGAGATAGATCTAAATTTAAATATGTACAGAGGAATTAAAATGTGCAGAGGAGTTAAACTCTAAAAGTTAAAAAATGTACAGAGTAATTAAACATTTGCATAGAAAATAAATATATAACTGTGTTAAGAAGTTAACCCGTGCTAACATCTATACAAATAGAATACTATTTTACTACTAATAAAAAATAGAAAGTGACCATAGAAATAAAAATGCTTTATAAAAATATGAGATAGAACTACAAATGACTGTAAACAGCTGAATGAAAGTCACAGTCACCGCATGTAGCAGAGGTAGTCAGACACACAATGACAGAGAGAGTCCAGGAAGTAGTGCAAAGAGGGGCAGATTTGTCCATTGTCTATTGTGGAGCTGTTTAGGGTTAAAGTTGTCAGATGAGGTACTGCAGGGGGTCCGCCAATTTTTGTCATAATAATTGACAACTTTCACTAAAATAATTAAGAAAATTAAAAAATATAACAAAATGATATTGAGTAAACTGCAAGCATTAATATGCAATAATAAGCTACTTTTGACAAAAACTATTTACAAAATAAATTATTCCATTATGCATGAACTTTTTTATTAATCATAAACACATACAGGCTAATAACCAAGTATATAAATAGGTTAATAAGGCAAAATAATAGGTGAATAAAGTAAATATAAAAGTTATTTTAGACCAGGCATAAAATGGGACACGCACACAAAAATTAAGTACATGTGGGGGTCCCTGTTCTGTTTATCTCTCGTCCAAGGGGTCCTTGGGCTGAAACAGGTTGAAGACCCCTGGCCCGTGGCTACTTGCAGAGGTAAAGGGTTTAACTCCTTGACTGAGTGCCCTCCAAACGTTTAAGTGGAGGAAGTCGCCACCGCAAAGTCAAGAGCTCTTCACCTTCAGGAGAATCTTTACAGAAACACACAAAGTCACCTTTAGTAGATAAGAAGTCATTAGATCTATTGTAAAAACTTGGATAGCATAAATAGAACAGAAAATTAAACCAGTAACTATTTTGATAACCGATTAATCCCTGAAGAATTTAACCATTCTCTGGTTCCAGCTTCTCCAAATTAAGGATTTGCTGTATTTCTCTATGCCAAATCACTGTAAACTGATTATCCATGGGTTTTGGATAGATGGTCGGGCAAAACTAGACTAGGAAAAGCCACCTTGGACTTTTATAGGAATTTTACACACTTACCTGATATTTCATAGAGTGAATGATTTATCAAGGAAGTCATTTGCAGAGGAATTGATAATGAACTTAACTGTTACTTGCAGCCTTAAAGGTACAGTGTGTAGAATTTAGTTGCATTTAGTGGTCCAATCACTGTATTGTAATCTCCTCACATCACCCTCACCTTCCTAATGTAAAGGAGAAACAACACTTTAAGGACCCTGTTTAGAGTCAGTATTTAGTTTGTCTGTTCTGGACTACTGTATAAATAAGGTGTTTCAACATGGTGGCCTCCATGAAAGGGGACCCTCTCCCACTGTAGATATAAAAGGATATTTTTTAAGTAACAAACATAAAAAGATTCTTATTTTCAGGTGATTATACATGCATCAAAACATAGATATGAATATTATATTCCATGTTTGCCTTATTCTGAAAATAGAGGCCCCAAATCTTACACACTGTACCTTTAATTTATATAAGGGCACACCTACATGGTGAAAGAACTATAAAGGCTGCAGCCCCAACTCTCCACTTTGTGCATTCTTTATGCAATGATGCTGGAAATCATCAGAACTTGCAAACAAAACATTCAAATCTCAGTTATATACTATGCTATAACGTATTGGTGAAGCTGGCGCTTGTGGCACAGACTCCACCCCGGTAGGTGGCGATGATGCACTAAAATGCTGAACTCGTTAAAATGACTAGAAGAAGGAGCAGTGTTAGCGCAGCAGCATGATGGGATATGAGAGTCCTCCGGTGGCGCGCTGCCGCCATGTCACCTAGAGAGAAACATTTAGCGATTCTCTCTGCTTTAGGCGTACTTAGTTTTGCTCTTTATTATATCCCTTCTTTTCTTTACGCGACTTTAATTCTCGCCGTTTGTTGTGTTGTGTGTTACTATCACAGCGGAGAACCGCTTCCCGCCAGGTTAGGTTTGAATCCGCGGGCTGGGCCTAACGTGCCGGCCGTACTCCGGCGCTGGTTGTGGGGCTTTGGGGTAACCGGCGTGTCGGTGCCCGCGCGGGGGAGGACGAACGCTAGCAGTAACAAAACCGAGCACCGGGAACCAGAGGGACACTTCAGAAAGAGGTTCGCTGAAACTGGGATTTATAGGAGGGAAAGCTTGGCAAGTGACTCGTTTCTTTTCAGCCCCCGGGATTTCCTCATGGGGAGTTACATCGGGAAACCCGAAAGTCCGACCGCTGACTCCGGGAGGCCGAGAATAGGGAGAAATCCCCGAGAACAACTGCGGGAAAAACTGTCCAGACCCAACCATGCTGTCTATACCCCCAACAGGAGGCTGTCATTCGCTGGGTACGTACATAATCAAATCACGCTAACCTCACAGCGTTGCTAACGTAACCTCTCAGCCCGTTGGGAGGCGGTAGAGATGGTGGTAAGGTAATAAAGGTTCAATTTCTTGGCGGGTTTTAATTACTAACTCTTAAGCCTTTGGGAGGATCTTTATCGAGGCACTCAGATAAACAGCAAAAGGTTTAGTGGATGCCTCAAGGTGAATATTCAATATATGCTCAAAGAATATACCGCTAATTAACGTTATAGCATGATAATTTACATACACGTTTCAAGTAATCAACTGTGTCACATCCACACAAGACTAACTATTTCATAGACAAAGATTTTTATTAAAATAGCAATATTATTACATTGTGATATGTCTTTAAAATGCAACACAAGAGCCTTTTCAGGGATATGTTACTACTGAGACAGGAATTCAAAGAATGACATGATATATTAGTAAAAATGAACTAAAACTAGAAAATGTAATCACACGAATGAACAAGTAATACTTTTTCAGAAAGCAGATCAGGTGATAAAGTTGAACATAAGTAGTATATATAACTAACTTTGGTCAGTGATTTAATTTCTAAGTCCTTGAACTTGTTTTCTTGAATCAAAAGTTTCCATTTGGCCATATAAGTGCATCCAGTCAGCCAGTTAGTCAGTATGGGCCGTGCCCTTTACTCAAGTCCTGTGGTTACATGGTATAATGGTCAATTGAATGTACTTTATAGAGTCGTACAAAAATACACAACTGATAATTTCATCATATTGTAAGAATGTGTGGTCCCATTGTTATGATTTTGTCTTCCCTACTCAAAATTCTGAGGGGAAATCTAAATCCATACATCCTACCTGTTATCCAGCAGCAGCTGCAAAGGAACTTATATGTCCAAAGAGATTAAATCACCTGCGGTGAAAACCATTATTTGAATCCAGTATTTCCAGACTACACCTGCCTACCATATCTAGTGGGTTGAAGAATGGAAATATTGAGTGTTATTATAAGAAAAGTTGTTTTTAGGACCAGGCAAACATTTGATCATTCCTGGCATTTCTTGCATCACAAAGGTTTCGACTTTCCCCCCAAGAGTTATGTAGGGAAAGCTATATGGCTGAATGTACGCAGGCCTGAAGTCACAAATGAGGCTCTGTGTTTGCCAGAAGTACTCCTTGGCCGTATAGTCATTATTGGATGAAGTTAACGTGTATCTTACCCTTGCATCATAATGTTTTTTCCCTCTCAGGGAGCCACTGGGCACAGTGGGCAGGTTCACCATCACTCCCCAGCGTCACTACCCCCTGCAGCAGCCAGGTGTGTCATCAGTGGGAGTCCTGCCTCCTGTCAAGTGGGATGGCTTCAGGAAGAAAAACATCCTCAGCCCCCGCAACTCCCCGGCTGCCCTCAGCCCGGTCACTGTAAAGATCGCAAGGCCTGACCACCACAGCAGTCCCAGGTCTGTATACTCACACAGAGAGTTAGCCTGCCATCGTACCACTTTTATCCATAGAAGAAAATGTCAGTCTCATCAGCAATATTTTTAATAGTTATTTAATCTTTTAGGGCATTTATTAAAGGAGAAAAGTACCGTATGTTTGTTCCAGCATCACAAATGTGATGATTTGGTGCCTTACTCTGTTTTATATCTTTAGATTTTCTGAATATCAATTTGGCATCTGGGATTTGTGATATTGTGAGGGCTATTTTTAACTTCTCTCAATAGTAACATGACTTTGACTAGATGAAAGGCTGATATCATCCTCTACCTACGTTATCACTGAACAATACCTGTAAGCAGAGTTTATCTGGGCGATCATAAGATGAAAAAGAGAACTTTGCATAAAAATATGTCCAGACCAAAAAGGGAAATATTCTTCTCTTCCCACAGTATTGTATCCTTCTTCATGCAGCAGTCCTTGTATATCCTAATATATCCTGTCTTTGTTGGCCCCTTTTCAGCAAAACTCTCTGACTAGTGTTTAATTGTACTACATTATATTGATGGGTCAAGCCCAGTGCTTAGTAAAACCCTGACCTCTGGTTTGTGCTCTGCTGTGTCACTGACCAGTGCTATATTGTCACCCTTTTTTTCATTTTTAGTTTCGACCATCTGAGTTGTGCAAGCCTCCCCAGGGCCCCCGCAGACCCCTGCTCCAGAGAAAGTGTCCTCAAGGTGTTGAAAGAAAGCCGCAAGAGAGAAGTGGAGGATGAGGACTTAAGCTTCACAACCGAGCAAAGAAGCAAAAGAAGGTACGAGGACAAAAGGACAAGCTTCTCCATTGGCACTTATTTTATTACATTATAAGTAATGATAGCGAGGATCCCGAAAAGTAGCTTATAGATCAGCATCAGTCATCAGTATAACATGTCTGAAAAGGCATTTAGATATTAGTTTCAGCTTTCCTGCTGTAACGTAAATCAACACATCAAAACTTGAAAGAACTATCTGCTACTCAGGACTTGTTTCATGCATTCAGTCAGTTCAAGTGTTATGTCATGTTTGTTGTTTCCCAAGGCGTAACGACAGCGGTGGGAGTGCACACTCTGCTTTTGGGCCCATTTTACCCAATGGAACACCATCGCAGCTGGTCCCTAAGTGAGTTTAACTTTTCTGAAGTGACGTTACATTGTCAAGTCTCATCTTTTCTACTGACTGCACTTTGATTCTGTGTAGTGTAGGGTGGCTGACTGAACGTAGGTGAAAATGCTTTTTTTTTTTCTTCCTTCGTCCAGGCCAGGAAACCTGAAAAGAGGGATGACCTCACTGATGGAGGAGTCCATCATGAAGAGGTCTCGCACATCCTCCATCAGCTCTGGCAGCGGTGCCCATGCCCCGAGAGGGACCCCAGGCACCAGGAGAAACCCCATCCACAGCTCCTACAGCTCTACACTAGGCCTCAGCCAGGTAATGCTTAACCACTACAGTACAGTGCACATGTCCCTGCAGAGATGAAGTGTGAGTTGTTGACCTTTACCTCCACGTTTACCTTCACAGTGGAAGAAACGGTCAGCACCCAGCTCCCCTCTGTCCAGCCCTGGATCATCTCGTTCTCAGACTCCAGATGGAGCCTCCAAAAGACAGAGGTATGTCTGCGCCGGTTTCCTGCTAGTCCTCCATATTTAATGTGATATTGCAGTCAATAAACTTGTGGTTTCATTATCAGAGAGGACGACGGGCACTCTCCCAGCTCAGCATCCTCCGTGAGGTCAAACCAGGCAGCTTCAGAAAAAGCACCTGTTACTTGTAAGTCTCATTTATCTCCAGTGGCAGTCTTGTTTAGTGAACAAAGAACTTCTTCAGGCTTAGAAGTGCAGCCATGTGCAGCCGATTATACAAGGCTTTATATAATATTAACAGTAAAAAGTATACATTGTCAACCAATTTTAGTTGAGAGCTGCGTCTTCTCTCTTATTCTGTGCTGATTACCACAGTATTGTAAATCACAGTTCACTCTGCTGGCTAAACTTTGCTGTCACACCAATAGCTTACCATAAGCATTTTAATGCATTATATAGTTGAAGGAAAAAAAAACAGTTTTCATGCTCTGATTACCTTAACCTTTAGAGCACCAGGATGGATTTATTTTTCCGCTGGATAACACGGGGACAGGGATTTGATTGTGGCAATAAAACGGATGTAGCTGACATATAGAATAACTGAATTTTATAAAAGCCACGAAGAAACTACTCTTCTGCCAATACTTTATCCACTTCAGATGGTCAGTATTGGGTCTGATGCTGATCCAGCATATTATGTCACTGCATCGCTGCCTAAAGCCTTTGACAACTTCAGCATGACTGCTCAACACTTCTGTTTCATTGAACACACGGTTTAAAAAAATACACTATTTTGTGTTTTGGTTGAATTTAGTTTTATTTTATTATGATATTTATATTTTTATGATGATGTTGCAGCCAAACTGACTCCAGTCCCCAAGGTCCCAGTCACTACCTCAGCGGACTCTACTGGTAGTGGTGGGAAGAGAAAACGGAAGATCCAGCTGGTTTCCAGCCACAGAGACGATCACATCTCTCTGGTAAGGAGCCGCCATGTTTTGACTTCATGCTCGTAGAAGCCCTTGTTTATGTTTTTTTGTGTCACAGTGACCTAGATTGCTCAGTTTTACTCTCTGTGCTTGCTGATTTGCAGCCCCCGCCCCCAGAGCTGGGCTACGCTATCACTGTGAAGGACCTAGATGAAGAGAAAAAGGCTGCCATAAGCAAGATTCAGAAGGTCCTGGAGACACCTGGTGAGTAGAAGCAGCCAGGGGAATAAACAATTTAACTTTTTTTGTTTGATGGATGATGCACTGTTACCCTCCATTCACACATACTTCACATATATAGACACACATTTTAGAACTACCATTTACAGTTTATTGAACTTTGAAATAATATCTTGCTGCCACCCATCACAATTCAAGTTTCAAAAGTCAACAAAAGGTTCAGCTTTCTGTAAATGTATTCTGATCTCCAATTCTCTGCTCTGTTAAAAGCGTAATACAATACTGGGACATGGAAACGCATCACTCTGGACATTAAGTACTTGGTTGCTGGGCAGAATAGTGTCAAGATCAGAAAATAACTGTCCAATCTGAGTTGCATTTAAAACCATAATGTCCCCATCCCTGACTTCTGACTTTTCCATTCATTTTCCTTTTTTAGCTCCAGAGCCAGAGAAGTCTGTCTCTCCCCCAGCCACCACTTCCACCCAGCTTCCCTCCTCTACCAGCTCTACTAGCACCACCACCCTGAGCAGCCTCCTGGCAGCTCCTCTGCCCACAGCCTCCAGCTCTGCCATCCCAGTCATCAACCTGGATCCCAGCCCCAGCAGCAGTGTCAGCACGGCACCTGCAGCCTCCAACCCACTGCTGGAGGCACTGAAAATGAAGAGCAGCATTCCTGCGAGCTCCACATCTGTTGCAAACACGACTACAGGTACGCCCACTGAACTGAAGGTTTCTCTGAGGGGAAAAACTGAAGTCATCTTTGCAAAATAAACCTCTGAGAGTTAAATTTTATATAACTTGCACCAGGAATATCCTAAATATCCCATAACATGTATTGATTATTATGTCACTTTATGCTGACATGTTTTTCCCTTCATAATTGACTTGTTGTGTCTGCAGTGTCTGCAACCACACTGGTACAACCCAGCGGTTTAAACCTGAAGGCTTCGACTACAGTAGCCCCACAGCTCCCACCTGCCTCCCAGTCTCAGTCCTCCTCTGCTGGTGGGGAGCAGCCCTCTGCCTTTACTCAGGTGCTGGGTCAGGTCACCAAGGCTTCCAGTGGCACTCCACCTGTAGCAGGAGCAAGCCTGTTTGGACTGGCGAGCCAAATCAATACTCCTACTGCTTCTTCAGCCTCTAACCTGGTCACTGCTACTGCCCCAGCTAGCAGCTCAGGGTCAGTAAGTAACTCCAACCCTCTGCTGGCTTCAGGGTTCAAGCCCATCTTTGCTGTCACCACCACCTCCTCAGCTACATCAACCCCAGAGAGCAAACCTTCTGTCCAAAATTTCAAGCCCATCTTTGGAGCCACCACTGCAGGGTCTGGCTTTGGACAACCTTCACCCCTTACCACCACCAACCCAGCCTCCACAGCTTCTTTAAGTAGTACACCCTCACTGTTTGGATCAACAAGCAGCACCACAGTTGCTCCATCCATTTTTCCCGGCATGACCAACGCCCCCACTGGCACAGCCTCCACTGGCTCCATCACCACCACACAGCCTGCACCCCAGCCAGCTGTAAAATCCCTCTTTGGAAGTACCACCGCAGCTTCAGCGCAGGCCCCAAATACAGGGAGCACATTTCAGTTTGGAACTGTTACCGCCACTACTGCAGCTGCCCCTGCCCCTGCCGCTGCTACCACAACCTCCAGCAACAGCGCCTTCTCATTTGGTGCCACACAGCCAGACCCTCAAGGTGCCAACACGAAGGTATTCGCCTTTGGCCAAACAGCACCCAGTCAGAACACAACCACTGCTTCATTTGGAGGCTTTGCCATGGCCAGCACAGCCTCCACCACTGCTGCCGCCACCACCCAGTCCACATTCACCTTTGGAAAGTCATCGTTTCAAGCGCCAGCAGCTCAGCCAACCTTCGGATCGTCAGCAACAACAGCAGCAGCAGCAGCACCACCACCAAAACCATTCACTTTTGGAGGCAGCGCAGCGTCGTCCACGCCTGCATCTAACACCCCCCCACCCCCTTTCCCATTTGGGTCAGCTGCTGTCTCCACAGCAACCAGCTTCGGGACCCCAGCTAAACCAGCTTTTGGAGCCAGCTCCTCTGGTTTTGCTTTCGGTGCCACCGCCGCCCCGTCAGCTGCACCCTCAGCTGCACCGAGCTTTGGTGCATCAACGCAGACTCAGAGCTCCTCCACAGGCACCTTCACATTTGGCAGTGCTGCTCCTCAGCAGGCTCCCGCCGGTCCTGCTCAGCCTGCTCCCAGTGGATTTAACTTTGGGGCTGGTATGCCATGTCCCCAGTTTGGAACACCAGTCTCCAATAATCCTGCACCGCAGATGGGAAGCTTCAATTTTGGGGCTGCTGCTACTGACAAACCAGCTTTTGGTAAGAAAGAATGATGACTGTTTTGTTTGTTTGTTTATAGTTTAAACCCAGCTACAGCTTCTACAGTGAGTCACATACATAACATACATTTTGGCTTTCAAACTTGGTGGCTTATGACATTTGCATACAGACATCTACACAAAAAGCTGTTGTTATCCACACAGCTATAGTATAGTCATGTTTCAGCGTTGGCAGCTTGGATTGCCATCATCTAGAACTGGTCCACATTTGTTTATTTCCCAGTAGAATTCAATGTTTTAGCCCTGATTGTTTGTTTGGTTTAATCACATTGTTTGCTGCTTTTTCTGCAGGGACGTCTACCCCATCCTTTGGCCAGAGTGCTGCTGTAGGTCCAATTCCCTTTGGAAGTCCTGGAACACCAGTCCAAGGCTTCAACGCTGTTCCTTTTGGTAGGCCGTTGATGCTGGGTTTTTGGGGTTTTGTCTATTTAGGCCATGCTGTGAGTGGGTTTTCCACAGCATTGCACAAAACACTAAATGGCGTTTCATAGTAATAGTAGCAGTTATATAAACGGCTGCAGCTTGTACTATTTCTCCCTACAATATTTAAAACTGATCCCCAGAACAAATGGCTCAGAATATATCTTATCTAAGTGGGCCAAACAAAAAAGACTTCCTGCTAGTTAGTCGGTGGAAATGTGAAGCTGCAGCAGCTGGAAAGGTTGACATCAGTAACAGTAACCTTGGAGCTAGAAACAATCCATAAACGGTAAAACGTGGCTGATATCAAACAGGAACGTAGAGAGAAACTAAACTCCAAAAACAAAACAAAACCAACTTTTTTAAGACGGAGCTTTCTCTCTAGTCATCAGCACAGCCACACTAGTGGGATAAACCAGCCTCGTGGAAAGAACAGCATAACTTTCAAGGCTGTTATCATCCTTATGCCCCCCTCATGCTTGTTCCATAAATCTCTAAATGACAATGATTATACTTATTTGTCGAGGAAGCTGACATTTACAATTTGAACCTGGTGTTTAGGAAAAGCACTGTGATTTTAGCATCGTTAGGGTACTCCAAGAAACACAGCAAAGCAAACAAACTTTTACACACTAACCTTAACCTGAATGACCTTACTGCACTGAGAGTGGTCTGAAGAAAGGAGAGCAGAGTAACAAGATGCTCACTCTGTTTCTTCACTCCAATTTGCAGCCCTATTTACACTAGAGAGGTTGGCAAACGCACTCCCAAAACAGACAAGATTGCTCATCCTGTGTTCACCTACCACCTAATGTCGCTCCATAGAAATGACACATCCTGTGTGTTTTGTTTATTTTATCAGGGTCTCCAGCGACTCCTTCCTTCTCTATCGGAGCCGGATCAAAACCATCTGGAGCAAGACAGAGGCTGCAGGCACGGAGGCAGCACAACAGGAAGAAGTAGCCTGCTACACGTGTCCAGCACCGCTTTTCAGAGGACTTCGGCTGTTGCTGCTATGGCTAATCTGGCTAACACTGCTCTGTTCTAAGCCCAACATCCCCCAACCATGGCTGCCGTCATGCCACCATGCCCTCTGCTTCCTCCCCCTCCTCCAGTGGGTTGTGCTGGCCCGAAACATTGTGTAATGCAGAGGAGTTAGAAAGAGCACACACCGGCTTGCTGAGTTCATGCTGCCTGGATGACTACATGACCCAGTGAGGGAATGTAGCAGTGAGGAGACAGAATCCATAGCAATGTACTATACTTGAAGATGTTGGAAAGACTGTTGAATAGTGTGATTCTGAGTCAAAGCATATCCAAAGTTCTATTTCCTTTACAGTATGTGGACACTCCCATTGGTTTGTCTTAAGGAGAAAGTTGAGTCAAGCAAAGACGTGGGGCCTTGGCTCAAACATTTATTTTTTTACGTGAAGCTCACTGGTTTGTATGTTACCGAATATTTGAGTACATTATCTGAATGAGTGGAATGCACAGTTTGGTTCAGATGAGGTACACAACACTGCAGTGTAAATGTAAAGTTATGAGACGCATTTTAAATTATTTTTTTAATTGGCTTTCTGACCCTGTAAATGAATGATGTGTTTCTGCACTTAAAGGGCAACTTATTAAATGTCTTAATGTAGGTAGTGCAGACCCTTGTGTTCTTGTTTCATACTCTTTGTCATTGCAAGCATTCCCAGAGTCCTCCTGTGGATGGCCTTTTTTTTTTTTTTTTTTTTTTTTTTCCTCTTCTTCTTCTTCTTTGATAGTGATTGCCAACACTGATGTAATTAGCATGTCAGTCTGTGGTTAGGATGGCAACTCCTAACTTGTGCCGACAAACCAAAGCCAATTCTTCAACGTCATGCCTGTGAAAAGAATCTGTGATGTTTATTTCATCTTTCAATCCTGAGACGTGTTTGTGTGTGCCAGACTACCTCTCTTTACTCCAGGCACTGAATCCGTGTTAATTCACTGGAAAAGATCGATTTGATTTTATCTTCATCTACTGTTAATACAGATGTACCTTAATAAATAGTTTTTAAACATCTGCACAGCAACACATTATACCCACTTCTGAAGTATCACTGTTACAGTAGATTACACCACGTTAATGTAACATCAGATTTACTAAATATACAGTCTGTCAATTGGAAACCCTTATCTGCTTGTTAATTATGGAAATTCTCACATGATGCAGGGATATCTGGAGTCTGTAATGTCTCTTCCATGCGGCGTGAGTTGAGGAATTTTTGTCAAGCAAACAGTACAGTAAAATTCATTGATGTCGGCAGTCAAAGTTATTCAGTTGTTCAGAATGATTTCTGTTTTCAGTAATAATTACCATTTCTTGTGAAAAGTGAGCAAGTATCTGATGCAGTTTTTGATGGATAATTTTGAATTAATAAAAACTGAATTTTGGACGTGGATGTTCCAACAAGAAACACATTCAGCCCTTCAAGGTTTCTATTTTTCTCCCATGAGAGCAATCGATTCGGTTTCAGTCCATACTTCATGCTAAATGTTCACAGTATATAGCATATTATGTATTGACAGTATACTATTATAAAAAAATTTTTAATCTTGTTAAAGCAATAGTGTTAATCAACAGATGAAAATCAGGTTTGTTAGTATACACTTCCAATATCAACACGTTGCATACTGAACTCCTCAGAATTAGTATGTGGTTTGTGTTATTTGTATTATATATTTTACAGATGAAAGTTGCACACCAGTACGCTAAAGCAATGGTTAGTTAATTAATAGGTTAGTTTATTGATAGAAAATTGATTCCAGCAGATGACAGTAAACTGAATATCTTTTGGGGTTTAGAATCATTTCAACACGGTTGAAAAGCAGATAAAGTCACGATAAAAGTAATAGATTTATTTTTTATCAGGCAGCTTTTCAGACAGCATGTGATTTGACAACTTAAATTGTCTATAGGGGGTATTATATATTCTATAAGGATATATGAAAGTATAATAATGAGGTTTTATTACACTGGGAAGGCGTCATTGAATTAAAAATTAACTAATTTGGCCATCTGCAACAGTAAAATGGTACATTTCAATATAAACATAATAAAGATGTAATATAATAATAATAAAACTGACTGGGGACATTTTCCTGAGGAAGTAAAACCCATTTAAAAAATACTTCCATTGATGATCTGTACTTTAATTCAAGTAAGATTTTGAATAAAAGACTTAAAGGGTACATTTTTTATTATTATTGTTAGCATTTAAATAAAGAATCTGACTACTTCTGCTCACAGCTGTTAAACAAACTGAATTTTTTGTTTTGTTTGCAGCAGTAGCTCAGTCCATAGAGACTTGGCTTGGCTTGGGAACCGGAGGGTGGCCGGTACAAGTCCAGTATGGAACAAAGTATGGCTGTGGACTGGTAGCTGGAGAGGTGCCAGTTCACCTCCTGGGCACTGCCGAGGTGCCCTTGAGCAAGGCACCGAACCCCCCCATCACTCCACCATCTGTCTCCATGTGTACCATGTGTACATAAACGTGTGTGTGTGTAAAAATGAGTGAAAAATAATAATAATAATAATAAAAGTATCTCTTCTTAATGCATGGCGCCAACCTCCAGTCCGTTGGGTGGCGGTAATGACGGTTATCACGGTTTGCCATAACACACTTGGACGCATGCTCAGTCCCCCAGTAGTGAGTTGTAGCCGAGTGGACGTTAGCCGTGCAAAGTACGTGGCAGAAAGCTTTCGATATGGAGTTAGCCGCACTGGTCGCCTTGACTTTGTTACTAGGTGCACTGGTTGTTCTGGTCGCAGTAGCGGTGGGCAGACGGAAAGAAGAAATAAGAGAGGAGATAGAGCAGGCGGCGGAGTTTGCCGGTAAGAGCCACACTAGCTAATGTAACTTTAGCCGAGGGGAAGGCGGTGAGTCACCGACTCTCTCTCCGGTGTTTGCCCCGGCTGTGTTCATTCATAACGAGTGTGCAGAGGGGAGCAGTGTGTGTGTGACATGTATACGCTGCTCGTTCACATAAACACGTGGACTTAAGAGGCTAGTAATAGAGACTAGAGCAACTTTAAGGGACTGTCATGTGTCGCTGGCCAATTGGCAAATGTTAAATTGACAGACCAATGAGATGACTGCTCTCTGTGCATGCACTGCCTATGAATGATTGTAAATGCAGTTATTACTCTGCTGTAGTTAAAGCCTATTTTTTTACTTTTTTATATAGTTTTCTATTTGTAAAGATCTTAGCAGAGGTTCAGTTTCTCTGCAAATGTTTAATTTCTTTGCAACTGTTTAATTTCTTAGCACAGTTTTAAATTTTAATACATATTTACTGTATCTCACACTGCTACTCAATGCTTGAATTTCCCTCAGCATCAATAAAGAATCTATCTATCTATCTGTCTATCTGTCGTTGTGACTACTTTGTGTTTGGTGTCTGTTATCAGATGCTACAAGCTGCTGTGTGTTGTCCTGTCCATCCACAGTGACAATGCACAATCCTTGCGATATTTGTTCGTTTTGGTCATGCGATGCCTGCGCTACAGTGTCATAACTTGTGTGTTGTGTCTCTCAGCTGAAGGCAGTGTCGCAAAAGGCCCTGCATCCAAGAAGCAGAAGCAGGACAAGCAGCGCAGCCGCAAGGATAAAGCTTCACAGCACACTTTCAGCCATACGCTGTTGGCAGCCTCACTGAAGGTAAACTGGAACGCACAATGACACTGAATAACACGCGTATTGCAACAGCGTACAATGAGGACTGTTGTTCAGGGACATGTCTGAAGTTATAAACACCTCAGAGGTCCCAAAGGGTCCTGCTTCTATTTTAAAATACTAGAAACGTCTCTCAGGTGCTTAAGTCAACCACACAACAACTGCAGCCTCCATTAAATTGAACACCACTCTAAAACACTTTGAACAAAAACATTACACTTAACCTGCATGGAAATGGGATGTTTGTGTAAGGCTGTTGAATGTTTTTGTTTTAGTTAGATGGACCTAATAAAATACACGATTCTGTATAATATTTACATGTTCAATAGGAACAAATTATGTCACACTTCAGGCTCCTTCTCCAAAGACATCCTTTGAGCATGTGTGTATTTGTTTTCATGTACTTTTCAGAGCCACAGTGGAAATGTGACGTGCCTTGATTTCAGCAGTAATGGGAAGTACCTGGCATCATGCGCGGACGACCGCACCGTCCGAATCTGGAGCACCAAAGACTTCCTGGACCGGGAGCACAAATGTCTGAGGGCCAATGTGGAGCTGGATCATGCCACACTAGTCCGCTTCAGTCCGGACTCCAGGTCTCCCTTTCTCTCCTACTATATTAGTGCAGACTGTCATTTATCTTTCTTATATTTTTAGAGATTGTTTGTTATGCACCAATGACACCAAAACAAATTTCAAATGTGAAAATCGTACTTTGCGACAAACCTTTTTCTGATTCTGATTCTTTTTCTGACATAAAGAATTATATTCCTAATCGTCAGATTACACCTTATCAAGACCTAAGATTAGAGAGATGAGGCCATTTTAGGATAGTTGCACAAGATAATCCCACTACCCTCTTCACTGACTCTCACCCGTTCACTGCAGGGCATTTATCACATGGTTGGCTAATGGAGATACCATTCGAATCTTCAAAATGGTGAAAAAGGAGGACGGCACTTTAAGCTTCAAAGCTGCCCCTGAGGACTTTCCACAGAAGCACAAGGCCACCATCCTCAACATCGGCATTGCAGAGACAGGTACAGAACTCACCAAACGTCACATATGAAATTGTAGTTTTTGTAGCAGGTAAACACAAAGTACAGAATTAAATTTCACCCATACCTAAAATGCATTCAACACTTATTTTAGTGCTTATTTTAGAGCTTTTTTGCAATTTTGAATGCACACAGAAGGATTCACAAATATATTTTGTTTTAAAACAAAAGAAGACATTTTTTCTTCATTTAACACAAAATAATTTAGTGTTAACTGAAAAGTTAAAGTTTTCACACGAGCAGAGTTACTGCTGAGAAAATATCTTTAAAATCAGTCTGTGTGATGAAAGACATTTTTAATATCCTTAGAAATTTCATAAGTCTTCTAGCTTTCCTCCAGTCTAAAATACTGTTTCTGTGTTTTCACTCTGCAGGCAAGTTCATCATGAGTGCCTCCACTGACACCAGCATCCACATCTGGGACCTGAAAGGAGAGGTACTGGCCTCTATCAACACTAACCAGATAACCAATTCTTATGCTGCCGTCTCTCCATGTGGCAGGTCAGTCCCATGCCTCTATCACTGCAAACATTCCACTTAAAATGTCAAATAAAGATCTTTTTGTCTGTTTTTTTTTTATGGATTTATGGTGCCTAGAATACATATTCACTCCCCTTGTAAGTGTGTTTTATTGTCTTAGGATATTGAATTAAAGTTGATTTAATGTTGCTTTATTGACTCCACAGAAAAAGATGACAAAAGTGGACATATATTCATGTTTGAATTCTGTGATTTCGGTCAACTTTTAATCAGAAAGGACAGAGAAACACTGATTTTCAGCCATTAAATGGCACAAAAACAAATTGACTGACTTCCTTTAAGTATTATTAAACTTTAATATTAAAGTCAAGAGCTGAGTAACAATGCAGGTCACTTCTGCAGTATCTGTAATGAAATGTGATGTTGGTGAAGTTGTAATTGTGTGTGCTTTTCGTCTCTGTGCTCAGGTTTGTAGCCTCATGTGGCTTCACTCCTGACGTGAAGGTGTGGGAGGTTTGCTTCGGGAAGGGAGGAGAGTTCAAAGAGGTGGTGAGAGCTTTTGACCTGAAGGGCCACTCTGCAGGAGTTCACGCCTTCGCCTTTTCTAATAACTCTCACAGGTAATGGAGGCTTTCTGATTGCAGTGCAAAGCCAAACAAGCGGCTCACACTGTTCTGACTGTATATACTTTTTTTTGCCAAGAGTTAGTCAGTTAGATAAATATGTCGCCAGAGCCAGCAGTTGCTCTGGTGACATATTTCGTAAAGGAAACAGCGAGCCTGACTCTGTCCAAAGTTCAAAAATACATCTAGCAGCACCATTAAACCTCATGATGAACACGTCATAACGCTGGAATGTAAAGAAAATATGTTTTGGTTTTACCAGACGATGTGCAGTCTCCACTTGTTGCCTGGTAACATCACAGTGATAACAAGAAAGTTATGGGAAGAACAAGAAATAGTCCAGCGCATGACTTGCTTTAAAACTATAAATTGTATTTATGTTTTTTGTGGTTGGCTGATTACAAATAAATCAAAATGTTGTGATTTTCTTTCTTTTTGTTCATCAGAATGGTGACTGTCTCCAAAGACGGTACATGGAAGTTGTGGAATACGGATGTGGAGTACAAAAAGCAGCAGGATCCCTACCTCCTGAAGACAGTCCCCTGTGCATCATCCGAAGGTAGCTTGGTGGCCTTGTCTCCAGACGGCCGGGTGGTGGCCATCAGCGACGGTTCTAACATAGCTATGTACAACGCTGCCAGTGGCGAGCTGGAGGAGGAGCTGCACGGCGTCCACAGCGGGGAGATCACCGACCTTAGATTTGACATTAACGGACGCTTCTTGGTGTGCAGCGGCGACAAGGCCATCCGAGTGTTTCACAACGCCCCGGGCTACCGGGCGTCCATCAGAGACATGCAGGACATGCTGAAGAAGGCACAGAACGAGGCCATGAAGCAAAGACTGCAGCAGCAGATCAAAGATGCTCAGAGCGCTCTGGACACTGTGCTCGCTGGTCCTGTCGACTAAAAGAGCCCCAAGAAACTACTCTCTGATTTTGATGTCTGACTCTGACTGCTAATCTTTTTTGCAACCTCAACTCTCCCTCAGCCCATAAATCTGGTCAGGGAATAATTGAATTTGCATGCAGTTTAATAAAGAATCTTTTTATGCAAAGATAAAATTGTTTCTTTCCTTCCCTTCCTTCAGGTCTAGTAATATCTTGTGTGATCTTCGATCAATTTAAAGTCCCACTCCATTCAAAGATGTATTTTTCTTAGTGTAATTTGGATGATTGAGTTTGACTGTGAATGGTTTATGTACAGAGTTTGACACTAGAAGTCTTTTTTTTCACATTTATCTGCTGAAAGAGGAAAGAGGATAAGATTTGGACATAAGAGCAGGATTTGTGACATCGCAACTGGTTTGGAAGTAAATCGTGGCTTCGTACAAAACACACACAAAGTGTGATGTGGATCATTCTGTGTGTGCACACTGAGAATGTACATGTTACCACCAGTCAAACTTCTGTAACTAAAAATATTGGCATATTTCTATTCTGGATTCTAAGCATTTTTACACGAGATGAAACAGTGTCCAGTCGTGCTGTGTCCCTCCTCTTGCTGCTTCCTAGCAGCAGAGGACAACTGCCACCACAGACTGGTAAAACCAACACGATCATTTTTAAAAAGCTGCTGTTGGTAGGAAAAAAAGAAAAGGGTGTAGGGTGTAAAACATTTGTTTTTCTTAAGCTGCTTTTGTAAAACACATTTTTCTCTGATTACATGGATCTGTTCATCTGCTCACAATCACTACAGAGTAGCTGAGCTGTTGAGTGTATAAAATGTCAAATATTAATGAATGAAAAACTGCAAACAGCTGCAGATTGATGTGAATCATCTGTATGCATCCTTTAACAATCTCTGTAAGGTTCAAGGTCCAGCTTTATTGTTATTATACAATACACGATTGGCCACCCCGCGCTACACACACACACACAGAAAATGTATAAACGCATTTTAAATATTTAATTTGAATAGAATAAAATCAATAAAGTAGAATAATGTATATAAAAATTGCACTAAATTAAAGGTACAGTGTGTAGAATTTAGTTGCATTTAGTGGTCCAATCACTACATTGTAATCTCCTTACATCACCCTCACCTTCCTAATGTAAAGGAGAAACAACACTTTAAGGACCCTGTTTAGAGTCAGTATTTAGTTTGTCTGTTCTGGACTACTGTATAAATAAGGTGTTTCAACATGGCGGCCTCCATGAAAGGGGACCCTCTCCCACTGTAGATATAAAAGGATATTTTTTAAGTAACAAACATAAAAAGATTCTTATTTTCAGGTGATTATACATGCATGAAAACATAGTTATGAATATTATATTCCATGTTTGCCTTATTCTGAAAATAGAGGCCCCAAATCTTACACACTGCACCTTTAAGTAAAAAGGCTAAATTATGTTTACAATGAAGATATACAGTGCGTATATACACAAAATTATCTATTATTATTATTATTATTATTATTATTATCCCTTTTTTATGTGTTTGTTTTAAATTGTTCAATAAAGTTTTCACTGAGTGAAAAAAAAAAGCGGATGTGTTGACCCGGAAGCAGTAGCTGCGCACCGAGGCACGTTTTCCTCCTGTAGCAGCAGCATGGACAGCTGCAGTGGTTGTGCGTGGAGATGGATGTAGAGATGGTGGAGCTCTCGGTAAAAGCAGCGGAGCCGGTCCGGCCGGCCGGGATCCTCCAACAGAACCGCGTCTTTCTCGACTTCTTCTGGGACTTGGCCAAACCGGATCAGGAGGTCCGACTGAAGGCGATAGAAGACCTGATCCAGTACCTGAAAACCAACAACAAGGTGAGGCAGAGCACTGTCACTGAGAGGCTGTGTGGAAACCCAGCATGGTTATCATGTGAAGTCAGGACAGTAACAGTACTTGATCATTTAGTTCAGTAAAAAAGAGCAAAACTACAAAATAAAAGCTTCATGTAAAAGCTTCAAAATTTTGACTTAAGTAAAAGTTAAACAGAAATGGTGGCACTTAAAGTAACTAAAGTAAAAGTACTCATTATTGTTTTGAGAATCATAAACAGAAAACTATTAATTACAGATGTCAAACAAAAAAACTACATTTCCCACTGAAACAAGTACAAATACCTCAGGTTTGAGTACTAAGAACTACAACATGTTGGTTGATGACATACCATAAACGTTATTTTGTAAACTATATGAACTGTTAACTCTATCTTATATGTACTATAGAAACAATGTGTTAGTGTATAATAAGTGTGACCAAAGGAAAAGAGTGTTTACTGTACTGTACAGTATCTGTACATCATGCCGTGGCTGTGTGTACTGCAGGCGGATGAGTTGGAGTACACCTTTAAAAGGCTGGTGGATGGACTGGCTCACACACGAGAGGCTGCAAGACCTGGATTCAGTCTGGCTCTGGGACAGGTGAGCCATATTTATCTTTCAAGCTGTACTTGTAGATGTCTGAACTGTATGTGTGACAAAACAATGTCAAGTCAAAGATTCACTGACTAGCTTTGTCAGAGCTTGCAGAATTACATTTCCTGGTCTTCATCAGCTAAAAGAGCAGGCACAGGCGTCGTCATGATTTGATCAGCCTCAGGACAGAAACGTACGACTGACACTGGATTTTTGGGGCTGATGCTGATATTTAAAAAAATCCAATATGGATATATTGGTGGATATTCTTTCTATATATATGAATAAACACATTTTGCAATGATCCCAACAATGTAGTTATCACACACCTGTGACAAAGATATGCAATGCAAGGAGGATGTTTCACTCTTTATTGTGCAAAATTACATTAGTGCAGTAATCAATCAGTAAACTTATCAGGGAAGTGGATGACTGGTCGTCAGATGCAAATATCTACAAGTTTCTGCATGGTCCAACAAGCTCAGGGTGGCAGTACTTAATGTTTAGTTACAATATCAGCTGATATTTGTATCTGTATCTGCCTCTGCCTTTCTGACTAGTATAAACAATGATTTGCAGCATCTGCAGATATAATTTTCTCGCTACAAATCTGAACACCTTTTACAATATGACAGATATTCTGTATAATGTCATATGATTTATCACACATCTCTAAAAAGGGTACTCTTAGATTAATTTTGAATTCAGAGTAGAGTGTGTTCACTTTAGCATGACATGAGGTTTTGTTTTTCAGGTCTTAAGTACGTTTGAAGACATTTCCTTGCAGAGTATACTCAACAAAATCAAAGAAAAACACAATTTGCAGACAGTGAAGAAGGTGAGCATTTTTATATTTTTTCTGTTTGCTCCAACAAGCTTCATGAACGAAATCTGTGAATGTCAACGCCTTCTGTCTTCATTTTTTTCAGAAACTGATCAGAAATGCTTTGTTTGGAAACTTGTTTGGCGTCCTCGCCCTTCATCAGTCCAGCCGCCTCTCCAAAGTAGGTAGTCTCATCCTTATTCATTATCCTTAAAGGATAAAGTCAAGCAGTCAAGCTGCATTGTGGGTAATGTAGGCTCCAGGTTTTGACAAGGAATGTGAGGATTAAAAAAGACGATATCTCTGTCCCTGCTGCATCGGTTTCGATACTATTGATTAAACTTTCCATGGTGAGTCTGACTATTTGAGCCTAGTTCAGGGATATCTTCACTCTGTTGTGCGGTCTCTTAAGGCAGCCTTTCAAATCACACAAATCCCACTGTTTTATATGTTATAAACGTAATAACAATTTCTATAATCATGGATCAAGGCCCTAGTTTCACTACAGTAAGCTTTCCAGTTACGTGGTTACATATTTAATATCAGTAAATAAAGACAATAATGTTTTCTTCCTGTACATCTGGAAGATCTTTTTCTTTAAGATTATTTTTGTCCAGTAAATAGGGAAGACGCTGTGCTTCTGAGGTTGCGGTTGGTGTCTGTTGACCAGATGGATGCTTCAGTAGCGCTTATGTCTTGCTTTTCATGTGGACTCCCACTGAGACAAATCTTGGCAGTCGCGTGTAGGTTAATTTCTGGTGTTTTGTCCTGGCAACAAATCTTACACACAGCTACCAGGACTGGAAACACTGTCCAGAGAAATGAAGAGGAAGAGGGATAAAGAAAACGTTTGAGACATACCTAGATTTGATTTGTCTAACTGAGACTGCTGAGGCCTCATGTTAGCTTATTATCTGGATACAGATGATTCAGGACCACATTTGCGAACCTTTTTTTTCAGACCTTGATAAAATATCACTTCCAGTTTTATGAACATTATGCCATAGGTTATTCCTATACATATATAAGCTCTTTAGCCTGTGTACCTGACTTATTTATTCAAAATAAACCCCATTATTTAGAGTCTAACAGCTGCCTGGTAACTAATTTCTGCCTCTGGGCCCCCCTAGCAGGTTTTGTGTGGTTTGTGGTGTGTATGAGACCACAGCTGCATACTAACGCTCGTGAAGGATGTTGTTGTTGTTGTTGTTGTTGTTGTTGTTGTTGTTGTTGTGTGGCCTTCAGTGGTCTTGTGGTCCCTGAGCTCTATCTTGTGTTTCTGCAGGAGCCGCAGGTGGTTTTGGGATGTGTGCAACTCCTCCAGAGCCTCACCCAGCACAGACAACACCTGAAGGACCTGCCCAATAAGACGATGATGGACATCCTCAATGAGGTGACAACTGTTGCTGAGTTACACCTTTTAATAATACATACACGGGCCTTATATCTATAACCATAACACATATGTAATGCATAAAAAAACATCCATCTTTTCTAAAAACAAATGTGCACGTCCTGTCTGTCAGATCCCAGAGGAGGTGTTTGAGGAGGTCCTACTTAGTGCCCTGCAAACTGATCTGGCATCAGCCTTCAGTACTCCAGAGCAGCTGCAGCTGCTGCTAGTAGCACTGCAGCGCTTCCCACAAACCCTCAAACCCAAGAAACTCAAGAAGCTGCTGGGCTCCTCGACCATCATAAATGCTGAAAACATCCCAAAGTAAGAACGCTGTGATCGATTGAATCAGTTTTTTTTCCCCCTCTAGGTTTTTTGTCCTTCCTCCCTCTGTCACACACACACACACACGGTAGCTTTCTGTCGCTGTCTTTTAACCACGTTGTGCTGATCAGCTCTTATTAGCTGCTATTCATCGACATAACATTCACAGTTTCCCTCGCTACATCCGCTAATTAACAGCTGCTGTGTGGAAAATCTGAACAATACATGACGTTTGACGTCTGGCAGGTTGACAGAGGTGATGAAGATGGCGGCCCGCTCGGTGAAGAAAGAGTGTGTCCTCCCAGCGGTGGTCCTGGACCTCCTGAAGCTCTCTCTGAAGGAAGACAGCTTCCAGCTCTTCTGGAATAACGCCATCATCAACGGCATGTTTAAGGAGCCGTCGGGGCCAACGCAGTGAGTCCTTAAACTTTAATACACATGAATATTATATATAAATAAATAAATTCTCCAGTCCTAGTTCAAGTTTGCTACATTCTGCTCACATGTCCCCCGGGTGTTGTCCTGTTTCTGTCCAGTTACCTGAGCTTCCGTCTGCTGGGCAGTGCCCTGCCTCACCTGTCTATAGCTCAGCTGAAGGAGGTGTTGTCCGGAGAGGTGATGATGCACTACGGGGAACACGTGGTGTCTGCTCAGGTCTGTGGGAGAGCTTACGCTCTTCAACAAGGTTGATCAAACAGGTGCTGAACAGTTAGTATTATTTTTGAATATGAAATCTCATCCGTTATTTTGTCTGTCCCAGAAACCTGACCGCTTCAAGCTGGCCCCAGAGATGGACACCTACGTGTCAAACTTCTTGGAAGGCTGCCAGGACTCGGACAAACAGCTGGCAGTGATGGTTGCCTTCTCCTCGCTGACCAACAAGGGCTACCCTGTGGTGCCATCCGTGTGGAGGGTGGTGCAACACCTTCAGCCTGCAGCTCTGCAGCAGTACGTGGAGTGGCTGAAAAAGATGTTCCTGCAACCTCAGCTTAACAAGCTGCTGGACTTTAGCACTCGCAAGCAGAAGGACAATCAGGAAGGACAGGAACAGTGAGTGTATACGCATGTGTCTGTCTTAGAATCTCAGGTCTTGTCCTGTCTGGTCTGGTGATCCTGAACAGAAAACTGCTTGAATGTAACTGCTGATCGTCTTTTATCAGGAAGGAGAACTCCATATTCCGCCTGCGGAAGTGGATTGTTTCTCGGCTATCCTCAATCATCGATAACTACCAAGTGAAGAGGCAGGAGGATCTCATCATGGATATGGCCAGGTGAGACCTGCCTGTAGCTGAGCAATGTCAAGGTCTCGGTGTTAGATGAGGAGAAGTCCTTCAGCTGGTGTTGTTTCTGTTCCAGGTTTGTCTTTTTCCACGCTTTCTTCAGCGCCAAGAAGGCCTCGGCCGACATCCCAGAGACGGGGGGGAAGCTTTCTGTCCCACTGGACGATCAAACCAGAGGAGTGCTTGTCAATTCATTCTTTGGGTGAGAGATGAAATCTTCTCTGTTCTTAGACAGCTGCCTCCTAAATATCAGCCGCTGACACTGAATCCTGTGGTCGGTTAGTTTGCATTAACAACACCAATGAACCACACAGAGAGCCTTATCTTTAAGCAGTGTCGGTCCAACACACAACAAAGGTGTGAGCACAAATCTGACATCAGACGTGGAGCTTCCCTTGTGTCAGAATAATGTAACATCACAGCCAGAGCAGAGTCCTGTTTTGTCCAAAGATCCAGGTGTGTCGCTGCATCACTAATCGTCTGTCCTCCCTCCAGACTCCTCCTGTCCATGCACCACCTGCCTCAGCCCGAGGACTCGGCCGAAGGTGCAGCTGACAACCGAAAGCGGGCACTGGGTGTAACATCTGATGGCACCATGTGGATCTACCACCTGGTCCAGTACGCCAATGTCCTACTTAACCAGCCAAAACACGTCCAGAGCAGCCAGCCCTTCAGCCCTGAGCAGAGAGAGGCCTGGGACAGGTAGGACAACAGAAGCATGTCCCATATGATCCAAGAGCAGGATCAAGACAACAGCTTAATGTGTTTATTCTAATGGAGTCTGATAATACAGCCTCTCCTATGGATGTAGTTGTACAGATTTAAAGGACGACTTGGATCTTTTTTTTGTGGTTTTGGTGATTATTTCTCACCAAAGATATTTAACAAATATGATGCATCATGTGAATAAAGCAGCTTAGAAAAGTGTGTCTGTTTTATGAGTACTGCTAAATGAGGTGTTTTATAGCTCACGCTCTACATGTGTGTTCTTCCAGCATGATTGAGTCGGTGTCAAACCTGAAGAAGAAATCTAAGAAAGGCCCAACTGCAGAGAACACTGCGTTCCAGCAGCTCTTCCTGTTGGTCGGCATGCACCTCTTCAAGGTACAGCATTCTACCAGAGCCATAATATACACTAGTAGAAGTGTTGTTATTGGATTAATCTACACTCACAAAAACACCATCTGCTGACACAAAAGCAAAACACTGGTGTGGAAATGAGCTGAATAATTGACTCTGAACATTGTCATGAATGCGTTTCTCCTGAAGGCCCCTGAAGAGCTGCTGGGCATCATGAAGGACCTGCAGAGCTGCGTGGACAAAGCTCAGGAGAAGAAGGCCAAGAAGAAAAAGAAGAAACAAGGTGAGGCTTCATGCACAGTGTCGTCCTTCCACATCTTAATATCGCACTGCACAGAATTTATTTTCACAAATCTGAATCACAAAGCGAGTTTACAGAAGAGATGCAATTTCACAGTTATAAAGAACACAAAACATACAGAGAATAATATAACTACATAAAGTAATGACAAACTAGTGATGGAAAAAACACATGTATATATAACATCTACAACAGAAACATAATATAATATGCATGAATATGTTTTCATTAGTGTATAATCACCTGAAAATAACAATCATTATAATTTTGTTACTTTATGATAGGAACGTTTTTCGCACGTTTTGTGTCACAGTTTCTCCTTCATGCTAGGAAGGAGAGGGTCAGGCGATTGGGTTGCAATAAACAACCACAAGATGCCACTAAATCCTACACTCTGCTCCTTCAATAGTTTATAGGGTGATAAAATGCCAGATGTTATGTTTACAGCTTGTTACGCTGCCCCAAAGTGTCCAAAAAAAAAATCAACAAATACTAAAGTGTATGAATGTTTGTGTCTTTCCCATGGTGCAGCCACAGAGCAGGAAGAGGAGCCTGAGTGGGTGGAGGTGATGGTGGACATCTTGTTGTCCCTGCTGTCTCAGCCGAGCCGACATATCAGACAGGTCTGCAAGACGGTCTTCACCTCTATCTGCCCTCATGTGACTGCGGCAGCCCTCACCGCCATCTTAGATGTAAGTAACACGAACAAGGTCATTCATTAAAGTAGCAAAGTCATTTTCGAGTCATCGTATTTTATATGAACATTTTAGTAAGCAGTTTGCTCAATCAAAAGGTCCCATAACTTCCCTCCATGATGTTATTCTCCTGCCAGTCCCACTTGGACCAGATCATCATTAGCCATAGAACAGATGGACAGATTTCTTGTTTGCTATCTGCTCAGATTGTGCGCTCCCAGCTTTAATAAAGAAGTGATTTCTAAATTGTGTTCAGTCAGAGTCACCCAGGTCATGCGTGTTTCACTGGTAGCATTGTAATCGATTGTAATGACGGTGTTTTGGGGCTCTGTGGAGGTCCTGGATCCAGAGAAGGACGAGGAGGACAGTGCTGTGGTCGTCACTGATGACAACAAAACCCAGAAGAACCCAGATGAGGAAGATGATGAGGAAGATGACGAGGAGATGGAGGTCAGTTCTTCTCTTACTTATTCACAACTTATTTTGCAATTTTAACATGTCATCATCTCATATTTTGTATCATATTCTACCCAAACCCACATCATTTACCTTTTATTCCACCTAATAAATGTGTGTCCTCACTGTTTCTAAACACGTGGTTATGGCTCTGTCAGGATGACGAGTCTGACGGATCAGGTGATGACTCTGATGAGGACGAAGATGACTCTGATGAGGATGAAGCAATGGAAGAGGAGGGAGTGGAAGAGGGAGATGTAGACCAAAACTTCCGTTTGGAGCTGATGAAGGTCCTGCAGCAGCAGAATGCTCTGGTGGGTTCCCAGGCGTGGTAATGTGGTAAACATTTTTTGTGGTTGTGTGTCTAGCACATAGCCTATATGTAATGTATTTTCACTCTAGAGCAGAAATGCAGTGTTACATTGTGTGAAATCCTCTTTTGTGCTGTACTATGTTCAGGCCACAGAGGAGGATGGCAGCAGTGATGAAGATCTGGATGATGATGCCATGATGGAGCTGGATAAAGGCCTGGCAGCGCTGTTCTCCGAGCAGAAGAAAAAGAACCAGGCCAAGAAGGATGAAAAGACAAAACTACAAAAAGAGAAGGCGCTGGTCCGAGACTTTAAGATCAAGGTACTTTATCCTCAGTCTGTTGTCGGGTAAAGAACTTTAAAACGGAGTCAGATAAGAAGAATATCAGTTTCTGTGTGGTTAGCACAAAGACTAGAAGAAGGTGAGAACTGCTAGCCTAGCTCCATCATAGCGTTCTCACTCCCTTGTTCGTGTTTTCTTCATGTTGTAGGTGTTGGACCTGGTTGAGGTGTTCGTGGCCCGGCAGGCCGGCAGTCCTCTTGTGCTGGGCTTGGTGGAGCCTCTGCTCACCCTCATCGACAGAGGAATGAGCTCCGACACCGACCAGCAGGAGCAGGACTTCCTCCGCCGAGCTGCAGATATCTTCAGGTACAACTTTATCTGCGGGCCGAGGCGATTCGCAGCATGCGTGTCTGTCACTGAATCAATGTTCGTACGATGTCTTACTGAAAGGGGATTGAAGGCACAAGCGTATGTGTCCCACCATTTCTGTAATGAGCCGACATTCACACCTATTTCACACTGTGATTGGCCAGCTGTGTGGAGGTGAGAAAAGAAGCTGGGCTTGCTCTTTTTTCATTCCTGACACACCTATTAATGTGAACCAACGAGTGCCACACTACGAAGACTTCCAGGAGAGACTGTCTGAAAATATGCACTGTTATATCTATCTTTTAACAATAATGCTTCTACAAGCTCTCTATGACAACAATGAACACACAGAAAATTCTGTTTTCAGTCTCCAAATATGGGTACTTTCTGTTTTTCTCAAGCTTGATTTGATCTTTACGCGAAATGAGGCCAAACCTGACACAAATATTCCAACGGGATCATCTGGTGCTTTGATGATGTGGGCATTTAGTGATTCTTACTTTGAGTGAAGGCTCATGTTGCCTGTTTGTGTGTTTTTTCAGGAACCAGCTGTGTAGGTCCAAGGTTTACTGCAGGACCGTTGGTGACAGACAGGGGGAGCTCCATGATCTGCTGGACAAACTGATGACTAAAACCCAGAAACTGTCTGACTCATCAGTCTGCCTCTACTACTTCAGGTACAATTTGCTGTTTAAGGACTGAAAAATGATGCTAATCTTACACACACGACACAGTAATTCTGAGTGTATGACTAATGTTGACTCCATGTGGCGAAAAGACTTGAAAAGACTGATTCACACCAACAGAACTAACGTGAACTGGGAAATATATGAAACATGATTGTGAAAAGGTTTTTAAAGCTGTTCTTTCGTGTTTTTTATTTGGGACAACATGTATTAAACACCCTTGACAAAACGATCTCAACTCAAGACCCACTTACTCGCTTATTCTGAGCTTTCAGCTGTATCACACAGTCCTCATTAGCAGATTAAGTTTGTTTATTTGTCTGTAGGTGTTAAAACTCTCCATGTTTCTGATCAACAAAGGTTTATTTCCAAGGTCAGGTGTTTTGTGTTGTGCTGATGTTGAACTTGTCCTTGCAGTGCGTCTCTGTACGTGGTGAAAGTGCTGCGAGGAGCTCCACCCGCTGAGGCCAAAGACGAGCAGACGGGCGACAAAGCTGCAGCAAATGACGTATGTTTACACGCACTGATTCATTTGACACCTTTTTAGATCACTGGACAACATTCAGATGTGAAATCAATCTGTTAGCAAGCTAATGGTGCAGGGTGTGATGGTGTGAGGTGTTGCTCCCGCAGACAGTTGCTATGGTTATATTAAGCAATATGTGCTTTACTGTCAGTGTTGGTACAACAGTGATGCGATCAGCGCCTCAATCCTGACCGCTGAAGTGCCAACCAGCCAACATTTCATGTTATCCCCATTTCAATGGAGATACATGGGAAAATCAGTTACAGCAGTAGATTCCTATATATTATAGAAACCAGTTTACTACTCCAGCCAGCAGTCGTAACTTTAGTAACGACCTGGCAACAGAAACGATTTCTAGTGACAGCCCAACGTTAAAGCTTGCAGGATTGTAAAGTCATTGGTCAATAAAATTCGATGTAGTCATTTCCAAAATTCACAACATGTTTTCATCTAATGAAATCTTCTGCTTCAGTCTGTATTATTATTCAAAAACAACATTTTCTCTGCCTGTTTGCACTCCAATTTACTGCACACAAGGGAAGCGTGCACCTGTATTAACCTGGCAGTCTAACAGCACTATATAATTAAATAAAGTTGATTTAATTGTCATAACAGGAAGCCATAGTTTGTATAGGTTAATTTTTATTCACAAAATAAATACATACCACAGTCTGTGCAGGCTATAACAATATATATTATTACATTGAATGAACATTTGTTGGACACCTTTTTTTTTTTTTTTTTTTTAAATCTTTCAGTTCTATTACTTTTATTGTAGTCGACTGCTTTTTACAGTAGCTCTGGGAGTTTTAATGTTACCATGGAAATACTGGAGTAGTATTTTTAGTAATGAGAAGGTGTGCTGTCATGCTGATTTGAACACGTCCTAAAACTCAAGTCGATCATCAGATTGCTTGGTTGGAGCTCCTTCTTGTATAAACTACATTCAACAAGCATTTCTACAACTCGCCCCAAAACAAATGACACCAGGTCAGGCAAAAGTTTTCTCTTTCTTTCATGTCACAAGGTTGGTCGTGCAATTGTTACAGTTACATTTTCATCTCATATTATGTCCAGCTCTGCACCAGATCTGTCCAGGTCTGTTCCTGTATTTTACTGGGTCAGGAAATGGGTCAGTCCCGTATAACTTGGCCCCCTTTTTAGCCAAAGTGTCTTTCTCGTATAGGTATTGTTTTATTTTTGATAATTGGTATTTCATTTAAGCAATTCTCTGAGCAAAATTGTCAAACATTTGTGGCTCTGACTTCTTAAATGTGTCTTATTGAATCTTCTGTGGTAGAAAACTGAAAATCTTTAGGTTTTGGACCGTTGTTTGCACATTTGAAGACGTCATCTTGGGCTCTGAGAAACTGTGATGGACATTTTTTTTTCATATTTATGAACCAAATGATGTTATCTCTGACACTGTGTTGTTTGATCTTTAATTGTGTGTGCAGTTGAAGTACGTCGGCAGCATGGATGTGGATCAGGTCTCCTCAATCTTCAGAGAGGCTCTGAGCTCCTTCATGGGCAGGAGAAAGAGCCCTCTGACCACTCAGATGTTCACAGACCTGTTCAACAGATTCCCAGTGAGTACAGCCGCACATCACAAGTACAAAACTTAGTTCAGGTCACCGTGGAGACAAAAGCTAGGTATCCGCTGGCAGTGACTAAAGCGGTGTGTGTGTGTGTATTTGTTTGCTCTTTTCCAGATGTTGTGTGTGAACCTGTTGGATGCAACAATGCAGCACATCACGTCTGGGGTCAGAGTACACCAGCAGGTAAAGACTCTTCAACTTTTTCTTCTGCAGGAACAGTTAAAGGAAATAAAGCAGATTTTTAAATCCTTTTATTGGTAACGTTTCATGGTAAAGAAGGAACACATCACCCAGTGCTACAATGTTTTTAATAGTTTTTGGACAACTGTGACTTCTGTGGCACCAAAGAAAAAGCTATCAGGCTTAGGCCTCACAGACAATACTGTGAGGATCAATTCATTATATATTTGTTGTTATTGCACTCTTTCCAGTAAGATTTGGTTTCTTTTTAAGTGAAAGAATAAACACTCAAATAGCACTTACAATGTTTTCCAATCCTAAAAACTAAATTCCATTTTAACAAATAAAATAGTCAGTTTATACTTTTTTCTTGCATAAGAAACAACCCCTGAGAATACTCCAGGAACACCATAAAACAACAGCATTTCCAAACTTTTTGTTTTACCACTGGCCTGATTACACATGGGTATTGTTTAATGGACAAAATATGATGCTCCTTACTCCCTTTGGGCAACTGTAGAAATTGCATCTACTGGGTCAGTCCCTTTGCTGTCGGTATTATGCACCATACTACCACAAATACAATCAGCTTAAAACTTGCAGAGGTCTGTATATAGTCAGAATGTGAGAGTATTTCACTGTATGACATTATATATTGGCCAAAACTCTATCTACTCTAATATGGATACATCTCTGATCTATATAAAATCAGCTGGATGTGTTGGGCTCTAGTCCAAACACACTCCAGCACATCAAATCTCAGTAAACCATTTCTAACCCTCTACCCAAACTGAACACAGCGCTGAGTCATATCACATCAATGTTTAAATAGCTCTGACAAACACAAAGGAGAACATCCTCCCTCCATGTTAGCTGCTAGATATCTATTTATTACCGACGTTTTGTTCATGTGTATGTTAGACTTCCTGTTTAGAGACATTGTTGTGTGTGTGTGCGTGCGTGTGTGTTTTTAGGGCCAAGCATGTTTGCTGATGTTGCGGGCGATGCAGAGCAAGGAGGTTCAGCAGCTGCTGAGCGGGGCTCCGTGGACAGAGCTCTGTGTGAAAGTTACGGCTCAGCTGGCAGCGGTAGGTCAACACAGCTCTACATTACAGTCACATCACAGGGTTAACATAAAGTGTTGAAAGTTTGGAAAATGTTTTCAAGGTTAGGAATATGCTTGAATTCGACTATACTCCTTGGAAAATGCTTGATTTTAAACATTGTGTTTCATGTAAATCAAAAATATTTTAATATTTGAAATTCACATTGTCATACATCATTGGTTTGTTTTCTCCTGGCGCGTTCACTCAGTGTTCATAACTGGATAAGTCCTCTGTTGATCCCTCAGTCTGGAAAAGTATTAAGTATTGAATAATCATGATCGAAACATTATCAAACAATCAAAGTTAATATGAACACCTGGTAAAATAAACAAAGTGACAATTGATTGCTGTGAGTATAAAGGCATTCTCTAAACTTAGTTTTTTCACCATTGCATTGCAATTTAGATGTGACAGTAAAGGCTTTGAGAGCCTGGAAATGTATGGTTTAGGTACCTTGAAAGGGTTTGAAAAGTGCTTGAAGTCAGGAAATGTGATCACATAATTTTACTTTTTTATATTGTTTTTATAAATTTAATTTTTCAGTCAGACAAGATTAACATATTACAGCCAGATTGTAGATTATGTAAATTGGCTCCAAACAGCAGACAGACACAGTTGGTGAACATAGTAAAGCATTCAGCAGCTAAAATACTGAATATTTTCACCATGACACCATGAACAGAGCTAAATAAAGGAGTTAATATTAAACTTGGATTCATCAGGTGGCCAGAGACACAACTCCAAATGAATGCTAATGTTGCTCCATCTCCAGATAAACGTTCTTAACTTCATAGTGATGGTACTTTATGTCAGATGTTTATTAGATAGCTGTGCTGGCCAAAAGTGGCCAAACATCATATTTTGTTCAGGTTCTTTTGGCCATATAGTGTACGTGTGGACCAATTTGCGATGCCTGAACTCATCTGCTGACACCAAGTACTGATTCAACACCAGTCCTTTCTCTTTTTTCATTATAAATTGTCTGTGCAGAACTGATTAAAAGTCATCTTCTATGTGTAAGATAGCACAGGGCCATAACTACACATCAATTCTTCACTGTGTAAGTAAGTGTAAGCGAGACGTTCATACACCAACACCCTTTAGGCGTGTGCAGATTTTAATTATATCATTCTAGTAGGTTTGTGAAATTGCATCACACTGTGATAAACGATGATTAGAGCCGATGCTGCACTCGCTGTCCTCTATGTGTCTTCAGGACAGCCGAGGGTAAAGACATGCAATACCAGTAATTACATGCGTCTGCAATCCTTCATCAAACCACTTCACTTCTGTACTGCCTCTTCTTTTTCCTCCTAGATAAAAACAGAGCTGCCAAGCAACATAACTTTTTCAGTCAGACTTTTTCTTAACTCCAGTTGCCAAAAAATTGTCTCTAATAAGATGTAACGTTTTCTGAGCTGCTCTCCTTTAATCGCGCTCTGGTAAAAACGTTTGGTCCAGGTGATGCTTCAGAATGACTTCTGTGGTAGAAAATTACTTCATATTTATGTAAAATTGCAGAATCACTGTTAAATCATCTGCCAAACTGCAACCTTTGAGAGAGAGAAGGTGCAGACTGTCCAGTCATAAAGATTGTAAAGACCTTGGGGGTGTCTCAATTTCTTGAGATATAATATTGATTGACAGTGGTTTTGACTGTATTTGTGTTGAGTAGAAGACCTGATATAGATCCCTCTTTATTATGACCTTGTTCTCATAGCAGCTCAGATATAACTAAGCTACTGCGGACTGGGATTAGTAAACTGGCTCAATGCAGCATGTGATATATTTATGTCTGTTTCCTAAATATATCATTTAAGATAATGGAGACTGTACTAATACATAAACATATAATAAATGGTTTATAGCACACCATATAAAGCAGATATTATGTGTGAGTTCATATATTTGTCAACAACCATAACTCCACTGTGTAAAGTTTGGTTAGGTTTCAGCACAAAATCATCTTGGTTAGGGAATATTCATGAACTGTCACATATAATCTGTTAAACATATAATTCAAAGTGTTATCAAAGTTTTTGTTTTACAAATGCTGCACATTAAAAATGTCCTTTTGGCTCCTTGCAACTGCATTATAATGTGTTAAAAGTGTTTATAAAAGCTAAACAGGCAATTTAAAGTAAAGTGTTACCAGCTACAGAAAATGTCTCTAGCACTTTTTACAAGTTTTGCAGTAAGCGCCAACTACTGCCTTCAGGTTAAATTGCTTTTTATTGCAGGGCATCCTGGTGGCCAAGGGGTCTAAAGCCCAGTTCAGACCAAAGATTCATGATGAGACAAAACCCTTTTCGAACATTGCAGCAGTGTGAAATGACCTGTCTCAGCTTGACTTAAACCAGCTGAAGTTGTCACCCCTTGGCTGGCTTTGGAGCGCTACAAAAAAATTGTTTTCGTCTCGTCACATTGATGTGAACTGGCGGCAAGTTTCAATTCATCTTGTCGTGAATCTTTGGTCTGAACTGAGCTCACAATGCTGACAACCAGTGCAGTAGTATCACTTCTGCAGGAAAGATATTGTCAGTCAATGCCTGGATCAGCTAATGATGAGGCCTACATGTACAGTGGTCTAACCCGTGTCTTGTCTTCTTCTCTCAGAGTCTTCAGCAGGTTGGTCAAACTGAGAGCAAGGTAGTGAAGGAGAAGGTGGTGAAAACTCTGGAGCTCTGTCAGTTCCTGGTCAAGCACGTTCACCAACAGGTAGGTGGACTGTGAGAGTGTGAAGAAGAAATCATAAGAGTCAACAGTTGATGTGGTTTCAGTCCAGACTCAACTCTTTGCTTTCACTTCCTTCACTGTGTAGAAACTTTCTGTAAATCTGGAGCCACTTCAGAAGGTCCTGCAGTCGCTGCCCAGTGTCATCACTTTCAATAAGACTGGCAAGCTCGAAGACACCTACTGGGCTGTGATGAAACACTTTGGAGTCATGTGAGTTCTTGTGGTGTCCACGTCAGACTTAAGAGCTGTAGTTTTGATTCTCATGCAGTGTTTCCTTACAAACATGAGCTTCACACAGTATTACTTTACCACAGGTCTCATGTACGACAAGGTGTTTTCTTTTACAGTGTTTCAAAGCCATTGTCTTGACCTTGTTTGTTTTCATTTCACAGGAAACCCAAAGTTGAAAAAACCAAACCTGAAAAGGACGCAGAGCAAGGCCAAGTTTCCAAGAAGAAGAAAGGTTTCCTACCCGAAACAAAGAAACGTAAAAAGCGCACGAAGCCTGTTTTAGAGCCAGCAGGAGACAACTCGACCTCCACGGGCAAACCAGGGGCAGACAAAGGACAAGCCAAAAAGAAACATGACAAGAAAGCAAAACAGAAGAGACCGGCCGATGGCGCCACTGCTTCTCAGCCCAACCCAGCCAAGAAGAGCAAGACACAGTCTGAGAACATGGCGGCCAAGAAGAAGAAGAAACCCAAGCAGAAGAAAGAGGGAGGAGGGAAAATGTAAAATGGACACATTTAAATGTTAATTTCCTTTTAAAGAAGCTGTGTGTTCGTCCGTAACTTTTCTACTGCCCATGCAGTTTACTTCGGACAATGTGTATGTTTCAGTATGAGATATTATTATACGTACTTAGAAGTGAATTTACATGGATTATTTTTCTAATGTGTGACTAATTAGAGAAAAAAAATGTCTATAACAATAAATTCATTTCTCTTCCTGGAAATCCATCACAGCTGAACTTCTATCAGCTTTGTTATTCAACATTAATAAGAAACATTTGTGTAAAATGTATGTAAAAAATTGAAAATAGTCACACAATAGTCACAATCTATGATTTAGATGTTTAAAAACAGGCCACAAATAAACAGTTTCATTTCTTAAAAAGGCTCAATAACTTCCAGAAACAGCAGGTAACTGCAGTTTTAGGAAACAGGAGTAAATGGTGCATTGGGGACTACGTTTTGCTAGTTTAATTAATACACATTCAGTATTATTCAGCAGCAGGATGGTGTACGTGGGATTGACTCAAACTACATTCATGGTAATGAGGGAACAACGGTGTGACTCACTGATGAGTTTTTAATTGTTTTTGGACAACAATGGAAGTCCGTGGGAGAGAGAAACAAGATTTGGGGGTACCTGAGTCAGAATTCACCTTTCTAGCTCACATGTATGGACACAGGACCCATTACATAACATTGTTATTAGGAAAGATGTCCTTTTGCACAGGATTTGATGTTGCAAGCCTTTGTGCTATAAACTTAGGTGAGCAATCACGCAGAACCTTAATTCAGCTGTCAGAAAAATGATGCAGTGTCCCACAAATGGATTACTATACAGGACAAGAAGCTATGCAGACATAAATCTTGAGGAGTGCCAGGCAGGCTGCAGCCCCATCCATCAGTTATCTCATCTTAAAGCCCCTCTCCACTTCAACAACATTCAGGGGTGGGTATCAACAGAAGCCATCTTATATCCAACAAACATGACGTGTTTTTTTGGCCTTGTGCTCAGAGCACAGTGCTGTATTGTTTGGGTATCCATTGACTCAAAAAAGTAAAAAATGTATTCATCTTCCATAACTGCTTACCTGATCAGGGTTGCGGGGTGCTGGAGCCGATGCCAGCTGACATTGGGCAAGAGGCAAGGTACACCCTGGACAAGTTTTCAAAAGAGTTATATATTATTAATATTAAAACACATTGTTTAAGCAGGACAAATGAGTGAAAGGAAGCCAGGAGACGTGACTTGAACCACTAAAGACAATTTTACTTTTAAAGCAGACGTAAACAATTTTTTAATTACATTTCCCAAAATTATATATTAATAATGGATCACGTGATTGCTTGTATGTAAAAAGAAATGTAAAATGTAAAAACCCACACCGAGTTATCATCCAGCTCTGCAGTTTCCCTTATCTCTACAGAGCATTTTAGCTTCTTTCAGCTCTTTGTTTTGTTTTATGGCCCACAAGTTTACTGATTGTCACTGCTGTACACTGTCTCATTTTCAGCAGCAGCAGGCAGATGTTTTAAGCTGTACACAATTTGCCCAGCACCAAATAGCAAACAGACAGCTGGTGAACTCAGTGAAGCATTAAACAGCTACAAAGCTTCAAAAGATATGTCACCAAAAATACAGCTAAGAGGAGAGGGAATATTGGACAGAGGTGGCTGGAAACAAAAACCCAAATAAATGATAATGCTTCTATAGATCTGCTGGATGTGTGAATAAGTGACAGTTTGCCAACAAGCTCACCATGATCGACTTTTTAAGGTGATCAGTTATGTTTTCAGCTTGTTTCCACTGTCCCCAGGTAGCCAGAAAATCAGTTTATGCAAAGCAGAATTGGTTTAAATTAATATTTAGGTCTTAGATTAGATTGCCATTAAATTTTCTGTCACGGACCCAAAAGGATTATATTAAATGACTTCAGCGACATTCCCTCTGGCACCACCAATAGATTTAAGATTTTTCTAGTAAAAAAAAGGAAAGAATTGTTGGTAAACCCATAAAATTTCTTTCCACCTTGAAGCCAAATCTCAACTTTGTGCAAGAAAGATCAAGAGAAGTCATCTACATCTGACACCAAAGTCCTTAGGATTTATCCTCTGGGCACAGACACACATGTCTGTACAACATTTCATCTTAATCCATCCAGTAGTTTCATATTTCAGTCTGGATCAAAGCGATGGTGGTGGACGAGCTGACATGCCAACTGACATTGCCATCCTTAGAGCCACAGGTTAGCCATGGCTGAATATACAGGTAAATACAATGGGAGCTTGAAGGCAGAACTAAGGCTTATGCTCAGTTTCGCAAAAGAAAGCAAATATTTCATCAATGAAAAATAATTCAGGCTATAAAGAAGGCTGATCTGTTGTGTCTTTTTTTGCCAACAGAGAGGAGGTACTTGTCTGAGATGCTGGTACTGTATCCTTGCAGGCACAGCTTGAACCTGCAGTAATGGAGCCTATAAACAGACACTGGTGGTGACAAATCATCCACCTCGAACCCTGACAGCGGGGGTGAGAATAGGAGCAGTGGTGTCCTCTCTTCGTGACTGTCACTTGTCATCACTCTGAGTTGAGATATAGAGCGCAGAACTAATCTGCTAATGCAGGTCCGTGGAATAATAAGAGTGAGCTGTGAAGTCGAGGGCAAGGTCTCATCAATATGAAAAAGATGTGACTAAATGCGGAGCTGATTCATCTCTTCACCTTATGAAATATTTTAATTCCCACGGATTCATGCCGTGAAATGTGGACTGAATTTTGTGGAGTGTTTACCATCCTAGTTTTTTGTCTTCACCCATGTTGCTTTTGTTAACATTTGGCCCTTTGGAGTCTGATGCTGCACAGCAGGCAGGTTGGCAGGCTACAGGCAGGGCGTTAATTTTATATTGAGTGCAACTGGAAACCCACTAATTAGTGCACTGAGTAGTTTACTTGCCAGGCCTTGTAGGAACAACCTAAGTTGAGTTCTACCACACTCACTCTCTTGGATGAGGCCCAAATCTGTGAACCTCACTCAGTCTGCTTCTCCTGTTAAACACTTGCTGTCCGGAAATCTTCCTGTCCCTCTGGCAATAATTTGAAAGACCCTTTCACTTCTCTTTGCTGTCTGCAAAGTTTATACTGTATATTTCATAATAATGCTGACCATTTCCAAGAAAGCAAAAAGAGCAAGTCTGTAAGTGAGAGATGAACCATGCCTAGGAATGCCAACTCAAGACAAGTTTCAGGTGTCTGTAAGCTGATCTTCATACAGGTTTAAATAAAACATAAAGTCTCAAAGCTATTCAAAAGGTAATGGCTTCACTAATTTGAGCCTTCCAGTACAAATAGTGGGGCTAAAAATGTAAACTTCCTCCTTGGCGTGGCACTAGCAAAGAGGCCAGAATGGTCAATGAATAAAAGAAAAGTAAAAGAAAAGTAAAAAACGTATCAGTTTTCAAAACTAGAATTTTTTATATTATGTGGTCCTACTTAAATGTTTATAAGTTGTACAAACTGTAGACCAGTTGCCTGAGGTGACATACACATTACACACAATCATAATAATGCTATAATAAACAGCCTCAGAGGATCTAATCCGCACTGGCCAACCAACGTTGCTTGCAAAGTCTAACTGCAGCACTGAGGAGCAGACCCCGCGGGACAATAAAACCCTAAAAAATGGCCTCATTAATTCTAAATTAGGCTATACACAATAACTAGGCTATTCCCAGAGCAAACTTAAATCACACAGTATCTTCCTTTGTTTCTCTCTTTTTCTCTAATGCTGTATGTGTGACAATAAATAACGGCAGTCTTAATACACCTCTACCTGACATCAATCATTCCTAACATCTGATCTTTATCTATTCCCAACCACTGACCCCTGACCTCCAACCATTCCTAGGCACTGACCTTTGTTCATTCCTAGGCACTGCCCTTTGTTCATTTCTAGGCACTGACCTTTATTCATTTCTAGGCACTGTGCTTCAGCCATTCCCTACCATTGATTCATAGCAACTGACCTCCATCCATTTCTAGGCTCTGACCACTGACCTCCATCCTTTCCTAGGCACTGACCTTTGTTCATTCCTTGGCACTGACTTCCATCCATTCCAAGGCACCACCCTTGTTTATTCCTAGGCACTGACCTCCATCCATTCCTAGGCACTGACCTTTGTTCATTCCTTGGCACTGACTTCCATCCATTCCAAGGCACCACCCTTGTTTATTCCTAGGCACTGACCTCCATCCATTTCTAGGCTCTGACCACTGACCTCCATCCTTTCCTAGGCACTGACCTTTGTTCATTCCTTGGCACTGACTTCCATCCATTCCAAGGCACCACCCTTGTTTATTCCTAGGCACTTACCTCCATCCATTCCTAGGCACTGTGCTTCATCCATTTCATTGATTCATAGCAACTGACCTCCATCCATTCCGAGGCACTGACCTCCATCCATTCCTAGGCACTTACCATTGATTCCTAGCAACTGACCTTCATCCATTAGGTACTGACCTTCATCCATTCCTAGCCACCAATCTTCATAAATTCATACATTCATAGGCACTGACCATTGATTTCTAGGCACTGACCTCTACAGGATGACTGGAAGGCAGAAGAAATGTAATTATGTCTGGTTATGAGTCCATCCCTGGTCTCACTTTCTTGGAATTACATTATTTGCAAGAAACCCATGTCTTTTTATTACATAGTGCTGCTCCATTAAACCCCTCCATTTATATTTGTACGGTGAAAACATGTATGATGTTCTGGATGCTAATATATAAATTGTTCTGAAGGAAACATATGTTTTAATGCAGAAAGCATTAGTCATCTTTCATTGGCTTACTTCCAATTCCCCTGCAAAGATAAATGGCTTCATTCTGTTGCACTTATGCCAATGAGATAAGATAGACGGGCGGTCTGTCAGTGCATCTTCCAGGGTGGGAGCCTTGCCAAAGACTGCTTCATATTCCCAGGCCTTTCTTCCCGGGGACGATTAGGAACATGGTGTCCTGGTACCTGGCCAACACACTGACTGATGCTGATTCACTTCCACTGACCTCCAATAAGACAGGCTGTGGCGCCATTACAGGGAGATGTTGAGATTAAGAATAGTACTTCTATGGATAACCTTCATGTCAATAAATCACACCGAAAGATTGATGAAGTCTGAACAGTAGACTTTGTTTTATGTGCAATAGATCTAATTCTGTATTCAACGGGCATGTTTCTACAGTATATGTAGTACACATGGTCCTATATAGCTTATAAATTGTGTAAGCAGTGACTGACATGGTTATTTTGGCAGCTTTAAAAGGTGCAGGAGACAATGTGCAAATTATATGGCTCTCTCTAGGAAGGTCATTTGTATTTCCTAGTGGAATGGGTGATGTAATGAAAATCCACAGAAACATTTGCATATTATGAAATGTCACCTGTACAGTGTCATACTGGGTTATTGGTGGGATTTTTTTTTTTTTTTTTTACCAGTCTGTTCAATATTACTGTGTAGCTGCACATTTCCTTGAGTGGTAGGGTTCAGGGGTGTTAGATAATAGTTTAAGGTTACTGACACATTCAAAGGATTAACATAAAGTATTTATTTATAAACTTTGAATATTACATATTTTCCTTTGATAAGGCAGATTATATGAACTCCAGAAAGATGATGTTACTGTAAAACATTCCAGCTCTCATAATGGCATACATTTACAGTGATTTCATATCATAAATGACACATAATTTCTATTAGGCCCACTATGATACAATATGAAGGATCAAGGGAGAAAAAAGAAAAAGATTGGCTTGAACTGAAACCCTCTGTTGGAAGGATTCTCAATTTATTACATGTCAGAGAATACATTATAAATACTCAAAAACGAAAATACTGTATTAGCGCTAAAACTTACTATCTGACACATTAAAGAAAAGAAAATCTTATGTGCATAACTACAGCAAAAAGTCTTGCATCCTGTCAGGCTAACTAGAGCTACCTACAGATGTCTAACAGACATTGGAGGACAGTACTTTATGCAAATATTAAGTCACTTAATTCAAGGAAAAAATACTACGCATACAAATAAGCCATTTCTACAGCCTATATGCAGCTTTGCACTGCCTAACAGCACCACAACATCCATTATAGTCTAACTACATACTGGTAGTGTGTCAGAGGACATGCCAAGGAAGATCAGCGAGCCATTTATGATCTGTGTTGTGTCACCAACTCTTAATAATTGAACACAACCGTGTGACACATCCCAGGAAGGATTTAAAGTTTAAACATCTTTGGGGTTTAAACAACGGTTTTAGGCTGGGGAAGAGGAAGAGATCCAAAAGTCAAAGCAGGCAAATACTTTATACAGTCCCATAAGGAATTACCAGTTGGCTAAATACTAGTGTATTAGGAAGGTGCGTGGCCACACAGCTAACCTATGAGCCACTGTAGTACTAGTGATACCTCTAGGCCTACTATTCTGCTCAGTATTCTGCATTTTTTTTCCTACTGTTTCTAAGTCATCTACAAGCAGCAGAGATGGGTATGGGAGTTCTTTGTGCCTTATTGCTTTTCCTGTTTATTCCACAGTCTCATTCCCTGAAGTTGCACTAAGTTAACAGTCAAGAGGAACTGTTTCGTGCCGCGCCTGGTTGTCCTCCGCTGCCGCTTCGTTGACGTCCCCGCTCTCTGCTCCGGTCTGGCACGAGAGCTTCTCCTCGCACCTCACCGGTCGGACGATGACGCACGGCCTCGCGGGCTCCCCGCTCGCACCACCGGCGCGCGCCGGGCTGCGACTGTCGCGCTCGTATTCCTCCTGCGCGCGCTGGATCTTCCTATTCCGGAGCTTCCTCTTGTGGAAGTGGAACGTTGCCAGGGAAACGAGGATGATCCCCACGAGCACGGCCACCAGAACGAGGAGCGCGAGGGTGGAGGAGAACGGCGGAAAGATGCTGAGCTGCTCCGCGCAGGTGCCGTTATTGGCCTGGAGAACCCCGTGACAGCGGTGCAGCGGCACCGACAGCCCCGAGGCCTCAGAGGTTCTGGCTGTCATCGGGTCCACCTTTCCCGGCCACTCTTGTCTCTCTGACCCCAGTACCCTTCGTGCTCTCCGGGCTCAGCGCGGTGACACCGGCCCGCGCATGTGGTTACCTGCACCGAAAAGAAGACACATGAGACCAGCTCATCCAGCTCCAGAGGACACTGCCTATCAGTACAATCAGAAACCCGCCCACCAACACTCATTAACCAGGACCAGGCTGCATTAATAAGATCAATCTGAAACAATTATCATGGGAAGTGTGCACCATTTGACAATAAATCACAACGTTAGATCAGACCTGCCCAACATTCACAGACACTGTTGATCCGTGTGAAAAAAAAAACGGTCATTGCTATGAATGTAAGATGGGGTAGAAGTCGGGACAATACATCATCTATTGTAATGTGAAGGCCTCCAAGATTTAGCCAAACACAAGCCATCCTTTCCCGCACTCCACGCAGCAGCGTTTTAGGACACGAATGTCAGAGGATAATGTCTGCATTTGTTGAAATCTCAAGTCCCTATAGCGATTTAAATAAAGGGAATCCTTACCTGATGAAACAGTCAGTGCGGGGAACAGTCCGTGAGTGGAGAGCCGATATTTGTAAATGGGAAAACTGGATCACGGTGACGCATTTCATACAATGTGATGCTGCTGCTGCTGCTGAGCTCCGATCACTCAGGACGCTTTGAATGCCGCAATCCTCTCAGTCTGCATCCAGGGTAGCACTTTCCCCGCTAAATACTATACATAACAGGAAAATCCCTCAGTATGCTTCAAAGTGGTGTTTTAAAAAAATGCGATTAGAAATAGAGATGTGGTCTGGTTTTTCCTAGAAAAGCGTCCCTCCTCCGGTCATCCGCTGCTCCACTCAGCATCTGAATGAGAAGAGCTGCAGCTGCAGGTCCCGTTTACCAGTCAGCTGGCAGGGCTGTCTGTTTTTTTTCTTTCTCTCCTTCAAATGTAGTCTATTTATCACCAACACCAGAATGATTAGGTTTCCCTCTCATCACTGTATCAATAAATGATTGTTAGGTCATGCCTGAATCAAATCATGAATAAACACAGAGGGAAATTAGTTTTTATATTAGACCCTGATCGGTAACCACTGGTGTTTGTGAGGGTGTGGTCAGTCAAATGCTGCAAACCTACATGATTTGAAGCGTTTAAGCCTCATTATGAGAGGAGTAAATGTAGTGTAGGAGGTATGTGTTAATTATTATCCTTTGCTCAGAATGTTAACAAGAAAAGTTGGTACAGAGTGTATATTTTTAGACATCACACCCACACCTCTGCTCTATGGAGACATGTAGTTTCAGAGGCAAATATACAGCTGGAAATTGCTTTTAACTTTTAATTAAAGCTGTAAATGCTGTCCTTATGTTATTTAGCATCATTGAGAGCTGTATCTGCCAGGTGACCTGAGGTTAAAGTGGGTCCTAGGGACCCACCTGTCAAAGTAATCTACATCAGTTTGATATGATATATACTATTATAAAATCTCAGCCTCGACTGAACTCCCTTCAAAAAGTGCCAATTTCTCAGAAACAAAGTCATCTGCGTTTGACACTTCCTCATCTCCACCCAGACTTTCCTGCCAAACCAAAGTTTGATTTTCTGGCTCAGTGATGGTGATGAGCAATAAATCCAAATCAGCTACACTGACAATAGACTTTGTCCCGCCAGATACCCTTTCCCTTAGATAATCTTCATAGTTTTAATACAGTCATGAAATTCGGCACGGAATTAAGGAAATGTTCTAAATAAGAGGCTTAATGTAAGCGTGGGCAATCCTGTTAAGCATTTGTTTTCACATTTAAACCACTCTAGAATAATATATTACACCCCCACTTTTACTTTAGGAGAAAAGAAGTATGAAAACAATTTAGACCACCACCAAATGAAGCCCGCAGCTCCTCCCTGACTGGAAGATTACTGCAGGCTGTATGACATGTACTCCAAATATAGAAGTGTGGGTGAAGGAGAATGCAGTAAGGAGACATTTCTACAATGAGGCCACACCTTGACCTACAAAGGCTTTAAAGCATTGTGAATACATATTGAATGTCACTCATGCCACTTTCCCATACAACAAAAATAATAACCAAAGTTTCTTGGTGCCATACAGTAGATAATCTGTATCCTAAAGCATGTGTCCCAAATTTGTACTACTAAGTAACTGAAAAAATCGTGCATCCCGTCTAAGATTGCATTCAGATCGACGTCTTTGAAAAGACACGGCCCCCTCTCTTGGATTCTTCCAAATGGGACCTCTTTGTTGTCTTACAGAGGTTGGAGGTGCCAACAAACTGTGCTGTACAATAAAAAGTTGAACCTGGCTTAACTTTTGTGACAACATCATCACACATTCCTGGTTGATTATTTTTGACTTCTTGTCAGCTCGATCTGCTCTGTGCTGCGTGACATGGCTGGTCGTAGCTACCATCAAAAATTGGAGGCACTTCTGGAACGCTTTCTTAAGGTGCCCGGTTGAATCAAGCAGTGACCGCTGTTTTCAGTTTGAACACCCACTAAGGGGATAATCAGCATGATTCATTCATATCTGCACCAAATTTCATGGCAATCAATCAGTCAATCAATTATGTAAGTGTAGCTTGAGTGACGTTCTCCTCCTTGACGCCTCCACCAGAGTATCAAACTGCACCTCCCACCCCAGGACAGAGTCAGCCTTCCTAATCTTGAAGTTTCTTGATTCTGTTGGTGTCAGCTGCTCTCAGTCTGCTGCTACAGCACATCACAGTGCAGGACACTGAACACCACCCAATGACCAACTCTGTCGTAAGACAAGAATGTCAATACTGCCAAACCCTGGATTACGTTTGATACCAATGTTTTTGTTCAGTATCAGTGTTTTTTAAAGTTCTCCCTTACCTGCACAACAACTACAGCCTGGTTACAGATAGGAAAACTTTGTAAACTATTGTTCAGGTGTGGTTAGACTCTGGGAACTACAGCACTTAAAGGTTAAAGCTTTAGTAACAGTATTCGTGGCCACTTGGGGGCAGTGGAAACAAGTTCTGACATATCATCAGATTTGAATTGATATGGTGAACACGTTAGAAAAATAGTTGCCTATTTACTCATCCAGCAGATACACAGTTATCATTCATTTGGAGTTGAGTTTCTGGACACTTGGTGTCCATTATGCACTCCAATTTGCAACTGCTCTCCTCTGCTTTGGTCTCCACCAACTCCTGAGGAAAATATCTATCTTTAGGTGATAAATGCTCCACTATTATCATTATCTAGTTGCTTCATATAGCTGACAGGAGCTGCAGAGTCAGGTGAAAGATGGGAGAAAGCGATAGAGTGGCAGATGGAGATGGTTTCAGTGAATAGAAGATTTTGAATACCTGTCTATTATAAGAAAAATAAAGTAAAAAATAAAAGCAGGTCACCTAGGAGTTTATCAGAATATTCATTGCCGTCACTCTGCATTGTCCATTGTGATATACAATCTAAAATATGAAAATGATTTGTTGAGATGGAAATGTTCCATATAGCCACTTTAATAAAATTCCTAAATGTAATAATTCATGTTAAGACTGTGGATGGTTTCAACTGTTCATCTTAATTCTGCATTCGCAAACCAAATGAAAAAAAGATAAATTCACTCATGTGAAGAACTGAAGCAGTGCCTCAAAAAGTTAATATCAAGACCTGAACATGTAATTTGCATGGTAATGTAATCGTAACCTTAAGGCTCTCTATCATCACCAACCGAGGGAAAACACTGAGTTGCTTAGCAACTGAACCCATACAAAATTACTTAATTACTAAATTGAAAACAATTTCGTCAGCCAAGGTACTCATAAACAGAACAAAACACAACACTTGAGAAGCATCAGTGTTAATCACCCCACAATATGACTGTATCAGTATGGTGGCCCTGAAGTGCAAAACACAACAGCAAATCAAACAACACAGCAAGTCAACGCAACAGTATTGGTGAGACTAAACTCAAGTGAGATAGGAAGGTACGTATTGGATGATAATTCCTCATCCTGTTTGGATGTGCTGATCTAGCTAGTTTGAATACAGGCACACAGAGAGCATGAACAATATGTATTGATTGACTGATATGAGCAGTTCATAAAACAATCTGAGGGCATTTTAATAGGAAGTCAGCTAGGTAACAGAAAAGGTGCAGACAAACACCTAAACGCTGGTTGCTATTGTTACAGTTGTTTTTCAAATTTTCTATGTATATCATTATAATATAGCTGTCATATTTTTTTTGGCCACAATAAACGTGTCATAAAAATGTGACGCTGTAACAGTGTATCCATTCATTCCAGAAGGACCAGGCTAGAAGAACTAAAGGGAAGGTCAGTCCTGACCCCTAGGAGAAAGATGGGAAGGGTCTGAATCTGAACCCCAAACGCCATTGAGGAGTATGAGTTGAGGCGAAATGTCAGAGAATATGGAGAGGGGCCATCAAAGAACAATAAGAAGATTTGACCTTAACCTGGATTACTATGAATCTGCATCCTCCTGAGTGGTCACTGGCATAGAAATCACTGTTGGGAATGTACGTCATAATCGGTTTACAGCAGACATTTGACTCAACTCATTTGGTCCAAGTCTCAAGCAAGTCCCAAATCATTTTTCTTTGGCAAGTCAAGTCGCAGGTCAAGTTGAATCCTTAGTTAAGGCAAGTGAAGTCCCAAGTCAAGTCACTTTTCTTACCAATTGTAGCATTAGGTAAGATCAGCCCTCACAAACACGTACCAATCCGTAGGAGTTAAGAACAGAATTTGATGTTGTAGTCTGGCAGTCTTCTTTGATGAGCAAGCCTTGCATTCAGCAGTTTGCCTTTTTCTTTCACGTAACACTCTTGAATCCAAAACGAATAACTCGTGGCACAGGCATGATGATGATGATCCGATCTGATCATTAGGTAGCATTGCAAGGATCTTGAATGACAGGGTAGTTATCCAGTCATGACAATGTGCTCACATACGGGATAATGTTACTGTGACAGCTCCTCTGTTTGCTCACTGTGCTGTTCCTTTCCTTGATTATCTCCAGGGCTGCAGACCAAATTAGGAGCTTAAACAGCAGTATGGGACACATCTGGGCCCAATGTGCCCCACACATAAAACAGCAGCTGACACTGACAATGTTGAACATTTCTAATATTTAATATTTAAACTCATTTGAATCATCATGTCTCAAGTCAAATCAAATCACAAGTCTAACTTCCAAGTCCGAGTCGAATCTCAGTCATTTTCTGTTAAGTCAAGTTGTAGTCAAGGCCTTGCTACTGTTGCTAGGTGCTTGCTCATGATGGGAACTGCTGGCTCTCTGTAAATAACTTTATGTCCTGAAGATGTCTTCTGTTATGATTTGATGTTATATAAATAAAATAGAATGAAAATTAACTGAATATGGGCTTGTAGAGTTTAATTAGCCATTATTTGATATTATTTGTGTATTGATGCGTTTTCATTGTATTACCTATAGTCGATGATTGTCAGCGTGCCCTCAGTTTGGAGAAGCAGCAGAAGACAGGTATCCCCAATATTAGGGTTACAGTTAGATTAGCAATCTTCATCTGGGGACCATGAATGTCCATATTGGCAATTTGGCAATTATTGTTGCCTAAATATGTATGCATAAATAATAGAACTCTGACTCAAAACGAATCTCAAAATGTAAAAGATTTTGCAGCATAGTGACATTATAATGCAGAGTGGTGTGTCTACATCATGCTAGATTCATTAATTTATGGCAGTGTGTAGTAATAAAAACAAAGTGGAAAATGTAATCAGATAAAGGCCGCTGTGCTTTTTGGTATTTGAACCACAAAGCGTCTATAAGATTCTCACAGTAATTTCCCAGTCCTACTTGTGGACATGCTCCATCACCAGCGGGGCTCCATAAAAAATGAATGGCCTTGGAGGGAGCGCGGGTCCCTGGATGATGAACTGGCTGTAGATGAGTGCATACTGAAAGATTTATACAACTATTCATGCACAGTTTAAAGCATGGCATATGTTTGAGGGATGTTAAATGGAGAGTGATTATAGCACTTATTTTAATATTCATACTGCAGGTTTCCTCAGCTGCCTGGGTCACACTGGCCCACATTAGGCCGACCAGACTCCATAGAGGAGCCACTGGGGCCCTGGAGGTTGATATAAACTCAAAAAGTTATTTAAGAAACAGGCTACAGAAAACAAGTAGCTGCAGTTTGCTTTGCAGCTATGCCAGAGAACCGTGGAGTAGATGTGTAGAAATAACCTGTCTCACAAACTGTCGTCCTCCCACGTCTGATGACATAAGTATACCTGCTCACTTGGAGGTGGGACAATAAACTTGCATCTCACTGCCTCCCCGATCTCTCCCCAACAATTGAGTGTCTTGTGTGTATCATTGCAGCCTCAATGTGATGAATCATACAAATGGAAATAGCAGTGCACACATTCAGACAGTCTCTCCTTGAAAGGCTTTCATAGTGATTAGTTCTGTGAAGAATAAAAAAAAACGCTGAAGGAGAGAAGTTTAAACCCTGTCCAATTTCACCCCTCTGCACACTGTATGCTACCTGCCCAGCACTAAACAGCAGCTGGTTTATCAGTGCTTTTACTGCCTGCTGAGGCTGAAAACAGGGTTGATGTGAACAAAACTATGAGCTGAAAGATGCTGAAATACTCTGTTGAGCTCAGTGGATCTGCAGAATCTAATGTAAAATCTTCTGAATTTATCACTATGAGCAACATTACACATAGCCATCTGATTGATTGTTAATATAAAAATGTATATTATAGCAACTTTTAATGTTTTTATGGATGTCTACATTTCATGAAGAACCAAAGTTCAGAATTCCTCTAGTCTAGGCGATCAGTTTCCAGAAATACTGACATCTTTTACTTAAGTAAAAGTAACAAGGTCACAATCTAAAAACAATAAGTAGTCCTGCATTCAATAGTCTGCATATTCATATTATATTATGATATTATAATTAATGATGCAGTCTTGTGTACATAGCTTTCATGTTGTAGCTGGTAAAGGTGGGGGTAATTTTAATTACGTTATGTCCTGCTGTGTAGCTTCTGTATTTCCTCCCAGGGATACATCAAGTCATAGCTTACATTACCCTATAATAACACATCATACTTTATTTGTTGATTATATTTTGTATTATTAATCCAATTCTGCAAAGTTATCAAATAAATGCAGTGGAGTAAAAACTCAAATATCTGTCTCTGAATTAGAGTAGAATTTCTCAAAACTGTACTTAGGTAAAGTACTTGAGTAAATATGCAAATTACAGTCCACAGTCAGTTTCATTATAAACCATGACTGAAACTACATGATCTTTCTCAAAGACTGTACACTACGTGTCTGTCTGTTATTGAGCCACACTATTCTTCTCCAGTGTCAGGATGCCCTGACTGCTGCTTGTGTAAATCAGGATTATTAGCTGTAATGAGAAAGGTTTATAAGTCTGAATGCTAAACACATATTGATGCACACGCTGTACACACTGTTGTCCACTCAGTGTGTGTGTGTGTGTGTGTGTGATATTATGCTTCTTCATATGAAGGAGCTGATATCTTTAAAGCTGCAGGCCATCTCCAGGCTGGAGCAATCCTCTTGATATTCCCTCCACGCACACACCACTGCTTTCACTGCAAGTCTCTGTCAGCAGAATTTCTAATGAATTGCACAAAAGCTGGTTTACCATGCATGCACTCATGCATGCACACACACACACACACACACACACACACACACACGCACACATACAAATAGACACAGACAAACTTTCCTTTTGTACACAGCAGAAATGGCATTAGGAAAAAAAAATGAATGAGGCTCTCGTGGACACAGAGAGGAAATGTCTTCCACAAATTGATTTTTCTTCTCTCGTAATGATGGCCTTGTCACCAAGCTCTGGTGTGTGTGACGAAGTGTGTGCATCTATTATATACGGATTTTTCATTTTTGCATTCTAAATGAAAACATACAACCTACTTGGGTTGTTTCTCTTGTAAATGTCTGTACTGGATAGTGACAGTAGAGGCATGGGAAACATGGGAAGGGAATAAGGGTTATGACGTGCAAGAAAGGTCCCCAGCTTGAACTGAACCATGGATGTTGCATTCGTCACTAGGCAATCAGGAACCCTGCCCGTAGAGATTGAATATATACATATTTTAGGTGTTCTGGAAACATGCTTAGCCAAGAAAAGCTACAATTCCCCCATCACTTACAGTGGAGTCACTCTAAGAAGGTATCTCTTCTTCACAGTATGGCTGGAGAAATGATTATAGCCACTTATAATGCTTTCAACATACATATGGGGATCTGAGAATTGCTGTAAAATAGACTTGGAAAACCCCATAGATCCATACATATATACATATAGACACATTTGGAAGGCTACAAGTATATGTATATGACGTGCATCCTTTCATTCAAATTTGCCATATAGAGCCAAAGGAAGGAAGAAAGGAAACAAACAATCATGATTTCATGTGTGCTTTTTTGATTGGATGCTGCTTTCCAAAGGTACGTGGGTTCAGCCGATGTTTGGTGAACGTCTGTGAAGTTTATCTTACAGGAATGATTGTGCTTCAGTAAGCTATTAAATATGTTTAGAAATGATGTAATGTAATGTAATACCAAAGAAATGTATACATATACTCTATATATGCATATAGGAGCTAAAACCCTATGCAGCTATAGAAACACAGTAGATATACAACAGTGTTCTTCAGCCCTGTCTTCTGCATTCTGCCACAAGTTCTTGTCTACATCACCCGCTCAGTCCTCTCTTGCAAAACACCATCCCTGACAATCCTCTGCAGAGGCATCCAGCAATCCGTGACAAATCTGGTACTTGTTTTGAGGATGCAGAAGCAAGATGCAGCAACAGGGCAGGTACATTAAGGCTTTTCCTGAACAAAGAGAACTTTAGCAACAGGCCACCAAAGGCAAACAAATCCAAAAATGAAGCAGGCGAGCAAAACACATTTCTTACAGCTTCTTAGGCTGCTTTGTTCAGTGTTGTCAAATTTATACCACCCATAAACAACTATGGAACTTTATTTTTTTATATGTCTAACTTTGTGTTTGGCCATTGCTGTAAAATAAACTATATTTTTTGCACATCTCTTTTTTGAATATAATCTGAAGCACAGTCTTTGTGAAACTAGGTCAGACTTGCTTATCTGTGTGTTACACCACCAGAACAACAGTTTCTTATATGGATCCACTTTTTGTGGTTTTCTACAAACCATTGCTTGACTTGTTTTCCTATAAATATGTCCTATATACTGTGCACAACCAATTAAAATAACCACAAAAAGCTGAAGTTTAGTTTAGTTTGTTAGTTTTTACAGTTTTTACATATTACTTTTACCCTTAATTAACTTTTTGGGCATTCATTGACACCATTCTGTTCACAAAAAAAACAAACAAACAAAAAAAAGAGTAATAAATGATATAATTAGCAGTGAAAACATGCCCAGACTGATTTACTGATCTACCTGCTAACTTTCTGGAAGGAAGCCACCTGAATATATTTGATTCTCAAGACCAAAGTGCAGCCTGGGAATCTTTTTTGGCCTAACATACATCAACAGCATGCTGGAGATGGCTCAATCAGGTTGAGCTAATTAAAACAAATTTTATAAGACATCTCTAAATATCCAAATTGTTTCTAAAACACTGAGTTCTTCTTCTATATATTTGATAAAACCTCACATTTCTATAAACATCTTCTTCTTCATAGTTTGCTCACTGACGTCGCCGTATCGATCTTTTCTTCATCTGGTGGATGGTCCGTCACCAGCGCTTCACCTTTTCCACCCACCTCCAGGCACAATGACTATTATCAGAACCCTGCTAGCATTTACACACAAGTTCACATGATTAATCCCACACCATGCTCAGAAGTGATCACACCCCCAGTTGATGAACAATTCTGTTCCTAAGCAACTGATCCTCTCAGTTCTCTGTGTGGGGTTTGCATGTTCTCTGTGTGTCTGCGTGGGATTCCTTCAGGCGCTTCACTTTCCTCCCACAATCCACAGACATGCAGCTCAGATGGAGTGAACACTTAAAATTACCCCTACGAGTGCGAGTAGGTGGTCTGATGGAATGGGTGCATTAGTATGGGTGTGTATGTGAGATGCTCAATCCCTCTGTGGCCGCTGTAAATATGGAAATAAAGGGTGGAGTGATGTACACTCAAAGGTCTCATGTCGCATTTTCTAATTACCTCTCCAGTTTTCATGCATCTGTTTATCAGAGGGAAAGAGTTTTTCCAACTCTCCAAAAAAAGAGAGGTTGTAGTAGTTCATTTCAATCCACAAAAACACCTTCCTATGCAAATACAATGTTTTCCTCTGTATGGCACAACAGAACTGGCTCTAAATTGAAATGATTAATCCCTTAGGGAGCAGGCCTTTGCTCAGTAAATTCCATCATAATCTGACAGTTACATATTGATATTTCTTTGATTGATATTTGAGCAAATGGTAGCACTGGTGGAAAGGTCAGGGTTACCAGTATAATCAGGAATCATCCTCTCGGGAACATATCAGGGACGTGCCGCTTTGCACTCTTTGGCTGAAGACCCCCATCATTATATCACTGGTATTATTGCAGTTGATCTTCTGATTCTTTTGTCTTGTCTCTATATTTTGATCGTGAGCTCCTATCCGTGCACATCTTCACTGGATCACGAGGAGTGATGTTTGTTTCTCCCAATAACTCAGTTGAGGAGAGTTTTTTCCTCTAAACCTTCAGCAGTTTGTGTGTTTGCCTGAAACTAAGCTTATATGCTGTTTGTGTTCAGTTATGAAGTCAGTGTGCTGTAACCTCTTAGCCTTAATCCCTTGTAATGTAATTTTCACTGGTGTGATTCCCGATTCTGTAATTCAAGTTTTCATTTTCATGTCCACAGTGCTACCAGTGCTACCTACATACTGATTTTGCTTCATGGTAACACCAACGGTACAAAAGATTCCTAGTAGTTACCACTACACAAGTGAGGAATAAGGAACTATACTGGTAAATTTATATAGTAGCTGATAACTCTAATAAGTCACTGAAAACAGCTATTTTACTGCCACTGAGCGGCACAAAACTGAAATCAGAATTTTTTTTAACAGTTGTTTGAGTTTCCTTTTTCACGGTAAATGAACTGCATTTATAGAGCGCTTTAATACCTTATTGGACAACGAGCTTTACAAGTTTGCTTTCATTCATCCATTCACACACCAACGGCGGCAGAGCTGCCATGCAAGGCGCTGGCACTGCTCATCAGAAGCAACTTATGCCATGACTTGCTCAATATCCTACATCTACATCTAAAAACAACACTGAAAGCCTCATTTCATTCCTGGATGACTTCTATAAGACTTGTGCCAAGTGAGGAAATACATAGGACACAAGGAACTGGTGGCCAAATGTAGAAGACAGGGTTGACTACAACTGCTGCTGTATATCTATATCTGTAGCTACATGTATCTGTATGAATACAAGATTATTGAAGCATGATGTTATAGTATTTCTGATTCATTTCTGTAACATATTGTGTACTGTGATGTAGAACAATCAATTCAGTAATGAGGTGTCATTTATTTTATTGTAATGGAATCTTGGTTTATGATCCATAATATAATACAATATAATACATTTTCAGGAAATATTCAGCAGTTAATCAGTTATCTGATTGTTTCCGACTTGCTTGGTAACTACCGGGATTTTATGTACCTCTTTGTAGTGTTTCCGATTTCATTACATTACGAAAGGCCTGGTAAACTGTGAAGGTTAAAGACACAAATTATAAACAATAAAAATGTTCTTTGTGTTCTGCACTGTGTCAGTATGTGTCGATACATCAAAGACAGATCGATTTATTTATTTGTCCTGCAGAGAATGGCGGGTGTCATGGAGAAGAAACAAATTTGTGCTCACAGATGAATTATTCATGCTCTCATTTTTGTAATTGAACCACTGCCTATTAAAATGTCTGGGCATGTGCCTGCCAACCAGCATGACAGTCTGGCCAATAGGAGGGATCTGGTGCTTTTGACCCAACTGTAGGACAGACAGACTGACAGATGGAGGGAGCTGCTCTTGGGACAAGGTTAAAGCCAGAACGGCTCATTCTGGATGTCCGCTGACTATCCCGTCTTGTTCCCTCTTTTAATGGTCAGTGACGAGGTGACATTCCCTGTTTCTCCTGTTGTTGACATTCCTCTCTTGTTGTCTCGAGTCTGGAGGCTTTAGTGTTTGTTAAGCTGCAGAGTATCCCTTCCTCTTTCCATCGCTCCACTATCAATTATATTAACAGCAGCCTGAAGCATCCTCCTAGCATGTTGCTCCATTTTGTGACAGGAAACCTTTCTGCTGTTACTTTATGGCCTCCTAGTACATTATTGCACTGCACTGGTAATAGAGCTTACTCTCTATTCTACTCCAGGCTTTGCCCTGCTATCCAATTTGTCTTTCCAACACTAGACATTTTCTGGTGACAATGAAGTATTTTTATGGCCGTGCTGATGTCATCACATTTCTGTTTGTCCCTCATCTCCCGGGGCACAGCTTACAGGAAAATGAATAATACAACACAATGGACAGGATGGATTTTCTGCAGCCAACTTGAGGCCAATTTGCCCCGACATGACTTGGCTGATGTTTCTTGCTAGCTATACAACTGGAGATGACTTGCCAGTATCCTTTAACAATTGTGTTTTCCTGCTTTCTTCCACATGTTAATTATGTATTACCACTAAGAAGCTGCTGGAGTCATGTGGTATGTCAAGTATACCCTTGATTGGCACAAGGGCCAAAAATAGCACATCAAGCAATCCTACGCTAATTGTTTGTCATATTCAAGGACCCATGCATTGTTTAACCACACAATCCACTGGAGAGTCTTAAATCATTCATTGATTTAAGTGAGCAGCAGCTCAGGCAGAAGTACGTTGGACAGGCAGTACTCATGCATTCAGCCCGGAGCTTTGAGCTTCCCACAGGGATTGTGGGGAGCGACTGGTGTTGCACTTCTCTGTGTGTTTCAACTGAAGGTGTTTCTGTGCATTTCAAATATGTAGTCAGATCTTGTTTGTTGAAATTTTTAGCTGAGGGGAAATGATGCTTACAGGATACATTCACATTTTACAAAGCTTTCTTCTTATATATGCTCGTGCTGAACTTGGGAAGGGGGCGTTTAGATATTGCACCCTCAGGCTGAAATGTTTTACAGAATGTTTTAAAACTCAAATATATGATTTCTTTGAATGCTTTTAAATCTGAAGACTGAATCACTGGGGTTGTTTTAACTGATGTTGTTGAATTCATGGATTGTTTTGTACTTTTATTATTTTTCTAGATTGCTATGTGTTGTAATATTGTCTGTGTGTCTTGTATCTGTTTTAATTTGACTTGCTCTTAGTTTGTGCTGCTGCCTGTCTTGTTTTTAATCTCAGTGGGACTCTTCCTGGTTAAATAAAAATAAATAAAATATATCCTGGTATAAGAGATGGTATACAGTATACCTCTTCTTTTAAAGAGGGCCAGATTTGACAATGTGAAGATGCCCGGGGGCCAATGATAACATTTAGAAAATAAAAGTTACATACAAATGCACTGTTCTAAAACAATTTTATTTTCATTGTCACAATTATAATTTTTTGTTTTAAATGGCAATGTCACCAGATCTAAGCCAATCAGACGTGAACAAATCTGAAAAAAAAAAAAAACTGTTCTGCCTTTCTTTCACATCTGAAGTCAGATAACACAGAATAAATTGTATGAAATACGTTAAACTTGCATGAATTTGATACGAATCTTAGCCTCATGATCATTCTAAACATGACTTATTATGAGTAATACAAAGTTTGTTAACATTTAAGTATCACTCTTGCTCTTCTCTTTAACAAGATCATTCAGAAAGTAATATATTGTGTCAGATCAGGCAGTTGTGTCCTTATTCCTTCATTATGTAAACCAAAAAAGCCAAATCTGTCAGCCACACAGTATCTGACAATCCTAGCAGGCCATAAATAAGTTATTATAAAAATGAAGCTTCGGGCCGCATGAAACCTGACCGCGGGCCGTGATTGGCCCCCGGGCCGGACTTTGGACATGCCTGCAGTATACAGTACCCACACACACACACACACACACACACACACACTTTTATTTTGAAAACGTGTGTCTGCCGGAAGTGACGGGGGGCGTATGTCATGTTTGCAGGTTGCTGAATCTCTAACCAAACTTTCGTTTTATTCTTCAAACCTTGTGATCATGGCGACGTTTTTCGGTGAGGTTTTGTCGGTGTGTTCTCGGGCCGTGGAGGAAGACGACGAGGACCTGGAAGAAAACGAAGAAGACGAACAAATCCGAAGAGAGCTGGAGGAAAAGAGGTAAATAACGTTAGCCGGCTAGCACAGAGACAGGAAGTGATAGCAGAAAGCATGGGCACGTTAGATTAAGTTAACGTTAGCCAGTTAAATAATCCAGTGATGTGAAGTGGTGAAATTAGATTTTTAGACGTAAAATAGTACGTGGTCCTCATTCTCACATTTCCGGTTTGTTTGTATTTTGTACCGCATGCTACAACTTGACATCTGCTCTAAGCTAGCTATCATGACACATGAAATCTCGGTAACACCCTCTATCCTCCCTGTTCAACATTTATAATCACCATGGAAACATTTAATAACACACTATAACAAAACTCTGTTTCCCTAGTTTGTGTAACACTTTATAATGTAGTTGTAAGTAACTAATATAAATGATTTTCTGAACTCTTAAAGGTCCAGTGTGTACAATTTAGCTGCATCAAGTGGTGTGATCGCTGCATTGCACTCTCCTCACATCACTCTCACCGTCCTCTCTCTCCTTAATTATGGTTGTAAGAGCCAATTTGAGAAATATTTGTTGTACAAAATCTTTATTTAGACTACTGTTTATTTGCTTTAGATATGTAAATTCATAATTTCATGTATGGAGGAATATTATTTCATTCATTACTGTGAAGTGTATATGGTAGTTAGATCACTTAGTGGAATGTGCTAGAGTTCAGGTGGTCATGTGACCGACATGTGTTTGCTCAGTGTTAGATGAAAAAGTCTAATCAGTCTAGTTATTACTAAGTTATTACATTATTGGCTTTATTACATTCAAAATGGCCAAAATTATTACGTTATCGGCAGGTATTGCATTATTGGACGTTATTACATTATTGGTTGCTACAGGCTCTGTCTAGAGTAAGCGTTTAGTTTGTCTGTTCTGGGCTACTGTAGAAACATGGTGTTTCAACATGGCGGCCTCTATGGAAGAGGACCTGTTCCCACTGTACATATAAAAGGGACATTTTTATGTAACAAAAACAAAAATATGATTTATTTTTGGGTGATTATACATGCATGAAAACATAGTTATGAATGTTATATTTTATGTCTGCATCCACTGCATATCTGTCAACCTTTACAATGTCTGCTATAAAGACATACCTAGCTAAAACTAATGCATTATAGTACAATTAATAATATTAAAACTGTTTTCGAGAGGTGCTGATTCAGTTGTATGATCAGTCTGCTGTTGACTGAGAGGTCTTTCTTTTATTTTGTCCACTTATATCAATAGGGGTAGGCTAAATAAGAGAAACACCTCATGCAACACAGGTTTCAGTTTCACCTTGAGACCATCACCATCATCAGTGGTGCATATTTCCAAACATGTTACAAATGAGTTAACACAATGATACACACAGTGAACCTGGAGATTATGGGAGCACCTGGACGTATGGCACCCAGGAGTGTTTGCCTGCTTTGCACGGCTGTAATCCAGCCTTGACCTCAGCTGTCAGTAATATATAGTATAGTGTAAAAAGTATATTTCCATCTGAATATAGTGGAATAGAAGTACAAAGCAGCATGAAGAGATTCAACTAAAAATGTTCCTAAGTACTTCAGCAAATGTGCTCCGCTTGTTAGGGGAGAGTCGTCTGGTTATTGTGGCCATATGGACTGGAGATGATTAAAACTTGTGTTAATAATAGAGTAAAATAAAGTAAGAGGACATCTTGGAAAAATAAGCTCACAAGCTTTTCTGTCCTTCCTGTTGGCACGTGTGTCCCAGATGGCATTTAATAAAAAGCTTCAAATGTTTAGTGCTTCTCCTTCTCTGACCATCACTCTTCATCAGGGAGGTTCATCTGCACTGGAGTCCTGAAGTCTCAGAGTCGCTGAAGTCCGGAAGCAAGTTGCAGTGTTCAGACTTCATCCTCGCTGTGGGACACAACGCTGCCAGTAAGTAGCTGCCAGCAGCTTCCTCTCCTGTGTGCTAAACCTTTGATAAGTCCTACTTACAGCTTACCCAATATTATGACAGACCAAATGAAACTTAAATGATCCCTGTGAGGAAATTTAACATAACATTTGCTCTTTAGTAACTCAGCTTTTATAGAACTACAACTTTTTTTCATTGAAGAGGAAAATGTAAAATAATCTTTAGATTGATGAGAGGCACAGACCTTACACTACATTACTGTTTCTCTCTTATCCGTGTTGTCCACCAATGCTCTCTTCTTATGTCATCTTTCTGTTTTTTTAGCTGTAATATTTGCTGTGAAAAGCAGCTTACCCCTCATCTTGTTGGGCTTGTGGAAAATGAAATTTTAAAAAGGCGTCTAAAACAGAAATGTTGAATAGACAACAGTAGTCATTTTTAATTTTAGTTTACCATTCTTGTCTACACAAATGGAGCAAACCACACAGCTGTTATGTAGTATGAGTGTGTATGGATGGATTTTTGATAATTCACATTCACACATATCAATATGATTTGTATGTCATTAGTTTAACTCATTCATGAACAGAAATATAAAAGTTATGTGCTGTAACTTTTCTCATTTTTACATTTCTGTTCATGTATTTATTTTAACTTAAGGACAGTCCGGCTAGCTGTTTCCCCCTGCTTACAGTCTTTATGCTAAGCTAGGCTAACCGTAGCTTCATACTTAACACCCTGACATGAGACCAATATGTTGAATTACACCTAAAAGCTGTTAAACTATTACCTGTGCTGCAGTGTGTTTATTATTTACTTGCGCTTATGACACTTATAGTTTTTCTTTTGTGATGAGCTGCACTGTTGGTGTTTGTGTTCAGGTTTGTTGATGTACAGTAATTATGGACCTTTCTCACAGTAGTGATTATTAATACTGAAGATGGCTCCACTCCATGCACTTTGTCAATAAACCAGCATCATGTGCAGCTGCAACACCTACACTAAATGTATTGCAGCCAGCAGTTAATGGCAGCAGGGAGACAACTACTGATTATTTTCATTTGAGCTTATTGTGCTGAATATTTTCCCAGTGAATCGACTAACAGTCTAAAATCTAAACATGGTCAGTTTGCCATCACATACGGCAAAGAAAAGCAGATCTAGTTGATTATTCATTAGTTCTTTCAGCTCTAAATGATAGTAGTTACACCTGTCCCAATGTCCACTATACTTATATATACCTAATAATGTCACAGTGGCAAATAAGTGAAAAGAGTGAAGACTGCTGTCACGTGTGAGGTGTTGTTGAATGCTGAGTGCGTCTGTGTTCACAGGGTTTCTGTCGGTGTACGTTCTCGCCTCTGCAAACTGGGACACGGTGGGACATGCATCAGTGTGGAACGAGAGGAGCCGGGCTGCAACCGGGCAAACCAGCGAGGAGTGCGTTTTCTACAGACAGAAGGACAACCCATCAGTGAGTGACACCCTGAGCAAAGTAACGTGTGTGTGCGCCATTTGATTAATGCCACAGGAAGCACTTGACTGTCTTAAGTTCAATAAACATTCAGTTTAATGAGTGCATGTTAAGAGCACATTATAATGGCTGTTCCCAGTTCATTGTCAACCTACAGCTGAAAAGAATTAAAGGAAAACCTCGAATAAATTAGAGAAATATAAGGAAGGCAGATGCTTTCAGTGACAATAGGAATTAATCAGGGAAGCAATAATAGCTTGTTGAAGTCTGACTGCATCAATTCTCCTGTATCTCACGTTGTAAATGCTCACATCATATTGTAATTGATCTGAAACCGCAGCGTTTGGACCGTAATGCATTTCAAAAACAAAACATGAAACCCCGCTGCAGCTATAAAACTTTGAAAGTCGGCCATGACGTACAGGATTAAAGAGCCCTGGTAATCCGCCGTCTCTTGCATAAACTGTCAGAACAGAGTAATAACGGACCGGTCTGATTTGTGTAGGGGTGCGTGTGGTTATTTTCTGTCAGCCTGGTGTTGTTTACATGTGATTTAATCAAGATAAACATAGTGAATGGCTGTGTGTGATAGTTTCAGATTTATCACCCATTTCTGTCCTGCTGCTTTCGAGCTGCAGGGATTTAATGAACTGAAGGAGGACATTTTCATACATTGTAAAGCAGCTGTGGACGACACCGTATCACACATTAATTTATACGTCACTGATCTACTGAATCAACTGATTCCTATCACAGCTTTAACTTTTATTGCTGATTTAAATGCATTTATAGGATGGAGAGCATGTTCTTCTAAGTATCTTTCTGGCTTTTTTCCCTGAAGGTCTTGATATGCCAAGTGATTTGCTACATTGCAGAAGACCAGCTTTTTCAGTGGACAGAAAAGGTATGTTTATACTACAAAATGATGATGTTGTTATGCAGAGAAATTTACAGCAGCTTTACAACCCTCTTCAGCCTGCAAACAGATCGCAGATTTACGACCATGCACAGGTTTATTTTTTCATGAAGCACAACAGTGTAGCACCAGGAGGTTTATTGAAATATCTACGCTAAAACTCAAAGAAGGCACATTTGATTGGAACATGTACTATTATTGTCTTCTACATAGTTGTTAGTGTCCACAACCTCATTTTTTGTCATTATTTTTACAGTAGTTATTTATCTACTGGCCCACTCCAAGCATTGTTCGTCACATAGTTGGATTACAATGGTTTAAGTCAAACATGAAGGTATGTTTCAGAGTGATCATAATGTAAAGGTGATGCTGTGTCTGGGCTGACTGTGTGTTCCTCTGTCTCTTGTAGGTTTTCGACTGTCTGCAGCACAGAGAGCTGAATGTGACTGTGCTGTCAGATAGCACTGTGGCAGAGTACAAGACAGCAGACTATCTGAGCTGCAGCTCCGCTCCCTTCCTGCGCTCTCTTCACAGCAGTGCTTTCACTGGTCAGCCTGTCTGCCAGTCACTGGAGCAACCCAACATAGTCACAGGACTTTCAGCTGCAGGTACTGCTATCGCATACTTCAGAGTTTCTCTAACTCAGGTGTTAAATATGCACTTTATCATTGGTCAGGTTTTTCTTTTGTCCTCTTTGGCATTTGCAAACACACACTCGCTTAACATCGCCTCTCCCTTGTCTGTGAGACTGCCCTGCATGTTTAGTAATGCCTCTTGAGATTTGGAGAAGGGCAACCTTCATTTTGAAGATGAGACGGGAAGCATTCACATTTAGCCCATCAGAAAGAAAACAATCAATTGTCCACCTCTCTTGAAAACTCTCTGTGCTCCAGGTCGACCTTTCTTTTAAGTTCATAAAGGGAAAAGTCGACTTCCGAGTCAACATATCAACAACTTAGCTCACATTTAATTAGATGTTACATTATTGCCTAAATCATTTCTAAATGATGTTAAAATTGAGTCAGTGACACACGTCTGGTAAGTCGTCTCTGACAATGTTTGATATCAGACTGACAACTGTTGACAGCTCTGCCCTGTGGCTAGCCTCACACAGACAGGAGCACTTCACAGCTCTGAGGCCTGGATGTCTCAATTCAGAGCCTTTTAAGATCAGCGTAATATGATATTATGATGCACTAAAATAATTCTGTGCATCATCATCACATTTCTCAGCTGCTTTACCAGCGCCAGTTACCATGATGTTGGTAGTGACAATAGTTGAAGGAAGACTCGGTAGTCTACTTCTTTTCCAAAACAAACATCCAGCACATCTAGCAGAGACATCACACTGCAGATCTTCAGACTGATCATTCCTGTCTATGAATTAATGAACCACAACACTACAGTTGTGCGGCAAAAACAACACAGCCAAATGCTGTTACATGGATGTAAATGAAAGAGCGTACACACTAAAGCATGATTCAGTGTGATCTTGTCGACTATAAATCCAATTTCGGCTTCACTTTGATTCTCCACTTCCTGTTTTGTCCTTGAGCGGGACACTGAGCCACAAATTGTTCTTGATGTGTGTATGTGAGGAAAAACTGTAAGTCGCTTTGTACAAGTGCGTCTGCCAACTAAATGAAATGTAGTGCCATTAGGCTCCTCTCCATTCACTGAGCACACATAGTCTTGCATTCTGATTTGGTCGTTTTGGTGCCAGTGCACTTAAAGACACTGAAAGTCCAAACAAACAAACGATAAAGAAGCTAAGCCTGTAACACTGCGTCACGTCAAAATGTCTCCACCTGATTGATTCATTGTGTGACGTACCATACTGTTCTTTTTACTGTTTCATCAGTACTGAACCACTGCGAGGTCCACCGCATCGCCACTGTTGTTTACCAGTGTTACAGTGATGTCATTGGTCCTGACTCTGTCACCATGGAGACCTACAAACCTGCACTAACCAAGCTTGGCAAATCCATACAGGTGAGTTGCTTTTTCTTTAGTTGCACCCCATTCGATGATGTAACTGCAGGCTCTTGTCAGTTGAAGGTTATGGAGTTGCAAAGCCGGACGAGTGTTTTTCCCCGTTCTGTTCTCCAGTTTCAGAATAATGTGAAGATCATGTAGGTTCAAGATATGATTACTGGTTTTAATTATCAAAATTTTGTTTTTGAGCCTTAGCCACCATTGCAGTGGAGAAGAGACTATTTGGAGGCGCCTCTACAATTGATTATGTAGCGGCATCCAAAAATCTTATTGGGTGATGAATTGTGAAACAGCCTTTCTCCCTGATGATTCCAATATGTGATCTTTAATATGGTCAAAATTAATTTCTATTGCACTTTTCTGAACAAAGTTAAAAGGGTTTAAAGCACAAAAACACAATGTAAAATAAAGAATTGGTAGTCAGCCACACAGTATATGCTGGGTTTCGACATCATAGTTCTGCTTAAGTTTTCAGAGGATTTAAACGTCAGTCAGCACTGTGACAGGGGATTAAACGAAGGCTTGTTAAACCTCTGCTAAAATGTTTCCCTGTTCTCCTCATTTTTTAACACTTTAACCGTCTGCTTTTCTCTCCCTCTCTTCAGTTGGATCCATCTCCGAGCACAGATGTCCTCCGCAAGTTTGTCCAAACCACCAACATTCAGAGTAATCTTTATATCTAAAAATAGCCGTGTTGCACACTAAGCAGTGCAAATTTAATTATATTTTCCTGTCGTTAAAAAACAGTCATTTTTTAATAAAACAATTATGAAAATAAAGTGTTTGTTTATGTCTGTCATTTAATGATTTACTTATATATTATATTACCATCAATAGGGGGTCCCATTGGTTTCCAAAGAGAGGGGAATGATAATTCACATGTAGTATGACACCACTGTAAATCTCTTTTCATTACATAGATGTTTCCTTTCAAAATCAGTTAATAAACAAGGAGATGGAGATTTTAAAAGGGTTCAAGAAGACAAAAAAATGAAAGCTACAGATTTTGTACTTGAAGTTCATATTGCATCATGTTTTTACATCCTTTTCATGTCGCACAAACAGCAGGTCAAATTTTTAAACTTTGTTTTGTGACCAAATACCAACAAAACGAGTGACATTCCCAGGCTCTTAGTCTCTTGTCACATTAAGCCTTTCAGAGTGACCCACATTCAAAAGATCCTGCCTCTGGGCAGCATAAAAATAGAAAGCATTTTATCGGTACACAAACTTTATATTTTATATTTTCATGTTCCTGCTCCCACAGTGCATGCAGTGGTGGTATTGTGGTGACAATGAATCCGGAGTAGGACAGTAAAGCTGAAACAATGCAATGTGACTTTGAAGAGTCTGCAGAAACGGGTCAGAGCCTGAGAGAATAAAACAATTTGTCTTACCCCATTCAGCTGACTCTGGGGGGTTTAGCCATCTATTCAGTCTTCACTAGTAGTTATTGGAGATTTGCATTGCTAAAGTTGACCCAAGAACTCAGACTCACAAAAAGATAGTGTGACGGTCAATGAATTATTCTTTTATCCTCTACTGGGTATCCCTAGGGGTGTGTCCCCTCTCCTCTTTTATTTATTTTATACGCTAATGTTACACGCTAATGTGTGCCAAAGTCGACATGTAACTGCTGTGATGATTAATGAATCAGGCTGTTGAGTTTGTGCAGCAGTACAAATATGTTGGCACTGTAATTGATGACAAGCTAACCTTTGAGCTTCATGGCGATGCTGTGCACAGCAGCTCATCAGCGCATGTATTTTTAGAGAAAGTTTGGAAGTTTTAATGTTTATAATACCTCCATGAAAATCTTTTATTCCTGTTTGATTGAATCAGTCCTCACATTCTCTTTTGTTATCTGGTACAGGTTACTCACAAGAACAGGAACAGATTATAGGGTATCATTAAAATGTGCTGCAAAATTGCAGGCACAGCCTTAAATGACCTTCCACACTTCTACAAAATGAAGTCTTTGAACAAGGCCCAGTCTATCTTAGCTGATCCCAGCCACCTCCTGCAGAAGTCTTTTCCGTCAGGCTGCAGATATATAACGCCAAGATGCCGGACCAATCGACTTAAAAACTCATGCGTTCCTGCTGCCATTGACTTTGTAAATAACCTAATGCGTATATAAGTTGTATTTATTGTTTACTGTTTGTTCATTGCTTGATGGTGGCTATGCGGTTGTGTAGTTACTGCTGGCTGTACAACAAATTGCCTTTGGGGGGGGGGGAATAATAAAGAAATCCTTGATCCTTGCAGAAGTGTTCACCTGTCAAAAGTCCAGTGCAAACAAACTCAAACCTAATAAAAATCACCAAAAATAGAAAAAACAGGAAGATAAAGTCTGAACTCTGAAGTCTGAGCCTGCTTCTTATGAGAGGAGCTGGTGTGTCTGGGATCATTGAACTGTTGTGAGCAATATTTAATTATCATAAATACGATTTTATTTTATTTTATTTTGACAAAATGAATTTGCACGGTGTCTCCTCCTGTCCAGTTGGGTGCAGTAATGCGCCACTCAGCTGTTTGGCAAACGCAGGAAACTTAAAGAAGACGAAGTGAGCGAAACTCAAACAGAGCAGTTAGTGTTTACTGTTCATAGATGAACGTTACCGAGATTTTTCTTTGACTTCCTTTTTCTTTTCTCTAAAAAAAACATCGTGTTTCAGTGCACAATACGGTCGACAAGCCCACCATAGTGTACATCAATGTATAGCCTCGCCAACTGGACACCGAGGAGATATCCTAATCCGTGAGTTAGCTGATGCTAGTGTTACCAATGAGTGCTAACCGGCTTATAACTTCGAGACACAGCAGGTGTAAAGCTTCAGTCAGCAGGAACAAGGAGCACCCGGCATCCAGAGCCAACAAGGTGCTGGCCGAGAGGAACCAGGCGGTTGTGGCGGTGGGAGCCTGGGTGGAGAGCGGACAAGACTGCCTGGAGCACCCGTCTGTGAGTTTGGCATTTAACGCTAATGAGCAGCGCTAGCTTTGTCTGTTGTCAAGAGAGACCGTTCATGGTGATGGGCAGGCAGCCTGCAGGTTTGTACAGACCCCTGTGCTGTGTGTGGAAACAATCAACATTGGTTTTCTCCTTTAAGTACATCATTTTAATTAAAACCAAATATAGTATTAAAGTTGTAACCCTTCTCTTTGCCACAAGGAAGGTGATAAACTGTGGTAAAGCTACTAAAGCATTATTAATACCCTAAATAAGGAAATGTTTGATGTTGTCTGGGTTATGATTGAACAAATATATATTCCTATTTCTGCCCCAAAGTCATTCACAGTCAAAGAAATGTATTATAGCTTGACCAATACTGATATAGATAATCTGAAATTTGATAAATCTTATAATAATATATTGTCTGGTGTTTTTTCTTGAAATTAACACCTAACATAAATAACCAGAATAATTTATACTTGATGTTTGTTTGTTTTTTAAAGACATACACACTAAGGGAAGGATTTTGTAGTCTAATAGTAAACTGGACTCAGTGCTGGTGGACAGACTACATAATGGTGACACTTTATAAATGACCTTCTGCACAGCAATTTTCTGACACACACAGTCCAACATATACACTGACCAGCTGCTTCATTAGTTACACTTGTACAATCCAATGTGATCCTAAACTCTGCCGTAAATTCATTCATTCATTCAGTCTTTTACAAAGATTATGATTTTTCAGTTTTCATTGACACTGTGGAGAGAGGTATTAATTTAAATATTTTGTTACTATACTGCATAATATTGAGAGGTGTTGACCACCCTATTTACACACATAAGAGGGCCATTATATTAGAAACACCAATACATCAATATAATGCAGTCCAGTTTAACACTACTGCACACTACAACCACAATAGTAAACATAATAGTTCAATTAATACCTAGTAAAGTGTCCTGTCGGTGTATATGCAATATGGAAGTAACTGTGAAAGAATATGAATTATACTGCAAAGTCGCATGAATTTAAAGTCTTGATTTTTCCTAAAGTAGTCTAAACAATCTTCCCACGTCTTTGTTTAGGCTCTCGCTTTGCTAACTGAGGAGATCCAGGCAGAGAAGAGGAGGGAGAACGAAGAGAGCCTTCGACGATTTCAAGATGAAGTACGCCATCGTGTGGCACAGCAAGCTCAAGCCAGCAGGAGGAGAGATCAGCCCACGGTAAGGATGACGTTACTTTGACAGCGAGGTATTCATGAGAGAGGGCTGACTTGGGACAAATGAACTGTTCATATTTCTTTAAATAAAAATGAAGATATTCCGTTTAAATCACTAAATTCACTAAATTATTGTGGATTATTTATTGTGGATATACGCTTTATTTTTAGGTGAACCCTGACAGGAGAACCCCACACCAGCAGTATCAGGTCTGGACGCAGCATGTGTCTGCTGGTGAGAAGCTGAGGTCTGCAGGAGGTGCTGCACAACAAAGGTTGATAGAGAAGAGCCCTGAGGAGGTGAGAGGGGATTATCTCATTAAATAAAATATTCAAAGTTTTAGCAGGCTAATCTTATGGATTTTTTTTAACTTGTTTGATGTGTTCAAATTTCAGAAAACTGTACTCAACAGATTCTTGGTTTTATCAGGTTGATACTTTTCTTTTTTTTCTCAATGTAATTGTAACTAGTTGGTGTTCCCTGCATTTTCACATTGTAAAGTTCTAAAGCACTCGATAACAAGATGACATATTTTTATGCATTCAGCAGAACAATCTTTTTGGTTCCAAAGAAATGTTTACCTTTTGTAGGAACCGTCTGGGAACAGTCCTTTCCTGTTTTAACATAAAAATACTACTGTGTGCAAAGCCGGGTCCATAAAGTAATAATAAATAAAGTTGAAATATATTGTGAAAAGACCAAAACCAGAAGATAGCAGCGCATTAATGCCCGCGTTAAGCCATGATATTTGGCTGAATGTTTGGCCAATCAACAATGAGAAAAGTCTAATATATATATCTGTCAATGTCTCCATTATTTTGTGTGGGCATGTTAAAATGAATAATGGTGGATTCAATATTGAAGGTGTCAATATTAGTATTGATATTGAAAGTGCTAGTATTTTTCAAAGTCTGCCCAGGGACCCAGACAATCTCTTATCTTTTATCATTCCTTTGTGATGTACAGTCCTTTGTGTTCCTATTCTCTTCAGTGTGTAGTCTGCGGTGTGTCTGCATTGTTTCCTTGTGTGAGTGATAAAATTACGTGGCAGTGATTAATCTGGAGAATTATTTATTTTCATTGTTTTCCAGTCTAGTGAAGGCATGCGGCAGGTCAGACTCAGACTGGCTGCCTGTCGGATGATCCCGCATGGGGAAATGATGTCAGATCTTCCTGGAGGTGTATGGAACGTTTCTCCAACCAGACATGTGAGCGCTCCGTGTCTCACACTTGTTCCTCTTTTAAAAATTAATAGTTCCTATAATATTCTGTGTTCTTGCACATCCAGGGTGTTTTAAAAAAACACATTTTCCTCTGCATCCAACAGAAAGCTGGATCTCATGTGCTGCGAGCAGAACAGGGAGTGGAAGAGGATGATGTTGAAGGAGAGGAAGAGGAAGAAGAGGATGATGTTGAGGAAGAGGGAGACATCAGAGACAGAGGTCATCTCTTCACCAGGCAGCATGAATGTCCCCTGGTTCAGCATAAGGTTAATGAATACCCACGATGCAGCTTTTTCACGGTCAACAATTATTTCAGTACCAGCTCAGCCAAGTCCAGCTAGTTTTCATTTACATTGCAGTTGCTCTGTCTGTTAAGCAGGGATGTTATAAATAACAAATTATTTTGGTACAAACAGAAAATATGGTCTGAACTGATGCAAGCGACGTTCACATTTGTACAGTAATATGCATTTTTTGTCTGAGCTGCCACCCGACACAATTATCTTCAAACCCACACTACTTCTTCTCATAATTCAGTTGAATGGGAACATTCAGACAGCAACACAGACAAAATATCATGAGTTGAAGCCTGTTGCTTTGAATATCTTTTGCAGCGTGATGGTAGATGGGAAATGTGACAGGCTAAGAGCTGGGGAACATCTTCAAAGCTAAAATCTCTATGATGGTGATGCTGTGTTTCTAGTTGTTGGGTCCTTCTTTACACCAAACAAAGTATTTATTATGGCCACATAAATTGGTCACATCAGACCATAATAGCCCAGATAGACCAGATGTCATGTGACTTATTAAGAGTAATTGTATCGCAGTTCAGGGGCAGAATCTTCCCTGGGATCAGAAAACCTAAATGTGGCCTCTTGTGTCCTGAAGGTGGCTCTTGATGACTCATAAAATGAAATTTATTACCATGATGTCAATCTGCTGATGGAATATAATTCACTCAAGTTCAATTATACCAGCGTTTACAGTGTGTGTTGTGTTTCACTTTACCACATGTCTGATGACATCATGGAAGCTTAAAAAGGTAATGATAATGTACTCATAATTTCCATTTCCCTCTAACGCTGTGTGATTCACTACACGTCCAGGCTTGTAACAACAAGAATAAGCTGCAGTTTATGTCTGGCTTCATTTATCTACACGATAACTTTGGGGGCTGATTTGTGGTGAAGTTGGCTGCACCAGTGTGCATGATTTAGATTTGTCCCATGAAAGGGGATAAATTCATATACAATCGATTGTATTGTGTTTTATGTCACTTTTGACCAGTTAGCAGCTGCTGCAGCTCCACCAGCTATTGATTCTGCCTATTTCGTAAGGATTGTCAGCTCTAAACCCCAATCATGGCTGTAATCCAACTCTGACTCTGCTCTGATTGTGTATATGTTTCAGCTAAGTGGACCTGTGTTGGAGAATTCTGACGAATCACAGCCTGATCCTGGTTTCCAGTCCAACCTAGCAGCCGCACGGGTCCTGTGGCCCCTGACTGACCCAGAAGAACTGAAAAGACAGGTAGAGATCAGACGTGTGCACAAACCTTTGACTTCACTTGTTCAAAACCTGTCAGACCAGATGTTACAGATGGCACGTGTCTCTCTGCAGCGTCAGTCTCAGTTCCTGATGCAGCGCCGTCTGTACATGAACATTGAGAGAGAGCAAGTGAAGGAGAACAAACAGCACAGGAAACATCTGAAGAGGACAGCAAGGTGGCCACAATATTTTCTCTTGCATCACTTCCTCTTATTGGTGTATGATTTTTAACTACTGACTAGTATGAAACCTCTGTAGCTTTCAAAGATGGATGCCTAAAGTTAAGTCATTTAGAATGTTTATTCACAGCAGAAAAAATATTAAAACATCAATAGATTTCATTATTACTAATACAATGTGTCTCAGTACTTCTCTAGCTTACAGATTAACTGAAATACTGGCATATAAATACAAAAAATACAAGTGCTTCTTTGGTCTCAGTGAAAACCTCCTCTCAAACGTCCCTGTCTTCACCGAAGAATCAAAGCAGAGAAAGAGCAGATTCGTCTAGAGGAAGAGAGAAGGTTGGAGAGAGCTCGGCAGCTCGCGGACGCCAGACAGAAGCTGGAGGAGAGAGAGCTGCTGATTCTGGAGCGACTGAAGCTTGAGGAGGAGGAGAGAGCTGCAGAGCTGCAGAGGAGGAAAAAGGATGAGAAGGAGAAGGTATCTGGAAGGTAATTAATGGAGGTTCATTTGCCAAAGTTTAAAACTAAACTGCACACACATCAAAGTCTGTTCACAGGGAGTACTACTGCGTATGTAAAAAGTTGCTCCAGAGGAAGCTGGGCCAAGTGTGATAAACTGCCTCACTTGTGATTTCACTTAAAGTAACAAGTTACTCCCACTAATATTAATAAATTTAGCTTGTAACAACTGTCAATATAAACTGTAACAACTGCCAATATAAACTTGGTGCTTTCACACTGAACTTGTTTGGTTTGGTTTGTTTGAGCTGGCATGAAAGGAAAACATATAAACTGTGTGATAACACATGCGATGTTAACATTAATTCAAAAGCTAAACTACCAGAGCCATCTATATAAGCAATGTATAACATTTATTTATGACAAATTATGTTTGAGTGTGGTCCTAAATTTACGTTTTATAAAGCGTCCCAACTTTTGTGGAATCAGGGTTGAATGAACTGAACTGCGCCCTGAAAAAGGTTGCTTTGCGGTGCTGAAGCTGCCGTGATAAACAGGCCAATTCTAACTCTCGACAGGTTCATCGACGCTCTGAGAGCTCAGATGAAGGAGCGGCTGTCTCAGGAGAAGCTGGATCTCCCTCCTCTCTGCTGCTGTGCTTCCTCTTTCTGGGACTCCCACCCCGACACCTGCGCTAACAACTGTGTCTTCCACAACAATCCCAAAGGTACTCCCTGCACACACAGCCACCTGCCTCGCTCACTACACACACTCCACGACTGGGCTTAAGTGGGACAATACATGAAAACATTAAAAACGCTGACAGTAGTATTTCTCTTCCACAGCGTATGCCAAGGCGTTGCATTCAACAATGTTGAGTTTGGATTTACAGTAAAGGAAGCTGATGGACTGCAGTGGACACTCAGGTAGAAACAGCTGCCTGTTTGAAGGACCAGACCAACATTTTGAGAAACACAGTGCAAGTCCGACGAGAAGCTTGATATCAGTTTTCTTTCAGTCCATTAGGTCATGTTTGCCTTCAGACAAGATATGTCACAAATATTAGATGGATTGCTGTGACATTTTGTACAGACGTTCATGTTTTCCACAAGATGAATTCAAATGACTTTTCCTGTAGCGCTACTAGCAGAAGTTTCCACTTATACTGTGAAATATCCACGGATACATAATAAATAGCAGGGTTGATAAATTAGCATTCAGTAATGGGAAATTCACATTGTTATGTATTAATCTGATAAGGAAATGCTAATAATAATAATTTATTTTGAATTTGTATGTAAAACATTTTATAGGCTTTATATTTTATGAAAGCCAAAGTGTGTTTTTGAATTGTTTTAATATACTAATAACTACATATGAAAAAATAAACGAACATTTGAAGAGTCTGAACTTTTTTGTTTGTTTTTCTTGTGTTAACAACAGTGATGTCAGCAAGTTTTGGTTAGATCAGATCTATGAAATATTAAGTAATCCATCTATACTTGCAACATCCTTGTGTTGCAACATTGGTTGAAAATCATGCATCCCTAGAAATATTTCAACAACTGCTTGTTGGATTGGTGCAACATTTTGTACAGATGTTGATGGTTTGTAAATGAATGTATCCTAATGAACACATAAATAATAAAAAGATGGCTTGGTGAAGCAGTTTATGAATGCATTAATCCAGTGCCATTTCAGTCATAATTCTTCTGTATTTTATGTTGTAAATAGTTACATCAAGCCTTAAAATGTGATACAGCAACGTTGGCTTCTTAATGCATTCAAGAATGAAACCCGAAAGCGCTGATTAGGGAAGAACACTGTGATGCACAGGATTTATGAACTCTGGTAATCTGATATCTCCCACATAAACAGCAGAATGCCGAGTCATAGCCAATCCATCTGATTTGTGTAGAGGTGTGTGCGGTTATTTATTAGCAACCCGATGTTGTTTGCATGTGATTTAATGAAAGGCGGCTGTGCATAATGGCACTGCTCTCTGGTGTGCCGCTGCAGATTTATCAACGTATCTGTCCTGCTGCCTTCAACTGCGAGAATTTAATGGACTGAAGGAGAAGGTTTTCATGGAGTATAAATCAACAGTCACTTTAAGAATCATTCATTAATTTATAGGTAAATGCAGACAGGCTTTCCTGCTTCCACCACATTAAACAGTAGTTTTGATGCCAATTTGAGCGCATCTACTGGCTGGAGAGTATTTAATTAAATGTTTCTGTTTTATTCCAAGTATAGGATCCTATTAACACCTGCTGGAATCCAAATGTTTTATTATCGTGAATTGTTTGTCTTATAATGATATGTTCCTGCTCACTACTACTCACTGTAGAGATATGTACATTTGGTTTTCTAAATTATTGGAGACTTTTAAATGTCTTATTTAAATGCTCTCTCCCGTGACATACGATACATAGTGATTACATAGTCGTGTAGTGATTTTTGTAGACGGCAACATGTAGATCAAATCTAATTTTTCAAGTCTTTCGAGTCAAACTTTGCTCTTTTTACAGGTTTAAAGTTAAAACAGCCAATTTCATTTACTCTGTAGTAATAGTGTAGTAATGTAATTTACATTCCGTACCACTACATTACCATGCAAAAAATATTTATTACAAAGATTTGGAATGTAAAAACAGCACAAAATCAAAAACACATTGTAGGGTGGAGGCTTTGGGAGTATTGTAAAGTGGACACCAGCCACGTCTACTTGCAGCTCACAAGTTGCTTAGGTCTGTAAGTTGTGAGCAGCTTCAACAGAGTTTCTCTGACATCAGAGAGTTTGAGACCTGGTGCGGTGTTCACGTCATATGAATAAACTGATTAAGAAGGCTGGCTCTATGCTGTGGACTGCTCTGGAGCCCGTGTAGCAGGTTGTTGAAAAAAGGATGCTCCACAAACTGCTCAATGACTCACATCCACTTCATGACCTCCTGGTCAGACAACAGAGCAGATTCAGTCAGACACTCTTATAGCTCCATTGTAAAAAAAAAAAAAAAGACCACTACAGGAAGTCATACTTGATACTGAAGAATTTCATGACTCATTTTGTAGCCAACTTAGTATATTGTATATATACTGATAATACATAGTACTTGTGCACAAAAAGTGGTAAGGACTAGAGATAAACCACAGAACAATGGTACTTTTCAGCAGCAGAAGTTGTGGTTTACCTTATTTCACATGAGGTTAATCATCTAGTGACCCCACACAGTTCAGTAGGAGGGGTCCCGACCCTATCAGCTGCTCCTGAACCTCAGCTCTTTCCTGTACGCCGTGACGTCACAGGGGACGACCACGTGACCTCCTGGAGGCTCCGTCTGGAAAATCTTGTGGAATAACACATTGAAGCTATTTATAATATCCGTGTTTGTATTTATAACGAACGCTTTTTCTGGACCTATTGCGGCTGCACGGAGGTAGGCTGGCTCTCCCGGGGTCGGTCCATATAAACTGAGCCGCACATTATGGAGAACTGTCGGATGTTTACGGACTGTATCTCCCACCAGGAGGCTGCATGGTCGCTACTTTACTCTTTTAGCAGCTAGCGTCCACTTTTAAACTGTGTTTTTTTTTAATAACAGGCATAAAGCTCTGATTTTATTAGGTACTACGGACCAAGTAAGCGTAAGTTTTAGTCTCAGGTTAGCCAACTCACGTTACAACTCGTTAATAATAATAGTAATAACAAACCGCCGCCGGTTAGCTGTTATCAACTGAAGTAAGTCAGCTACAAACAGCCCGGCAGCACATTAACTCTTTGGTACTACAAGGACATGTCTGGGACCAAGCTCTGAGTGTTTCTGTGTTGAAGTCTTTACAACATTTTCATCGAAAATGAAGTCGTCCCTGGCTCCCGGCATACGACTTATCACGTCCTTTTCTCGAGAAAGTTGGTAAGTTTCCATTATCGTCCACTCCTATTGTTCCCCACACTCCCAAACAGACAGTTTAGCAGCCTCATTACAGCCGCTGAGAGCAGCTGGTCTATATGTGTGTTAACTTATCAGCCTGCTGTAAATGATTGACTTATCCCCGTCGATTAACACATATTCTTTGAAATTGTATTGGGTCTTGTGGCTTCCATATATATCAAACTAATATATACTACTTCATGTTACAATCTGGTTGTTAGGCTGCTGCTTGTTTTGGTTGGGATATCTGCGGTAACTATCAAGAGCCACACCACAAAAGCTGGCACTTCATAGCTTCCTGTCCTATCGACACAGTTTTGACCTTTATCGAGTCAATACGGTCGTCGACTACTAGTATTTAAGGAATTTGCCAAGACAAGGGGCACTTTATTTTAATAATATGTCACTTACTAATATCGCCACTCTCTGCAAGCCAGCTGTTGGTCCAGCTGTTTGGTGGGAAAGTCCATTCCCACCACAGAGAAATTAAAAAAATAATAATGATTATTTATAAAAATACAAATATTACTTTATGTGTTGTAACTAAAGTTGTATGACTGAGTTGTAAGACAGAATCATAACTTTAAAGGTAATCTGAGTTTTGCTGAGACAAATTGTTATTTTCATTTCCAAGTAATCTGCTATCACTTCCTCAATTAAATGATGACTCAGTTATTTAAAATATCAGAAAACAAGCGACAAAAAGCCCAGCATAACTGCTGCTGCAACACAACAATTTCCCTTCAGGGATCAATAAAGTACTCTATCTATCTATCAATCTATCAATCAATCAATCATAAGTCCCCGAAGCTCTATAAGAGTGCCTTCAAAAAGATTTTAATTTACTATAATGTAAGACAAGCTAAGAGAAAGCATTAAATGTGAAACTGACTGAGAACATTATTAATAATCACATTCGTTGCAGAAAAATCATGTTCTCTTGGTCCTCTAATCGATTGATTATTATAGTTAACATGAGTAATTTAATGTGAAAGTATTTTATTTTTCATGTTTTGTTATCAACACCCCGTTTAAATGTACCTGTGCTCTTACATGCTCACACACATTCAGCGGTTTCCAGGGATCCGTCTGTTACAACATACTTAAGAGTAATGCATATTTCATGTTAATTGAAAGCCCTCCTCACAGTGCCATGCAATGTTTGTAGTCTATGTGATAAAAAAAAAACATAATGAAGAGCTAAAGAACGCTGACACTGTAGAGTCACTACACCTAAGATATGCCATGAAAACTGATGTACTTGGCTGTAAAGTACACCTGTACAATCTCATGCAAATGAATATGAACAACCCTGCAAAAAGCCTTCTCTCTTTGCTGACACAAAGTCAGACAGTGGTCTAAGTAGAAAATAAAGAAGAACTCAACAATGTAAAAATACTTCATGTGTACTTGTGTGTCACTGGTCTTCAGAAAATGGTTCCTGTGGCTAATAAATTATGAGATCTGACATTATTAACATAACCTAGAGGTCGGGCGCCCTATAAAAGGTCACAAGATAAATGTGAGGGGTCATGAGATGATGAATGGGGTAGGAAAGAGGAAGAAACGGATCAATGCACCACAAATCTATAATCTCTCTTTATTGTTATTATTTATTATTATCTGTATTTGCTTTTCTCTAATATTTTTCTCTTTTTTTGGGGAAATATTGGATATTTTTTTCTTTTTGATCCTCGATCTGGAGCCATTTAAAAAGTTAAAAGTTGAAATGTCTATTTGGTAAAACTAGAAACAACTGCTAGATATCAGAAAATAACCAAAAAAGACGAGAACCAATAGTTTAATTTTGTATGTAATGTATTTCACAAGTAAAGTAGATCTATTTTTGCATAAAATCTTAATTTGTAAATTATCTATAGCCGAGATAAGTGTAGTGGAGTAAAACATGAAATACCTCAAAATTGTACATGAGTTTGATAAATGTACTTTCCACCACTGTCGCATCATTGATTCCAGTTACTCATTGTGGTGTTTGTATTATTATTATTATTATGTCCTTGAGTATGAATAAAAGAAGGAAGTATTTATGGAAAATGTCTACATGTTTCTCATATTTTAAAGCTTATTAGCATTACAAAGTAATTAAACTTGTGCCACGTTGTGCTGCAGATAACAGGTGTATGATTGAATTTCTTTTATGGCAGCAAGAGTTCATGTTGTTTTTTAGATTAACAAGTAAAGTGAAGTAAAATTGATCTCCATGTTTGTCCTTGATGATCTTGTTTCTTCTTCTGTTTGCCACCACATCTTTATTTTGATCTCTTTTGCAGGTATCGCAGTTTCATTCTTTTTCTCACCTTCCTCTTTTACACGGCCTACCATCTGTCACGGAAACCTATCAGCATTGTTAAGGTGACTGGGACAATGCATTTCCATTTTATCTACAGCATTCACAGGGTTTTGACAGGAACTTGCCAACTGTGGGTCAGGGGTCAAAGGTTGCCTGTAAAATGCTGTCTGGAGCTCCTTCAAAGGAGTTTGTAATTAATGAAAAAGATAAAAATCTCTATTTTGAATTCATGTTGCTCTTCTTTTGTTTCAGCCACATACAACTGAGACACATATAGATATAACAAGCAGGAGAGTTACTAAGATAAAGGATTTTAAAGAATCCGGGCCTCAGAGTCCCATTTAGCTTTAATAGACCCGAGCTTATGCAGTCCTCTTCCCCTGACCTCAGTAAAGAACTCAGAAGGATTAGAAAGCCTCTCTATACATGTCTCTCCTTGTCCATCAAACTGCTCTTCATCCACAGCCAGAGTTGCTTTAGATGCTGAAGAAGCATGATGGTCCTTTAAAGCTACAGTTTGTTGACAGCAGAGGCAGATTATTTGCACTAATATCATGAAAGACAATCAAGTGTACAATTTGTCTGTGATGTGTAATCTGAGAGTTTTAACTGTGCTGTCTCATCACATCTATGTTTTCCTCTCTGATACTCAGAGTCAGCTGCACAGGAACTGTTCCACAGTCATTCGCCCAAAAGACCTCAACATAACCAACAATGCTACTTGGTGTGACTGGGTGCCTTTTGGTAAGTCCTTTACTTGTTGCCATCTAGAGTCGACCTAAACACTCTACTGATGAGTAGATGATGATTGATATATTGTTATATGAGAGCATATTCTGGGTCATCAGAAGTTTGTATAAACAGAAACATGTTGATACAGGGCTTTTACATAAGCAAATATGTGGTGCAGAAGAAAGCTCTGGTGATCCCCTGTTCTACATGTCCCAAATCCTGACTACACACTAAGCAGGTTCTCAGTGTGTTCACAGTGGAAAAGTGGGATACAATGCAAACCTTTTAAAGTCGTTATTACTGTTGGGCTTGTATTTCTGGTTTATTGGATATGCTACGAGGATAATGATGATTCCCAGGCTCAGCTGTCAAACACAGCTGGCCATGTGTTGGATGGAAAGCCATTGAGGGCTCTCATCTTCGGTGCTGCACAGCTCTGACTAGTCGTTAAGCAGAAAAACATCCAGAATTATAAGTAATGATGTGCAGAAAACTAATAGTTTCATCTCTGTCATCTCTTTAGACCAGGACAACTATCAGACACTGTTTGGGGTCTTGGATAACTCCTTCCTGGTTGCCTATGCCATCGGCATGTTTATCAGGTTTGTATGTGCTGTTGCTGGAAGACCTTGTTATTTTTTTTTTATCTGAGTGTGTTTGTGATGTAATGAGTCACAATCATGTGTTGTGTTCTCAGTGGGATATTTGGAGAGCGCCTGCCTCTGAGGTACTACCTGAGTGTTGGGATGCTGTCGAGTGGATTGTTCACATGTCTGTTTGGCCTTGGCTTCTACTGGAAAATCCACTCATTAGGGTACTACGCCTTCATCCAGGTAAAGACACAACACCATGAAGTGATGCACTTGCTTTTGTTCCTCGACTGGTTGTAAACACAGGAGGCAACTTGTTGATGGGTTGTCCTGATGTATTCTGGTTGTGAGCAAAATGACGAGACATATCAACAACTGGCCATATCACCCTGAAAATTAATATGGACATGCATTGTCCCCAGAGGATGATTCTTAATGGTTTTGTTGATCAGGTCAGAATTTCCACATGCACACAACAAATCACCAAATCTGTCACATTGCCGTGAAAATTGCCAAACATATTCATGCTGCCCTTTTAATTTTGGTGACTCAGTGATCCTTCCACTTTGTACTACTTGTAGGGACTTGTCACTATGTTAAATAATGTGTGGGGTGTAATAAATGATGTAACAGCTATTTGGGCTGCACCCTTTATCTTGTTGAATAGACAAATCATTTACAGACTTTAGTAGAATTAGCTTGCAAGAGCTGATTCACATTTATTATTGTATAGCGCACACGTTTCTCTGCAGATCTGGCTTGCAAACATTGCTGGTTTAAGCAATATCACGCCATCATCAACAACAACAACAACACTTTGTGTAACATTTTCTTGACAAACAACAGCAGTGCACAGTAACTGAGTATTTATTCCTGGAGTCTTGTCATCCAATGAGGTCGCCAGTCTTGGTACTATCATGCCTCTTATAAAATACCAACAGATGTGCTCACAGACTTATCTGGCAACCCACACTGTAGCCAGAGGCACTGCACAGAAGTGCTGCGTGGATCGATAAACTGCAAAACAGTTAGAGCATATTACTCACCTTAAAAATGTTTTTTAAACTTTGTTTTTTTTGTGTACGCATCTCACTCTCTGAAAGAAAGCAAATATTAAAATAGAACATTAAACAGTTCCTTTAACTATGTAAACAGAAATTGATGTCTCCTGTTCCCTTTTTTGCAATTGTGTGTACAATTGGAAGTGACAGAAGATTTACATCCTGTATTTTTACTTTCTGTTATATAACCCGCTTGTTTACACTTCAGAGTGTTTTACACCTGTAATTCTTTTTTAAGAGGCTCTCATCCATTTTGGCACAGAACTACTGCATACAACAAAATCACATCGAAAGAGGGAAGCACAGAGATTAGATGAGCCGTTTAACGCTGACTCACCAAGCCAACATGCACTAGCCAGTTTTCCTTGGTCGCTCGACTCGAAAGGAAATGAATGTTCCTCTCAGTGAGGATGCACGCTCAGTACTTCAGTGCAAATAAAGGAATTGTCAGAAGAGTTTTGTTTCACTTCAGGTTTTCTTTAAAAGTCCATTTGAATCAGTAATATAACCACACTCATGCACAATCAGACTTTTTGAACACATGCTACATTCTTTTCCCTCCGTATTAAGGCTGCAGGTAACAACCACCTGTCAACTTGTTTAGTCTCCAAAATGTCAGAAAAATAGAGAAAGATGCCCATCATAATTTCAAAATCATCATATTTGAGAAGCCACACAGTGCTCACTTTCTCATCTATGTAGTGTACAGGAGATTTATATATACTTAATTAGCACATTTATACAACCCTTATTCTCTATCACTTATCACTTATTCTCATTTTTATATGATGATTTTATTTAACTTTATTTCTTTTCGTATTTTATTTTTTTATGTCTATTGCTGAGCCGACCTGTTTTTCTCTCTGTTGACTCTGATAAAACTGAAAATGAAATGAAACTTAACTGAAATAAAATGAATCAGCACTACAGTGTTTATATAAAATTAGTGTGTTAATGGTTAATGTTTCCACAAATAGAATTCATCTGGCTGTGAGTGCTTTTGCTTTTTTTTCTGTTTCTATTTTTCCTTTCTTAAATTTGGAAATGCTGAAGTCTGCTCTAACAGTGCGTGTGCGGTTGGATAGATGGTTGGAAAAAATGTAGTTCACACATGAAGGCAATGTTGTTTTGTAGCTCTGAAGTGTCAGATGAGCTACACCCCATCACATGACCCTCCCTGTAGTCAAATTCACAACCTCAAGGAAACTATTATTAGAAATGTTACTCACGTGATACTTAATAATGAGTCAAAATTAAACTCATTAAATTTAGAATCAGTTTGTAAGAAAAAAATATGTGACAAAATGTAATATCTGAAGCCTAAAAAAGGGTTTTTAAAGACTGAAGCACCGACATGTTACAGTAGCTATCAAGAAATCACAGATTTATGGTATTAATTAACAACCCTGTTACCCCGTTACAGGTGTGTGATCGCAGTGAGCTCTACGGGTCAGTTTGTGCCTTATTTATCATCTCATCCGTTCAAAAATGTAGAGATCTCATGGTGGCTTGGTCAGGCTTTACTCACACACATCACATGACTCACAGCGGCATCATATGACTGCAGGAGTGTGTCTGGGCTTATACAGGTTTGGTGTGGGAATGTTAAGAATCACTGCTCACTGGTCTCCTCAGTCTCCTTTTTATAGGCAGATGTTTGGAGGGTTGTACCAGCGTTAAGAGGTTTTGGTGTAGTAAATTAACACAGTTTCTCGCTCTGTTTGCCTCATTCTGCAGGTCATGAACGGGCTGATGCAGACCACTGGTTGGCCAGCTGTGGTGGCTTGCGTCGGCAACTGGTTTGGGAAGGGGAAGTGAGTACTGCACGATGTGCACCATAGTGCTGCTGACTGTGCAGTTGCTCTCTTTGTCGCTGGCTGACTTCTCATTTGTCACGTTTGAACAGCACAGTGAGACCAGGCTTTGATTCATCTCAGACTACTAGCATCAAGTCTGCATAATAAATCTAAGCTGCTTCTTAAATATGTGTGGAAGCATGAAAATCATTCAGACAAACATCGTATTGAGAAGTTAGGGCTTGATTTTCTACAAAATAGTCACACACCCTTCTGAATTGGTTCGATCACTGCCTACACTGTAAAGGATGATTAACGAGCTATGGATGTTTACGTGTACAAATGAAACCAGGCTGCTTATAGAAAACAGGTTATTAAATAATCAGACATGTTTATGGGAACTATAATAACATTGGGTAACATTCATTGGAATTCATTGGAATGTTACCCAAAAGTCATTTGTTTTCATTCATATTTTTAAGCTTGAAATATACATTTTAAGCTTTAAATATATCTATATCAATCTCATCTGTTTGTTGAGAGGTGGAGTCAGGACTTGGTTAGCTTAGCCTAACATAAAGGCTGAAAGCAGGTAACAGCTAGCCTGGCTCTGTCCAAAGTTCACAAATACATCTACCTACACCACTAAAGCTTTGTATGTGTTTGTTTAATCCATACACAAACAGAAATGTGATTTTATTAGGAATTATGTGCTGGAACTATTTGTTAATGATTAACAGCCAGGTGCAGTGACTGTGTACAGCAACACAGCATCTTATATTCACAGTGGGGTTGCAGGGTTTGGTACCACCGTACCTGTACGGAGATATATGCTAAAGCATGTCTTCAACAACTGTATCTGACAACCCGCACTATAGCTGGAAGTGCTGCACAGAAATACTGGACACACACACACAATGCACCTTCCCCAACTTGAAGTTATTTTGTTATAGTTTTAACAGTTCAGTTTGTGTACAAATTAAACAAAAGAGGTACATCATGTTCATTAATGAGCTTTGCTGTTGAACTTTGGACAGAGCCAGCTGTTCCTCTGAACTCTATTGTAACACATTGACAAAAGATTGATCTACTACTACATTAACTTGTATCTTGTGTTTTGATCATCAGGCGTGGGTTCATCATGGGTGTGTGGAACTCCCACACCTCAGTGGGAAACATCTTGGGCTCCCTCATCGCAGGAGCCTTCGTCTCCACCGCGTGGGGAATGTCCTTCATCGTCCCTGGACTCATCATCGCGTCCACTGGAGTCCTGTGCTTCTTCTTCCTAGTTGAAAGTCAGTTTCTGCTTATTAGAGAAACCATTATTGCCATTATTGACAGTTAAATCTTGGACAGGGTTTGGATTACATCATTTAGACAGAGTATAGCATAACTGCAAATGCGTTGCCTTTGGATGAAATTTGTCACATCATGTGCAAATCACAGACACAACAACCTGAGTTAACACCACTGCTGAGTTGTGAAGTTGTGCAGTGACGTCTGCCTCTATTCATTTTAATTGAGATGTTTCTAAAGGTGGTAGAGCAGACAGTGCATGATACCTCTCTAACTTTGTGAACACATCTAAGCAGCTGTTCCCTGCCTACTAACTCTTACTTCATGGTCTCCAGCTATCTTATATTTTATTGTTGATTAATCAGCCTGAAATATTGAACTTACAATTATATAAAACAGGGAACAGTTAGCAAGTCTTCACATAGGAGAAACTAGAAACAAAAGATTGAGTCTCATGAGTCAAATGTTGTCTTACAAAGAGTCACATAAAAACATGGCTTTCATCTCTCAGTCAGGGTTGGGTGTGAGATGTTTACTTTAGCTTAGGACAAACGCTGGAAGCTAGAAAATGAGTCATGTGGCATGTTGTGTCTTGTTGTCTTTAAGATTACATTACTTTTCAAAACTGTTGCTTTAAAGTTCTCCGAATATGACTTAAGTCCCATCTGTCCTATTCAGAACCCGAAGATGTAAACTGCATTCCTCCTCAGCACCATGTGAGTTCAAAGAGAAACAGTCATTGTCTTAATTTATCCATAACAAGACTACTTGAAGTCATACATGTGTGTTTGTCTCATAGAGTGATCAGGAGAGCACTGAGACGGAGCCCCTCCTGCAGAACTCATCCCATGTTGACAGAAATGTGAACGGTGGTGCCATAACCACTGAGTCTGTGGAGGTTATTGAGGAGCACACCGAGGCCATCAGCTTCTGTGGAGCTCTCAGTATACCCGTGAGTTTGATTTGGTTTAAAGGTGCTCAGTTTGAAACTGGTCATTCAGAATTATTGGTGCAGTATTTAATATTTTAAAGTTGTGTTAGAAATTATAAATTAAATAAATTTGCACCGTTTGAAAGATAAAAAGCCACACAGTGTAGAATTTGAAAATACCTTACTTTGGCACCCTCTGGTGGTGATACCAGGAATTACATTTGGCTACAAACAGAACATTATGCATGAAAACTATCTGAAAGATGCTATAGTCACATAAAAATACACACATAGTAAGTAGTAAAAAAAGATTTACAAAATCCAAGACTTAAAAGACTAAATTTAACTCTGACCCTGATATAGAAAAAAGGTAAATAATAAAATTGAAGGTCCCATCCATAGCACCATTTTCCAGTCGGTATTTATCGCAGAGAAGAAAAAAGTCTTCCATGTTATTAATTCCACTTTATACAGCTATGATACACAGCTAGACACACATTTCACCTAACATGTGCACAGTGTTGAAATTAGTCAGCAGTTGGATTGCTCCTCCCCAGGGCTGGGTTTCTGAGTTCAATATTTTTTTGGGTACCTGTTTCCCAAAAAGTATGAAAGTTGGGTACTTGGATTAACTGTTGAACACTGAAAGCTGGCACTAAATGCTAGTCAGAGTCTTAGCCTGATGCAATTGTTCCTAGATTAGATATTTCCTGGTTTAAATGATGATTTTGACTCATGCTGTTAAAAGGATTTGTGTTCATTGCTTGTCTCATCCTTCTGAGGGAGTTTTCTACTCTAGCATGCCACATATCGGGGTTACACAGGGTTAAGCATATGTCTTGTGGTCATTGTAGGGACAGTGTTAAATCTTAGGGTGTTAGGGCCTTCTTCTGTTCTCACAGACCAAGGTTAAAGGACAGCTCACTCCTAGTCACAACAGATACTGTAGGTACATACATGCATAATGTAGAAGCCTCTTCAGAGTCAGACAACAATGTTGGACCACTAAAGATAAACATTTTTCCTTGTTTGTAGACTGGCAAATTCATTATACTCGTAGTTGTAGCATTTTTGTGAGGGCATATAGACTCAAGTGACCATTGATAAATTAAATTCTCCACATCAGTGTCCCTGGCTGTGTGTCGGTTAAATGTGAATTGTACATATTTTAACATTTTGCACTGATGAAAGGTTCCTCCAGCGGTCTTCATGGTGTTTTGTTTCTCACACAGGGAGTGGTGGAATTCTCTCTCTGCCTGCTGTTCGCCAAACTGGTCAGCTACACTTTCCTGTACTGGCTTCCTCTCTACATCTCAAATATTGGTCAGTATTTACACACATTCAGAGAGAATACCATACATGTAATGAAGATTTATTTATCCACATTACTTAATGTAATTTTCCAAAGTTAATATCTGTTCTGATTGTCATTTGCAGCACATTTTGACGCAAAAGAGGCAGGAGACATGTCGACATTATTTGATGTAGGAGGAATCGTGGGTAAGCTGTGAGCCTTGACTGATCTCATTATAAATCTAGCCACGAATGATTACTTAATGTTGAAATTTAAGTACAACTAAAATTTAAGTGTTGAAATATTTTACTACATTTGGTTTCAGTGGAATTTAATTTCAAGTTTTGCAATGTCAAAAAGTCAAATTGAATTTAAGAATTTAATTAAATTAAATTTTACCAATATACTTATCTATCTGACAGTTTGAGCAATTTCAATATAGTATTTTAAATCTGACTGAATGTGTTTTGTTGCTTTGTGTCTACAGGAGGCATCATGGCTGGCCTCGTGTCTGACTACACTGGCGGGAGAGCAACAACTTGCTGCGTCATGCTGCTTGTTGCTGCCCCAATGGTGAGTCTCATCTAATAAAATGATTTAATGATAGAATGAGGTTGTCAGCGTATTAGAAAAATTACGCTTTTAATCAGTGACTCAGGGGCTTCCAAAGATCTTATAAAGGAAAGAAGGACGCCACTTGGGGGCAGTAGAAACAGTCTTTCTTTTAGCTCTGTTTTTGGTATCTGGCTCTTTAGCTGTGAAAAGCTTCACTATGTTCACTAGTTAGTCATTAACTTTGTTATGTGCGGGCAGGGAGGGTACAGTAGGATTTTAGAGCTTTTTCACTGGGAGCAGCAGAAAAAAAAACTGTAGAGCTGAGCAGAACTACCATGTCACGCAACGATTCTCTGCGGCAATTCCTTCCGCATATAATTAGTGATTGTTAATATAAAGTTAATGACTAGTGCAGGGTAGTGTGTGTATATCAACAGTGTGTATATCCAGTGTGTATATCTGTTGCACAGAGGAATAATATATATCAGTCCTCGGATACACAGACTTGTTTGTTAAATCAATTATTTGTCTGTCATTATGTGGGATTTGGTGACAATGCGAAAAATATAGAACATCTTCATCCTGTATCACTGAGCAGAGTGTGTAACTCCAGAGGCTCTAGGAGGCCACAGTGAGACCACAGTGTGTTATATGTGTGTATGTGTATGTACATACACTTTTTGTACATTAAAAATAAGATAATAATAATACTGTATATGGCAGCAGGATGATATAATTGTCAACATAGCATAGATTTCTCTAATTAGTTGTTATGAGGGGGGCAAGTTTAATGTGCCATGTTTGCTGATTGATTCTTTTGTTTACATTCCAGCTATTCCTCTATAATTATATTGGACAAACGAGCCTTGGTACTACGATCGGTAAGACTTCTTTAATGTTTTTCTTGTTTTTTCTTTGGCTCATTATAGAAAGAAAGAAAAAAAACTGAAGGCTTGGCTGTCCCTCTACTTAAACTTCTCCATGTGCCAAAGCATTTATTCAGCCACCACACCCCTCTGATGTAACTCCACTCCCCTCCCAGTGTGGGAACTGCTGTTTTATCCTATATCTTGTTGTGTGTATCAGCGCTTCTCCATTTGACTTGAACCCAATTAGAAGTGATAGCAGAGTGGTCCAGTGCAGTCTAAACATGAGTCATTTGTCATCAGAAATTAATGTGAAAGGTGGTTTGATTATACAAACATTTATTTTTACGAAAAAGAAGTCTTTACTAACAGTTCTTGCCACATGTAGGTATGCTCTTGCTGTGTGGAGGTCTAGTGAACGGACCCTACGCCCTCATCACTACAGCTGTATCTGCTGACCTGGTAAGAAGCATCATGGGAAACCCACAGTTTTTTTCTCTGCCCTCTGTTAAACACACAGTTTCTATAATTGTATTAATATGGAGCTGACACAGATAAAAGAAAATGATGCATGATGTTTTTGTTGCAACAGGGAACACATGAGAGTCTGAGAGGAAACTCCAGAGCATTGTCAACAGTGACAGCAATTATTGATGGGACTGGTTCAATAGGTACGTACAGACTGTCTGGACTGTATTCATCCTGATGTTTTATTTTACATTACTCTTTTGAAGCTCCTCTAATCATTATTTCTTATATTAACAAGGGATCAAATTAATATTATCACCAACTTTGTAGTTCCATTCAGCTCTATATGTCTTTAAGCTCTTGTTTGTTTTTTTTTAGTTCAGAAAACAATGAATGAATGCAGCTTTAGCATCAAATGGTTTGTCCGTAATAAATGCAAAGTTATGGAATTAACTTTTACATCTATCATTTACCTTTGGATGGCAATAGAGAGATTCTGACTGCGTTCAGAGCAACCATTTATTGAGACCTGTTCAGGCCCGCGGAGGATATTTTTACTCAGAATTTACAAATCGGAAGATAGAAAATAAACTATTATTATGTCAATATAAGGCCATGAGTAAATATTAATTGAAAAAGGAAATAAGTTATGAATTGACAAATTTAAATTGTGAAATGGCAATCTGAAAATGGAAAGTGAAATTTAAACAAATAAATGAACTAATAAAGTAAATAATAATAATAATAATAATATCTCAAATGCAAATTCCATTTTCCTCTTTCCTTTTTGTATTTGGCTTTTCAGTGTTAAATGTTTTAGAAGTGTTGGCACTTTATGTTGTGGTGAAAGCGTTTGAAAGTCTAAAAGGTTGAAATGCTACATACACTAAAGATGCTAAAAGAATTACCAGACAGGTTTGTGTGAACTGATGTTGGTGTCTTCTCTGTAGGAGCTGCATTAGGCCCTCTGTTAGCTGGTTTGATCTCTCCCACTGGCTGGAACAACGTCTTCTACATGCTCATCTCTGCCGACGTCTTGGCCTGCCTGGTCAGAAACACGACTTTATATATTCACTGGCATCACTCTTTAATCTCTTACAGTACAACACAGCAAGGCTTTGTGTCATTACGGTTTATTTCAGTCACATTTTGGATTATTTGAATTGTCTTAACTGAAGATGATGTTCCTTGACTGACACATTGTTTGTTTGTCTTCAGTTTTTGTCCAGACTTGTGTACAAGGAGGCTCAAGGTTGGTGTGGACGTACCCCCCGAGTCAGAGGGTAGGTATCACCAATCATCTTTGTAGTGTGCCAAATGGATGCCTTCTGTGTTAAAAAAAACGCCTCAATGCTTTGCGATTTCAGATGGTGTTAGATCTGATGAACACATGATGAATTCATTCTATTATTTAAATGAGTGGTTTAACAGTTTGGGAAATTCCCTTATTCACATTCTTCTAGAGGGTGGATAAAGATCAAGTTAACTCCCTCTAAAACTGCAAATTGTGGTTTGACATTTGTATTTTACATTGGTTAATCAATCAAGATAAGATGTGTTAATTAGTCATTTTTAGAGGGGTTAGTAGGTAACTTTTTTTAAACTGTGGACAGAGCCTGGCTAGCTGTTTCCCCCGTTTCAGTCTTTGTGCTAAGTGAAGCTAACAATCTTCTCATTGCCTCAGCCAGGCAATAAGTGTATTTCCTAATAATACCTTTAAACAAGGACCACTATAAGGATATTAAATCTTAACATAAAGTTAACATGATTGCATTATATATGTCTAACAGTTATTCTCAAACTAACTACCTTTTTATTTATTCAACATTTTATTCCAGGTTTAAAGAAATCTGAATCACACGGTAACTGGGAACCAAACACACAAAAGAGGGAAGCAGTTCTGAAACTGACCTCGCCACACATCGGACAACCACTTTTCATTCAGGCCAAATGGAGACCAAGCCATCAGCGGAAGATTCAAGGCACTAAACTGACGATTGAAGCGGCCTTCTTATTGTAAAACAGAGATATGCCTTTATAGAGACAAACCTTTTTTTATGACTAATCTACTTATTCCAAATTGTTTGTTTTAATATTCTTTTATCATTAAAGTGTATATACTGTGCCTTTTCTTAATTTTGTCTAATGTTTCCTCAGTTACTGCATCCTTCAGATCAGTGATATTTCATAGGACATTTTGGTAATACTTGTGTCTCCGGTTGCCAGATTTGATATATTTTTTATGATATTTAAAGAGTGTGGATCTATGATTGTACAGTCCAACATTTTTTATCCCATTATAAACTGTTGAGGAGACTCTTCTCATGCTGGTTTAGAAGACATTAAAAAATCTGAGCTCCTTTCATGGATTGAATGGATGGATGGATAAATATCCAGCAAAACGCTGTATATAAATTGTGGCAGTTGTGGCTCAAGAGGTATAGCGGGTTGTTTACTAATCACATGGTTGGCACGGCAGTTTGATTCCCAGCTCCACATGTTGAAGTGCCCTCAGGTAAGACACTGAACCCCAAATTTCACCTTGCATGGCGCCTCGCTTGCTGGCTCACTACCATTGGTCTGTGAATGAGACGCATAAAATAGGCAGCAAAAATCTCTGATAAATGATGTATTTGTGGAGTCACTGTGAGGAGAAAGGTAGAACCTCCCTCTTTAACCCCAAAAACAGCATTTAAATTCTTGCCCATATTTAACATTGATAAGAAGTATATAAACTTTGGGTATTACACTATAATGTGTTATTATGTAAAGGCTGGTGTATGAACAGATAATGTATATAGTAAAACATGGTGGCAATAATATAAAATCTCAATAGGAAAAAGTAATATTAAACAAAATTCTGTATTTACAACCACATTATATTCTCTCATTAAATAATCTATTAAATCTTGATACACTGCTCCCTTTCAAGTAGGCATTGTGCCTCTTTTAGTTCAGTCCTGTCATGTCTGAATAAAGTCTGGAGGAACATTTACGTGACTGACACCAATGCCTGAGTTACAAAACACCCCATCAACTTAACAGATAGAGCCAGCAATGTAAAGTATTCACTGTCTGAAAAGAACTTTAGATTGTCTGTCAGGTTGTACATTCAAAGTTCACTGAACTTTGACCTCTGAATACACAGATCTTTAGGAGGTGCTCCAGCACTGAGACTCTGGAGGCTCTGTAGGTGCAAAGGAACATTAATAGAGTGAACTAGTTGAATTATGTACAAATTTTAAAGCAAGGAACATCCTTTTTCTTTTCCCATTGTCGTATGTGAGACATTCATGCTGGAGGAAACTGTTGCCAACACGGAGCCATCAGCACTGGAATTTACTCTTGGCATCATTAAAAAGAAAGAAGGCCAAATCAATGACACACGTGACAATCCTCTGTTTAATGACTGTAAATAAAAGTTGATAAGGGTCCCTGGAGTTAGTGGTAAAGTGATTAAGACAAAAGATTCTCTGAGACTCAGAAATTCATATGGCACTAAAAACTTTTTACACTAAAAACACTTAAAAAGTACCTACTCTAATATTATATAACATAATTATTTCATGGATGAGTTAAGTAGCTCAGAGTTTTGTACCACTGCAAAACATTTCTCTAAAATAAAATAAAACAAAACATACATTAGACACTCAAAAACAGAAATTAATTTAAAAAAACAACAACCAAACAAACAATAGTAGTTGGACCTTGACTTGAAGTCTGAAAGGTGTTTTTACAGAACAAAAACCTACAGCAGGAAACAAAAGACAAAGTGAGCAGAAGCCTTGGGCAAGTAGAGGTCAACATCTTCTCACATCTGCATTATGTATCTTATACTCCTGTGCCATAAAGCTGACATGTTAGTCATTATCATGACCTTAGTTTATTTAGAGCCGATCCCACAGTCACATCGTTCTGCTGCTTTTAATACTCACTAGAGCACCGAGTGTGTATTAATATGCAGCTGGAAATATATCAACAACAAATTCTCCAAACTCTTGTTTGAGATAATTTTGCTGAAAAGTACAGCACCTGGCTGGTTTAGGACAATATTGCCAGTCTTTTATCCAGATGGTCGCTGCAGGTAACAGCAAAGCTGACAGGAATGACTCTCTAAGCTGAGATAGCAGAGTCACACTTAAGCGTGACATCAATGAAAACATCCCAGCAGGTCACCCAACATAAATGAACTACAACTGCCAAATTTATCTTACAGTTTATAACCAAGTTGAACCAGAATCTAACCAAGCCAGCAGATATTTTACAGCATTCCTTGACTAAAGGCCTCAGTATGCTTCAAATGAGGTGCTTTTTGCACCAGTGTCTGACACCGTTGAACAGTAGAGCTACATTCGACAGTTTTTGTAGCTGTGATGGACACTTAATGCAGCGATTGGCCAGGTGTGTGAAAGGTGCAGAAGTAGGCCAGGTTTAAACTTAGCACTGTTCACACATACAGACACAAAGTAGCAGGCTTGCCTCTCTTGAGAATGAAGCTTGTGTGTGTGTGTTCACCTTTAAAGCGCCACTATACTGGCACATGGTGAAGCATTTTATTTCATTGCATTACATTTTTCTTATTCAAGTCATGGTAGCTTGTCAAAGTTATATCATGACTGACTTGGGAAGCTGTTGATTGGCTTTTCCCCCATTTGTTTTAAGTGCTTTTACATAGTTGGAATAAAAAAACAGCCTCCATTTCTCAAGGTCATCAATACAAGTTCGACTGGTTGTGTCAGCAAGAGGACTTCAAACTCAAGGTTGGAGAACGTTTGATGTATGTGTGAACTGGGTGTAAACCTCTCTCAGACTCCCCTTTTCTTTGATTTCCATGACCATTTTTTGTGCATACAAATGAGTGCAGTATCTAGGAGAGAGACGGAGTCAGACGATACAGAGCTGAGAGGCAGTGGCATGCAGCCTTTGAGTGTGACCACTGAGAACATCTATAAACAGTTTGGACTCACGACAAATCATGCAAACTAGTTTGTCGGAAGTGTCGTGATATTTTCACACATAAACTGGGGCCGGGGTTCACTCACAGCTTGCTTAAAGCATCTGAAAACAAGGTTTAAAACCTTGAGTAGTTCTACATATTAATGACTAAATCAGCAACAATCAAAGTTTAAGTTCAGAAAGACACATTCTTATTTAGTAAGAATTTAACATTAAAAAAACAAAAGCTAATCTGCTTCATCAGGACTGCGGTTGTGATAAGATTTGAATGATAGCAAACAACCTCACAGCTGTTTAAATATTGCTAAACTCTGATTGGTGTTTTGAAATCTGTGATGTCACCTGTTTTTCCAGTTGAGCTCCACCCACTTCAAACCAGGTGAGGAAAAAAAACTCTTGTGAAATAACCAAAACAGGTGTACTTTGTCAGAACACAGTGTGTTCAGGGCCTCTAAAGTGGGTTATGATTACAGTGTATTACATATTTTGTTTTTGTAGTTTTATCCATCATCTTTTATTTCTATCTGTGATAATAACCTTGATCTAAAGTCCAACAGGTCAACAGACATGAGCAGAGGAGCAGACTGTAAACAAACTCTTTGGTCTGCTACACCCACGATATATTCTTCTCGAAGGATTACTAGCAACACTTAAGGTGACTTTTGGTTTTACCACCAAATAAAGTGATTTTAATAATCTGAATGAGCTATTTTTGGCAACCTGTCCGATCTCAGCATGTTACCAGATCTGAACTAGTACTTTGGTGAGTACAATGTTGTCATGAATGATGGACAAAACTGCAATAATAAGACCCAAATTGTAAAACAGATCTATCATTTAAAGAACTAAAATGAACAAATCAAAAGTCTGCCTGTCCGTTCAATAATATAAGGTTCCTTTTGTTTGGATTGTATATTTAGACAGGCTAGCAGTATGCAATGTGGGATTGCATTGAATTAACAAACACAACACTAAATAAAATATAAGCATGAACAGCTTGGCTTATTAAATCTGGACCTTCAACATTCAAATAAGTTGTCTGAATCTTGACAAGCCATAAGCATATAGGTTTGAACATCTCCACCAGTGTTTTTGATATTTGTCATGAGCGTGTTTTTCGGTTATGCAGAGTGAAGAGTCACATGGACACAGATCAAACAGCTCGAGGCTGTGAGCTGGAGTGTTGTCAGTGTCGTGGTGTGTTGCAGTCCTCTGCTTGTGCTGCAGTTTTGTCCAATGCGTCCATCTAAGGTTTAGCCTGTAGCTGTAACCCTGTTCACCACAGGGGTCTTGTGTTACTGCGTTATCTTCAGTGTACATTCTTCTCAAACAAAACAATCTTCAAAAACTTCATATGATACAGTTCATGTTTTTCAATGATGATATGCCGCAGGATTCCAACGGTACCAGGACCTGAAAGGCAAAAGAGAGGATTACAGGTTATTCATTTAGACATTTCATTCAGCAGTTATGTTTTATGTATATTTAGTTTAAAGAAATATTCCAACATTTTGTTACACTTCCAGAAAGAAATAAAAAATGTGTATTTGTAGAATTTTATATGATTACTTTAATAATTAGTTGACATGTTTCAGGCTTTTCACAGCACGTTGTGGTATTTTTAAATCTGCAAGGGTACGTTTCTTACCCCGGTGTGCTATAAGAAGCTGGGTTGACCTGAGACGTTAAGGAGGCGGAGACAGCGGACAGACTGTTGGGAGAAGCTTCACGGCTTACACTGTTTGGAGAGGAATTTGATGAAACTGGAAGGAAAAAGTCAAAACATTACTGGATATGCACACACATGCAGAAACCCACATACAGGCACATACATGGATCACATCAACATATGTTTTTGATTAATGTGCAAATTAGCTCTGAAAAGTAAGATAACAGCTCAAAAATAACTAATTTAGGAGAACATGTATTTATCATTATATACACTAATCACCAGTATCAGTCACAATAGAGTGGCTCTTTATTGATAGCTGAATGTAGCAAATAGTACTTGCCTCCACCTGAAGCCAGAGGGCTGTAAGATCTGGATGCTGAGGCCTGAAACAGTTTGAAAATTGATTAGATAAAGCCATCCAAGTAGGGCCACAAAATATACAGGTATTTGCTTTATGACCAACAATTTATTCAACGGTATATTAGTATATCACAACACATACTGGAACTGCAGTAGAAAGCAGCAGTAAAAGCTCTTGCACACTAAAGGACGAACGAGAGCAAAATGTTCATTCAGTCATTTATTTCATAAACCTGAGGATGACTTGAGTGTGCAAAAACCTTTCCTGAACTTTGATCACTTGCACAGTTGCACACACGACTCTACACTGACATATAGCGACGTAATATTAGGTGGTGCTACTTAGTGGAAAAAGCATTTTATCAGTTACATATCATAGCAGGCATTTGGATATATAAGTCATCTGGGCACTTTATATATTCAAAAAATATTTTGAATATACCTAAACTAATCAAGCACAACTGGGAAATGCAGTTTGACTAGTAGTGCAACTACACACAGTGCCGCTAGTTCCCACAGTTGTGGTTAGCCTATCTTATCATAAATGCTGGAGGCAGAGGGAAAGAAGCCATACTGGCACTGTTAAAAGTTCAAAGATACACCTGCCAATACCTCTGAAGTTCACTAATTAATATCTTTTATCTCTCTTATCTAATATGTAAACAAACAGTAAGAGTATTGTTGTCACAGTGCGGTTGGCAGGTTTGACACGTACACATAATGAAGTCCTGGATGGATGGTTTCTTTTTGTTTTAGTTTGTGTACTAATTACACAAACTAGATATAATGTTATTTAGTGAGATTAAGAGGTGTTGGTAGACGCGTTTTAAACTTTGGACAGAGCCCGACTAGCTTCCAGTCTTTATGCTAAGCTAGGTTAACAACAACCTCCATCCTTCGCACATAACACACAGACATGAGAGTGATATAAATCTCACAGAGCTGCCACACTTTATCAAGTATCCTACATGTTTCTAAGTGAAGGAGTTCAATATTTTAGAAAGCTAACCATTCTGGAGTTGTAGCTGTGTGATTTGACCGATAAACTAGCTACCGGGCAGTAGATCCTCTTCTCCTTCTGACGCCGATTACAGAACCAGACTCGAACGACCTCCTTCTCCATGGACAGCTGCTCTGAGATCAGGGTTATCTCCTCAGAGTTGGGCTTGGGGTTCTGAAAACCAAAAAAGTTTGTTAATCCCTCTTTTAAATGACCGCATGAGAAGTCTTTAAGGTTGATAACTGCCTGGTAACAACTGACGGTATCTGTAATAGTCGTCTATCATCAGGATCTCGTGTATATGCATTTTCAGTCAGCCATTGATCTGGCTATCCTGTAGCCAAAACTTTATCAAGTTAATATTGAATGAAACATGAAAATAATTAATTTTATACGATGAATAGTTTTAACAAATAGGGAAAGTACCTGAAGGAAGTTATAATCCTTTCAGAAATACTCAATGGCTTGAAACAAAGTTAAATACGACCCAAAGACATACCTGATGTTTTTGTGATACTAAAGGGCATTTAATACCGTATATATCCATAGATATATATGATGTAAAGTTTCAGGTTTTAGAGGCTAGAGGAAAGTGAAGGAATGAACAAAGCTATTACAATTTGCCCTAAGGAGGGCAGGGATATCTGTAAACAAGACTCATGAGCCTACAGTTGTGTTGCTAGCAGCGCTGCAAGGCTGTACATTGGTACAGAGGTACTCTGAGGTAAATCCTCAACTATTATGCTAACATGCTCATTATTATAATGTTACCATAGTCGTCATCTTAGTTTGTCAGCACGCAAACATTTGCTAATTAGCACTAAACGCATAGTACAACTGAGGTTGTGGGGAGTGTCATCACTTCTGCAGATATTTGGTAAAAAAAAACAAAAAAAAAAGTACGGGACGAATAAAACTTATGATCTGCTGATGGCACTCCAAAAAGTGAAGGGAAAATTATTACAGTTTATCCTGAAAGGGACATGGATGTAACAAAATTTAATGGCAACAACATTGGTTACAGACACGAGCTCCATTAAATGCTCTATTCATCATTAAGTAATTACTTTATTATTTATTTATAGAATTATTATTACATTTACACACAGTAAATGTATAACCTAAAAAGCAGAACAGGCTCTCTATATATCGTTGTTGAACTCACATCAAGGAAACGTTTCTCCAGAGTCAGCTTGATGTTCGTTTCAATGCTTGTCCTCTTTTTCCGTTTGCGTCCGTAGCCCTCAATCAGGGGTGGCAGAGAGGAAGGGTTGCTCATTGAGTCAGAAGGTGAGTTCTCTAATGTAAAAACAAATATAACATGGACATTCATCATCACTTATGAACGGCAATAAAATCAGGCAAGTCCCAGCTGCAAAACTGGAGCATATTTTGCGCTGCAGAATTAAAAAACATTTTGTTTTGACTCAGAAATCTATAGACCTTTTTCATAGCGCTCATTTTTGACATCTTATAGCAGGAAATGTAACTGGTAGCATCAATAACAACTGCATTCCAGTTGGGTGCACTAGATCCAGACCCATCGTTAATCATATTAATTACACGTGCTTTTAGTTAAAATGCCTGCTGTGAAAAAGGTCTATTAGTGGGCGATATTATTACTGATGAAGCAATGACAGAGACTATAAAAATAATTGTAATAAACTTGAATTATTTTCTAAATCATCAGGATGTATGAACCTACAGAATGAATTTAGATTTCCCAGACTAGTGCATCCATAAGTCTTGTCTTGTGTACTGTACCTGACTCATGATTGTGCAACCAAATTACATTACCAATTACATTTTGAGGGAAACAACATTATCATTGATCAAATTTACAAGAGATATTAAGCTGAGTGATGATACTGATGTCAAAGCTGTTCCGTCTTATCTTGATAGTTATTAGTTGTACTATTAAACATAATAACGATCACCATAAAGGTCGATCACCCTTTGTGTCACCATAAATATTTCTGTAAATATATTCATAACAAGACTCTAGGAAGTCACTGCTCCCAGCCAAGAAATAGTCCAGCACATAACTTATCATTTTTACATTTCTGTTGCACAGATTAAACAAACAAGATATAACTTGGTACTAGCAGGCAGGTTTCTACTTTAGCAAAGAGCCAGGCTAGCTGTTTCTCTTGTTTCCAGTCTTTGTGCTAAGCTAAGTTAGTCTCTTGCTTCTTGTTGCTTAACATATAGCATACAGACATGAAAGTGGTATTGATCTTCTCATATAACTCTTGGCAAAAGAGTAAAGTGTCAAACTGTTGCTTTAACAAAGTGGTTTTAGCTACATCTTGACCTGACACTAGGTATAACAAACATTTAGAATTAATATTTGTGCGGCATAACCAGTGGTACTCCAATAAAAACAAAAAATGGTGGTCATCGTGTTGTACCTGCGTCACTCAGCCATTTCTCCAGCAGAGGTTTGAGCTTGCACATGTTTTTGAAGCTGAGGTTGAGAGCCTCGAAGCGAGAGATTGTAGTCTGGCTGAAATCATTCCCGTAGAGTTTTCCCATCGCGAGGCCCACATCTCCCTGTGATAGAACGCACACACAAACACATGAACTATATCACGCTTTCATGCAAAAGTCAAAGTGTGGATGAAAGCCAAATTATCCCAGTTCATAAGATTACAGTTTTATGAATAATTTCCAAGTTGTAATAAAGCTAATCAAAAAAACAAGTGCATAAATACAGATACAGAAACATGTCAAGTGAAACGAGATGCATTACTTATAGTAGGAAGCGGATTGAGGAAATAAGCTTTCAGGCCCTTGAAAGGAAACGTAGAGGGGCTCGTGCTCTTAATTACCTGTGTGAAGCCCAGTTTGATGCGTCTTTGTTTGAACGCTTTGGCAAACTGCTCCAGTTCTTCCAGATCACTGGGTTCTTCTTGTGGTGGTACTGACATGTGTTTGGGCATCTGCAGGTGGGACATGTCCATGTGGTTCTCCATAGACGGTCCTGACAGACCAGAGCGACTCATAGCCTGAATCAGAAAAAAAAAACTTCAGTTTCCAGGTGTTTAAGATTTTTACTGCCATTTAGCACGACTAAGCATTTACTTGACCAGATGTTCAGATTTTGGCTTTCTGCATTTTTGGTCTTTACTGACAAAACTGGTAACTTCAGCATGAATTCACAAAAACAGATGAAATGTTTGCTTGTTGGCTCATTTGTCTTTATGTTCCCTGATAGTCAGGTTGTTGTGCTGCAGCTCAGTCTTAATCATCAGTTGAGCAGGTAGAGCGAAGTTGATGAGAGCAGTGAAGAGTGGATTAAAATAGAACCAAAACAATGAGTTAAAAGAGGCTATAAAGCTCCCAGGAGAACTGCAATCAGTTTAACTATTCACTATACAAGTAGCCATGTGATTCATTCTTCATATATATTATATTACATTATTGATATTTATTAGGCAATGTGACATTTATGTTCTTATTATGTGACAGAAAGTGGTCTGTAGTGTTACCTGTGGAGTCAGAGCCAGTCCAGGCTGATGCTGAAGGAGACTAGCTTGACTCTGGCCAGGAAGAGACAGCAGGTTCTGCTGCAGAAGAGCTGCAGGAGAAAATGATGTTTTTACATCAATTATCTGTCTGAGATCACAAGACTGCTGCTGTTATTTTTCAAAAAATACAGCCACCATGCACCCTTCCCAGAAATCACAAACTTTGTATTTTACGTTTTGGTCTATGTACATATTAAACAATAACGTGTCCGTTAGTGAGCTGTAGCAGGAATAAACTGTTCACTGTCAATAGATTTAGTAAGTAACTCTTCCTAAAAACCTTCCTGTTGGTTTTAGGATTAAACTTACTTTACACTTAATTTGCTCAAAGGCATAGCTTTAGCCGTTTATCCCTGCTTTCAGTCTTGATGCCTGTCAGACATGTCAGATCAGTTTCCTTCAAAGTCTTGGAAAGAAAGAAAATAAGCATGCATCTTCAAGATGTTGGACTATTAACACATCTATGCCAGTAAATACATGTCTGCTTTGTTACTGCGCCTGGACGGAAGAAACAGTCCTGCACAAGCACCCATGTCATTTGCAGAATAAAAAAAAAATCATATGTTTATTAGTGAGATTTAGAGGTGCTTTGGGCAGAAGTAAGGTAGTTGTTTCCTCCTGTTTCCAGTCTTTATGCTAAGCTAAGATAACCAGCTGCAGTCAGTATATTTACTGACTCTGAATTAATAATTCCCTGAAAAAAGTCACTTCTCCCTCCCTAACTATTCAAGACAGGCCTTGTACCAGGCTGTGTTGATTTAGTGCGTCAATGTAAGTGAAGTTTTTTTAGACCTTGGTGGCTGGTCGGGCTCTGGGAGAGCAGGAAGGAGGAGGGAGATGACAGGTGAGATGGTGGCATCAGAACCAACTGCTGCATGGTGTGGAGAGAGGTGAGCTCCTGGAGCGAAAACAAGAAGCACAACAACAAAATAAGTCTTGACTCACATGTAAATGGAGACTAATGGAAACTTCGGGCTATCTTTGAAGTGAATATACTGTATTTGAGCACACTGCACTCGTGGAAAGACCATTTACATAATTTGCTTAGCACTAATTCTGAGGTACTTGTCCTTACATGAATATTTTGGTTTTGTGCTATTTCATATTCTACTCCACCTTCAGAGGTACTTTTTATTCTGTTACTTTTACAGCTATAGTTACTAGTTACTTTTGTGAAGATTTTTCAGACAAAACACATAATCAGCATATAAAATATGATTATTTGTTATAGATTAAACATCACAAAGCTATATAAAGATGCTAAAGTTAGCAACAACAACATCATATTTTTATCATTTAAATGCTTAGCCTTTAAAAAAAAACGAAAAATTGCAATCACAATTTCTCAGGTGAACAAAAACTGAAATATTCAATTCACAATGAGCATTTTGTTTCTCAGTGGTGCAAAGTAACTAAGTACATGTATTCATGTAATGTCCTTATTTACAGATTTGATGTACTTATATTTAAGACATATGACCAGTTAGTGTGTCAGCAGCATAGAAATGTTTTCGTTCAGTCACAACATTACAATTAGTGTAGGAGGAAGTACTGAGATGTTTTACTTAAGTGTGTAGAAACATTTAAATATGTACGTAAAACTAATAATATATGTGCTTATTATTACTTTTACGTACATATTTAAATCCTGAATAGTTTTTAAAAAATTGCCCTAGTGACTATTGTTTTATTGCATATTGTATTATTGGATAATGAATGTGTTTGTAGCATTTTATGGTTGTAGTCGATCAAGGTGCAGCTTATTTGGATAGTTTTAACAGTGCGTTGTATTTCAGAAGCTCGTCATATGTTATGTTTGTAAAATATGTAAAATGCTTGTAAGTAAAGCAGAACTATGATGTAGTTCAGTAACAAGTACATTTCCCTCTGAGCTGTAGAGGAGTAGAAGTACAAAGTGAGAATAAAGAGAAAAGAGAATAAAAAATACAGCACTTGAATAAATTTGCTTAGTTTCTTCCCACCACTGATTGCAATGTTGTTTACTCATTAATTCATCTGCAATAACATTTCAATAATATAATATACATATATATGATAATACAACAATCTGAGAGGTCCCATTCTGCATGAGGAGTGCTTTTTACATGTGATATTTCATTTTAAGGACATGCTGATAGCACATATAGTCTATACTTTAGTTAAGTAACAATTTCAACATCATAAAATCTTACTGATGGGTGTGTAAAGAGTAGAAATGACCAACAATGTGCTGAAATATTATATTCTATTGCTGCTTTATTCTGCAAATAAAGCCTCCCAAAAAAACTCCCAAGCTGTTGGATCCTACATTTCCCACAATGCAACTCAATAATGTATTTCATTAGACCCTCCCTGCCTGTTAAATGTCTTTGTCGTTCAAATTCCACACCTCCAATCTCTAGCTCAGGTTCTCTGTTTAAAAAGTGTCGTCTCCACACCCAGCCATCTGTCATAGTCATAGATCTGTGACGAGCTATTTTCTCAGATCTGGTTGTTAAACATCTGTTTTCACTGGTGGTGAACACAATGGAGCATGTAGTGCCAGTAAACTGATCTTTGTGTGGAAACTGCACGTCATATTTCTACTTTTATTTCAACAAACCTGAATATTTCCTCCATCACTGCCACTCTGTGTAACCCAGTCAGAGTGCCTTACCCCAGACAGCTGACCTCCAGGCATCGGAGAGCTTTGTGTCAGGTGACATGTCTTCAGGGTGGAGCCTGAGTGAGATGAGTCGTGGAGATCCTCTGTCTTTATCTAAGGAAGCACAACCAAACTGTATTAACTGAAGATAAATAATTGAAAGGATCAGTTTTATAGAGCTGGCGAAACATTGTCTGTGGATAATCTCAGGGGCAAATTGGTGCATGTTTACATGTGTATGACTATGTGTGTACACACACAGACTCATGTACACTCGCTCCAGGACCAGTTTGGTCACTAAACATGATACAAAGAGTGATAGACTCTCTCCCTCCCTTTGGGCAAGCCAGTATGCAAATATCCCTCCCCCTCACACACCACCCCCTAACCCCTGAAAACCATGTCACTTCCTGAAAACACGAGCTCTAAAAGAAATATCCTCCCACTGCCAAAAAGAATGTTTGGAGAAGTATCCAAATAGCTGCAAACTATTTGAAGAGTTTAGAAAGAGATGGCAGTCTTTGTTGACATCTGTGGGGAGAGCAGGTACTTTATCCTGAGGATGTTAGCCATCTAAAAGTCAGTTGAACCTTGTGTCCTAGGAAAAGGTTCAGTACCATGTGGCCCGAGGATATTTATATTCCAAATGAGCTTCGTTATTAAGTCTGTCAAAAGATACAGAAAGCCTTGTGATAGTTTCTTTTCTTATCATTAGATCCCATGAAAAGACTAAAACACTGAATTAATCCTAGTTACGAGCATATGTGTGTATCTAAAGCCTGATATATCTTATTCTTCTGCACTATAGAGCTCCATTGTTGTCCCAAAAAGATTAAAAACATATTAATGAGTCATACTGGTGCACTGATATGTTCCTTCATTATTTTCAGTCAATTCCACACACATTGTCCTGAAACTGTAAATATAATATGCAGCTGAAAATGCACAATTTAGTCCTGTTTGAGTGCATCTGGATAGAAACTACAGTGCTCAGCTATTTTAGGGAATTACTGGTCCTTTTTAAAAATGACATTACATCTTGGTCGGACCGTTTTGCCACTACAGGTATCTGAAAAAACGGTTCAAATGAATAATTCTGAGAAAGCCACATTACTCTTCCTTTAAACTGCATCTAGCTGGAACAAGGGTTTGTGAGTACTGATCGATTTGAAGAGTCACAAGCTAAAAAGGAACAAAAGTGAATTAATCCGATGCTGAAAATATTCCTTGACAAATGCTCGATTTCCTCCTTTATAAGTATTGTTTGATAAAAAGGACAGTGACAGTGAGCTGTTTTAGTAAATAAAACTTTTTAAAAATAAAATATACATTTATTTTTATCTGGAATCAATGGCTTTACACTGAGTGCCACAGAGAAAAGAAAGTTTTGATTGACAAATTAAAACATTGCTGTTGTTTGTTGTCTTTTCATAAGAATAGATGACAATAACAAAAAATACTGAAAATATTAACATAACATTAAATATTGATTTATTCTTTAACATTCAAACAGTGAGACCTCTGTATCAGCAGGATCCTGGTGGTTCATTGAGTTTTCTGTCTCTCCCAGTCAGCAACATTTACTGGCAAATTAAAAATTGGGATTCTGATCAAGAGGGACGTTGTATCAACATGGGTATAGGTTACTTGATGTTTCTGTCGATGATTAAGAGGAATTTGAATCATGTTTCCCCTTAAATGACATCATGAAAGTGTGCACAAGTCAACAATGTAACCCACTGTGCTGGAAACAAACGTGCTGTGCCTACAGGAAAAGATTAATGTGAAAGAAAACAATCCAAATCCTGCCGACAACAGGGACCTCATTCATGAAATCTTCTTTCAGAGGAATTCGAACACAGGAAACGGAGTAAGTTATGAAAAAATCTGCTACTCACTTGTCGATTGAAGTCGATGCCGTTTTGCTCTAAATGAAGAGAGAAAGAAATTCAGATTTATTTAAAATGTCGCTTTGTGGCACCTGATGACATTCAACTTCTGGATATAGTGACAAATCAAATCATATAAAGACTATATTAAGTTAGCTAGCATTTGATGCTAGCTAACTTAGACATGTTTTCGATGTTGCATTGTTGTGTTTATACTATTATTTCACAACTAAATATTTCTCCTTTTACTGCTACAATGACATCATTTCCGCAATAATTTCAAATGAAATCAAACTGAACAAAACCCATTGCAGAAAAATAAAGCTGACTTTTTGGGCTTTTGGCAGCAGTTTTGTGAACAGTTTGATTTTCATTTGATTTGATTTATAGATCAATAAAATACAGCGTTCATTGGAAAAAAAAAACATATTACAGCAAGAACACTTGTTTCTAAGTTAAAATGATACAAAACATGAAACATCAGAGGGGAGAAAGTGCAAACTAAACATAAATATCCATTTATATGCAATAAAACAGATTAGTGACACAATTCAAATAAATTACCTGTGACCTCACTCCATAAACAATCTCTGAAAGTCCTTCTTATATTTGTCATTTTCATATTATTAGACATAAAGAAACACACAGAGATATCAATAAAAACTATAATGAAACCATAACATAATATAAAAATATATATACAGCAGTAGAGCATAAGAGGTATTATTGTGTATTGTCATGTATTGATATGGCAAGGTGCTTAATTCGAACTGTATAGATGAGTTTGGGAATAACTATACACTGATAGAGTATGTATGTCCAGAGTTATGTCAGGGTTGTAAAAAAGAAATATAAATCTATGTGCCAGTTAGTCATATAGTTACTGCATTGGCTGCTGACTGTTCACACAAAACTTTTCAAGAAGAGCAGTTTTCCTCCTGAAGTGTACATCATTCAGTGGTGAGTGTACGCGGAGAGGACAGGGCGAGGGCTGATAGAGGAGGAGGGTTCAAAGGTGTGCTGGATAAGCTCCCATCATTTGAATGTCAAATGGGGCCTTTGGTACTGTGTGTGTGTGAGAGAGAGAGGCAGCGAGCTGCTGGAGACACATGATGCAAATATACCTATAAACCCCCTCCACACACACACACACACACACACACACACACACACACACACGCACACACACCTCAAACCCCTCCCCCCCTCTTTACCTCTCAACCACCTCACTATGTCGCTGCCCCCCAGCACAACTAGCTTCACGGCCAAACTTCCAGTATGGAAATGACCAAGACATGCAAATCAGCTCTGAGCGCAGGAAGCCAGTGTTAGAGCTCAGTCTGCACTCACACACACACACACATAGACACAAACACGCACGCACTGGAAACGATGGTTACAACGAAAGTCAGTCAAAAATGATTCTACACTTAAGCCATTTGTTTCATCTGTTAGTCGTAAATTGTATTTTAAAAAGTGACCAGTGACTGCACTGAGGACGAGTCATCTCATCCCTCTGGCACAGTAATCTGTTTGACTGTAGTTAGTCTTCAGGGCTGAATATGATATTACTGCAGTGTAAAGTAAGTTACAAAAGCTAGATCCCTACGTCCTAATATCTATAGTAATTTCTTGTAAATCCAAAAACAGTAAACTACTGTATGGTGATTTGATACAGTATACAGTATTGTCTGTTTGTACTAACAAGTAATGATGCTATGCATGTGCGAACAGGTGTCATAAGCTGTGATGTTGGAATACTGGTGTTCTATATTTTCTTATGTTGTCAACAAATCCCATGAAAAGACCAAAACCGGCAATGCATCCGTCTGTCAATGCTTTCTGACTTTCCTGTCTGTGGCTGTCAGACCCATTTCCACCGGTCCCCACTGATAAAGCTTTAAAAGCGTCACACAAATATACAGTTTATTTCTAAAGAAAGGTACAGTAATTTCCTAAAACAGGTATAATGCATTTGTTGGGGACTAGTTTCAACGGAGGATTAATACATTTATATTTGTGCCCTGGTGAACATCTACCACAGCAGGTCGGTGTATGTGAGTTAAAAAAAAAACTACAGTGTGCGCGTTCATTACAAGGCACGAACACCCAGTGCAACAATGTGACTCATTGATGTGTTTTAAATAGTTTGTGGACAACAATCGACCTCTATGCCACACAGGAATAAAATACATCAGACTTTGGATGCACAGATAACACCTGTTAGTCAGATTTGTTGTTGGTTTTGGTCTTTTCATCAGTTTTTAAAATACAATATCACCAGACTGTTAAATTTAAGAAAAAGAAACATGCAAGACTGCAAATCTTTCTTTCTTGTTCCTTGAGCTGACTCTCCATGAATTGTTCCACATGTGAGCAGCTCCTACGTTTCCTTTGTGCGTTGCATTGTAGAACAATATTATACAATAACAGCAAGCTCAAAAATCTAGAAGATTGACTACTTTGAGTATACATAACTTTGTCATAGTAGTAGAGTGACTTCAGGCTCTCACTGACACTTTTTATCATGTATTACATGCCCTGTTTTCCCAACACTGTTTTCCTCATTAACAGAAGAAAAGAATGAACTCATCATGAACACAACAACACAAAAATTCAGCCAGCATGTTATATGTTGTTGGGTTTTTTTTGGTGAAGTTGAGTGTTTATGTTTGTTCTTGAAGGCTGGAGTTTGGTGTATTGTTTCCAGATTCTCAAGCTAACAGAAGCTACAAAAACAGAGCAGAAGGCTACACAAAAATGTGAATACAGTGACAGTTTTCTTTTACAAAAGAAATGGAGCAACACACAAATGTTTTTTTTTATGGATTTAAATACAACTAATCTGCAAGAGGTAAATATATTTTGAGAGAACTGTAATGTCATCTGAATCATGTTTTTTTTTTTTACATGACATAGTAAATCTGTGTAAAACACAGATGTATCTATTAAAAAAATGTTCTGTTGTGTTTGTAAGTGTGTTTCATCTACAATATTCACTCTTAGCAACTTAAAGTTAGCAAAAGATCTGAAAAAGAGACAGGACGTGTTCATGTTATTAACTTTTAACCATCATCTTTCCCCCTTAACCTTAACCAGACTTGTCTAAAACTAACAGGGGTGTCTGGATACAATGCTGCGTTTTGTACACCCACCATCCACCCGCAGCTACCAGTGACTTATGTGTGGTGCACTTAAAAAAATGTTACGGGTTCAGATCACTCTGAAGCACAGATATAAACATCTTCTCCTCTGCTATTTTCTACTTGATATCCAAACACATAAACGGTTTATATTAGGTTTAAAGGATTAGTCCACCCAAGTTAGAAATAAATAATTGATAATAAATAGTTCTCTGCATGCAGATAGTTTTGGTTCTATTTGTGTAGTTTTGTCTCTGAGATTTCTGCCTTCACACCTGTACAATGGAGGTGAATGGAGTTTAGTTTGTGGTGCTCAAATGACATTTAAAAAATTCAACAGCAAAATCAATTTCATGTTTTAATAGAAAAGAGGTTCTAATCAAAGTGAAGTGTAGTCTGTGGACAACCCAGAGTAACGTGGACACTTTATCGAAAAGACACATTCCTGTGCATTATTTTAATGTTATTTTCAATGTTGGGTGCACCACAGACTATACTACATTCACCTCCATTATATTGGAGAGGATGCATAAATCTCGGAGACAGATATCTCAAAATCTGGACAAATACAACCAAAACAATCTTTATGGAGCGATGATACAACATATAAGTGAGAAAATATATAATATTTTTTATAGACACAGGCCTCTTGGTGTGACTAATGATGCGAGCTTCTTCAAATGAAACTTTCATTTGAAGCTATGGCACCTGTTACATCTAATCACATACTGACAAACAAGAGTTTTAGCACTTCTGTGAAACAAAGCCGTTCACTTCTCTCACACAGCCATTGTCTAAAGAAAAGTTCCACTTTTTCTGTTGCTGGTTCCTGGTTTTGTTTTGTGGGTGGTTGGCACTCTAAGCCCCCGGGCAGTCAGCATTTCTCAGCAAACAGCCTCAGGTGCATCCTGGTATAGCAACCAACTGCCATAATACACACACACACACACGCACACATGGCTCCATATGAAACAGGAGTGCGCCAAAATGCTCTTTTTTAGCTTTTATTTGTGCCACCATTACCACCACAACATGAGCCAGTATGTGGTACAATTTGTTGCTTAAAATGTTCTGAAGTTGTCTGAAGCTGCTGCTATGAAAAGTTTTATACTTAAATTACTTAAGTAGCCAAGGTTTCTAAAAACCTAATGTAAACACCAGCGTCAAAGATCATTTAGCAGTGATAAAAGCTGGCACCAAAAAGTCAGTGAATGCCAAAATTAAGATCATAAAAGGCAGGTTCTTAAGATATTGACATACTTGACTCAAACAAGATTTTAGATTTAAGATAATCCAGGCAGTAGGGTCTTATTTTATGAACTTTTTCAGGTATCTTTTTCACATTAAAACACAAGTAAGCTTCCTATAATTCACTTCAAAAGAAGAAAAGTTCTGATTCTCTGAGGAACAAATCAAATAAGAGAATTCACTTATCAACGTTTCCACATTTAAAAACAATAAAGTCTTTCTGTGGAAGTCCAGTAGTGTCAGAATAAACAGAGCGGAGCGACAACTCTTTCCTGAGTCACTTCTGTTGAACCTGTCTGTGTGTTGAGATGATTCAGCGGTGTTTACGCGCGCCATGAGGAAGGTGAAATATCCTTACCTGCCTGTTCAGCTTGAGCCTCCGACTGCTCCACTGTGTCTGCGCTCATCTTAATATCTGTAATGACAAATATAGCTGATTTTCCTACAGGATTGTAACTTTAACCTGCACAATGAAGCACTCAGGCCACCCAGGAAAATGATCTTGAGTTTATTCTAATGTGCCCTCCCTTCACACCACCACACAAACTGTACACTCTCCGGTGTGATCCCTAGTTGTAATATTCATAAGCAAGGCAAAGCAAAGCTCATCATCTCAGCCATCTCTATGTGGAGTAACCACGCATCATGTAAACTCTTATTAAAACTCATGTGTGTGGCATGAAATAATGCAAATATTAAAAAGTCATTGATTGATATATTATTACAATGTAAGAGTGACTCACCTCAGACAGAGAAATAGTTTGTGCTGCTCCGGCTGCCGTCTGTCTCCTTGATTAATTGAAATGCACCTCGTATTGGGATAAAAAGTTTTGGAAATCCACGGCTGCTCATCAGCATTTTCCTAAGTGGAGAAACGTTCACCTCTGCAGTATACCCTGCACTGCCTGATAGGCTGATTTGCATATGCCTCAGTGCGTCCTATCCAGCTTCAGACTGTTTGCATAAAACAACAATGGAGTTACTGCAAATTACAGCGTGTGTGTGTGTGTGTGTGTGTGTGTGTGTGTGTGTGTGTGTGTGTGTGTTCATACAAAAAGGCTGAAAGGAGTCATCCTCAGAGTACTTTGGATAACAAGATGATGTATTATTCCCGTCACCTGAGATAACTCAGTGTGTGTTAGTGACGGGGGAGCAGGAAATCTTATGTCATGAATCTCTCTTGAAAAATCAACATTTTGACTTTTTCTCTCAGAATTTGGACCAACTATCTTATCTTTATCTATTTTGACTTTACACGAGCATTTTATTTTTTAAAGTTTCATCTTTTTTTTTTTTTCTTTTCCTGACATGAATGGGCTTCCATAAAGCACCTCAAAAGTCTTGTGTCCACTTGGGTTCACTTATAATACAGCTAAGAAATAAACAAGCATGTTTCTTAAATGTTTGAGTGTTCTTTTAAAATAAAAGTACAAATAGTAGAGTAGAGGAATTGTACTTGTGAGACATGTCCATAAATGCTTTGAAGGTGCTGACAAGTAATAATAACAACATAATTAAATACATTCACTTTAGTACTTTTCAGTTTTGAGTCACTTCACTGGAGTATTTTCATTTTATGACTCCATCTGTAGGCGGACTATCCAAATAAAGTGTTACCTAAACTGAATGTACATAAAGTGTAAAAAGTACTCATTATGCAGAATGGCCCTTACTAGAGGTGGGTAAGAAAATCTCATTAATCAGATTTAGCAGTTGTAAGTGATCCACTGAGTTGTTTTTGTCAAATGTCTTCACTGTGTTATCATAGCATGTACGGAAACGTTTATTTTCAGTCCAAAATGTAAAAAAGGTGGCTACATTAACTCTCTTGGGTCATGACTGTCCAATAACTGTGACCTGAATAGTGATTCACAATTTTAAACAATGACACCAGTGATACCGGGGAATGTTATCTAGTCTTCATTTTATGATATTTTATATTCATTGCTTCAGTAATGCTTGTGGATAACAACAAATAAAACATTTGCAACTTGGCCTTGGTGATCTTAACTAAAGAGTTGTTGCACTAAACAAAGAATTTAAGTGACTTTGCTTCTTTGATATGCAAAGTTTTACCAGTATCCAGATCCCTTACTTGTAATGGAAAGATGCTCCATTACGACTCAAAGTCCTGCTCACAAAAACTACTAAAAGTATTATCAGCTGAATGAACTAAAAGTAAAAATACTTAAAATGTAGAAACATGGCCCCTGTGAGTGTCCAGGAAAAACTAACTTTATGTCTTTGTTCTAGAAATGACATGCTCTTCACTTCTTCCACTTCTGTCCTCACCAACTAAATAAAACTTGAGTCTTGTATTCCCCTTGAAGATTTTAAAGTTTAATTATCTGGTACTTGTAGCAGTTAATTAATTCCTGAAATCCTTGGTGTTATTGTGTTGTTTATGTCTGTGAACTGTTTTTTTTGTTTGTTTTTTTTTTTAAGTTTCTTGTTCTTAGGTCTCTCTCGAAAAAGAGATCAAAATATTAATAGGACTTCCTGATTAAGGATTAAAAATACTAACAATAATTAGCTGTTGCATTTGTGTGAAGGTGTTTATCTTGGATCATGAGTGGCAGTTGATGGAGCAGTTGAAGCTTGTGGACCAGGACTTAGCTGTTCCTATAAATGGTAAATGTAAATGCAGTGAGGCTGTTGAGAGGCATGGCTAATCTATATACTGAACTCCTTTGGGGCATACTGGTAACAGTAATCTGTTAGTGGCTGCACCTCATTCAAATCCTGATGGGAGTGTGTTGCTTCACAGTGCTTTCTCGGTATCTTAGGTTTTATAAAAAAGGAAGCCACAAACATAACTAAATAGCCATAGCAACAAACGGTGTTTCAGCACTCATAGCCAGGTATAAAACAGAGATAAAACAGAGAAAAGAAGCAAATCCTCACATTAAAGAGGCTGGTCATAGAGATTGTTTGCTCAAAAAATGATTGATTAACTGAATATTATCTGATAAAGTAATCAGCTATGTCAGGCCTAAAGGACATTTGACATTCAACAAGTGACAGTACTGATAATAATCAGCTTTAAACTAACCTGGTACAGATATTAAATGATGTATTTTGATGTGTGTGTTTGTGTTAAATGTGTCAAAAAAGAAGAAGAAGAAGAAGAAGAGATACTTTTAATAATCCCTTGAGGGGAAATTCTTTTTCTTTTTATATTCATTTTAACCCCGAAATACAACAACACACACACAAAGGGCTCAAAGACATGCAAATGTGGAGAGAGATGGTGGAGTGATGGGCAGCCACCCAGAGCGGCGCCCTGCGAGCAGTTGGGGGAGGAAGGGTTCTGTGCCTTGCTCAAGAGCACCTTGGCAGTGCCCAGGAGGTGAACTGGCACCCCTCCAGCTACCAGTCCACCTTCCATACTTTGGTCTTGAACCGGCCACCCTCCGGTTCCCAAGCCAAGTCCCTATGGACTGAGCTACTGCCGCCCGCCAAGTGCAATAATCAATATTCATCCACTGACAACAGTTACATTTATTCCATTGTTATTTGTCCCCAGGATGACTGTCAGCAGCAGCTTTGATCTGCTTCAGTATCTACCCCTGTAATTCTACAACCAGCCCAGTAGGGGGGCGGTAATGACCTTTAAGCTGTGTGACAAACGCCGAACCATAAAATCAAGCGAAGAAGAAAAGGAGCTATTTGATTGGTTATTGCTAGGGGACAGACAGCTTCAGAGCAAGCGCAGCCGCTACATCATCTTCAGTTTGGGGCAGAAATCTGCCGCTTTCATCGCTTTGTGGAGCTCAGGCTGACCTCTGCATTGACACAGCCGGACGTGTTTTAGTCTTTGACGGTAGACAAACCAGCGGAGTCAACGCCTGCCGTGCGCTCGAACATATAATGTAGTTTATCGCTGGTCCGGTCGTTTGTTTATCAGGTGTGACAGACGAAGGTAGGTGAGCCACCGTGCTAATGCCAGCAGGCTAGCTGGCCTCTTCAGTTCCTCAGTTTTAAATGTTGTTTTTGTTTTCCCCGTTTGACCCCGTGAGTTTATGTTAACAGGTAAAGTCTCACCGCACCAGCACAGATATCTCTTGTCATGACAGGACAGGTTAGCTGTCAGTGTGTCTGCTGATGCTGGGCCTTGACTACCCTGACTACAAGCTATCACCTTTTAAAACTACATGTTGTATCTTTCACCGTTTTCATAAAGGAACATACAAATGTTGTAGCCTTTGCACACTTCCCATGAATAACAACCATATTTCTATATGCAAGCAATATTAGGAATGATAACTGTATTTGTGCAGCACTTTTCTCAACAGTGTAACAACGTATTAATCAGTAAATAACACATTTTGTCAAAATAAAATGAATACATGCCCTCTTACGATTAATTTTCATATGATATGAACTTGTAGACTTTAAACTTGACCTTTGTAATTTCCCACAATGTATTGTCCATCTTATCTTACTGTTTTTAAAGTGATAATTGTAAAGAAATGCAGCTGAATTGAAGGTTGTGAGGACTGATTTGAAACGTCTGCCCTGTTGCTTTTCTTTCTTTAGACCACTGGCTACGACTTCTTTGATTTGTTGCTGACATCAAGGACTCAAACTGGCTGAAATGGATGAACAGAGTGTTGAGGTATGTGTCACACACTTCCAATCATGCAGCAAGAGATGCTTGATCATTCACCTCCCCAATGTGTAATGAAATGCTCAGCCAGCAGCTTGTCTTGTGACTGGACAGTGTGTCTGGCCAGCAGCTGGATGATGAAGCCTGATTCAGTGTTGTGTCTGCTGTAGAGGCAGGAACAGAGAGGTCTAACACAAGCGAGAGACTGAGAACATCAAATCTCTGTAACCTCGTCTATAGCTGCATTCACATTATCACATACAGCTTTTGTCTGCACCTCCTCCATTATTTGATGGGATGTGTCACAACAGTCCTGTGCTGATCTGTGTGGTGAGCAGAGTTCAAATTTGTTGAACAGTAACCCGATCTGCTCTGAGCTTTTTGTAGCAAATGGCCGAAGAAAAAGGGAAAATTAGTGTTTCTGTGAATAACTATAGAATAATATATATAATAAATCAACATCATATTGAGATCAAATAAAAAAACACTTGCCGGGTTTAATATCACCCTTCACCCTTTATCTACCAGGGTTTAGTAGAAAAGCATTTTACCGACTGTTAGCAACACTCATAATGTGGTCTGTAAGTCTTTGCTAAGATCTCTCTGCAAGAGATGCCTGAGCACAGCAGAAAGAAATGAGACTTCTGATAAACACACAACAAAATGAATTAACATCCTATTTATAAGGTGCAAAGTAGTTGGAAGTCCTGGTCCTCCTAAGTTCAGTATTTAGTCATGGGGTGTGCTCATAAGTTGTCTGATAAACAGTGGCTTTAAGTCTGAGAAGAGATGTGAGGTTGTTTTCTTGTTGCTAGTGATGAGCAGCCCACATTTTCATATTGTGATGAGTATGATATTCATCTGTCACAGTAATAAACTGCAACAAGTTGTTTTAAGGTGGAATGAGACATTCTGTTTACACTCATAAATTTCCACTTTGCGACAAACCTAACATAATCTAACCTTAACCTTACATAAAAAGTATGGTGTCTGTTTTTTGTCGTCTGAGTGATGTTGGTCCAACTCATCTCTCTTCTGTCCCTGTGCAGAGCATCGCCGAGGTGTTTCGCTGCTTCATTTGTATGGAGAAGCTGAGGGATGCTCGTCTCTGCCCACACTGCTCCAAACTCTGCTGCTTTAGCTGCATACGAGTGAGTTTGTTTCAAACAGGCAGGGACCGGAAAATATTCTCCTCACTGCACCACTCTGTATTCTGCTAAAACTGTTGAATTATACATACGTTTTTACAGCCTGCATTTTTTTTGAAGGGGGTGGGGGGTGTATGTACACTTTGATACCTGAACCTAAAAGTTTGTGAAAAGCGTCCAGACAGCATAAAATCTGCACACCTGTGATATAGAATTTCACTTCCATGAAACTGGGGGACTAACAAGAGACGAAAAAACAAGAATGGTCAAAATGCATACTCTTTTTGTGTGCTGTGTGAGGCAAGCTCCAAACAACACTGTATCCTACATTTCCCACAATTCACAGCAGCAGTGTGCACAGCTTTTATAAGTTACTCAAACAGGGTAAAGCAGAGAATTTATGGGGACTATTTTCAACAGCGGATTATTTAAGATTTTATGTTCCAGTGTGTATTCATGGCAGCAGGACAACATAAGTGTGATTCAAAATTAAACTGTCATACCCATGTTACCCATATGCCACCCAGTGTGACTCATTGGTGTGGTTTAATAGTAATAGGAGTGTTGCCAGCTGTCTAGAGTCATGTGTATTTTGTATGACAATGGCAGCATGTTTGCACTGCTTGTATTTAGATGCATTTAATATTGAACCAGAATCTCTTGTTTGACAGCGATGGTTGACAGAGCAGCGAGCCCAGTGTCCACACTGTCGGTAAGCGCCTGCTAACACACATCTGCAACCCTCCGTACTGCCTGTCAGTGTTCAAAGCATAGAGGGCTTCGCATGACACACTGCATTCAGCTGCATCTGACACCACAGCTATTAAAATGTGTGTGTGTGTCAACACACAGGGCTCCACTCCAGCTTAGGGAGCTGGTCAACTGTCGTTGGGCAGAGGAGGTCACCCAGCAGCTGGACACCCTGCAGCTGTGCAGCCTTACCAAGCATGAGGACAACGACAAGGACAAGTGAGTACCTCCTGCCACTCTTCCACTCTCTGTCGTGTTCTCCATGTGTGTTCATTAGGACTTAAGGGTTTGCCATGGTTTTAAAATGATTACTTCCCAGTACTCTAACACAGTCTTATTGAGATTTCTTGCCATAAAAGAAATCAGATTTTAAACCAGATTTAAATCTCTTCCTTAGTCATTAAAAGTTGGATATAAATCAACAGTTCTAACTGCAGAGAAGAAAATGATAAGAAATGATAAAAATTACAAAAGAAACTTTCATGCTCCCAGCATGCTGTATGGATTTATCTCTGCTCAAATACAGACATAAGTCTGACCATCAGATGTTGTCCTGTGTGCGGAGGAAGTCTACATAACCTATTTAGCTTTTCATCAAGGAGTGGCTTTGTTGCTTACACTTATTTGTCATGAGATTTGTTTGTTGGCAACCCTGAAAACACACAGCTGGTCTGTAAGCTGCGCACTGAATCCTGCAGCTGATAAGACACCATAATAACCTAATCTGTCTGAATATCTATGACAGTTACGTAGTTGTGTTAATGAGGTTTGGAGAAGGTATCTTTATTTTAGTACATTAACACACATACAAAAAGGTTATTGCAGGTTATTTTCAAAAGAAAAGGGAGCAAAGTTTGACAAAGATTTGCCGGAAATACCAGAATCCCAATTCCTGTTATTCTTCTTTTTGCCCTGCATCTCCTTCACCATATTAATTACTGTCATCCTTTGTTTCCTGCGTTTATAAACTTTGTGAGTTTCCATAAACTTTGTGGAAACACTGAAGTAAAACAGGCCAACATATTTTAGTGATAAGTTTAAAAAAAAGTTGTTTTTTTTTTCTGTCTGTGTGACCTGTTTGTGTCCCGTCATTGATTATTCCTTTGCAGATGTGAGAACCACCACGAGAAGCTGAGTGTTTTTTGTTGGACCTGTAAGAAATGCATCTGTCACCAGTGTGCTCTGTGGGGAGGCATGGTAACGTTTCACATATTGTATTTTGAAATCACAGATTGATGTAAAGTTACAAGCTGCAATAATTATTTGCAATTGATAATTTTTCGGGGAGTAAAAGTAGTAAAAGATAAAAAAAAAAAAAAAATAGCTATCATAACTTCCTAATGCTCAAGGTGATTTCTTTCCATAGTTTGCTTTGTCTGACCAACAGTACAAAATCCCAGAATATGAATTTAAAGTAATATAAAACAGAGGAAAACGCTGATGTGTTTTTATCGTATCCAGCACGGTGGCCACACCTTCAAGCCTCTGGTGGAGATCTACGAGCAGCATGTGACCAAAGTGAAGGAGGAGGTTGCCAAGCTCCGCCGACGCCTCATGGAGCTCATCAGTCTGGTGCAAGAAGTGGTGAGGACAGCTTGTTGTTTTTGTACAAGAAATATGCAGCAACATTTTTGTGTTTTTATCCTACAACTTTTTTTTCTGTGAAATTTGTTTGTGTGAGAGTTCCAAGTCTGATTCAGCTCCTATATCTGTACAACCTTCAGCCCACACTCACCACGGGTCACCATGATGGAGCCCAAAGGTTCAACCCATCCACCTTTTTTACTCTTACTTTTTTAGCTTATTATAACTGTACAGTGTGAATAAATAAATATAACAGTGAAGTAAATATGATTAACACAGGAAAAAAGTAATTGCACAGTGTAGTATAATTTAAGTAAGATGTAAATAAGAGTATGTACAAAGTGAAATAATAATGAAACAGTACTACATTATGTCGTGGTAGTGTTCAAGAGTCTGAGGAAAGAGAAGGAAAGCCCTGAGAAATCTGACATACAGTCAATGCATGATAGTCATTATTAAGTAATCCAACCACCACTTGACTTATTTAAGCATAAAAATATTAATAATATAAAAATATTGTACATCAGTGTTTAAAAGTTTGGAAGTTTGGAGTATTGCTGACATCCACTAGATGGCACATGTTGATTTCAGTTGAGAACTGATGTCTGTTCAGAGAAACTCAAGTGTTGACGGTCAGCTTATATGTGTGTCTGTGTGTGTGTGCTATATTGTGTGTGCACGTGTGTTATGTCCTGGGTCAGGAGAGGAACGTGGAGGCTGTCAGGGGAGCGAAGGACGAGAGGGTCAGAGAGATCCGAAACGCTGTGGAAATGATGATCGCCCGTCTGGACAATCAGCTGAAGAACAAACTCATCACCCTCATGGGTAAGACCCCTGAACACATCACATCACTGTCACAATGCAGCAGTCAGTGTTAGGTCTGGGTTCAAAGGACATTCCCAAAAGCTGAAAAGTGCATTGCATGCACTGATGGTTTTATGTCATGTTTTTTGTCAGTTTTATGCTTGCTGCAGTTATATTTATCAGCAGATTAAATCTTAACCTACTAATTCATTTAAATAATTCCTTTCAGACATGGAACTCGTTACATAAGTGTGATGGCAATTTTACATTTTGGTCTCATGTCTGAATAAGACGTTGAAGTGACGATGCTGATCTTAGAGAGACTGCAGTACCACAGTAAACGGTGACATTATACTGTATATGCATGTTGTTGGCGAGATGAAGATAACTGTTTTCACACATTTCTCACTTTCGGTATCACCTCTCGTGCTCAAACAAAATCAAATGAGTTTAATAGACAAAGAAACCGTATGAAGGAGCCATTTTGTTATCATGGTGTTGGGGAAAAAGTAACCTGACTGCGCCAGGCGGTTTGTTGCACAGAAGCATCTGTGAAGTCCCGATGGGAACAGGGCAGGCGCTTGGATGAACCATCTGTGTGTCACAGACGAACCAATCAGAGCCAAAACATCATTTTCATCAAGAAAATCCTTCTATGTACGATAAGAACCGTCATGTTTTCCTCTTACATTGAGTCCGCCATGTTTCACTGCTGTGTTTCTACAGTAGCCCAGAACAAACAGAACAAACACACTGGCTCTAGATTGGGACCACCGTAGTTTCTCCTACATGCTTGGAAGAGGAGGGTGTTGCAAGCGGTATTCAGTTAATTGCAATCTGCAGCCTCACCGTAAATCCGACATACTGGTCCTTTAACATTTTGTCACTCAGTACCTGTGCTCTGTCGGGCATCAATAAATAATAAAATGATCATTAATTCAGGCTTTAACTTCAAAATACACTGTAAGATTTATCACAGGTGCCAAATACTGCGTGAGCACATGACTTTTTGTAAATGTCCTGTCATGTCTGAATCAAGCCAAAAGGACCATTACCTTAAAAGCAGCTGCTTTATGAAGCCAACAATGTTACATGTTCCTTGTCTGAAAAGGGCTCTTCCTAATGCACCTTAACTGGCACTAAAATGTGTCTAAAGGTTGAGAGCTTAACCTAACAGAATATGCAGACTCCCTGCTGAAAAAGGCACCTTTTTATAGCTATGGGTAATAAACATCTGAAATATTTATCTGGACTGAGTGGATGGATGCACTCGGCGCCCACATACACAACCTGCACGCCCAACCACTCACTCTTGCCAGCCTCCATCAAGGCTGACATTCAGTACAAGTACACTGAAAATAGAAATGCGTTCTTCCCCACCAGGCCAGAAGACGTCCTTGACCCAGGAGACGGAGCTGCTAGAGTCTCTCCTGCAGGAAGTGGAGCATCAGGTTGGTCGTCTACAGCAGCTCAAAGCCTGCATCCATTTAGCTGTACTGCATATTGTTGATTTGTTAATGGTGTAAAACTGTAGTTTGTTGTGTTGCAGTGTTTGATTGCAATACATTGTAAGATATGGATTATCATTCATTTAAGCTCACGTTTGTGTCCGTCTGGTTCCTGTAAGTCCAGCATTCATGTTTCCTGGTTGTTGCAGAGCTGGTGGTGTGCAGTTTGTTTGCTGACAGCTGCCGCCTGCTGCTTTTGCTGGAAGCGAGACTGATAAGAGCAGTGAACCATGCAGTAAAGTTGCAAGCTGTGAAATCAAAACAAAGAGAGTTGTGTTTGCTGCAGAGTTCTGTGTGGGTTCTTCACTGTAAGCATTTTGCATATTTGTTTTAGTGGAGCTATAATGCAGTATTTCTTTTATATCATGTTACAAAATGGGCCCAGCAGACATATCATGTGTCATGTGACGACTAATGGAGCCGAAGTTATCTGCACAAATTATTAGATGCTACTGTTGCACATGCACATGAAATGTTTGCAGTGTTAACCTGTGTATCCTAAATAAGAGATGGATTATTGACAGAATATCACTGTGTTCTCATGATGCTCTATATTTTTCTATTTTTATTTTTCTGTCTGTTTTCTATTGCAGAAGTGCTTCGATAACAGTCAGTGATAGGAGTTGATTTGAATGTTTTCCTCCAGACAGCTGAAATTCTAAATAAGTAAACAGTTGCAAAAATAGCATAGTATTGATTTAAGCTAAGTTTCTTTCCTCCAGCCTCAAAAAACGTCTCCCTTTTTTTTCTTCTTTTTGCTGCCACAACCTGATGTTTTGTTTTTGTTTGTGTGTGTTGAACAGCTCCACTCCTGCAGTAAGAGTGAACTGATCTCCAAGAGTCCAGAGATCCTGCTCATGTTCCAGCAGGTCCATCGGAAACCCATGCAGTCTTTCGTCACTACGCCGGTCCCTCCAGACTTCACCAGGTAATCTGCTCGGCTGGAGGAAACTGAAGCCTCTGGGGAGAAACAAGATATCAGTATATAGTTATTGCTGAATTTAACAGATATTAGCATTATGAGTTAATCATTTTGATTTTAAATTATTCTTTTTATGAATAACTTAGACTATAAAATGTCATTGAAATGCTTATTTTGTCCCAAGCTCAAATATATTGAAACATAGGAAGGCCTGCAGCAACGGTTTACATTTGAAAAGAAAAATATTTGGCATTTTTGTGTGATAAATTATTTGATAACAAATTGATCAGTCAGTTCATTGTTAGACCAATGGTCTCTGATGAATCTGTGTCCCACAAAAAAGCTGCAGTCAGACACATTTTTGAAGTGATTTTTGCAGAATAAATATAACTGGAACATAACTACATCCAATCCTTTCATTAGGAAGTTTCACACCTACATTCCATGTTTACACAGTTATGTTTTATTTGTTTAAGATTGTATGGCTGGTGATACAGAAGAGAGCAGCCTGACCGTGTCAGTAACCTACAGCTGTATTCAGTGTGTTTAATCAATCTTCCTCTGTGTGATTTCAGTGAGCTGGTTCCTGCCTACGACTCGAGCACTTTTGTTCTGGTCAACTTCAGGTAAATCCTCCTTGGTTGAATTTAGTCAAAACTGACCTTACTGCTCTTTTCTGTTACTGTCATTGTGACAGTAACAGAAAAGATAAAGATAGTTAAACAGTATTACTTAATGGTATTTGTTTGCCACACAGAGTAGCCAGCAGCAGCTGTATTTACTGTTTTTGCAGACTTCATTTAAAGTTGTGTCACCAAGAGAAAGGAAAGTCAGTGGGGTTCGGTGGATGTGGACAAAAAGGATGAGGAGTGTTTTGAAGCAGTTTCACCTGCTGCTGCCGAATGTATTTCAAGAGCGTATTCCACTTGAAACTCAACCTAAACCTGCAGGGCCCCAAAAGATGATGCATCAAAGGAGCAAAGCGCAAAGTTTATAGGCTGTACAGAGCTGCTGCTCTCACTTTGTTTCTTCAGATAGGAATTCCCCTGCATTGCAGCCTAATGTACTACAGTTGTGTCCCCAAAGTTTGATGTGTTTTTGTGTGTTTGTAGCACCCTGAGGCAGCGGGCCGACCCGGTCTACAGCCCCCCTCTACAGATATCTGGGCTCTGCTGGAGACTCAAAGTCTACCCAGTGAGTTTCCTCTCTACTGATGTTTTCCATTAAAGCCTGTTTACGCTGTTCATGAATCATCCACATTAGGGTGCATTACTTTGATCTTTTGGTAACAATTAATTTCTGCAGTCCAGTTACGATGATCTCATTCCTAATAAGGGAGTTTAATGTATCAGAAGAAGAAGTTACGGCAATACTTGAGTATGAAAACACATTGTCAATCTCAATGTACGCCTCCAGGGTTTCTGTTTATAATACGAGAAACTTAGAGCAACAAACTATTGAGTAAAACATGATTGTTGTCGTACTGAGTGAATTAGTGGGCAATATGTCAATAGGTAAACGTGGAGGAAGTGTTATAAAACATAACAGGATATTTGAAATAAAGACCTGACTGTATTACAAGCCTGTTTGGAGCTAACACATACAAACAAATAAATGGCACTACTATCTCCATTCTTTATTTTTGTGTACTTTGGAAACATGACTCATTCTGTGAGCTAAATGACTATCCGTAATACAGTAAAAAAATCTGGTTGATGTTTCCTTAGGATGGAAATGGTGTGGTCCGTGGAAACTACCTGTCTGTCTTCCTGGAACTGTCTGCTGGACTCCCTGAAACATCAAAGTAAGAATAATTTTTTTTTTTTTAAATTCTCCTTTCTTTAAAAACTTTATACTAAAGTCTTTTGCAGTTGTAGCTTTTCCAAACATAATCTATAGTATAATAGTATTTGAATTATTTAACATTTAACAAATGATAAATTGATCCTACTATTGTCTGTATATCTGATATATTTTTCTCTGTACCATAGAAAACTATTACAAGCACTTGTTCCATTATTGCCATGAACACACATATTGTAGTTCATGTTGACTCAGTCCCGCACGTACTGTCCTGCTGAAGGAAATACTCTCTAGAGCACTAAACGTTAATTCATGACTGAAATTAGTCCCCAACAAATGAGTAACATTTTCTTAGAAACTACAATATTAAACTGCTATTTACATTTACAGCAGTTTGCTGTGCATTTCCTTGTGTAGTAATGCTGCCCTGGTTCTGTGTAGGTATGAGTACCGTGTGGAGATGGTCCATCAGGCCTCCAGTGACCCAACCAAGAACATCATTCGTGAGTTTGCCTCTGACTTCGAGGTTGGTGAATGCTGGGGCTACAACCGCTTCTTCAGACTGGATCTTCTGGCCAGCGAGGGCTACCTGAACATGCAGACCGACACATTGGTCCTCCGGTGGGCTCACACACACATACACACACATAAACACACACACACACACACAAACACACCACCACTTTTATTTATCAAGCAGCAAAGTAGTTCTGATTTCACTGGGTGTGATTGGTTTTTATGTGTTTGCTGGACAGCTACCAGGTTCGCTCGCCCACATTCTTCCAGAAGTGCAGAGATCAGTACTGGTACATCAGCCAGCTGGAGTCCGCCCAGAGTGGGTACATCCAGCAGATCAACAACCTCAAAGAGGTACTGTCTGTTTGTGCATCACCTTCAAAGTTAATGCATCTGGGCTTAACCTTCGTAAATCTCACTGACCTGCTGTTGCACCCTCTTTACAAACTTGTGTTGTGTGACCAAACCTTAATGAAACACCATAATTATGTGTATTTTAGAGGTTGGCCATTGAGCTGTTTCGCCGTCAGACCTCACGCAGCTCCTCGCCCCCTGACCTGCGGCTCGCTGCAGGCACCACAGCCTCTGAAAGAGACCCTCGCTCTGTGAAGAGCGACGACGACATCCAGACCACATTGAGCAACACTAAAAAAGGCGAAGAAGAAGGAGAGAGGACCCAGCACGATGACTCCAATGTAAGGATGGAATATACTGAAATAGACTTGGGGCAGCAGTGTTTTGCTTCTTAGTGTTATTTGAATGATCTGAGTTATTCCCCTGTGGAATAAAGTGGTTTCACAGAAGATATTGTTGATTTATCAAACTTTAGTGACGTCAAGTCCAATACTGCACATACAGTCTGATCACATATTTATTGGTTTGCTTGCAATATATACTTATACCCGCCTTCACAGCTTTATTTTAATGCGTTCCCACAGTGTTTTTTAAAATACCTGTAGACCTGTAGTTTGGATCTGTTGTGGAAGGTTTGCAGTCTTCACCATCAACATGAGCAACATACTGATACTCTGCTCAGTATGGAAGACGTTTCAAGAAAAAAATAATCATCTTTATCTCACAATCATGAGAGAACCTCTGCTATTTTTGTTTTCTGTAGTTGCTGCCATACATTCTGCGCTGCAGGGGGACACATATCCAGAATGCAATCAATTGCAACAAGCATGATTGGAGCACTTTTGGCTGACATTGATAGATTTTGCTGACCTGAACGTCTCTGTGCGTGTTCATTTTTGGAAGATTTAATAGTCCTCTTAAAATCCATACTCGATTTTGGAAGGAGGAAGAACATAACTGCACTTGCCTCTTTGGGTTGAAAGGTGGTGAACATCTGATCACACCCACCCGGTCTGTTATTACTGACTGTAATTGTTATCACACCCAACTGTGATGTAGCTTGATACTATAGTGTCACGGTACATGCCTGCTGCACAGGTTGTGGGAAAATCGTGTTGTCACTACTTCTTGGCAGGAAAACCAGATTATTAGACTGGGCGAAGTTACTCTCAAAGAAATGGGGATATCTCTGTCACGCACTTGAGAGCTTTGCATGATCGTGGTGTCACTGTGTTATTCAGGAGCTGTCAGACGGTGACTTGGAGGTAGACTGTCTGACAGAGGAGGAGGTGAACCCACTGGATGGCAGCAGCACCTCAGGGAGCTCCACAGCCACCAGCAACACAGAGGAGAACGACATAGATGAAGAGACCATGTGAGTAGAATTTCTCACGTTCTCCTAATTTATCGTTCCAGAAACTGAAAACCTTTATGCACCGTGACTCTCAAAAATGTATGTATATCATTGATTAGAACATCACATTGTTTGTGTATATTTGCACAGGTCAGGAGAGAATGATGTAGACTTTATCGGGAACCTGGAGACAGAAGAAGGAGAGCTTCCTGATGACTTAGCTGGAGCCACAGGTATAATTCATACATAATGCATACACAATATAAGGTAATTTTCATAATTCATTAGAAACCTTATGTAAATCCCACAGCTGGCAAATATATCCCTGTTGTGTAAGAGCAGGTTTTGATATTTACCACTGCAGAAGACATCTGTCTTTCTGTTTGTTGGCAGATTCTGTGTCATAAAAACTGAACAGAGTAAAGCCTAAATTATACTTTCCACATCTGCATAACCTCAAGGTCCTGCGTGACATAACTTTTGAATGTCTGAACCTTTAAAAATTTATGACGACACGTGTGCGAAGACGTTGCCTATGGAGATGCTCAGTGGAGCATAAACAGAGCTCTCACTGTTCTTGTTCTTGTTCTTGTACTTGTCCTTGTTTTGCTCGTCCTTCAGGTGATATCGATCACTTTTTTTTGACACCAACATCTGGCCATTTATTAAAAGACCTCTACATTTTTGCTTATAAATCTCGAAATGTTACATGAAGACAAAGACAGGATGTGCTTTTTTTATCATCTACCATTTTCATCAACTTCCATTTTAGCCTTTTTTTAATTTTTTAGTACTTACAAACCCACCAGTCATTTTTTGTGATATAAAATATTGGAGTTAGGAGCATATTTGTGATTTTACACCGTTTTCTACTGATGAGTGATCAATTCCCGCCATATTGCAGTCCTCGTCACTACTGCTGTTGGTCTAGGGAGGATGTAGACAGACATATGCTACCTCCATGACACTTTTTCATCTGCCAGCAATGAGCCTCACTGGGAGGGTGTTAAATCCCCTTCATTCCACACCCTCAAACCATCCAGCATGAGTCACAGTAGTAAGGATGAGAACTCTCATGTGAATACAGCCAATGATACATTTCTTTTTCTGTGTGGAGAAAAGTAAAGTTTCTGCTTAATATTTCAAATTAAGTCTTTCCGGTTGAAGGGATTGTCCTCATGAACTACAGGAAGCGTTTTAAGTTGAGTTCTTATTAACAGTGAACGGTATAATGGTTATAATTAAAGATAATGTTGGTCTATAAAATGTCCATCACAATTTCCCCGAGCTCCAGTGTGACCTCTTTCAAAGACATCCAGACAAATAAAGGCCCCCAATCCTAACATTTGTGAAGCAATAACTTCCAAATATTTAACGTCCTGCCTCAAATAAAGGCCTCACTCTTTAGTTGAGGCAAATAAAAGCCACAGCCAATATTTGAGAAGTTACAGTACCAAATGTGCTTGTGCTGTTTGACTACTGCACTTGCAGAACATAGTGATACAACGGTTGGCCTCAAAACAGCTCCTTCAGTGTGTTTAACTGTGTTGGTGTTTGAAAAGCCTGAAGAGGATGAGTCATTGTTGGTGCACTGTACCCCTTGCAGCATGCTGATATAGAAACACTTTGTGTCTGTGTGTGTTCACTCTGTGAGATGTCAGAGTCGAGCTCAGCACATTCTTTAGGTCCGACAGGATTGTTTTTTTGTTGTTTTTTAAAGATATTTAAGTTTTGCTTTGATGCTATAGAAACGATACAGTTTAATCTTCCAAACTAGGTTTTCTAACTCAGGTTTTGATGCATAATCTTTGATGCAAAACTTTTACTGAGAATGAAATGATCCCAGCAGCTGGAACACAAATCAAAAAATAGTACTGAAAAAAAATGTCTGAGCTTAAATATTCTCTTTAACTTGAAGTTCTCTAATTTAAAGGCTGAAACATGACAGAGAATTATGAGCTCATCTATTTAAAGAAACAAATTATACAACAATAAAACAAATCTTAGGATTATAATTCATCACTTTAAACCCCCTATGTCTGACTGTTTGTCTCTGCACCATATCTTTTCATACTCAATGACAATTTTCAGAAATCTCAATAACATCAAAGTTAAATATCTGCACTGTGTCAGTTATCTAAATTGCAATTAGAAAAACAAAGGAGAAAATTAGAAAGCCATAACCCTGGCTGTACTTCTGTATATGTGAGGTACATGATCTAATGCCTGATTTGCAGGTGGATCCAGCTCCAGTGTGCGTTCCTTACATCGCAGTGCTGCTGCTGCTGCTGCTGCTGCTGGTCGCAGTGTCAGTGGTAGCGGAGCTGCTGCTGGTGGTGCTGTTGGTCCAGGCAACAACAGCCTCCTGGAGATTGATCCGGTCATCCTGATCCAGCTGCTGGATTTAAAGGAGCGCAACAGCGTGGAGTCTCTGTGGGGGCTTCAGCCTCGGCCTCCTGTATCTCTCCTGCACAGCCAAGGTCTGTAAACACACTCAGCCCGCTGACAACAAATCATTGAGTCAGTACTCAAACTCACACTCAGGGTCTCTCCAGAAATAAATGCTACAGCAGCTGTAGAAGACAGGAGTTTATCTTTTAAAGGGACAAGTCGATATTACTTTTATTTTACTGTATGACTTACATTTTGATAGAAAACTAATATATTTTTCATTTCATTCCTCTCCAGTGACTGGTGACCAGTGATTTGATGTACTTTGAGCTAAATTTAACTTCATAACTGAGAAGTGAATTGAGGAGAGTCAGCAGTTTCTCAAAAGTAATTATATTTTTCAATTTCACTCCTCCATTTCTTGCTCGTTTCTCATCTCTTCCAGCTCATCCTCACTCCAGGAAAGAGCGAGAGCGGAGGCCTCAGGTGGTGCGACGCTCAGCTCCGGACTCAGGGGTCCTGATCCGCCTCAAGGCTCAGATGGCTGAGGTCCGCAGCAAGATGTCAGATGTGAAGAGTCAAGTCCTGGAGGCCCGGGTGTCTGGAGAGCCCAGGCCTGGCCCATCAGGGGGCTTCGGTGTGGAGGAGGTACCCTCTCACCACGCTGATTCAGAGCTGTCGGCTTGTCGTAAGCCCGGTGAGCTGGACCTGCTGGGGAGAGCAGCTGCAGGTCGATCCAGGCCTTGCCGCCCTGGTAAGGACTGTACAGCTAAGTAGAAAATTGAATGAGTACTTGTTTTAAGTTTTAAAAAAAGCCCAGAACATAACAAGCTTACAAAAACGATGGTGCTTCTAGTTTCACTGCAGTATGTGCTGGTGGAAAGTGTGGCTTTGGAGGCTGGTTTAGAGCACTTCATCTATTCTGTGTTTAAAATGATACAGATTTATCTCAATGAGCTTGAGATACTGAGGCAGAAACCCCAGTGACTGAATTTAGACTGGCAGAGTCAATATCTTTTTCTTTTTTTCTCACATCAGCTGGTGTAATATGATTCTACAGTTATTGGCTCCATAGATCTGAGATAATTACATATTTGTCTTGGTGTTTCTTTTTTTTTTCTTTGCAGCCAGGAAATCTCTCTCCCCGGTCCTGGACAGCAGTGGCTCCCTGGTTATGAAGAGGAGGAGTCCAGAGGAGATGGAGAAGGACCTGAGAGGAGCAGACGTGGCCACCGAGCTCAGCCTGCACCTTAAAGAGGCGCTGGGAGGTGCAGAGGGTCAGTAGATTTTTAACCTGCATCATTCTGCGACGATGGTAACCAGTTGTAAATACAACACAGACATAATGTCACCTCATAAATTTATATGGAGAGTTTTATTCGTGTTTCTCCGATAGACTCCTGAGGGAAACATCTGGCTCTTTAGCTGCTAAAAGCTCCACTGTTCATCATAGACACTAACTGAGTTAGGTGATAATTATCTGTGAATTCATCACTACAAATAACACATTTTTTAAGTAAGTAAAACATTAATTAGAACAGCTTTAAAGTACGGTTAGACTGAGTTTTAAAACATAAACAATAAGAGTTATGGTGCTTGTGGGCTTTGGGGCGTTGTGTAGCGCTGTAACAAAAGTGTACTTAGAGTAAACTCAGATATCTACCTGAAGTATCTCTGTGGTGGCTTTGAAAATATCTGGTTCCAAACACTCCGAGCTCTCTCTACTTTACTGTTCTTGAAATAGTTCCTGAAGCTCTTGTGGCTGGTCTACGGTAAACTGTAGGTTGTTTTAGCACTACGTACTCCTCCTCACTAAAATTTGTGTCAGTATTTCAAACACTGTTTACAACCAAGTTCAGACATTGACTGTCCCAGTGATCAAACACCTGAATGTTGAATCTGATCCTTAAACGCCACACGAAGGCACCAATACTCTGTCTGAATATTAGATAGATATTTATGTGGATCTTCATGGTCTTCAGATGATGATTTGGTGACCCTCTGACCTTTCTCTAGCGCCACCATTTGGACAAAATGATCAGTTAAACGTTGCCTGTTGAATTCTGACAGACAGGTTGCCATGACTTTAATAGACCACGTTCATATTCTCCAGAGGAGTATGTAGTCTTGTCCTCAGGTTAAACTGTATAATTTTTCACACAGGATCTAAAATAGACATAGTGTACTGATGAACACATTCCCTCTTCTTGACACCCCCATGAGTCTGAAACCCTCCAGACTCATGAGCTACACTATTACTCCAACTGGCCTTGATGAATTATATTTCATCGTTTCACCAATTGCTCCCCTCTCTCTGCTCAGGAGTGCTGAAGACTGACGGCACCCAGGGCCCCCTTGTGTCTCTCAGCGGCTCCTCTTCAGAGCAGGCCTCCACCTCCAAGCAGCAGTACTCGATGGAGCAGCAGCTGTACGGGGCCTCAGGGTCCAGGGACGACATCTTCTCCTTGGGAGGACCGAGCTACCTGACTGCCAGCAAGAACTGTGGCAGCAGGACCCTAGGGTGCGTCTCCGTCTCATCGTGTAGCCCTTCAGCTACAGCAGATAGCGGTGTGATAGCTTCTTGTCTCTGTCTTTCTGCCCTGACTCTCACAAAGACTCTTCTGTTTCTTCCTACCGCAGGGCAGCCATCTTGGACTGTGAATCCGAGAGCTCGGGAAACTCCCATCAGTCCTTGCTGGAGGGACCCTCTGCACAGCCACAGTCAAATGAAGGTTAGTTCACCCTCTAACTTTCACCCTCAGGAGTTAATGTCTGTCATGTTCTGTTTAGCATTTGCAGCAATGATGATATCCAGCAAAAAGCAGCTGTTAGCTTAGCATAAACACTGGAAACTAGGGGAAGCACCTAGCCTGGTTCTGTCCAACGGAAAGAAATCAACGTACCAGCACCTCTGAAGCTCTATAGTCAGCATGTTATATCTTGTTTGTTTTAGTGTAAAAACATTAATTTACTGCTTTATAGGGAGTTAAGTAGTGGACTGTTTCTTGGCTGAGAACAGTAACTTCTTGGAGCCTCCGCTGGTCTCTCGGAGCCAAGATATAGTCCAGCACATAACCATCCAACCATATGTTTTCCCCTCACGTGTTAGTGAGCTTTAGAGGTGCAGGTAGGTGGATATTGTTTCCCTTGGACAGTGCCAGGCAGCTCTCTGTCATTGTTTTCAATCATGCTAAGCTCAGCAAATCAGCTGATGGCCGTAATGGACAGACATTAGTGTCGTATTGATCTTCTCGTCTAACTCTGTCCTTGAAAACTACTTTGGTCTGACCTCTTTGAGCTGTCAATGACAAATGTTAATAACAGTCATTTTAAACTTCAAACTGCACTTAAACTCCTCCTGCTTCATTTAGATTTATTTCATCAGACAAAATATATATATATGATAGACTTTTAATGCAGTAAATTTCTTAAAGTTGAAACGGGATCATTCATTTTTTCCCACAGCACAGAAAATCAACCATTTGATTTGTATTAATGAGTTATTTTGAATGGATTTTGTCCTTTAATTACTAAATATTTTTGAATGAAAGATCTCATCCAGTCTTGTCTTGTCTGTAGATCAGTCTCCATCTGTCCTGGTGGCAGCAACAAGCAGTGACAGCGACACTGAGGATGAGGCCCTGCAGAGCAACAACTCTCGCTACGACAACCAGACTCCTCCTTGTACAGGTAGCCAACACACACAATAACCATGATAACACACACACATACAGCTGAGATCAAACCCCTTTTAACCAAAATCCCTCTTTGTCACTGCTGCTGACAGACTAAACAGTGGCAAGCTACCTCAAACTCTTTGCAGAGTTCGCCTTCTATGTCGTCCTCTTTCCCGGACCACAGTAGGGTCCACACTCTCCTCCTCCTCTCTTGAGGTTATTTGATGTGTACAGGTGCCAGGGCTATGACAAAAGCTCATTCAGGGTTTTGCTACTTTTCCAAAACATAGCGGTGTCGCAGATAGATGAGGACAGTTGATTACATTTCTGTTTGCATCTGATAAATAAAAAGAGCTGTTTCTATTCAAATTTTTGAAGTTTTAACAGAGTTTCCAGAAAATCGTGAAAGGAAATGCAAATATGCAATGTGTGTGTCCATCCACTACTGTTATGCAACTATTAGAGTTGGTTCATTGAGATAAACAATCAGTTTTCCAGTCAGGTACATTAATGAAGGAGAGAGGCCCAATGAGATTGCATTATTAAAAAGAGCTCCAGTCAAAACAAAAACAATTATGTGATAAATCCTGATGGAAATGTTTTTTTTTTTTTGTTCATGTATTAATATGAGTAATGTTACACTTTTTTCATCCCTCCACGTAGATCTGTTTTCATCTGCCACCATTTTTTTTTTTTTTTTTGTTTGTTTTTGTCTTATAAGTGGAGCAGAATCTCCAGTGGATGTCTATTTTATGATTAATTCATCAAGTTTGTTTCCATTGCAAGTTTTGCATTTTGCTTTTATTGATACACCAACTTTTCCACCTCAGGCAAGCATAAAAACATTTGCAGTCATTTTACAGTCACATCAATCTGTTTAGTAACTGAAGAATTATCTTTGTGGGTTTCGTCTAGAGGTGAAATGATTTAATTTTACCGACATTTGGGAGCTTGCATGTATTTACATGTCTCGTTTATGCTTTTGTTTCCAGCTCAGACTGAATGTAAGTAATGAGGGATCACGACTCAGATGAGTTATTTGTCCTCTTCCTTCTTCCAGGAGAGCAGCTCCTGTCTGACGACATGAGCCTGCCTGCTGACAGGTGATTCCCTCTGAGCCTGTCAGACCAGGAAACCAACTGCTTTATCCTCAATGGCCACACGACGATGCAATAACGGCCGGAGACAACACACACGCTAGCTACACAGATCTGTAGAGTAGAAACTGCTTGTTATGCATGAAGTCAAAATGACGACAGTACAACAGCTCACCTGCTTGTCCAGAATATTTTCAGAAATAATGCTAATGACGGCCAGTTATTCAGGTACTTGTGGTGGTGTTAAGGGAAATATTATTGGTTCAGATGACCGCTGAAACTGCCCCTTTTCACCTCTTTTTAAAATTTCTCAGTGATTCGACAGTTCAACAGTGACCTCAGCCGTCGTTTTCTACGACACTGTTTTTACCCTGTTGCATTTCTTGGTCATCATTATATGGAGATTTACATACTTCCAGTTCTTTCATGGTCAGTTCAGTAAATGCATCCAAGGAAAACATGACAGCCGTTACAGCCGTTTGTGCAATGACTGAATTTCTAAAAATCTTTAGGTCATAAAAACTATCTTATTGTATCTTATTTTATTTAACAAACCTGAACCATTTCATTTTACTCGGACTGCACTGCAGGGCATTTAGCCACTTTAATTAACTTTTAGCACAAACCCGTTACCTTCTTGGTGTATACACGCTTTTGTAAGTCTGATAAGTCTACAACATATTTGCAAGAGTCAGAGGATAAACTGTACATAATCTGTAGCCTGTAAATAAGAGCTTAGTGTTTTATAACAGCTTGCTGTTACTGTTTAATTCAGCCCGTCTGGGCTTTAATTTTCACACTAACTCTACTTTCTTCACCCACGACCCTGCACTTACCAGCGTTGGTGCTAGAAACACTGAATTCACTCCTCAAACGCTCAGTCTTAGTGACACTGCAGCTTGTTGCATAAAATTAGTTTTTCTTTTCCTGAGGTGAAGAGAAGCTCAATTAACTTTCCTGGAAACTTATGTAAATGTCTTCTCTCTTAATAAGCGCAGCAGCAGCAGCAAACGCAGTGTCTGTCTTTATGTGGCATTTGAAAAGGCTAAATGATCACTGAATCACATGGATTATAAAACTGCTCCTGTACTGATGTTTGAGGAATGAAACTTTGTTACAGAACAGAATCTGCAGCACGTGTCAAATGTCCAAAAGCGGGTGTTTTTGCTTCAACGTCACTGACTGAAGCTACAAGTCCATGTTCTTTCATCCCCAGAGAGCTACCTCACTACAATTTATTCACCACGCAACTGAAAATTCAGCCATTATTATTCATTTAAAAAGAGTAGTTCGACACTCAGGCAGAGAGTTGGATGAGATGGGATGAGAAGGCCAAACTACAGGTGGTAACTTAGCTTAGCATAAAGACTGGAAACACGAGGAAGCGGCTAGCAAAGTTAATCAATCCCACTGTGATGCGATGCAGATAGAGTCTCTTATTCAGACTATAAATCAACACTAAATCAAACAGCACGACTTTGTAAAGTGACATGAGTTGCACCTCTGGCCTCTTGCTGTTGATGATGATCCACTTTCCTCACCCATGAGCCTGCACTTAGCAGCGTTGGTGCTAGAAACACTGAATTCACTCCTCAAACACTCAGTTTCAGATGAGATGATTGGAAAAAAGTTAGTGACGTCACAGTAGCCATCAAAAACAAAATACCTAACCTAAGACCTTGCAACAAATATTTTGACTTGTTATAGCAGCACACAACTGTTACTGTCAAAATGTTCATACTTGGTTTGGTATTCTTTTTAAAGGGTTTGTTCACCCAAACATTACAAAAAAGCATTTTCTCACGGTGGTATCTATCCATGCAGATAGTTTTTGTTTCATTTGTGAACACGTGGCTCAACTAAGCATTGTTTTCAGTTTTAATTAATGTACAGTTTTTTTTCTTTAGTAAATTCCTGGTATATAAAATGTCAGCAAAGAATGTTTTGTTTGAGTACTAGTCGAAAATGCACAGACAATAGAGAAAAAAAAAAATTCACATTTGAGCAACTGGAATTTAAACTGCATTTTTGCGTAAAAGAAATTATTGAATTGTCAAAATGAATGCAGGTTAATTTTTTGCTGAATGAATAATTGTGGCAGGTGTTAGGTGAATAGAATTTAGTTAGCAGAGCTCTGAAAATTCAGCAGCAAAACATCATTCAAGATGTCCCTGCTACTCTTCAGTAGAAAGTGTTTCCATTTAAAAGCTGTTGAGTTGAGGCAGATGACACTGTCTCTGGAAATGTTTTTTTTTTTTTTTTTTCATGCTGTGAGCTCCACAAAGAAATTGCCTTTAGCTTTAATTGGCTTGGTGAGGAGGCAGACGTTTCTCCAAACCTGGACAAATAAAACAACAATCTGCAGAGTTATATATCACTAGACGCAGGAGAGAGAATGTTTTTGCAATGTGGGTGAACGGACCAGTCAAGTTGAAACTGTGAAATTTATTATTATTTATTATTATTATTATTTTTTTTTTTTAATTTTGATATAACTTGACCGCAAAAAATCGATGTAATTATGTAACATGTTTTGTGCTGCACTGTTTGCTCGCTGCTTCACTGGATTTTCTTCATGGATATATTACTCTTCACCTTAGTACTCTCAACCAACACAGCAAACTTGTGCTGCGGCATGATGGAAAAAATGTCACACTGACATGTCTAAACGCTGGTGAGATTGAAAACATGTTTGGAAATTGAGCAGTTTAACAGACTTATCATTGAGCCACATCTTATTTTGAAGGCCACTTGTGATTGGATTGAAGAAGCAACATTATTGTACACTTCTGCAGTCGTTAGTTTACATTGTAAATATCTTGGTGTATATACAGTTGTGGAGCTTGCTGTACATGTGCCTGAAAGTGCATGGCTTTTATTGGCTGAAATGAAGGAGGAAGGATGTCTTGTTTGCACCAAGACCATGTCAAATCCAACTCAATTCCTACACGAGAATGAAGATTTTTGAAATGTTAATATTTCCCCTACAATTTCAGACCACTTGATCATGTGGTTTTTGACTTTTCCTCTGTTACTGCTGCTTTACATGTTCATGGTTGAGGCGTTGGAAACAGCAGCCGGCCTCCCACCGTTTATTAACAGTTTTTCTTATTTGTGCTTGTTGTGTCAAAAGCTGCTTTTATTTTGAATGTTCCCAGAATGCACTATGAATTATTTGATGTGTACATTTCCTTATTATGGAATAAATAAAATGTTTTAAGATCCTGGAAATTCTCGTGTCTTCTGCCTTCCACTACTTTGCATTTGGGTCACAGCGAGGTCAGAACAGTCAGATTTTTGTAACTTAAAATTAAACGATAATTTCATTTTCTCATATTTAGAATAACATCTCATAATGACCTAGTTGAAGGAAACCATTTGACAACTGACAGTGACTGATTTTTACAGCGACCAGTTATTAATGCATCTGTTAGCCTATGTCTTACAACCTGGAGAATTGTTTCCAACCTGCTCTTGTTTCCTGCCCCATTACATTTATTTTTAGCAATGTTGCTGAATTCCCAGATCCCAGCGAAGTGGTGAGTACAAAGTTATTCTTACAGAAAGAACTATAAAAGTAATAATAAATTGTAATAAACATGGCTTTTTTTATTATTAACTGTATGTTGAGCTGAAACAAGTAATTAAGAAACAGCTTATTTCAGAAAGTATTAATCTTTAATGTTTTTCTCAATACAACTATCTAAGCAGGCAGGTGCACTGTATGATGACTGCTGATCTTCATAATTTAGTTGGCAGTAGAGAGCACAATTCCCTAAAAAGAGTAATGTTAATGATTTTAGATAGGCTGTTTTGAAAAGATCAAAATCAAATGCAGAAAACTAGACATCTTATTCGACACATTTTCTTCTAATGTAACTTGACCACCGACTTTTCCATCTGAGAATCGGGCGTGTTATGCCAATATAACGGCTAATGTACACTTTGTTGCCCAGCCGGCCTAAATATTATAACCGTATAGATGTTATACATGTAAAGGGGCATTTATCCAGATGCATCAGTATTCCAGTGACTTGGTTTACTCTTAAAGTTGGGAGACTCACAAAAGTCAGTCTTTTTAAAGAATCTGGGTTATCCTGACTTTTCGCCTATGCTTTTAGGGTACGTTCCGCTTGAAATTTCAATTGGAGCACTCTCTGAAGTCAGATTTCCAACTTCTGATCTCACCAATTGCAACCACAAAATCCGAGATGGCCACTTAACATCAACAGTATTGAAAAGTATATACTATTTATTAGCACTTGTATCTTTTATGCCGGATTAAATCATCGTACGCACAGTATTGTACAACTTTTACCTGCAGACATGTTGCTACAGTGTTTGTATGTGCAAAATGTTGCATAATGCATTGTTATTATGTGGTCTCTAACTGGCCAGTTCACTGTGGCAACAGGCTTACCAAAGCAGCTCAGACGTCCCTTTCCCTAGCCTCGTCCTTCAGCTCCTCTTGAGGATAGATGGGAGGATGTTCCCTCAGATATGTAATCCCTTCGGCATGTTCTGGGTCTAACCTAGGGTCTCCTCCCAAGTTGACATACCCTGAAAAGGTGTTCCCGGGAGGTTGGTCCATGTTCCCTCCGGATGTCTGATGCTCTGTTACTTGGACTAGTTTTTGCAGTCAGGGATCAGCACACCAAGACTGTACCTTTGCCTTCGGTCAGAGTGGCAGCACTGAGGGGAAGACGCTGTGCTAATGAAGGACCAAATGCAGCCCATGAGTGTCTGGAGGCTGGATGTCACCAAGCAGTCACTAGTCAGGAAGAAGCAGGTCATCAGTCAGTCTCCACTTCTCATGCATGCCCAGTGGCGTCAGCAATCAGACTGTTAATAAATCTGATAAATTATTTGTGGAAGAGCCCTCATGTCCTTTCCTTCTATCTGGATTCCATCAACCTGTTTTCCCTCAAAGCGCCAAACTGCTGGAATGGAAAGAATAAAGCCAGATTATGAGTGGGGTGAACCGATGAGTCTTTTTATAGAAAGAATGTGGAGGACTGCTCACTTTTGTAAAGCCGTTTATGTAACAGCAGACAGCACTGTTCCACATGAAAGCCCTGTTACAGCATCACATCGCTCCTCACACTGTGCGGCTTCTGACATTTCACTCTGCTACATGAAAACAATTTGTTCAGGTTTCCTATTATTCACTGCACAAAGAATTACTACCTGTTGACCCTCATGTGTTTTTTCATAACTCTGGAGCATTAATATGTTAGCAAACTAATGTATATTTCATATGTTTCACACAGATGGATCTTTTTTTGTTTTACTGTAAGAAATGCAAAGATGGAGCATCTGTTATGTTGTTTACAGCTGTCTGAAGGGATGCTTTGAATGTTATATTTTCTCTAATGTTTGCCTTTTGTGAAATATTGGAAAATTTCAAAACTTCTTTGGGCTTCAGCAGTTATATAAATAAAACTATCCGCGAGGTCTAGGTCATTCATTCGGTGGAACAAGAAACAACTCAGACAAAACCTGTGAGAAGAAGCCCCAAGTAGATGCCGCCTTTTTGTATTTATACACACTTATTATATGTTTAATCTTAAAGGTCCAGTGTGCAGAATTTTATGGCATCTAGTGGTGAAGTTTCAGATTGCAACCAAATGAATAATCCCCACCTCACCCTCCAGCTCTTTTCTTTAACGACATTTAAAAATGAACTGGTAACTGAAGCTGGTGCATAAAAGTATCTGAGATGTATCCAGTGCCACATTAAAAGTAGTATTTTGTTATGTTTAAGTGTGCAAACGGCCACGTTGTCCACGTACATGTCACCAAAAGACTTACACGTGCACAGAGTTGACTAGAAAGCATTGTGGGTAATTAAATGTTGTAACATCAGGAGGAGACAAAAGAAGCACCTGAGGGGAGAAACCAAACTGACAAAGATCAAAACGCTCCAAGAAAGAAAAGTCACCAGCCATCACCTTGGTCTAATCTTTATATACATGATAATTAGTCACCAGTTACAATACACATATTTATATACTACAGGAACACAGATAATACAGGTACTCAACATGTGTTTTACTGTTTTTTTTTCTTTTTTTAAACCTAACCTGCATGTTGAAGAAGAGCCAATCATGGGGTTTGTCTTCAAGCATGAAGGACAAGAAGGACAGGGCTGTAGGTCTGGACCTATCACAGCCCTCGGTGATCTTAGCCCCTCGCCCCCTCTCATCCACATAAAGCCACTGGCCTACATTTGAACAGAGAGCCTGGGTCCAAGAGGTCCAAACACCAGGCAATCTGAAAACAACCCAAACAACCCAAATGTCCTGCCTCCTTTTATCACAGCAAGAAGAAAGCTTCACATTCATTTTTCCATGGACATGCAGCTCATTTAACTTTTAACATTCAAACTCGAGCTGGTTGCAGACTTCTTTCAGGAGGTGTAGGGGTGTGGTAAATAAACTTTACCACTGGGCAGCAGATTATCACTCTAATCTGATTCTCTATGGGAAAAATGAATAGGAAATTGACTTCAGGAACTCAGCATTTATGCTCTGTGACCTTTCAAGTATGGCTGACAGAACTACAATTTTGTTGCATCCTTCAGCAGAAGACAAACCCTCAGAGAGCCTTTTAATGCAACGTCATTATTGCTTACAGAGGAAAAAGAAAAAGCTTTTTTGTGTACATAGACACACAGTGCAGATTCATGGAGGGCTCTATAGTTAGACAGTGATTATGGGAGAGCAGAGCTGAACGTCTGCTTACTTTCGTCATCAGGGGAGGGAAACATCCGACTCAGAGGAACCTTTAGTGCAAGCAGAGCATGAGGGAGGGAGGACGTGTGCGTTTCTTGAGCTTAGGTAGAGGATTTACCACAAGGAATGATGGTAAACATTTTTATTGCTCATACAGTGACAACTTTGATATGATGATTAACACTTTATATAACTAATTCACAAGGTTTTTGGTGAAAGCAACCCATGGATCCTTGTCACTGTTGTGGTACGTCTCTCCCTCCAGAGTTCAGTGCAATGACCTGCCGTGAAACTACATCAGTGATTTGAAAAAGTCAACAGTGAATCACAGGGGACAAAACTACTGCTTCACTGCACAGCTGCTCTGAGGTGTGGCCACAAATACAACATGCTTCAGTCTGTACATACAGCAGATCTGCCACCATTTACAAGAAACACAAAGAAAGATCTTGTTATAATGACGTAGCGTCTCACTGTAAGAAGAAATGAAAGCAGCAGTCTAACATGGGATCATGGGACTAACCCATCTCCAGAGCCAGGGATGGGTTAGTCCCATGATGATTGGTCCACAATGAGATATCTTAACAACTATTGGATGGACTGCCTTGACATTTGGTACAGAAATTCACATTCCCCTTGGTGATGCCAAGGTTTCTACTTAGCACAAGCAATAGACCTTTTTCAAAGCAGCCATTTTGCGCTGACCCTACCATTTCATCTCAAAATGGTCCACTACTTGCTTTTTACCAAATCCGCAAATGTTCGAATCCGAACACGCTAAACTAAGATGGTGACCATGGAAAGCATTATGTCTGCTAAACATGTTCAATTCTGATCAAGCTCTTATTCTCACCAATTAGAGGAATCACCATTCTCCTTGTGTATAACTATGGCTAAAGAAATCATTGTCATTATAACAAGATCCTGAGAAAAACCCTTTATCCCTCTTCTCTACTGCCCTGTGTGATCCGTTAGAAGGTCTAATCGGTTATCTAAAAGACAACACAGTGACTCTAAGTCAGGCTCAAACCCACAGCAGCTCAGTTCACACGCGTTCCTCATCTCTAATCAACACCATGCTAATCATCTAACACCTTCAGATTTGAAATGAAAACCTACGAACTACTACTGATATAATCTGATTGGCAAGATGTTTTTGTTTTTTTTAAGGCTGGTACTGATACAACATTTTTAGTCGAAGCTACAGATTGGGGATAAGTATTTTAAGCCGATAATTAACATCTTTATGGATGTTTTCCCCAGATCTGTATTCATGTCAGGGCAGGAAAGCGGGGTGAAACAGCCGCTAGGCCACGATGGGACACTACAACTCTCCAACGAAAGCCAGACCGGTTCAACACCTTTTATGCTTTAGCAGCTCTTGAAGGCAGAGGCAGGTTTTATAGACGGATGCCTCTCAAGCGGTTCAATAACATCATTCTCACATCCACCTCAGTCTGGTGGTGGGAGATTTGTGACAGTCCAACATGTGACCCAACAGTCGGGCCTCCTGAAGCATGGATTAAAACCACTGATTTACAAGACAATTATTATATGTACACTCCTCCAGCATTTGCTCAACTCAATATTAGTACTCATAATTTACATACGCATCCGTGCCTAAGTGAATATTTGAAATGACTGTGATTTCCATTGTTTTCAGATACTTTACCCATCTTCTTCGGCTATCAACCAACGCTTCTGGAGACTGTAGTGACACTCCCACAAAGGGATCCAGTGGCTTCAGTTTGTTGAGTGTCTCGACAGTACATTCCTCATAGACAGACACCCCCGGAAAGAAGAAGAATCTCCCAAAGAAACACCACCTCATGTCGACCCACTTTGCAGAGTCTTTGAGGATGTTCTGGGACATGAGGTACATTCTGCTCCACTGACAGTCTGATATGCTCTTCACTAGTCAGTCCATGGGATGGTTACAGGAGAGTGAAATGAAACAATGGAGCTTTCAAGTAAAGGCGAGTCCCCATCTACCAGCAAGACCAAAAGGGGAGGTGATTGCCTTCTATGTCAAGGATGAAAAAAAAAAAAAAAAAAGTGTACCTGTTGTCTAATGAATCACCTGTTTTGATATCACACCCCTTGTGGGTGTTTCATCAGCCAGTGACTGAGCCAGGAAAGTGGAGGCACGATTTACAGAACCTGGTCATTACAAACATCCTGACATTTACTGCATTAACCGAACAATGTGGAATGAATGTTTGGGAATGTGAGGAAAATTACTGTGTCTAAATGACTGATTGGTAAGCCCATTCCCCCGAAATGCAATCGTCCAATCATAGCTTAGAAACTGTAACTCAGCACGGCAGGTCTGTCAAACTTTTCATTTCGCTGCATGTCAAAACAGTGTACATGGGGCTATAGTTAGTGTAATATGTAATGTTAAAAACTAAAACAGTGTAACATAAATCTCATAACCGGCATGCTAACTTTTTGCCTGGAATGTGTTGCATTAGCATCAGTCTTTCAGCCTTATGTCCAGTACAGTATGCAGCCATCAAAGGCGTATTTAACACCATTTTTTACAGGGTTCTCGTTTCCAAATCAACCAGACACAACTCTAGCTAGCTAGGATTAAATAAACCAATAAAATAAACCAGCCAAAATAGGAAGTTCAAATGTGAGGCTGCTTTTGTGTAACGTCTGTGTAAAATTGAGGACCCATTGTTTCAAAAGCTTTTGATGTGCCGCCGTTATCGTTTTCGTATGCGTAACGTGCGAGAATCAAAAGCTTGATAGCCATCGGTAACTAAGACGGGCCAGGCTTAGAGAACAGTCATTTGTAGGAGGCAACCAAAGGAGTTCAAGCATGTTAAACGGAACAGGGGTAATTTTAGTGCTTTAGATTTAGTGCTACGATTTCATAGTTTCATAGCATCTGTGTGGTATAGTCAGTTTACAGTCATCAAGTATGCTTAGATACAGTAATGTTATTGTGCGTATTCCAGAGATAGTTACACATTTAAAGCAGTGTTTCCACAGATCAGTCTCACCAAGTTAACCGGGTATTGGGTAGTATTATACTTTATCATATTCATCAGCGGGAGGATTATAATTTGATGAGTACATAGTTGTTTGTTGATTATGGTTATGAATTAGTATTAAATAGGAACTCTATAGAATGGACTACCTATCATATTTGGTGTTATATGAAGCCAACGAATACAGATAGAAAACTGGCTTTTATTTCTTAGCCAGGTGTTATGAACAAGTCCAGTCTCTGAAAGAGGGCTGCTAACATTAACTTAAGTTCTGCACTGTCAGTGTTAGACAGCAGAGCGGGGGTACTCCATTGAAGAATCTAGATCAGATCGGAGAAAGATCCAATTATAAAGGCGCTCTGGGGCCTCAGTGGAGTCAGTCTCAGTGGATTACACTGGTAGCAGGAGCTATATAGCAGATGGTGATGACTGGGATGTTTGCTGTGTAGTATTGTGGTATTGTGTGGTTGGGGTTGTTAACACCACAACTTTATTTAAAGATAGAAAACTTTTTTTTTTCTATAACCTCAAGCTACTGAGGCACACAAATGTGCAGATTCTCTTTCATGTTCATGTTTTTGAATCTTAATGGACAGTTTGGGGAATATGCTTATTCACTTTCACTACCACTCTCATGTCCGCACGCTAAATTTTGAAACTGCTGTACAGCTAGCAGCCTCTTAGCTTAGCTTAGCATAAAGCTCTCAAAAGAGCTCTGTTCAAAGGTTGTTGTAACAGCACCTGTAAAGCCCACGAATGAACAGAGTGTTGTTGATTTAATGGATACACAAACAGAGATGTAATAACCACAAATTGTTTGCTGATTTTCTTTTTGCATTTGGGCAGAGCTAAGCTAGGAGTTTCCCCTGCCGTAAGTCTCATTTTGAATCTCCTAAATTAGCACTTAATGCCTGAGACAGACAGAGCTGTGTTTTAAGCTAGCTCGCTTTTCCCCCTGCTCCAGCCTTTATGCTAAGCTAAGCTAAACGGCTAGTGAATGTAGCTTCATATTTAGCTCATAGAGTGGTATCAATCTTCTTATCTCTTGGTGAGAAAGCAAATAAACGTACTTCCCAAAATGTCAAATTATTCCTTTAAAGTGGCACATAGTCATAATAATATGACCCTACTGAAAGCACAAGCCAGACTTGACCTTAATGATGATATCAACACATGAATAGTGGATATGTGTGTAAAGGACGTAGGCTTTAGTAACACATATGGAAGGCACGTGTTCTGCAGCTTTCGACTATCCTGGCCCAACGTTAAATGGTTTGCACTTATCAAGCCTGCTGGAAAATACTTCTTTTCAATGGGTTTTGTGTAAAATAAAGAAAATACACTTCAAATACTTGCAATAGCTATGTGGCCCAACGACAACTATAACAAAAATATATTTTTAAATACCCCCAACCCCCTCAAAAAAAAAAACAAAAAAAAAAACATTATTCCAGGACTATATCCCCATCTGGAATACTGGACTACATGAAGCATTTATTCAGGTAAGTGACTGCTAATCTTTTATAATCCGGTGTTAAGTGCTTTTATCTGAAGACAAACTGTGGCTGGATAATGGCTGGGTCATTGACTGTATGGGAGGGGGGAGAACAGCATGTGCTTTCAGCCCCAGAAGCCAGGAGCGACAGTTGTTCCAGCCTCCTCTCCAGTATGAACTTTTTATTCATCTGCCACCAAAAGATTGCTGAGGGGGACACAGAGGAAAGCTAGGCCATTAGAGCTTAATGTAATGCTCAGTCGTTCCGACGTTCTCAGCAGCAAGACAAAAGATATGTGTCACGTCACCCTGCGTTTGCACCTGGGCAACATTTAATAGAAGGAAAGAGAAATAATGAAGCAATCACAGTCACATTGCTGGTACGTGGTATGTCTTTTCTCTTGAATGCACAGAAAAAAAGTACGCAGAAGTGATGATACACAAAGTATTTTGTAGCTTTGGTCTCTTTATCTTAATGCCACTGTACTGCAACAATGGCAAGTGTCCTTTGAGTTTGTGGGAACAGTTTCAGGACGGCTTCTTCAACTAGAGCGTGACCTGACCTGATCAGCATGGTCAATATTTCCGGCTAATATTAGCTTAATGAACATCTGAGTAGTGGTTTGATATCGTCAAGAAATTACTTTATTTCCAACCTCACTAATGCTGTTGTGGCTGAAAGAGAGCAAATCCCTGCAGCTCATTTATACTGTCCACATAGTTTTGGCCAAGTAGTGTAATGTATTCTTTCTGCGTGTACCTGAGAGCAACAAATGTGTCCATAATACATAATTTCTGCTGAAAGATGCTGCCGAGAGTGTGGAGCGACCGAGCATTTAAATTAAACTTGTGTTCAGACTGAATGCAAGTGAACTTTTGCCCCCCTTTGCACTGAACAGCTTTTGTAGTCCAATGCAGACTTAAGCTCTAAGCTAACAATACACATCGAAAGTACACAAGATTGATTTTAAAATGTACCTGGAACTCCTGAAAGTTTATCCTCGTGCATGAAGCAGAGTCACACAGGCTCTCAGATTGATTTCACATTCAGTCTGAACACATCTTATTAACCTGCATTTCCAGCTCTGGCTTCATGCTGACTGATCGATGGAGAGGATATGGTTTTGAGCGTTACCTACAGCATTAAAGAGCAGGGCTTGTGTTTAGTGGGCCAGCTTTACATTTGGAAACATTTCGGCTTAGGACAGAGAGCACCACTCCTCCGACAGAGATTCAATAATCACGTAACAACTGCAGGAGCCACAACTACCTACTATCAAAGAAAGATGTGTTGTTGAAGGCAGAGGTGGGTAGGTGGGAGGATGGGCAGAGGGGCAGGGAGTAGGACTGAATAAATGAAGGAGATGGTTTGATTTGGGTCACCTCTTCAGATGGCGTTATCATGGGGCAGATGAGGCACTGCCACTCCGGGCCTCCTGTTGGAGTAGCGCTCATTGTGCGGCAGCAAGTGGCTAGATGGCAACAAGCCTAGCAGCTCCTTGGATGTGCCTGGCCACCTCCGGCCCAACCGGCGACTACCATAAGTGAGCCTGCGGCTTCGCCTCACTGCCTGGCCTAACAGCATGGCTGTCTGGGGCCACAGTGGGTCCGTGAAGCTAGAGATGCTGGGCTCCTGAAAAGGGATACAGGACCTGCGCCTCTGTGGGCGTTCTTCTCGATAGATGGGGGAGGTTGTGAAGAGGTCGGGGCTAAAGTCGAAGCAGGGCTGACTTGAGCCCTCGGTCAGGGATATGCGGCCCTCCAGCGTAGGCCCCAACAGGCTGAGGCTTGTTCTGTCCGTGAACGAGTCCGTTCGGTCTTCATAGCCAAGATCAGCGGGGGCCGAGCACTGCTGCAGGGGCCAGCCTCCGCGACCCTTCCCCCCAATGTCTGCAGTGCTGCCTCCCTCACCACCATCTCGCTCTACCCTGACTGCCTCGTCTTCCTCCTCCTCCTCTTCCTGTTCCTCCTCTTCCACCTCCGCGACCTCCTCCTCCTCAACTTCTCTCTCCACCACACCTTCCTCCTCGTCCTCTGTGCTGGTGGGTGGTGGGGAGCGGGGGTCCCGCAAGAAGACCACTATGACGGTGATATTATCGCTAGAGCCCGCATCACGGGCTGAGGCCACCAGCTTGTGGGCTACCATGGTGGTGTCTCCAGAGTTCTCCTGGAGGTGGTCACTGACCACGCGCACCGCCTCATCTGGACTCACTGTGTCCCAGAAGCCATCGCAGGCCAGAATCAGGTAGTCTTCTGAACCGTCCAATGGGAAGATACCATGATCTGCATCACCACAGATGTAGGGCTTGTGCTCTGAGTCGCCTGTCAAGGTAACACAGGTTATTCTGTTAGGCCTGCTCGTACCAGCGAAGTTTCCTGCAGTTTCAGCAGTAAATCTGGGATTTTGTGTTATGTCTTTAACATATGTGGTATACTGAGTATCTGACTGAACTACTAGTTACCTATTGCTCTGGATACAGACAGACTGCCGTTAACCCTCCATGTGCCAAACCAGATCACGCATCCTCCCAGAGCCTCGATCCTCTGCTTCTCATCCTGCAGACACACACATGAATCACAGCAGGCTTTAGAGGCGGTCAAAACGGCAATGACATACCAATCTCATCCTGCCATTCCTTGCAGCAATTAGTTATAGACAGTATATGATGTTTCTCCTGTAGAACAGTTATGATTGATTGGTGATTGAGTGTTTCTTCTATGGACAATATCTGTACACTTTAAAGGTATAATCCAACATTTGGGAAAATATGCTAATTCGCTTTTTTAGACTAAAAAGAGAAGATCTCTCTTCTCACGTCTATCTGTTAAATGTAAGGCAACAGCCAACTGGTTAGCTTAGCTTCTCTAAGCATCTCTAAAGATCACTAATTACCAGTTATAGCTACACAAAATAGAGTACAAATGAGACTATTTCTTGATGGCACCGGTTGCCTGCCAACTGCTCAGAGCCAAGAAATAATTCTGGCACGTACAGTAACCAAACAACCAAAGATTAAGCAAGCAAAGATATAAAATATCTCTATATCACGTATCATGTAATATCTTTATAAATGTGGTCACTGTCTATAGAAAATATTATTCAAGTCAAGTTTACTCAGAAGTTCATGTGTGTGCATGTGTCAGTGTGTTTACCTCTCTGTCTGGTTTATGGGGTTTCATCAGCTCCACAACCTGTCCTCTCCTGACCAGTATGACCTGGGAGTCTCCCAGCCAGGCCACGTACAACGTCCGACCCCGCAGGAACGTCACCACGCCTGTCGTGCCGCAACGCAGGTGCTGCGAGACACAGACACGTGTTACAGTATTCAGCTCCACAAGAGATTTGACATAAAAGATAATTACTTTATATACTCCACAGGTTTACACTCCTCAGTATTGTCCAGTGGAAATCATTTTTTGTGTTTTGGTTCTTTGCAGATGTGCGTTTACCTCTCGTGATGCCTTCTTCACAAAGCGTTCATCAGTGACTTTGAAGGCTTTGCAGAGGGCCTCGCTGGGGTCCTGGCTGAAGGATTCCTGGTGAACTAAGTTGACGTGGAGGTGGTTGGCAGCATAAATGGCAGCATCCACGCCGCCGTGGCCGTCAAACACAGCGAAGTAAGCCTGTTCTTCCTGGTCCTGAGAGACACAGTCCCATAACATTAATACTACAAGTCTGCAGGTAAATATCACAATTTCCTTCCCCCCAGAGTACAATAAATAACAAAGATGTCTATTCCTTGTATTGAAACTAGAATAATAGTTGTTGATTGTACAACAGTGACTTTAATCCTATACATTATGAATCCAATAAAACTATAAGAAATCCAGCTACCAAATCTGGAAGACGGATTTAAATTATCACCTCCATGAAGTCTACGAATTATAAAAGGCATTTACACCAACTGGCCAGATTGTATCTACCTGAATATTGAAGAGTGTGTTGAAGTCAGGAATGATGACGTGCTTGTCCTCCATCTTGCGCCTCATGTTCTTGATGGCGTGGATGGATGTTTCGTAGTACGGCTGTGGGCGGCGGCGGAAGGGCAGCTCTTTCAGCCAGAGGCAGCACATCTCAAACAGTCTATTAAACACCAGCCGGGCTAGCTTCACAGACTCCATCTCTAACAAACAGACACACGCAAACACAGTCAAGCAAAGAGCTTCAAAGGTTATTAAGTTATAGCAGTTTGCAGCTTGCAGTCGTAGCCTGTTCAGATTCACATCAGTTACAATACATTAAAATCCAGTCATGCGGGTAACATCCATGGAAATTTCCTCAACCACTCTTGTAGTACAGTCCTGTTCTCCACATGTTCATGCTCTATATTAATCCAATATTTATAAAATGCCATAAAAAAATATTGTCTTGTTTTGTTCGACCAACAGTCTAACACCCAAAGATGTTTAGTTCACAGTGATATAAAACAGCGAAAAACAGCAAATCCTCACATCAGAAAACATGCTGAATAAATGACTGAAACAATGAAGTGATATCAAAAGTTCTGCCAGCTATTTAATCAACTAATCATTGCAGCAGTACTTTTTAATTTGATGTCTAGTGTATTTAATTTAGTTTTCAAAAACAAATTTGATCATTGTCTTTCTTAAGAGGTCTCAGTTCTCAATATTTGTAATGAAATACACTTTAGTGTTTTTTTCTTTGCTTGTGCCACTTCCTTCTTCCCCTTTGAATATATCACAAAAATAAATGTGGCTTTTTGGGCTCTTACCTGGCCGATGGTGACGGAAAAAAGTTTCAAACATCCAGAAACAGATGAACGAAAAACCTCAGTCAAAATCACGCTGAATTTGATATCATGCAAGCTACTAAACACCCAGACATTAAACATAATATTTCACTCTAAGGTTCACTCCATATGTCTAGATGAGGATCCTTCATTTTAATATAACTATAGCTATATTGGGGACACAACTAAAGCAGATATTTCCTGCGTTTGTTTTCATTTTTTTCAATCTAGAAAGCACCAAATTATGATACAATTGATCATTGTGTGTTCTATAATAATGGTAATATAAAAGTGGTTAGAGCTGCTGTGTTAACTGCCACATCAATTCTGCTTTATGTTTAGTTTCCTTGAACCTGCTGCTTTATGATGAATGTTGTATTTATAATTTAATGTATAAAGAGCACTTTCCTGCTTCATCTTTGATTGATGTTCACTTCAGCGAAACATGCTGGGAGAGCACTTTTTCAGCTTTCTGAGTGGTGCCAGCAGATCGTCCTCTCAGTCAAAACAACATCCACCAAGTTAAGTGATACATCCACCAGTAAGTTAAGGCAGACCGCCTAAGAGGCAAATATAGTCACTGCAACTTAGATACATGACATCATTTTTTGATCATCTCTCATCTGGTTTTTAGGGTGTAAATTAAGCTAAAAGTCTTCTGCTGTGTCAAAAAATTAATTTGGAGAAGTCCCCATCCCCAGAGGAAATGAGGCCCCACAGGGATCTGTAATTTTTCATAAAGTTACAGATATTAGTGGAACAGAGGCTAGCCCAGAAGTGGCATCATGACTTCAGCCTTTGTGTGTGTGCATGGGCTCGACCTACTAATGTTCGCTGCAGGTATAGAAGTCTATCCTGTCTTTGCCATCGTCCTCTCTCTCTCTTGCTGTGCTCTCCTAAATATGTTATCGTGAGATAGACACACAGAGAGTAAGAAAGAGACAGACGGGCCTACACTGTGTCCCATTTCCTCCCTTCACCCTCTCAGAGTACATGCATGTGAAACACTTTGTGGACCGACTGTCTGCCCACTCTTGCTCCAGATGAAGATGTTCGAGCACTCAGTCTGGCATCAAGAGTTACCCATAACACCTTGCAAAAAGCTGAGGAAAAAGAATGGAACAGTGGAGTGCAACGAAGCAACATCAAACAGGATGTGATTGGCCATTACGCAACACAAGAAGAAAAGACTTTAAGCAACTACACGCAGCGAGGTGCAGAACAGTTTGAGCTTTATTCATCATGTTTTTTTGGCTACCACCTGCCTGATTAAGGCAAGATTAAAGTACAGTTGTGCAACATGATTCCTTCATATTCCCTGCATTTGACCTATCTTAAAGGAAAAGGTAGGCAATATTCTATATCTTTGTTATTGTAAACAAACCTTGTGAAAAGACCAAAATGAACAATGTGTTCAAATCAGTTCCTGCTGAAGATGTAAATCTTTAAAATCAGGACACAAATACATAGTTTGATTTGTTAAATAGGCACAGTACTCTCCAAAAACAGCTGGCAACTGTAGTTTTTAACAAACGTTACTCAATCAGGAGTGAATAGTGCATTTTTTTGGGACTATTTGCAGCAGTGGATGAATACACATTAGCTGTTCTTGTGGGTATTTCTAAAATAAAACCTACAAATTCAACATTATCCAAGTAATTTTAATGAAAATCTTTTGGCCCATGTTGGACGTAGTACATCCTGGCTCGTAGCTGTATGTTTTGGAGCCTACTTTGGTATTTGAGCCCTCTAGTGGTCAAATACCACTTAATGCAGCTTTGCGGGGGAGAACTGGGACAAAGCCCTGGTGGTTACATGCCTGTGTATGTGTGTGGGATGAAGTGAGAGAGAGACCTAATTTGTCTGTGAGTATGTGTGAGAGAGAGAGAGAGAGAGCAGTCTCGTGGGCTCTCCGGGGACTCACGTGGTAATGGGTCAGCTCCATCTTCTACAGTCTTATTGAGGTGGTGGATGGTGAGGTCAGTCTGCAGGAGGCTGTCTGCTGTGGCTCTGGCCAAGGCAGCAGCCAGGGAGCACGGGCAGTTACTGTGGTGAGGAGAGACGACACAGTTATGAATGGGTCAGGGAAAGAATCCTCTGTGGAGATCACCAATGTCTTCCTTTCTTTAACCCTGTTCATTTGAATATAAAATATATGTTTAACAGCCAATATCTGTATGTATAGACATACAGTAAGTCCACAATTTCAACATGTTGGATGGAGCAAACAGCATACCGATGGTCTTGCTATTCTTGGAGCCTTAACAGATGTAGTTTTTCCTTTCCAATATAGAACAGCCTGAGACACTGACATGACAGCTGATCCTAGCTGATCACAGATATTGGTACCAGCACGTCTGCTGATAAGTAACAAGAAATTGCAGCACAGATACATACAATTGAGGTCATTCACAAACACCATTACATACATACAGTAGGTTTTATTTTCTGTGGATCATGAATATTTGGACCAAATTTCACAGCAATCTCTCTGATTCATTCACGTCTGGACCAAAGTGGTGGCTACCGAACCACCAAACAACGGCCATCCTTAAAATGAAAATCAGCAGATACATAATAAAATATCTAAAGCATAAGAAAGACCTCAGGACAATAAAACCATTAGACTTTATGAAAAATAAATAACTATATAAATACTAATAAATAACAGATGAAAACAGGCATGAAAAGCAGAATTCAAGATTCACACAATATGCACCCCATTTGCATTGAATGATGGAACAATCAAAATAAGTCCTCTAATCACTGAATACCACATTTTTAACTGCATTAGTTTAGGACTTCCTGAGGACACACAGATATCCTGTCAGCTGGAGCCAGCTAGTGCCAGTGCAGTAATTTGTCTTGAAGAATGTTAAAATGACACAACAGCTCTGTTTGAGTGCAGCGGTACATCACTACATCTGGCCAGAGCTGTGTGTGCAGGATCTGTGCTGGAGGAGGAGGAGGAGGAGGAGGTGTGTCCCTTCTTAAGGTTAACAAGAGTTGGGTAGGAAAAGGAGGAGCAGGTGGGGGAGTGGGAGGAAGAAGAGGGGGTCGTTTGAAGGACTGAAGGATTGCTGAACATGAGTCACCAAGATAACTGGGTCACCTCCAGATGCAGGTAACCATGGTAACCCAACTTCTTGATGCTCTTCCTCGCAAATTAAGTTGAAAATAAACCTGAGCTGATCCGATGTCCGCTGCCTAATCAAAGAGTGACGGTCAAAGCTGGCTTCAGTGCTGTGAAAAAGTGAAATTAAATTTTATTTATTCATGTCTGTGCTGGACCCTTATGATAATCTGATTTAATAATCTGTAGCCAGTCAAATCTCAAAACGTTTATTCTTGATACACGTACAACATGTCAGGCAGGATTAAGATGAAGTTTTGATGAAATGCCTTTGAACACATGGCTCGTTCATCAAACCTGAGTCTGACCTTTTTATACGCTATTAATTTGCAAGCTTGTCTTGATTCGTTAATTAAGGCAACAGGTGGGAGATAATGAGTGACATTAAGAAAGTGCTTCCCAAAATTCACAAACTAAACAAAGTCAACACACAAAGTTATGCTAGCTGATTTGTGCAGCTGTAAATAAGGCCAAATGTCAGCATGCTAATAAAATGCTAACATGTAATGTTTACCTTGTTCATCCTAGCTTACTGTGTCAGCATGCTAACGTACTAACTAATTATCACTAAAGCTGATGTCATTAATTTTGCAGGAAAATAAAAAATTTGACCCAATGATGGTGCTACATGAAACGTTGAGGGAAAGTTGGAGACTTCAAGGTCTGTACAAAATTTGCCTATCCACTGACTAGATGGTGAGATATTTCACTCAAAACCACAACCTCATGGTGGCGCTAGAAGTCAGAGGCTCACCAAAGTCATTGGGATTCATCTTCAGGAATGTCAGTACAATATTTCATGGCAATCCATCAAACCAAAGTAGTACAATGACTGACTGACTGACGGCATTGCCATCCATAAAACTATGAAACTAAAATTACCAAAAACATGCAGTACATTTCAACACAACACTATCTTTTTGAACTTCTTCTACTGCTTCATATAAATAAACATTATTAATTAATACTACTGAATGTAGCAGTAGCTGAATGAAGCTGCACTGCGTTTCATTTACCAAAGTAAATTAACTGTGGTTGGCTGAGCACAACACAGGGACATATTCTTCAATTAAATACTGTAAATTAAGTTTGAACGGGCCTGTGTGGCTGTTATGAGAATGCATGGATTTAATCAATAAAACCCCGAGCCAACAGTAGACAGCTTCAACGTCTTTAATGAATCCAGGACAGACATGTAGGCTTTCCACAAATAAGAGAGGAGATGACTTTGTACTTGTATTTTAGCAAACTGTGTTCACATCACAGCAGATCTCTGCACTGGCGTCTGGTTAATTTTAGAATTCGATGAGAAACTTTTGTGCTTTGTTCATATTATGTGCCTGTCAGACCTGTCAGACCTGTCATCTGCTCCGAGGCTTAAACATGAAAAGTTGGTGTAGTGGGTAGAGGAACAAAGCATTTATAGTCCTTCCTGTTTAAATGCTCTCTGTGCTTTCCCAGAGAAAAGTCCAGAATAAAAAGAGGAACTAAAACAATGCAGAGTTTGTAAAACAAAACCATCACTGGACTTCTTGTTAAAACAGAAAAATCTACACGGAAACGTATTTACTTCCCTTAACTTAGATTAGGAACATTTTATAAAGCAAAATATGTTTTAAGCCTAAGAACCCTTCAAAATAAAAGTCTCTGATCCACATATCCACATTTTTAAAACATTCATTTGATTGTCTTTGTTTCTCTGTAAAGCACAGTGTAATTCCCTGGGAATGAAACTGACTATATAAATAGTCTCGCTTTGCATTTGTTATTATAGTTGACTTTTCATATCTGTAGTTATAATTTGCCTCTCTGCTCTCTCTATACGGTGTAGTGTTGGGAAAAAGTTAAACAGAAAAGTTGAGACACAACAGGGAATATTCCTCTCTCCATGGCAACCCACAGAAACTACAAATAACCTCACTGATGATCGCGTTACAGAAATAGTTAAATGTATTAAAAAGGCAATTACTCATGTTCATCCTGACGCATCCAAATATATCCAGACAATCTGTGACGTATTTTCTATGTGAGAATTTCATGAACTGGGTGAAACTCTCTCCTCTCAAAGGGGGTTTGTATCAACACTGAACTTCAAAGTATTGACAGAAGAGCGGTCTGTGCTCACAGTTTGCAAAAGAGACTTTGATCTAAAGGATGAAGACATATCATGTGGGAAAATACCTTCCACTGCTGCTCCAAACCATCAGCTCATTAACTGAACTGTAACATGTGACAGCTTGATTCAGTAATAATATACAATAATCACATGACGAGGGAGACTTCTGGGGTTGAACTCGAGCTGTTGCTGCATACAATGGCGATTTAACAATGTGGTTGATCTATGATGGCATTTAGTCACAGCTGGTATTAAAGATCCCGTGTGTAGGATTTAGTTGCATCTAGTGGTGTAATCGCTCCATTGCAATCTCCTCACATCACCCTCGCCTACCTAGTGTAAAGGGAGAAACCACACTTGAAAGGCCCTGTCTAGAGTCAGCGTTTAGTTTGTCTGTTCTGGGCTACTGTAGAAACATGGAGTTTCAACATGGCGGCCTCCATGGAAGAGGACCTGTTCCCACTGTAGATATAAAAGGGAAATTTTTAAGTTATTCAGATGATTATACATGCATGAAAACATAGTTATGAATATTATATTCCATGAAAATAGAGGCCCCAAATCTTACACACTGGACCTTTAAGTAGCATTCTTTGTCTTTATTTTGCCTATATTATGATCGGATCGCAGACATGCAAATCTGTCCTTGGGACATCGAAAGTGAAGGTTAGCGATGCAGGAAACTTCAGACGGGTCACTATGACGTGCAAGGTGATAGTCAACTGAAAGACGGACGCGGTCTTGGTTGGCAGCACCTGCGTGCCGGTTCAATTCACAATAACTGGCATCCTGTCACAGTTGTAGCCTGTAGCATGTGTGAGCAGGAGGATGAAGAGATGTGTGGTTCTACTGAAAGCTTCAAAATCCTAGCCAAGGTGATGTAGAGATAAACCTTACTGCAGGTGCAGGTGGTCCTTCATCAGGTGTATTAATAAAGTCTTATGAAAAGGCATACTCAAATAGAAAGATGGCTCAGTGGGTTCAGCACAGACGCTTTCCTGTCTGATGTTCAGTTCTGGTTCACAGGTGGCAGAACTGCTTATTTTGTTCTGACTCATTCTGTGCCGTGTGATGTAGTTTGCTGCACGTCTGTTCAGTGACTTTAAACGTTGAAAATCTCTAATTAGAACAAGAGGGATGGTCTAAATTGCTTGTAGCAATATAATGGGGTTATTCATGCTTGGTGTCTCCTCTTTTTTTTTTTTTTTAAGTACACCCACTGCTGACATTAGAAACAAGGTTATCTCAGAGATATGTGTATCCAGTCCTGTAATTCCTCTCTCCTCCCTTAGAAACTTTTTTTTTCATCAGGTCCTTGATTTTGTTCTCAAACTGGGTCAAGGGCTAGAAACATCAGGAACAGAGTAGTTAAAGCATGACCCCATAAAGCAGTAACCATGGTAACCTCCTGGGTAAGCCTCTCCTTGAAAATGTAGCAGCTGTATTGGTGAAATATGTCGTGCTCCTTCTTGAAAAGGTGGATCACACAGTCGAACAACTCTGTCAGGACAAATTATGTAACACGCCAGATTCCTTTACTTTAGTCTGATGCTACAAGCAGCTCAGTAAAGTCTGGGTCTGCCCAGTTTGGATCAATGTAGCATGATAATGGGTTAACTTTACCCAGAAAGTGTTAGGCAAAACACTAAATATGGTTATTTTCATCCATTTTAGACACAACAAGCTTGAGTTTTACCTTAAAACCATCCCAAATGTGTTGGTAGTTGTACGAGATGATGTGTGAATGACAATCAGCCCCTTTTCTTAAGTGTTTTTTTACAACTGGGTCCTAGGAGTAAAGTTGTGGCTAATATCGATTTGATTGCAGATTACTGTGGATCACTTACAGTGACAGTCTGATCAGTGCAAACATGTTGAGATTTCATAAGAGAAAATATGTATATATGAGTATTATGTTGATTCTGTCTCTTTTAATTGCTCAGATTTTAGTTTTTTGAGCTGCTGGTAGCACCAGACTGAAGTGAAGGAATGATGTTTGTTACATAAGACAGAGAGAAAAGCACATAGAAATCAGGAGATGAGAGGTGGGGAGGGTCTATCTGTCAGTATTTGGGTTTGTTCATCACAAGTGTCCTCTCCTCCATGTTTCCATTCATAGAAACATTCTCCTCTCTCTCTCTCTCTCTCTCTCTCTCTTCACTCCTTTTACCACTGGCTGCCCTGTGGGGGTGGATGCTGAGCTGAGGAGCTCTGATTGGCTGCAAGTCACACTGGAGAACACACAGCGCACCAATGACAGTTCCCTATGGCTTGTGCATCACGGTGAGGTCATGTGGAGTGGAGGTGGATTAAACGGGAGCTTAATCTCAGTTCACACCATCACACTGCAACAACACGACTGACTGGATGAAAGACCAGCACTGGTTCAACTGGTCAGCAAAATCATGAATTCATAGCAATGTGTTCTGACGCTTTTCTTCTGTCTGATCTTGTAATTTTCATGAAATAAGAGACATGTTTCAGTGTATATATTTAAAAATAACATATATGTTGGAGACAAACGCACATCCACGTACAGAGCTAAAATAATCCAATACAACAAAACCACAACAAGAGAATCAGCTCCTCTCTGTCACAACAACGCATTTGATTAGATTGGTGTTCATCCCCAGGATGACCTCAACACACTGTAAAGGACAAACCGGTTCATATACTGTATTTATTTATGAAGATAAATTAAGAAGCTAAAGAAACTGTTTTAGTTTATAGCTATAGTTTATGTGTGCGTGTTCAATACTTGCAAAATGTCAAAGTTTTCTTAACTGGAGCATTTTTTTTTTTTTTTTTTTTTTTTTTGCTGAATACTCAAAATAGTACAGAGTTCACACCGCTCGGAGGGTCCTCTGTCCTCCAGGTCACCTTGGAGAAGTGAACCAGTTTTGATTTGGCCAAAGCAAGAAAATAAGAAATAAAATGAGATGCAGAGGCCAAAAGAAATCAATATTTGAACTGGTCACTGGATTTTCTGTTCCACTGTCACTGTTTAGTTAAAATGGTAGGTACTCTCGACTAATCAGACAAAGCAACTAAATCTTAAAAACTTAATTCCCTCCATTAATTGACTACTTGTAATATTCATAACATCATCCCCACGCCCGCAGTTTCAAATTTTCCCTGCCTGTCGATAATATCTGTAGCTGAATATAGCGGCATGTTTGAGTCAGAGGTGATTACAGTCTCCTCTCCCATGGTCTTCACCACAGTCTGTTGTTGCTTTTGTTCTCTCGTGTGGTCTTTGCTGCGGCTGTGTTTAGCTACAATCGTGCAGGGAGCTCTGACAGGCTGCTCGCAGTGAAAATTGGAGAGCTCTGAGTGTATGTGTTAGCAGATGACTCATGCATGCAGCCATGGCTTTGTGTGTGTGTGTGTGTATGTGTTTTTTTTTACCATTGCTTTCTACAAGCTCTTTCTTTTCTACAGAATTAGCCCCAGAGTGGAGCAACAAGGTTGTTTCCATAGCAACACAGAAGCGAGTGACTGACAGTCAATGGTGTCAGTCGTCCGGCTGCCAAACCCGCAGAACGAGCTCCCACTTCATTATTCTAAATATTGAACCTTTTCTACGCCAAGTGGAGGTGAGAGTGTAGATCCACTGGAACTCACACGGCTCTATTGATGTGCAGCGGTCCCTTCTTCCAGGCAATCCTCATATTAAACCAGGAAAACAGAAGAGCCTTTTCTAGGAGCAGAGAGAAAATCCTCTGGCTATTTCCAGCCTCACATTTTTTTTTTTATCCAATCTTCCAATATGTGGTCAAAAGAAAACATGAATTTAGTGTGTTTCTAGCAACTACTGTTATGTGAACACAGTACTCCCAAAAGGGCATAGCAGGATTACGTAACACAAAGAGCGCCAGTAACCCTGAAATCATAGCATTTTATTGCCGCTTCTCCCTTAAGATGGCTTTCAAGTGACTTTGATGAATTAATTTGTCTCCTCAGTCCACACACACCATGTGGCGCTTTAGTCTGTTGCTCGGCTTTCTGGCACCTAATGGTGAGTGGCAGGAAACCACTGATGCTGCATCTAAACTGCTGGAAATAGAAAAATTAGTCTCTGTTACGTCTTTATGGTAAAACCTTTTTGTTCGCTCTTTTCCATTCAGGCTTTTTCATGCATCCATGAAAAGTCCAAAACCATCAGTGTGTGAGTTCATTTCTCAATACTTTTAATCTTTATAAATGTTAGAAATATTAAAAACATTTTGTTTTGATTCTCACGAGATGCTACATCATTTCCTAAAACAGTAAATAATGCTGCATTTGTTGGGGGACTGATGTTCAGCTGTGTGTTCTAGTATGAGTATTTACAGCTGCACAGCAGAGGCAGGATCTGTTAGCGATGCATACATCATTTCCCACACATAAACTGCTTATTTATAAAAAAACAAAATGTGCGTTGAGACTGTGTGTACCTGACACATACTTCAGACAAGTATACACGTTTTTCTAAAGCGATCTGAGGGTGATATGGGTATTAATAACGTGACACCACGATAAGCAGGGTGACATCATTTCATCGAAGATAAATCAGGTTTAGGATGTGACAGCACTCTGGCTAAGTTGGGTTAGATAAGGAGACTCACCAGGGGACTGGCATGAGTCATTTTTCATTTAAAAATTGACCTTACTCAAGATGAGTTATTAAAAAGTAAATAAAACCTGCTCGAAAAGGGTGCTAATCATATTTTATTTGCAGGTTGACTCGTTCGTGGGGGGCAGAATGAACCAGCGCCACGTACCTCCATAAGAGAGGTACATTAAAATCTGTTCCTGTTCCTATAGAGTGGGCTGATGTTCAATACTAAAAAGGTCTAATGGAGAGTTAGACTGAGGCATTCAATACTAAAAGGCCTAATGGAGATACACAATTGAATACGGTTGAGACATACATTATATTTATATTGTGGCTGATTCATTTAATACGAAGGTTTAATAAAGGTCACAGAGTGGTTTGGTTTGAGTTAGGGAAAATATCACAATTTGAACTGAAATATCTACTTTGTTAGGGGATTAAGGGAGATTTATCATCATGGTTACAAAAGTAAACACCTAAGGAATGATCGTGGTCATGGTGAAAAGATATAATGACATCACATAACTTCCTGCTTTGCTGCCGATGTACCAGAGTCATAATTATTCCAACCTCTAGCTGGCTTTGTCCAGGCACCAAGCGGCAACCTCTGTGGCTGTAAAGTGCCGAAAACTGGCTGGCTACAGAACGAGTCAGCCTCCATAAGCCCCCATGTTAAAATGTCCAACTTCACAGCAGAAATAAACATGTTTACAGCCTGGTACAAGAATGGTCTCTATAGTTAATTTCCCCGTTAATGACAACTGTATTAAAGGAAAACTATGGTTGGCGTCATAGAAACTATGTTGTGTAGAATGAGTGGTAAAACAGATTGAGGTATTGATATGGTATGGGTTATGGGCGTGTGGCTAACTGTGGGAGTGGAAATTTATGAAACTGTGCATGAACATCTTTAGATAGAGACTGCCGGTGCATATTTCTCCCATTGTGCGCTCATAGGGTTTTATTCATCCGGCAGCAGCAGGACGGTGTATGTGGGCTCGACTGAGAATAAACTCGATGTGTGTGTTCATGGTAATGAAGAAACATGTCACCCATTGCAACATTGTGGCTCACTGATGAACAATGGAGCTCTGTGGCACAGAGGAATCAGGCTCACAGACAGAGACAGACAGTGCTTGTTAGCAACATCAGTTCATTGTTGGTTTTGTTCTTTTCATTGGATTTGTCAACAATAAGAAGAATACAAAATATCACAAGACTAACTAAGCCCTCAAACCACTTTTTTAAAGATAATAACCAGTATATATGAGTATTTAGTATTGTTGTTGATCAGTTCAGGTCCAAATCTTAACAATAATTCAAAGCTACCTCCCTCTACTGGTTGAAAGTCAGCTATTGTATTTGAATCTCGTTATTGGCTGATTTTGGAGGCAGGTGATGTACAGTGGCAGCTTTCATTACCAACCAAGGCCACACCCCCTACAGTGATTGTCCTATTGTAGTTTGCTAGCAGAGAGGGAGCTAGCAGAATTTGGTGGTTTGGTTACACTTTAACAACAATACCTCCTGAGACGTTTTCATAGAGGATCCACTGTAGACTCGGTGGAGCTGTGGCTGTTGATGCTAAGAAAATGACTGTTTTGATATAAACACGACAACAGTGTTAACTTGAGCATGAAACAGGCCATGACTGTGGAATAAAGTGGTTCTGCACAGACGTGTCGTCTCACTGACCATATTGCAAGATGAGCCCATCTACAGTAAACAGTAAGATTACAGTGCACAGTGTAGTGAGCCGAAAGCTGAAGACAACAGCAGATGTCAACAAAAAGTGCGTTGTTTTGCCCTCTCAGCACTTCCACCTCATGACCTAAGTACACCTCTGGATGTTTTCGGAGCTCTGCTGATGTAACACTTCAAACAGCGTGGAAGTGATGGAGCAACTGTTACCGTTGACGTCACAGAGTGCTGCTGTATGCATTTGCAATGCCACGTTCCACTTACAATGAAGTGCACAATGTTGGCTGCAGAGAGGCGTGTCTAATGTGTCATGAAATAGAAAAACCTCTATTGCCACGGAACTCCTGTAACAACCTCCAGTACATCTGGGACTGTTGTGTTAGGCAGTGGCTCTACTACTTCAACAAGACATGACTGTAACTGGACAAGGTGACAGAGCAAAGGAGATGAGTCGTACAGCTTTGTATTTGAAATAGTTGTGTATCCGTTGTATCTAAGTGTAGTCAATTCCCAGATAAGCCTCCAGCCTCAGCTCAGCCTCCACAGATAGACTGAGGAACTTACATGTAATTCCCTCTGAGGTTTTCGAGCAGGTTGCTCTGCACAAAGCCTTAAGGCAGTATTATGTAATCCACCAGCTGGATCATTGGTGGATTGCTGAGAGCCTATAGGGGAGCCACATCATGTCCTGACCTGAACTATCTCTGGAACCTCCTTTAAATGAGCCAATTTCACGTAAACAATAGTGTTTTGACCAGTTTAAGCGTCAGAACTGATTTACCAACATTGCACCATTGACTCCCATTTAAATACTGTCAGATAACAGGAATACTCAACTCTAAAAAAAATCAAGTTCCTTACAAACATTTTAGTGTTCGCCAGCCCCTCTAAAGCTCACAAAATACCTTGTGTGCTGTCTGGTCCTGAGCAGGTCGTGTACGATGGGTTTTAGAAATTGGATTTTTTTTGTGGCCCAATGACTAATGGAGATATAGAACTGAATGCGGTTGAGACATGCAGTACATTTATATTGTGGCTGACGATGTACCAGAGTCATAATTGCTTCCATAAGCCCACATGTTGTTACAATTGTACTATGGGGTTTAGAAATTGGATTTTTTTGTGGCCCAATGCAGCTGAAAACAGATAAGAGCGGTGGAAGTGAACCAATCAGTTAAGTTGTGGTCTGTAAAATCAAAACAATATTTTCATCTTAATAACTGTTATTTAACATAGACTCTTTCGGTTACATTTAGCTGACGCTTTTATCCAAAGCGACTTACAGGGAGCAATTTGGGATTCAGTATCTTGCAGGACACTTCGACATGCAGACTGGAGGAGCTGGGGATCGAACCACCGATCATCTGATTAGTGGACGACCCGCTCTACCTCCTGAGCCACAGCCGCCCAGTTAATGTTATGGCCAACAGTTTGAATCATTTTCTTAGAAATGATGTTTGTCTGTCAGTTTGACATGTTGGACGGTTCTACTGTAAGTACTACAATACCCATGAGCCTTGACTGCTGTTGCCTTGGAGAAGAATCCAATCAAAGGTGTAAATAAAAAGCAAATTCAGAACATTTCGCAGGTGCCGTGCAGAACACGACACCTAAAACACATGTAAAACATCTAAAACTGAGGAGATTTAAGCTGCATATTATAGTCTGCTCTTGTGTGAATCCTTGAGTTACAACGGCCAAGAACAAAAACCATGTTCAGCACAGGAAATAAGTGTTAGTAGGATGAATTCATTGCTGGGTTTAATATTTCCTTGGGATTTCGTAACAATAATAAAAAATAAAATATTGCCATCCTTGTCCTTTAAGATGTGTTCGTCCTGCCCTCAGTCTGTTCATCCTCCCTGCTGCAGCCATGTTGGGAAAAACAGCCAAGATGACAACATGTTCTCTGTAATTGAGTCATTTATCATTTATCATACCTTGATGTCAATGACATCACCTAACACACACCATTTCCTTCAAGGCTGTCAAAAGGGAAATGTTTGTTGCAAAAAGAAATGTCACTTCAAGCCTCAGCATGCTGACTTGATCCCATCCTCACCATCTGTTTTAAGAGAGTATTAAATTGCTTAGAGGATGAAATGCTGGCGATTGTGAACCCCTCCCTGCACACTGCCGTGACACCCATGGCTCAGAGAACAGCTGTTGTTAAACCTCTCCTAAATAGATGCAACCTCGACCCCATAATACTTAACAAACTTGAATTAAGTTTAAAATCCTTACGTTGTAATTACAATCAGAAAATAATTTAAGCAGCTCATTTCTTGTGTAATCTGTTCAGTATTTTAGTGAAGCAGTGCAGACATGTCTCAGTCTGGCTTTCACACTCAGCACAGCACTGAACCAGCTTCAGAATACAAATGGATGACAAGAAACTGACTTTGATTAGTGTTGATTTTGATCTAGTTTTATTCTTTTAGTTATTTGATTATTGTTAGTTTTAGTCTAATTCTCATTGTGTTATTCTTTTGTCTTCAAAGCTTTCTTTCTCTCAGTAAGTCACACTCCATAAAATTAGCTGTGGATGTTCATCTGGCCAAAATTCCCACTCGAACACGAGTAATATCAAACACAGACTACTATTAAATAAACATTAATGCTCCCACAAGGATGAAACCTTTCAAATTTGGAGACACTTTTTCATCTTTACACAAAATGATTTCTACACGTAATGTAATATAATTTGATGATGAGCATATTCACATTACATGGGGCGCTGAAACATCGATTGACCGAAAATAAATGTAAATAAACAATTCTGATCATTTCTTAATCATTCAAGTTATTTATAAAGCTATTTTCTAATAATTCCTCTTCTTTATGTGAATATTTTTCTCTGTTTTATATAATTGTTGAACATTTTTTGGTTTTGGACTGAGCAGTTTCGGCTCAATAAACTTTGAGAGAAGATAAATCAAAAACATTTTCGACAGACAATACTTCAAATAGTAAAGCACATCCTACTTAATGACCCCATGGTTTTCCTCTAGGACCACACACAGGGTAGACTTAACAAAGTTGCATATGTTGTCATACTTGTCAAATAAATTGCTTTTAAAGGAAAAATAAAGGGCTGATATTTGCACAATTCACCCCAGGAGATAGCAGCACATTTAACTACACAGCCATTATTTTGCTCAAATGTTGGGACAATATGATGACTCACAGCTTTTATGTTCACCCTCATTAAAGACCTCATTATTGTCCCTTATACACCTTTTATATTAATATACAATGAAGGCTAAAATATATTTCATTTCAGCTAGATAATCATAATCATGATCCCACAGTAGATTCGCTCTTTTTGACCTTGGTGCGTTATCCTTTTCTCCAAGTGCTCATCAAGACAGAGATAACTTAATTATTCTCTGTATGGCTGCTTCATGGTGACACACACAGGCATACACTTGTCCCTCTCTCCCCTGTAATATAAATCAGCTTTCAAACCCATTTTTCAAGGTCAGACAGGTAGTGTGGCATTATGGACTATATCGTGAGCTGAACTGCTTTGCATTCAGTTCATCTGCCACAAACATATGACTCATCATTTGAATTATGGGCACCTTGTGTGAACAACGACGCCTGACACTTTGGAGCAGCAGCAGACCGGAAAAGCTTCTGCAAAAGTGTCTATGTGTAATGCTGTAGGAGGGAAAGGAGGACACTGCACACTTTTGAAGGTCATTGCACTTCCAAAAATGGGGCCTCTCCAGAGCTGACATTAATTAAGGCGCCTGTTTTAGAGACATCAGTGTGAGCCGCTGCTGGAAAGAGTGGTGATTCTCGATTCTTTACATTCCAGTGTGACAGTTAGGCTACAAATCATGAACCAACAACGGACTGCCACGCTGTAAATTAGAGAGAAAGTAAACCCCGGGAACACGCTTCATTTTTTCAGAAACAGATGAAAGAAATGCTGAATGAGAGATTGAGTTACAGAAGCTAGCAGAACAGTGGCTACCTCAGCAAAACAGACCCAAATTTTCAGCCAAATCTAAGCAAATCCTGATAACATTTATTTTCTCAGACTTGACAAAGCTTATCCAGAGCCACAGAACACATTATACAAATGTTTTCACAGGCAGAACATGATGTAAAATCCATTGAAGCAGTAATATTGGTTACATAAAATGTGTGTGTGTCTCGCTGAAGCAGGATAATGGCTTGTAGCACATGACTAGAGGACTCTAGTTGTAAGTCCTGGTCCTGTCTGTGCGGAGTTTGCATGTTCTCTTCATATTTGCATGGTTTGCTTCTGGGTACTCTGCCTTCCTCCCACAGCTGTGGTGAGCTGTGAGACTCTAAAACGTTCATGACTGTGAGTATATCTCAACCCTGTGATGGACTATCCGGAGTGTTTTCTGCACTCTCTGAAGTACATGCCCGGACAGCATTAACACTCCTGTTATAGGAGGCTGAAATGATTGAACACCTTCCTGTACATCTGTACAGCACAACTCCATTAAATTCTTTCAGAGCTGAATGGGCAATATAACTGATGTTAGCAATCTGACAGCCCAGGAAGGTTTATTATTATATTTACTATTATATTTTTGTGTTAAATAATCTGATAAGAGTCTACAGCTATGCTGGCTGCTCTGTGAGGCTGTACTTAGGCACAGCAGTGCTTTTTCTAACTAACACTAAACCCAAAGTACAACTGAGGCTAATGGGAATGGAGATATTTGGTCCTAAACAGCAAAGCTATTACAATTCAAGGTCTGTAACAGAGTTCACAACAATCTGTCCAGTTGTCAAGACATATCACAAAAGAAAAACACTGCCAACCTTCATGGTGGCACTAACCAAAATCAATAGGATTCATCCTCTGGGAACATGAACGTTGGTATAAAATTCACAGAAATGCATCGAGCCTAAAGTGAAACTCAGATTGCCATCGTCAGAGTCACGTAACTGTGGATAACCCTAACTCTGAACACACCGAGGCAGAAGTCTCACATTAACAGCTAGATATGGAAATTATCATCTCTTTTGACCACGAAAGTAGCATAATCATAATCAATACAGCAGAACCAGTTATGCACATACTTATTTCTTGTCAAAAACTGGTGCCCCAATTACCCACAACTAGACTGCCAACAGTTGAGTCAGATTTGGGTGGGTTATGCTAATAGCAGCTAATGTAGCCTCGAGCCGCTTTGCAGAGATAAGGAGTGGGCTACAGAGGTCTGGTTAGCTCACTTCTTTCTAACTCCCCACCTCCAGATTTTTATTTCCAAACTTGTAGTCTTCAAACCCAACCAACACACACTCGAGAAATGAAATCACTTGATGAAGGAGCAGAGAAGTATATGTTAGCTACATTAGTAATTGATTACTACTTTTTAGCCAAGGTGAACTGATGTGAAATCTAATATTTGGCACAACTGAGATGACTGCATTCAATGTACTTCCTTACAGATAATATACTATTATTTAACATTATATTATAACCCAAATAAAAGTAACACAATCTTCTAATATTTAGGGGAAACTAGTTTTATTCTGATGGCTTCATGGCACAAAACAAAGTTCACTGCAGTGGGCAAGGTCGCATCAGTTCATACCATTATTGTTTCGTAGTTGGAGGATGGCATGTAAATCCAATACTGCAGGCTCAACAATTGCCAGTGGTGGCGGAGGGGTAGTAACTGAGGCTGCCCTCTGTGGTAATCCCTGCGAGACACTCTGATTAAGGGATTACTGCTGCAACTAATTTCAAAAGCTGGGATAGCCCAGACCAGAGCTCAGAGACAAAAGAGGAGAGGAAGTTGTATAGATGACTCGACTGAAAAAAAGCTGCCAAAATAAGAAGGATCAGATGGATGAAGTACCAAAAACATGTTGAAGATAAGCACTGGTCAGTCTCACAATTGCACTACCAGGCCCGTGTTTTTCTAAGACAAGATGCCTCAAAGTCACAGAAAAACCCTTAAAAGAAAAGCGAAGGCTGACACATCTTCAAACAGCTTCAATTTTCAGAGGTGCTCTAGAAAGCCACTCAGTTACTTCCCAGAAGCCTCGGAGGATGTATATCTCTGGGGGGAACCAAATCTCCTGGCTTCATATTGCTCTGATTAAACAGTGAAAAGCCAGTAGACAGACAGATGGTAGCGTGAAAAACTAGGACTTTCCATGCAAACGCACTTCCTGTGCTGGAGCGTGTGTCAGCTTTCATTTAAAGCTTGGCCTCTGCTCACAGCAATGCTTTTTCATAAGGAGATGTGGTTATCGCACGAGTGACGGATGTGTCTGATGTTGTTTTACATCCACCGAATGTGATGAGAGCCGTAGCCATTGTCTTTGAAACTAGTTCAGCTCAAAAAGGAGGTCACTTCATTCTGAGACAGTACATGTGGGACTTCAGTGGATGGTCTGATTTGTCTGCTGTAAAGTGACAAAAACCGTCTAACATTTGCTCACTGCAGATAAAATCCATTTCGAGGTCTGTGCTGCGGCTTTATTCGGGATCACTGCTGTGATTCACGCACACAGCACATTCCTCCGTGGCATTACAAAACCTTGCCATTGAAGCATCTGCTGTGTGTAGTCTAGCTGTGACCTCTGATGTTCTAATTAAAGCAAAAAAGGGGAACTCAAGAGCCGGCTCCATTAATACAGCTTCTTTCCTGCAGGTTGAAGGCTAATGGACCTCATTCAATAAATGAAAAGCTTAGGGCGCCCTACAATTAACCCACAATGTTGGAAACCTTTGTTGCACGTCATTCCCCTAATTTCCTGTCATGTTTCTACTGTGGACTCTCTAGTAAAGGCACAAATGTCCCCAAAAAAATACTTTAACACCTTTAATACTTTAACTTTCACACCATCCCCCTCTCAGCGCAGCCGAAAACGATGAAAACCCTCACCGCTTCCAACCTGCAAATATTGCCAATTGTTGACAATTTCCATTTGAGCAAGAACTGTTATATAAAGCTCAACAAAATCCATCATGGCCAGCATTCATGCACAATCTAATCTGTAGCACTTTTCTAACTTATGGAGGGTAATTACATCCTCAGACTCTGCCCGGAGGCCTGGAGGCAGAGTTTGAGGCGTGGGACGACGTCAAGCTGGTAATCAGCCACGAGAAGCTACTGCCAGACTCTCTGATCCTCCGCTGGACAGACAGAGAGTCTGCTGGAGCATTTCACAGAGTAACTAGAGGCATGTTTACGGCCATTCGAGAGAGTCAGTGTGTACCTGTGTTGTAGTTGAGCTGGTCTTTTAACAAGAGGTTCACCGGTGTGTATTTGTGGAGGAGTATTAGGCAAACATTACAGTTCGTCAACCCTAAATACCGTGTTAAGCTCTGAGTACAGAACAGTTGTCAGCGGGTCGATGTCATTAAGTTCAGCATATGAACAAATTAGTTTTCGGATTAGTTTCTATGACCTTACATTTGTTCTTGGTGCGTTATTATTATACTGTGGCTCCTTTTTCATTGAAGGCAGACTTTTTTTTAGCCTTCTCTCTTTAATAGCGTTAGCTCTGGTCGACCATTTGGATCGGCGGGTCTATTCAGATCATGTCTTTTCTTTCTTAGAAATATATTTATGCACTTGGGGTTCAGGTAGGTCTTCCACGGACAAAATTAGTATTAGTGTGCCCTTGCAGCTATGAATGCAGAGAGTACAATTTGAGCTTTATTCAGGATTCTCCATTGAAGACATTTTCTCCTCCTTGCAAAACTTTCTAAAAGTCACTCTGCTTGCACCTTGAGCAGTCTTCATATTAACAACTGCTCCTGAGGGACAAGATGATTTGTGAATAACTTCACTAATTTGTTCTCCCACACAGGATCATTTGTGGTCACAACAGAAACATAAATAATGACAAAGTAGTCCACAAGTGGGGCAAGAGTAATATTCCAGGGGGATGTGAGTGATTTTCCTCTGTAACTAAGGCACATTAGCCGGCTCCAAATTACAAAAAATGCTTCATAAGAGACAACACAGTCCCCAGACTGCTCCTCATAAAACCAAAAATGTAGGACTGGATGTGTATTCTTTCATTACACGAGCTGCCAGCTATATGTAACCTTAATTATAGCACAACAAAATCAACAACTACAACAAGTGTGCTAAAAAAACAGTAGGTATTTTGGGCTGTGATTATGGGGCAGAAGGACAAGGGGAGGATTAAAATCACTACATAGAACACACACAATTCAAAAAGCACCATATCTCCCACAGAGGAATAAATCACTTATCCCTCTTTTATTTAATTTCCATCCATTGTTATGTATTTCATAATTAATCAGCGTTTCTGTTTGTCACCAGATCTAATGCTGTCAAAGTGCTCCAAATGTATTAATCGCTCATTAACTAATTAAACTGTCTTTATTCTGTACAGTTTGCTCTGTGATACTACAAATGAAATGGTCACTCAATTTGAAAATGCACCAGCTACCTGTGAATACAGCCCCTGGAGTGTAGGAGTGATAAGAGTGTGTGGGCAGGTGGACATTAACGCTGCTACATGCTCCTGTATTGGCAGTATTTCCTCTCTCCTGTGCAGCATCCTACTTCCGCTGGATGGCCTCAGGGAAGTCCTCATTAATAAAGCCCTTGAGGGGTTTGCTTGTTCCAAACAAAGCAAGTTCAACCTTGAATTAAAGGACAGGTGTAATACTGTTTCAGCAGTCACTGAATGTTGACATGGTTGATCATCTTCATAAAATACTGTGTGGCAGGTTGTGCGGGAGATACACGGCTATACTGACTAGAATACTATACTATAGAATCTACTGAATAGATCCACATTGATCCATTAATTAGGCAATGCCAAAATTTCCTCCTAAAAACTCAATAAATACTTTAGTATACTTTAGATTTAGTGGATATACTGGCCTTAATAGATGCTGTAAAGTCTAACACATACGTCATAACATTTGGCTACCACAACAGAAATGACACTCTAGCCATTATTTCCTTGTCTTGTCTTGTTTGTGTATAAAATGTCTGAATTGTGAAAAATAAATAAAGGTAGGCAATTCCTTGTTTTGTCCAACTTATAGTCCAAAACCTAAAGATATTCAGATTACTATTGGATATAAGAATGTAAAGCAGAATCACTAAAAATCAGAGATGGTTTGGATTTTGTTGCTTGATAAATGACAGAAACAGTTGATCGGTTATCAAAATACCTGCTGATTAATCTTCTATTGATCAGATAATTGGTAAACTGATAAAAACGCATAAAAGGTATGTTCAATTGCAGCTTTGATGTTATCCTGCATTGAATTTCCAGTGTCAGAATGTGTGTTTTAATTGGCAAAATCATCAATAAGTCATTTTATTATTATTGTTATCAACAAAATCACGTTTTATCTAGGAGGAAAAACGTGGGGTACAAGAACAGATCTACCTGTAACAGGTGATTTTCTGCTGAGATGAGATTTGTCATCATGTACATACTGCACTCTACACATCCACCTCAGCTCCATCAGTACAACAACATGGTCACTGGTGATGTCGCAATTTTACAGTCTGTCGTTTATCCTTTAATAAATCCGTCACCAGCAGCTCCTCTCACACCACCTACTCGTCTAATTGTGTCTGTGTGAGTGTGTGTGTACATACTTGAATGTGTCATGTGTGCCGAAGGAAGCCGGATCTACCCCCTAGTTCTTTACAGCTGCGGGAGACATTTCTGTTTAATGAGGTCTAGAAAGGCTCTCCCTTCAATTACTATCTATCAGCGCTCAGTGTGTGTGTGTGTGTGTGTGTGTGTCAAGGGTCATTTAACTCCCCCTCTTAGTCTTCTTCAAGTCATCATCTATTCATCAGCAGTCAGTACAAACATGCAGTGGTGTCAGGCTACTGTGAATTTACTTTATTCTGGATGAACAAAATCGTGCCTCAGATTTAGTGTATATGTTTTGGAATAAATAATGATGTTATCAGTCTTTTAAGGGCTGATACTGATTACTAATGTAACGTAACATAATGGCTCACCAAAAGCCAATTGGTTTCTTGGCAGTGATCCCCAGTTGGACTCAAACCAGGCGGCTTAAAGCTCTACACCACTGGGACACCTGCTGTTAAATGAACTTAAAGGAGCCCTGTGGAGTAGTAAACAAACAAAAGTTATGTTTATATTCACCGTTTTTTTAAAGCATGCGTTGTTCACATACATGTTTGTTGCTAACAGTCTTCTTTTTCACTGGTTTGTTGGCTAATTGCTACATTTGTTAGCGGCACCAACTGTCCAATGACAGATTGCTGCTCCAGCAGTCAAAAATCCACCTTAAGGTACCTTTAACTCACCTGACAACTACCTAACAGGAGGCAAGGTCACAGTTACAGCAGTCGATCTGGTCTTATAATAGTAACACAAGAGTTCTTCTGTGCTCTATTGGCTTTGCAATTACAAAAGTGTATGAAAAGCTGCACAGCTCACATTGTTAGCCTAGATGCTATCACAGGGTTTAGGTTCTGTTGCAAGCCCTAAGTTCCCACTACTGCCTGCAGACTGAATTTTTATTGATGAAAAAACAATATAATGTGAAGTATCCTTTAAAAAGTAACCAAAGTTCTTTCCTTAGTAACATCCAACAAAATCTAAACCATTGTTGTGTTAATTTATTACTTCTAAAGACTCGTGACAGGAAGAAACTCAGTCTTAAACAATAAAAACCCACAGGACTTTGCCAGCTAAAAAAGGCCAATTACTTCTAACTGTCCTCTGGGCCTTTTAGAGGTGTTAAGAAAAAGCGAAGCCAGTTTCAAGCTAGTCAAAGTGAATTTTGAAGTGAGTCCGTCTCAAAGCTCTAGCCTGAAAGTGGCTGAGTGAAAATACCGTCAGGTAGTACCAAGCTAGCAAGAGATGCATGAGGTGGCGGCTCACCATTGGTGCCATGTAGGCAGATTTCTCTGCCTTTATTTAACAATAATGGAGACTTATGAGTGTATAATGATTTCACAGACCAGAGATTTATGATTTTTGCTTTCCATTTCTCACAAAGTCTCTGTTTGTTGATGGAGCAGTCAATAGCAAAGCTCAAAAGAGACATTTAGCATTAGCAAACTGTTAAAACCAAGCAGCAACCTCCGTGTCTGTGAAGTAAAGCCAATGCGGAAGTGCCAAAAACTGCAGTTCCTCTAATGGCCACTTGAGGCTGGCTACAGAATGAGTCAATCCCCATGGCCCTCATGTTAAAATGTCTAACTTCACAGCAGAAATAAACATGTTTACAGCCTGGTACAAAAAACTGTTTTGGTCTCTATAGCTAATTTCCCCGTTCATGACAACTGTACTGAGGGTGAATTTTTCTTTTAACTCATTTAACTTTTATTAGGGTTTAAAGTTATGCAATAACAGTGTAGTTGCTTTGATTGACGGGTGGGTGCCCTTACATATGACTTGTTTGAGCACAAAGGCTTCATTTAGCCCACCTCAGGTCCACCAATGGTCCACGTCTTTGCCGATTTTTAGATTAGCCGGGAGGCAACAAAGGACTGCCAAGATGGCGATGGCCAGAACCACCACAATCTGAGCTTCAAAATGACTCTTCAGAAACCTGTGGGCAACGTCACAGATACAACGTCCATTCTTTATACTGTCTATGGATAAAATTGGACAAAATATAATTGTAAGTTTAAGTTTTGTAGATTTTGTAGAACATTTATTTAAATGGCATTTGACGTTTCATGATCCACTGGATTTCTTTCAAATAAGGTACCACTGCAGTAATGACCACTTGTCTGCTCCTGCATACTACCTGGATTCATCTATATGTCTATACTTGTTTTACTCGCACAGCAGAATGATTTAAGTCATACTTAGACATAAACCCTACACACACACACACACACACACACACACCAAACCACAGTGTTCAGGGGGAGTAGACTGCATCCTCTTCTTTTCAGATGTGACTCCCAGCTGCCTGGAGGAAAACGGATTAAAACCTAACTGGCGTCATTTTAACACACACACATATAAGCTCTACATCCCCAAAGTCGTTCTAGCACACCAAGTGCTTCACCCGCCCCCTATTAATACACACACTCACACAGAGGGGATCTCTCTTCTTGCAGAAGTCTATTATTAGCTGTTCAACCCAGAGACAAACTAATGACACGTTGGAATGAATCACCAGAGCTGCTGCCTCCAACTATCATTACACTCAAGGCAAAGCTACAGTAGACAGCCATGTAGGATGCTGGCCACCACACAAATACACACACTCACACACACGCACACACACACACACACACACACACGCACTCTCACTCATACCTTCAGTCTGCTTCAAGAAGTGCAGCGAAAGTTCTCATCCATGAACCTCTGAGGCCCACGTGTCTGCAGGTTTCCATTCCAACACTGATTCAAACAACACTCCTTTATCTGATGTGCAGGACCCATCGTTTTATTTATATTACCTTCTACTACCAACATCACTGCCATGTTTCTTTTTTATAGTATTGAGTAGTTTTTTGGGTCCAACCTGTGGTTTTTATTTTAACATGTAAGAGGCGCCGCAGCTCCACTCAGCTCTATCTTTCAGCTCATTGTTTTGGTTTTACTTACTCCACTGTTTTGTGTCGGTCTTGCTGTACTCATCGTCAGCATTTCCAGCAGGGACGCATCTATCCGATACTCACCTTGTTTGGTGGATCAGGTATCGGCCAAAGGGCCCCATCCCATATAATACAGATGGCTTGTTTATGTTATAAAACCTGCGTTTCTGCTTTCACTTCTATCCATTTCTGTCACAGCAAGCTTCTGAATCAGTTTTCACCATTACGGTAATACCTTGCCTCGTGTTACCTTACGTAAAAATGATCTGTGTGAGCTTTAGGCAGTGAGGTACAAACACTTTACATTTGAGAAGGGTATTTGTATTTCATAGGTTGTCTTTGTTGCCAGATATTGATAACAAATTGGTATTTGGAGTGAAGTAGTTTCCAGCCCCAGCAGGCAGCTGTTTTCAGTGAAAAAGTTCTAAAAATTTAAATCCACTGAACACCAAACTGCAGACAGACAAAAGAAGTGACTAGCTACAGAACATAATGGAGCGTTTAGCAGCTAAATGCCGGAGCTGGCAGCGACCAAATCAGTAGTAAAAGGGAAGTGAATACTATACCTCATCAGGTGGACACACTCTGCTGTTTATCGATATATTATTGGTGTTGTTATTGGCTTTTTCTGCTTGCTCCAAAGCAGCCAAAATATCTAATACCATAGATCTAGGAGTGCCTCGGTGGCCTGGGGTTTACAGCTTGTCATTTCCCATCATATCTCCCTAATAAAAGGCAAAAATAAATAAATAATTATTTCTCAAGGAAATAAATATTTTAAAAAGTATCCATACTGAAACTTGGGCAACTAACATTTCTAATGATACCTAACTTCTTTGTTAGAACAACTTTGATCCTTCTCACTGATTTGACAGACATTAAAGGGATAGTTACACCAATATAAACAGTTTGACAATATCTCTTTAAATCATCTCACAGTATTTATTGCCATGTGTCCCAACTCTACTGAGCGGAAGTACGCAGCAAAATAACACAGAAAATCCAAAGCATTGGCTCTGGTGTTGTCTAAAGCACTGTTATCAAACTGCCAGTCTGACTGAAACATGGCTAGCCTGCTGCCTTCTGTATTCACACTGACTACAAAACACCATTATTACTCTGTGCAAGGACGCCTGGGTTGTCGTTACTATGACAACTGATGTATATGATGCAAAGAAATGTCAGATCAGACGTTGTCGCATGTTCACTCTCACTGGAGACTGTGAGCCCAAATGCACAAAGCTTTAGCTGGCAGCAGGCAATGATAATGGGAGCATAAGTGATACATTAGATCGAGTATCAGGTCTGAATGAGAGTTGATGCATGATCTGTGTTCCTGTAACTCTTGTATCAGGAAAGTGAGTCTGTGGGACTCCAACCAACAAACACCGCAGCAGCTCATTTTACTAAAACACTTTGAACCAGACAGCAATGAAATCTGTGAGATCAGCTGCTAAAGTAATGGAAACAAATCCTGCAGGTTCTTCCATGTTAACTGTGAAGTCAGTGTGTTGGTCCGTTCAATATACAGATCCAGTGTAAGACATCTCCACCAACTGGCCAGACTGAGATGAAATGAGCTGTGAACATTACAAGTCCTCCAAATTAAATGAGAAATAACTCATTGGTCCATGCCCTGAACCACAATCTGACGCCACTATCGACAGGATGACGTGACTTTTTAAAAAATAAAATAGTTTTCTGATCTTACTCTGCTATAGTTGGATTAGCCACAAATGAATTTACTTTAACATCATGGTTTGAGGTAAAATATCTACTTTGTTAAACCTGCAGTAATGATTATTCTATCGTAAGCAAGTTGTGAACACATTGACATATGATTGCCTTTAAGTTGCCATGGCAAAAAGTTGCTTATTTACAGATCCAGCAGTTTCGGTGCAACATTATCATTCATTTGGACTCTAATGTGTGTCCACCTGGTGAATCTAACGTCCCAGATTTCCTCTCTTTTGGCTCTGATCTATACCAACTCCAGAGGGAAGTATCTGGCTCTTCAGCTGCTAAATGCTCCATTATGTTCACTGGCTAGTCACTGACTGTGTCTGTCTGCTGTTTGGTGCTGAGCAGGTAGCGTACAGTGGGGTTTTTAGAGCTTTCTCCCTGAAAATAGCTGTCCGCTGTTGTTGACAACGATGGTATGAGAGCAGTGAACTAAAATAGTAAAGTTGTGGGCTGGACAGCTACACAGTGAGCTGAAACTCACTACAAAGTTCTATAAAACTGAGCTGAGCTGCAGATTAAGGTGCTAATTCACTATTTTATACATTGTTATTTAATACATACTGATTAGAGCTGCTTTAGGCGTAATGAAACATTGTACAATAATAACGGCTTGGTTCAGTAATAATTGCAACCATTCTTAAAAGAAACCAACGTTGATTGCTGGCTGGAGACGCTGGCTTCTGTGTTTTGACCCACCTATTCACCCTGACCTCTCCACACATCTAACCCTCTGCAGGATCTGTAATAATGTCCCACTACTTCCTCTTTTGCTCCCAACGGACAAGAGTCATAATTAATACGACTGTGTCCTTTTTGGCCATTTGCTGAAATGACTGATGCTTTATCTGGGTTTCTGGGACAGTGTGAGATATTCATGTTCCTCAGAAGATGATTCGTTGTGATTTTGGTGAAACTCTGACCAGTCCTGTAGGATCAATTACCCAGCACAAAAACTCTATCAGCTGTGTGTAAAAAACAACCAGAAATGAGTGCCCCTCTTGACCTTGTGAGCAGCTGGAAAAGCTAGCTCCTGGTAGAGTCTCTTAAGATAAACTGCTTGATGGAAAGGGGCCGGAGAGTGATTCATAGACTCCAGCAAGCCAAATATACTGTATAAGATTCTACTTTGGCCAGAAAACCGAAACAGAGGGATATTTTACAAAGCAAGTTAGGCGGTGAGCTGAAGTTATTTTGGCTAATAACCGTTTCACAAAGCCAGATTGGATGGACTCCATTTCAAACTCCGGCTTTCAGCCAAAAACTGACATTAGGAATCACACACCGATCTAACTTTTGTGCTTTGGAGAGCGATCCACTGAGAAATTACAATGCCCAGTCATCATGTAATCATGTTTTTGCCTTCTTTCAAGCTTTGTTCAACATCAAAAGTCTTGTAGTTGTCATGAAGCCCAGAGAGTTGTTTTCAGATCCTTACTAATTAAGCATTAAAGCCACCATCTAAAATATACCCCATTTCAAGTAAAAGTCCTGCATAGAAAGTATTTACTGCTAGATTTCCTCTTTCGTGGTGTTATATGATCTATATTATATTAGTGTAGCATCATTATTGTTGATGCATTGACATGTTCGCAACTGTCAATCGTAGTCGCTGGTTGAAGTGAGCTAATTTTAACAGCCTTATGTACTTAATCTTTAACATATTTTATAAATTGATCATTTGTTTTGTGTGTAAAATCTTTGTGATCTACATATACAGTAGCAGATATTTAAAAGTGACCTCAAAGTATGAGTAGTACGTTGATTGAGTACTTACATTCCACCGCTGGTAATTTCGCTGAGATCATATTGTTCAGCTCTATAATTTATGTGCACAGTGCAGGGAGGCAAAATGGTTGAAATCTTCTGTCATGGTGAGCATTTTCATATCACAGGAGCACTTAGTGAATATGGAGAAACAGGTTATAGGTAAAATAGTCACTGGGGAATGTTGATTTTTGCCGTGATTAAAATACCTGACAGACCTGTCCAATATGGTAGAAAATATAACATCTATGTCATCTCATGGTACATATCATCATATTGCTGTATTGTGAAGGCTCCAGATTCAAATTCCTGGATAGACTGGACTGCTCCATGTAACGAGACAGCAGGTGATGAGGGGGGACACTCACACCCACCCAGCTGACAGCTTAAACAAATTTCTAAGTCAGAGTGAAGTCACGCTTCAGCCCCCAGTTTTTAGGGTGAGGTTGCCAGGTTTGGTAGAGACATATCTCCCTGTAACTGGCAACCTGCACTATAGCCAGAGACTATGCACAGAAGTGTTGAACTGATTCATTTTCAAGTCTTTGTCAAGAAATAGTAGCAGCAGTAGTAACTCTTTTATATTTCTCTTTGTGTACTAATTAAATAAACAACATACAATGTCTGGTAGATGAGCCAGACTTGCGGTTTCCCCCGTCTTTATACTAAGAAAAGCTAACCACATCCTGGCTTCATCTCCTTACCGAACGTATAAACATTCTTCATTGATATTGATCTTCTCACCACACACTCTGAAAGGAAGCCAATAAGTAGAGTATTTCCCAAAATACTGAACTACTCCTTTAAGCTAAATGGGTGTCGGTTGTGCGCATGGACGTGTAAAGAAAACCGGATACAGCGATGGAGGCGGCTCCATTTACTCTTATGGAAGCTCCTCAGTGGAGCATGACGCCAAAAAAAGTTTGATTTCCAGGCATAAAATTACCTGGCTCTTCTTCTTATGCTTTCTTATTATGGGGGCCAATAGAACAATCTCACGAGGGACTTCCACCAGCCAAGCACAGCCCGGCCTCTAGCTTCTGGTTTTGCTCTCCACTCACTTAAATGGGGATTCAATGGGGCGAAGTGATTTAATCGTACATCTCTTCTAGACTCCCCAAATGTTATTGGATCAATGGATCAAGTTCTGATAGTGAAACGAGTCATTTTGCAGGGGTGTTGCTGTCATTCCCACGTTGGTCGCTGTGTTGTATAGTCAAAATTCAAAGCCCAGCGCTCTTCCTGAGGATTTGGTTGTACATGGATGTATAATATGACCTAGATATGGCATCGCCACTCAGCCTAGATTCCAATTTTGCCCAGTCCTCGCTTGCTATATTGCAGCAAAAAATTCCCCTTCGACCCAAAAATTATTTTATCCATGGAGCACCATTACGAAAAACACATCTGTAAAACTGTTGACAGGACACCTCCAAGTGCAAACTATGACTATAACTATGGATGTTTTATATTTCTAAAACTTTCCTCGAGCTGATAGAAGCAATTTAAAAATCTGTGACATGATCACAATGTAAAGTCTTTAGGCCGACTGCGCGTACTCAGTGGGACGCATAGCCAGGAAGTAAACCCAGGAAGTAAATGCTGGTGCAAACAGTTGGCGAGCATTGGATCTTCAGGTCTGCTGTCCTGTTCTATAATACATCCATGACACAGATAAAATGTGAGCACCTCCTCATTTAATATGCAACAACTACAGCTCCCATGAGTCTTAGACTCAGGTGTGCTATTTGAAAGTCATGGGAGTTGATAGATGCTAAAAAATATATTTAAACAAAGATATAAATTTACAATGAATCAATGAATGTACCAAATCTATCCTGATTTATCCATCAACAGTAAACAGGTGTGTGTGCGGGCGTGCTGTCAGCATAGACTTGGAGGGGGAGGGGAGAGGAAGCTGTGCAATATGTTGAGCGTTGAATCAAGCGTGGACATTGTGACAAAGACAATATGAATGTGTAGATCTTCTCCAACAGGTCTGAATGTGTGAACTGCTCTCCAGTGAAAACACCTGACAGCACTACTGGCTCCATGTGATCCGTCCTGCCACCAACATATGCTCTCCGTCGCTGCTGGAGTGCATCCTCACCTTCCATCTGAGATGTACATAATGTGCCTGCAGGGTCTGGCCGGTGAGAGTCATTTATTTGCGACATACATACATGCATGCAGCAGTCCCCTTGCCACTGAGTGCCCTAGATGAGTCCTTCCAACCCTGTTCTTCCCAGCACAGTTTCTGCACCTATTTTGGATTCAAAACCAGGCCAGGCAAGCAGAGCTCAGGGCAGAGCTCTCTCAGCCCGGACTCCTTTTTCACCATCAAGTTTGTCCACGTCGTACAAAAAACACTTGGTTCTTTCAGTGCCTGTCAAACTAAAAGCATGCATCCTCTCATCTGGACATGTTTCCTCGGGAATACCCTGAGATTAGGGAGGAGGGGGGGGCAGCACTTGATGCGCTTCATATCAAAACCCAGTTTGTTTCCATGAACTAGAATTATTTCGTATTTGCGTCAGTGTCTGAGGTTTTATTTTAAAGTGCAACAACCAGTCTAACGTTTGAGGCTAATAACGTAACCGGTGAGGCTATTTTTAGCCGGCACGAAGATGCGCTCAGCAGTGATGGCGATGGCTTCCTCCCCCTCCTACACCATGATGACGTCGTGCTGTTACGCAAATCCAGGGGTTCACCTTATGTGGACCTCCAGCAGCACCGTCGGCACAAATTTCTGCCGTGAAACAAAGAAGCAAACTCGGATATATAATAAAATAAATATAACACAACACATCCTCCCGGAGGCAGTGCCAGCTTTGAACTTCTGCTTTAGCTTCAAGTCCTTATAACGTTTCATTAAAGACACTTGTCTAAACTTGATGTTGGACACACCCAGCGTGGTATGAAGCAGGTAGCGGGCATCCTTGAGAGGCATCCCGGCTTTATCTGATGTGTGTGTGTGTGTGTGTGTGTGTGTGGACCCAGGAAGGGGTCGCAGCCCAGCTCACCTCCACATTAAGCTGCTACGGTGGAGTTCATTTCACACACACACACACACACTGGCGTTAAACACACAGAATTAAACAAGCATGCCATGACATGAAAGTGGACACTTAACTATTTGTAGAGGTGTTGGAGACACAGGTCGAGGCATTCCCCCTCCACCTCGTCCTCAGTCACCAGGTCCGACAAGGGGCGCATCGGCACCGGGTCGCTCTCCTGCAGAGGCATTCTCATCTCCCGAAGAAAGAGCTCCAGGAACCGTCGGAAGGTTTTCTCCTCTGCTGCAGAGCCGGCCATCATTTCTCATTCCTGGACAGACAGAGACAGCTCCGCCCGTCAGAACACTAACTTGCCGGGCTAAGAAGAGAAGAGTCAGTTGTCTTAGTTGGACTGTCAGTGCGCTACCAGACTACCTGAATGAATGTGGAGTACCGGAGGGAGCAGAGCCGTTGACTACCGGTGTGTCTGAAAACAGCGGACCAGACTGGACGAGTGGGACCGTGGCCGTCTACAATTATACTACTGGACTCGCTGTCAAGAAGCTGGACTGAGCCCCCATTCAGAGCCGAGCGGGAACGCGCATCGCGTTATCGGGGATTTCGGATGATCTGAGGGCGGTGACGTCAGACAGTACGCAACGGTTTTGCATATAGGTCGTGAACGCGCACGCAGCGCTGACGTCTGAGACCTTTTTGGAGACACGGAGAAGGTGGCCTGTTTTATGATGTGTGCAGCTCAGAATAAGAATAAAATGGTATTAAAATAGTTTTTATATCGTCTTAGTGACACGGCACATTCACAGTATTACATTTTATGACATAGAAAAACTTTATTCAAATGAAACAGTAGGCTACTAGAGGTACTTCTTTTCAGTATTTCCGTTTTATGCAACTATGTACTTTTGGTCCACCACATCTCAGCAAATATTATACTTTTTACTAAACTACATTTGTCAGACAGCTTAGTTACTAGTTCACATTTTTATATATATTCATTGTCCAGTGAAATAATTTGGTTACTTGGATTTTTTTTAATAAACTGAGGGATAAAGTGTTTCTTTCTTTAGTCAAACAAACTCCTTCTTTTTAATATAAATAAACAATTTAAAACCTGTCTTGGATTAGCTGTAAAATGCCTGAAAACAGGCTGTTTTTCTGAGCTCATGATGAGATGAATCATTAGAAATACATGTTCCTCACATGACAGTGATGCTACAAACATATCATAATCTTAAAGACCATGATATGCTGCTGTAGGTTATATAATATCTTTGAGACGGTTGTACAAATTCTAACATGATACAAAATAATCAATGCATTGATTGATAATGTAAATGATCATTAGCTGTAACCCTGATGTGCAGAACTGAACGCCCACCTTCAATCTGAATTTAGGACGTGTGCATATTGTGAGGCAATTTTCTATCCTAGCATGCCACATGGGGGTTACACGGGGTCAAGCATATGTCCTGAGGTTACTGTAGGGATAGTGTTAAATCTAAATCAGTGTTACCATGGTAACCGAGGTCAAAGGATAGAGCTGTCTCACTCCCTCGACACAAAAGGTAGGTACATAGCATGGAAGCCTCTACAGAGTCAGATAACACCCAGTCTGAACACAAAGGGTAAACATATTTCCTCGTTGGTAGACTATTGACCATTTAGAGACATGAGTAGTTGTGGCACTGTCCTGAGGGCATATAGACGAGACAAGAGAGGACAGCTTCTTCAGAATCGAGGCTGCATCATGTCATGACAACAGTATTAATAAATCTTCGATTCTCCTTGGCCAAGTTTCAAAAAAACCTTTCAGTATAAGACATCTTTGACTCCTGTACACGTTTTCTCCACTGCCTGAACTGACTATTGATGAATAAAATCCTCCACAACACACATGAACAGTATTTGTGTTCTAGTTTGGAGGCCAATCATGGTCTATTATGCAGCTTACACAAGTGTGATATGAAAATATGAAACCTGCAGTGCATATAAGCTGAAATAGAAGACATTCTGTGTCCAGCAGTATTCTTATATTTTGTTGTTTTATTGTTGTTTTAATGGGGGAGGAGTGGATGTAATTTTAAGATTGTATTTGTGTATATGAAAACATATCAGACACAAATTATTAAGTATTATAATATTTAATGCAAAGAATGTTATAAATCATAAAATATATCTAGAAGGGATCTTAATAACAGTCTGTCAGGTGTATGCACCCAGAATAGATCCTGTTACTATATAATGTGTGTGTACTTTCTTCGAGATGAACGTGGAACTTTTGGAGGTGACGCTGTCCTGATTACTTCAGTTGTTTTTGTTTAACCTCGTTTTTGTTTTCTGCAGGCAGAAACTAAACTCTGTAATACTTTAAGGACTGTATGTTTTATTCTTTGTATGAGGAGACTGCCAGGTATGGAGACCCAAATTGTTCAAAATCAAATATAAATATTAATATATAATATAAATTATAAATAAATCATACAAATAAATATACAGACAAAAATATAATACAGACAAAAATTGTCTTTAAAAGGACAATTAAATGATCATAAATTTGTCTAAACATCATGTTTTCTTTAATTATTTTAATGATCATTGTGTGGTAATGCAGTAGATGGTCTTGAAGACTCCGCACTGTGTATATTGTGTGTTTTTAAACTTTTATATCGATTTGTTATGATACATTTGGGGTCAGTGAAGTCCCTTTGAGAGACATGCATATCTCAGATCTTCTGGAGTGGCTAGCAATGACCTACATGCAACAGAAGCCTGCTGGTATATCAGAATTTTACTTGGGTATGATATATTTGAGGAAATGTTCTCCACCACTGCTGAGATACAAACCAGCGACCTTGATGATATAATCACATTAGATAGATAGATAGATAGATAGATAGATAGATAGATAGATAGACAGACAGATAGATAGATAGATAGATAGATAGATAGATAGATAGATAGATAGATAGATAGATACTTTATTGATCCTGAAGGAAATTCAAGCATCCAGTAGCAGCATGCAAACATACATTAAACATACATTAGGATTAACCTATAACACAGGTAGGTTAAAATTAACCTGAGATAAATCTAAATTTAAATATGTACAGAGAAATTAAACATTTGTAGCTAAATTAAAAATGTGCATAGGACATACAACAACTTATTTACAACAACAGTATAATGAATATATTTTTTATTTTTTTCACGTTGACCCAACAGTAAACAGTAAAAATGATATTACACATGAGTGCATCACAATAACAACAACAATCAAGATAAGAATTAAATAAATGATTGATGATGATTCTGTATTGAGTAGTTTTACTTATATTTTGCTAATAATACTTACTTTACTCAACCCACTTTACTTCACGTTGCAATGGAGTATTTTACAGTGTGTAATTGATATTTTTACTAGAGTAAATATACTTCTTTCTCCGGTGGATTAAATATAAAAAAAACACATTTAGCCATCAGAGGAACTGTAACGCAAATGTTGTACCTACTCGGACATTTTAGTTTATGAACCCGGATATGAGTGCGTCGTTGTTGTTATACCTGCGATCTGAGCATGAAGGAAGCAAACATGTCTCCTCCTGTGAGTGTGGGAGATCTGCTGCAGGCAGACCTCCAGGAGGACGCTGCTCACCGGGACGACGGCCTGTGTGTTGTCGGTATTTTCGGTAAGAGTAACATGCAGTCCGGACCGCCGAAAGAGTCCATCATCAACACCCTGGCGGACAAACACATCTTCACCCTGTTCGGCGGACCGGAGGACGGCACCGCGGACAGCCACATCCAGGCTTTCTACAACCAGGAGAGCCGGGTGCTGTACCTGCTGCTCTCCTCGGTGTGCGACAGCCGGCAGCTGCTGCGGGCCTGCCAGTCTCTGAGCGCCGGTACCGGCCACTCCGACGCCCACGACTTCTGGAAAGGCCTGGAGAGACAGCACTGCCTCCACCTGCTCTACATGTTCTCCGTGTGCCACGTCCTGCTGCTCGTCCACCCAAACCAGACCTTCGATGTGTCCTACGATCGGCTCTTCAGAGCCCTGGACGCCCTCCGACAGAAGGTCCTGCCTCTGATCCGAGCTGCCATCAAAGACTGCCCGGTGTCCAAAGAGTGGAAGGTGAACTGCCGGCCCTGCCCTCCCCGGCTGCTCTTCGTCTTCCAGATGAACGGCTCTCTCAAGGTCTGTGGTCAAGCAGCCGGGCAGCAGGCAACTGCCCTGGGGACACTCAGTGGCCCCTAACCCCCTACATTAAACTTACTTAAAGGTCCAGTGTGTAGGATTTAGTGGCACCCAGCAGTGAAGTTTGCAACTCTCCCACTTTTCACCGTCTCCTTTCCAAGCATTTAGGACAACCTCTGGCTGCAAAATTATATATCTAGATCAATGGCAGTTCAACATAGCGGACTTCGTGGAAGAGGACCCGCTCTTAGTGATCATACACTAATTAAAACATACTAATGAATAATATATCCAGTTCCTGCCAATAGATACTCCTAAATCTGACACACTGGGCCAAGTCAAATTATCATTATTACCTCATTTTAAAGCTCTGTCCTGTTTAGGTGCGTTGTGTCAAAGTTTATATTATTTATATAGTGTTTATACATGCGCAGCACATAGTCTTAAATACAATTGTTCATCATGTAGTCACTGAAAATGAATTGTCAATCATTTTTACAATTGATTAATCATTTCATTCATTCTTTTCTTTACCTTCTGTGGTAGTAAACTGAATGTCTAGCAGGTGTGGACTATTATTTGGACAAAATAAGCAATTTAAATATGTCAACTTCAGCTCTGGGAAATTGTGTCTTTAAAGACATTGAATTCAGTTTCCTACAAAAAGGTTTAAAGTGAAATTTAATTAATTAAAATCTAATAAAAGTGTTTTCTCTTGCCTGTCATAGGCAGTAATGTTGGTCATAAAGTGTTTTTGCATCTGATTGCAAGAGACGTTGTACACAAACTCTAACTTTAAATGAAACGTGCGATCGTTGTGCAGGAGGCTGTTTCATCCTTTTTTTGTGTAGCTCCAGTTGGCACCATCAGATCTGTATGAATCAGTGTCGCTTCAGCTAGCTACAGCCAGGAAGCTGATCATCTAATAATGGAGAAGAGTCGATTATAATAAAAACATTCAAGAATCGCTCATTGTTAACTGGTCAGCCCATCCATTTTAAGATAGACAGAGAAGATTAATAAAGCTACAAATCGGACAGACGTGAGAGTTGAATCACTCATTTCATTAAACTGTCTTTAAGAAAGTGCATTGTATGGGCCTGTGCAGTCACACAGTAATCAAGAGTTTGTGATTTTAACTGACATCTCTTTGTTTCTTATTCCAAAGGTTTCTGGAAATGGTTCAGAATCTGGAGGAAATCCCGACAAACCCAAAAAGCACTCTCCCAGAAGGCGGCTGCAACACGCCCTGGAGGACCAGATTTACCGCATCTTCCGTAAAAGCAGAGTCCTGACCAACCAAAGCAGCAACTGTTTGTTCACTGTTCCCGCCAACCAGGCGTTTGTTTACGTGATACCAACAGTAGAAGAGGACCCTGTGGGTGCCTTGCTTGGTCAGCTGCGGTCCAACTGCATCTTGAGTGAACCACCACAAGACACCACCACATCGGTGTCAGGGCCAAGACGTTACCAGCAGATGAGGCGTTCGGCTCGGCAGTGCGGCTTTGGAGAGCCAGGTAGTATGTCGATGGGCGGCCAGCTGGTGGACTGCAGCTTGAAGGAATTCTTATGGCAGCACGTCGAGCTGGTGCTGACCAAGAAAGGCTTTGATGACAGCGTCGGCCGCAACCCACAGCCTTCCCACTTCGAGCTTCCGACCTACTCCAAATGGGTCCAGGTTGCCTCCAGACTCCACCAAGTCCTAATTAGCAACACAGAAGAAGAAATAGCTGAGCTAGTCACAAAAGTGCAAGGCCAGCTGAAGGTTTTGGAGGGTTTTCTCGATGCTGACACAAAGTTCTCTGAGAACAGGTGCCAGAAGGCTCTGCCGCTGGCTCACAGCGCGTACCAGTCCAACCTTCCTCATAACTACACCACTACCGTGCACAAAAACCAGCTGGCGCAGGCTCTGCGGGTGTACAGCCAGCATGCCCGAGGCGTGGCTTTCCAGCGCTACGCTCTGCAGCTTCATGAGGACTGCTACAAGTTCTGGAGCAACGGCCACCAGCTGTGTGAGGAGCGAAGCCTGACTGACCAACACTGTGTACACAAGTTCCATCTGCTGCCTCAGCCAGGTGAACACTCGCTCCTATTTTCCTCTGCTGCGCTGCATCAGAGCTAATGAGGACAGAAACCTGTAGAATGTAAAGTACAAGGTGTATAATACAATAACTGTATGTATTAACAGTTACTGAGGGTTTAACACCGCAGGAAAGATGAACATCTCTTAGAAACGTCAGCAGAGAGTTGTGTACATGCATGGATACATATTTAGTTATATTCAAAAAGAGTCTGGATGAAATCAATAAATCTGCTTCATTCCTGTAGGAGAGAAGCCAGACATGGATCGCAACCCACCCATCTTGAACCACAACAGCAGGGGGCGCTCCACCAGCTCCTGTAACTGTGGCAGGAAACAGGCTCCTCGTGAGGATCCGTTTGACATCCAGGCTGCAAATCATGACTTCTACCAGGTCAGGATTCACACCACTACGCTCCTTCACAGCTCTGATAGTGCTAACATGACGCACCATACATACCATGTAGTCATCTTTGGTGCTAAGCTCTGGTGCTACTGCATTTCTATGAGATCACCTGTCAGTCAAAGGGTCCATGACTGTATTTGTTCTTAATGAAGGTGTTTACGGAGGCGGCATTTCTTTTTCTATAAAGCGTCAAGGTTTATTCATTTCATACTTGATACTTCCAGAGAAATTAAAAGCACACCCACAACATTATAAACAGAATAGAAAAATCATTTCATGGTTTTATTCGTTCATTCATTCAAACTTTACTTCTACAGTTCCAATGATGGCAGTTGTCTCTCTTTTGCATGGCACCCTGATGTCGTCATTGTGTTTTCCTTGTTTTTGTTGCGTGTGTTCTATAACGGTCCTTTTCCTGAATAGATGCTGGAGGAGAAATGCTGCGGGAAGTTGGAGAGGATCGAGTTTCCAGTGTTCCAGCCCAGCACTCCTGACCCAGCTCCAGCCTCCGACCAAGCTCAGAAACTCCCATGTGAGGTCACGGGGTCTGGTGACGCAGAGAGGCTAAAAGAACCAAGCACAGCTCAGAGCCACACACCTGGAGATACCAGCCTCAGCCTGGCTCTCAGTCTAGGCCAGTCCACAGACAGCCTGGGGCCCTACGGGGATGGAGAAGGAACCGATACTCAAGTTCAGCAAAAGAGGCCAAGCCTTGTTGACCGCCAGCCCTCCACTGTGGAGTACCTCCCGGGCATGATGCACTCTGGCTGCCCCAAGGGCCTGCTGCCTAAGTTTTCCAGCTGGTCGCTGGTCAAACTGGGTCCAGCCAAATCATACAACTGTCACACTGGTCTGGAACAGCCAGGCTTCCTACCCGGCTCTTCCTTCCTCTTGCCGTGGGACTTGGTGATTCGGTCTCGGTCGGAGGAGGACGCAGGACTGACAGAGCCTTTGGATGGAGGCACCTCCTCGTGGCCAGCCCCCAACAAGACCCTCGTGGGAAAGCGAGGGAGCACCGGAGGGCTCGGCAGGAGTCGCAGGAGGGATGACATGGCTCGGGTCTTTGTGGGGTTCGAGTATGAAGACAGCAGGGGAAGACGCTTCATTAGCTGCGGGCCTGATAAAATTGTGAAGGTTCTGGGGCCAGGAGGTGCAAAAGATCCCGCCACCAGGGTGCTAAACACAGACATGCCACTTTACATCCCTTCCCCTTCGCAGGGCCGTGGCCTGAAGCCTCATTTCGCCCAGCTGGCTCGCCTTTATGTTGTGGTGCCTGACGCCCCGCTTGAGGTTACCCTCAACCCACAGGTAAATTGAACGTGACTCCACTACACTTTTCAAAGATCACTGGTTAGTCAGACAGTCATCTTTTATAAACACTCCACCAGCTCAGTGTCTGGGAATTTAAATACATTTGTTAGTCAGAGGCAGTGGTGCTGTGGGCCAGTTTCTTTATTACAAAGCATCACATTTTCTGGAAGCTCAGTTGTTTACCGTCACCAAGTGGCAAATTTGAGATCTAGGTGTTAAAATAGAGAGGTTTATCATTCATCTAACAAATTCATCTTCTGCTTTATTCTCCGTATCTTAACTAACCCAGGATGACACCGTGACAGCTTCACAGCAGTTGATGTGTTAATTTTGGATGCAGTTGGTGACAGTGATGTTTTTCTACGGTTATAAGACAGACTTTAGCTCCGTTGGTGAACTTGTGTCCTTATACAAGCTCGTGCTGCACATCATATTTAGTTAAATAAGTTGCAACACAGGCAGTCCAAGAAATTACTGTTATGTAATCCTGAAGTTTGAGGTCTGCTTACAAGTCACAGAAAAAAGACGCTACTTTATAACTCCAGAACTTGCCTGAAAATTATCAGAATTTTAATTTTTCTTCAGTGTCAACTAAGGTAATCTGGTAATAGTTATCTGTACATTCAGGGCTACATTACAAACAGCAGCTGCTAATAGCTAACTCGGCATACTTTGATTGATGTCAGTTTGCCAAGATATAAACAAATATAGGCTCGACTGGGACTCTATGGCAGCAACAAACATCCTGCGTTGAGGTGTAGTTGTCTCAATTTAGTGTCTTTCTTACTTTTAATAAAGATGTATAAAATAATGTATTTTTTACTGAAAATACCATAATAATGCTTAAAATTCTGTGTTTTTTTTCTGATGTGTTTTCAGGTACAGCCTGGTTCTCCTCCCTGCCCAGTTTTCCATCCAGAGCAGACAGATTTAGTGTTGTCGCCTGACAGTCTTTGGGTGCTTCGTTTCCCGTATTCCTACTCAACAGATCGCGGCCCGTGTTACCCCCCCAAAGAGAACCAACCACTCAACAACTACAAGGTGCTGCGAGGCATCTTGAAGGCCACCACTGCTAACCCTCCACCACAGTGAACAGTACAGTAAAGTACGAAAGACTTCACCTTCCTGGACCTGGTCTTATTTATTTACACCTCCTGATAAAGGTTGAGAACATTTTGATTTTTTGATTTAGAGCTTAATTCAAACAAATTTACTGAACGCTTTCATGCTCCCCAGAGGAAGAACTCATTTTGTAATGCCGTCCAAACTTTGAAAATAGCCAAATCATCAGTAATACACGTTTCCTAACACTTCGTGAGCTGACATGGACAATGTAGCCTCTAGCAGCCATTAGCAGGGCTTTAATCTGTCAGTGTGCTTCTTCATAAGTGTTCGTCAGATGGTCAGACACCTTCAGAAAACCCCCTTTTCTTTCCGACGTCGGATTAGGGATGAGTGCTGTGTCTGACAATTTATGTAATTTTCCCAAACCGACATTCACACCCACTTCACGCCACAATTGGCCAGCTGTGCGGAGGCGAGAAAACAAGCAGGATGTGAACTTCTCTCTTCCACTCTTGATACAACTATTTGTGCCACTTTTCATGTGAAAAAAAACCCACTACAACACTGTGGACGACTTCCAGGGAACAGTCTGAAAATGTGTCCTGATAATAATAATTAGACTGAACTGATGTGTATTCAGCATCACTTAATTTGAGCAGTATATAAATATTTAATAAATGGTTTAAAACACACTATAATGTAGCAAATAAAAGTGTCTGTTTAAGTATTAGCCAACTAAGACTTCTCCTGTGGGCACCTTTAAGTTTGTTCTTCCTGTTCTTTGAAATGCTATGTGCTCACTAATCCATGTTAAAAATACAACTTAAATTTGAACATGGTTAAAGATAAAAGTGATAGATTGACTAGACTAGCACATAGCATAATAGTAGAGGAAAGGATAAACTTGACCGAGGCTTGCTCAAAAGCACAGAGTGAAAAGGGGCGACCATGGGATTTGGATGGGTCCATCTGTATATAAACAGATAATGAATGATTATATAGTAAAGTATAAAGAACACAGTTGTAATAATATAAAATATGTCTTCACAGGAGAAGTTAAAGCCAAATACTGAACATTAAAAAGCTTAAAAATGATCTTATATTTGCTTGTACTACACTATAGTGTTAAAAAACTTTTGATTAAATGTTTGTATGCTGCTTAAAATGTGTTTTCTCTGTTCTGTTTCATGTGTAGTATGGCATTCCAGCCCATATATACAGCTGCCACTGGTTACTACTTATACAGACATGCACTGGGTACTGGGGAGGAACATGTTCATGTTTTTGTGTAAATAAAAAATAACTTTCATTCTGTGTCATATGTTATTTGTTAAATGTTATGAGTGATATATTTATCTATGGGTTATGTAGCGGTAAATGCTGTCCCAAATAGTGTTTAAAAATCTTTGAGGAGCATTTATTTCTCATTAAGCAAAAGAGAAAAACCTTCAGGTTGGCTTGTAAGCAATATGCCACATACTTTTTGTCCACTAGAGGGTGGTACACTGCATCTTGGTTAAACCACCTTATTTCTTGCAAACATAAAAATCTTCAGGTGGTCGATATTTCTTTCAGGAGTAACTACAAGAAACAAAGAGGGAAAATAACACATTCAACCTGCATTAATCAATATTTTTGATATCCTACCTCACTTTCATCTTCCAGACATCAAAAGTACTGATGCCTTCATCGATTTTAATATAGTCTGTTGTTCTCTGCAGGTGTTTTGCTGTACCCTAAATCCCTGTAATAAAAAAAAAGAAAATAACATTTAGACCTTAAGATATAAACAAGATAAATTAATTTAAATAATCTAACTACAAATACAGTCAGTTAAGATAGATAGAAGAGATCCAAAGGAGGAGATTGTATGCCTGATTTCTCCACGTATAAGGTTAATCACACACATCTATCCACATCATTTCTGATATTTGACATACAGTAGTTTTATCAGATGGAGGATTAAAATGTTACCGTCCACTGAACCAAATGCTGAGTTGAGGTCAAAGAGAAGTAAAATGGACTAAGACCAGAGTTGGCTGCTAGCAGCAGGACACTGGTGACCTTGACGAGAACACTTTCAGTGCTGTGTATAGAGTAGAAACCAGAATGAAAATCTTAAAAGATGTCTTTGTTATTCATAAAAGAAATCGGTTGAGTGGAGTCAGTTTTTTTCTAAAATCTTTGATAAAAAATGGCAGCTTGAAGATGGGTTGAGCTGAAAGTGGGAATGCAGTCTGAAGCGCAGGTGTAAATGGGAAGATGTTGCATTTGAAAGAAGAGATCAGTGTGTAAAGTATGTATTATCATTTCTGTCTCTAAAGAACAAGGAAATCAATTAGTGATCTCTCTCTCACACAACCTTCAGGAATGTGAGTAATAATGCGGTTAATAACAAAGCTAAGGAGTTATTCTAGGTCATAAAATTTGAACAACCACTGGTCGAGATTTAAAGAAACATTCAACACACACTGTAAACGTCAAAAGCTTTTTGTTTAAATTGACACTTCAGCTTCATTCAGTGCTTTAACCTAGCACATTTTCATTCATACTCTTCAGTTTACCACCTACAAGTCTGTTGACACTTGACACAATATACTAATAAAACTAATATTTTTACTACCACATCAAGTACTTTCAGTCCTTCACTTCAACTTTAGCTATTACTATGATTTTAATGCTAAAATTGATTATAGTTTTAATTTACAGTGTTGGACCAGAACTGAGTCAGACCACCTTTATTTGTATTGACACCAAGAAGTCATAATGCCCTTCAGAGAACTATCAGCTGCTGGAAGCAGTAAATCTGGGTGTGTATAAAGCAACAACAACCATAAAAGGAGCAAAACAAACTTCAAGTGTTCAGTGTTGCTGTTCCCACCTGTGGACAGGTACAAGAGGCGGACGGATAAAAGCCAACCCACATGCAGATCGGCATTTACAGCTCTCATTTCTGTTCTACCCTGAATATGACTGTGCCAAAGTTCAATCCTCACAACCCGGGACAATAGGAGAAAGAAGACACTGAACTAGATGTTCTCTCCCAGCTTCATCTTACAGATTGTGTGTGACCCTGAGACAAACACCCGAGACTATTCAGCAGGGCAGCGCAGCGAGAAGTGAGTATAATAAACATCATCAGATTTATTGAGGAACTAATGATTATTTAAAGTTAGTGAGTGTTCTCTGGCTCCTGCAATGGTTTACCACAAGGTTAACTTTCAACTTTGTCACTGTTTAAACCATGAGAAGTAACTGATCTGAAGTATGTTATGTAGACACTGTGTGTTGTAGTACATTTCATTTTTGTGAAATACTTAATTCATCAAATCTTTCATTTATTGTGTTATTCACTCTGTTGATCAACTTTATGAGAACACACCAAAGTTTTGGCATGTTTTATCCATATAATAACATATACAGCACTGTACCTAAGCTTATTTTTAACATCCTGCTCTGTTATTCTTCTTTTTTATCTGACATGACGTGATGGTGTCCAAAAACTTTGTTTTTCCCTGATTATTGATGATGTATTTTTCACATCAATGAGTATTACAATGGAAGTTTAAAAGTCTCAGTCTGTATAAAAGCACAAAAATCTTGCATGTACATGTTATATGTTACAGTAATTATGGATTTGGGTACATAAAACTTATAAAAAAATACAAAAAAATTGTAAAACAAGACTTTAAATTGTAATGTAGGACGTCTCCATTGTGGAAATGCAGCATTTATAATTTGAGTACTTCGTCCAACAGTAAGTATTCAGTTTTTTCCCCTGTTCCAGGCAGCCATTAGTGTCTCATTTATTTCCATCCCAGATAAAAAAATAACTTGTAGAGGCCTGAAACTTGTTCAAGTTTGGTGATCTATCAAAGGAAACATTTTGGTTTTTTTTTGTTTTTTTACATTTTGTTCCTGTTTTTGCAAACTCTCTGCAACTTCCTGCCTGTGTTTTTTAAGATTTTTTTCTGTGTGGTAATGTTGCACAGATCTTTCTTAACAAATTGTGCTTAAACTTCAGCACTGCACAGCAAAAATGTTTGTTTTTATACCGAAACAGATGAAGTTCACTGTGTTGAATTATGCATCTCAAGCAGGTGTAGTCTTTGAAAGTTATTTTTCTTTCCAGTGAATTGAATCTAAAGTTAGCAGCAGCTGCCCAAGAGGCAGGTCAAACTAAATGTAATCTAAAACTCTGCAGAATCTTTTGGAAAATTGCTAATAATGATGAAGGAAGAGTTCAGTATTTTTTGTGAAATTAATATAGCTTCATGTGAGACATTAACCATGTCTTCTTTGTTTTTTTTGTCAGTCTTTCCATTGGCAGTGCCATACTGACACCTCAGAAGTCACCAACAGTTTTAACTGACCCAGAACAACATGGCGGATGTCCAGCGAAGGATTGTGTCCAAGGACGGCCACAACAATGTGCGGATTGACAACGTTGAGGGCATGGTCAAGCTGTACCTGCACGACATCTGGACCACTGTGGTGGACATGAAATGGCGCTACAAGCTCACTCTGTTTGCCTCCACCTTTGTCATGACTTGGTTCATCTTTGGGGTCATCTTTTATTTCATTGGCATGGGCAACGGAGACTTTGAGGCTGGTTTGAATACAAACCACACACCTTGCGTGATGGAGGTGGAGACCCTCACTGGAGCCTTCCTCTTCTCTCTGGAATCACAGACCACCATTGGCTATGGTTTCCGGTATATCTCAGAGGAATGTCCTCTGGCTATCTTCACTCTTGTGGCTCAGCTTGTCATCACTGGCCTGGCTGAGATCTTTGTCACCGGTGCCTTTCTAGCCAAACTGGCTCGACCCAAGAAGCGAGCAGAGACCATCAAGTTCAGCAAGTCGGCGGTGATCTGCAGGCGCCAAGGCAAGCTGTGTCTGATGGTGAGAGTGGCTAACATGAGGAAGAGCCTTTTGATTCAGTGCCAGCTGACAGGAAAGCTCCTCCACTCCAACGTGACAGAGGAGGGCGAGAAGACACAAATTCACCAGAGCTCTGTGGATTTCTACATGGACTCCAGTAGTGAGTGCCCTTTCCTCATCCTCCCGCTCACCTTCTACCATGTTCTGGACGAGCACAGCCCGCTGGCAGGGCTGACCGCAGAAAACTTACGCACTCGTGACTTTGAGCTGCTGGTCACCCTCAATGCCACCATGGAGTCGACAGCAGCCACGTGCCAGAGTCGCACCTCCTACATTCCTCAGGAGATCCTCTGGGGTTACGAGCTCAAGCCGGTGCTGTTCAGCACCACAGGTGGCCGATATGTGGCAGATTTCAACTTTTTTGACAAGGTACAAGTGAGCAGTGACGCAGCTTTCCTCAGTAACAACACAGAGAAGCTCAAACTGGAGGAGGACTATAAGAACAAAGAAGAATGAAGGAAACATGTTCTTTGCACTGTTTAATGTAACTGTGAGATTAATGAGGTCTGGACCAGTGTGTTATGCTGACATTTTGTATATTGTCATGGCCATTACTCCTAATTCAAACACATTTTTATATAATATTGTATAAAAAATTATTTGGTCCTAACAATACTGTAAGTCTCAAATTTGCCACCAGACTGGAAAACCTGACATCAAATTACATTTTCTCTGCACATTTTGCTTATTCATTTAATCATCACCATCATTTTCCCCATTAATTTCTAAGTTTTAATTTTGTTAAGTATGCGTGAATACCCCTTATTATTAGGATCACCAGGATTGACAACTATCTGGGTAGTGATAAATGCTTTTTGAGGCCTTTTTGGAATAATTTATATATATATTTTTTAGATCCCTCAGTTCAACAAATTGTTAGTCCAGCATTAAAAGTAGTTTTTCATTTTGGGAAATACACTATTTGACTGATTTGCTTTCTTGCACTGCGGCTGGAACATGGGGGAGACATTTTCCTCAAATATCAGACAGTTTCTCTAAAGATATTGACGATCAAAACTAAATATACATTTGCAGCAGCTTCAATCCAAAAACATCAGTTTCAGAATCTTGTACAAATGCACAATGCTGAAAGTAGGTTGAATAATTTTGGTTAGTTTAATAAGAGGATCACTTTTTCTATGTGAATCTAAGTTAGTATGAATTAGTACATGTCTACGGGTGTTGATGCTTCTGTTACTGAGTTCTTATGGCACATGTTTTTTTTTTTAAAATAAATCAGAATGTACTTAACATTATTCCTGGAAACAAATGTAAGCATTGTTAGTTCTGTTTTTTTAGACAAATAGATTATGTTGGTAGAATCATACACTGGGTATAGGATGATATATGATCTATAAAGTCTAATGCAATGATTAGTTTTGTTTGTAAATAAAGCTTCATTTATTAAGTAAAGATTTAAATTAAATGTCATGTCCTAGAGCATGCTTATACCTACACAATGAGCCTGTGTTAAGTGCTTATTGAAAATGGATGGAAAGTTGAATGAATGAAGCCGTCTGAAGGACAAAACAGGTTCAGCCACCGGCTCTAGCATCTCAGTTGTCTTTTGTTGTGGCAACACCGAAGAACAGTCAGCAGCTCGAGCTGTTGGCAACTGTATGTGGTCAAAACAATCTTTCAATCCAAAGCACAACAGGAACTTTATGAAAAACTAGCCTGGCTAGAAAATACTAAAGGTTGTCCAAAGAAAGGTTACCTAATTTCTAAAGGGTGTAGTCCTGTCTGAGCATCTTATGAATAAAGTGATTCATGTTAGTATTAACTGTATGAACCACAATATTATTCTATGTCAGGATTATCAGGGAAGGCTCAAGCCTCAAGGCTGTACAGTAGTGACTGTACAACAGTGAACTGTTGGCTTTACAGAATGCAGGAAAAAAAGTACACACTTTAATCTCAAATTGTCGTCACTGTACAGTTCATAGCCGACTTTCGTAACACTGCAGCTTGTTACAGTGTGAGCATACAGCAAAGACCAGCAGGAGTATTTTGACACATTATTTCAGTATATTCATTTTTAGGGTTGGTTTACAAACATACAAAAACACACATTTTCATTTTTACCTTGATTGTTTTAGTTTGAATTATTTGGGGATTTTTATTTCTACCCAAATTACATTAATAAAGATTTAATTGGAACTATTTTTTCAGTAGAAAGTAGTTCCAAAAAGAATTATTTACAACCAGGTCTGTGGATTATTCTTAGTAAAGGTGGACTGTTTACTCTTTGCAAAGCAGTTGAATATTTTACTGTTACTATTATTAATTATGTTAATTTATTTTAATGTGTTGAGTACTGAAAATAAAATCCTATCAAGCCCAATTGGATTGAGGTGGATACAGAAATCTCAAGGACAGTGGGCACACAAAACTGTTTGCAACAAACCCTTTTTGTTAATGTGGGATTGAGTTCCGCTTTTACTTTGAAGGATTCAAACCGGAAGCCTTTTTTTCGAGGAACACAGGCCGAGATGCCGCTTTTATTCTGAAGTATTTGAACCGGAAGTCGTATTGTTTTCGTCGCTGAGCGGAACACAAACCAGGAGAGTGGACGTAGATGAAAAAACACTTTATATGTTTAATATTTTAACCACACAGACACCAGAAACGTTTCTTTAATGTCTGTCTGATGAGTGGTGGTCAGAGATGAGCGTCACTTTGGATATAAGACTGAAAAGAGCAAACAAAGTTTACCATGAAGGGGTGAGTACGTTAACCTCAGTCAGCTGACAAGCTGCTTCTGTGGTTTGTTTACCTAACGATAACCTGTCTGTCCTGGTGTTTAACTTTGTTATAACTGTCAGTACAATACTATATTTTATAAAAAACACTAATTAATCCAGCTAGCTACTTAGCGAGGAGGCGTTGTTCTTTCGGCACATGACCAGCAGCTGATTGACCCGGTGTTACGACAAAATCTGCCACCCTGTCAGATTCTGTGCTGCCAGACGTCACGTTAACAAGTGAAGTGTCACTGCTGCCTACCTGTTACTGCTATCGCAACTCTAGCTGTGGACATAAAAACATGAGCATTGACATCTAAGGCTACATGATACTTCTTCAATAACAACTACCATAACTGATACTAATACTACTACTACTTTAGTACTCCAGCTACTATCCGTAAACTACTGCTAATATAGCAGTACAGTAATGTAATAAGTATAGTAAGTCTGTTACTGTTACTAAAACTTCTTCTGCTGCTGTAATAGCTTTGTCACAGCAGCCATTTGCCACCATTTACCAATGATACTAATTAAGGACCTGTTCCATTCAGGTCAAACAGAGTCAGGATGCTGCTGTGGCACATGTTGGCTCACTGGAAAGTCTCTGCTGCAATAAATGGAACAGGACCTTAATTCGTATCATTGGAAACACCTGTGTTGACCCTACTATTTCATGTCAGAATTGCTACTGTGAAAAAGGTCTGTTAAAGTTAGGGTTAGCAATAAATTGTGCAAACCGATTGTATCTATAACATGGCCTGCTCAGTAGTATTTTGGTCACAATTCAAAAAAACAATCACAGAAAACCAGTGGTGTTGTATCAAGACCGTTTGTTGTCTGGTATCTGGCTCTAAAATCTCAGTATCGGTCTGGATATAGTACTAATGCTACCACCTCTTCTACAATGGCACTTATACACACACACTTTTACTGGTACTGTTGCAGCTGTAACTGCTTCTACTGCAGTTAATTTGCTACTACTACTATCAGTCCTACTTCTTCTGTTACAATGGTACTGCCCGACTACTACTGCTACTTGTACGGATTACATCTTACCTCTAAAGTCCAACTGATGTTGGATTTTTGAGAACAACAGCATAACAATATAATATATTATTAAAATATTGTGTGATACTTTTTGACTACAAACATTAGGGTGGTGACATTAGTCAGTAATTTAACAGTGTCGTTTTGTGAGCAGGAAACGGTGGCTGGTGTCATCCTGTTGGTGTGTAGGGAGGCGCTGCAGCATCACGGCATCACTCTGAGCATGGAGGGGCTGGTGAACCTGCAACTGAGCTCCAAGAGCGTTGGCGTCTTCGAGGCTTTCTACAACTCTGTCAAGGTGAACTATGAGCCACGTGGAGATGAAACATTTTAAATAATAAGGTGTGCAGTCTAAACCGATGGCTTGTTGCAAAGCAACAATTCTTTGGTTTCAGCTTCTCAAATGTGATGATTTCCTGTTAAATGTGATGATTTTTAGTTGGACAAAGACATTTGAAGACATCACCTTGGCCTCTGGGAACAGATGATTAATGAATAAACCACTCCAATCCCACTCAGAATGGAGTACTTTGGGAGCAGTGTTGGGACGTGAGAGTCCAGTTTTTTCTGGGAATGGAAGCCCCTAATTTGGATCGAGGTCATGTTCAGTGGCTGTTGACATATTTCTGGGCTCAGGGCTGCTTTTCATGGACTGTGCACTAAATTCTCTGCACCAGATTTCAATTTGTTATTTCCTAATAATAAACTGAATTACCAAACCAATTATATTTTCAATTTATCACTAGCTATCTTCTTTTTTTAAGCACAATGTGATGTCTTCAGATACCTTGATTGTTCCAACCAAAAGATTTTGCAATCATATCAGGCAAAGAAAACCACTAAATTCTCACCAATGAGGAACCAGGGAGTGTTTTTTTGTTTGATAAATGACATAAATGATCAGACTAATTGTTTTAGCTCTAATGGACTCATTTCATTGTTTGGGTTCAGCTGGTCAACAGTGAGAACATTCATCCTTTTCAGGTTAAATAGTCAAAGGCTGTTCAGCCTGACAACATGATATTGATATTACACAAAGTATAAACTGTTGCTGATATTAATATCCGACCTTCCTGCCTCATGTCGCAGCCCATTCAGCTGATCAGCAGTAACATTGAGGTGGCCAAGGCAGGAAAAGTTCCAGCAGGCAAGACTGAGATCCCCTTCGAGTTCCCTCTGAACACAAAAGGCAACAAAGTACTGTACGAGACATACCACGGCGTCTTTGTCAACATTCAGGTGAGCGAGGGACGCAGAAGAAGGACAAAAAAAGACATTTTGTACACAAGGTGGTCCCTATGTTTTCATGGCTCCCCTCGTCTTTCCAGTGGTTTTGGAAAATGAATGAAAAATGTAAAATGAATTGAGTTTGATCAAACCGTATAACATAAATCCTTGCTTCGACACACAAAAGAATCAAATAGTTTTTCTGTCAGTGAACCACCTCGTCCTGTTTGTCTCCTCCTCAGTACACCCTCCGCTGTGACATGAAGCGCTCCCTGCTGGCCAAAGACTTGAGCAGGAACTGTGAGTTCATTGTGCACTGTCAGGTGAGAGAAACATTATCCTATTTACATAAACTATTGTGATAATAAGACTATACCACTGTGACCAGACTGTCACTGGGTTTTTAATGTAGTGAAGTCAAGACATTTATCATTATTGTTTTCAAATTCTAAGAACACCATATGTGTTTAGGATAGATTAAAAAAAGTCTGTGGTGATGTCTCACATGTTTTTTGTTGAATATCAAAAACATTTGATGTCGTCTTGGAATAATCTTGTAACCATAAATCTCATCTGAGATCAGTTATGTAGTTTGTGTGAACTCACGTCAACATGACGACAGTCTGGAACAAAAATGTCTCTGTGACTCGTAGCAAGATTTTAAGTCTTGGCTTTATGTCTGCACTTTGCTTTATGCCTACATTTTCCAGAGGTGCATGATGCTTAAACACTCATCAGATGAAATCTCTTTATAAATTTTATAAATGTGTTGAATCTGTTGCTTTTCAGCCGCAGAAAGCTAAAGTTGTCCCCACTCCAGTCAACTTCACCATCACACCAGACACCCTGCAGAACATCCGTGAGGTGAGAAACACTTTAAAAACACAAATGTTATTGCTTCTTTGTGTTTTCCTTAAAGCTGTACTGACTTGAGGAAGTTGCTTTCTGTCTTCAGAGGACCGCACTGCCAAAGTTTCTAATCAGAGGCCATTTAGACGCCACAAACTGTGTCATCAGCCAGCCGCTGACTGGAGAGGTGGTGGTGGAGAACTCTGACGTTCCCATCAAGAGTATTGAACTGCAGCTTGTGCGAGTAGAGACCTGTGGTAAGTTCACGCTGTGAGATGATTGGATGAGTTCTGAGTTTCCTGTCTTCTAAACGTCCGCTGTGTTCAGGTTGTGCTGAAGGTTACGCCAGAGATGCCACAGAGATCCAGAACATCCAGATAGCCGAAGGTGACGTTTGCCACAGCCTCCCTATTCCCATCTACATGGTCTTCCCCAGGCTGTTCACCTGCCCCACACTGGAGACCACCAACTTCAAAGTCGGTCAGTAAAACCTTCCAGTCCTATCACACATATTGATTTTCGTGTATGTTGGACCTTAAATACATAATAACTATATAACAAAGCAATTTCAATAACATGATGTTGTGTTTGAGGTCCCACAGAAAGCACAGACAAATTTATTTTTCAAATGCCCCACTCGGTACACATTTGTCAGACTCTTTAAATTACTAGATTAAATGGATAATAAGTATTTATGACAAAAATTAGAAAAGAATATCTCTTTAAAGATTGTTATTAGCATTAAAAAATCCAGTGTCAAAACAACTGAAACTTTGAGACAATGAACGTAACATCAAACTATCATACATAACCAGTTTGGTTTGATAGAAGGAAAATTAAATAATGACAACCTAACAACAAATTTCTTTAATGCTTCCACCAGGTGTAAGGAATACGTATGTTCGACTTTTTCAGGAATAGATTAATCATTTAACATGAAGCTGTATGTTAACTGGATATTAACAGCATATTATTTGATAATTAATATGACGCCAGCAGTAGGTTAGCTTAGCACAAAAGCCAAAAACAGAGGGACAGCTAGTCTGGTCCTGTTACTGATTGTGACATTATGGCTCGTTTGTTTGTTTCTTTTTTTCTCGGTCAGTGACATGTCAAATGGTTTCTTGGTTCTGAATAGTTGCCAGGCAGCCAGCGGAGGAAGTCACTGGCTTAGCCAAGTAAAACAGCGGTTTGTTTTGTTTTTGTACACAATAAAGATATAAAATGTTAATTTGTGAGTTCAGAGGTGTTGATCAGCAGAATTTATTACTGACGGTCTAGCAGTTTTCTCTACCTCCTTTCTTTGTGCTAATAAGCTCACCAGCTGCTGGCTGCAGCTTCATATATGATATCAAGCACACCGCCATAAAGCATCTAAGTGTTTCCCAAAAATGTTTTCACTGATATTTCAGATATTCATCCCCAGTAAGTTCTCACAATGTGACGATATGTTGTTTCTGTCCTTGTAGAGTTTGAAGTCAACATTGTCATCGTGCTTCATGACGATCATCTGATCACAGAGAACTTCCCGCTGAAGCTGTGCAGAGTCTGAAGCTGGAATCACATCAGCACTGAGATAAGTTTACTGCAGACCTGCTGGCTGCAACACACAGGACCGAGCGTCAGTGTGTAGTGTTCCCATGTGGAGATCTGACTGTTTTTGTTTTTTTTTTTTACATCATGTAACAGTTCCTGAAACGATGTTAACCTTCTGTGGCTCCAGGAAATGGAATGTTTGACTTAATATACATTTAGATGAATGACCAAACGTGTTTCAACAGAGATCATTCCTTTGTGATTTAAAAAAATATATATTTGAGTTTAATAAATATCACATTTTTTTTCAAAGTGAACTTTGTTTTGAACTTTATTTTTGCAGACTGTGATGATCAGTGAAGTTGTCATTTAAGACTTGCACTCATTCCCAGGATTTTCAGGCTGTTAGTTAATAAATAAAAAAACAAAAACACACTGCCATGATATCAATTTTTTTTTTAAAATCTACATATCAAACTAATATCTGATAATACTGTCACAGCCTGTTTACTAAATAATGGTATATATTTACCACAATTTTTGACTAAATTTGACTGTCTGAATTTGTGTAAATGTATGTATTATAGATTGAAGACTACAAGATTAAAAAAAACTGTGCACGTGGCATGTGCTCCACTTTGAACTAACAATCCTGTAACACAATGTGCTGCATTTCTATAAATGTAAAAGTCTTTCTACTGAATGAGTAAAAGGGGGAGTGATAAAATCTTTAGAGGGCTTACATGCAACTGATGAAGAACAAGTGATACTGCTGAGAACATGGGGAAAGAAATTTTGTAAACAGACATGATTGTTACGATTATGGAAACGTTTATTTGCCATCAGTCCCGCTGATAGTCAGATGGAGAAGATTGACACTATTTTCACATTTGTACGTTAAATATAAGGTTACAGCCAGTTAGCTTAGCACAAAAAGTTGAAGCAGAGGGGACCAGCTCCTCTGAAGCTCACTAGGTAGCACGTTATATCTGTGCAGAAACATGCTGTGGTTTTACTGGGGGTTTGTGACAGAAGAACATCCACCACAAACGCTTTCAAACACAAAGACATTTTGTTTATTTGAAATATAAATTGGTTTCTCCATTCATGTCAGAGCATTTAAAGCATACGAAAAAGATTTTTGAGATTATAATGAAATAACTGGTAAAAGAAAAGATAAAATCAAAAGTACGCAATTAAGTATAGAGGAGAGCACGTCTAAGAAATCACAGAGCTTGGCGTCTCCTGCCGGGCAGCATGGGGAAATCTTCAGGCAGCAATGCGTGATCTCTGCATGTGGGACAGGTGCTCTGCTCCTTCAGCCACGACTTTATACACTGAACACAAACAGAACAAAGGCTCGACATTAAAAGCGGCAGCAGAAAGTGAGAATAATTGGGTTAAAAAAAAAACTTCCACTGACTGACAGTTGGTGGCAGTAATGTGCAAAACAACATAACAATGCTGCCAATAAAGGCAGCGAAGAAGAAAATAGACGCTTTAAAACACTTATTCAGAAATGTTTTATGAGAAAGGGAATTATTCCACGTTTGTCGGGTATCATAGACACACACAGTGCAACATTACTGTCCCTAAAATTAAATGTAGAACTTTTTAAGGCCTCTTTAGGACTCAAAATTCATTTTAGTATCCAATACAGCCCTAATATGAACTCCCAACAAGCCTCCATTTAGGTGAGATTTTGCTTGTGTATTTATCATTAACTTCAAACATCAGAACAGTATCTTCGCTCACCTCCTTGTGGAAGCTGTGTCTGCACTCCAGCACGCAGATGGTGTCTGGACTCATGTCCTCGTGACAGATGATACAAGGATCCTCGACATTCAGCTGATTGGCAAGAGAGAAAACAGTTACAATCGTAATCCTAAATCCATTTTCATCCTAAAACCATTTACAGTATTAAAATGTCTTTGTTATCTTCCATAAAATTTTTGTTTCTTCAGAATCAGTCAATTTTGTGGCTCATACTCATGGCTGACTTTGGACTTACTGCGTTTGAGTGAGTGACTCTCTGGGGTCCAAGTGTCTGCCAGACTGGGATTGCGTATGGGGAGGTCCCATACTGAGCTGGACTCCCTCGTCCTGTGACGTTTGATTTGGCACCAGCATTAACCTTCTCCTGAGAAGAAAAAATCAACACAATGTGTCTTTTAGATGACAAATGACTGAACCCTTAGAGCTTCACAGGTCCCTGAAGCAGCTGTTGGAAATGGGTTGACTTGCATTATATGATCTGGTCTGGTTGTGTTGTCGGGGGTTTCTGGTCTGTGTGTCAATATGTATAAGACCGCTTTAAATCCAACAACCTACCTGATGGTCCAGGATCAGCTGGGTCACTCCGCCAACCATATCTTGCAACTCCATGCTGTTCAGGCTTCCACCGCTGGATGAACGCAACTCCTGAATAAACCTCATCAAGTCCGGCCTTAAACACAAAAACACACGTTACATTACTGAATTTTGGAGGATGATGACTTAATGATAAAATGTGAACAAATAATGTAAAATCTAACGTATAACTAAAAGTATCAGTGGTCCGGTATTACCTTGTATAGTCAGGGAACATGGTGGCCAGGCGCTCGATTGCTTTTTCAAACACGGTGCTGTGCGGAGGCTCCTGGGTCCTGATCGGAGGTCTGTGCTGCATCAGAGTTGGACCGGCTGGGGTGACGGCTCCAGACAGCTTGATGAGAGGTGGGGAGACGTTGGAGGCTGAAGACAGCGGGACAATCTCTTTGATTGCCACAGACAACTGAAACATCAAAAGTGGACAGGAGAAAGTTTACATGTGTATCTGTTTCTTCATTTACTGCAGATGATACAAATCTAAAAACTTTTATCTGGACTTTCACATTCAAGGGTCAACTCGAGTAAAAACAGTTTTAAATAATAATTTAAAATATATTGTATACTTAGTTATAATGTCAAAATTATTCAGAATAGAAAGAATTGATTTAACGTTCATGGTGGGATTTACTAAATGCTGATGATGCTTTTTAAGACCAGCCTGACTTTTAGCTGTTACTGGTTTATTTGATCTGGGGAAATGTCTTACTGGTGCAGCCGAAAGTTCAAGCTGGTTCATGTTGACTGGAATCAACTCGCTGACTCTCCTGCCCTTCTTCACCTGATCTAGCTGCTCCTTGTAATGTGTCTGTGGAACATAGAGAGATACATGTTACTAAACATCTGCTTTAACACACGCATCACATCATCGAAGCGTGTGAACATGATTTAGAATAAAATGAAACAAAGCTTTCAGGACTTTGGGGGCTCCATTTGAAATTGATGAGAAGATAAATAAAAGTTTGTGTTGATATTCTTTGAAATCTGCTACGTGTGGGGTGATTTATTTATGCTCTTGTTGCTGCTGTCAATATTTCAGCAATGGATTCATCTACCTCCACAGCGGAGATTTTCTTTTCGATTTCTTGGACGCTGGCTCTGCAGTTGCTTCTGGACATTTCCAGGTCCTTGTTTGGGAATCTGGAAAAGACAAAGGACATAAATCAACTGTTCTGTCTGATAGCGGGGCAGGTTAAAGCCGTTATTTCACTCTTACTTACATGTGTACGGCTTCATCCAGTTTGTTCAGCAAAGCCTTGGCGTTGGCCAGCTCTCTGTAGAGGCCGTATAAAGCCTGATCCCGACTGCTCTCCACTACTGACAACTGGAGGAGCAAAACAAGGAATGAATCTCAGTGAATATCAGTCCCACTCATGCCTGCCTGCATTTTAATTCCAGGTGAATTATTTTGGGACCCTTGCCCCTTTAAAAACTAGGACCTACCTGAGCTGTGAGAGACCTCCTGGTAGCAAAGTTAACTGAGATCTTACAGCGCTTGATCTCATCCTCCAGACTCATCTTCTCAGCGGCTGACTGATTACTGAAGGAACAAGAAGAAAGAAGTGAACAAAACAGTCCAGAAGGATTTTTCACTTTAAGCTTCACCGTCGCCTGTTGCTCACCTCAGCTCCAGGAAATCACTAAACTTTGTGTCATACTTGGATTTCTTCTCTCGGATTTTTCTGGTGAGACTGTGCACGGAAAAACGACAACACAAATACAGAAAAATAATAAGATGCTTAAATAAATAAATGCAGGACACAGATATAACATTTCAGATGATCAGGCTCGGCCTTACCTCTCCTGTTCCTCCACCAACCGTTCTATCTCCACCTTGAGAGACTTCAGTACCTCCTGGTTGGCTTTCTTCTCCTTTTGATCCTTCCTCACCTCCTCCTCCAGCTTGTGCTGGAACAGTGCCAGCTCTTTATTGGTCACCTTGACAACAGAAAACAACCAACAAGTCATTAGTGACTGAAATTCAGCTCATAAGTTATAAACCGCTCTAATTATAACCAGTTATGGACCTACTTGTATGTTGGCGTTGATCTTCTGCACTTCTTCCTCGAGGGAAGCGAGATCTTTTTTGTGCCTGAGGGAGATGGTGTCACGGCCAGTAGATATTTTCTTGATCTCCTCCTGCAACGCCTTGTTGTTCTTTTGCTTTTTGTTAATGTCACCCTGGAAGAATAAACAAAATCAAGAAGGTCAACAACAAAACTCAGCAAAAGACAACAACTTAGTAATTTACTTACTTAACTGAGCTAGGGCGATATATTATGTGTTCATAAACCTAATTTGCTATTTTATTCAGTTACATCCTTATTCCTGTTTTTTCTTATAGTGTACTCTAATATCAAAACTATTAACTATTATAATAACTATTTCCTTATTTTTGTGGCTTTACTTTGGTTGTTTATACCTAAATAACACAAATCTATGAAAACTATGTGCCCATAAACAATCTCCAAATGTAGTAACAAAAGAGAAAACCAGTCAAAGGGAAACGAAAAGACTCACACTAAAATAAAAGTCTCTTTTGGTCCAGGTACAAACAGAAGAAACTATAAAGATCACTCTGAGAAACTATTACTCATACTGTAAATATGGCAATTACTCCCTTTTTCAAATAAAATTTCACACTTATTTTATACATGCATCACTAACATTTAAAACGTAATGTTGGTTCATGTTTAATGTCGGCCCTCCCTCGCTCTCATTTACTGTCTAAGTTGCTCAACCAATGCTCACTCTCTGTCAGACTATCAGACACAAACCAAAGGAAACTTCTTCTTACATCATTTCCATGACCTCCGCCTGGATCGCTCTCGGTCTCAAAGCTCTCTCACTCTCTCTCTCACTCTCAGTATCAGTCCGGTTCTACTTAAACAGTTAGAGACAAAGCATGAAGCTCTATAGAACTCACCGGGCAGCTCTCAAAACGCTCATGAGGTTCAGTATTCACTGCTACACTCCTCATGGTCTCCTGACACGTCTAAGAAACCAAAATAAAAAGAACATTTCAAGCTCGCACTCAATTCAACATGCATTTATGAATTTACATGTTCCATCTAGTTTCTTTAGTGAAATGCTGGTATGAACCTGTGCTGCCGCATGTTTCTTTGAAAAGCTTTCATCAGTTATCATTGAAACGACTCCGTCAAACGAGGGATCAGTTGGATGGATGATCGGATCGTCCCAAACTTCACTGTCCATCTCACTGGTATAGAGATCCAGGTCCCCGTAGTCATTAGGTAAATAGAAAGGCACTTGCTGTTGAGTGTCACCATTAGTCAAATGGGAAAAGGGATCATAACCTGTCAGAGGAACTCCACTAGCTGACTGGCTGACTGGAAGATGGAGGGCTCCATATGTATAGGGATTTGGGAGGATGGGATAGACTGACTCAGTCTGAGCAGATGAATAACTGTCCAGATAGCTTAAGAAAGCTTGGTCATGGCTAGCATGCAAATCAGATGATTTGGAGTTTGTGTCCGGATCTCCTATCTCATCCAGGTCGTCCAGGTCATCCAGGATGGCCGTATTCCCAGCCTGCTGCAGTGAGACGGCATGTTTAGCCAGGCCGATAGACCTCCCAATCTTGATGAAGCGAAGGGACTCCAAGAGGAAGGACTCGAAGCCGCCCGCTTCCTGGATCTTCTGCTGAGCCACGGGAGGGAAATTATCTAGTTCTCCCACTAGCAGAGGATCCTCAGCTACGAGGGGACCGTGCTCCTCCAGGATCTGATCAAAGTAGCTGCAGGAGTCAAGAGACATCCAGATATTCAAATCAGAAGGAGAATGCATAATGAATATTATATACTGTATACACTGAACTGTAGTTTCCACTTACTCATACAAACTCTCTTTTGTCGGGTCAGGGTTGTTGTCTAAAATCTTTTTATAGTGACTTCTGTGTCTGGTGCTGTTGTACTGATCTTCAAAATCAGCCACTTGCTCCCGAAGGTGACTGGGTACACTGAATGGATCACCAGGGTGAAGGAATGATCTGTTGGCACAAAAAAGCAACATTATAAAGAGTCTTACAGTTACAATACAACACCGCGTGATCATTTGGATGATCCAACTTACAAAGAGTCATCATCAAATATTTCTTGGTCCCATTCATCTCTTTGAGTTACGCCTCTCATCCCAGACAAAACAATAACACCCTGAGAGGAAGACAAGAGGAAGAACTTCAGAGTGATGCTACACGGACATATTATCTTCACAAGCAACAAATATCAAATCGAATGTCTGACCTTTGGCTCTTTCTGTTTCTTTTTCCGGCCCCGACTCTTCATAGGAGAATTCTGAAATGAGAGCAAATTGAAGTTTGATGAGACAGATCAGACAGATCCACAATAATTTCTAATTAAAACGTGACCTGGACCCAGAAAAATGATTGAAAAATAATGAAGTCAATTCAAATTATTGCTAAAACTGACACTTGCCCATTATGAGACGATGAGCGTCCTACCTACTGTGTCTTTTCAGGGAACTGAATCCAATACTGTAAGACTTTGAGATGTTTTCAGACACTCTCTGCTAGCTATTTCCATTTGTTTCCAGTCTTTATGCGAAGCTACGCTAACTGGCAGAATCCTTTTACTTACTGTATAGACCTGACACTAGTTTCGATATTTTCGTCTATCTCTCTGCACGAAAGCAAACAAACATATACTTTTAAATTTAGTTTATGTGGCAACCAACTTGAATCCAATGAATTATAAACCAAAGAAAACAAACGGATGTTAGGTTTCGACTTACATTTTGAGTTTCATCAGACTTTTTTAAGACTGAACAATGTCCATCTGAAAATCAAACAATTAAAAATCAAATGTGTGATGTAAAAACAAAAAAATGCAGCTTTAAATAAAATGTTAGTTTAAGTTTAATATACGTACCCATCATATCAAAATATTCATCCAGTATAGTGTGGCAGGAGACATATTCATCTCTATGCTCCTCCAGAGTCCAGATAAACAGCCTCATGTCATGTGGCGGGGCCTGTTTTAAGTATTCAGTCACAGTCAAGCCAATGCTTGAAAAAAGCTCCGGTCTAGTACCGAGCTTTTCTATAACCACTTCCTGGAGTGGACCAAAGTTGAGCAAAAAAGCCAAGTCAAGCTGCTCCAAGTGTCCTGCGTTTAGGTCAATGAAGGATCTGGCAGCATTCAGGCCTAAAGAAAGCAGCAAAGGTTTGGTCAGACTTCATAACATGATGTCGGTCCACAATTAAATAATCACTTGAACTGAGGATTAACAATAAAATGCTGACCTGAATTGTTGAGCTGGCATGCCCAGTTGTTGAGTTTAGGATTTATATCCAGACAGCTACTGAGCAGCTGGATAAGGACACGAGCCCAAACCCGGTTCCTCCTCTCTAGTAGCAGCTCAGCGACCTGACCTAGACTCTCCAGCTGCTCTTCCTGCCAGTTCAGTATCCTCCCAGCTATCTTGTTCCCCCTCGACAAATCCAGTTCCAGCCAGGGCTTCAGACTGCTGGTCAGGGCCGACACCTGTAGGCCCTTCTCCTCTCTCAGAAGCTCCATGTTCTGGCTGATCTGCAGAAGAACTCGATCCCTGTACAGCAGCCAGGCTGTAGGCACGGTGGAGGACCGACAAAAAGTAACTCAACACTTGTTTGGCTAAAAACAAAGTTAGGTCTCAAAGGTTTTGATGAAGCTAGTGCAGCCTGCCAGTGTCAACACCTGCTGCCCGACAGTTTGGTGAAGAGATACACAAGCTAGAGGAAGTTATGATGCTACAATACAAGATTAATAATATGATAAAAGCCAGATAAGACTTGTTCAGTTTAGATGTAGGATGCATCAGCATGGCTGATATTATTTTTTGACATCAGACAGACATTTGGTGTCAGCTGACAAGTTTGCAATACATAAATAGCAAATACATCTTTTATATTTTATTTTACAACTGTAAAATGTTTCCCTCAGAACATCACGATTCTTTAATAATATTTCAGGGATCCTTATCTAAAATGGTTGTTAAATAAATATCAGACAATATCATGTATGAGATTTTTAATGTCAGTATTGGCCTCAAAAATATAACTACTGGTCAGACTCTACCCTGGACGTTATCTTAATCGTAATTAGGACCAAGTTATGTTGATCAGGTTTTACAAAATATTATATATATAAAATTTCCAATACCCTGAGTTTAGATAAACTGAATTAACTGATGAGAAATTACAGATTAGTTTAGTTAGAAAAAAGACGAGTGAAGTCAGAAATATTGCTAATGTGCTGCAAATGTGTGACAATGTGAGAAGCGGCACCTTTCTGTTGAAGCTGGGTTGTTGGGTCTTCTTTCTCCTGCAGAATCTCGTCTTTGATAACCGGCGTTTCTTGGAATGACTTCTTATGCTGCTTCCTCTTGAGTCGGCGCTCTTCCTTTGATTTTAACTTCTTCAGACTAAAACATTTTTAAAAGGTTGTTTAGAAACCAAGTACTTATCAATCAGTATGTGACCCTTTAAAGTGTGTTACATGACTGCAATGCGTGTTTTGCCAAGCAGCAGCCTCACCTTGTACATTTCTGATTGACTTTTGGCTTCTTTGGAGTCTGTGGTTTGGTGATGGTAGCTTCAAACTGAAAAGAAAAAGAGGGTCAGAAAAAATAATCCTGTGATTCACAAGCACAGCCCACTTCACACGAAGAGAGTCATCTTACCTTACACTTCACCAGGCCTGTTGACCCATAGATTTTGATACTACAGATTTTTCCAACACAGTCTGGAGTCAAACAGGAATCTTGCAGGAAATCCTGCGACACAAAAATAAAAGAACCGATTTAGACTGGAAGCAGGAGGAAACAGCCAGCCTGGCCTTCAGAAAATGCTGCTGTGAAATTTAAATGAACCTTTTCACTCTTTTCAAAGAACAACGTCGACTTCAGTGTCTTCCAACACGTCATGTGGTACTCGATGATGCAGCTCTGACAGCAGCAAATTTGAATGAAGCCCTACAGGAAGAACCATATATTATTATATGTATAATTCACCAGTGCTTTTAATATTTGAATTAAAAGAAAATCAACCTGGGTGTGTTTCATAGGTGCTATTTACCTTAAAATCTGGGTCTGTGAAGTAGATTTCAGCTTTCAAATGGCTGTGACATTTCTCATATCGACAAATGGCATCAGGCATAGGGGGAAATCTGCACAACTCTATAGCGTCCTCCAGAATTTTCTAAAAAGAGAAAATACAAGAAAGATAAGCCCAACACGTGATCAGAACGAGTGTAGTCTGATGCAGACTAGCTTAATCTGTGATGATTTATTTGTAAGAATAATAGTAGTTCATTGACTATTTTATTGTTTTTATACTATTTGTTTAAATATTTAAATATCTGACAAAGCTGAACCTTGAATGTTAATGCGGGTGAATAATAACTTGCCATATCTAGCAAATTAGCTCAATCTGTCAACAAAAGCTTTTAAAAAGGCACTGCATGTGCTCCTATGTTCAAACTTGTTTTAGATGTGTTTAAAATCATTTATCAGCTATAAAATAATGGCCAACAATAATAACTTACCTTGAAATAGTCTGGCTGTGTTTCTTTGACAGTCTCTTTTGTTAAAGGCCAGGTGAGTTTACCCGGCGTTATTTGATTCTTGACCATCTGCAGGGAATCTGAAAACTGCTCCAGAGCCATAGTAAACCTGTCCGAAGAAGAGACGCACATGTTGTACAGTCTGACGCAGCAAAAAAAAAAAACGCTAAGACTAGAAGCTACTGTACCTGTTCTCTCTGGCATACACCATCCCGATGGCGTAGAAAACCAGACACTGAAACGTCCTCAGCTCATATGATTTCATCTTCTCCAGAAGTCTGTGTGCTTGTCCAAGTTCCTGTGTTGAACAAAACAACCGGACATGTAATGAGTGCAACAGGGAATTAACTTACAATGTTCTATACTTTATATAACTTAAATGATCCTGTGCATATAAAAACACCCTGACTTAAGGCAATAAGATGTGTCAGGATATTTCTGATTCCTGATCAAATTTACCTCACAGTAATTAATCAAAGCAGCATGCTGCACATCGTGATGGAAGTAAAGACAAACAGCCTAATCACTCAACATGAAATTAATTTGACAGTGAGTTGGACACACATTTTACAGCATCAAGTTGAAGTCAGTAAAACGTTTGTGTTAACTCAATGGACTAATCAGTGGTTGTGATCAGACGTCAACCAATTTCCTGGTGAAACTCATTGAACATGTTGTCTTTGGCTTAACAACTACTGGTGAAAAGGGGCAAACAAGCCTATCTATGAGTTACCTCAGGCTGGCCGATATCTGTCAGGGCTGATACACGCCCAAAATGTAACAAGAGAACATCCAGTGTGGAAACTCCAAGTTCCTGAGAAAGCAAAAGGAAATGAATCATCCAGTATACAGTAATAATGTTATCTGGGTGGTGCAGAGTGACGGGTGTGAATACAACACCACAAATCTGTAGCCAAAGGTAGATTTATGTTGCCTTGACTTAAAGCACAACTTCAATTGTGTACAAATTAAAAACATTCTTTGAAAAACAGATCAATCAACCAATTAAATACATAAAAACTCACAAGGACTAAATGAGTCTAACACGATTACCTTGCTGTTTTCCACAAACTCCAGTGCCTGCCTGAAGGCCTGCTCTGCATTGCGGCTACGGTGGTCAGCCAGAGCGGTATAGCCGTCCTGCACCATAGCTCTGAACTGTTTGCACACACCAGGTTTACCTTCGTCCACCGTCTGGTTCCAAACAAAACAAAACATCACAGCAGGTCAGATTTGTCATGCTAAAAAGCTACAGTGCTCTGTGAGCATGTGCAGTTTCTTTCGATAGACTTGCCACTGTACTAGGAAAGCTTTACAAGTCTCCACTCGTGACTAAAGCAACATGTTAGTGAAATAACAAAAGCAGAGCTCTAAGGAAGGTGCAGCCAAATTGGAAGCTTTAGAATTAAAATATGCAACCCTTGATGCTGCCTTGCAACATAATATAAGTGATTACACAGCTCTACAGAAGGAATTGCTTAAAAAAAGAGATTAACTCTCTCTTGAGGCGCCGGTCAGAATTTCTCATGCACAAGACAAGGCAAACTTATTATTTTAACTCCTCAAAACCCAGTCATCTACTAGCAATGAAACTTCGGACGGATGAGCATTTTGCTGACATTTTTTGCGTTAAAGACAAAGATGGTATCATACAATGTGACCCTAAAAAAGTAAATGCGTCTTTTGCCTCCTTTTACCAGGAGTTATATAATTCGGAAAGTAATTTTGATAAAAATGTCTGCAACAATTTTTTAAACAACATTAAACTATCACGCCTTAGTAATGATGACTCTGTAAAGTTAGATAGTTCTATTACATTACAGGAGTGTGAGTCAGCTGTTAGGGACATGCGTAAAGGTAAATCACCAGGGCCGGACGGTATTCCACCTGAATTTTACCTCACCTTTTGGCCCCTGATTGGCCCGCTGTTAGTGGACATGATCCAATATTCAATCAGAGTGGGTTCTTTTTCTAGGGATGTTAATTCTGCATTAATCTCACTGCTACTCAAAAAAGGGAAGGATCCGGCTGAGTGCTCCAGCTACAAAATCAGCTTTGCTACCTTTAAATCAGGCTATGTGTAATGCTCCCATCCCTGCATCTATTCCAATCACTACAAACTTTATTTATTTGGGGACAGATATCTCTTCCTCAATACAGACAATAATTAAAAACAATTTTTGTAATACACTTAACAAAGTCATGGCAGATCTGGACAGGTGGTCTAACCTGCCTAATTCACTTCGTAGTAGGGTAGCCATAATTAAAATGAATGTTCTGCCCAGAGTCAATTTTGTTAGCTCAATGCTCCCCCTCCCCCCGCCCCATCAATATTGGAACAAATTGCAGTCAGCAATAACTAAATTTCTTTGGCATGGCAGGCGACCTCGCATTAAACTTACCACAATGCAACGAGAGAGGCAGGCTGGTGGCCTGTCTCTCCCGAACTTCAAGTTTTATGGGTGGGCCTTCACACTCAGACCTGAGATCAGTGTGCCCTGCTCGCCTGTCACACTCATTTTGAATGACTTATCAAGGTTGGGTTTGACACTGGATAAGAGAAGAGCGTTGTTGGCTGGACTTACGGCCGCAAAAAAACTAGTCGCCACACGTTGGAAACCTCCACATTCACTCTCTTTTCGAGTTTGGGTTTTGACATATATGGACATTGTTTATTTGGAGTTGTCGACAGCTAGGGTCCACGGTGCTAAAGAGTCAACAATAGAGGCTTGGCTTTCGCTTTTATCAATCCTCCGTGGGTTTCAGGTGTAATATGTGACTGAGATCTGAAGTTCTGGATTGGGTTATATCTGGGGTTGTGTTTTTGTGTATTTATTTACTTTTGTTATTTTTATTCTATTTGGCTATTCATATATGTCTGTAAATATGCATTTGTATAGGTATGTATGTAAATTTATATTTTATGCTTTATTTTTGTAACTCACATATGGCTGTATATATATATATTTCCTGTTGAAATAAAATAAAAAATTGATCACAAAAAAAACAAAAGCAGAGCTCCCACATACGATTCATTTGCAGTTGTGTTACAAAACTTGTAAGAACATCCTTACCTCGTCTTCAAACCTTTTTCTGTTCTTTGATTTCTTCTTTGCCGTGGTGCTGGACTCTTTTGTCGTTGGCACTTTCTTGTCATTCTTTGAAGGCACCTCACTGGAAGACACAGAATTTCCAGTCAGGTACACAGTCCATAATACAGCCATAATCATATTTGTTAGCACGCGGTACTGTAGTCGCTGCTGAGATGAAATGCTCTGAGACAAATTCATCAGAGTAAAAAAGACTTTTATTAAAACAACAAAAGTCCGAGTTGGTTTCCAAAGCACCATATCACAATGTACAACTTTCCCATGCTCCAGCACTGAACGTACACCCCTTGTCACTCTCACTTATAATTAGCTGCATCAGGTGGCTTGCTACCTTCTGTTTTTTTTATGTCCCAATAAGAGATATCTCTGTTGACAGTTTGTTTATCTTCAAACAGGACTTTGTGCGTCTACTGCTAGATGCACAGTCAAACCCATGCCAACAGGCAACTATCATAAAGGCTTCAGAGCTTAAAACATTATTTATGAGATTATAAATACACATAGAAGTCTTCCCTGTATGGTTGTATCACTTTAACAGTTCTGAACTGAAGTTGTCAGACTGTTATTAGGGTACATTAGTGGTGTGACTATTTGTGCTGAATGTAACCAGTGTGAAATAATCAGGAAATAACTCTTTGTGGTTTTCTCGATACCGGCACTTCCTCACTCTCATTCACTCAGTACGTTTACATGCAGCAAAAAATTCGAATTTCTGATTGTATCAGATAATGACATGCATAGGACCGGATCACTTGTCTGAGTATACATGCCGTTCAGAGAATCGGATAAACAGCCGGAGCATGGCTGACTCCGTTATGCTATGTGGCGCTGTAGCCCTCTCAACAAAGAGCCACGTCCGGTTGACCTCTACTTATCAGCAACAACAAACTATCTGACGGCATTCAAACAAAGATTGCGTACGAGGAGATGGACGATGCTACAGTAGCGTACATTTCGTGCATTATTTTCCCCCTAATGATGCATATAAAAAGAACAACGGATCTTTTGGCTGCCGGCGGCTGACGCCATCTCTTTTCACTTCCGGGTGAAAGCCCCGGCGGAAATTCTCGAGCATGCGCAGAATGCAAAATCCGATTTAGATCCGATTGCTGAGTATACATGCCGTTAAAAAGCCAACTATGAACGAATTATCTAGGTGTTCTTATCCGATTTTTAGATGTCCGTTATGGTCCGAAGTAGGTCTGAAGTAGGTCGGATTAAGGTGTTTACATGCATTTTAAAAGTCTGAACTATGTCTGATACGATCAGAAATTCGAATTTTTTGCTGCATGTGAACGTACTGACTGTCTACGTCTCTTGACCAGTGTTCGCTCTCTCTCAAACTATCGGACACAAACGAAATTTAACTTCTCCGTGTCACTATTTTGCAGCGTAAATTGTGAGCCAGACAGATGGAAATAAACAAAGCCAGAACACAACAGGTAGAATATCAGAGTTTAGTTTCAGAGACAGTTCAGGTGGGCTGTGGAGGGTTTGACCGGTCTGAGCGTCTGATTGGTGGCCACAGCGTAACGTCGGGCTGTAGCCTGGCTCAATTTTTCCACCACAGGTTGCTGCATTTTTTGGTGGACGTCCCTGTGGCCCACACCGCCACAGCCAAAACGGACTAACCCCATGCAAATGCGCCGGATCATGTCTGAATGTACCCTTGGTGTATGCACTAAAAGAACCACCTGCAGTGATTACACCTCCCTATTTTTAATAATCTTATGGAAATGACTGTTCTCACATGGATTTATCTCTCAGCAGAGCAGAAATATTCACCAAGTACATGATCGTCAACAGCTCCAGGTTTCCTCTCCATTTGTGCACTTTTCGTGTCTGACAACATTTTTAAAAACAACAGTGACAACAAACTTGTGGATATGACATCATAAGTACCAGTACTTCCACTCACCTTTTTGATGGTTTAGAGACTTTAGGACTGCTCTGCACTGCCAGTGTAGTCTTTTCATTTTTCACTAGAGAGAGAAGAACCAACTGTGAATTTTTGAAATGGGATGTTGACGACAAACATAAGTGAGTTTTTTGTTGATTAGTGGATTAATTGTCTGCTCTAGACAATAGAAAAAGACCAAGTGTCCACACACAGAAACAAAAAGAATCAGTGAACAGAGGAGAGTAGAAACTTGCCTAATTGTTTAACTCTGCAATTAAATGAAATCTTTGAAGAAAAGCTGTGAAGCAGGTTTCAGCTGTCAACTATCTAAACTGCTTCACTAATTTTAATGTGGTCCCACTTCACTTCAAGCGTCCACTGTGCTGCTGTACTAGGAAAAATTAGGCTGCGATGACAAAAAGAAGTCCAACATTATTAAAACTTAGCTTAAAAGTGATGTTAAAATAAAATATTAATTCAGCATTTTAAAGATCTGTGACTCAAAGTGTAAAATCTCAGTGGCTTTTCAAAAAGTTATGTTGAGCAAGTTTATTATAGAAATGCCTGATGATTAACTACAGAACAAAACTGAGCATTTATGGTGACAGTATGTGAATTTAAAAAGTACAATGTGAAGTAACACATTCCTGGTTTCACACTATTTCATTGATCTACAGGTGGCAGCAAAGCACCAACAAAAGCAAAGAGGAAAAAAAGCTTCAAACTTGAATTGGCTTTCTGTGTTTTATCAGGAAGGCAATCCATTCAACATGTTTGTAAGAAAACTCTAAAAAAAAATCAATCAGTCAGTATGTATTTCATGATATGAGTACCATACTGTGTATGCCCTAGTAGACACATAATAATGACATTTATGGGGCCACAGCAGCCGGCAGCTTATGTTGAGAATGTGTGTAAGCCTCAAAGGGAAACTTATATCACAACCAAGAGAGAGAGAAACAAGATCTGAACCCAGGTGAAAGGGAAAGGTGTTAGGTGTGTCAGTCGGTGTTGAAAGAAACTCACCTGGTTTCTTCTCTCCTTTACCCTGTGGGACCTGTCAACACACAAGTTAATTATTAACATCAAACTTCAGCTAAGACTACATCCGCACAAACACAGTGTACAAACAACCGTGCCAGCTGCTGTTTTCCTGTGCGATGTATCTAAAAGCTGGCTGCTCACGCTGACATAACTATGGGCACAAAACATGATTATTGTCATTCATTTGATAATCTGCAGATAATTATCTCCCTTAATTGGATCATTTTAAAGTAATTAAAAGCAAATGGGATGAAAAATGATACAAATTAAATATTGTTTTATTTTTAGTACTCAGGATAATCAGCTAAATCTGGGACCGACTTTTAGTCCTTGTCGAGAGCTTCATGAAATAAAAGGCTGAAAGACAGATGCTGAGCTGGGCTTGTTGCTGTTCGATTAGTAAGTAATATTACTTGGCTGCTCTGTCTAGTATTGTTTTACATGCTTCACATGCTTTAGTGTTTGACCAGCCACCCAAAAAAGATCAAACAGTTACAATCACATAAGAAAAATAAAATCAGCAAATCCTAAAAATTGAGTGGCTGGAACAACTTTTTACATTTTTATTTGAAAAACTTTCGGAAACGATGTGTGGCTAATACTACTTACTAACCTTCGTCTGTGGAGGGGCGTTTTTTACTAGACCAATCCTTAGAGAAGATCCTGTATTCAAACCGGACAGATCAACTACTGTGTGAGTGCTGTCGGGTAGAAAACCACAAAAATAGAATGAATCATCCATAATTTAGAAGCATTCATTAACCATGTCTGATCAATCTATATAAATGGCAACAACATGTACCTTGTAGTGCGAATTCTTTTAGGCTCTATAACTGAAAACAAAAACACATAAACAGTTAAAAAGGACAGCAAACTACAGAGTTCACCCACTCATCATTTCTTCCTCCACGACAAGAAATAATCAGGTCTGAATTAAATATTAAAAGATACACATGCGAACATGACTTTAGCGCTGTGAAAATACCTGTGAGGTTTCCAGCTGATTGAATGACTGCATGTCTGTCTGTCTGTTCACCGATGAATTTCTGCAGTTGTTGTTCCAGATCTTTGACTCCTTCTCGGTCGCCCTTACACAAACTCTGAGCTAACTTGTTGGCTTCGATAGCTCTTTTGAACTCCCCCAAGGAGAACAAAGCCTCACAGTAGCGGTAGTGACCCTGCAAACAAACCAAACTTTAACTTCTAACTCTTAACATTCGTTTGTGGCACTAACAGACGGCACAGTTCTCATAATGTGACTTCAGAGACACTGCTCAATATGAATTAGCTACATGAAAGATACAGTTTCTGTTAGTGATGTCCAGTTCATGTACCTTTATGTTGAGTATCTGCTAATGTAGAGCCTCCTCTGATATTTACAGTTACACAACAGACAACACAATGATCTGCAATTAACTGTATATTATCAGCGGCGAGGAGTCAAAGTTAATCTCGGTCAACAGCCTTAATCTACATGTGGCAAACAACACATCTGGAAAACCGTTTACACCCCTCTGGACCTCCTCCATGGCACATCTAATCTTCTCAGAGGGGGTCCGCTCTAGGAACCGATCTGTTACACATCAACAACATCTATCCGGGGCCAAGTTTTCTACCAGATGCGTGGCTGACAAACTGATAAATGAGTACAAACAAACCTCTACACAGGACATTAAATTTGTCAAATAAATCCTAACAATAGTGCACTGATGTATGCCTCAATGAAAAACAAGTTTAATAATAGTTGAATATTAATAACTGACTCATTTGTGACTCATTGCTCACATTTATTTTGGAAGGAGACATTCTGTTACTCTGTTGAATCGGTATACGTGTACAGGATACCTACACAACACAATTCATCTTTTTTTGCCAAGATGCTGTTTGCAATTTGGGATTTGAACGTTTTCTAATGTAATAAAATTGTAAGAAATTTTAGGTGAGCGTTTAACAGTGTTGCAACTCCTTGAATCTGTACCACACTGAATTTACCTCACCGCTCTCTCTATTGATTACCTCAGGACATCCCTAATCTTTGTGTACTAAATATAGGATTGTATGTCCATGCCTCATTACTGTGACCAAATCATAAAAGACAAAAGTACCTTTGCCCAGAGTGGTTTTATCAAAATAGCACGTTTCCCATCACCAACCGCTTTTCTGTAAAAACAACAATTCATGTTTGGGTTAGGGTAAGTCTTGAAACTTCGATGAGCACCAGGATTAAAATCAAGACACATTGTGGGACTCATTCACACCCATATTTATCAAGCATCTCAGAATATATCACACAAAACTTCTTTCCCATAGATAGAAACCAAACTCCTGACAACTCCTAATTGGTTTGGACTTTGGAGGTCTCCTGATAGTAGCGGAGATGGGATAAATCTCCTGACTTAAAAAGGTTGCCTTAAAAGTGGGACAAAAACTGCATCACTGACAATTTTTGGCCAGTTAGGAATGATTTTCTACTTTGAGATGCTTGATAAATGAAAGGCTCCATTAAAAGGGTTAATGGAAACAAAGTAGTGACGCCTTTTAAAATCAGTTATTTACTACTGCCAAATTAAATCCTGATCGGATTAGGTCAAACTTTTCCACAGAGTGCTTCATTTATTTACAAATAAAATGTGCTCTAGAATAAGTGATACTTACAGATATTTCTGACATCGGAGATAGGTTAGGGCTCTGTTCCCATAAATTATGTGGTTGTCAGGGCTGGATGGAGTGGAAATAAATTTGAGTTACAAAAGTACACCGATTTACCAAAATATAAACTTGTGTTCAATCAAATCAGGTCTATGTTTGAGGTGTTTCTAATGCCCTGCCCCTTCATGTATTCACAAAGATAGGGATTAGTTGCAGGCCCATTATATTACATTTTTTTTATATTCATGTCAGAGAAAAAGACATTTTTAGATAATATTAAATTACCACTTACTAAAATTTGATGGCTTTGGAATAAAACTTCACAGCATCTTCATACTGATTTTTACTGAAGTTCTCATTTCCTTTCTTCTTCATTTCTTCACTTTTCTGGAAGAGAAACGTGACAAACAGAGGTTATGGCTGGCACTTTTTTACGGTATTGATATCTGACCCATCATTGGATCACAGGATAAAATAAGGCATTCAGTATGCAATGATCTGCCAGCAGCGTGTGAAGGCCACCAAGCCATGACTTGTACTTCAGCTCTGACTTGTTAAAATGCAGCGTCACCTGTTTGCTGCAGGCTCTGTTGTTGTTATATGAAAAACAGAGAAAATGGAAGCTGGAGAGCCGTTTTCAACAGATAATCATGACACCACATTTTGAATTTGAAACCACAGGTGGAAAATTTTAAATAAAGGTGCGGCTGTTTGCTGCTTTTAAACCACTGATATAACACTATGAGGAGCTTCCTTTTCTTGAAACTGGGTAACCTTTGAAATGTACCTGTATGTCTCTTGTGTCAACAATTTGTTGTTAGCATCATCAACATCACAGTGAAATCCAATCTTGTGTATCTCTGTTAGCTGTTCAGTTCTCTCTTGATGTGTCTAAAATAACTTTTGTTTTTACTTCTCCCTTCTGTGAAATGTAAAAATATTTTTCATGACTCATCCTGACCTTGTTTCAAAAACTATTTTTGTTGGCAAAGAAATGAGGTTACAGTTGAATTCAAGTTTTCTCTAAAGATGGATGTGAGGGCAGTGTGAGTAGAGATCAACAGTCCTTTACAGCTCACTGCAACTCCACATTGCACACACACTTTTGAGCAGTCCAAACAAATCTAAACGATTTGATTTAAATTCACGTGGATACATTTCATGTCACTGTGAAGTATTTTCAATTACTTATACGTGGACCCAAGGACGAGTAGCTGTGCTGTAAAAGTAGCTGATGGACTGATTGCACAGCAGACAGAGTCCACCTGTGTTTTTCCATCAAAATGTCTGCTGTGCAACCAGTCCTTTCTGCAGTACAGTGAATAACATATCACATAAATACTATAATTATTCTTCATTTTCAAACCATGTGCAATTACAACCTCATTACAGCTGCGCAGATGATTTCTCAGTAAACACTGAGGAGCGTCTGTGCTCAAATATAAGTACACGTTACAGATAATACACACAGGTCCCTGTTAATTGAATCCAACATCTATTTGTATCACAGAGACAGCCTGTAGATTATGTTGTGTCTTACCTCTTTATTATAGTCAGTTGGTTGAGCCATCAGTGCCTTCATGGTCTTCTCCAAGTTGTTACCCATATTCTGAATATACTTAGCAACTGATTGATAAAGAGTTGACAGAAAGAAATAAAGAGTTAGTCAGAGAGACTTTGAAATCCACTAACTGCCCAGACTATTTTTCCTCTCAGATGAATTAACAGAAATGTCCTGTGAGTAATTTTTGTAAATGTCAGTGATGCATTATTGAGTGGGTTTGAAGCAGAGCCGTCTGTGTGATCGGTAATGTGACTGTATCTTACACTCTGTGAAGATAAGGTGGAGGGCTTTGAAGCAGGTGGTTGGATGGCCAAGATCCATGATGTGACGGCGAATAGACGGTTCCCCTGTTCGCTCTAACCAGTGCAAGGCGTCCTCCAAAACCTCTGGGGAACGCTGATGGTACAAAGTCACACCCATTAAAGATAAAAGTTATCAAACAGAGGACCATCCACATATTTCTAGAGACAAATATATGGGCAATGACTATATTCATTCACTGCATGTTTTTGATGCTCCAGGTTGTGCAAGTTTTGGAACACAGTGTCCCACAGGGTTCAGTACTTGGTCCGCTGTTTTTTTCACTCTACATGTTTCCACTCAGCAAAATTATATGAAAACAAAATACATTTTCATTACTAACAACTATTTAAAATCAAACGAGGTTAGGTGTTGTTGTGGAAATTTTCTCTGCTGCTGGTGAAGAATGAAATAGAGACTTCTGCCGGCCGACAAGGTTTTTATTTTCTTTGCAAAGAAAAGGTCAATCAACATGCGAGCGGTCAAAGATGAAGAGAGACCCCGAGCATATGGGGGATACCTAAACATTTATACCTGAGGAACACCCCCTAGAGTATGTTTCACATCCCTTTGTCTGCTGCAGGGGCCAGCCCCCCCAGAGAGAGTTTTTTCACATCCTTTTGTGTGTTGAAGGTATCGAGGCCGGCCCCCTTGGGTGTGTTTTACACCTGGGGTATTCTGCAGGATCTTGTACTTAGGTGCAAGGTTGAGTCTAGACATCACAATTTAAAACACAAAAGAACCTAGTATGTTAGGAAGGGGGGAGGTTGGGCATCTCAAGTAGTTGAAAACAAAGAAATTGAAATTACAATTACAGTGTGCAGAGCCACACTCTGACATTTTTTAAAGTGCCTTTACTGACTGATAACCTCTTGCATATTCAATGCACACACTTTTCTCAGACTTACCAAGTTAAACATGTTGCTTATCCAGATAACATGTTTTGTTTGGTCCTTTTTCAACTGGAAAAGAGATTCAACAGTTTAGAAGTAGAAGGAAAGCAAAGTGCTGAATAGAATGTGATAACTTAAATACTGAGCTCCCAAATAAAACATATGTATGAGAGGAGTGATAATGCCGTACAGTACTTTAACTACAAATACATTATATACCCCATATTTAATTGAAAGTAGCACAAACATAACTTACCAAATAATTAGACTGAAAAATGTCATTGTTTCTGGAAACTATATTGTCATTTTGTATTGATGCTGGCAACAGGTCTGTTGGCACAGTCTTTCACAGGAGTGGTGAACACCTCCCATCTTTACTTCACAAAGACTCAACCTCTTTGTGATGCCCTTTTTATATCATGTTACTGACCTGTTGTCAGTTACCTAATTCATTGTGAGATCTTCCACCGGGTGTTTTCTTTTATTTCACAACTTTTCCAGTCTTTTGTTGCCAAACACAAACTAGAATGCTCTTGGTTTCTAATTTCTTTGGTTACATAGTTCCAGGAACTTTTTATTTGGTCACACAGTCAACTTACAGTTCCTTTCTCCAGTGCTCTGAAGATTGCTTCCAATATTTCTATCTTGTGAAGGTGCTTAAGACTTAGATCGTCACTGTAAGTAAAAGGAGACAGAAACTCTTTAATAGTGAAGAATAAAAGTGTTACTATTTGACATACCAATCATATATTTACATATACTATATATTACATTATACTTACTTTAAGTCGATTAGACCTATTTGTAAAGCCCAAGCAGTAGTCATGCAGTCTTCACGCTGCAGCAGGATGGGAAGCCAGAAGGCACAAAGCTTCATCCGCTGTGCAGCCTCGGTTCTGGTTTCAATAGAGATACGACTCCATCGTTCAAAAACCTCCTCTAAAAAAGAAAAGCATGCCACAACACATTTTTTTACTTTAAAAAAAAAGTCAAAGATTATGGAATTTCACCAAAAAATGATTTGTTTATATTTGATCACTGAAATACAAGAGGGGGGGGCACATTGCATCACTGTAGACTAATGATCAAATCCCTTGATATTTTACAAAATTAAAGCTAAAGTTTAAAAGAATAAACTCCAAAAAGAATAACAAAATACTTCAGTGACTATGACGTTTGAATATTTGATCAGCACTCCAGTTTAGAGTTCATATGTTTACTCACAAACTACTTTAATCTGCTCACTCTTTTCCCCATCCACACACCAACACCTCTCTGCACAGAATGCTCTGCACCGCCCCTTCATGTCTCTCTCCCCATCTGTTGACTAATAATTCCACAGCAGTCGGCCAAACAACTCATGTTTCGGAATATTCCGTTTTCTGGCTTCTTTTGTTAAGTAACTACAGAAGTGAAGCTTTAAGGTGTAATGTGACCGTTCACATTTCCAGTACATGAATATTTGCTTTGTCTCCTACTCACTTCCTGCTTTCTCACTCTCTTCCTCAGCCAACGCACATTGATCGTCACTGTAAATGTGCCAGTGCTAACCAAAACTTTCAGCTGTTGTCCCTATGCCAGGTCTATCAAACCCCCAAAACAAACTGATATTTCCTGTTTCGTTGGAATCTTCTGCCAACTCTGGCAGACTTCCTCTTTGTTAAATCAATGTGCTGAAACACTGCTGTACTGTCCTGTCTTGTTTCAGCACAATTTCTGAATACGTTATCACACTAAGTACTAACTGTAAAGGTACTCTCATATAAGACTGTCACAACGTCAAAAGTTTAAACTTCCATACAATACTTTTATTAAAAAAGGGCATAAATAAAATTAAAAAAAGGTAAAAACAATGACAGTGTAATTGGGGTGTGTATTACATTTTATTCACAGTAGGTTACTTCTGATGTCACGTTTCAATTTTCCACCTTATTTTGGCGTTTACTCACAAACTACTCTAACCTGCTCACCTTGCTTTAGACAGAAATACAGCATCGTAGCCCTGAATATCAAAATGAACTGTGTGTTCAGACTTAAAGGTCCCTTACCTGATGGACGGAGGGCGATAATTGTATCATTTGTTGTAGCTGCCATAAGTTTCTGAAGGAAAAAAACAGTTTATCGGTAAAATACCAAAAACAATAAGTTGGCGATATATTATTATTTTGATTGTTGGTTAGTAACTTACCGCAGTCATCTTATCTCTGACCGCTTCCCAGTCAGTGCCATAGTCAGAGTCAGAGTCTGAATCCGACATTTTGTCCAATTCTGTAAGAACATCTGGATAAATCACTCAAATGCACGACATGACATACTGAATCAGATTTGAATGCTGCAGGCTGCTGATTTGAATTCATTTGACTGTAGGAAAAGCAACAGGAAGTTGAAAGTTCGTTTGATTTCAGCAGACCATCATGTCGTCTTTATTGTTGTCAAAGTTACAATGGCAATGAAGCTGTTTTATCAGATTACCAACAACGAGCAGGTTTCAAATATCTCTGACTTGATTTTCAAACTGGAAATGAAATGAAAGGAGTGGCAACAATTTCAGAAATGAATCATACTTTAATCAGCATCAGATGGCTGTCAGTAATCAAGTATAGATAAATGTGATCAAAAAAATAAGTTGCAGCCCGACCTATCAGACACCAAAATGGCTACACGATTTGTAATACTATGAAGGATGATTTTATAACTCTGTGTCACCCTGTGTGAGTTTCACAACAATGACTGTCTCGCTGTATCTGATGATGATCCCGCTTATTACTGGAGGTGTGGAAATTTCTCGATTCTAAGATCCATTGCGATGAAAAATGATTGCTGACTAACGTTGATTGTTGATTTTCTGGCCTCTGCTTGACAACAGAGTTGTCTTGACAGCATCGTTTTTGATGCAACATCACTCGGCTAACGTGACCGTTATCTGTTGGGAGATATGGTGGAGGGAGGCAACGAGCAGTGACAGATAAAAACCACACCGTGTGTTTTGAAAGCAGACATCCGGACACATTTTAGATTTTAGGAACTTTTTTGATGAAACAAAGCAATAAACTGCGTCCAAAGCCTGTTATTCATAGTAACAGTCTGCTATACAGAAATAAAAGACTATAAAATGCATATTCAACAAAGTTAAGCCACAAATACTAAAAGCTTCTTTGAAGTTTGACAACAATGACTGAGATACAAAACCACAACAGTTTACATGTGTATCTACCCATGGATATTACATTGTTCTGTTTGTGCACGATGCTGGACTGTTCCCTTAAAAGATGGTGGTCATTATTTCTGCTTGTTTTGTACGAAACAGAAACATTTCAATAGCAATATATTTCAAAATAAAACACCAGTACACTAAATCACATCTGCCCATCTTTGTTTGGATTAGAAAACAGTTGCTACTGTTGGGAAAGAGGTTGCAAATAGATAGACAGATACTTTATTGATCCCGATGTAAATTCAATTCTGCTTTATCATGCAGTAGACAGCTGATGTTATTTTATTTTCAAATCCTGACAGATACATGAGTGTTTGAGAAAAACACTGGACATTTTCAAAAGTCATTGATGTGCATCAGTCAGAGTTTGTATGTCCACACTCTACAGTCCTCATCTTTTTTTTTTTTTTCCAGCAGAAAGTGACGCACCTAATGATCACAAGCGAGGCCCATAGGCATGCATGAACTTTTGGTGCCAAAAAGTAAACAAGAAGAGGAGAACCAGGTCTTGAATGCGGGGGGGAAAGAAATGGGCATTGACATTAAACTCGCTTAGGGATTTAGTCACTTTTTAACAGCACTGTTTTTGTTTGCACAAGTCCCACTTTGTGCTCCTCCTTTACTGACAGGACTTGGCACCAAACACGCCCTCCAGCTTCAGTTCCCTCTGCTACATAACGAGGAAACTTCTGAAGAAATCCACGCACTAGAATTAAATTGGTTTGACCACAAAACAAATCCCACTGAGCACATCGAGCTATGTGTATGATAAGACTATAACTACAGCTAACAGACAGTTACAGTGTGGGTGTGGTTAATGTGAAACCTACGGCACCAGTTTGCCTTCATTACAGAGTGATTTCTCATCCTTTATTGTGCTGGAGAAAGGAGCAGTGGGAGGCTCCCTACCTGAGAGTTATTGTGGATGTTATCTACATTTTCACACAGGTAAAGATAAACAGTGCACATATTAAGTCATTTTGTTATTATTTAGCGCAGTGACGCTGCAAAGTACTTGAAGTTGTGTGTTTGAAGTAGTTTGGCGTAACAAAATGAGGTAGTTTAGCTTCCGCCCCTCCTTTGATTGTTCATTTTTAGCATCTTTAGCCTGCTGGCTAACCTACGTAGTACAGTTAACAACCCTGCAATAGTTTCCAGACTACACTGACACGTTATGTAATGAATTCAGCAGTATTATAATTGTTATTGAATCATAATACGAGGTGGTTTATTGGCTTTAATTGCAGCTACGACACTTTTTTTCCTCGTTACTTTGCTTCGGCGCGACGTAGCCAACCATAACCAAAGCCAGGACTGCAGTTTAACTAAAGAGAGTTAAACTTACACAGTGTAAACGGGCTAAATGAAGTCTTACCTTGTGATAACTCTTGCCTGAACGCTTAGCTGTAGCTTGTCTTGTTCATATTAGTGTCCGGAAGTCAAACTGGAACGCGATCACGCAGCGCCGCGTGTCAACAACGCGCGTGAAGGGAGGGAGGGAGGGAGGGAGGGAGGGGGAGCTCCTCCTCCTCTTCTTCTACGGCTGCAGACTGGAAAACAAACAAGGAGGCTTCTTCTTCTGGGTTTTTCCCGGCAGACTGGATGCTTTGCTGCCCCGCATAGACCAGGATTATATTGTACGGACAGAGCCCCCAAAGTCCCAAAAGGTGCTATTTTTTTTATCACACATATTATCACACAAGATAAAATGTAACTGAAAAAAAAAAAAGATGTTGAAATTCACACTTCTGCTGCACAGCATTGTGTGTGACATCCTCAGACTAAGTCTCTCTCAGCACCCCCAGTTCTGACTGACTGACTTCCAACCTCCCTGCCCTTTCCAGAAATATACTTAAAGGACTAGTTTGTAGGATTTAGTGGCATCTAGCAGTGTCATTGTGGATTGCAAACCCCCTTGCTTTTTAAGAAACTTTATTGAAGATACAATTTAAAAGGAATACGATACAAAATAAAGATGTATTGATACACACGAACGAAACAATACATTAAAGAAACGAGATTCTTTCTTTTCTTTCAGGCCACTACGCTCTAAATGATTGTATGTACTGTACTTCATGACAGCCGTAATTTCAAAAAGAAAATCTTTAGCCCTCAATCTGAACTTCTTTTTCTCCATTCTTTCAAATTCTTGAATATCAATTCAAATGTTTTGCTTAATGGTACAAGCAATTATTGCAAAGTTATTATTCATTTCAGTCTTGAACAAAGCCAGGTTGGAGCAGCAACCCAACATCATAAAATTACTTAAATATTGCACTGGGCAACCAAAATACTCCAACATTCATTAGTGTGATGCAACTAAACTGTGATTGGCTTCTCAACTTAATCTAATTGACACTTGATCAACATGAATAACATCTCAGTGAAAAGACATGAAAATCAAACAAGAAGTGTGAATTTCAACATCTCTTATGAGCACCTTTTGGTTTTATTTGCATTTTTCACAGCCACTGTACTTTCTCCTGGGAAGGAGAGGGTGAGGCAAGGGGGTTTGCAATCCACAATCACACTGCTAGATGCCACTAAATCCTACAAACTGGTTCTTTAAGCATATTTCTGGAAAGGGCAGGGAGGTTGGAAGTCAATCAGTCAGAACTGGGGGTGCTGAGAGAGACTTAGTCTGAGGATGTCACACACAATGCTGTGCAGCAATCATTGCTTTTGCATATATACCATGTATATAACAATTTAAAAGTGTTTCACAAGCAGACAGCAAACACAACAACACAGACGGGAAACTCATTTAATCATCTGTCACTGTTTGCTGTTAACAGAGTAACCGCGGTAAATGGTTAATCAAGGCCGGGAAAGTACAGTACTTTTAAACTTCAAAACGTTAGAGCAAACTCTAATCACTAGAGTCAAATCACACATCCTGTTGTGCTATTGCCCTATATGTGTAACTGCAGATGACAGTAATTGCAGTTACCTTATGTACACTAGCTGTAGCTGGCTGAGTTGAACTCTCTGGGTCTGTCTGACCATGTGCCCTGACGTCTTTGGTCACTTTGAAAAACACATGAATGTGCTCAAGTGTGTAGTATTATAGACATATTATTGATAAACAAAATAAATAAAAACAATCAACCCTCTACCACAAACACTAGTGAACAACACAAATACAGTAAATCTTAGTTTAAAAAAAAAAAAAAAAAAAAAAAAAGTGAAAGATATTATAAGTTTAACTGATGTTTTTTATGATGCCTGATTTCAGGAGGAGCTTCAGCTCAGCTTCCAGCCTGACACTGCAAAACACTCTGCTCCATTCCCATGCATTTCTCAGAACTAACTTTACTGGGTCCTCACTTTGGTATGCTGTTGGTTTACTTATTTACCGCATTGGCAGTTCTGATAGTCAAACTCCAAGTGGAGTTTTTCCCATTTCTACAAGTAAACCTTGAACTGGGGTGGTACACTGAAGGCCAGACCACATGTTCTCAGTGCCTGTTCTGACACTACATCCAATCTTTTTTTTTACTGTAATATTTTCATTTTTTTCAGTGGCAGAAAATAACTAAATTTATACACTTGTGTAAAACATTTGAGGTACTTGTACTGTTCTTCCACCCTGTATGCCATTTATACACCACTAGATGGTAATGTTTCGCCACTGAGGCTGTATACTATATCACTAGTACCAGGGTCAATATTTATAAAATTTTAAGGGAGATATACTCAAACATTACATGATTTCTCTCAACTAAAGCTACAAAAATTGTTCCCATTAAAGTAAGTACAAATGAACAGAATGAATAATTGAATGTTTCACATGTATTATTGGTTTAAATTAAGTTAAATGAGTTTTACATTACAAGAGTACCAGTTCAGTCAACTTAAGCAGCATAAATGTGTTTAAGATAAAATAGTGTATTAAACACAAATATAGTGAATTAAAGCACTGTAGGTAAGCAGCAGACAGCAGTGATGAGAACAGCACATCTTTTGTAAAATAAGAAATATAATTGTGGAACATACATATAAATGCAACTAATCCTGCTGGAATCACAGTCAAAGATCCCTTCAATGTGTGTAGTTTTTATTATTACATGAGGGAAAATAAGGTATTTGGTGATTCATCTGCTACTGTGAGCAAAATCTGTCTCTTTTTGTTTGACGACATGTCGCAGTATGCCGTCTAGTTGTTACTCAGTGTCTCACTGAGATATATGCAAATATCATTTAAAAGAAATAATTGGACTGGCTATATGCAAATCATATCTCTGTCTTCACAAACAGAAAATCTGTGATGTTCTGTAGCAGAAAAAAGAATTTTAGTCAGAATTAAAAGAATGATATATAAATATGGTTATTTATTTTCTTGAGATCAATACCACTTTTATGATTGTAGGCTAAATATGAAGCTGGAGCCTGGAGATGGTTAGCTTAGTTTAGCATAGGGGAAACAGCCAGCCAGACAAAATCTGCCTTTAGTGGAGATGTCAGAAAGGCACTGTTCCTGACCACAAAATAGTTTGGCATATTATCCCTTCTAAAACAGAAATATATAATATTTTTACACTTCCATATTTGTACTGATTAAGTTACGTTTTCTAGCTGTTTCGCCCTCTTTCTGGTCTTAATGCTAAGCTAAGCTAAACGGGTGCTGGTTAGCTTCCAGAGTGAGACTGGTATCTATCTTCTCACCAAACTCGGTGCAAGAAAGAGAATAAGCGTACATCTTAAAATGGTAAATTATTCCTTTAAACACATCGTGAAAAGTATCATTGGATGTTGATTATCAAAACCTTTTCATATCTGTCCAGTTAAAGGGGAATGACACCCACTTTCACGTAGACTGACAGAGAATAAGAAATGATGATTAAAGTGACTGATGAGATGATAGTTTCCTAAGAACAGCACAATGTTAGGTTCACTTGTGGGACTGTACACAATCAGTGAAGTATTTAATCACGCATCATTCATGTCTGTTTAATTTGTCTTGAGCTCAAAGTCACCCCTCTGCCTAAACAGGCTGAAGAAACCTCCTTCAGCAAACTGGAAAAAGTTTCTGTTGCGCTCCAGGTCCTGAGCATTAATAATACGAGTCACCAAAGCTTGTTGTATGGCCGGAGACTGACAGGGGTGATGTCGCACATTGTGACTCACATTCCTCAATGGCTCGATAACTAACAGACCCAGAAGGCCGGCTTCCTCATCCCTGTTATATCCAGTAGAATTGTTGAATGTCTTTCTGTTTTCATTGCCTGCAGCAGTTTCATTGCTTCTTTTTGGCACATTAAATCGAGAGTCTTTACTGGATCTATCTGTTTTTAAAATTCTGCTAATATCAGAAGTTGATCTGGGTGTGGTAGTCTCATTAAATCTGTTGATTGGGATACTTGGACCAACCTGGCTACCATTAAAAATGCAATTACCTGAGCAGGTCATGTTGGTTAAGCTAAATGTGTTAGTTTGTCTTAGTCCACTGGCTGTCCTGGTTCGGGGTTTTCGGCGGCCTGGTGCTGGAGTCTCCTGAATGTTTCTGCGTAGATAGGTTGTGTAGTCCTGAACCAGACGACCTAACCCTGACTTATAAGACCAACGCAGTGATTCAGCTGATCCTAAAGGCACAGACTTAAGACGAACCTGTCGGAACAAGAATAAAAGAGCTGTCAGCAACGTTCAGTGCCAACAATGCAGAAAATGGTGGTGGAGCGGTATGGGTGTGGTAGTCTGGGTGGTGGATCAATGTGTACTAGCATGTCTGACTTAGACTCACTGTCACAGGCCTGCAATTAGTTCTGATCCCCACAGAATAAAAATTATTATCACGACTTGGATTGTCATGTGAACACTATTTACAAGTTAAAAACTCATAATTACAGTAACTCCTGAGATCCTGACAATCCTTATTTTATTAAAGGGGAACTGCACAAATTTTTATATACCAAGTCTGTTTATATGTTATAGGGAACTATGTGAAATATGTGAAATAGAAACCCTTTTGTGGCTCCAGAGGGAGCTGCATGAAGTCTAAATGTCACTTGAGTCAGCGTTGGTTGGGTATGAAGACAAATTTGAAAAATAAAAAAGGAGGTGTGGAGTTGGAAAGAAGTGAGCTTCCCTACTAGCATGACACACCTGAATCTTTGACTGAACTGCTGGTGGCTGTGTTGTGGGTCATGTAGGCAGCATATATCGAATAAAAAGGAGGATATCTCTGGTTCTGCTGCATTGATTTTGATTAACTATCCTGTTATGATCGCCAATAGCTTTTTCTCTTTTGGCTACTGATTTTTGCTGAGGAAAGTTTTTGACTGTGCTGACCTGGTGAATTCTCATGTGTAGATGAACTGCAGCTCCTGCCAACCACTGCTGCATGGACACTGAACTCATTCTCTTCTTAGTGGTCATCCTCTCAAAATGGTCAATCAGCTCAAGTTTCAGCCAGTTGTCGTAGAGCTCCGTTGTCTCAGCCATCTTCTCCTGGTTGTTGGCAATGCCTGGGATCAGGCGGAGGTAGCTGTGGATAATCCAGCCAATTCTTGAAGAACTGCTGATACCAAAAATTCTCTTCACCTCGTATCTCTGTGTTGAGTTGCCCCCCTCTGTTGATCCTGGTGCTCGGACCTGGTGGGATGACATTAAATTTTGAATTTTGAATTTCAGTTCTGTTTTAGCATCATGCTTTGTGATGCAATATAAAGACACAATGGCGTGAAACCATCAACAAACTATATGAGTATGATGAATGTAGGTTGGCAATGAAACTGAAATTGTAGAAATGATCCTTCATGGAGGACAAGAGCAAAAATAACATGCTCCAAACTCATGCTAGCTGATCTCTGAGCTGAATGTTACCATCAGCATGCATACATGCTCACAGTGACAATGTTAACATGTTGAGGTTTAGCAGGAGTAATGTTTACTATCTCAGTTTAGTGTATTAGTATACTAAAATTTGCAAATTAGCACTAAACACAAAGTACAGTGGCTGAAAATCCATAACAATTTTGCACGTACCAAGTATTGGACAATTTTTTGGACAATTTAACATTTTGACCTGTTGATGGCGCTACCTGATAAGTCACTAAAATCAGGGGATAATCAAAGTTCACAAGGACCATGAATGTCTGCTTTAAATTTAATGACAAAAAATTGTATTTCACTAAAAACCAAATGTCATTCTCATGTTGGCGTTAGAGGAGGATCACCAAAGTTAGGAGATTTGAGCTGATTCCAAAATTTCACCCTTTTTTTCACACTTTTTGAACTCTGCAGAGGACAGTATTTAATAATGCCATACAAACATGAAACCAAAAATGTATACCCACTTGTTGGGCAACCTGGTCAAAAAGCATGGACAGAGCCAGAGCAACAACCCCTACTCCTCCATAGGTGACCCTTTTGCTCCCTCCCAGCTCTCCAGTCAAGCTGAGCCTGAATGCAGACTGCTGCTCCCTGCTCATGCTCCGCTGTAAGAAGGCATATTGATGCTGCAGGGCTGCTGAGGAGTCCAGCGAGAGGAAGGTGGTGAGGACAGGGTCCATGGAGATATCTGGGATGATGCTGGCATCTCGGGCCACAAAGAACAACTCTTGGACGGTGACTGGAGAAGGAAGACACAAACTGCGACCTGTCAGGATCATGGCTTTATCTGTCTGTCTAGCCAGTGTGTGTTGGTATGGGTGCAATAGGTCTGCTTGTTATCTGTTTCTGACCCTCTGTGTGTTTATTTGCCCCAGTCAGAACGATGTTATCAGCGGGACCAGTCCACCAAAGCACTCACAAACATGGAACAAGTTTTACATGCACATATATAGTAGTGACAAGAATATCACCCTTATTTTCTTTTTTGGTAGTTTCCTATCTAGACTTGTGCCAACATGGAAAGAGTGGCACAGCTGGTGGTGATGTTTTAAAAGAGGAACAGGCTAAAAGGCTTAAAAGCAGTTTTTCACTTCCCTCTCCGATTAAAAGTGTCAGTTTGTTTTCGCACCAGTAGCCACACCTAAAGTTACATTTCTACTTAAATTTCTTAATAATCATCATAATGATCATTTCTGAGTGTCTGCGTAGACTCTGTAAACATATTATAACTGTATGTATGGACAAGTGGACAGTCCTGATCATGTAGACGTCCGATTTAGTATAAAGAGAAGTGCATCTTGGTCCTTTCCTGGAATATACAGTGATGTCTTGGTGTACTGTCAAGTTTTAGATTAAGTGATTGATTTCTTGCCCATATCTAAAGATCTAATTGTCATCTGCCTGCCTGCATGTTTTCTTTGTAATTATCACTCAAATTGGTAAATTTTCTATTCTCTCCTGCCAAAGGTTGAAAGGGCAGGATTAATTTGAACTGTGGCTCAGTAGCTTTAAACACTGTCTCATGATAAATAAATATTTCAGGTGTGACAGCATTCTTGTAAGAAATGATCACTGCCAAAGGAGGTTTGCAATAACTTTCCGTGTCAGATTCAGTGTAGCTGATGAATAAAACTGAAATCACAGCACTGTTATCAGTATCTGACTGTAATCAGATTGGCATTCAGTCTGTACTGCTGAACATTAACCTTAATGTCAATAAGGGAGCAGTCAGCTAATTGTGACTTCAGCTCAAGTAAGAGTCAAAAAGAAATTGAACTTGTTCAGTGACGTCAAAAAAATAAAGCCTCTCGCTGTCTATAGACCGACTGTGGCTGTTAAAATTGTGATGATGACGAGTAAATAGAAAATCTGTTTGTGCAGTTTGTGCAGTCGACAAATAATCACACAAAACCTCCAGTTAAACCACAAATTTGTAAGGATCGAGAAGAGATATAACATGTTAAATACTGAGCTTTAGAGGTGCTAGTCACTAGCACTAGTAAAAAGACAATGTTGCCTACTTCAAGGACCAGTGTGTAGGACTTAGTGGCACCGTGTGGTATAGTTGCTGATTGCAACTCAACCACTGCACCATCGCCCTCCTAGCGTCAAGGAGAAACTACAATGGTCGTGAAATGTATAAACAAAGCAAGGTTCAACGTGGCTCAGTGGATATGAAATGAAAACTAATGAAAAGTTATGAATATTACATTTAATTCCTGCTATATTTCTGCAAATACAGCCCCTTAAATCTGACAAACTGGACCTTTAAGTACAGTACTTGAATAAGTGTACTTAGTTACTTATAACCACTGCCCGTAAAGCAATGACAAGTAGGACATGAATATTAATGTTACACATAAATAACAATATTGGTTAGTTAAAATGCTGTAAATTATTGTAAAATAATAAAAAATGCAATAATAACAACAAAATGTAAGTATTTATGACTAGCTTTTAATAGTTTAATTACAAATGAAGGTTAATTCACAAGGCATGTACCTAACAATGAAATATCATGTAAGGTTAATACTGCATTAGTAAACATATATAATAAACATGATACAGTATAGCATATATCATGATTTGATGAAGCTGTAATCATTAAAATGTCGATGATAGTTTGGGCCTGGTCACCATGCGCACTCGCCGGGTCACGTGACAATCGCTCATGTCCGGTTCTCGGTGACGACACGTACCAATCCTACAATATTAGTCCCTGATACGGAAGTAAATAGACTTGACTACTGACTTGAACTAGCGTTATTATCCATAATAACTCTGAAAGCTTGAAAGAGTTTGTCTAAACAACAATTATGGCGCCACTTTGAGATGAATAAATTAAATAAATATCTCTAATCTCAGCGCAGCCGTGTCGTCGCCGGACTTCCGTGCTGTCGTCATGGAGACGTCACTGTCCTGACCCTGTAGGCTGGGTCAGCTCGCATAACAGCGGCGAAGAGGAGGTCTGTTCCTGCTTATGAGTGGAAAAAACACAACAGGTGAGGAGCAAAGCAGCGCAGTCAGCAGCCCGCACGGTATGTTGAAGTGTTAGTGATAGCGCTGTGTGCATAACTGTCCAGGCTAACTTACTGCATTTGAACAGCTGAGCTGAATACTGCAGCAATCATCGCTAACTGACCTACAGACGTGTGAATAAATGAGTATTATACTGTCAGTGGTGGAGACACATAACGAGTGATGCAGGAGGGCTCACTGACTGGTTCAGTGAGTATTACAATGATGTGAATGATGTGCTGAGGCCTTCACGGTCACCTCTGAACCAAACTGAACACACATGGGAGATGTTAATGTTCTTCTTCACCATCATCAAGCCACTAAATGAGGGATTATATTTGATAAAAACAGTGTTCATCCCTTCAGAGACTTGACAGATTTGAGGTGGAATAACACCTCACTCTGTAAACTGTATAATCAGGGTGCCTTGAAGTCATTCCCAGGTTATCTGAGTGGCATTGCATGTTTTTATTACTAGCTAATTACTTTGTGGTCATTTTATTATTTGCATATTTGTTTGATCATGACCGCATGAACAATTAAAGAACTGCCTTATAGAGAGGCGATGTGTCAAAATGTAGTTTTACTACCTTAAATGGATTGTTTGAGTTGAGGTACTTTTGCATCTACTGTAGACAGTTTGGAGAAGCAGACAAAAGTTGTCTGTTTTGTTTTATATTGTATCTTATTCTTAATTTGTGCTGATGCCCGTCTTGGTCAGGGCTCTCTTGAAAAAGAGATAGATCTCAATGAGACCCTTAAATAAAGGTTAAATACAAAATAAAAGAAGTCCCAGCATGGAAGTAAAAGAAAGCTCTGATGTGGACATGCAGAAAAATGTATTTTAGCCACGTAAAAAAAAACAATATCTGTTTAAGTGTACGTTTAATAAACATATTCTCATCATACCTTACATTTTCCTATACAATATGCTCACTTTAGTGTACAGATATTTTAACGTTCATATATATTATATATGTGGCTAAAACACGTTTTTCTGCTGTCCACAGCAGTACTTTGCTCTACTTCCGTCTGCTTCTCCAAAATGGGAGCAAACTGACGGCTGTCCACTGTACACACTGACTATGCAACCCCACTTCAAAAAATCCAAATCGTCCCTTGCAGTAACATTTTCTTTTTGGCCACTTTAGGCAGTGGACACATCATCACCTTTTAAGTTGATATGGTGAACTTGTTAGAGCATAGTTAGTATAGTATTTACACATCCAGCAGTTTATTTGTAGTTGTGTTTTCTGGCTATCTGGCCAATGACAGTTCAATATTTACTTGCTTTTAGTAATATTTTGGTCTCCACCAGGTCCTGAGGGAAATATCTGGCTCTTTAGCTGCTAAATACTCCACTGTGTTCTCCAGCTACTCATTAACTTCACCTGTCAGCTGTTTGGTGTTGGTGTCATGAACTGAAACTTGCTATGAAACTACGTAAAGCAGACGGAAACTGGTTCTTTCAAGTCTGCAAACTTTATGGACTTCCCCTTTAACTACCAGTGTATAACGTTGCTATGACTAACTCATCTTCAGTTGGGGTTGTGTGCCTAGTGTCTGATCAACATGATACAGAAAGGCTGTTTTTGTCAAAAGTGATTCATGCATTAGATGTAATGTGTTAAAAACTATGATAATCGGGAATAAATATTTGAATCATGAACACGCTGTGCGGACAGTGGTGTGGAGACGAGTACAGCAGCGCATACAAACACACGAAACAATCAGATGATGAATTTTTCACTCCAGGTTGTTCAGCATCATGAGTCAGCGGACGGAGCGACGGGGGATACATGTAGACCAGTCTGACCTGCTGTGCAAAAAGGGATGCGGTTACTATGGCAATGCTGCATGGCAGGGGCTCTGCTCCAAATGCTGGAGGGAGGAGTACCAGCGGGTACGACAGAAACAGATCCAGGACGACTGGGCCTTGGCAGAAAAGTAAGACCATCTGCTGCATCACACCTTCGTGTCCTGGGTTGTCCTTGAAATATATCGCAGTACAGCATATTATTTGGACAAGATGCAATGATGCATAATTCTGTAAAATAAGCGAAGCTTGTTATGTTGTTCTTGATCGTTATTGCCACAGATTTCCCACAAATTACTGGTGTTTGTTCTGTCAAATGTCCTTGGCGCTAGGCTGCAGCGAGAGGAGGAGGCAGCATATGCCAGCAGTCATGGAGCACAGACACAGTCTCATTCCCAGTCCACAGCACCACAATCACACCCAGGCCACGCTTCTCTGGGACCCTTCTCCAAGTTTGAGGAGAAGAAGACCAATGAGAAGACACGGAAAGTGACCACCGTTAAGAAGTTCTTCAGCCCTTCATCACGCACTGCTCCCAAGAAAGGTGTGACAAGTTAAAATATCTGCTCCTTCTTGAAAGCGTTGGATTAAATATCTCATCTTTTATTCTGGCGTTCAGCATCCCAAGTGCAGAAGTTGTGTGTTAAGAAGATTAAGCTGAGGCTGGGAAGTGTTAAACCTAGCTTAGCATAAAGACTGTAAGCAGGGGGAAACAGTTAGCCTGACTGACAACTACCAGCCCCTCTTAAAGCTAATTAATTAACTTGTTATGTCTCGTCTGAATGATTGGCTCCATGTGAAGGAGGAAGAATAAGTATAACTTTTTCTGAATGTGCTCCTTCTTCATCAGAAACCCAAGAAGGCAGGACCCCCAGTCCGTCCATTAGCCGCCACGCCAGCTTCGACACGGACCAAGTGTCCAAGGACTTTGTGGACTTCTTGAAAAACCTCCAGAAGCCCGGCCGGGAGATCCATAAGCAGTGTAGAGCCTTCATTGTGACGATGTCGAGCAAGAAGGTCTGATTTAACTTCTGATGTCATAATAATTGTGATATTACAGTGATCAACACCATGTGACCTTCTAACTTCTTGTCCTGTCAGGACCTGAGTGCTGACGAGCTGTCCGAGTGTGTTCAGGATTTCTACCAGAACATGGCGGACCGTTTGTTGAGTCACTTTAAAGGTTGGTTCAGAAGAACAGTTGTTGTAATTAGTAAATCTAGGTGGCAGCTCTCACTCATTAGCTCTAAATAATGTGGTGTGATAAATCTTTGTCCACCAGGCTCTTCAGACTCTGTGGAGCAGGTGATGGACCAAGTGGAGAAGTACATAATGACTCGTCTGTACAAGAGCGTGTTCTGTCCAGAAACCACTGATGACGAGAAGAAGGACTTGGCCACACAGACGAGGATAAGGTGGGCCTTATATTTAATGATAATATCTTCTAATATATATTGGGAGTACCTGCTACAAATGGAGCAGTACACACATAACCAGATTGTGTACCATAATGTTTTGTTTCGAGGTGTGTCTGCAGGTTTTAAAGTTACAAATCTACTTGCCTGAATTGAATTTTGACTTGCCCCGATACAACTTTCTCACGTCGGGCAAGTGAGTTCTTTGATTTACTAGCCCGACATGACATTTTACATCCTTATTGTTGAACTTTATTTTGGTTTGTTTAAGTTACACAGTCTCTTAGAAAGTATCACTGCACAATGCTTGTCTTTACTCTTCAGCAGTCTGTGAAAATTTCTGTCGGCATAGTTGATCACACAGTCGCAGCTGGCTTAAGTTGCATTGTAACAAATGTGTACGGTTACACCATGTGAAAAAAACAAGCTTTGGTCTTACTATGTTGATTCTCTGTGTTGCAGGGCCTTGCACTGGGTGACCATCCAGATGCTGTGTGTGTCCATGGATGAAGAAATCCCTGAAGTCTCTGAGAACGTGGTCAAAGCAATAACAGGTCAGAGTGTGTGCCCAAACCTCCAGTGTGATTGCATTTAATACCTCCAAATGCATTAAATTAAACATGTACATCACATGTCCTGTTTTCTCCTTTGAGAAATTTAAACCAATACATTTATATTTTATATTTTTAGCTTTGCATTCACCAGACAACTGTTAGTTATCCATCTACAGAGAGTGAGAACATCCAATCAAATTATACTCCCTCAGCATTCAGGCAGCAGCCTGCTAAACAACAAGGGCATTGAACAGTCACCCACATTAGCGTCCCTGCTAAAGTCTCCTTCTTATCTAACTTGCACACATGTTTTGTCCTGCACTTTAACCTGCTGAACAATCCAAACAATCTAGATAGCTAACGAGCTGCTCGGCTGTATCACATTAAACAGCATGTTTAACACGTACCTGCAGATGCTGCAGATGCCGGTGTGGTTCTTATTCTGTAATACCACCAACAACACACTGTCTGTCCATGATACTGTATGTAGGCTACAGCATGTTTGTTTGTCTCCCCTACTATGAAACACTGGAACTCCAGCCAGCTGCTGTCAATCAAACACAGACACGCCTCCTCCAGTCAGCTGAGACAAAAAGGAGCATTTCTGATATTTCACCAAAAATGTTTTTTCTTCTTTTTAATAATAAAAACTATTAACAATGAATAGAAAAAATAAAACTAACTTGCTTTAAATTGGCTACAGTTTATGGCTTCCAGGTGATGCAGGTAGCAGCTTTAACTTCACTAACTAACTTTACTGTGTGTAATATAAAATCTCCTTGCAGTGGCAGGCAATTTGAAATGTGTGAATGGAAAATGGGCTATTTACTTTTATAGTTTTATGACTTTAGAGTAAAACAAAGTGCTGTACGATGTCTCTGATTCACCCACACACACCCTGCCATTAGGGAGGAGGCAGAAATATAAACAAGATAAGACCTAAACTAGTAAGAAATATTTATTATACATTATACATTTATAATACATTATTATTAAGATAAGCAGCTGGAAATTGTATATAGTTGTCGATTAGTTTTCTGTCAGTTAACAAACAGATAAATCACCATTTTTCTTGACTCTTTGTCTGTTCCAGATGTCATTGAGATGGACTCGAAGAGGGTTCCTCGGGACAAACTTGGATGCATCACACGCTGCAGCAAACACATCTTCAGTGCCATCAGAATCACCAAGAACGAGCCGGCCTCAGCTGACGACTTCCTCCCAGCGCTCATTTACATCGTGCTCAAGGCGAACCCTCCACGACTTCAGTCCAACATCCAGTACATCACTCGCTTCTGTAACCCCAGCAGGCTGATGACCGGAGAGGATGGATACTACTTCACGAACCTGGTCTGTTTTTTTTTTTTGTATTCTTCTTCTACTCTTATCCTTGTCAGAGCCAGTTTGAGCTGTAGGCCTTAGAGTCGTATTGTATGTGCAAAGCTGGTGGCTAGAGAGACTGAAGAGGGTGAACTTGTGTGGGTTTTCCATTAGTAGTTTAACTTTATCAACACCTACTTAGCAGTCCTGGCAGAGATCTGAAGATGAACACTCACTCCATAAGCATAAAGGCCCTGAAAGTATTTTCTTAGATATCTTAAGATGAGTAATGTGAGCCTAAATAAGCTCACTGACAAAGTTTAAACAGTGCCTCAGGTAAGGTATAAGAGAACTGTGTATGCCAGGTGAAAAGAGGTGTACTTCTCACATACGTCTGCAATGTTTTTGAGTGTTAATCTGAAGATGTTTTTTTCATCTTTGATTGTTGCTTATTTAGTCATGACTATTATATGTCATAGACAAATACTGAAGACACAAAGCTTTCAAAGTTGTCAGGGGTTTTAAAATACAAATACGTATCTTTCAGTTGCCAGGTAACTAGGGGGGACTCCAGAAAGTTACTGCTCCGAGCCAAAAACGGCAAATTGTTGTTTTTAACGCTATAATTTTGTATGAATATTACATAAACAAGATTGAATGTGTTCATTAGTGAGTCATTAGAGGTGCTGGCAGGCAGAATTTGTTACCTTCATTCAGAGCCAGGCTAGCTGCTTCCCCCTGTTTCCAGTCTATATGCTAAGCTAAGCTAACTGGCTGCTGGCTTAAGCCTTATTTCAACAAACAGATATGATATCCTCACATATTTCCCAAAATGTCAAACAATTTTTTCTTTAATAGGGGGCTCTGTATAACTCAGGCTGATGTAAAGTTGCCGTCAGAGTCTCAGCTGTCATTTTCAGCTGCTTCATCTCCTGTGTTCTGTTTTTTTAGTGCTGTGCAGCGGCCTTTATCGAGAAGTTGGATGCTCAGTCTCTCAACCTTTCCCCAGAGGAATTTGAGCGCTACATGTCAGGCCAAGCCTCACCACGACTCAACACCTCAGAGGGTGACTGGCCCCAGACTGGCCCGGCACTTGGCGTGACTGCTACCAACCCCGTCCTGGCTCAGCTCAATCACAATCTGGAGCTTTTGTCGGGCCTCAGCAGCCGTCAGGAGACGCTGATGGAGGCTGCTCAGAGTTTGCAGGCCGACCTCCTCTCCTGGCCTGAGGGTGTACAGCAGGAGGTGAACGACATCCTAGAGAAATACCCGTTAGAGATTGTGCCTCGTACAGTTTCTGCAATTGATGCCAACAACGTGGACAATGACAACCTGCCACCACCCCTAACACCACAGGTGTTCGCTGGGTAGCAGAATAAAAACATTTCACACATAGTATAGGTACTCCTGCTTTTAAAAGTCAGAGTTTGATTTAACGTCCCACATGCACTAATGTCCTAAAAAGTTTGGAGCCTCATCTTGCTGAGCTTCTTCTGCACCTTAAATACCCGATCACACCAGTAGTTATAACAATGAAATCAGGTCATTTCAGTGGAAGTTTTCATGTCAGTTTCCACTTTAGTGAACTTTGACATGCAAATTCACAGCATTAACCGAGTTGTCTGGATGGTGCTAACCTTTAAGGGAACCGAGAGCCAGAGAGTTCAAAATGGACGAAGCTAATGTAGCTTTGTGTTGCAACATTCACTTTTATTCAGTTTTCTTTGACTTAGTTTAAACTCACACAAAAGGTTTTTAGACAGTCATGACAGCAGTTGATGGTACCAAAAGCTTACTTGAATAAACTGGGGGAACTTATTGTCACATTAGCGACCCAAGCTAACAAGCTTGCTGATGTGCTAAGCTTATTTCCCCTCTTTAGTAACTCTTGTGAAGAAAATGAAATGAAGTACAATACCGGGATGAAATAAACAGCACAATACAGAGAAAAGAGAAAGCTAAGAGACATATTGTGACTAAAGCTAGCATGTTAGTTACAGTAGTTCAACAACTAGCATGAGAAGGGGCTAACTATATTTTTGCCGGGTAAAAAAACAAACAAATATTATTTCATGTAGTGTTTTTGGAGTGAAATAAACATAATATGCTGAATTGCTTTAGAAAATACAACCTGCTAGTCTTTACATACATTTCAGGTGTTAACATTTAGCTAATTTATGCTAGCCCTATAAAACCAGACTCAAAACATGAACCTCTCTTATGTATTTAGTTTGACCATACTGTCTTCAAAACATAGCTATAGATAAAATATAGACATTAAATCAACTTATTTTCAAGTGTTTTTTAACTCAGGATAAAAACAAAAATGCTAATGTTAGATAGAAGCATAAAAAAAATCAAAACTTAATGAAACTTCATACATTTCATTCTTTGTGTGGCCTTATATTTTTATTTCACTTATTTTTACACGTGTGTTGCAGTACTGTTATCGGCTCAAACTGTGCAAAATGGAGTCACAAGCCTCTGGTGTGAGCGGGCCTTTATGGTTATGAAACCCCCTGTAAAGCCCTCAGCTGTCATTGTTGCTCTTTCATCACAGCTGCTAACACTTGATTTGACTGAAACAGGTACCATGCAGACAACAACAAAAAAAAAACAGGTTTTACATTAACTTCTGTATAGTAGTGATGTGTTTGGATTCCTGTTTGAGGCCAGTTTGGTTCTATATTAATAATAATCTTATTTCTTGCTGTCTTGCTGTTGAAGTGAAATCCTGCTTCAGAAATACAGAACCACACGTTTCCGTTATTGTCAAGCATCAAATTAACTTGAAGAGGCACTTGAGTTTTTTTGATAAACACACAATGTTTTAACATTGGCAGGTTTTCTGCATATTCACCTCTGTAATGAATCAAAGTATAAAACACGTTTTATGACAGAATACTTTGAATAATGTATTTTAATTATTGATTTATTTTGTCATTTTGTGATGTACTGTAAAATACTGGGTGTAAAAATAGTCTGCTGTCTGATTGAAACACTGCTGCCGTACTACTGATTTATATTACCAACTAGAATAACATCACTTTTAAGTCAACGATTAGCACTGAATTAAAGTCATGTACAAGCCTGACCAGAGCACTCTTATTTTGAAATAAAGCCACCACCAGTAGAGAGAGTCAAACCCATGATCTCATCTCATAGTATTGGCTGTGTATTGACCATATGATTGGACTCATAGAGGACTTTACTACTGCAGTTGCACAGTAGTTAAATGAAAGTTGAGTAACCATCTTAAAAGATGAGTCTGGTAATATTCTGTATTTTTATTACTGTCAACAAATCCCTTAAAAATACGAAAACCAACAATGAATTGATCTACTAACAAGTGTTGTCTGTGAATCCAAAGCCTGATATATAATATTCCTCTGTCCTGGAGAGCTCCATTGTTCAAAAACTATTAAACTATTAAAACACAGTGAGCCACTGAGCACTGACTGACACGTTTCTTCATTTCCATAAACGCACACTCTGTGGTTTATTATGCAAAGGCCTGTTTGAGAAATGTTTGCTGTATTAGAAAAGTTTTCTTGGCTAGTTGAGACTGCCTTACTTCATCTTGTCAGTTTCTTCTCAAACAACACCTGCGACGTCAGTCATGTTTTATCCTGCACTGCACAAAAACTGATGTTGTTGAAGATGAACCTTGCTGAATATCTGAATAGTGAAGTTAAAACTTTCTACCTGTTCCTGTTTTTGGCCTCCAGCCTATTTGGTTACATTTCGGTATGAATATTAATGCAAAAATTCAGATGCTTTTCATATCTGTAAAACAAATTTGTATTTATTTATATCCCTCGGTGCCAGCTGTCTTATAGTTGGTCTATGCATCATCATCAGTGTTTTCATTAAATGCTAATTCAACCCACTACTGTATGTTTAAGATGTGACAACTTACTTTAGCACTATCTGGTTGTCAAATTGAGAATGACAGACAGCACAGAACAACAAAAACTTTAGTAACTAAACTAGCACTATACTTACGTACAATTCTGATGTACTTAACTTGAGTATTTTCATTTTATTCTGTTTACTCTACTATGTCCGCATATGATACGCTTATAAATACAACACACTGTTTAAGATTAAACCAGTAGCCCCCAACATTTTTGGCTTTTACCGTGTAACAAAAAAAGCAGTGGCTCCTTGTCATGTTTCAGATGTCTCTGAGTTGATTCCAGTTCCACCAAAGAGAGATTTATAACTTATAACAAGTTAAAATGATCAATATTTCAGCAAAAAGCAAAGATTACAGAAAAGTAAACACATATTTGTGTAACAAAACTTCCTTCAATGGAGAAACATTTGCTCGTTATAACTGATGTCACTTCCCATAGATGCCGTCGCCACAGACAGTATAAAATATGAACACAGGCGTCGCCCACAGGTGCCCCCCCCCCACTAACGGGGAAATGGTAAAAATGGGCAAAAACGTGGAGCGTGGGTGGAGCTGAATGAAGCCTGGTTGCTCAAACAAGCCACCTGTGACAGCACCCACCTGTCAATCAAAGCGGCCATGCTGTTAATTCTGCATAACTTTAATATCTAAACTTATGGAGGGGCTTATGGAGATTGACTCGTTTTGTACCCACAGCCTCAAGTGGCGGTTGGAGGAACTGCAGTTTGGCTTCATTTGATGGGCAACAGAGGTTGCCGCTGTGTCGTCACACACAACTAGCCTTAGACCACGTCTAGCTGCTAGTATTCACAGGACACTGATTGGCCCATAACCACCGTGCTCAGACACAAATGCATAGCTTGAAACCTGGCAAGATGGATTCTTGTAATCATCATGTGATTTAGTGAGTCCAGCTGCCCCTTTAATCATCTTGTGACCTCTCAGATTAATCTTGTGACCCTTTAGAGGTGCCCAACCTTTGAAGCTTTGGATAAAGTCATTAAGATTAGCTCCACCCTGACCAGCTACAACAGTATAATACTGTTTACACCTTAATGCATTCAATTTTAACAATCTAATTATGTAATATAACAACGTATTAGTTACAGAGGATATGTTACTGCAGGTAAGTTTTCTGAGAATACTTCTAGATTTTTATCCTATAGGATTTTGACTTGTTAAAAACGAACGCGTCAGAATAATTTCACATAATCACATGCAGAAAGAAAAAATAATCAAGTACATAATATGCAATTTACTGTTTATTATTTTTGATACTGTTAGGTGACATGTGAAGGATTTCTGGAGGCTGAAATAGTAATTAACCTTCTCCACCAGAGGCCTCCAATGTGCAAAAGTGAAGAAATGCAGTTTTAAAGGGCCATTGTCTGAAGTCACTCAGCTGCAAACAGCAAGTCATGGCTTCTCGAGGAACTGTATTGTAGACGTGTAGTACTACCTTAAACAAACACTTATCAGTCGGGGAAGTATCATTGTCATTGGTTTAAACTAGTTTGCATCCATTGAGATGTATGTGTTTCTTATAACATTATCGTCATACAGTATATACACAATACAAGATAAATTAACTGCAGATAATGTTTATACATGCTAATATATTTCTGAAAAACAAATAATGAAAGCTTTATACATACAGTAAGGCAGAGAATATATACAGAACTAACCTAAAGGTATTAGTATCAAACATCTGTCAAATATTCACACCGCAACAAAACAGAAGAATTCAAAACATTTCGTAGTATATACAAAAATACTTATGCAAATGCCCCTAGGAATATCTTAATAGAAAAAATAATAGGAATCTCATCAGGAGGACATCACATTATATTTTAAACATGCACTTGCCGCAGAGGGTTTTCAGTTCAGCGGTGGGCCACATGTCTAGATATTTGTTGTTTTTGGGGTAACTGTGAATCACTGAGAAAAAGCGGTTCTTGGTGCAGGGTTACTTGGTCTACTGTGCTCATTGGTCCTCGTTTAGTACCTCAAATTCTCACCTGTTCTCCGCAAGCTCGTGTGGTGAGACGTACAGTACACAGCAATCTCATATGGACTTGCCATTTCACACTTTGGACTCACTCTCTATGTTGGCAATGTCCCCGTTCCTCTCAGTCTGCTGGCTCTTCCCCTGGTTGTCCAGGCTGGTCTTGGTCTCCTGACCCTCCTGTTCAGACTCTGGCAGTCCCTGCTGGCTCAGCTTACTGGCCATTGACCAGGTTAGGGGCAAGCGGGCGCGGTTTATCATATCAGCGAGCTCTTTGGCACTGCAGGGAGGGGTGTTAGTTTCGTAGATGTCGTGGAAGCTGTTGTAGTCCACCTCATAGAAGCCGTCCTCCAGTGTCAGGACTGGTGTGAAGCGGTAACCCCACTTGATCTCGCTGCTGACGTATGAACTCCTCGCCTGGCACGTCATGCCTGGAGACACAATGCAACATTTAAGATTGGTCTAGCTTGAATCAAATCCAAATGACAAAAAACATATTTTCCACTTTCCTTCCCATCAGCCTCAGCAGTATGTTGTGTTTAGTGCTGATTCGCCGTTACATACCGTTTGTATGTATATACTGTATATACAGACCACTAACATGCTAACTTCAGTAGAAGGGTGTTAGTTATAACATAAAAACTGTTTCTGTTACTGTTTCTTCACATTTGGTTGATAATGTGAGTTTATTTTTGAATGTTTAAAGCTAAACTAAAACATCTAAATTGCACCTTTAACACCTTTAAAATGTAGCTACATAGGGCAGGTTAATTATTTAAAGTTAAATGTGTCCTTGGTTTTTCACTGTCACGCAGCCTGATAGTTTTGAACCTGACTAATTCGATGAATTCATCAGTGGACATATGTTTTCTTCAGTCCTGGTGATCTGAACACATTTTTATCATCCATTCATTCCTTCACAGTTAGCCCGACTATAAACAAGACACTCACAGAAACCACGACTCCATCTCTGTGTCTCAGAGGGCACAGTGGCTTTCAGACACCATTTACTTGTTTTTAATATTTATCAGCGTCCTCTTTGGCTCAGCTGTCTGCAGGAAAGTCCTCTGTGAGACTCCAACAGCTGCTTAAAAACACGTCACTCAGGCATTATGCAACTGGTTCATTTTATTATGGCTGTTAGTGAGAAAAGTTATGCCACTTTCTAATGGATTTAATGCATCTGAACACCATTTTGACTCATTTGGTCAAAATTTTAGGATTGGGTACTATAACACTCTTTGTGCTGCAAAGGTGACAGAGGACAATCCCCACAGCATCTGTAGGGCACAGATCTGTTTCCGGTGCTATGAAGTTGGGAGAGATCTGATATCTACTGACCTAGCTATTGATAGAGATGTATTGTCCCACAGTGGTTTAGATAAGTATAATGGTCTTACTTGCTAAGGAAGTCTGTCTTACCGCCCACACGTTAACAATGGTGGGATGAACTCTTTAAACTGTGCCTCAGAGAAAATCACATATACTGTTAAAAGGAGGATTTAAAGTTCTGTGATAAGAACTATACCCGCAAAAGATGTAAGTTTGTGTTTTTATTGAGTGCTATTGTTATTGACAGTAATTTATTACTTTCTGTGTGGACGGAGAGGGGGCTAGGTATTGTTTTATGCTGTTGATGACGCATTTTGTGTTAGCAGTGTTTAGCAGGAGTAGTGCTCAGCGTGTTTACCATCATAAGGATGGATTTATTTTTACAGTGTTTAGTCATAAACCAAAGTACTTGATACTAGAGTTTTGATGATGGTGTCAGTGGAAAAGTTGCACGTATCACCAGAGTGTTTACAGTTGAGGGAGACACAAATGTGTGTACCAAATTTTGTGCCAATATGTCTCGCTGTTGAGACAGTTCTTGTGAAACCGCAAGTGTGAACAAGTGTCAACCTACCGCTGGCATGGCTAAAAATATTTCCACGTCATCGTATTGTTTGTTACATAAAATGAAATTAATAAGGCAGACTGACATGCATTGTAACAACGAAACAGGTCTGTGCTGACTGAAAATTAGGCATCTCCAGTAAATCAAAGGTAATTTTTTAAAATGTCCTATTTGTAAAAGAGTTCTTGTAGGGTGAAAGGTACTGTGCAACATTGTTAATGAATAACAATTACTGTAAACATTATTGTAAACTATATACAATATCTAACTGTGTCCAGAAAATGTCTGAGGACTCACCTGTGGCCTCCACCATCCCCTCAAGGATCACGACAATCTCCAACTCTTCCTTGGCCAGGTGGGCTTGTGAGATCTCCCAGAAGGGGCTGTTCTGATTTATCTCATGGCAGATGATGAGCGGCGACACTAGGAAGAGCCTATCATCTCCCGTGTTGTAACCCACATTTATGTCTGTCTGGTTCAAAGGGATGAACTCCCCTTCCTTGGTCTGCTTAGACTTGATAAGCTTGGCCCTAATTGAAGCCTCCACAATGTGCGAGTTTCGGAGGTCTCCAACTCTGAACATCAGGCACAGCCGTCCATCTCTCATTGAGATGACTGCATTGGTGGAAAACACTAGTGTCTCAGCTCGCTTCTTGGGCTGTGAGATCTTAACAAACATGCAACCTACCATGAAGGCATTCACGATAGATCCCAGCACCGACTGAATTAATAGCAGTAGTATCCCCTCGGGGCATTTGTCCGTGATGACTCTGTATCCATACCCAATGGTGGTCTCTGTCTCAATGGAGAACAGAAAAGCTGATACAAACCCATTGAGGTTATTGACACATGGAGTCCACTGATTGTCTGCTAAATGGTCCAGATCACCCCGGAGGTACGCAATAAGCCACCACATGAAGCCAAAGAAGAGCCATGTCACTGTGTACACCAACACGAAGATAAAGAGGTTGAACCTCCATTTGAGATCTACCAGCGTGGTGAAAATGTCTGTCAGATAGCGGTACGTCTCCCGAACATTCCCGTGATGGACATTGCACTTGCCGTCTTTCTGGACGTACCGCTGGATCTTCTTTGTTCTGTCCATTTCTGCCAGCTTTTTGGGCAGGTCCTCACGGGCCTGCTTTGGCAACTTGGGCTGTCTGATGATGGCCGGGCTCTCCACATCCTGCTCCATGGGGTTTCTAGGTGGATTCAAGCCTACTGAAAGAGAAGAAACATGGTGGTAATTATGCAAGTGCGGGAGCCCTGTTGTTGATTCAAAGCAAGTATGGATGACGGAGACTTTCTGTGGTCATACAAATACAATTTGAGGTAATTTTGAGATACTTGTACTTTCATTTTAAGAAGATTTAAAATTTCTGAATACGACAGTGGGCTGAAATAGAGAAAAAATGAAGCGTTTACAAATGTAACCAAATTAATATGGATGCACTTTCAGTTTGAGTGGCAGCTACACAAGGCATGCGTGAAGATAATATCATAAACAATAGAACTCCTACTCGGCCATTGTTTCCAGTACCACCACGAGTTGAATTGAGATTCACCAGTAATACTAAATAGTCTCAGCATGAAACTACGCAGCGATGGTAACGCCGAGGGAAAACGTGTCACCACCCACATCTGCCAAAAGCGAGCTACACTTTGTCACAGTATCTAATGCAGTGTAGAGCGAGTGTGTATCAATGAATTAAGGTTGTAATACTTCGTAGGTGTTTGGAGGCTCCTCAGCACCCACAGGGAAATGATAGTGTGAGGTGACCATATCTGAAAAACAAGACTATTATCCACTGAAGATACATGATGGTTTGGAAAGAACGTTAAAGAAGACGAACTGTGAGCTACTTTGCCAGCCTGATCTGTAGCAGTCTGACCTACCTTAGTCTCACAAGTATACTACAAGATAGAGTGCAACAAAACATCCAGGACCGCCACTGCTCACCTCTACCTGTGCAGGTGACAGACAATTTCCATGTTGTGATTTTAATGTGGCATGGAAAATACATGTCACAATAAAAAACAACTCTAAATTTAACATTAAATTAATTAGGGCACAAATGTGTTGTATTCACTTTATTTCCTTGTTTGATTTGTTTTAACTTTGGCATTTTAAATCTTCCATAAACCAGTGGCTTGATAACAGATAGGAACAAAAATAGCACTTTGAGTTTTCCCATAAGGTTTGCATGGGGGACTGTGTGTGACAAAATGAAACGGAACATACGGAGTGACGAAGTTTATGGTGCAGTCACGATGTGAGTTAAAACACTGTATGGATATTTTATTTCATGTGTGCTTCCTCCAGGAGATGAGCTGACCTCCGTTAAAGGGAAAATAAATCTGCAGCCCATGAAATACAGTCAAACTGTTACATGATCCCTCTGATGTGGCTGTCACATACAGAGTTTTTTTTTTTTTTTTGTGCCATGCTGTGGACAGATTTCCTTTACTATGCACATTGCCTAAGCTACCATCAGTGTTTTTACCACTGGAACAAATGGCTGTGCTGAAGCCGTTCTGCTCTCCATTCACGGGGGAATATTATGAGCTTGAGCAGCGCTGGTTTCCATGGCAACGCACAGCTCAGTCTACCAAGTGCTCACAATATAGCAGGAATGTACTGGATGAGGCCACACACGCCATTGGAGAACATTTGTCTGTTTCATCTTGTTTCAGAGGGCCTGAGAAAGAACAATGTGCTGAATGTATCTGCTTTGTGCATAAAGGTGTCATTCATGTAACAGCTGGTAGTTTGTTTTTGTTTCGTTTTGTTGCTCTAATACATGAATATCTGAATAGAAACATGAATATACAGGGTTTTAAAGCACTTTTGATATGATGGAACTGACAGTAAAAAGCAACAAAAGTCTGTAAATCAATGATAATTGCATTTGTTAGTAATGTTGTAGTTGACCCTCACGGGATGAAGGGAAGAATTTTATTAAAGTCGCCACAGTTGATGTCTTTATATCAACAGTGGATTATCATCCAAATCTCTATGAAGCATTTTAGTGTCTTTCAACTTATTGTTTTGATTTTGCTGCTCTTATTGCATCATTTTCACTTTTTGGACAAAGTTAGCTACTAGCTGTTGAAAAATTTGGCAAAATTAGCAGCTAAAGAGACACAATTCCCTCATGGTGGAGACCAAAACAGAACTAAAAGCAGAGTGAAATGAATGCTAATATGCCTCTGTATCTGCTGCATCAGTAAATGTATGTCTGCTAACATTTTAGACAAGACAACTTGATATACTATGTCAGTGTTGTGTTTCTGCTTGTTTCCGCTGCACGTAAGTAGCTAAAAACTTCTAACGTATTTTACGTATTAATGTTTAATCACGTCTTATGTCTAATGGTTGAACACGTTGTCACGTAACTTAAAAAATAACCGGTTGTATAGAACAGCCTGTGGACTGATTTATATGTAAAAGACTCAGGTCGAATTTCATGGGAAAATGGAGGATGTGATGTACATGCGCCTTCTCTTTCTGCTTCCCTGTGTCAGTGTCAGTTTCACAGTGTCAACAGTGTGAAATATTAGCTAATGTTAGCTTAGAAATTGAGTCCGCTTATGTCAACAAACAAAACCAGAACCCACTACGACAAAGAGTCCAAAGTCAAAGCTAACGTTACTGCATATTCTGTGAAATATAGTGTGATATTGTAGTTTTTGCTGGTTAAGGTTAGCTTGCGAAGTGCGAACAACATAAAAAAAGCCACTTGAGTCACACACTTTGAGCTTCCCAACAGCTCTCCAGAAACCTATGGGTGACGTATCAGATGCTACATCCATGTTTTATACAGATCCAGACTTCTGGTGGTGGTCTGGTTGATAAATTAGCTGGCTAACCTACATTTACATCTACATCTACAGTCATTTAACTGAGGTACAAGGTACAACCTTGCTTACTTGCTCGCTAATGAGAAAGGGAGGATCAAAATTTCATAATAGAATGAGTCATAATTGTCATTGTTTGCAGTTTGACATATTCTGTCAACATCTGTTTTATAATGGTAGTCTATGGAGAAAATGGTTGCAATGTTTTGGGCTACAGTGGAATTTTACGCTGCAATACCTCGAGTGGCCACTGGGCAAAATTACCCCATCCAATTACACGGTTACGGTTGCTAAGCAGTGACTGGATGATCTCTAATAGGGGGCGGGGTCTAGCAAACAGTTAATTGAATTGTTAAAGCAGAGGTAATATGTAACCAGAGGGCCCTCATGAAATTACTAATGGAAGTAAATTGAATCACTATAGGTTATTGGATACAAGATGGTTTGTTTCACGGACGGTTATACAAGTACGCCTATGCTGAAAACTGTGCTAGGCCTGCAGCAGGAAGTAGTATTGTGTCAGATGCCCGTTATTCAAAAGAAAGTATCGAGACGTGTGGACACATCAGCACTCATTTTATTCATGATTTATTTCTAGTTCTCTTTTAAATTATCTCCACTGTGTGTGGGAAATTCTTAATCAAGTAGCTAGATCCAGATGTGGCCAAAATTGAGCTGAGGCCGCATGGGGACAGATGCTATTTTTGGGTACACAAACAGCTGAGCACAGGCACGTTTCAAACAAATTATTTTCAGATCTTACCAAAGTATTTCTCTGTCTGATATCTCAACTAAGAATGGTGGTCAGTGGATTAAAACTAGGCTCATCTAACATCTGATTCTCAAATATACAGCAAATTAGCCATTGATGTTTATGGAAACGGTGTGGAAACAGCTCAATATGGTGTATTAATCCAATATCCAAGATCATGCAGGCTGCAAGAACATCCACTGTGCTCAGGGCGTTAAAAGATCGGTTCAACTAAATTATACAAAAAGTAAAATAAATGGGAATGATGGATGTGGAACTGGCAATGTGAATAATAATAATAAATAAAAAAAAAACACTGCAGATGTTTCACATTAAAAGTCAGGAAAGATTCCTCAACGACATCCTTTCATGGAGGCTTTTAATGTGAAATATCTGTTCAGGAAGTGTTCAAAACAAGGGCAGATCAGGAAACAGGTGGCCATTTTACTAAAATATGTAGTATTCACAAACAAGTCACGTTTATCACTTTATAATAAACCATCATGTCTGCAAATTTAAATTAAGTTAGTCATAGATGGTTTATGCCTGTGAAGTAGGTCACCAAGTCTAGAGTAATATTTGTTAGAAAGTCACTGGTAAAGGTTAAAGTGCTTTATTTATGTAATTAACTGAAAAATGAAGTTGGCAGTACGTGCCTCCAGCCATGAGTAGTATCTGTATTCCTTTCAGGCTGCATACAGCTCCAACAGCCTTCACCAACAAGGCACTATAGGGCAGCCTGTATGTCGCCTGAGAGGTGAAACTCAGAGTGCCAAAAAAAAAAAGTCCAACAAGCTGCTGTGAGTTCATTGTTTTGTCAACTCAGATCTTTTCTCAGTAGCCGGACAGTAAGAGAACAACGTTCAGAAAGACATTGATAAGAAACTGTAAGGTGAAGCAAGGACGGACAGAAATAGGATTTTGAAAAGTAATCTCCATCCTCATGAAAATGACACCCGTACAACCTTCAGGCTGCATTTTTCTACGCTGCGCTCGGTCAAACCTTTAAATGACACGGGTTCTGAATCATCGTGTAACCAGATCCTGTGTTACTACCACGATCCAGTTCACTACAATGCCTGTCATAAAGTACAGCTTTCTGCTCTGCTGTGGCTGCAAAGCAGGTAGCAGACTTAAGTGGAAAACACCACAATCTAAAAACAGCCCTGGTTTGTTTGGAGGAGGAGGCTTCAGTAGGAATTATGTTTTATTAAAGATGAACCGATTGTAGTGGGGAAACGACCCGTTAGCTTTTATTAAACCGCAACAAGAGAAAAATGGCATTTATTAAAAGACGTTTGAGATTTATTGATTTCATTCGAATTGCTGGTTTCATTAAAGATTAACAACCTAACAGATTAACTGGATTCATTTGAGATACTATGATTTTATTAGTGATCAATCTGCTACACTAAAGGGAACACAACACTGAATCTAGTTATCACTTTTGTATTAATGAGCAAGTATTTTATATGACATACTTCCTGATGTCAATATTAGATATTTATCTGCCAATCCACCTCACATCTCTTCCCTTATTCAAATCTTGTTACTGCAATACATGACACATACTTATCCTTAGATATACTGTATGCACACACTGACCTTGGCAGGGCTGGTTTCAGGTACTATTCAGAAGATATGAATAGCAAACTGCTCTCAAGATAGATTTTTCTAACCCTCCTGGTGATTTTAAAGCTTCATTATCTGATGTTTTTTTTTTTTTATGACTCTTGTAATTGTCTTAATTAATTCTTTGTCAAACGTGAAACGTTATGTCTGGTTTATTGTTGTTTTGGTGCAGTGGTTGTTTTTAGGGATCTCGATCTCATCTACTTGATTTAAAAAAAAAAAAAAAGTTGAATTAATAAATAAAAACCTGTTCATGTCACAACATAGTAGTCGTTTGGGTATGATGAGCTGTATTTCCAGTAAACAGTGCTGTGAAATAGGTTTTAATTATGACCAGAAACACAAAAATAATGATTTAGCTCTTACAGGTTGAACAGAATAATTACAGCTGCTGTCTTTAAATTATTATAAAATAACTTTTAAAATAAAATAAACCTGAATCAGCTTGTTAGAAGATAACTATCCCCCTACTGTAAGCAGCTTTATTAGCTTGTAGCCGGTTACTGGAGATCACTTGTGTTTGAGGATTTCAAGAAAAATCAGCATTTTATTACAGAGCATGCTAGGCTAAATGATTTTTTTCTTTTGGTTGCTGGGATCAGGTGCATCTGCAGGAAGCGGAGAGCAAACTAACAGGCTGGAGATTTCCCGTTGCCATGGAGATGAAGGTTGATCCAGATCATAATAATAGCCTCGTACTCTTATAGTTCTTTTTTTTCTCTCTTTACATGCACCAGTGTGACTCGTTTATTAGCCATGTTGATGTTGGTCCTGTGTGGTGGTGGTGGTGGTGATGTGAGGCCGTGGGCCTGCAGGCTCACACAGCCTGGAACATTTTCTTCAACACCTTCCAGCTTCTTCCATCAAACAGGCTCCTTCATCATGTCACAGGAGGAGGAGGGGGGGATGAAATCAGCCATCCGGATGCTCTACAGTCATATTCATATCTAAATGCGTGTGTGTTTCTTGCATGCTGATTACACTCTTAATTAATCTCTGATTCGCCTTGCACTGTTATGTAACTATCCACCCCCACCACCACCGCCGCCGCCCCCCATATAACAGATGATTACATTTAACAAGCCATGATGAGGATCGCTATACCAGGAACAGGCGGAGGGGAAAAGGTGCATACCTTGTGCAGCAGATCAACGATCACTCCCCGGGTCATTTTAAGCCGTTTTGTTCCCATGAAATGAAGAAGCTCCGCTGAGGAGGTTGGAGGTTGTGATTATCAAGTCGCTGTCTGCGAAAACCGACCGAAGGATAGCCACTAATTCCCTCTTTCCTCCATCCCTCTCCACTGAAAAAGGCATCGGCCGTCAAGCCTCCACCCCTCAGCTGGGAGAGAGACATAGGTGAACACTGAGAGAGAGAGAGAAGAGAGAGAGGAAGGAGGAGGAGGGAGGCAGAGAGGCGGAGAAATGAGTAGTGATAATACAACGTATACTTACACACTGCTGCATGTTAAAGATAATGGGCTATTTTACGACATCTGTAGTCACTATCTATTGTGTTCAAGCTCCTTAAAAACTCTTTATCACATTAAATATTCAAAATATCTCAACAACAGAGGTAAATTCTGGATTAAAACGTCTTTAATTATTATTTTGTTGAGACAGAACATTCATCAGGGGCTCATCCAGACTGTCTGAGGGGCAGAGAAATATAAAAAGCTGCATGTGTTGGGGTACCAGTGTGCAGAAAGTCATGATGCATTTATAGTGAAACTGTTTCAAATCCTTTTCTAGCATGTATGGCACACCAGAGGGTACTTTACCACATTTTCTCCAATGGAAAGGCACCCCATAGTGCACTTCACCCAAATGTACAGTATATACTGTATATAAATATGTTTTTATATTATAAGTTAGAAATTGATCTATTATAGGCCTGTATGAACGGCAAACAAAATTTGTTTTCATGTTCATATGGGTATTTTTTTGACATATTTTTAGCACAACTGCATCCATACATGTCAGATTTGTCATGACCACCATTTCTAACTCATAAATAGCATTCATGTCATCATGTAAGCTGTAATTACAACCTCTTTCTTTCTGCTAGCTCCGAACCAGTTCATGGATATGATATTTTTCCACTTTTCATTCACATTTCTTCACCTGTGAGTGACTTTTTGGTCTTCATTTACATATTTTGTGGCAAAGCAAAGGGTTACCAATACTTTTATACATATTGCTCATACATAAGGTCAGAAGAAAATAAAAAAATAATATAAAATATGCTAAAAAGTGTTAATTTTGCAGTCATTGCTATTATTTTTACATTTGGGTCTGTGGGACCCCAATGCAGTTTGTTTGGGAAAGTAAAGCCCATGTTTATAAAAAGATCTTTAATTATGCAACACCATAGACCTGACCAATCAGGGCTTTGATTAAATTTGGGATTTCCCCAATATATCACCAGACAAACCATCATTTGTCAGGACTGTGTGCCTCGGAGCTCTCCATGGTGCTGATCGACTGTCCGCACCGGTGGGAAGTTCCAGCCAATAACCTATCATGTCTAATCACTGACCTCATCTCTTAGTTAAGACTTATTTTTGGAGACGTCTCATTGAGATCAAGATGTCTTTTTGATCTAACAACACATACATGCATACTGTATATAACATACGACAAGACAGTCACGCAAAGCAGTGATCACACATCAGCATGCTAACATGCTCATAATAATAATGCTAAAATGCTGATGTTAAGCAGTATCAAGTTTACCCAAGCGGCAACTTCCAGGGTTGTAAAGAAAATGTGAAAGTGCCAAAAACTGCAGTTCCTTGAACGTCCACTTGAGGCTGGCTCCAGAACGAGTCAATCTACATAAAGGCCCATAAGAACAACACTGTCCTCCTTAGAGCCATGGCTCTATTGTGTCTAAAAACATCAGTAAGTAGACCTTTAAAGTCCCTCAGAGAAATGAAATGTTACGGGAGTTCATCCCTGTAGAGAAGTGCATACTGGAAACGTAACTTCAGAGTTTGTATGAGGAACTTCTAAGCTACATCTTAGGAGCTTAAAAATCTCAGTAACTGACATTGGCTGGCTTGTGAAATGCATCAGTTTTGGCTGGAGATGGCCCATACAAGATGGTATCATCAGCATAAAAATGAGCATTATAGAGCTGAGTTGGAAAATAACTCAAATTCTGTTGCCTAATATATATTTCATATACTATACAACCTAGTTTCCTGTTTTCAGGATACGTCTTCTCCCTCTAAGTGGCTAAATACCTGCAAAACTAATGTGTTTAACGCAAATTAGCAAATGTTATCATGCTAACACGCTAAACTAAGATGTTAAATATGGTAAATATTATACCTGCTAAACATCAGAATATTAATATCGTCACTGTGAGCATGTTAGCCTACTGATTTTAGCATTTAGTATAGCTTCAGAGTTCTGCTAGCATGGATGTAGACTCTTGTTTCCTTCAGTATAAGATGGCCTCATCTGATCAGACTGCCCAGTTTGTCGCAGAACAAACAACAAGGTTCAGATGAGTTCATTTAATCTCATTTCTCTCTGCTCTTAGCTTTGTGTGACTCTTTTCAAGCCTTCTCTGCTGAGCTTCGCTGGGTCTTTTATCATGGTGTTTACTGCCAGGAAGCTGTCAATGAGACAAAAAGGGTTACACAATATGACTGCGTGAATCATCACAGGTAACACTGTGAGGTAAAAATGAAACCATAGTCTGGATTGCAGCTGTAGAGCTGAGGGCTACTCATCCAAGGAACATCTGGTGACCAAGAGAGCTGAAATCTTTGTGACATCGTCTAAAAGTTCACTTTTAAAAGTAAAAAAAGATCCAATCAATCGATGCAACCAGAGATATCGTCATTTTTAGTCCTACATTACCCACAATTCAACTCAACCTTCATCAGTTCAGTTCAGGTTTCAAGTGTGCTATGCTAGTAGCTATCGGCTAATAATATGCCTTGAGCTTCTAGCTTTGAGCAGAGATGAGGAGTGGGCTACAGAGGTCTGTTAAGCTCACTCCTTTCATATTAGCATAGATTCTTTTAATTTTTAAGCTTCAGGCGCAACTGACACTGACTCAAGTGACATCATCTGAGGCTTCTCACAGCTCCCTCTGGTGGCTATATACAACTTTTCACCTAAGCAGAAGTATGAGAATGAATTCCTCTGTGAGAATACATACAGCATTTATCTATATATATATATATATATTTTTTTTTTTATCAACGAGGTTACTATAAATAAAAGAGAGAAACATTGTGAAAGCATTTAACAGCATTTTAATTTTACCATAAATAATACAAATGACACATCTCTTTTTCACTACAAACAAACCCAAATATAGAACTAGAGCTTCCTAGAAGCTAACAGAAATAGATAACGATATAAAAACATTCAAAACATTGCAAACATAACAGTGTAAATCAAGAAAATTAATGCTCCGAAGGAAGAACGCAGCCTCTCTCCTGCATTATCTGTCAAAAGTACAACAACAAAATAAGCATGTCGTCTTTCTTAGTGAAGATAAATGAGCTGATGTCGGCGCTGCTGCTTTCTATCCCTTATAACTATGGACTTTGTCACATACTTTCACTTGAGGTAAAAAAAATATATTGGTTACAATCACAAGGTGCTCAAACTTTATCAAGTACAGTAGGAGTTAACATGTAGCTTAGCTCTGACTTTCTATATTTAAGCTTAAGTGAATTTCATGATGTTGAATGGAAGTTGACATTAAATAGAATATGTATTGAAGTTGTTTGATTCAATAGAAGATTCTCTCTGTCAAATCTGCAAGTTTGCATTAGTGTGCAACAAATTTGGCTACTTTCAGTGACCTACAACTGAGTGATCTCCTGATATAAAGTAACCGAGTAAAATGTGAAAACTGACTAAATGAATACCACCCAAACTCTTTCAAATCTTTAAAAACACACTCCTCAGGAGGTTGCATAATTAAAATATACTCTGTTATCCAAAAGGAACAGGCACAGTTATTCTACATCCTGAAACAAAACTTAGTCCTAAAAAATACAGATATGACTTAAGCTTGCTGACTTACGATATTCAATATTTACTACAAGATCATTTCTTTGAATGTTAATTCTGGAAATATGATGTCACATATCAATCCAGATTAGGGAACAGCTACAGTTGCACTGATAAATCAGTCAATGTAGTAAATAATAAAATAAATAATACATCATACATTTAAGATATAACAAAACAATGACAGACTTGGCTTTTAAATGATAAATACGGTAATGTCACCCACTTCTGACACACATCATCACACACTTTGTTTTTGTTTTTTTGCTGTCAGTCACTGTAGTTTCACATTCAAGTTGAAAGAGAACAGATTTGAGGCCTAAAAAGACACTTTGTGTTAAGGTTATGTGCCTTAAAGCACGACTATAGCTGTTTCCATCCAAATGTATTGAACATTTTAACCGTATTTCGAATATTAGGAGTTATGCAGTAGGTGGTACCAAACCAGAAGAGGAGGGCGCAACACGGTGACATAATTAAAAGAGCGTCAGTTGAACCTCAACTGGTGAAAAACATAGAAAGCAGGATGTAAATATGACATTTCTGTTTTTTTCATCTATTAACGTGAGGAAGGAGGAGCCATCATGGATGTATATAGAGCTCATGTGCAAACAGCTGACCAGTCACGTGAGTTCAATGTTCACTACGTCAGAACTTATTCGAAAATAGTGTTTCCACTTCCCATTAAGAGCCTTCAGAAAGGCAAAAAACACATCAAACAAGCTCTTTTTTTTTTTTTAGAAACTGAGGTAGTTTTTTCAAATTCTGCCATTTCCATCAATCTTTTCTGATGTGATACCTCAAAATACATTAATTGAAACATGGTTAATGTAACTCTAGAAACAGGAAATGCCACATCCTGTCTGTTACAAATTAAAAGCTGATTTACATGATAGTTTAATTCAATATACTCAGGAGTTTGGCAGCTACAGACATACTTGGTCTGGTTTGACAAGTAGCTTAAGGTGGCTAATGTTAGCTAACATTATATACATACTACTTAGAGACATTACTTAGCCAATTCACTAACGACTCTTCTCTACTTGTGCTATTGTTATACTACATTTAAGCATTTACCATTATCTATTTTTTGTTATTTATAGCTACAGTGGCTGCTGTTTGGCAAAAGTTATATAATCTCACTTCAAGTGTCCAGTGTAGACGTCTGTATTGGTTAAAATTGTTTTGCACACACAGCTGCAACATCTTTTTCTTTTTGTGGTATTTGTTTTTTCTTAAACTTGGACTACAGTGACTGTGTACTGGGCTCTGACATCTCACATCTCACACGAACAGTACTTAGCCTTAACACATTAAGTGAAGACACCGGTGAAGTCTCTTGACCGAAAGACATCGCTGAAATGCGCCATCATTTGAGAGTAGACCTTTGATAAACCATCAAATAGTAACTTCATTACTCTTTAAAGTAATTGTAGTGTTTTTCATTGGCCTGGATTTATCTGCAGCGTGTCCGTATTTAATTTGTTTGCTTGTGTGTGTGAGAGTGTTTTTTCATTTTGACATGAAAGGAAAGAAAAACATGTTGGGAAAACATGAGTATGATTTAAAGGGTCGCGTTTTAAGACATCAGCACAAAATATTGGCAACTTCAGTACAAAAACCAATATCGGCCAAGTTGTAGTAAAAATGGAACATCCATCCTTTTTGCTTTTTGGTCCACTCAGCCATGACTAGTCTCCCTTCAGCTTTTCACCACCATGTGATCTTAAACTCATAGATGGGCCTCTTGCAATAGTAGTGGTTGATAAGGTGCTTGTCACAGACGCCGATGCACTGCTGCTCGGCGGTGATGCCGCGCTCGGCCAGGTCACTGACGATGCAGTGCAGCAGGTCATAAACGTCTGCCACCGCCTCCCAAGGTCCGAAAGAAACGTCTACCTCGCAATGATGCTCAAAGAGTTTGGCCTCGCTGTCCGAACGCTCAAAGCGCAGAGAGTTAAAGAGAGGACGCTCGTACGGCGTGATGGGCATCTCCTCCTTGTAGACGCAGATCTTCAACTTGGCAAATCGTGCTTTTTTCTGCATGGCCCTCAGTTTGGCAATCTCCACAATACGCTCCAGATTCTCTGAAATAAAAGCAGTATTTATTATTAATACCATTTTAAATATTAGATAGGCTTATTCATGTTTTCATTCATGTAATTCTTCTGACCTGAAATGAATTTCCACAAATATGTAAAACACAACTGAACGTCTGTGTGCACCATGTACTGTAGTGGCGACCTACCCACACTCAGCTTTGTGTTTTCTGTATGTAGCTCTCCTATTCACATCACGTCCGTGTGAGACTAAACAGGTTGTGAACATTAATTAACCTGCCACTCAACACTGTTGTTGCTGCCTTCAGAGCAAAAAAAAAAAAAAAAGAATTTAATCTTTGAGTTTGAGCTATTTTTACCTTAACGCCAAAAGCTGCTTCAGATTCAGTGAAATTCTAGTGAACAACACAGAGGTGGACTCATGAATCTTTGTTCTTTGTTCATTGTCATTTGTGAATTTCCATGAAACCCCTCAGGATATCAAATCCTCCAGGACTGAGCTGTGGCTTTCTATTTTCTTTTGTCACACCAATGATGCTGACTATGTGAACTGGGCTGACTTGAAAAGCACGGTTTTGTTAATATTTGCCAAAGCCTTTCAGGTGAAACTGTCCATATTGAACTAATGTTTCCCACATGTGAAGATGTAGACTGTAATTGGACTATATCAGACTGATAAAACTTCAATTAGGTTAGAAGCAAGTCGTGTAGCAAACACATCGTGTCAATTACATGTGCTGTTACACCTCTAATAGACAGCACTGTGAATCTTCTGAGGACATCATTATCTAAAATAAACATCCATCAACTATGTGATGATCTAATTACAACTCCAGAACCTTCCTTTGAATCATAACATTTTAAAAAAGTAATCCAGTGATAGTTGTCTGTACATACATGGGTATATTGCAAACAGGAACTCTCAATAGCTAATTCGGCATGGATTTAATGGTGCCAAATTTGCCAACAAATGTATGTCAATTTTGTTTTGCTTTTTAGATCAGAGACAGACTTTAGTTACCTTTGTAGTAGGGCAGCAGATCGAGGAAAGCTTGTCGAACTTTCTCCCCTGTGAGCGGCTGAGTGTCCTCCAGGCTGTCCAGCAGCGGGCCGATGGAGTAATACTGAGCCTCTCTGTGCACCGCTCGCACTCGGTCCCTGTGAGGAAGCTCGCCTTCACGGAGGAAGTTTAAGATGTCCCTGTGGACGAAGACAAATCCACACTTAACGTTATTACAACCTGATGAACTCGGCTTTGATGTAAATCAAATCAAATAAATAAATGATGGAAGTAGAATTTAAATGGTAAATGTGCTCGTATTGTTTTCAAACACTGAATAATAATGGTGATCAATGGAAAACAAGTCCTCTGAGTCGAAGAGTAAAAATTGAACACCAAGTTCACCTTACACAGATAACTGTGCCTGACTGAGCTGCTTTGTCTTTAGGGCTGCAAATTATTATTATTATTCTTGCAGACTATATTAATTAATGTATAAAACATAACAAATGACTCCCATTGCAATTTCACAGAGCTCAAGATGACATTGCACTTCTTTCACTGTGCATAAATCACTCCATAGACAAGATCGCCACACTGCTTTATTGGGTTTTCATGATTTTGCATCATTGTTGTTAAGACTCTTGATTTGTCAGATATTTAAGATACTGTCATGGTCTATTTTAGCCCTGAACAAAGATTCACAAAGTTTCTAAGCTGTTTTCAAGACATTAACTACATGCAGTATTATTGTGATACAAAATTAAATATAGTGACATAGCGATATTTTATTTATATCACCCGTGACTCACATGTTTTTTGCACTACCATACACTAGAGGTGGATGACAATAGCTTAAAATAATGTCATGAAATTGAAAGGTAATTTGGCTGACGTCGAGCTGATTGTTAGGTGGAGCAGTACGCTCTTTAGTCGTCACATTTCTTCTTTCTTTTTTGGCTGGCTGGTGGCGGAGCGGCTTTTGAATGAACCCAGTAGCCAAGGTGTGAGGATGCTTCTGTGGAGCATGAGGGATTTTGGTGCTGAACAACCAAGAGAGTGAGAGATAAGATCACCAACAACAAAAAGCTTGAACAAGAACCATCGACTGACTAGCCTCAATCTGCAGTTTTTCCCTCACACATTTCGACCTGATGTGACTGAATCACCTTATAAAAACTCTTCTACCTTCATTTGCTCTCTCAGTATACTGAGAGCTACTGACAGCCGAAGTCATCCTTGAATGTATCAACAGACTTTGCCAGTACAGTTTTAATTCTGCCCCCTGCAGCAGAACCTGGAAGGCTTGTGAAGAGGGATGAATGTGGGTGAAATGAATGCAGAAAAATACAAAGAACTCCTGGAGGAAAAGGCTGCTGCAGTGAACAACACAACAGCAACTTGGAAGAAGATTTATTTTCCACAAAGACAATAGCTAAAAACCTAGCCAACCACTATTAATGTACCATATGAAAAGGCTCCTTCTGAGTGGCTGAGTACACCTGCAGTGGGTCAGTTCTTCTTATTTAATGACATACACATCCTCCATCTCTCATTCTGCCACTTCTCTCTTTTTAAAACTTTAATATGCACCTCACACAGGAGCATTCATACAGAACTGACCTTACCCCGAGCCACTTCTTACATAAGTCGTACATCTTTGCTCTGCTTGTCATCACATTCATATTTAAAGCAATGTGCATTTGCTTTTTTAACCCCGCTAGTGACGTGGCTCCAGGGATGGCAATATCGGTCTGTTGGTCTGTGCACCACTTTGGTCCAGACTTAAATTCTTAAATAACTTAAAATAAACATTTAGCTCAAAGCACCACTGTGCCTGAGTACTGCTAGCATGGCTGCTCACTCTTTAGTCTGGTTATTTTGTGTGTTTGGGCAGTTAATTGACAATTAAATGGAATATTACACATCATTGCATGTTTATCGCTCCACTTTACGTTCATTGTAATTGCTTTTGTGATGTTAATTTAATAAACTATCCTCTGATTTGTTTTGTCTGATGGATCTCAGCAGTGAACAAACATTTCACAGATCTCAGTAAAGTAAGTCTTTTCAACTCTGATGAGTTCGTGATACAGGGACATCCCACGCACCTCATTATTTGTAATTATCTAATTAGCTCAGTTTCCACGGACTTTGCTTGAAACTTTCCACTTGTCCTTTCTACTCCTCCACAATGCAGAAAGACACTGACGTGCAACTAATGGCCATTGTGTGACTGACGTAAACATATCATATAGGCAAATATGTCAGCTGCTAACCAAGTGAGAAAAGTAGCACAGAAATACTGTAGGTATGCAAATGAGTTTACAGCTCTGGCAGAAGGACCAATTTGTTTCACAGAATACCTGACTCATGGATATCTCGGTATATGTCAGAATATGAGTTGTCATCAGCAGCTTTAAAACCACTTTCAGACTGCAGTGTGAGCTTTTTTAGGAACTAAATGTTTGTGCTCCGCTATCTCTCTTCTTTCTTCAACCAGACTGCAGACAAACAGCTACATTAAATCACTGTGATAATGATGTTGTCTTCTTTTCTGTCTAATGAATGAACAGCAGAGCTATTGTTGATATTTGATATTTGAAAGCCAGGGTACAGGTCGCGCGGCGGCTACTCACCCAAAATATGTCCCATCCCGATCGATGAAGTAGCGTCCCTCGGCATCACGAGGGATGTAATGACGCCCGCTGAACATGGCGGCCAACATGGTGTCCTCGAATCGTCGCAGCGTGGACAGCCGAGTGGTGAAGTACGTGCCCCCAACATTCAGAGAGATGACCTCTGGAAACTTCAACATGAGAATGGAAGCAAAACTGGTAAATAACAAAAAATGAAAGTCTGGAAACCGTGCTAGGAGCCCTGTGAGACTGTAACAATTGTTACACATCATAAAAGTGTGGATGACACAAAACCCCATCTATAGCTGGGTATTTCATTGAACATTTACCAAACCCGTGCTTGAAATTTGGGATGTCCAGTTCTCCCAGGGACAATAAAAATAGCATCTGGGGCATTTCTGGGACAGCAGAGAAATTACAAATGAAACTATTACATTTCTGCATCATGAAATATAAGCCGGTATCATTTTAATTGTTAGTTGTTTGAATACAAATAATGTAAAGCACAAGCTCTACTAGCACACAAACACAAAATCGACCAGTGTTGCCCACTTGGTGACTTTATTGCTAGGTTTAGTGACTTTTAACACTCTCCAAGCTGCTTTATTTCTAAAAAAAAAAAAGACTAGTGACAAATTTAGTGACTTATTCAGATCACGGGAAAAGTCAAATTTTCATACATTATCTGTAACCGCTTATCCTCACTAGGGTCGCGGGGGGGCTGGAGCCTATCCCAGCTGACATACACCCTGGATAAGTCGCCAGTTCATCGCAAGGCACATAGAGACAAACAACCATTCACACTCACACCTGGAAATACTGAGCCTGGAAATATTTGAATAGTTTGATCTTCTACTTCTCCTTCCAACATTTTGCTTTACTTTTGCACTTTTGTGCTTGTGTTGAGGATGGAGAATCTTGGCACAGATGTGTTTAGTGTGTTTTAAGATATTGTTTTTTTTAATTGTCAACAAGGTAAAGGTGACAATTATCATGTAATACCATCCAGCCTTCAGTCCAAGTAGCTATACAACCACACCACAATTAAACATCCTCTAGAAGCAGCAGTATACCAACGACTGAAAGATTTACTGTCTGTTCACTGTCAGCTGCATTTCCTGTTGTTCCATGAAAATCAATGTTCAGTGGAGGCCTATAAAAAAAGATGTGTTTAGTTTTACTTATTGCTTTTAGACTGATATCTGATTAATTCATCCATCAAATGTTATGTTAAATGATATGTAGCGATCTGGTTCCTCCTTGAATTGAATTGTTCTGTTGGATGGTATGTGCCCACCTACAGTACAGTAGTTCATCTTTTAACCTTGTTTGTTTACAATTGGAAGACCTAATTGACTTTAATTTGAATGGATGCCAGGGAGATGCTGCTGGCCTCCTCTGACTGGTGGCTTTAACACGGGCTATATTTATATATTCATATGTATCACCGGTGATGTTTGTCTATATTAATTTGACCTGGAGGACTGAAACTTGGTGTGCATGATCCTTTGACCTCCTTATGAATAAATAGGAGATGAACGGCTGAACTGTTAGAGCGGTTGTTAATATCTAATTCAACCACACTCTGTATTATTGCAGTGCTTTTATTTAACTGTACATGCACACACTATCTCAATAAATGGTGCATCAGCTAATTTATCTTTGGATTACTCAAAGACCTGTCAACATGTGTGAGGAGGAGCCAAGACTTCACTGTCACACCACAGATATAAGAGGATTATTCAGCAGGCTGGACATGTCACGTGGTCACTCTTTAAGTCATGTGACAGCCAATCATGAAAAGGCCCAGCTTGCCCAAGCCACCACTGACACCTGTAAATAGCCATGCACTGCAAACAATGTAACAATTTGGTAGTAAAATTAAGTATTTGCCACTATGTGCATATTATGGTTATAGTGAAAGTTAAACAGAGTGAATACTTGTGTACTTATGTAGTATTGTTAAAGTAATGTGTCATAACTCTTGTGTGTTTATAATAATGAAGTACTTTAATGTTTCAAACTTGGCATATGATTGTGGTTTGTTACTGGTTAAACATGGTTAACCGGGTGAAGCGGCCTACCTCCTGCTCCTGTGTGCTCAGCGCGGAGCGGAGCGGCTTGCTCAGGGTGAAGTTCGGTGCTGGGGAGGCCGGCTTTCGGAACTCGTCCTCCGCAGAGTCCGAGCTGGACATGGCATCGCCCGGTTTCTCGGTGTCACCTGCGGCCGAGAATACCACCATCACTCTGGGTAGAGGCAGCGTCCGTCTCTCCTGAATGAACCTCCTTACCCGTGTAGTAGCGGCGGGCAGCGGGCTGAAGGACAGAGACTGACGATCCCTGCTGCAGCCGTCGGAACCGTTAGAACCGCTCGAGCCATTCTGCTGCATGCGCGCGGCGAGCCAACTCTCGGTGCAAATCAGGGGACGATAGCACGAGCCACCACAGCCACCAGCGCGCGACGGTTAATGAAAACAACAACAACGCACGAGGGGTGTGGCGCGAGTGGCTTACAGGGACACACCTCGCTTTCAAAGCGAAAGCGGAAGTGGAGTAATGCTCCCTTTAAAATGATAAAACACTTAATAACCACAGATATGCTGAATATTTAATCCAAAGTGTTAGGTTAGCAGTTTGGACTGGGCCCGTGCTGTCTTCGGTCATACGTGCTGTGACGTGACACAAGTGCACACCGTCATCACGTCAAGGAGTGCTCCTGGCCGCGAGGGAATAAAATCCGTTATAAGAGGAGGAGATTTATGAAAAAAAACAAACAAACAAAAAAAACTGTTCGTGACTTCAAGAGACACACAAAGCAAAATGAATTACAATATAAAATAAAATATTTAAAATTTAAAAGAAGTTAAAAATTCTTAATATCCTGCTTCTGAAATATTTAAGAGGTTGGTCCCTTAAAGATCCAGCATGTAAAGATTTAGGAGTATTTCTTTGCTGGAATGGAGAACGATGTTCATTAGTATGTTTTCAATAACCTGAGTTATCATGGAGGTCCAGGCAAAAATGCAATGAACAAAATTCAGGACTGAGAATTAAAACCCCGGGAACAGAGGCAGGAACGCAGGTAAGCTACAGACACATGCAGAACTACCAGACATATAACGGACAGACAAAGAAACAAAGAAAACACAAGAACTACATAACCAGGCAGGGCAACAAGGGACAGGTGCATAATCAGAAACAAGACTGGAAAACAAGACAGGAAGTAGAAATAAAAGACACACAGGAGAGAACTACAAAATAAAACAGGAAACACAAAACAAACTTAAAACTGTCACCCGTTGTGTTGTTGTGGTTTGTTGTCTTAAAATGAGCCCTTTTCAGAGTTTTTCCTTCATGCTTGGAAGAAGAGGGTGAGATGTGGGAGAGTATTCATTTACTAATTTACTCATGTACTTTCACTAAATCCTCCATACTGGACCTTTAATCTTCATTTAACTCATTGAACGAGTATAACTGGTTAAAAATCCTCTTTAAATTAGTTTAGAAAATAAATCACAATTAATGCTAATGCTAATATTTTTCACAAGATAAGATGAGAGAGACTTTAATGATCCCACACCCGGGCAATTCACTTGTTACAGCTGCTCGTATACACAAGGTGGATAAGTAATTACTCATAAATAAGAAATATATAGAAAAAGTCATGGTGATGTTAAAGAGTCTGATATGGTTAAAACTTTCATCATAATAAGTTCATTGAGAGTTTAAAAGGATGTTACCGCATATGCACCAGCTATTACAACAACTGAGCCAAGCTCTGTCTCAATTTCCTGTGTTTTAAACCTTTTTTGTCATCCCTTTGGCCCTCTTTCTGTTTGTTGCATGGTGGCAAATATATAATCACTCTATGTCACATTACCCACTGGTAATTTTAAATGGAAACTTGAAATAAGTAAAATTATTTGACAACAGAACAAATAAAGTTCACTTGCCAGGATTTTTTAAAACACGTAAAACTATCTAGAATCCACAGATATATGACAACTGAGGTCTGAATAAAATTAGTACATTTGTCTCAAATTTTCAAAATTTATTTATTATTTGTTTCTCAATATACAGGAAATGTGCATAATGTGCCAGGCAGCAGGTTCAAACCAGGAACCTTCTTGCTGTGAGGCAACCAAGTTAACCACCATGGCACACTACATTTAGAGTTTTTTGTTGAAATATGTTTTCAAACTTTCTTCTGCTTTCTCCATTTGGACTGTGTTGTTAACAGACTGTCCAAGTCCCATTTAATCAATGTACTACTGTGTGCACACATGGGCGTAGGCACATACAGTCATGCACTATAAATGGATATATAAATGTACACCTGCTTAAGATAACATATCAGTCATCCAAAATATGTGTCTCTCCAAAGTTTCATGGCTGTTTGGTCACCAGTTGGCGATACAGCCGTGCGACAGAATCACAAAAGATCCATCACAGCGCTCTTTTTAATAACGCAAGGTTCAGCAAATGCTTCTTTGCACATAAAGTCAATTTCATGCTGTAAAGTAATTAAATTAATCTGCTCTACTTTTGTCCTGAGCTGCTCTAATTCACACTCAATTTGAGAGAAACTGAAATGTAAACAGAAAATATGCAACATAAAATCAAACTGTTTATTTGCCTACAAAGGACACTCTAATGTTTAAAGGCCCTTCTAACCCTTGGGGTTATTATTTTATTATAGAGCTAATGTGGGCACTACTGTGAGCTATGATTAGCCTGGATGAAGCTTCAGGTATGAGCATTTGTCCATGGCTCATACTCGCCCTGTGGTGACAGCTTCTCCTCTCAATACAATGGATAACAATAGAAGTTTTATGGATGATGAAGATAGGTGTGAAGTGCTCGGTCTCTATAAGGCAGGAATACCTGGAATATTGATCCACCCCCAATTGTCTAAACTTAGCTCAGGTGGCTGATGTGGTCAGGTCTATATAACTGCAGACCGGGACTTGGACGTTATCTCTCAGGAAGTCCAGAGCGTGTGGGGAAACTTCTCACCATGGTAAGACTGCCCTCCTTCTCCTTCAAATCCTCCTTAATGTGTTTGCTCTCCTCACCTCATTTGTTCAGATCTCTTCTCCTGGGTCGGTCGTCCCAGGACTCTGAAAGAATATCCAGTTTATGTCTGATACTTTATAGTCCGTACACAAGGATGAAGGTGCAAAGTTATTGTATCTTGGAGAAAGATTATCTCAAACATATGAATAACTAACTTTTTATGTTAGATATTTATATAAAATCCTGAATGGCTGTTTGTCTCTATGTGACCTGTGATGAGCTGGCGACTTGTCAAGGGTGTACACTGCCTCTCAGCCTAAGTCAGCTGGGATAGGCTCCAGCCCCCCGCAAGCTTGATGAGGATAAGCAGTTACAGAAAATGGAAAATCCTCACATGACAATTAAAGTATGTTTAAGGTTATGCATCCAAATCTCTTGGAAAAAGGTGTGGCAAAAAAATGTCTGTCAAATAATGTAAGTGGAGGGAAAACTTGCTCATGATTTGGCTATTTTTCACATGTTTTCTTCTTCTTTTCACGTGTTCTTCTTAGGGATCCAACAACTAACTGTCCGGCACAGTGGGTGTTGCACACCTCATGTGACTCTTACATTTCGGTGTCATTGAAATTAAGCCAAATACATAAATAGATGACGCTAAATGCCCATGTTGGAGCATTGTCTTATGACTCTGCATAGCTATGCACTGAGGTAAAGACACTCTGATTGAAGGCTGAAGGTTGAAGATTGAACAGATTGGATTTGGAGAACAAATTCAATGATTGTGACTACATATCAGAAAACAATTCCACTCCAGTCAAGCGTTAGACCAAATTTTTGTAAAAAATGAGTGCAGTAACCATGAAACTAAATTCACAAAAGAAAAGGAAGACACAAATTATTACCATGTATTAAAGGGATTAGCAGTAAAGTAATCATAGAAAACTACATTCCACTAAATCACAAATCACAGCTGTACTGAAAGGTTATGCACCAATAAGGGCATCTGGGTAGAAGACTAAATATGTCTGACAATATCTACCAGTGTAGTGGTTGTTAAGCTTCAAGTGAAATCAACTGCTGGTGTCAAAATAAAGGGATGTGAAATAATTAAATTCACAAATAAATACTCAGACATTAATGACAAAAAGTGGGCCTTTATATACAAGCAATCTTTCTGCAATTCTCCCATCAGGCACCAAAGAAGGCAAAGAAGAAGACGGCCGAGGCAGGCTCCAATGTGTTCAGCATGTTTGAGCAGTCACAGATCCAGGAGTTCAAGGAGGTGAGACGATGTATGGCAGATATATTTCTATAAGTCTTGTGTCATAAATAATTTCATCTGAGCAAGCAGGCCATGATAGAATAGATATCTTTATTATGTGGCATATGTACAGTTAAGGTAAGGTACATACAAGTACAGTTACACAACATTTGCGCCCGCTTCCAGTCTTTATGCTAAGTTAGAGTAATAATGTTCAGATTTTGAAAGTAATGACTTTTACTTGTCTACTTTTAATTGTCTTAAACCTATTTTCAGGTAAGTAAAGTCTTCCACCATTACATTTAGTTTGAGGTTACAATTTATTTCCTGAATATTGGCCAACAGTGTTGAAAATTAGGTTCTTAGACTTAGGCTGAACGCAAGTCTATTAATCTGTGAAATAGGTAGTGTTTGATTCAAGTGAAAACATGCACACTAACAGGTGAAGATGCCTTATTGCTGTAAAATGTGAGAAATGATAACATATGTTGTGTGTCTTTTAATGTAGGCCTTCACCATCATGGACCAGAACAGAGATGGTTTCATTGACAAGGGGGACCTGAGAGACACATATGCTGCTTTGGGTGAGCTGCCTCTTAGCGTAGACTACAAAACAGGTTTTAGGGACCTTTAGGGATCCAAATCAAACTGAAATGAATACTCAGTTTTACTAAGAAATCTGTATATATCATAGTATGTATCAAGTGTTCATCAGGGGGTTTGAATTTTTGGTTCTGACTGACGATGTCAGTAGTGGTAATTGGATTTCTTCACCAATGCTTGCTTCAACCTAAGTCCTTGAGTCTGAACATATCTTCAGATAAGTTCAACACATCATATAAACAATTTTTGGTTCAGGCATAACTCAAAACAACACATTCACATTTAGGAGATCAGAAGACTGATTCTGCTGTCATACGTATACCCTTTGATATATGATGCTGCAGCAAGCAGCTGGTTAGTTTAACTCAGCACAAAAAATAAACAAGGAACAAAATCTTCCAAGCAGCACCTGTACAGGTCACTATAATTTATCTAATTTGTACAAAAAAACAACACATTTGTAGGTTTTACAGGGTTATGTGGGGAACTATTTCTTGACTCCTGGAGTCTCTGTGGGTTGCCTGGAAACCTCACAGTGAGGACAGGTCACTGCTCCCTTTTAGTTCTGCTTTGGCTTTGTACTTCAGTGAGTGAATAATACATCAAATACTATTTAGAGAGGACAAGAATGTCTTTATTTATTTTTCTGTAAAGGAACAGAAACCTTTGTTGGTTTGGCATAAGGCTCCAGCTATATACCACCAAGGCCTAACTGTCTGTCTGCTCTTGTGCAGGTCGTCTCAATGTTGGAAACGATGAGCTGGATGAGATGATGAAGGAGGCTCCCGGCCCCATCAACTTCACCATCTTCCTAGCTATGTTTGGTGAGAAGCTCAAAGGTTAGTAAGGATACATGTGAACTACAGCTGCATGATGAACATAACAAACCATTTAGACCACGTGAATCGTACAGATTCTGCTGACTTCTCTCGACCTGTTTCATCTTGATTTGGCTGCTTCATCTGACTAATGATAGCAGGACAAAGCTCATCTAAAAAGGCATTAATCAGTGAAGATTTATAGTTTTGTTGCTTCTTTTATGAAGCTCAATAACAGAAGGACCCTCATTTTTATTTACCAGTACAGAACTTTACTGTCTTTTTTGGTATCAAAGCTGGATTTGTAAAACATGTTGCATCTTTTAGGAACTGACCCAGAAGAAACCATTCTCAACGCATTCAAGATCTTTGACCCTGAAGGAAAAGGCGTCCTAAGAGGAGACGAGTATGTATTTACAGTATAGCCACGATGAGCTAAATGCTAACGTCAACATGGTAACAACGATGTTAATGCTAACTTGTTGATGTTAAGCAGGTATAATGTTTTCCATGGTCACCATCTCAGTTTAGCATGCTAGCTTTTGCTAATCAGCGCTAAACACAAAGTACAGCTGGATTTAATGAATGTGAAATTCATTTTGAGGGTATTTGGTCATAGATCAAAGTATTGGACCTGATGGTGACGCTAGAGAAAAGTCAGGGGGTCATCACAGTCTTTGAGATTCATCCTCTGGGCACCATGATGGATTACCATGTACCAAAATTCATGGCAATTTATGAAATAGTTGATGAGATGTTTTAGTGACACTAGAGTGAGCAGTGTTATCAAATAGGAATATGCTAGAGAGTATTTCTTTGATAATTACTGGTTAAAAGTGCTACATTTTAAAACGTTCTAAATGTAGAAGATAGACAGTTCAATGTTTTGTTTTTGTGGACACTTCTTTATTATACAGAACAAACAAACTCTTTATATTATATACCATCACTCTCATCCGTTACATTACAGTACAGTACATGCAAAAAAGTTCAAATGATCTATTTTTCTGCTAAATAAAAAATTGCACAAATGTATTAAGATTAAGGATAAAGTGACAAAAATAACATTTTCCTTCCACAGGATCAAATACCACCTCATGTCTCAGGCCGACAAGTTCACAGAGGATGAGGTAATGCACATCTATCATCTCCTACAGAAAAATCCTTACAGAAAGATCCTACTGCCTCTGATGTCTTATGCTGTAGTATTTATTGAAGCTTGGCCAAGGAGAAATAGGGATACTCTCAAAGTACATCAGAAGTGCCTGAGTCAGTCTCACATTCTGCTGAACTCATGCTTGTGGTCAGACTTTAAACCCCAAGATAACACCACAAATACTATACGCCCAGAACTACTCAAAGAGAATGTATTTACCCATGTTTGTGTTGTAGCACATTCTACTCTGGAGACACTGTTGTCTGTTTATGTTAATGAAACGTCAACAGCAAGCTATCTATTATGTCTAGGAAGGCAACATAAGGTCTCTTCGACCCTGGTCACCATAGTGTTGAAATAGGCTGGCACCTGCTGTCCTCAAACAAAGCCAAACAATTGCTACTGCCGAGGACCCCAAGGCCCACACGTGACCCCGTGTAACCTAAGGATAGAAAATTCCATAATGCCTACCATGATGAAAGAGTTACATATCAACAATAGATATTGTAGTACCTTCACATTGAGAAGTCTTGGCTGATGTGTTGCAGATAATTAATATTATAAGAAACAAACCAAAAGAGAACCTGCATGGCATGCTGCGTTAGGGTAATCCTCACAGATCAAGTATCATTCAAAGATGGAAACCGTTAAATGTGAAGCAGTGAAACAGTAACGTATTTGATACAGCTGAAAGTGATACATGAAACTGTGAACAGAAATGTAGGACTTAAAACTAACCACAGAAATTCGGTTATACGCTACAGGAGCACTGAGAGGTGAACACAGAGGGCTTTCTTTTTTTTTTTTTTAAAGATATTTTTTTGGCCTTTTTGAGCTTTATTTGACAGAGACAGCTTGAAGAGTGACAGGAAATGTGGGGAGAGAGAGATGGGGAATGACATGCGCCACAGGTTGGATTCGAGCTCTGGGCTGCCGCGGCAAGGACTGAGCCTTTGTACATGGGGCGGATGCTCTACCGACTGAGCTAAACAACACCCCAGAGGGCTTTCTCACATGTGCACTGATGCTACATTCACATTGCATTTTGTAGACCGAAATTACAAGCAACTGGGTCAAAAAAAAGCCTCCATATTATCATTCCAAGTTGGTCAGCAACAATATCTCCCACTACAAAACATTGCTGGGAGTTACTGTACATCTAAATAAATCCATAATTAACACTAATTTAATCCATTTACTTAATTTTAACTGAACTAAGTTGTAATTTACTTTTGTTAATATATATTTATAGATAAAAAAAGAAACAGGAAGAGTTTGACAGACATTTCTGTCTTCTTTAGCATGTATTCTGGCAAAATCAATAAATGCAGGTGTAGAAGCAGAAGTATGTGTTATATACTATAAAATATATATACAGTATATGAGATAGTTGACTTTGCATTCTGATAATCAGAATTCAGTGTGACAACTCAGTGTGCTTCCATAGATTATATCTTAACATTTCAAGCATACACGGATCAAGCAAGTTGCTTCCTTGAATTGTTAGATTCTAAATTTGAGTTTTTACTTTCATCCATCTTCCCTTCCATTAGGTTAACCAGATGTTCACAAACTTTCCCCTGGATGTTGCTGGAAACCTGGACTACAAGAACCTGTGTTACGTTATTACCCATGGAGAGGAAAAGGAGCCGGAGTGAAACAGTCACTAACAAATCACCTGTCAACCAATTGTCAACCAAAGATCATATTTAGTCTTGTTTCACCCACAGTTGTAACAATAAAGGTTTCCTGTGTTCATTAGTCCTGCATGAGTTGGTTAATTTAAGTGACATATTACACCCTCTGTCTGCCACCCCAAACGATTTCCTTCAATAGTTGGTATCTCTTGATAGACATAGTCTTAAATTTACCAAAGTGTTGATGTATCTCGCACATTGAAATAACAGCCGAGGCTGGCACAATCGCAAAATGATTTTACACATTCACACACTCTGATTTTCACTCTCACATGCAGTGAAATGTTTGCGCTGTAGTGCTCTGTCATTACGAGATTGATTAGCCTGTTTTTAATTAAAAATGTTTAATATATGAGTGTCTGTATCTTGAAACAAGAAGGAATAAGGCATGTTGCAAACATTTTGCAATGAAGGAATGTTTAGACATTCCTGCAATCAACAACTACATCACTGCAACTAAATCCTACAGACTGATCCTTTGAGCTTTGTGCATCAAATTTAGTGCTGATGTCGTGTTTTAAGAGTTCTGGACATGTAGGCTTTTTCAGTAAATTAATCATTGATTAAATACATTAAACTATGTGATAGTTCCACCACATGAAATCATTGAATTAACCCCCAAAGCAATTTTGCTAGGCTAGGCAAGTTAGCTTTTATTGAGTTAGTTACTTCCCCCTCAAATATAATTTAAGTTGGAGCCACTGTCTTTTAAATGCAATATAATAAACTCAAGACTTAGTAAAGTACTAAGATGTCAGAGCATCAAAGTTGATTTTTTTAAGCTCCATGAAGCAAAAAAAAAAAAAAGTGATTAATGTTCCTACAGTTGGTACCTGAAATTAGTTAGTTAAGTTAGTAACTTTAATGTCTCTGCCTGTCTCCTGTAGAGCTAAACTGTGGGAAGGTCATAGTTGTTCTAAGTATTATGTTGCAACCGGTATTGCAGCTGTAGCACTCTTGCTCAATACTCCTTGCATTTCAGTTTCAAAACTTGTTGTTACATTTCACAGCATTTTACTTCACTGTCCATCAGGAAACTCTATAAACTGCAGAGAGCTGGGATGAAGAGCCGGGATGACATCAGAGAGAAAACCAGAAAACATTTTCTCCAGTGAAATATTTGGTGGTATGTGTGGACTTAGAAAGCGTTCTTGTGGGTGATCGTACCCAAAGTACAAAGTTACATTGTGCAGAAACAGTAGTACAGAACATTATTCACCCTGTTACAAAGATTTAAAATCTTTTTAAAGTTGTTTTATGGTAGAAAGACTTACATAATGTTGCTTTAAAGGTCCAGTGTGTAACATTTAAGGACCATACAGTATATCATCATAATATAAAGTCTATGGGTCGAGTGGAAATTTGCTTGAATAGGCACCATCTTGGCGTTTGATATCTTTTATTCTATTATTTATCTATGGTCCTCTTACAGTCTACCATGTTGCACCACCATGCTTCTACAGTAGCCCAGAATAGACAAACCAAACACTGGCTCTAGGCAGGGCCTTTTGTGTTTTTCACCAGTTTACAATTCACCTTCTCTTGTTGGCCTCCCTCAGTAGTGGGGTCGACCATGAAGTTAATGTTGAGATGTGACTCTCATATAAGGTGCCATTAGGACATAATGTATATATACAGCTAGAACATTGTTCCCTTTAAAACCATCATTATGCAGCTTTTGTCTTTCATTAAATGATCAAAACGGCACAAGCAGTGGATCAGAGTGATGTTTTTGTGTCCACTTCAAACCACACACAGGCTGTAGATGTGAGCCTACTCAAGTGTGACGGATGTGGGGAGGTGTTGAAAGAGGAAGCACAGCTTGTAATGCTGCTACCGACTTAAACTTGAGAAGAATGAAGACAGCGGCACTACTGAAGGTAAAAGCAGCAACTTTATATCTGCTGTATGCATATATAAAATGTCTATATTCGTAGATAAACATAAATGTGACCAGAGTGACATTTAAAAGGACACAGGGACAAAGATGAAAAAATCAGATTGCTGAGAAAAGTGTTTTATTAGCATTTCTGTACTACGTCCACTGACAGAAACGTTTTATTTCAGCCAACGTACCACAACAGTACCCCAAAAATAAGTAGTGTGCTCAACTTAAGAACAATTTTGAGGTATTTGTACTTGATAGATGTCTTATAAACAGAGACAGAAACAGAGATGTGATAGTTGTAGCTTGTTAGTTACTTATGTTACTTAAGTTACATAGTAGTTACGACCATTGTTGGAGCTAACTAAGCAACAGTTATATTTTTTCTTCACCTTAACTAGCTGATATATCAGATACATATACATTAATGAATGCATTAGTGCTAATAACCCAAGATAAAATGCTATGATATATACTTGTGATGCCTCCAGTACATTTTGGTGATATTACTCATGTATTGTTGTACTGAAAGGTAAAACCATGAACTAAAATCATAACTTTTATTTGTGATGGAGTACATTGAGTGCGGTATTGCTACTGCTTCCACCACTGCTGAAAATACAGAAAAAAACAATAGCATCTAAAAAGTCCAATGATTTAAGGAATGGAAACATATTGAATTCATTGCTAAATGTCTCTGTGTGTTGATAATAAAAAAACAACTACAGTATAAATATTTTGTACACACAGTACTGTACAGTGTATCGATAAAGTATTTTGTGTGTGGGTACCTACTGGAAGATAAAGGAAGAAGTAAAGGTAATAAAGGGGTGACAAATTTAGGAGGGAACTGCAGTGAACATGACAATGAAATTACACTGTAAGTACTTTTTAAATTACACGGTACATATGAAATAATTACAGCGTACAGACAGGAGATGACCGAGCAGGAGAAATGTACAAAGTAGTTACATTAATTTTTTTAATTATAATATATAAAATAACTCAGGGACAATGGAGTAAAAAAAAAAAGACTGTTTGTCACATACTCATTCAATAGCTGCAGCAACATGGGACACATACTCTTAGCGTTTAAGAAGGCTGTGCAATTTTCAGTTTATGAAAATGTAGTTTGTGTTATAAATAGAGTCAGTTTATTAGATCCACCTAACTTACATTAATGTGGTCTAATGCAACAGTCCTGCCACAAATCCTACTTTCATGAAAGTTTAGTGTTCAGGTTTTGTGGAAACCATTTTAAAGAGGTGTTAATTCAACTTCACGGTCATTTTGAAGAATGTAGCTGAATGTGTGGCACATGGATTAAGAAGTGTTTGTAATATTTAGTCAGTCACGTAACAATATTTCAATACACTGTGATTACTAAATCAATAATCTGTGATTTAAAAAAAACATGTCAAAGTGTAAAATAGTGTAATTCATGTCCCTCAAACTTTCCTTATTCTCTAACTTCTTGTCTCCTCTACCTTGTACTGACGTGTCTCAATATTGATACACAATAGGTATTTTATTGATATTGTTTCTCTGCAGTAGGAGAGTCTGAAAGCCTTATGCAGGCAGAGAGTAACATTAATGTAACAACTGCAGAGAAGACACACAAAGGAAAATGTGATGCAGTCTGACAGAGACCACCATGGAAAGATTTACTTTCCAGTACAACTCCCACCCAAGACAGAAAACTAAAACCACACAGAGCTTCAAAACAACAATGTACATGTTCTTGTTTGGCCAATCAAGAGTTCAGACCTCAATCAGAACCAGAATTTAAGCGTATCCGAGTCAACAGGTTGAACCGATCACGTATCCCTTTGTCCAAAATCACCTGCATTAAATCTAAGTGGCTTATTTAGATTGCATTACAGTACAGTGTTTTGATTTTGAACAAGTTTTAGTTTTATTTCTACATTCTGTCAATTTGTGCACACAAACGATTAATTCATGTGTACACATTAATTCAAGAGCACTCAAAATTAGTGATTTGTGCACACATTTTATTTGTTTATCTATTCATTTCTACGCACAATTTTTTTTTAAAAGATGTGTGAAGCTGATCTATGCACATATCTATGCTTTCATCAAATATTTATTATTATTAGAAGTGAGTGAACGCTAATGCAATCAATTAAGCAGCAGTCAAATACTCTCTGTGGTTAGACTGTAAAAATAAAAACGCACACTGTATCCACCACGTTTCTGAAGAGCCGCTGTGAAGCTCAGGGTGTGGTGGCTCTGGCTGTCGTCATCTTAACAGGCATGCCTCCTCTGCTAATCCAAAAATGGCAACGACATCGAGTGTAGGTGTAACAGAGACCCACCTAGCAATCATATCAGACATGCTGTTTATGTGTAACTTTGATTGACTTGAAGATTGACTTATTCTGTAACCAGCCTCAAGTGGCCGTTCATGGACCTGGCACTTCATGTTGGCTTCATTTCACAGACACGGGTGTTGCTGTTTGGGTTAATTGGTTAGACACTATACGTGTGTTTCCATTACACTCTTTACAGTCAAATTGTTGCATTGTGCACAAATTGAAAAGGACATAAGAACAAGTGGATGGAAACGCACCTAACAGTTCTCTGAACTGTTCTCTGTTCTCTCTACACTGGGTGTGGCATTTTATTCTAAGGACTTGACATAATAAAAAGACAGTTAGCAAGCTTGGTCGCTGATGGGATGATAAGTTGACACATTGACAAATTTTGTACGGTTATAATCGACTCTTGTCTTATAACTGTCTGAAAATCATTGCTCTGAAGTGTAGCAGTTTTTACTCTGACCGTTTAACTCTCAGTCCCCTCAAGGGTCTTCACAGTAAAGGTGGTTGGTATTTGTGTATATAGATAGATGCAGATTGGAGTTCAAAGTTACTTTGACCCCTATATGGACAAATGAACTTTCAATTCCACTGAATTTTACTCATTTTACCACAAAGCTGGTGTGAATGGGCCGTAACTTTAACATTTTCTTTGCTTTTCTTTGTTATAAATCCTAAATGCATCTGTGGTTTTGAGTTCACAAACTCCAGATAGACATCTGAGACCTTTCATCTTGACTATCAGACATATTCTGGGTAAATTAAGCCTGTTCAAAAACGTGCTAATCGAGCAGCTGCTTCAAAACAATGAAAAGTGGTGAGTAAGGAAGTGGATCGACAATGGTATCACTTTAGAAACATAGCTATTAAAAAAAGTGTGGAGCTATTTAACTTTGACTCTTTCATCTGTCCTCTATAATAGACCAGAGAGCCCAATATACCTTTGTGAAACCAGCCCTGGCAGATATGGACAGATATAAATGACTTCAAGACTGTATTAAAGTTACGGCTGCATTTGTAAATGAGAGTAAATTACGGAGCTCATTGTCTAAGATAATTTAGACTTGCTTTAGGGTGTTTGATCCTTCTTAAATGTCAGCGTATGTATGTGTATGCCCCAGGTTCTATGTCACAGTTTTGTTTTAGCCAACCACATCCTGTGGTTCACTCTGCCTTGTGAACAGGAAAACAGCAGCTACTTCAACCATGACAGAGAGTAAGATTGTTGATTATTGACCAGTAACGCTTGCGGTAATGTATTCTTACAATCTTTCCTAATTAATAAAAACATCCTTTTTGTTGGTTACAGTGGTAACGACTGTATCAATCCACAGTGAGAAGTACTTCTAGGTCACAGTTAATAGCAGATGATTTATAATAGTTGAGTTATTTCTGTCTTTTTTTGTGTTTTTTAGGTATGACAGGTGACTCCAGTCTGCTGGCTGCAATACTGACTGTTGTGTCAGTGGTGTCATTGAGTCTGCTGTCTCTGCTCTGTCTGCGCTGCAAAAAGAAATCAAGTAAGTGCTTTTTGTTTCAGACACTGAAACAAATGTGTGAGCGACTATGTGAACAGGCTGTGATCTGCGCATGCAAATGTGGGTTAGGGCTCTTACCACTTTATATGTCCAATAAACCTACAATCTAAACTTTTGATTCACTTTCGATTAATGGCCACGGTTTCATGTTGTATAATTTTTCCCACACCAGCGGTCTGTACTGTACCCGTACAGTACAGAGTGACATACACGAAGGTACAAGGGTATGTTGAAAAACTGGCCGCCTTATGGCTCAGCACGTCTTATCTGAAGGCGAACTAACTTCAAATAGTTTAAACTTGCATCTGGGCAGTTCTGATGACACACCCACAAACGATATCTACACATCTCTATAGTGTCCTCACCAACAGCTCCACGGCTCAACTTCACATCTTGTTCAGTTTTACTAACATGTGTGTCACTATGTACTCTCCTGGTACACTGTTAAATAATACACTGTTGCCGATTAAAGTTGGAATAATTTTGTTTTCAGACACATTCCTCCTTTTATCCCTACTTATACACATCAGGTTAATTGTGGTTTTATGTTCGGAAGAGATTTATCAATAGAGTTTTGAGAAGTTACACTTTATCTCTCAAGAATAAATCACATTGTCGCGATCATTTCATGAGAAGAGACAAATATTTTATTCCAACTTTATGGGCAACAGTGTACATTAAAGATGGCAGAATTATGCTGTATGTCCCTCTGTCAGTAGCGTGAGAAGCAAATGATTATAAGTGTGCTTCAAAACAAAATCTAAAGCATCAAAAGAGCCACAACGTGATCGTATCTGGGGCATTGAGGACAAGCAGGCTGTTACTCCGGCCTTACTGTATGTATATGCGTCTTCAGGCTTAAGGCGAGAAAACAGCACTGAAACCTGAACCTTACCCGACCTGCCAACACTGAACCATGAAAACTTTAATTATGCTTTCATTTCTATGATCGAGCATTGTAGGAAAACAACTGAGAAATGTTAGCAGTGAGTGATTTGCATGGCATTATGGTGATAAAGCCAAGTTGGTCATAGAGAGAATAGACAGGGCCGATGGACTGGGGATAACGGGACGCGCTTTTCAGACAGTCTAGCCTGTTAAACATGCGGCCTGTCAAAAGGTCAGATCGGGCCAACCAGACGATTTTGAAAGTGTGAAAATTGTATAATTTACCTTTGAGAACAAGCTGTTACTGTAATGAGCATCAATAAAAATATATATCTGTTTATATCTATAGAAAAGAAAAGAAGTTCTAGATCCTGACAAGTTGTTTGTATCATAAAGTAAAGTAAAATACTTGACTTGACCCACTTAAGATTAAATTGGGCCACATGTGACCCATAAACTAAAATAAGTTTGTTTTTTTTTTAAAGATATTTTTTTGGCCTTTTTCAAGCAAACTAAAATAAGTTTGACACCCCTGGTCTAGACATTCATTGTGTTGCACATGTTGCTGTGCACATGAAGAGTGATGGATGGAGTCCAAACCCTGTCGACTTCACACATCCACACATGCACTGCAAAAAAAAAAAAAAAAAAAAGCAAAATTTAAAATTTAACTGAATTTCTAGAAAATCTTCTCAAGAAAATGCAAATGAACATGTTTCCACCCACCATAAGGTGTCGGTTCATTGAGTTACTATTGCAGAACATGACAGTAGAAGAGATTACGTTATTAAAAGAGCACCAGTCAAATCTCCGACGTAACAAACATGATGGAAATATGCAATATCTGTTTGTTTTGTGTCTTTGCTTTACACAGATCTGATGTTTTAGTCTCACACACATGCACACAGAAACAGGTGGCTGGAAACAAACACAAATACAGTTGATCAACACACACTGTTTAAAGCATACCGAGTGATCAGTCATACATCGGGCAGCCACAATTACTTTTCAGTTTCTTTTTAAGCTCTTTTAACTTGTATAAACGGCACGTGTAACAATGGTAACTGCACGCGCGTCTGTGGTGGAATCTTTCAGACCATGACTGCAGGTTAAGAAAAGATCACTTGTGACCATTTCACTGCTTTGTATCTCTTATAGTGATCATTCACGAGGAGCATCAAATATACAACCCACAGACATTGTGAGTATTTTTACATATTTGTTCCACATTGTCACACGATGACTTTACTAAAAAGTAGACTGACGAGTCTTGAAATGTGAGAATCAAGAGGCAGGTTAGCCGTCGTCCCCTCCATCTCCACTGCCTTTCCTGTCTGTCTCTACTATCACTGTCAATAAATAAAATGACAATGACAGAAAATTACATTTTGGTAAAATACCATTTTAACAGGAGAAGATATTTCAATTACTTTATCATTATTAATTCAAATGTTATCTTGACAGCCAACGTGGGGGAAGTCTGTTTGCTGTGACCCAATCAAAAAGAGGTAAATAAACAAGAGATGTTACTCACCACAGCTACAGATAATTAGTAATTCACTTATTAGCATATTTAATTAACTTTGATACCTTTTTGTTGTTTTATTTTTCAGTCACCAGGCCCAATCAGATACCTTCAACCACAGTGTATGTATGATATGACACACATTAGCTAATCTAAATTTGTCACAGTGACACTGATTAACAGTCACGTGCACAACATGTCCACCCACATTTTACACAAATATCTGCACAAAATACTCAAAATTTTCAAAACAGGTTTGGTACGTGAGGGGAATTATTGATTTTTAAAAAATCTTTTGCTACACTGGTGCAAATCATGCAGGACAGGGTTAGGGTAAGACATAACATGATGAAAACGACATAAGACTAAACAGAACTGACCTGATTTGAAGTTTCTTTGCACAGAACCAGCCGATAGAAAAGTCCTTCAAAGACACTAACAGAGTACTTTTTACTTTTATACTCTGAATACATTTTTACGTTTACTTGAACATCACAGCATCTACACGACCACAGGGGAGGTTTTGATGCTACACTTGTGTTATTGTGTCAGGCATTCAGGGTTTTTTTTTTTTCAAACTTTCCATCGCTCTCTGACTGTTCCAGTCCGACAGGGTGGTGAGATAACTGTCAGTAATGGATGAAATAAAGCCCAAATATATCTTCTTCTTTTTCATCTCTTGGTCTCAAATTTGGCAGAATAAATTGGGCTGAATCAACTCGAGTCTACGCAAAATACACTTTCTTTTGATTTACTTTCTAAGTGTGACATGAGAAGACACGATATTCTTCAAAAGTATTTTATAAGGTAGCAGAGATGTTGTCATCATATTTGTATATAATGTGATTTTGTTGATCGGCCCATACAAGTATCTATCAGTCTATTGCATGTCTGTCATCTGTCGATTTGCTTTTCAGTGATGTTCCTGAGTCCTTTTCACCAGGTAAGCTCATCATGTTTCTTGGAGCGTTTTAGTTTTAAAGCAAAGAAATGAGGTTCAAATTTTTCCATGGTAATTATTCCACATAAATCTGAAGTAAACTGATGAATCCATCACAAGAGGTTTAAGTTTAATCACCTTGTATTACAGATGATGACTATCAAAATATCGAAAATGGTAAGTTTGCATATATAATACACAATTAACACATTGACTTAACATTTATTTGAAAGAATTTGTATTTTCTCACACATATGTATCATTGTATAACATTGTATATCATTGCATCATTGATGCGTCCTTGATATAAACTGTTTCATACAATGTTGCTGCAGCTCACACAGGAAGTCCAAAACACATATATGTGTAAGTATTTCTTCTCTTTTCATACATTTTATCACTTAAGTTATATATATATATAACTAAATATAAATATATAGAAAAGCAGCACCAGGTCATTCTTTTTATGCAAATGTTTAATTCTGTGTTCATTCGTAGAGAGGCTAAAAATTCCCCAGAAGTGGTTCATTTGTCATAAAAATGAAAAATGATCAGCAGACGTCTTGACATTGAACACAAAAGCATAGAATAGAAAACATTTTTCATTCAACTAGAGACAAAAATGATCTTTAGCTCACCAACTTTGACAATAACACACAAAGACAGTCGTGGAATGTAAGTACATTTACTGAAGTACTGTAGGCACTTAAACTTGACTCGAGTATTTCCATTTCATGCTACTTTATTCGGCTGCTCCTCAACATTTTGAAAGTTCATTTTGTATTTTTGACTCCACTGTATTTTATGATAACTTTAATTGTTAGTTACTTTAAAGATTCAGATTATTTGACTCGACTACTTTGACTGCTCAGCAGTATGTAGCTTCAACATCAATGATGCTTACACATGTATGCATCAATAACAGTGATAAATGGTGATAAATAAGCTGGAAGAGACTTTTTCTCAGAAAAAACACAGAGTACGTGTAGTACTTGAAAACTTTCTTTCTCTTTGGTCTGCATTTCTGGACAGAATTACTGTATGAACTGTACTGTATGATAAAATGATTGTACATGTCATTTACTAATGTAAAGAAGTGTTAAGTTACTCTTTTATATAAATTATAGAAATGAATATACATTGTTCATGATGAAACTGAGTAACTATGTGGAGCTGGGATGTTCTGGATGTGTCCATTATTGTATATATCTATTTACACATTGAACAAAAGGTCTAAAAAATGTCATGCTTGTGTGTTGTTTTATAGAGCTCCACTCGCGATGTCAGTGTATGAAAATGAACAGACTCCTAACAATAGGATAACTGGTGAGCACTGTTTCCTCTGTACTTATATACAATAAGAAACATAAAAATATAAAATAAATAGAAGACTTTCATGCTCTCATTATGTTTTTAGAGGATGATCAGACTCTGGGTGTCTATGGAAACATAAATGGTATGTTCAATCATTGTATGATTATAGATGATAGACCACAACATTAATGGGTCGTATATGTTAAGATGTGAGAATGTGGAAGATAATATCCACTGACTCACACTGCTGTTTCACCAAACAGACGATGACGACTACGAGAACGCTGGATTCCTGAACCAAGTCATGGAGGAAGAAGACAGTGAGTGTCAGAAACAGCATTTATTTGTTCAGTTTATTCAGAACAGAAGTGAAGCTACAGACTGAATTAACCTGAGCAAAGCTGCAACTTTTAGTCAGATAAACAGTTATTGGATCAGGACAGGAAATGAATCAGCAATTATTCAGATTATTGATTAAAAAACAACCTCTCAAATCTGAGAATTTAATGATTTTCTCTGTTTTTATATAATTTGAAACTGAATATTTGGATTTTTATTTGAGTTGGACTGCATGTTAAATTGGGCTCTGGGAAACTGTGATGGACATTTTCAGTATTTTCTGACGTTTAATAGACGATTAAATTAAACTATTAATTGATTAATCAGGAAAATAGTTGTTAGTTGCAGACGGAGAACCAAATCAAAGAAAAGCTCAAAATGTTAAGGAATAAGGGGTAACAATTTCAATTATATTTAAGTACCTATCACATCTACTTGATGACAAAAGAGGAACTGTGAGAACTGTGAGGATGCAGCACACATATACACTTCTAAACATACAAAAATAAAAATGAGAAAAGCTGGTTTTACGGTTAAGTTGTACAGTAAAATAATATAGTTACTGGGAAACACAACCAGAAAACTGGGACCACAGTGAGTCTTGTGTTTATAAATGTACAATAAAATATTCATTCAACCTCCCCAAACAGTAAAGGAACCTCTGAGACCCTGACAGCAACTTAACTAACTCTTCGGTCTAACTCTCTCTTCACTCACTTCTACACTTCAGCAATTAACACGTATCAACAATAATCATATAAATAACAAAGATGAAATGATTAATTCATTTAAGTTCGTCGAAAACAACCTCACTTTTAGTTTATAGCTGCTTAAAGATCTTCAGACTCACATTCAAACATGAAAACATTTAATAGTATTACTGTCTACGACAGGCAAGGTAAAGATATTTAGGACTTTTTAATATTTTCAGAGGTGTTTTTTCCTCTTAGTAAATTAAATGCTTCGATGCTTTTTGTGACTTTTAAAGATCTCTACATGGCAAAATAATGACTTCAGTTTTCACCAGTGTTGCAGTAGACTCAAACAGGATGTAATGAAGAATTTAGCTCAGAACATTTTTTTTTTTAAAATTAACTTCAGGAACAGAGATCTGCAGCCATCAGGCAGAACACACACTTGTTTTTTTATTATTAAACAGCAGACGTTCTGTTCAGGTAGAAGCTATCACATAAATATTTAAACATATTCTGTATCTCAAGGCTCAGATATTAACCATTCATCCACCTTCTTTTGTAGCAGACGAGCCAGATTATGTGAATGAAAATGGGGAGGACTCCTGATGGGGACACCACTGACAGCACTGCAGAACATCAGCCCGCACAGCCTGTACTTTGTGTTGTGTGAAGCTAACAGTAAAGGTTGTCCTTTGTTTTGTTTGTTTGTTTGTTGTTGTTGTTATGTGTGATGTGCAACCGTGTGAATAAAATGCTCATGGATCTTGACTGTGATCATTTCAATACCTCAAAGCAAACATTCAAGAATTTGGCGTGAGCTTTAAGTATGAAGGAGGAAGATAATCACATGACCCTCCACAAAATGCTACTTAAAGTGGCTATCAATATTTTTATAGTTATGTATTGTACTGGTATTTAATGGCAATGTGAAAGGGGTTTTCCACAGTGATGAATTATCACCTGAATCTGCAGCTTCCCTTGGCTCTACACAGCACAGCTATAACACCTTTAACCTTGTTGTTTGTTATGGTTTTGGTTAACACATCCCTCAAATAGCATTAATTCTGGCAGCAGCAAGCAGCTGTTTGGACCAAAAAAAGTTCCAAAATCTACTGAACACTACCTGCTCAGTACCACAGCACAACTATCTGGAGAACATGGAGTCAGTAAAGAGACACATATCTCTCTCTGGAGTTGGTAGAGACCAAAAAAACAAAAGGACACAAACACAAGTCCAAATAGAGAAAGTTGCTCTGTAACTGCTTGGTGTGTTCGCAAAAATGGTTTCAGAAGACACAAAATAATCAGTTATTACAGGTTAAACTATAAAATATATTCTGAGGAAAGTTTATTTTTGTCAGACGTATTGGTATTCATGATGGTGATGATCCCTTCCAGACTGTTCATTTTCTTATAGATGCGTTAACCTTTAATTAAATTAATTCACAGCTCAAGAAAGAGGAAATGGTCAGAGAAAAGTTTTTTTACACAGAGATGGTTTTATTATCCTCAACAGCTCAGCTGAGATGTGAGACACCACGACTCAGTCCGAAGCCGCTCAGAAACCAACAACCAGAGAAGACGGACGACCAGAGCTGACGTTAACGTGAACAGAACGTTTGGATACACACGACAAATCACATTAACCGTTTCTCTCTCTATATATATACTGTATGTATTCACACTGGGGGTGATGCAGTTTCCCAGCGTGGCTACGCAAAAGTGGAGGAGTGACACACACATTCACACATACAAACCAGTGTTTAAGTATCTTGTGGGTGAACGGCTGACTCTTCTTCCTTTTTCTAAAGAACCCCAGCAGAAATCTTGACATGTCTGAGATGAATCCAGTGACATTGTGCCGTGTTTGAGCAAAAAAACAACTTCCCCCTCAACAAGCCATTTGATCTTTGTATGTCTTAAAGGTTTTAACCATCAGTGTGACTCATATTTCCTGCAGCTCGACAAGTTTCATCAGCATGTTTAAGTAAGGCAGAAGGCTCGACCTGTTACAGACGGCGTCGACACATCTGAGGCAAAGAAAATGATTCTCACGTAAATCACAACTTGAACAACCGAACACAAGATGAAATGGCTGAAAAGCAGGCGTCGGGTTCGTTCTTTTGCACGCTGAGGAGGTTTCAGGAGTAAACAGGAATCTTGCTGAGTAGCGACACGTCTCTCATACACACACACACACACACACACACACACATACTTCCAAGCACACACACATACACACACACACACACACACACCAGTGGGCTGATGGGAAGTTTAGACGCTGCTCAGTGCATCCACACCAGGCAGGACTTTACCTGAGGACACAAGAGAGACACAGTCAGCGTCCAGCTTCAGCACCAAACAACAACATTTTAAGGTCATTTGAGGTGTTTTTAGGTCTTCGGCATTGTCACTCACCCTCCAGCAGCTCCAGGCTGGCGCCGCCTCCTGTGCTCACATGGCTGACCTTATCTTCTGTGTTCCACTTGGCGCAGCAGGTGGCGGTGTCGCCCCCACCTGGACACAAACACAAACATTCATACAGGATTTAAAGGCCTTTGTGAGACAGCAGGATTACACAGCTCAGATTAGACTTATTTTGTGACAAGTTGGCTATGTGTTTTTATAAAAAGTATCATCTCTGCATTGACATAAGACTGAAAAAAGTACCCAGGTTTTTTGTTCATGTAGTGCTGCAGTGTTTTGAACTTAACAGAATGTTGTAGAGACACAAAATAGAATTAAGAGCAACACATTTCACTCAGTGCTTCATCAGGAGCATGTAGATGGAAAAATGAGCAAAAACTTTCAGATCATCACTTTAGGTAAAAAATTATATACACAAATACCACAGCGCAACATGCACTGAAAAATAAAATACATCAAATGACACCAGTGTTTGGAGTGAAAACTGAGCAGGGAATCGGTGAAATTCAAATTTCTAAGTGACTGATTTAAAGCCTGTTGCCTGTTCAGACAGTCTTGTTCAGTCTTGTTTTGCTTTTTCAGACAGAAAACTTCTGGATTGTTTCGGAGCTGTGATCATGTCTGAATGAAATTTTCACTCAATATTACTCCAGTGTATTATTCTTTAAAAGGGACAAGACTGACAATATTGTATATATATTTTTATATTTCAGAATATTCTATGTACATAAGATCAAACCCAGTAATTTATAATTATGTTATTTACACTCAGTAATCACTTCTGTTCACTGTTAATACAATACAAGAGAAACAAGGGACTAACAGGAAATCACATTTATATAAAGGATGTGACTCTCTAACCACAGGGTGGCTTTTATTGTGAAAGAATAAATGATTTTTTTTTTGTCTGCGAATCAGTTCTAAATATTGCATAAGACTGCGGATTCTCGTGGCATGATGGGAACAAAAGCTGATTATTGTCTGAATATAGGTGCGCCTATTTACAGGCCACGCTGTAAATAAGTGAGGCGTGGTGGAGTAGTGCTGCCCTCCAGTGGCCGATTATGTATCATTTTAAACTGAACTCTGAATTATCAACACAAAACAAGGACATACAAGGGCTCCCCTGTTGTCTTTCTTACCGATAATTGTGATGCAGCCTGATTTGGTCACCTCGACCACTTTGTCCATCAGGTTCTTTGTCCCTTTGGCAAAGTTCTCCCACTCAAACACACCAACGGGGCCGTTCCACACGATCTGCTTGGCCCTGCCCACCGCCGCTGCGTAGGCCTTAGAGCTCTCTGGTCCACAGTCCAAACCCTGCACGGGAAATTATTATCAAAAAAAATTCACACCGTTTGAGTCTAACTTGAATTTGTACCGTCTGGATGAATCAGTTTAAGATAAATCTTCTCTCACCATCCAGCCGGCGGGGATGCCAGCAGCGACGGTTGCAGTGCCGGTGGTTGCCTTCTCATCAAACTTGTCAGCAGTGACGAAGTCGACGGGCAGCGTGATCTTGACGCCGTTCTTCTCTGCTTTGGCCATCAGGTCCTTGACGATGCCGGCCCCCTCCTCGTCGAACAGGGAGGTACCAATCTGACCGGGGAGAGAGGGAAAGGACAAATACACACACAGCAGTTAGCAACTGGTTTGTTATGTGTTTGGTACATTCAAATATATTCAAGATGTTTGCTTCGGGTGAAGTGGAAACTGAGTCCCATTTTCTTTTGTATTGAACAAGTTATGAGGATTTTAGAGAGCTAATTATTGAATGAAACATTCTGGTGTTCAGATGATCAAAGATTTGAAAGGTTATTTAATTAACCATGATGCTATGCCAGACGGTTTAATTAGTATTTACTTTTGATTTCTCGTGGACTAGATTTGTGTCCGTTTTTTGACTGATTTATGAATTTTGTTGAAGGCAATGAAGGTCTAAAGATGTGCTTGTTGAAGTCCAGAAATAACATTACAATTACCACAACAACCAGACAAAAGTATCAAAACAAATAGCTTTTTTTGTCACATTTAGACTCTAAGACTTCTTTTACTGATAGAATAAAAGTTATTTGTCACTGGGAGAAATAAAAGGTTCAACAAAAGACGTGTTTGGAAATCTGAGGTATTGAACGTTGGTTTTGTTCAAACTAACTTGTGAAACCTCTTTGCTTTGTTCGTTTCACAGCAGAGAATCACGTTCAAACCTAAATTCGACCTCTGGACAAAAAGATTTGAAGCAACAGTTTTTGTTTAAAGGTTCACAAAAGAAGACATTTCCACACTGTAGCTGTAGCGAGCCGTGCAGATAGCTTTATTTGTCCACGATTCTCAGTTTGGCTCAGTACAATAGAGGTGGCTGGAATTTTGTTTGTGGTGCTGCATGCAACAATGTTTCTTTCTACTGAGAGAAAGAAACCCCCCCCGCCCCCAAACCCTCCGTTATAATTCTTTGTCGTACTTCTATTTGGTAGATAATCGCACTCTAAGAGGACAGTCCCTGCTTCAGGGTATGTGAACAGGAAACGTGATGTTACCATGGAGTCTTGAGCACTTTGAGTCTTCAATACATGCCGACATTTACCCATTTACACACAAATTCACACTGACTGCAGCGACAAATATGTTCTTTTTTGAGCTGTCGAGTGCTGTTTGAATGAACTGACCCTTTAAATAAAAGCTTATATCTGTTCAAATCTTTCTCAGTCTGAGCTGCGAAACAGAACAAACCCGTTGCACAAGTCTGTTTGAACACCATTGACGTTCAACAGTGAGTCCGGCAGCTCGGTTACGTGAGCACGTCGCCTCTTGTAATCGTGATAAAGGCACTGAGCTTGTCAAACACATGAAATTAAATACTGATGTTTTTTTAGTCATACAGGGTTCATTCTACCTTTGCACACTGTCACAGAGAGAAGTATCACCTGTTTTAATATGTGTATTTTATACTGGCTAAAGGTTGAGCCAGTATTCAGTGCCTTTTAGCTCTGTGTTTGGTCTCCACCAACCCAAGTTCTTCAGCTGCTAAATTATGTTCACCAGCTAGTTACTAACTGTCTGTTTGGCCCTGAGCAGTTGTACAGTGTGTGATAAAGAGAAGATTCATTACTTTAAAAGTATGGATTGTGTGTGTATTTTAGAGATATTGAGTGATTGAAATGTTCTGTTAATGTTCTGTAAACGTTCTCCGTTTTGTCTTCCTCACCTCCATGTTGTTGAGGACTTTGAGGAAGGTGAAGGCCATGCCGCCGCCGATGATCATCTCATCGACTTTATCCAGCATGTTGTTGATCAGCTGGATCTTATCTTTCACCTTCGCTCTGAAACACAGACAGAGGTGGAACACATCAGTATAGATAAGAAACAAGCACACATGTAGAGAGAGGACCAACAACAAAAGGTCTGATCTGTTCTGATAGTTTAATAAAGTTATATATTCTGCTCCTTAAACAAAACTCTCACGTTAAACTAAAACATATCAAACTAAACTAATAAAACATTCCTGGTAGATCACTTTGTACCATGGACACTATACATCTGCTGTATTAATCATTTGGTTTATGAAAAGTAATAATATTTTTGGTGTTACTAAATATGAAATATTTAGCTGTTACCCAACAACTCATTGATCAAAGTCTCTCACAGACTTCAAACACATCTTTATCTGTTTGACTGCCGTCTGACAACGGACTCAGCGCTGATCATTACGCACTAATGATTGCCGTCCTTTGTTTGTGTAGTTGAGGAAGGTGATTGGCTGCTGGACGCTGAGCAGAAGTGACAGTTGCACAACACTCTGGCTAAAATGGACTCTGACACGAGGCCAAACCCGCATGTGGGGCCCCCCCCCCAGGGTGTGTGATCACTGTAGTCCTGATTGATGCCAAACACTGGCTGTAGTTTTATGTCTGTAAAATGATCTTTGTGTTTTAAGATGAAACAAAACTGACCTTTACTGTCCACTAAACAAAGCATTAATGCACAGGAACATGAAAATGTTCTGCTGTTATTGAAAATGACTCAAGTGCAATATTCCTGAAATAGACAAGCAGAAGTGTATCCAACGTGCTAACAGTGTGTGTGTGTGACCTCTCATCTCTGCCTGCTCGCTATCTGCACACCAAGAGCTGTGCAGTGATAGGGCCCTGAAGAAAGCAGTGTACTGTGACACCACATAATGAGCTTATAGTCTCTATTCCTGGATGTCCATCTGGGTATTTTAAAGAGAAGCTGCTGTGTGATGACACCTGAACCGCAGAAGACGGAGAGGACAATGTTCAAATCAGATGGTATCTCCAACAAGAACTGTATTGTTTTAGTGTTTCAGGTTTAGTCTGGAGGTACTGCACTCTCCTCTTCTTCTACCCAATGTAAAACACAGCGTGGGAGGTTAAACATTAATGTTGTACTGGGGTTCAATCATTCCTGTGAAACAGAGTTCAGAATTCAGAGTTCTGAAGTTGAACCTGGCTCAGCTTTTGCTCTAATGCAACAAGACGACGCACTTTACCCGTACATGGCACCTTAAGCTTTCGAGTGTGTGTGTGTGTGTGTGTGTGTGTGTGTGTGTGTGTGTGTAGAGATATTTGTCATGACCTTCCTATGTGTTTTTATACTTTGATACCATTTTTTAAATTGTATTTCGACTTTATTTGATAGGACAGCTGTAGAGAGACAGAGCGCTGGGCAGTGAGAGAGGGGATGACATGCAGCAAAGAGCCACAGGCTGCAATGAAAGCCTCAGCACACTTTCAACCAGTTGAATCTTGAATCTTGACATGCGGTGGTCACTCAAATACATGCAGAGAACATTCCTGATAGATGACTTTGTAATGTGAAAGGTGTCTTTCTACCGTTTACCTCATGATCAGACAAGCTGCCGTTGTGAGAACTTCCCAGAGTTCCTGTCAAAGTGTTATAAACCTCTGACTTCCTGGGCTGTATTGTGGTGCCTGAAGCTACAAATCCTGACCGACACAGTTCCTTGTATTGTTTGATGCCGGTGTGTATACAGTCTGAATTCAGACTTGATGAATTGTTGAAATGAACAGTTCTCACCCGCCGAGGATAGCCAGGAAGGGCCTCTGAGGTTTCTCCAGAGCCATGGCGAAGTAGTCGAGCTCCTTCTTCATCAGGAAACCAGCCGCCTTCTGAGGAAGATTCACTCCCACCATGGAGCTGAGAGAGAGAGGATGACACAGGAAAACACAGCAGATGTTTCTGATTTGTTCAGATATCGCTGTCATATCACCACTGTATCCAGGCAACCTGCTCACCTGTGGGCCCTGTGAGCCGTGCCGAAGGCATCGTTGACGTAAACATCTCCCAGCTTGGACAGAGACGCCCTGAAGGAGTCGATCTGCTCCTGGGAGGCCTTGGTCTGAGGGACGGAAAAGACAGGAAATAATTAAGAGAAGATGAGAATGGGCATTTGATTTCTAAGCAAGGACACATCTTTTTTTCCCTCTTCAACCTCTTCAAAAGTGTTTATTTAAAAAAAGAAAAAAAACCCAACTAAATACTAAAGAATGAAGTAAGAAGAAATACATGGACACTTTTCTGTAGCAGAGGCAGCACAATCAAATCATTTCGAATGAGTTTAAGCAGTCATCCTGTAACTACAGTGATCACAAGATTAATGTGGGCATCTATGTGTGTCCAATCAGTCAGTCATTGTGGATCAGGTTCCTGCTGCACTTTAACAGGCAAAGGTCGTGACCGTGTGACCGGAGGACAGAAAAAGGTCAAGAGAGCTCTTCAGTGTCATTCAAATGTCAGACGTGCTTCTTAAACGGTTCCTACATTTCAGTCCACAAAGTAGTGACTGCTGTGTTAGACTGGATACTGTTCTTGTATTTGTTGGACATCTACAGCATTAGTGTCTCTTTCATACTGCTGTCACATGGAGAGTTTGTCCAAATTTTGTTTCTTCTACTCCACTCACACTGTTTGACTCCATCTGTGTGATTATTTCAGCTGTGTCTCTGAGAAATGTTTGTATAATGAACTAAAAATAGAGATTCCTGTCTGATATAGTACAGCTGTACAGTAGAAACCAACCCACACACACACATACACACACACACACACTGCATACCAACCAGGCCCTCAGGATAAGAAAAGCAACACGTCCAGTCGAGACAACTTGCTGACCTTCAGGATAAATGTCAGCAGGTCAGCGCTGCTGATCAACTACAGGCCCCCTCATGACCAGCATTTATACAGTGTCTGACGACGGTCCCGAGCCTGGTTGTGTAGTTATATCTGCATCCCAGCAGAACGAATGAGAAAGACTCATTGTGGTGGATGAGAGTGAAGATAAATCCACTTTTTAATCTCACAAGTTTAAAAAATAAAGCTCTCCTCCTGCCAGTAAACGGCTTCAGCATCTGTCTGTTGGCTAGCTTTGCTCTTCCGCGCAAAATATAATAATAAAATATATAATAATACATCATATTTTACTACACGACTTCATTTGATAGGCCAGGATAATTAAGGTCAAATGTTGTGTCAGTCGTCACTCTCTCATTTACCATTTCCTGTTTAATAAACACTGGTTTGCTTTTATAATGAGCAGAGTCTTCTGAGTCACCGTCAATGACAAGTGTGCTGCTGTATCACATTACATTACATGTCTATTAAAGGAGATTTGCTTTGAGGAAATAGCAAGCAGTGTACGTGGTACTGACAAAATATTTTGTTCCATCTAAGAGCACTATGTTTATCAAATCAAAGAATGTTAGGCTAACATTAGTGCACTACAGTAATGTTTCAGCTGGGAGGTGATTGCAGACACACCCCGAGTCTCTGCAGCACTCCTGACTATGATGTCATCAGATGGTGACTCAACTGTTTCTGAGGGACACTGCAGCTGGAGTGACTGTGCAATTTTCCTCCAGGTGACCCTGCAAAGTCTGCTGGACGGAGACTCGAGGGAAGACAGAAGATGCTTTTCCAGTCTTTTAACTCTTCAACTCTTAGAGTTGTTGGTTTTAGGGCGACAAGTTTGGGCATCCCAAACCTCAGTGGGGCTTCATTTAAATGAACAGATGGAAACAAGGCTTTCATCAAAAAGGTATAATGTTTTATAAACCACATGTTGTCTGTCATTGCATGTCGCAGTCTCCTCTTCTTAAATTATAGCAGACAGACAGCTATGACACCCACCTTGTTTCCGGCGGCATCCTTGCCTTTTCCCTCCTCGGCGACGTGGAAGCGGAGGTTCTCCAGCAGGATGACGGATCCGGTGGCGGGGTCAGCACAGGCTGCTTCCACCTCCGCTCCCACACAGTCCTTTAGGAAGGTGACGTCCCTGCAGAGTCACAGAGGACCAGTGAGGATGTGTGTGTGCGCAAGGCATTTGATGGATGAATATGATTATATTTGAACATGTTGACAGTGTAAGCTCTGTCTTTTTGTAAGAATGAGACACTGACAGACACAATCATGAAATAGTTAGGCTGTGGTTGGATTAACACAATCAGCAGGAGAGTAATAATTGAGGTAAGTTAGTGATGAACTGAATGTGTTAAACAAAGGGATGCCAGTTATTCAGTCTATTAACTAACCTTCCCAGCAGGCTCTTGAGCTCAGCAGCGACAGCCTGCAGAGAGTATTTCTCAGGCATGACGTTTCCGTCAGGACGTCCCAGATGGCTCATCAGCACGACGGATTTGGCCCCGTTGTCCAGACAGTGTTGGATGCTGGGAACAGCCGCCTTGACCCTGAAAATCAACAAAGTTGTCCATTCATACCCTTTATCTGATTGATTACACTGTGTTTATATAAATGTTGATTTTAGTGTCTGTAAAAGGATAAAACACAACTTTAAAAAGTAATTTCACTTAATGGTTAGATTTTAACTTTACCTCTGGTTGTTTGTGATCTGCTTGTCCTTCATTGGAACGTTGAAGTCAACCCTGAAAGAGAAATAAATTTAATTACCAGAGAGACTAATGAGATGTTCAAGGCATTACAGCGGTTTAGTAACTTCCCAGGTTTCAGGTTTCCCACATGCCTGGTGTTCTTTAGCTGTGAATTAAACACGTAGTCTAACATTAATAACATAGACTGAGGCTTTTTTGACAAAAAGAATTCAAGTCAAATCTTACGCAGTGATAAATATGCATATTTTTTAAAACTATAACACATGGTATGCACATGCATGTCCACTTTATGCATCAATTAAGTGACAATATCCACCCCTTCACACTTTGGTCAAGTTGTTAGGATTATATATTTTAGGCATGGTTAACTAAACACATGGTAGCAGTAATTTAAATTACGTTAGCTCAAGAGCATTTTAACCAGAGTTTCTCATTAATTCTGAGTGGGTACATCCACTGTTGCAATCCAATTTTGCAACATCCACCCCTTCGATCTCTTACGTAATAAACAATCGGTTGCTGCATTGCATTTTGGTACTTGTGTAATTATTAAGCATCAGTGCAAAAGACAGCCAACACAGACATGTTCAGACACTTCCATGAGCTGTGGGATTTAATCCAAAATGCCTTTTCACTGGCATCGTGCCTTCGTGTTGCCACTCCCACTGAGCTGGCTGCATGCAGCCATGCAGCCACGCAGCGATGCACGCTTGCAGCTCGTGAGAACATGCTGCATCCCTCGTACTCCAGGCAGTTACATAACCACCTCTCTCCTCTCTGTTTGAGGATCTCATGCACTGAGACACATGATCAGCCTGCACACATACACACTGTACACACACACACACACACACAGCTATAAAACAGCAACCCATTGTCTGAAGAAGAAACTCGACAGTCAGCAATTGAGAGGATCAAAAGCTCCTGTATAGAGAGAATGATCTAACAACTGCAGTAGTTTTCCACTCTTATGTCGTTCCATCTGTTGCTTTTGAGTGTGGATCTGCATAGTGATGAAGGCTTTCTTCCATCGTTTCAGCAAATGGAGCAAGACACGGGAGATATTTGTCAGAGAGAGAGCTGCTATGATTAGAGAAATATACATAACCTTTATTTAACCAGTAAATCATAGAGATTAGAATCTAGACCGAGACCAAGTCACAACAGGATCAAATAGCACAACAGCGACAAGAATAAATAAGCTCACTGGATGAATTAAACCCTGATGGGTGAAGAACTATAGCTGCTCTTTGGCTCCATTTATAGAGATTAACCAGATGTTTGTACAACTGTAACTCTGACGTGCTGAAGAAACCACACATGTAATGATGCTACAGTCTCTACAGTCAGTGTCCAGCCTCTGCTGGATTTGCCTGCTGAACAGAGTTTTTGTCGGGCACCACTGGGTCTCTACAGCAACGTCCTGCCTTCCTTCATTTCTAATTCAGGTCTGGCAGCTCACACAATGCTCTCCGTCTTAAGCTGGAAGTTCATAAAACACACAAGCAGCAAGCTATGACAGGCCCCAGGTGTGATAAGAGGTAACTTATTGTCTAATTGTTAGTCTCTACACAGAGACCAACCAGTGAACTTGACCTTTTAACACCGAGTAGTGTGTGATGGGGGCTTCTGCTGCCGGTGAACCTTGTCCTATGCTGCCTGTCATTGCATCACCGAGCTGAGCAAACCAAAATGGCTCTTTGACATTTCCACAGAGGGTGTCAGTTTCAAGTGCACTTCCATCGTCAATGGCCATCACAGTCTGTAGAAACATCCAGCAAGCACATTTATGGTAAAATAACAGTGCTGCATTTCAAATGAATTCTTCTTATTAAAAAAATACTCCAGGTTTTGTTCAGGCAGGCAGCAGGGCATCCCTCCAGCTAAAGAGACTGTACTTCAAACTAGACAGGAAATGACTAAAACCTATGTGAACTGCACTGCCTTTGAGCAAGGCACTAAAACAGCTTGTTGCCTCAAGGCTACTAGTTGATTAACACTAAATTAATCGATTAAATAGCAAGTTATTATCTGCCAATGCTACCAAATTATCATGTTTAGAACATGTTTAGAACATGTGAGGTTTCCTGCTTCTTCCTCCTGCAGTTTCATCACTCAGCGCACAGTTAGACTGAGTATGCACCTTTAATTTGAAGGTTTTACAGTCAAAATAATCAAAATACAATGCCTGAAAGACTACTGAGCATCTTTATTTGAAGAGGTGTGACCCCCATTTATTGAAATGTATAACCAAATGAAACCTTGGATTATTGCAGTGATGTTTATGTACTTTAATTTGAAAGTTTTAAGGTTTAATTTGAAGGTTTTAGAGTCAAATTATCTGATATAAAATGAGTCAGAAAGACTGCTGAACTTCCTTATTTAAAAGAAGCATGTCGCAAATGTTTTGATATCTATAACCCTATGAAAGGTTGGATATTAGTGTGCTTTAATTTGAAGGTTTTAAGCTTTAATTTGAAGGTCTGGCTCGGGCTACAGCTCGGATGCGGTCGGGTCCATCCATGCAGCATCTCCTCACGGGCACGTAACATGGATGGAAAACGTGACAGCCAACCAAGTTCACTTCCTGCCTCATGCCCAATGGTCTGTCTGACTCACACACACCGTTAACCATCACTTTACAGCCTTCATGTTAACATTATAGCAGTGGCAGACAGTTTGTCCCCACGTGAAGGACAGGTTATGGGGACTAAAACGTGTCCAAAATATCACTTAGCGAGCTAACGTCAAATAATCCCATTTCCGATTAGCTGCGTCAGCTAGGCAATAAACGCTCACCTCATGATGACCCGCTTCCCCTTGACGTCCACCTTGTCCAGGGTGAGTTTGTTAGACAGAGACATGTTGGTTGTTTTGCTGATTCTTCGCTGCACCTTCCTTGCCGGGTATCCTCCGCTTCCTTCGGCTGGTTAGCTACCGAATGACAGCGGTGACCTTAGCGCAGCGCGGAGGGAGAGCGGCAGGGCGGGACGGAGCACACCTCCTGCAGCTGATTGGCTACAGCGGGAGGAGAGCGTTGCATTTGATTGGATCCGGTTGCTGTCTGTAGTGTGACGTAAAGATCTCACTATCCTGACGACTTATTTAACTTCATTGATATGGAAATGAAAGTACATTTACAGAAGTACTACATTTAAGTACTATTTTGAGGTACTTCACTTGAGTATTTCTACTTCCTGCTACTTTTTTCTTGTACTCCACTACACTTCAGAGGCGATATTACTTTTTACTTTCCAGAAACATACAAAATAGAATCAATAAATAGATTATAATATTATTAATCACAAGCTGCCTAGAAATATATTAATAAAAAATGTATATGAAGTAATTAAAAGTAGCTCCACATTTGCCAGTTGCAATATTAAAATGATGTACACATTTATATATCAGTAATCACAATCCATTATGTTTTTCTGCTAAATGAATATTTAACTTTCTTTTGTTATTCGAGTATTTAGTACTTGGTAAGTTTATGTTGATGCATAATAATTTCTACACTGTAGTTTTGCTACTTTACTTACGTAAAACCTGAGAATACTTGTACCTTGACTACTCAGTAGTACTCAGCAATAGTAAAAGTAATTTTAAAACTACAAAAGTACTATTATCAAAATATGAAGTATATAAAGCATAATTGTAAAAGCAAATGATGTAATTTTTACTCCACTACATTTGCACCTAGAGGTACTGGTTACTTTTCAGTGAGATGTTACATTAAAAAACAATCAGTGAACCAAACATACTAAATAAATACCCTCTTACAAACAGCAAGGTCCAACTAGGGTCCCTGGCCATCTTGCAGATTTCAATGAGCAGTTAGCAGTTCCACCTTAAAATTTCTCAGATGGTGAAACTACCAAACAAAACAAAAATCCAAAATGTATATACAAATTTGTGTATCTGAACCCTAAACCTCTAAACTAGTTCAAACTTGCTCCACCTCAACTAGTTACCATAAAATGCTACAACTGCTTTTGCAGTGTTGTACATTTACCTGATCAAGGGATATATTCGTAAAACAAAAAAATACTAGATGTTAGAAGTGTACAAACAGGTATAAAAATCAGGAAGGGCAAACATAGATTAAAAACAGAGAGCTCTTCAGTTTGCATTAATTTGTTGTGGGGGAGAGTTATTGGTGAATACGAGTATTCAGACGTAAATTCTATCATGACTGAACAATAACACGTCAACTTAGGGAATCAGAAACCGATCGACGGCTGTGGTAGATAAATGGTGGCTACAGCATGCAGAGAAATCACACAACTTAAAAAGGAGAAACGGTGATCAGTAGAATCACAGTTAATTTATTTGGACAAAGTAACATGTTGGAATAAACAAAGGCATTCATTGCATGAACACATTATTCATCTGTACAACCAGAAGGTTTATTATTAGGTGGGATGCAGGTCTGTAATGGAGGCTCTTTACTCCTCTTTCTCTCTCCACTCTTGGGGCATAATCCTGCCAACAGGTGAAAAATTCCAGGTGAGGCCGGTCTGAGTCAGCACCTGCAAAAAGACAGAAAAATAGTTTATCCAAGAGTAGTGCCACACATTTTTGTGCTTGTTGTGTAACAACACTTTTCATCACATAATAGAAGACTCTTTAAGACCTAGTTATTGCCAAGAATTCAAAACCCAATGTCACACCAAGGTAAGCCAAAGGCTAAAGACTTACGTATGACCACACAGCCACGCAGAAGACAGTTCCACCGACCAGCACACTGGTGCCGTACTTGGCGTGGAAGTCCGGTTGGGCGGAGGATCCATGCCTCACCTGCCTCGCTGCCTGACCTGGACAACAACATAACAGTTTTCATGGTTAAAACATTTTGCAGTTCGCTATAAAGACACAATCAGGGTGCAATTACAAGAGCAGTGATAAAATAATATGGTCATAAAGCTGAATATTCAGATCAAAATTGGCTTCATCTGTCTTGGTCCTCCTGGTAATTCATAATGTGGACACAGGGTGGCCTCGTATGAACTCTTTTATACTGAGTCACCTGCTGTTAAAGCAACAAAGACGTCTTTAGGTCTGGATTAAAAGAGAATGGTTTGATTTGAACTAGTGCCAAAAGTTCAGATGTATGTCAGTGCAAATGATTTTCACCAAAAAGGTAACATATAAATCAGGACAGTGACATGTCGTACATTTTTTATTGGTCATAATAGGCCCTTTTTTGCTATTGTGAATGATTATACTACACTGCAAGGAAGTAACTGCGTCCTTTCTAAATGTTTTCTGAGGCTGAAAAGACTGTCCTCGTTTGCCCTTTCCTTATCGGTGTCAAATTTCAGGGTCATCATCTGAACAATTCAGCGTAGCATATAATATTCAACCATTCATGCATATTGGCATAACTTCGAGCATAGGAAATGGACATTACAATGGGTTAGCTCGCTAATCGTTATTATACAGGTCTGTATGTCGGACAAGGACACCTCGACTACGCATCTTTAAAACTAATCATGTTAAAAGGCTACTTCGAGTAGCGCTTTAATTCAGAGCGGAGAAACCCCCAAACTAATTTAGATTATCGAACATAATTCATAATATTTGTAGACTTATCTTGACTCTAGCGGGATTCGCTAATGTTAGCGGGCTAGCACTGGGCTGTTGACGTTAGCACGCTGACCACGGTCACAGACCACCGGCAGGCTGGTTAAACTTGTAGTCGACTGGTATTACTCTGATCTGAATACATACAGACAACATAAATGTATGTATGAATCGCCCTTACCGGTGATATTGACTGCAGCTTTAGCGAACCGGTACATGTTGCCTCGCCTGGTGCCTTCAGATACCCTTGAAGAACGGAAGTTTAATATGGCTGCCTCACCGCACGTACACTCGGCGGATGTTACGGTTGCCAATATATGAGCATGCGCAGACCCACTCAACGTTGAAAGCGTTAAAACGGTCGTCAGATAAAAAGCATTTAAGACTTTGGTAAAATTAAACAAACACAAATCAACAACTAGTTATTTAATTTATAAATACAACAACCAACATCATCGCTAAATATGTCCATAAGTAAGATGTCGTGGATAATAGTCTAACAGGCACCCGTTAACAGCACCGTGTCAGGATGGCCGAGTGGTCTAAGGCGCCAGACTCAAGGATAAGCTCCTTCCGCAACAACGGGACTTCTGGTCTCCGAATGGAGGCGTGGGTTCGAATCCCACTTCTGACACATCTTTTGCTTTCACGATTAAATGCAAGTACGACACAAAACATAGTAATCTGTAGTGATCCAAATACTAAATAACTTGCTAAGTGTACGAAGTACGCTGCTGTAAAAGGATGCTGTTTTATGTTCTAGTCAAATAATGTATGGAAAAGGATTTCTGTTGTGATATTTAACATGAGACATGCTGAAATAACGCAGCATTTTGTCAAAAATGTTTATGTTAACTGCACTAACTCCTTTAATTAATGTGATTTACATTACTATTTAACATGGTACAGATGCACAAATTATGAATTAAGTGCTGTGGGAGTATGCACATATTTTTTAATTGTTTATATGAATTTAAATCTAATTATCATAGAAAATGTAGATGCCTCTCCAGAAACATTTTTCAGTGTTTTATACTATAAGATATTGAAGAGGCTAATTCAGTTTAACATAGTTCACAGAAGAGCCACATTGTGCTTTAACTCAATAAAACCTTATTTGCATCAAAAGGTCATGTCATTTTTATTTTTCATGATATTCAATAAAAAAAATCATACAAAAGGTATTTAAATTCACAAAGTGCCAAGTCTTAACTTTTGGAATTTTCTTTATTAAATCAAAATATCATTTTCAGGATTATAACAATATTATGACATTCAATTTAAGTATGTGCATGCATACTGAAAAGGTTCCCTCATTGAATCTGTTTTTATGGAAAGTGGCCAATCTCTCCAGTTTTTTCAGGGACAATCCGTCAGAGAAACATGAAGTCCTGCCATATAACTACAGTATTTAAAAATGAACAATGTTTCCTAAAATAAATGTTGGATTCTTTTTTTTTTATCATCATCAATGTAGTGTCAAAAATAATGTAAACAAACTATTAGCTGAATCACATTTTTAAAATTCAAAACAGCGCTAACTGACAGCAGCTTGGACTTTCAAATGTTTGAAGCGAAGCCATTTCTTTAAACTTTCAGACCTGCCCCAAGTAAAGAGATCTACAGTTGTGAACACTAACACACCACTGCATGTGAATAAGGGTTTTATATTTTAGTTGTTTTTTTAATTGCACATTACTTGTTACTAAAGTTCACAATCTAAAAGAATTCAAATGAGCATTGTAAATAGCAAAGAAAAGCACGAAATCTTTATATTTCAGAGGCATGAGGAGGAATGGTGTGTCTATATCTTTGCTCGATAAATGACTTAAATGATAATCAATTTTAAAATTTGTGTAAATCAAATTTTTTATTGACGTCACTGTACTGAGATCGAGACTGCCTCTGCAGCAGCACCACAAACACGCTGCTGATTGCAACAACCTGGATTGTCACTGTGAGCTTCAAAACATCTGTTAAAATAGTAGAAAATCTGAGAACGGCAGCAAAAATCTCAGGATTAGTTAAGAAGTAATGGCTCTCCATAGATATCCAACACTGAAAATCTCACAAATATATCAGTGGACAAGACAGCTCAGATCAGCAGATACACTTGTTGGGCTGGAACGTTAAACAAACATTGTGTTCTTACATTTTGAATAAGAGAGTTTGGACCATCTCACACTTTACATAATGGTAAATAAAGGTTTTAAGCAAGTAGGATATAACTGCTAGATATACAGATGGTACAGTTTATCAAGTGAAAGTGCTTAAATCTTATCTGCATCTGTGTTTATGTGACAACATCTTTAATGTATAAAAATCTTTACAGCTCATTAGCGTTCAGTTCAGCTAGCTGCATTGCAAAGGAAAGTTTTTCTAGCCTGGGTCTTATTCTTAGAACTGCGTCCATCTCAAGCAACCTCTGTGGCAGTGAAGTGAAGCCGATGCAGAAGTGCCAGCTACTTCTGACAACAGAACAAGTCTCCATGAGCGCCCACGTTAAAAGGTCCATCTTCACAGCAGAAATAAACATGTTTATAGCCTCTAGTCCCTATAGCTAATTTCATGACAACTGTGCTGAGGCAGAATTATTTTTTAAACTCTACTGTTCAAATTATATTCATGTCTTTGTCAACTTTTAGATTAACCGTGAGGTGGGAGAGGCAGAAATACCAACATGGTGACGACTAGAGCCGCATATTCTGCTTCAAAGCGGCTCTTCAGAAACCTATGGATGATGTCACGCACACGTTGTCCATTCTTTATACTGTCAGTGCTGACTTTGGGCCTTGCTAACTTTGCACTCATCACCACTGTTGTTAATGAAAGGTAATACCAAAGCTTTCCAAATAAACTTTAATTTTAGGTGGATCATTTAAAGGCTCGTCTCTGAGTCCAAACAAAAGTAAACACAGAAATGAGTCCACCGGATTAGCTATGGTAGCTAACTGCACATTTTCAGGGAAACGTACCAGATGACTAAAATAGTTTTTGAGTGAAAGACAACTGTTTGACATGACTGTTAAACTGTTTACAGTTTGTTTTAGGTCATTTGGAAAGCTTAGAGTGCATCCTGAATCTCTATAATGGAGGTGGTGAGTGCAAAGTTAGCAAAGACCCAGAGCAGATGCAATCATAAGAACAAGACCCAGGTTAAAAAACACACTGTAATTTGACTTTAAATCGGTTCTCTGGTGTCAAACACTCGATATATTTTTCTTAATTTTCAATTAAACTACTTCCTGAGATAATTTCTTCGATGTGAGCTGAGCTGAACCTCGGATGAAAGGAATGTGTACAACCTGCAACGCATCAACAGCAATATTAACAAAGTATAGTGCAGAGCTGTGAACAAACTTGCATCCAAACTGATGTGACGTGCTGTTAGTGAGGTTAGCTGATCTCCTTCTTCAGACTAGTCTCAACCTACGTACGTGCAACCATCAGCAGCTTTATCACATGTTGGAATTGGTCCGATCCATTTTTAGGTTTACAGTAACTAAACTCTACATCAGAATGCAGTATATATTTAACTGTTAATGCCGTCCGACTTTTAAATAAGATTAACAGAGATAAATGGAATTCAGTCTGCGTTTAAAATCCAGAGTTTGTGATGGTCCAAAAATACTAGAATGTATACAGACGATGGAAGAATGGCCTTAACAGGTATCAGGCATCAAAAATACAAACAAACATTAAGGCATCCATCATTTTCCCCCTCTTGGTCATTTTTCACTTCCTAGTCCTCCTTTTTGTCTTTTCCTTCCTTTCCGTCTTTTCCTTCCTCGTCGTCCGTGTACTCTGTGGGCTCTTCTCCTGGCTTCAGGAGCTTGCCGATGTAGTCATACTTAACTGGAATGTGAGGAATAAAAAGAGATTAAGAAAAGTATTTACAGTTTCAATGACAGAAATTCAAGGACAAAGCTGGAATCAGTCTTTTAGAGGTTTTGTAGCTCCACGGCCTCCATGAAACCAATTCTTTAAAGATGAACAGCTGGTAATTATCTCAATTATTGATTAATCCATTCTTATTTTTGATTAATTGTTTAGTCTACAACATGAGACACAAATTGTCTTAAACGTTTAACAACCGGCCTGCTTGAGTTTGTAAGTTTTTAGTTTGTATGTCTATATATTAATTCTTCTGCCTCATAGGTTCGATACCATCCAATTTATTTAACTACATTTCAGCTCTGATCGTATTTCAGAAAAGCGTTATATATTGAGGGCTGAGAATCAAGAACCGGTTTCAAATTGTCCGATCCATCGGTATCGTATGCCTCCCAGCCTATCAGGTCCTTTTATCGATGCCAGCGTATTTTTCCTGACCGTTGTGCGTTGCAAAACAATTACGCCAAACTCATGCATCGACGCTGCTGGACACTTACAACAGAAAGAATATCATAGGAGTAATTAAACAAACGGGGTAAGGGGTGAATGTAGCACGTCCATTTCCAGGGGTAAATGTTATAATGCCACACAGGAAGGCTCTACACATTGTTTCTTTGACTAATATGTTGTCAATTCATCCATTTTAAAAGGATCTGACCGATAAACAGAATTGATAATAGCATTGGCATCAATTAAATTATATCAATTCCCATCAATGGTGATATTACCGTGCACCGTGATGTATTTCGGCTACAATGAGTGTTTTGATATGGTCACTACTCACATGTGAACTGAGTCTCCCACTCAGAGAGGCTCTCCTGCTGCATGGCGTTCAGGTCCGACAGGTCGTCGTGTTCGTCTTTTAAGGCTTCCTTCTCCAGGCAGAACGTGGCCAGACCTCTGGATGCATCTCTGCCTGCAAACACTCCATACGGCCCCTCTGCAACACAGTAATGACGCACAGAGCGCACGGTGAGGTGGAGGCAAAACAACGGCAGCAGTAACAATGGCAGAAAAACTAACAAGAACTGATCATTTGTTTGCCTTGCCTTTAAAAAAGAATAAGCCTCGGGACATCCTGCTATTTTTAAGGAAAGACAAACACCAAACCAACAACTTTTAACTGTTTCCAAAGTTGCAACTCAGTTTCCAGTCCAAGTATCCGTAAAGAAAAATATAGCTGCTTTATTTTGTATTTTAAAATGGTATCATATAAGAAATGTATATAACTGATACTTTGTATCTTGCAGCAGACTGAATATATTTTCATCTAGAAGGTCGTTTAATTTATTTTTTTTCCATTTTTAAATTGTATTTTAGTGAACGTAAAATATATCTGTAGCAGGGTGCTGTCCATCAGCCAAGTGTCAGCCACTCAATAGATCACCCTTGTTTTTGTGGCTGTTGCAGTGAAGCATATCCACTGATGCCAGTTGCATATTTTAGCAGCATGTGACTGGTGGCTGATCTGAACCAAAACATCCAAAACTTTCAAAAAGTACCCAAAACCCTAGTCATCGACCCCCCCGGGCTGCAAACAGTTTTATTTAAATGAGCTAAATTCAGGCAACAACCCAAAACACACAACAACAGCTGATAAACCAAACCCTAGAGCCTGTTGGCTTTAGGACTGTATACTGAAAGTTTGCATGACAGTGCGCTATCATGCTGGCCAGAGGTTACACGCAACAGAGGTTACAATCTGAGATAAGAGAAAAACTGAGAGGTCTGACTCTGGTCTGTTTCCAGGTAACAGAAATGTCACATACGAAGCATGACGGAGAGTTGTTGGATGAATTCAACATTTTCTATCAGTTTAGTTGCTGTAACTCTATGTTGCCAGCTGTAACTGACCCTGAAGACAACAACTGATGGCTTTTCTTGTCTTAAAGGTCCAGTGTGTAAGACTTGGAGAGAATATGGCAGAAATGGAATATAATATTCATAACTATGTTTCATTAGTGTGTAATCAGCTCATAATGAGAATCATAATGTTATTGTTTTATATCTACAGACACAGTGGGTCCTCGTGTTTCTACAGTAGCCCACAACGGACAAACTAAACTTTGGTTCGAGATTTTTTTTAATCGTTTTTTTGCCAACATAGTTTCTTGTTCACGCTAGGGAAGGAAATGATGAAATGAGAGGGTTGCAATCTGCAGCAACACTGCTAGATACTACTAAATCCTACCCAGATTCTTTAACACAATACTAAATATTGTATATATTAAACAATCTATTGAGTTTTAGATAGATAGATAGATAGATAGATAGATAGATAGATAGATAGATCACTTTATTAATCCCCGAAGGGAAATTAGGTCGTCATAGCAGCAGTCCGGTATATTTGAATACAATAAAAATACAATAGTAATAGTAATATGTAGTAGTAAATACTGAGGTAGAAAAAATAAGAAATAAGAACACAGAATGGGACACTTAAAAAACACAAGATAAACAGGTAGATAAGGTGCAGTGGCAAGATGATGGCAATAGTACTGATGATATGATGGTAATGTTATTGTTAATAACAGTATATAGTAATAATAATAACAACAGGACTGTTTGTAGGACACGTCAACATATGTGATCGTTTGACTGTGATGGACATTTTTTTACTATTAATTACAGTTTTCTGTTATTTTATATAGACCAGGAAATGAATCTATAAAATAACAGTTTGGTGTGCAGATGTCTTTTGTGTATGAAATGCAAATTATTTGTCCGTACAGCTCTGATATTAAAACTTTTGGTTGGCATCTTCTCTGCGAGTCCATAAAGTAATACAATGCAACAACATAAAGGTTGATAAAAACATTATCGCTCTGTTTCAAGTGCTATCAAAGTCGTTATTTTTTAAATAATTCATTAAAATTTAAATAAAAAAAAGACGGAGTCACTTTTGAAAACATGGCGGCGGCTAACTTTTCTTGAACTACAGAGCAGCTCCACTTGTCTCAGAGACGATCTGTGGCTTCACGGCTAGCGCAGCGCTGTGTTGTGAAACGGGACCTCAGCTAGCGAACTAAAGGGGGTGTGGCGTTAACTTTCACGTACAAGACAACTTTATGCCAAAAAAAATGCTTATTTTTGATATTAATGTCAGTGAACTGCCTTCGTTCAACAACGTTTCCCAGCAAAGCAGCGGCCGTCTTGTGCTAGCTTTCCGTTGGTGACGTTACGTTCGTCGTAACGGCTCCGGTAACGTTACCTGGCCCGTAGAACTTCTTCCCCCGCGTCACGTCGAACACTTTCCCGTTGACAGCCATGAGGATCCTCGGGTTCTCGAGTCCATCGTACGGCTTCAAATCTGCGAGAGTAAAATCTCTCTTCTTCAGTTTAGGCAGCGGTTGCTCCACCTCGCCGAGCTCTGGCTGTTTGTCTCCGCGGAAGATTTTGTACAGGAGGAACAAACACAGGCTGAGGAGAGTCAGATTGAGCGGGGAGGTGAAGATCTCCTGAAAAATGCCACCAGAAGTTACCTCGCTTCCCTCAGCTTCAGCCATGTTGGGTTCTCTCTGTCCCTCTGAGTGTGTGTGTGTGTGTGTGTGTGTGTGCAGTAACTGTGAGGGAGTTCATGGTTGTTGGGTGGGTCCTCATGAACTCTGAACCAATCACAGCCGGAGCCTAAGTCCTTGTCCAATCAGCTTCTTCTTGCTACGGGCCAAAAAAACCTATGGAGCTGGTTTTCATTGTTTAATCATGTGTTCATTGTTTTTATGGTTCTTCGATTATCTCCCAGCAAAAATACAAATTACAATTATAAGTTAATAATTAAATACAATTATGAATCAAACAAACAAACAAACAAAATCCAAAAACCTGAATGAATCTTTTTAATTTGTCTTGATGTTGTTTTTATATTATAAAAGAGTTCTAACACAAACACAACAAAGCAGAAAAACTCCCAGTGATCAAGCTGTCTTGTACGGAAGTGTATTGCTGCCATGCCAGACACATTTTTTAAAATCAGCTTTCATGTTATAACGTGATAAGTTTCACGTTAAGCTAGTTAGTTCAAGTCATACGTGACTTTCATCGGGTTGTTTACGTGTTATTAATGTGTTAACGCGTAGAAAATATTACAAAGGCAACAAAAACGTTAACATGTTGTTAACGCGTCGTTAACACATAGACAAAATATTTTCCAGTTTCTCATCTGCTCTTACACAATCCCTAAATTCTCTGTAAATAATATGCACATGTACTATATATCAAAGCTTTAATGTTTAGTTAAGTCAGTGATTAGTCGACAGACAGAAAATTAATTTTCAACTATTTCGATAATCAATTCAGTTCAATTTAAAGGTCCATTGTGTAGAATTTAGTGGCATCTAGTGGTGAAGTTGCGGACTGCAACTGACTGAATACCCCTCACTTCATCCTCTCGCTTAAAGCATGAAGTGGCCATGAAACTTTGTATTGCATAGGCTAAAGGTCCTGCGTAGAACCAGTATTTGGTTTGTCCCTTCTGGGCTGCTGTAGAAACATAGTCGGTCAACATGGCGGACTCTGTTGAAGAGGACCTGCTCCCTCTATAGATATGAAAGGTTCTAAGGTAACACAAGTATTTTCAAGTGATTATATTCGAATGAAAACGTAGTTATGAATATTATATTCCATTTCTGCCAACAGATCCCCTTAAATGTTACACACTGGACCTTTAAAGAGTTTAAAAAGTTTTAAATTAAAATCTCAAAAGTAAATATTTAATATTTTTGAGAGTCTTCTCAGTCTTCTATGACAAAATATGTATGTAAATGTAAAAAAAAATTCAACATTGAAAAGTTACATTTTAAATTCAGAAGTGGAATAGAAACAAATTATTATATTATATTATTATATAACAATTAATTATCAAATGAAATGTCCCTTTTGAGTTTTCTAAAACATAACTTAAACACAAATGTAATACATATTTAAATATTTACAGTAATATACACTGAATAAAGTAATTAAACTACAGACTGAATAAAGTGTTGTAATTAAACTTGTCGTGAATAAAGTGTTGTAATTAAACTACAGACTGAATAAAGTGTTGTAATTAAACTTGTCGTGAATAAAGTGTAATTAAACTACATACTGTGTAAATAAATAAATAAAAGTAAATAAATAATAACACGGGGTTCATATATCCGGTGATTGTCTCGTGGAATTCGGTCACTTCCTTGCTTTGGAAACCATCCCTGACGTCTCATTGGTTCCTACCCAAACAAACAAAGCTCAGATGGAGCGTCCCCCTCGTCAGAACAACAGCTCTGTCTCCAGCCAGCGGACTGTCTGCAGTTATCTGGACGTGTTGTCAGAAAACCGAGCCCCCGGTAACTGGAAACAATGCCAGCCGGTTACCGTCCCTCTCTGTAACGTTACCCAACTGACGGCTCGCGTGTAACGCTCATTGCAGTCGTTGCGCAACAGTGGTAGTAACGCTCCCCTAGCTAGCAAACGAGGCAGGGCAGAGATGACAAGCGATTTGGCTGTTATCGTGTTCACATCAAAACAGGTTTGGTAGCTCCGACTGGCCCTTTGCTTGGATAAAATCAGACGTCGTGAGAGATTTGTTGAATCCAGCTCGCTACCGGGTGAGTTTTAAATGTTTTGTGCTGAAGTGAGCTAGTTGTTAGCTGAGATCTCAAAGCCTGATTAGGAGGAGCAGCTACAGTTTACGTCAGGCTGCTGTTTGTCATGACTGGACCACACTTATTAAAACTGTCTCTGATGTTTTTATGAAGTCGTTTCTACACAAAGTTTAAGTATTTGAAGGGACAGCAAACATGTAGTTAACGGCACATCTTGTAAAAGTCCAGACAAACGGGAATAAAAATCTGACATGGTTTTTTTTTTTTTTTTGCATTCAAATTCAGGTTTGTTACAGTAATGTCAAAACGTCAAACGTATTTAAATACAGCGTTGGTCATTTTACAATAAATTATTAGTCATTGTGAAGGTGTTTACAGTATTATTTGTTAAGTGCAAACAGCTACACACAGTCAAGTGCACAGCTTATGTAACTTGTACTGCTCTTGTTTCATATTTTTATGAACTGAATACTGGGTGTTTGTTAGAAACTATATATTTAAGACCGCTAACCCATAATGTATTGTTTTTGACATATTCTTTAGCAGCAGTCTTCATTTACAATTTGGCATTTACAGTTTTGGTTTCACTTCATGTTAAAAGTATGAAGATATTCTTTATGACGGTGACTGTAGAGTTAACTCTGAAGTGTAGAAATCCATAACAACAGATGCAGACACGACAGATGAAAAGAGGAAGTAAAAAGATTTGTAAATAAATTATCCCATAAAAACTTGGTTGGTAATTCCCAGTAGTTATGGGGCCATACATCTGTCATTGATTTTTAGTCTCTCCCATGTTGAATATTATTTACGACTTCTTTAGTGCTGCCGCTCATTTGTTGTGTATCCTGTCTTCTCGCCACAGCCCTGTAAACTAGCCCCGCCGCCCCTCCACCTCCACTCTCGTTTGCTCTGCTGCGGTCTCATCCTGGACGTTTCCAAACCCATTTACTATGAGTGCAATGCGTGTGGATGCCAAAGTGGTGATGCTGGGAAAGGAGAGCGTGGGGAAGACCAGCCTGGTGGAGAGATACGTTCATCATCGCTTCTTGGTCGGCCCGTACCAGAACGTGAGTGTCAGCTGCTCCCGTTTCAATTTCCGTATCAGCCCGTTGCTGATTTCCTCCCCGCCTGCTGCCTGCCTGGATGGAAGGCATTATTTTTATATTTAGCCCTGGGGAAGTCGAATGCTCAAGTCTGTGATCATCTTAAAGCATAAAAGCATGATAGAAACCCGGGATGCAGTCATGATTTGGTATTAGACAAGCATTTTTGTAGGAATCTTACATATTAATGTTGAAGCTAGTCAGACATGCCTCTCTTATGTTCTGTTTAAGAATGATACACTATGATATGTTCATAACTTCACAGTTATATAAAGTTATGGAGCAGAAGCTCTATGTTGGTGTAGGACAATGTGGTGAGCCGACTTTAATAAAGGAACAAACTCAGTATTCAGAGTAGTATCAGTCTAAAGTGACTTGCGACATTTCCATCTGTGAGTGTCTGATGCTTCACTGCGCTTGTTTCCTCTTCCCGACAGACTATCGGTGCTGCTTTTGTTGCCAAACCAATCCAGGTGGGAGAGAAAGTGATTACCCTGGGAATATGGGTGAGTTAGACCTGATATGAATTTGATTTGATTCTATCTACTGCATGAGTGCAAGATTTGAAAATGTGCCCCAACAACAGCCTTATAGCCAGACGCATCACCTCCTTTCATCCTCATCAGTAGTTGAACGAGCCCACAGCAGAGGGCAGGATGGCTTTTCTGTGGGAAAATAACTAGTTAACGTGTTCATGTATTCCAATGACAGACAAATAAACTGTTTCTGACAACTGTATAGCAGTGAGGGGAAATTAGCCTGGAGCCTCAGAACTCTTCACTTGGGGATTACAGAGCATTTAAAGCCTGTATGGGGGTTGTAGGAATGTCGACTATGTGCAACTATATACTCAAGGCCAGAAGCATTCAACGTAGAGTTCAACAGGAAGCAGTTAGCATCATTTCACCCTGTCTACTTTTACTGTAGATGGTTCTCAGTTTCCTCTGCCTCACTCTTCTCTCCTCTGTCTCACTCAGGACACAGCCGGATCAGAGCGCTATGAAGCTATGAGCCGAATCTACTACAGAGGAGCCCGGGCAGCCATAGTCTGCTATGGTAAATCTACATTGTTCATAATTATTATTACAGACAGCTTTCAGGTGTCGTAACTCAGCCGCTGGTGCTCATGTTGGAAAACATCTATGCACACTTTGTATGCATGCACATGCTTAGAAGGGCATACTTTTTATCTTTATGTTAGTACTCTTGTCTGACATTTGTGTGTGCTCTATTCTTTATACCGTGTGATGCGTTGGTGTACTGCTACTGTGACATGCAAATTTAAATTAAGATCACGGCATAGAGAACTGGATGTACAAAGTCACATTATGTGCTGTTTTAAATGAGGAACTGAACATCGTGTCACTGATCCTTCTATCAGATGAATACATGATGTCAATCTGTCAGCAGATGCTAGTTTGGGCTTTAGGTTAAGCTTCTGTTTTCTTTTCTGTGCATCAGTCTCAGCGGGTTAAATCTCTACTCTGCTCCCTCATGCACCACTCAAAAACATCAACTCCTCTTTGGGATAACAGTGGCCATGGATATACCACACAGACACACACAAACTGTGATTGTTCCGCTCGAGTTGCTTGTGTTTTCTCCTTCAAGTGATGTTGGTAGAAATCAAAGCCTATCTATCCATCTAGCGTAACCATCTCCGCTGCAAACCTTTTGCTAGCCGTTATCACATTTAATCAAAGAATGTAAACACAGCAAGGTGAACCTTCCCATCATCACTCTCTGCCACAAATGGATGTAAACACAGTTACTGAGGGGAATAAAATAAAAGCGGGATCATGACCACCTGCTCATGCATGACACAGTATATAACTCCAGGACAGTTCAGTGTGTGACAGTAACCTTCACTTTTACACAAATGCAGTAGCAGCAGCAGCAGCAGTGGTTCACTTAAGTAAATTTGTTGTCACAATGCTTAATAACCTGCCAGCGAAGAAAGGCTGACTACACAGGATTTGCTTTCCTAAAAATGATTGAGAAATGGTTGTAACATCCAGCACATAACATTTCCCGGGCCCAGAGAAAGGTTGTAGTATGAGTGCAAAGTTAACCAAACCCAAAAAAGAGACCTAACCTAAACATTGACAACTCCAGGATGACTGTTTTCATAAATAACATCCATTGAAATAAACACATTTGGACTATGACAGTGTCACTGAGCTCATCTGATGAACTGCTTATCACTCGTCATTGCCATTTACAACAGCTTCAGTTCACATGTAGTGTTTTTCTGAATCGTTTCTGTTTCTTTGTTCCACATGGAGAGGAACTTTGTCTCTTAGGAAAGAGCTGATGGCATTTCCCAGTGTGTTACTCACACTGCTGTCATGTTTTATTCAACATCTTTTGACAAGTCTGATGGCCGGCGACTTCTTTCCCTTCCATCTTCTTTTGTTTTACTGTTAAACCTTAACTCTTGATGAGTTATTTGTGAAAAATAACTAAAACAGTGAGAGCTCATTATAACTCTCATTGCGCATTGTATGCAGGGTTTTGTTTATACTCGTATCTGAAGGAAATTATGGAAACATCTGTGGAATACTAAAAGTCTGTGGGCGACTAAATGTGGTTGTGTTTTGTCATTTTCATCTTTCAGATCTGACTGACAGCAGCAGCTTCCAGCGAGCTCGGTTCTGGGTGAAGGAGCTGCAGAACTGCGAGGAAGTAAGAGACTTTTTCTGATGTGAAGTTAAATGTAATGTCTGAAATCTGATTATGAATCTGATCACAAGTTTGATGCCAGTGAACACATTTCAGTCTGTACCAAAAAAGTGTTGATGTTGTGTTGTATTTAGATAATAGACTCAGCTGGTTGACATGATAAAAAGTTTTATGTTGAACTTTTGTCTCTCAGTAACATTGTTGTTTGTGTCTTTGTTGTGTACTCCAGCACTGTAAGATCTACCTGTGTGCCACTAAGAACGACCTGGTTGAAGGAGATCGGAGCTTGCGCCAAATCGATTACCACGATGCTCAGGACTTTGCTGAGGGTAAATACAGACTAACTGTTATAAATCTGCCTCTGTTACTGCTCATTATACCGGTATGCATGTAAATATAAACACTCCCTTGTAATATGTTGACGTGGCAGCCGGCTACAGAGGCTGCTTTAATGTAGAAGTCAGTTACTAATGTGTGTGTGTGTGTGTAATTGATACAGTACATTACTGTCATGCAGCCTTCATTAAGATGCCTGCATTATCACATGAAGCTTTGACCAGCAGAAGGCTGCCGATGTTCCAACAGATCCATGTTGGTATCATATTTAAATGTGCGCCCTCATTTGTTTATACACTATCTAACTAACAAAGAAATCAGTTTAATGATTGAAATTTTTTGAGGTCAACTACACTGCCACTGTTGTCTTTTGGTGTGAGACAGTTGGCTCACTGGCTGACAGCACATGTTACACCATCAACTGTGAGTGTGTCTGACAAAGGTGATAGAAGAACAGCTGATAACGAAGCTGAATGTCTTAATATCTTAATGTTTAAAGATATTGTTGCTGTAGGTCTTTAAATATCTTATAAAACATTGAATATTCCTTTAGTCCTTTAGTCTTAGATTTAATTTTAAAGTCATATAAAATATAAAAGAAATGTTTTCTTGTCTGCCGTGTGCAATAAGTTCTTAAAATGTTTTTTTAAATCTGGTTTCTGGATGTCAGGAGTTGCCTGTAAACTGAGAGTGAGACTGGTGTGACTGTGGATTGAGGTGCAGGAGTCTGTTCAGTCCTTATATGTGGAGTTCAGTCAGAGCAATCAGACAGATGGCAAACACTGCCACTACTGCTAGCTACAGTAGCCCTGAAGCTCTTTGACACATAATGGACAAATGTAGATGTCATTTTTATTGGTTAATTCATGCATCCGCCCAGGACAGTTTAATATAATTAATTATATTATTAGGAATAGTTGTTACATATTGCTGGAAACTACTGAAAAAAACACACTATATATAGTCTATACACCCTGTAATTGTACCAGTATAGATAATTGTATGTGATTACATATTGTGTATTGTGCTTTCATACTTTGGCTGGTGTGACCGTGAAACAGATATAAAATTACGTATGAGATATTAAAGAAATCTTAAATTGAACTTGGTGAACCACGAAATCTTGTTTAAGAAGCCAGTTCAAGGCTTTACAAATAATGAGGTTTATTCAGGTCTTTCAAAAATCTAGCTGTTTTAATTCTTTAACCTGAAAAAAAGTTATTTTTATTCATTTAATAAGGATTCACATAGACATTTCTGAGTGTGTTACTACCCAAATTGGGTAATAATGACATTACAAACATGCTTGTAAATGTCCTTAACATGGTTCAAGGATTTTAAGAAGTCGTTGACCTCTGTCAGCCTCTGTGATCTTGTGATTTATAGGCATGGACAGACCTCATGTCTTGTTTCTTTGCCCCAACCTGACTGACCTTTAACCTGTTTTGGTTTGCTTTCACAGAGATTGGTGCGCAGCATTTTGAGACCTCCAGTAAAACAGGAAATAATGTGGGTGAGTCACCCCTTCAGTCATCTGCAGAACACATTTAACCCGGGTGGCACAGCTGTATTTATTCATGGTCTGCGAACTGAGGAAGTGTGTTTCAGTAAGAACTCTGCTATTGGAAGAAAAATCCATTAAATTACACAATCGTACTTGATTAGAGTAAAATAAAAATATGTTCCAGTAGAACTCAGTAGAGCTCAGACACATAGCGTAGCAGACACTGTTAGTTCTTCAGGAAAGCCAAACAAGAAAAGTCATTAATGGATCTGAATTGAACTGGAAAGTTTCTATTACTCAGGTTTACCTCATTTGAACTCAGTCACTCAGGCAGTCACATAAATGTGATGCCAGTTAAACATGTAGGTCTCCTGTCTATTTAAGCTCCTGAGTCACTTTTATGTTAAAGTCATGATGCCAATATTAGTGCTAATCTTAGGTTGAACCTGCAACACTTTGAACACAAGTTTGATATGAATGCCTTCAAATCAGTTCAGCAGCAGCACAGAGAGAGAGATCAAACATCTTGTTTCACCACTGTAAGAAAATAGTCTTTTGTTGAAAAACTATTAAACCATCTTAAAACTAAGAAGTATTCTGAAAAAGCCAATTAAAGTTGGTGCGATTCTTCACATCAGATCAGAATTATCTATTAAATAAGCTACAAAATCTGTTTAAATCAATGATGCCGCCTTTGAAAGAACAGAAAACAGTCTTGTTTCTTTTTTACTTTCCAACTCTCAAGCTGTAAAACTATGATAAACACTGATGTAACGGACATTTATGTTGGAATGACAGAAAGCCTTTATTTGATTGGATATATGCAATTTTGCATATTTAACTCCTGTATAGAAGAGCTGCTGCTGCTGTTGGCTTTGAAAACTTTAATTGTACAAATTCAAATAATCTTTAAACTTAAATGAAAAGTGAGAGAAACTAAATAACAAACTCTTCATCAACATTAAGGAGGTCTTTTGAAGCAGTTGCTCTTTGGCACTGATCCTGTTATTGTGAAAAAGGAAACTGCACAAAAATCTAAGACGAGTCAAGTTGAGACATTGAAGACATTGGCATTCAAATAAACACAGGAAGCAGAAGCAAGATGTGATGGCGTGATTGCTGAAGAGTCTACCTCATCTCAAAGCACACAGTGTATTCTAATTAGTACATGGAGACAATTTTAACGAAGTAAATAAAGAGAATAAAGTGCTGTTATGAGCACAGAAAATGACCCTCAGCAGGACCTTGTAATCACAGTTAAAACATTGTCATAGATATTTAGGCTTTGCACAGAGGTGACCATTGTGTATAATTATTCACTGAGTCTGTCGCTCATTTCAGTTCACTTTAGAGAGCATCCTCTTGTGATTATATCTCTAATCAACAATACTTGGTTCCTGTCATAACTTAAGTCAGATTTCAAAGTTGTTTGTTGCCTTTTAATGTTGAGTTTATTCAGGCATAAAGTATTTAATAGTGAACATGCCCTTAGCGTCTTGGAAAAAGGAGCCTCTCTGCAACATAATGCTATCTGTCTGATAGTTCTTACGTGTTGTGCATTAGGAATGTGAGTGGACTAGTTTTTGTCAGGTCATGATGTGTGAATGAAGTGATGGAAAATGACAGGCCTCATTGTTCTTCTGCTTGACAGACGAGCTGTTCCAAAAAGTTGCTGAGGATTACAACAGCACAGCCTTCCAGTATATGACAGGTGAGTGTTTTTTCTGATGCAAGTTATAAATACAATGATATAAATAAGATTGGTGCAAAGATGTTTTTTTTTTAATTTAAGTTGTAACCCAACTCTCTAAGAACATTTTGTTGTAGGGGGCGAACACTGCATTTAGATTCAAGTTGTAAAAAGTTCCGAGCGACCAGCAGTAGAGATTTCTATTAACTGATTAACTGAGTCACCATGTTTTGGTGGTGGGGGGGCTTGGAGCGGTGTATCACTGGCACAGCAGTGGAAGTTAATGTTCTGTTATAGAGATATGTGGCCCAGCAGTGGTCCTAGACTTGATCCTTGTGGGACACCTCAGGTGAAGCACATGTGGAAGAACACCCCTCCAAGTATATTTAGATGAGAAGATAGATGCTGGTTTAATATTTGAGCTAACTATGAAGCTACAGCCAGCAGCTGGGTAGCTTAGCTTAGTATAAAGGCTGGAAACAGTGGGAAACAGCTAGTCTGGCTCTCCTCATAGGTAACCATGTCCACCTACCAGCACTTCTAAAGGTCACTAATTAACACGCTGTATTTGGTTTGTTTAATGCATACAAAAATCAAAGTTGATGTAAAGTAATATGTTAATGAAAAAGAGTATGTGAGGGGTCAGGTTTTCTTCATCTTTGTAGAAGATCTTTGTCCTGAACTGATCCCAAAGCAAATACAATATTTTGAACATGAAGTCTCTTCCTCTGTTCCAGCAGAGGAAACGGGCGTCGACTTGAGCCAGAAGAAAGACTCATATTTCTACTCCTGTTGCCATAACAACTGATGCTGAGCAACAGGAAGGGAACAGAAATGGTCACTTTCCCTTGGGCTGGAGTAAAACCTGGATATGCTGGATGGGTGCTGTGGAACTGGGATCCAAGAAAAAGAAATGAAGAAGGAATGTTTATACCTTGTTAGTTCTGTTTTTCTTTTGTGCCATAAAGAACTGAAGGCTGCAAGACTTTATAGAAGAGGATCTACTTCTGCTGATACTGGGTGCAGAGGGATTTAAAATCCAACGTTCTCAATTTTCACCCAGTTACGTCCCGTGTTTTATCCTCATCAGCTGGTCTCTTTTCCTCTGTAGCTTCCTCTGAGCTGGACCATGGGAGTGAACGTATTCCCAAAGCTGCAGCAGTGTTAAACAGTCGGAAGCTGTGAGGACGTTAAAAACACGGACCGGCAGAGAAAACTTAATTGAGGCTGTTTATTGTTGTAGCAACTGCAGTGCTTCAGGAGGGTGAATGGTTTGTTTACAGCATTTTTTGTTTACCTCCAACTCTATTTAACCTTGTTGTGGAAACCCGTCTGTTGTTCCTGCACATCTTCCACGAATATCAACGAATGGAGTGAAGCTAACTAGGATGTAATCTGTCAAACAAAACACTCTATGTTCCCAGTCACACATAATTGAAATTAATTCTTCTTATACCTTCACAAATCTGGTATAAGACATGAATGAGATGATACCAATGATCTTCGTCCTATAAAGGCCTTATACCCGCAGTAGAAATGGCAGGACTGTGTGTGTGTGGGTGTGGGTGTGTGTTTGTGTGTGTCCAAAATCAACTTTCCAGAGCTGCGGCTCTTGAGCGTTTACCTTGACATAACCACAACTTCTGCCCTGACAGTCGTGGATGTATTCACAGAGCTGGATATGGTGCCACTGCTCTAGAGCCCAGAAATGATATTTTGATTTCCATGATGTCATCCTAATGTGAAGTCTATGGGGCCAGCAGGAGAAACACTAATGTCCAGCGGGCCGCACAACGTAGAAGTACAATAGAAGTACAACATCCAGTTCTTATAATACATCCACAGCGACGGGATGTTCAGCGTATATCTGAAATGTTATCTTTTGCTGCATAAGCTATTATTCTGTCAAAAGGAAAATAAAATAAGCTGGGTTTAAGGTGGCGGTTACTAAAATGCCTCGATATCAGCTGACTGAAAGAAAATTTAACGACTCACGTTTCTACGTTTGAACTCTAAATTTTCTATTTTGTTATTTAAAATGTAAAGAACACTTCTGGAAATGTGACTGTTAAATTTTCTTTTAGTCTTCAGTGCAGGAGTTCCTGCAAAGACGAGCTCTGGTCAAAGAGCGAAGTTCCCCTTCAGTTTGTTGAGAAACTGCAGATTTCACCCACACAGGAAAAAAACAAACGTGAATGTTGTAATATGGTACAAACTGTCATCTCAATGAACAATATTTGCATCTATATTTAACGTCAAGACCAAGTCACTAATTTATTGCCTTTTTAAGTTGTGGACGTGGGGAAATAAAATGGACACACTCATCAGTTCTCTCCATGTTGTTGCTGTGAAGTGTTGCTGTTCCATGTGTTGATATTTCAATGGAAAATATTTTTATCGAGGACTGTTGACAGACCAGTGTAAAGTGCAAATATGTTCTGTAAAATTAAAAGCTTGTTAAAAGAATGTTTCAAAGCTCTGACAGACCTTACATTTTATAGTGCATTTTTTGCCCTTGTGTATAATATCTCAGCTTTTTATGCATTCGAGTGAAAAAACTGTCAATATAATGGCAATATATACAAAAATGTAATGTAAATAATCAAATCTTTGCATTATTGCATCTTCAGAAATGAATTTGTGGCATACTGACAACCCCTTTTTGCATTCAGTTTGGTGTTATTTTTCTTATTTCACTTGCAGTGAAAGTGTCCCCCCATCCTGACAGAAAATAAAAGCTTGTGCCTCAAGAAGGGACTTCACCATAAGCCAAATAAAATCACTTGAAACCACCAAAACTGTCACTGGAAAGGAGCGTCTGTGTTTTCACAGTTCAGTCCTCAACGCTGTGGTTTAACATGGTTTAGCCTGTCACCTGTGCTTATTTTAGAAATAACACCTGTATTTCCCTCGAGGTTGTGAGCATTTTCACAGCTGTCTGTGTCAGCTGTTATCACTACTGCTAGCTACAGTCTCATAACGGACAACTTTAGGTCAATTTTAGCAAAAACTTAAACTAATCTTGATGAAATCATTATGTTTATATGGTCAATTTTCTGCTGCTTATCAAGGTTGAGGACACCTTAATTAATTGATAATAATATTGCTTAGAATTATTGTTACACACAGCTGGGAAGTGCTGACTAAAACGTGTTTTTAATAAATTCATGTACTTGATAGTAATGATTTTAGGCCTTATTTGCAGGCCTGCCACTGCAGAAACCCTGCATTAAAAAATAATAAATCTAAAAACTTAAAATGCTTTGAAATTTATTTGTAGAAATCAATTTTTACTTTTAACACGCTAAACTTTCTAAAACCACTAATCCTTTTGACACGTCATTGTTGGATAAAACCTTGAAATGTTCTTAAAACAAGTGGGACAAGAAATAGACTGACAACTCACCTGTGTTTTTATTTGTATTGTTAAGAGAAAAAAAAAAAAAGATTGACTCTCTCACCTGGACTTTTTCCTCACCATCTCCGCCTCATGCTGCTGCACACAAACTCATCGAGTCATTTACAGTATTTAACGTTTAAAAATGGACAAAAATAAGTGGAAAAATGAAAAGTGAAGAACTTTGTAGACCCTGAACAGATCACTACACAATACAAGACTAAAAGACAGGTTATTCCATTATTATATCTCTGTATGTACAGTCTTTCTCTGTATTGCTTCATGTTTACACTCATTTTGACAGTCTGGCATGTGTGTTTATTTTGTACTTGAGTTGAACTATTCTCTGTCTGTTTATTAGCTTACTTTAATATTTATACACGGTGACATTGAAATCTCAGTGGAAAGTCTCTGAGCCTGAGGTGTTCTTACTTATTTTAGCTGATTAGACCTCTCTGGACTGTGCTTGACTCATATCTTCATCACTCTCCTGTTAGTCTGATGGCACATTTTAGAGTCGCTCAACTCACTACACCTTTTTTTCTTTCTCATGGCTGCATCCAAAAGGCTTTGTACTCCCATCTCTGGCAACACTTAAAAGCTGTGAAAGGTAAAAAATAAAGTTTACCACAGCATCTTCACTTCCTGTTGCTTTTTGATTATTGCATCAGATTTCTCTGTTTGGACATTTTCCCAACATATTCCAGTGTTGGTATGTTGTTGTTGGCAAAGTCAGCAGCACAGAGATGAACTGTTCTCCAGGCTGAGTTTTGACCCATTAAATAAACTTACAAAACACAACTGTGAAGTTAAGAACACAACAAATAGTTTGTGGTAAAAAGTATATTTGTTGCATAAGGTATTGTGGAATATTGTACTTTTTGTTACTAGTTACTTTGTAGGTTAAAGATTTTATGTAAAAAAAAAAATATTTGAGTGCTTTTTCCACCACTGGTACATGAAAATTACAGTTAAAGTATTATTTTGGTAGCATAGCAGCAACATATCAAGTGACACTAATGAGTATAGTACAGATCTGGTCTTTCTGAAAAGCAGACACATGCTTCACACATTTCTTCAGTTCTTCTGAGCTAAATGTTTCAGTTTCTGCACTAAACAAACTTGTTGCAAAATGTCTTTTTTTGATTTTGTTCTTAATTTTGATTTACTCGGTGGGCTAAGCGTGGATGAGTGGCTGAGAGAGACTGGCGGGATGGAGGAGGAAGATAAAATAGACACCCTGAAATTAATGAGCTGGGAAAGTCAAGAAACAGAGCCAAGACCATTAAAGGTCCAGTGAAGTTGCAAACTGAAACCTACTGAATACTCTCCCATGCCTCACCCTCTTCTTCTAAGCATGTTGGGAAAAACTCTGGCTGCAAAATGCACATAAAAAGCAGGAGGCCACATCTAGATCAGGGTTTCGTTTGTCTGTTCTGGGCTACTGTAGAAAAATGGTGGTTCAACATAGAGGACTCCATGGAAGAAGATTTCTCTGGTGTGCAGAGAAAGACTATTTTTAACAAAGTCACCAAAATGGAGCCAAACTAGAACATCTGTTTTATGTCACTGTGAAAAACAGGAAAGGTGAATAACTTTAATACATTTTAAAGCACTTTGGTGAATAAATAATTGCATTTGTGTTCACTAGATATTTCTAGAATGTTGAATTATGGGATTTCATTTAATTAAATGAATTAACAGCCATGTATGAGTATTTGAAAATGCCTAAAATAATTTAAAGATGCTATTATCACAAAAAGATTCCACTATAGAGTTAGACCAACATCTGAACAAAGAACGAGGCCAGTACAAAACTTATTTCATAACTTCTTTTTCTTATATATTTATGTAGCAGTTGTTTTAACAGGTCAATGGTGGAGATCTAACAGGTCATAATTACACTGGAATGAAACATTGCTTGTTGGGCAACTGTAAAAAGGCATTAGTAGGGACACTTGGCTCTCACAGATGCCAAACCATTCCTTAAAAATATCTCCAAAGAAATACATTCTAAGGCATTGGCAGATAACACACGGACAATATTAAGCTTGAAGACAGAGCGAAAACACGTGGCAAGAACACATACTGCAAGTGCAAGCATCATGGCAGGAGTCCGTCGTTTCAAGTGTCTCGCATCCGATCGAAGACTTTTGTTTCCCCTCGACGGAGAGTCGAGATGAGGAGGGAACAAGGAGCGAAGGCCCAGACTCTCCCTCGTCATCGTTTGTGCGTCACAGAAAAAGTATATAAATAATCACTACAGAGCACAGTATACACACTGGAGCAAACTTAGTGCTATCTCTGCATTCAAACCACCAGCGATCAAGAGGGCAAGACTGACTTTTTGTTGCCCAGTGTTAGATGATGGTGGTTATGAGCTTTAGGAGTGTCAGTCTGTGAAACCTGTCGTCCAACCAGTCTCCATATGAAGCTGCCAAATAACCCACAAGACAGCTGTAGTGTCCCATGATGGTACAAACACTTTTTCAGTGGCTTTCTTGCCCTGACATGAAAACTATTCTTAGTCCAACACTGAATCCTTGTCAGTTTGAGATCCTTTTTTTTGGCATGAAATGATCAAATTTATAGAAAGTTTCTTCCTGATACTGGCAACTAAAACTCTCAGTATCTACGTTAAAATGTAACTTCATTAGATTGCATGATATTTCAACAGTTGTGACTAGCAACCACACAGTTTTCTCACTCAAGGTTAGGCTACACCAGGCAGCCAATCATATTTTCATAGCTGATCCGATTTTGAAGCACTCAGCTATCGAAGCACCGTCAAATGATCTGAGGCGTCAAGCAGAACTGGAGAGTGTGAATGGAAGCAATCACCTCCGTGTCCACTGACAGAAAGGACAAATATCAGAGTGCGATCACTAGAGGGGACAGAGAACAAATATATTTATGTTTTTGGCCACCATTTGATTCAAGTGTGACCAAATCAAACTCATTTAGGCTGAAGACCGAAGAGTTCACCCTACCTCGACAGCAAGCGACAGCGTAGTCTTCATCAAACACCTACACACCGGCTCTGTGATACCGCAGATACAAGAACTGTCTCCAACTACTGACATTTATAACACTACTGAAAGGATACCAAAACAAACCAGTAGGTGAAATTGGTCAAAATGTGAGAAAACAAGTACATCAGACTGAAATATGTTTACAAATCCCCAAGTTCTATGTAGCAGTTCTTTGATTTTCTTTGTCTAGATACCTCATATCGAGGTGAAGTCAGCACCAGTGTGTGCAAAGTCACTGTGTCATGAACCGTTTTCTACAGCGAGTGGGTACGGAGGTCCGGGAAAGTGGCACGGTTATTAGGACAAAACTAAATAAATAATATCTATGTATACATGATTTTATACAGTATTTCTGTTGCTTATTTATTCATTGATGAACTAAACGATTTATTTATGTGTTGATTTAGTTTTGTCCAAAAAAGTCCTCCATACATCTGACTGCTCATCGGACACAAACAGCGACAGACTGGGCTACTGGGGTAATGTGATTGGTTCATCTTCTTTCTGTAGTGACTGTGAGGGCTTGTTGTTCCGCCTCCAGGTCCTGTGCCACTATAATTATAATCCACTGTGTGTCACTCCTCTTCCTCTTCCTCCTCCTCCTCCTCCTCTTCTTCTTCTTCTTCTTCCTCGTCTTCCTCCTCATCTTCCTCCTCGTCATCTTCATCCTCCTCATCCAGATATTCCACCCCCATCTCCTCCATCACCGCCTCTCCATCCTCCTCGTGAGGATCTGATTTCTGCCTCCCCACCTCACCCTCTTCCACCGAGTCGTCCTCCACTTCCTCCAGCATCTCCTCCTCTTCATCCCTCTCCTCCTCATACGAGGAGATGGGCGAGTAGTGCGGGACGTCAAACACGTGCGGGCTGCTGGGAGTGTCGGTGCTGCTGGGGGGAGGTGAGGCGGGAGGCGCGGCGACGGGTATAGTGATGGGTACCGGGATAGAAAAAGCAGGGAGTGACTCGGAAGCACACATGCCAGCGCCGGCGCTGACCTCCTGGACCCTCCTGGTGGTCGGATTCACACTGGTGGTAGTGTTAGAAGCAGCAGAGGGGATGACGGCCATGCCCAGACCCGAGGTCAGAGCTCTGGGTTCGGGCGTGTACTCCCGGATCTCCCCTGGTTCCAGCGGTTCAGGCCCACAGGGGTCGTGTTCACTGCAGCACAGTTTGCCGTCCAGCTTGGAGATGAAGAGCAGGCCTTCTCGGTGCTGGCTGCAGTAGGAACTGGGGCACATCTCGCAGAAGGATGCCGCGTCCTTACCGCATATATCGCACTGGTGCCACGGACATTCCCAACGACCTACGATGAATACACATGCATGAACGTCAAGAAAAATACAAAAGCAACTGTGACTAAAGCTTTAACTTTTCAAGTTTGCAAATTGACTACTGACATTGCTAATAAACTAAGTTTTGTTACGTCGGTTTTACAGATTTTACCAAAAGAAATAGTCTGTTATTGCGTTCATGCAGAGCCACCAACCTGCAGGCCTCTTGGTGAGGTTGAGGCAGTCAGCATGGTAAACTTTGGGACAGCCGGGTCTCTTACAGGACACCATCTGTCCTCCATCTCCACAGCTGAAACACTCATCCTCTCGTTCTTTGGTCACCACCACCTTGTTCTTCCTCTTGCCATGTCCCCTCCTCTTCAGCTTGCGCCCTTTGTCGTCAGATGGAGGGTTGTTCTGATTTGGAGAAAAGAGAGGTTTTAATGATGCTTTTATTACATAACAATCTCTTCCTTCAACCACCAGCCAAAGAAATTAGCACTTGTAACTTTTACTTGTACCTCAGGTGTTTAACAATACTCAGTAGTATTAGTAGTAGTATTTCATTTATGTCACTCCTGTCACCTTTGGTCTGACGCCCAGGAAGCCGCTGCAGTTTGATGCCCCACATTTACAGACCGTCTTCCCGTTCCCCAAACACTCCAGGTTATAGTTGAAAGTAAGCTCCGTTCCTGAACACACACACACAAGCTATCAGCTGTCTGCACGGGATGTTTGATCAGATTGCTGAAAAATCTGCTTAAATTTCAGCTCTAGATGAAGCAGCGTACCTGCAGGGACGTCGACGAGAGCAAAGAGTCCCACCCGGGTATCGCCGCTCACCGTCCACTTCTGTGTCTCACAGTTTGGCTGACAGCAGTGGTTCATGAAGCGAGCTTCGTTCCCCTTCGGCCCAGCATCGATGATCCGATCCTAACACACACACACACACACACACACACACACACACACACACACACACACACACACACAGACACACATGCTCCAATGAGCAATCCTAACAGACAGTTCGACATGTCTCAAAGCCTTAACTTCTTGGTGCCTTCTTGGAGTCTCACACTCTGTTAAGTGCATAATATGAACATGTGTGATCCTTACTGTTGAGCAAGGTGCTCCTTAAATCATGTTATAAAAGTACACATTTGTGTTTAGTACATACTGCAGTATGGACCTGGGACACAGTTGCAGTCTGGCTCTGAGCTGTACCTTGTCCAGAGTCAGCATGTAGAAGTTACAGATGTCATTCTCCTGGGCATGTCTGATCCTGGACCGACACTCCTCCTCGTCAATCACCTCCCCGACGTACTCGCTCACAAACTGACCCTGAGTGAACAACATTCATTATTTAGACCGATCCACTCTCACTGAGCAGCATCCACACCTCCTAGAACAAGTACTAGTATCAGCAGTACAATAGTACTATGACAGCAGTGCAGTCACCTTCTTGATGTCGTGGACACAGCGGAGCCCCCAGCCTCGAGACAGTGTCCTGAAGATCTCCACCTGGCTGTACTGACGCTTGGTGAACGCCTGGTTGAGACACCGCTCACCCGCCGGACAAACCTGTATGTTCAGAGGGTAAAATTTAACAGTGCAGTAGAGTGTAGATACTTCATACTCAGCTATATCACAACATACTGAGTTCCCTTTATTACAAGAGCTAAAGAAGCCATTTAAGATTTGGTAGGTACCATTATTTAGACAATAATATCTGTTCCTAAAGGGTAATATGAAGGGAGGTGTTGAGGAAAACACAAAGAAAACCATTTAGCTTAAGCCTCGAGTTTTTAAATCACATCTATAAATCTTTAAAACATTCCGTGGTAGAGAGATTTCTGTACCTGTGGGTGACATTCGTACAGCAGCATGCGGTTGATGCACTCGGAGTCCATCCCACACGGGCTCTCGTCTGTCGCCTTACAGTTACAGCGCGGGATCTCTGATAGGTCGGCCGTAAAGATCTGGACCTTTCCTATTGGTCGATTCACCTAAATGAGTCAGAAAGGAAACGTGAACTCTCCTCTGTGCAATTGTTTGTATTCCTAATCACGTGTAAGGATTTTAAAGAGTGAATCCAATGATGTGTCATATACACTCATATTTACGACAGGACAGGCCTTTATTCCCAATTTGCCTGCTTAATGCAAAATCAAAACTTCCTCCATGGTTACCGGTTGTCTTGGAACGTTTAGTATAATATGCATGTGTTAGTCACCACTTGCCACCGTTGGACTTATACAACTCAACTCTACATAAAGTGGAAGCTTACCAGTTTTACATGCAGCAAACTGGGATATTAGGTAAAACCCAGCTATGTATCCTGCTAGTGATATATGAGACGCTGTAATTAAAGATAAAATTTTGTGACTAAAACAGACACTGCTTTATTTTTGAGGAAAGCTAGAGAATCAGGCATTTTGGACTAAACAAAGATGGCAAATCTTCTCCCTGACCTTTATATGTTTGTATGGAGGGGGCTTCCTATCGTTCTTTCTATCCTCTTGAAGCTGACGGAGCTCCTTCTCCGCCTGCAGCTCACGAAATCGCACAGCCGCCTCCTCCAAAGCTGAGGAGGTAAATCAACAGTTACAAAAGTCAACCAAAGGATGACTTTCGCTTTCAGGATCTATTGAACAAGACATTTTGCTGAGCCCATTGGATACCTTTCTTGTAGGTCGCATCAACACCTTTCCCCATCTTTTCTTTGCTGTTGGCGTCCACATCCATATAAGGGAAGACCCTAGCCTGGTAGGTCCACAGGTAGTCATTGGAGCCAAAGAAGTGAACAGGAAACTCCCCAACATCGTGCCTCATCCGTTGGATATTCTCTGGGATTGTTTTGGGATGACTAACCTCGGCTGGCCACCACCTTTTCAGATCGGGAGAGGAAAAAACAATTGTACAACATTGGCAAGATAATGATTGAATAAGAAGTGTCTGTTTATTGTATGCATTTGTCTCAGATTCAGGTCTGTGTTGGAGGTTTGGAAAGGTTTGACAGTTTTTTGAAGTGAAACATCTGTTTAACTGATTTAATAATCACCAACATTATCCATCTGTAGCATATTTGCACCATGAACACTGTCTGCAGCTCGCCACTGACCTGTACCGCCCAACCTTCACCCAGAGGATGTCCTTATAGCGAGGTTTCTTCCCAGCTTTGCAGTCGTTGCAGTACCAGCTGCCTTTGGGCATTTCCATGTTCAGACACTCCCGGTGAAACGCAGCTGGGCAAGACTCACAGCACAGCAGACTGCCCCCTGGAGGACAGGTGGAGGAACAGCATTGTTTTTAACTGCTGCTAGTGCGTGCATGTAAAGGTTAGCTCGCCACTGTTTGGTAGGAGCTACGTTAAGGTTAAGAGATAGATGAGAAGGTCGATACCACTCTTATGATTAAATAACGGTAAATATGAAACTACAGCCAGCTACTGGTCAGCTTAGCTTAGCACAACGGTAACAAAATCACAATGACAATGCTAACATACTGATGTTTAACATCTTAATTTGGCATGTTAGCATATACTAATGTATGTATGCATGTCAATGTATGTATGCAAATATATGTATGCATATGCTAATGTGCGTTAGAATCTTTGTTTTGTTGGTTTAATTGTACAAAAACTGAACTGTAAAAATGACAAATTGTTGTGTTACAATGGATCTATGTAGTTATGTAAGTAGTTCTTGGTTGAGACAAGTTAATTCACTGGTTGTCACGTAACTGGTTCATGCTACTGCTAAGCTAAGTTAGCCAGCTGCCAGTGCAAGCTTCATATTTACTGTGCAGACATTAGATTTTCATCAATCTTATCATCTAGCAAATAAACTAATTTCCCAAAATGTTGAACTTTAAACTACTGGTTTTAAATCAGATTCAAGCTAAAAGTTTGCTGTTCAGTTGGACTCGACTCAGTCTTGGGGGCTTTAAAAAATAAAGCCAGGTCGGGCTGAAGTTACTCCAGATGTTCCTAAAGCCGTACCTTCGGTGCAGACGAAACACCAGCTGACGTTGACGTGTTCGTGGTTCTTGACACCTCGCCGTGGAGTGAAGTGGTTGGGACAGATGATGCTGTTGTTGGAGAGGACAACGCAGCCTGCTGCCATGCAGAGGTCTGTAGCATGATAGGCTACCGGGCAGCGCACACACCGTACCAAACGACCTACAGACAAACACGAGAACAGTCTTAGCATGGAAGATGCACGAACCAACACAAGTAAATACAGTAAATGATCCGAGGGTCTTGTGGTTCACCTTTAGAGATGGACGAGCTGTTGGGATTGGCGATGAAGCAGGTGAGACAGACGTGGATCGAGCAGCGGAAGCCTCGGTTCACAGGTGCTGTCGGGGCGAAGTTAGCGATACACTCCCCGTGGTAAAATTTCCCACACACAGGTATCATACAGCGTCGCACATCCTCACTGCGCTTTTTACATACAAAGCAGGTGTGGATGCCTGAGAAAAAAAAATATATATATATATTAGTATTATATTACATTTACATTTATATCATATATATTTTTATATCAAGAGATCCATTAGAAAAACAACATTTAACACAAATTATCCCCAATTTGACCTTACAACCCTTATATCTCCATAAATAAAATAAAAATAATAATAAAGCTAAATTTGCAAACAAACATAAATAAATGCATAAAAAATGGTATCTGGTGAATGGACCCCATGTTTTCAAGAACAGGGATCTGCTTCCCAAAGATGTTTTAGACTGATCTGTAAAACTGATCCAGCACTCTGGAGATGTTCTTTAAGGTTCCACGTACTGGGTTCCTGGTTTTGTTAGTCTCGTGCACACACACTCGGTAAGATACACATACCTGCCAATGGTTTTACATTATTCCACTTATCAACAGGTGGCAGTAATGTGCCAAGAAATGCAGCAATGCACTGGCAAAGGCAGGAGAGAAGAAGACTTGTATATACAGCAGTGAGGACATCGTCAGTCCTTTTCATTTGCCCAGAGACACTATCCTTATCCTGACTAGCAAAAGTTTTTTAAATCATACCAGATTTATTTACTATACTCTGTAATCCAGTGGGATCACTCTGACACTGCAGATTTAGACACAGACGTACCTGATTTGCATTCAGGACAGACAAACTTCCCTTTCGGGGCCTCAGCAAGAGAGATGCAGGGCAGATGGAAAGCTCCACAGCACTGACCCTCACAGAGGAGCAGCTCACCCGTCTTCTCACATACCTGGAACAAAACAAAAAAAACAGCCTTCTTAAAAAGACATAATATAATAAAAGTAACTCAAAGGAGCGTTGGGTTTCCATTTCCTGTGTGGTCTGATGGGTAAAGTGAGATATTATCTGGATTTTCACTGGGCATCCACAGACTCATACAATATACACTTAGGGTACCACCGAATCACTGCTGAGTGTTGAAACATGTTTTCCATGATAAAGCAGTTCTCCACAAGGACACAAAACTGCTGAATTTTCATCTTTAATCTCTTTGCTAGAAACCTTGAAAATGGGAACACACTTTGATTTATGATTATCACATTATATTTGGATGTTCAGATGGACAGGATATATGTGTTTAGTGAAAGTGTGACATGTATACTGTATTCCTTATGCAGTTTAAACAGTAGACTACAACACTCTGCAGAAGGCAGTATGGTACATTCAGATATGCAGTAACAATATATAAAGCATAAGCTGCAGGATGTCATTTTAAATGGAAACCTGCTACACGAGGAGACACCAACAACAGAGATGGAAAGAGGTTGTCCACGAGGGAAAGTTGAGAAATGTTTGACTTGACCATGTAAAACTAGACTTCTGGGAAATGGAACAATCAGGGCAGTGTCCGGGCGAAGAAGGAGGGGCAACTGGTGGATAAAGATGTCCGATAACGGATCTAATCTGACACCAGATTCACACACACAATAATTAGCGATATTTAGTCCTGACATAATATATAAAAAACATCCTGCCATATGTCGACATCAATCATTATGATTGCTCTGGGATACGATCTCTCTTAGGCAACATATCAACACGTTGTGCGAAAAACCATTTTTGTAATAAGATACGTCAAGTTCATGTAATCATGAGAAATTCATTATAATGTGAAACATATCTTCATTATAACGAGACTGGAGAAATATTTTGAGGGTCTCTTGTTACTTGACCGCATAGCTCTGTAGTGATGTAGTGGCAGCACTCTCTTTCCACAGACATCCAATACACAGCAACATCAGAATAACTGATAATAACTGACTATGTCATAATTACATACTCAGTGCTAAACACAAGAGACAGTCTGCACACTGTAGCTGTATAAACAAACATCATACAGGGTTAGGCTGTTTTTGAATTAATTAACAAACCCACAGTGTCATCAGTGGTTCAGCCTGCTAAAAGTAAATTCCTTCATTACTAAAATAAATCTTAAACAGGAAGGGGAGCTTTTCTCAGGAAGCTTCTGAGAGTAAAGAGGACGCAGCTCTAAAGACTTTTCTCCATCAGCAAATTGGACCCTCGGGGAGAAGCTCACCTGACATATGTTCTCCTTCATGGAGGCAGGGCCTCCTCGGTCCCCGATGATCTTCCTCGAGGGTACAAGTGGGTCGTCACACAACGATAAGTCGTCCTTCATGGAGGAGAAGCTGTGATCCAGGCTGGACGGGTCACCCTTCAGAGACAAAAGGGGGAAAAAGCAATAAATTAAAACCTGTATTTATCAATCATCCCCAGTGTAACCTGAAACACTCCTTCCTTCCCAGAGTAAGCCCGAGAGTTATTTATGAAGCCTACACTCTTAGCAAGGAGAAGGATTACTCCTCAGAGGGAGTGTGGCGTTGCTGTTTTACGACACTCACAGCTGCAGAAAGTAGTAGAGTAGAAATTATGAATGTCTTCATCTTTATTCAAGTTATCAACAGTTACTCTTTGGAATATTTTTTATGTGTATAGTCAGATATTATGGGTAGCTATCTATTTTTTTTTATTATTACAAAATGATTAAATATCAAATCTCATTGTGATATTTACCAATTAGCCAATCACAATAAGCTGCAAGTAAACACTTGAAAGATACTTGTGTGGCTAACAAACTGGTTCAAGAGGGCCAGCTCTGTCCTGGACTGCCCCGTAGACTCCATAGAGGAATAGGGGGAGAGGAGGATGTTAGCAGAGCTGACATCCATCATGAACACCTCCTACTTTTTCCTGAGTTAATTATATTTATTGTTATATTAGATATATATGTGCATGACACAAATGATCCATCATGCATATCTGTATACTTGAGAGGTGTATATAGTGTATATAACTTTTTATATAGCTAACAATATAGGTGTAAGATTTAAGTAGATATTTGATTCAGTTGTGTCACTTCACCTAATCATCTATCAATTTAAACTGCCCCTATTGGTGCTGCACCACATTTATTGTGCTCTGCTGCATTTATTGTGGTGTTGCGATGGGGGTTTGGGCACATTTCCACTGAAAACAATTTATCTCCTCCAACTCACCTTTTAACTACACATCCTGTTACCATATTCACTGTTAAAGATAAATTATTTCTGTTCATGTTCATTGGGAAATTTATACAAATGATTGAACAGCTTATTACTTATTACTGCTGAGTGTGATAATTAATAATTATTAATATTGAATAATGAAGAGCTGTAGGAGTTTAATTCATTGGTTGTGACAGAATCATCCCTGTTTTAATTCCCCTGCTCCTAAGTTTCAATCGAAAAACTTTTTTTTTTCAAAGAGCATCTTTTAATAGGCTCATAATCATAACATGTGTTACATAACAACAACAATAACATCTTTATTTGAACAGCATCTCCTGGTGACTGCTAACAGGTTATAACACCACCAGAGCTCTTAAATATTACATTAGAAAAACTGATGAAATGTTTGTACGTTTAGGCCTAAAAGTAGGACCCAATTATTCTGGCCAATTAAAGACTTTCTACTCTGAGACAGCTGATAAATATGAATCCAGATATCAAATTTGACAGCGTAAAAGAATAGCAAATGGAACAGCAAATCTTCATCAGTGTGTAGCACAGTTTCACACATCATTCACTAAATTACATACAGAATAAACAAGACTGCTGACCTCTGACTCTGCTCTGTCCTTCTTGATCTCTTGAGTTTTACTGTCTTCAGCTTGAGGAGCATCAACGTCTGCTGACGCTGTCTCCACCTGGGCAGGTTCAGGTGGGGCCGGCGCAAGAGTTGGGGACGCAGGAGAGCTTGGAGGGGGATCTGTCTGAATGGGGGGCGGCGGTGTACAGGTAGAAATCTCTGTGTTTGTTGGTGTCGAGCTGGATACTGCGAGATGCTTAGTCTTTGATTTTAAAGATGATGGCGCAGAATCTGAGTGAAAGAAAGACATGATGAAACCAGTTACCACAGGAAGTTAAGAAAAACTGCAAGAAAATCTTAAATTATTTATTTCTAATTTAGATTCTGGATCATTTTAAATCATATTTTTCTCATGAGAAGCAAAATAATTTTTATAATTTGGAAATTAAACAGTTTTTTTCTTTAATATTCTAAAGTTGGGACACATCACTCCAGTTTGCTCTATTTCAAAATTCCTCTGGAAACAAATAAAACTGATCGTTGAAGATGATTCACTTACCTGATTGAGAAGCAGGATTTGAATTGTTCTTCAGTGTTTTGACCTGTGACAAAAGAAACATTAGTAAATGTATTCCTGTCAAACTGACAGCATGAAAAAATGAAAAAATCTGACTCGTAGTCAGTTCCTATATTGTGTGCAAGTTGCTACTGACATGAACCTGTTTTATGTAAATCCATACAGACCTGAAAACCGCACCTCCCAAAAACATGTTTAGGCTAAAATGATCATAAAATCAATCTTACAAACCTTCTTAAGATCAAGAGCTTTTGAAGAAGCTCCAGAACCTGCAGCTACACCAACTACATGTCGTCAATGATTTTTTTCAACTTTCATTTAAGTCATTTTCATACCAAACAATTCAAAGTATAAATCATTTGTATAATGAGCTCAACAAAGATACACCACAGATAAATAAATGTACAAACAACAGAACATGGTCATGTTGTACCTTCTTCTTGGGGCCAGTTGAGGCCTCTGCCTCCAGACAGTACTCCAGGATCTTCTGAGTGGGTTTCCTCTTGCGCTTCCTCCCCAGCATAGGAGCATTTCCTATAATTGAATGTCATGTTATCAAACTGGTACGTAAAAGTTTGATTTCAACATAAAGAAAAGCTAACACAGACGGGACGGTGGGACTCCCTCCAAACAAAATTATTGCAGAACATATCAAACATAATCATCTGGTAAAGATGAGTGTGAAATGTCAACACTTGTTGGAAGGGGGTTCATTTGTTAGGGTAGGGTAGAGAAACATACAACAAACAACTGTGCATATTCAGCATAACCAGGAAGTAAACCCGGAAGATAGAAAATGTTTTTGGAGTTTCCCCCAGGCAAGCATTCTCACTGGATTGAAGCTTTCTTTAGTTAGCTTTGCTAATTACCTCTTATTACAATATAAAACACATACTCCCATAAAAAGTAAAGAAAAAGGGATGGGAGGCATGTCTTTTAAAGCAGAGATGTGAAATAGTTTGGTTGTGGCTTGGTTTTTTCAGCGTTGGTCAGTGGCCTGAGGAAAGGCTAACCAATAAGATCTTAACGTGGGACAGAGTTCTCATTTATCCTTGGGCAAGAAACCATCTCTTTCTGATTTACATTTTATTTTCAGGAATAATTTCCCTTTCACTTGCAATTGAGCTAGTCAAATTTAAAGTTAGTGAAGAGCGTTTATGTATTTTGTGTGATATTGGTTGAAGAATTTAATTTTACGATCCATTGCCCTATCTACAGAGACTTTAGTTGATGAACCCTGATCTGTTTTGGTTGTCTTGAATTGGCTCAAGAGACTTTTGTTTTAGAAAGTTTTATAGAAAATGCGCCAGATAAACCAGAGAAGACTGTATCCAGTTGAATATTTTGATATGTGATATTTGAGATGCTGGCCCTAGATGGCTCTAGTGTTCTCTAGTGGCGTAATCAGTTAAGGCAAACTTTACCTTCAGTATCTGGATATCCAACACTACTTGGGCTGGGGTTGTTTTTTATGGCGCCCCTTACTTCCAATAAAAGGAAAGCTTAATGTTCCATCATACAATATTTTTAACAACTGTGTACTTCCAACTTTGTGGCAACCTTTCGGGGAAGGTCTATTCTTGTTTCAACATGATAATTCCCCTGTGCAGAAAGTCAGGTCCATAACAAGCAATTTTCTCACTTTGGTATGAAAGATTTTGACTGATCTGCACATAGTCTTGACCTCACCCAACACTTTGGGATGAACTGGAATGCTGACTACAAGTCAGGCTTCATTGCTGAACATCAGCAGCCAAACTCATTCATGGTGAAGTGACTGAAGCGCAAAGTCCTGCAGTATTCTTGTTGAAAGCCTTCCCATTCACATATGGATGTACACACTTTGTTCAGGTGTCCACATTCTTTTAGGCAATGAAGTGTATTGACGCTTATCAAGAAGACCCACACAGTTTGAAAGCAGTTAAGGTGCAAAAAAAAGATCCACAAACACAAACAATGCCTTACCGGTATCTTTGACGAGGCCGTCTGACAGCGAAGGATCAGCTTCTGGGGGAGGGGTTAGTGTGTCGATGGAAAGCACAGGTGCATCTTGGGGAGATGAATTTTCAGTGCTGGGAATTTGTAATTCAGTGGGTGTGGTTGCAGCAATTTCCTCGGGAGGTGGTGTCTGTATTTCAGGAAGTAAGTTCAAGGATGGGTGGTCATGTGTGTCCTTGTCTGATCCCAGGGGTTCGGACACGGGGGTAATGGGCTGAGTGGCCTGAGAAAACAAATGATTTCATTGTCAATTGCTGATACAAGTTTCATGTGTAGCTGCAAGAAGTGATACTGAACGCTATTTAGCAACATATAGTTAAAAAGTTACAACAGATCTTACTTTGTATGATTTTTACCTTTCCAATCAACTGGAGAGGCTTTTTGGTTTTCTTCCTCGTGGAGAAAATCTGATCATACTCTTCAGTCCATTCAATCAGCCTCTTGCTTGGTTTTCGTATTCGTTTATGTGCTACAAAAGATATATAAGAAAAGACACTAGCTTTTTTAAATTCCTGTTGCTTATAGTGTGATACATCGAGTGATAGAAACCAAAATTTTCCAGTTTTTCACCACAGGGTTCTAATCTGAACTACACAGCCATTTCTCAATTGATTGAATTGCATCTTTTAAGTCTATTATTGCACTTATACCAAGGTTTCTTACCACAGGCAAAAAGAGTAGCGTTCAAACTGCTGTTTAAGCTATTTGTAATCTGTTTATTTCCTCATTAGTTTCATCAGTGAGAGTTAGCTCAACTGCTAGCAGTAGTGACGATAAAAAGAACTGTTGCTATAGATAGCTGCAGTTTAATAGACTCTGCCATGCCAACACATACTTTCTATGACCATAGTACATACAGTAGATTAGTAAAAGTATTTCAAATGATTCAACTACCGTTTACTGGAAAGTAGTTTATGTTCATTACCAACATTTTTAGTGTTAACTTGACTTAATTTTCTTCTACTAGGTATTCCAGCTTGACAGGTTGCTGTATATAGAACCATAGTACTATGAGTTCTGGGGTTGTTTTCTGTCATTAGCTTTTATTAGTAATTCCATTGTGCTAAATACACTGGAGAAAATACTCCAGAATCTGAGGAAACTTGGTCTTTGTTTATCCCTGTAAGCCAAGAGTCTAGTAAGGTGAAATGTGCTTAACATTCAATCTAGTAAGAATGGGGTATTGTGTAGAAATCACAGAAAATCACATTTAAACATTAAAAAGCTTTGCAGTTGTTGTTTGTTGTATGTTTAAAATGTGTGTATCACGTACAAAACTCATTACTAAAAAGAGCAAAAGGGTGCTCACAGTGTGGTTATTTGCACTGAGGAGTTGGTGTGATTTTAAGCGTTCAACAGTGTCTAAGTACTCCAGCAAAACAATCAGTCATCATATTGACAAAATATGGCTATATTTTGTCAATGTGATACCATACACGACTTCCAACTGTTGTTTTCAAAATCTGACACTGTGGCATCCCCTCAGATAAAAATCAAGACAACTGCGACCACCACCCTCCCTGTAAGCAGGAAATATAATGTTGCCATGAGTTAACTGTGGGCTACAACTTGAGACCCATTTTCTTTACCCTATACATATTCTATATTTAATTTTTACACTTTGGCAAATTGGCACCGTTAACAGTTGTCGAGTTAGCTATTAGCAGTTCCTGTTTGCAATATACCTATGTATGTATTACACAACTAGTACCAAATTACTGTTACTGAAAAAAACTTCGGCAAGTTCCAGAACTTTGGCAAGTTCTGGAGCTCCACATTTTCTTTGCTAATTTATGGACTCTTAGTGTCTATGTCTGGATATCTAAGTTAATATCCTAAGAAAGTGTTAGTCACACTGAATCTAATAATATATGTATCATGTCTGTGTGTTAAGACTTGATTGAGTAAGTGTGCCTTTTCTTGATGCAAATTGTAGGTTAAACTACAATAGCTAACTTTGAGTTGTGTTTAGACCACCAGCATGGGCCTGCTCCATTCATCTCAATCAAAGTATCTCACATCTCTCCCTGTGTGCCCCTCTGACCTCCCTCATTCATATTATTTTTGTGGGTGTTTGCTCAGTACTGTGGGGGACATGGGTCAGACTATGTTTCTAAACTACAATGTCCTCACCTGTAGGAGCATTGTCGCCTTCTTCAGCGTTTCGCATCAAACTTGCGTTATTCTCAGTGCTGTCTCCAACAAGGCCATTCTGCTGTTCCAAACACAGCGTAGTGTTGCACCCCCTCTGATCCAAAGGCACCATGTTCTGTAGATTCTCATTCACTCTGCTCCACCTCTCCTCTTCGTCCTCTCCAATCACTCCGTCACCACTTCCTGCCTGCCTCTCCCAGTTGCTGGTCTGTAAGCCCAACATGGACTGTACTCTGGACTCCACTCGTGATGAGGAGTCCATTGATGGCAAGGACTCCAGTCCTGGGAAACCAGGTCCAGACCTGGCAGGACGACAAGGCACTTTGCGGCTGGTTTTCTTTTTCACCCCAGTGGAGCTGCCCCTTCTGTTGTAGGGCCTCTTGGATGTCTGACTTGTGCTGTCTTCATTGCGTGCGATTTTGATTTTGTCTAGACTTGAATTTTTATTATTATGATCAAGTTGTTGATCTTGGCCTGCAGGTGTAGCCTCCCCAGGCATCACTAAGGGCTCTGCCTTAACGTGTGCACTTGGTGGCCCAATTTCCAGTTCTAATGGGGTCCCCTCCCGTTCTCTAGTGTCATGCAAGTCTTTCAGCATCATGAGAAAAGTGCTGAACTTGTAGTTTGTGTCTGCTTTGAAAGAGATGGGTTTACCATTACCCTCATTGGTCAGGGACTGGAAGGATACCTCCTGCACGTTTTTAAAGGCATTCATGAAAGAAAATGGCGAGGAAGGTGATCTGTCAGACGAATGATCTTCCTTCTTTGCTTTTACCTTAGAAGTAAGAGGTATGAAGTCCATTGGTGGGGTTGAGGATATTGAGAGGTCTTCATCTTCGCTCTTGACATCAGCTTCAAAGTCAACTGACTCAGAAAATGGGGGTGTGCTACAACTAGAAACAGTGTCCTGATCATACTCACCATTGTCCTTACAATGAGATTCAAGAGATTTTGTTTTAGTGCAATGGTCCCGTTTGGACTCAGGATTCCAAGTGGAGTTATGTGCAGAGTGGCACACACGGTCCTCAGACTTTCTGTTTGATTTTAAGAGATCTTTCTGCTCAGCCTCCTTTCGGGCTTTTTCACGTTTCTTCTTTTCCAACTCCTGCATAGCCTCCAAGGCTCTGGTCATCAGCCGATTGCTGGCTGGGAGGTGGGCAGGTTGCTCTTGTAGTACAACTTTATTCACTTTATCTAGAACCTGCTTTGATTTGTGGACAACTTTCTTGGATTTCTCAGAAGACGGGCTTTCGGGCACAGGAGCATTCTTACATGCTAAATTCCCATGCTGGGGAGAAGGCGGAGTTGTTGTATTAAAAACTGTCCTCTCTTCAGATGTAACTTTTTGCTCAGAGCTACCTAACTGGTCAGAAGACATGCTTGTTACACTGGAGGCAGAAGTCTTCTTACCTTCTGATTGGTCTGATTGGTTAGAGGATGAAGAAGTCACATTGCTTGCATTTACTTTTAAAACTGGTATCCTTTCCGCTTCTGGGCTACCTAACTCATCGGACACTTTTGCCACATTGGAGTCAACAATAGTTTTACTTTGTGATGATTCTGACGAGAGACGAAGAATACCAGTCCCACCACTTGCTTTTAACTTCTTAACTGAGACCTTTATGGATTCTGAACTGGCTATCTTCTCTATTAAGACACTTGCCTTTCTGTCCATGCAATCTGATTGTTTAGCAGACATTTTAGTCATATTAGTATCTGGTGTTTTTTCATTCTTTGTATGTTCAGGTTTGTCACTGGGACTAATGGTTACACTGGAGTTTAGGAACTTCCTACCCTTTATGTCCTTACGTATTAATTTAACAAAGGGCAGCCTACATTTAGAGACCAGACTTGTTTGCTTTTCTAGTCTTACTAATGGGTCAGTAGTGTCAACATTTAAAGTGGATGCTAGAGTCTTGTGACTTTCTTTTTCTTCTTCTTGGTCAGAAATCCTGTCAATCACACAGACCTTTTTATTAGCCATCATGTCAGAATGTTCAGTTCGATTCATTACACTCTCTGAAAACCTGGATTGGTCACTGAACTTGACTGTAATGTTGGGCTCTAAGGCCTTTTTGACATCTGAACTACCTAATTGGTCACACACTATGCCAGTCACATTATCAGTTGTATTACTGACTGTCTGTCTACCCTTTGAGTATCCACACTTGTCAGAGGGCACACCAGTCTCAACAGAGACCATTGATTTCTGCTTGTCTGACAGTCCTGACTGGTCAGGGGGACTGCCAGTTGTACTAAAATGCCTATTAGCAACCAGGGTGTTTTTACACTTCAAATGTCCTGTCTGTTCAGGTGACAGGGTTGCCTCAGCAGGTAGCAGAGTCTTATGCTTGTCTGACAACCCTGACAGGTCACTGGGCCCACCACTGGAAGAGGAGGCACCAGGAACCAGTGTCTTTTTACTTACTACAGATGCTGTCTTTTTCTTACAGGGCACCTTACTAAAGAGAGTGCGGTCTGGCATCGGACTGGTTGTTTTAGGTCGTCTGTCTTTGCCTGATTTACTGAACCAAAGACCACTCTGGATCTCTGGCTGCTTCTTCGCCTCTTTGACAACTGTAACAGATGGCTTAGTTGGAACTAACTTAGGCTGACGTTCAAGTGCTTTAGGACACAAAATCTTGGGGACTGAGTCAAGATCAGAATATGGGCACTCTCCATTGTCTCTATTTGATTGGTCAGGGCTATTACGTAACATCTTTTTAGAGTGCTTACTATTCATATCCCTTGATGATTTACTTGGTTTATTCTTGCCAGAAGATTTCTTTAAAGTGCTTAGCTTTGCTGGAGTTGTTATTGGGGATGATATTACTGGGGATAAAATGGATCCATTGGTCAAGTGCGATGTCTCAGGAAGGGTGGGTGAAGTACACGGGGGAAAGGTTGGATGGGCCTTGTTCACTCTCTCTGCTGTCGAACTGTCATGCAAGGCATCATTTATGGACGAAGAAATAGAGGAAGTCATTTTGGGTCTATCTGGAAGAACAGATTCGGCTTCTGCCACACTGGATTTCCAAGAGTTTTGAAAACGCTTTGCAATCTGCAGAAAGATAAAGACACAGCTCAGTCTTTAAACACGTTAGTTTACAGAAGAAGAAGCTCATCATTCATAAAATAGTAATTACAGTGTATTTGTAGTTCTGCTCCCTTTGCTTCCCCCTCCTGCGCAGTAGGGGGAGCTCTTCAAATTCAAAGCCTCCATGGAAAGTGTGAGTTGATTTCTCCTCCACCCACGTTAGCTCCACAGGTTCCCCAAAGGTCCTGACGTAGTAGAGCCGACAGGGCCGGTCACTGGGCTCTACAACAACAAAAAACATCAGTCTCACTTTCAGACGCAATTTACAACTACCGCATGTTGCACAGGAAGTACAAGAGTACTTACAAGAAAGTGATCTTTGTGACTAAATGACTACAATCAAATGTGCATACTTGTGTCATAATTATGAGAATGACATATTACATAACCAAAATATGAATCATCAGCTGATAAGATGTCTGTAGTGTGCATTTGTTCTTAAATATATACATTATTCCGTAGAAGTAGAAGTAGCACAAAAATAAAAAGGTTCACAGAAAAATATACATTTCTGAGAGTGAATATTTTAAGCTTTTTATATATATTGTTAATAAAAAATATGACACAAGACAGCTCTGCTATCAGCCGGGGGTAATCATAATGTCAATGATGTTTCAGGCCCACCTTTTACTCTGTGATAGATTCCCTGTACGGGGTCAACGATCACCTCACAGGGCCACCATGGTCTTCGGTTGAACTTTGCCCAAATAACTTCACCCTCTAAAAACTTCACAGGCGGCAAAGACTTTTTCTTGAGGCTGTTTTGCTGTCGGCAACATAACAATAGAGAAAAAAAAATGCAATGAGACAAATGAGCGTGGAAATGTGAGCCAACTGTGAGGTGTATATCTGAAAACATCAAAGGTGTTGGAGGTAGCAATACTGACTTATTTAGTGAGGACAAAGATCCACTTGATACCTTTCCGCATTCAGTGCTGAATGAAGGCTGTGACATGTGGTGAAAACTATTAACTACTTTTAAGCTTTGTGTTTAGATTTTTCCACCATATACTGTTTCCTAAGGTCAAAACTGAACATTCATGCTCCAACATGGGTTTTTCATCAATAACTTTCACTTAATTGAACAGTATAAAGAACATACTGTAAGAGGAGGAAGATGAAAGAGAGGCAAAAGCAGAATGTCAATTGTTGTTTAGTTAAAATCATCAAATGTGCATGGTCCCAAATCTAATGTTTTATCACATTTGTGTGTCTTTCACACATACAACATAAACACCAAACTGCAGGAAAAGAAGAGAACGGGTCAAAGCTTTGAGTTTGTGACCAACAATCTTCACCACAGGCTCTAATTTTAACTTGTCTTCTCTTGTTCCACAACAGTTTTCAAACCACAACACAAACCGCAACAATACTGCAAAATACTGCAGTAGCACTATCGGCTACTGCAGTATATCCTTTGTGTAAATGGGAACTGCTCACAGCAGCAGGTTGAGTAGAGTGGTGGGGTACATGAGCAGGCCTGAGTTATGACCGGCATGTAGCAGGACTGGACAGAGAGCTGATACCGGCTGCTGCTATGATGTAGCCATAGCTGGAGCATTTTCATGGAACAGCTCAACATTGTGGGAAATACATTTATATGATTTATTCTGAGAGTTCGGTGAGTAAGTCAATACCACTGTCATACCATATGTCCGTAATTTATGAAGCCACAGCTAGGAGATGATCAGCTCATCTTAGTATTAAAACAGTTGAGCAGCTAGCTTGTAGATGTATCAAACTGAACTCACAATACTGAAACACCAATGTCACTGACTAAATTAGCAACTTTTAGCAATGCAACCTCCTTCACAGCCCAGTGAAGCCCATTCATGACACACCCAAGCCACAGAAACAATAACGATGACATGAATAGCAGGCTGCTGATACATTAACCTCAAACAGTGCGTCTATAGACCTTGTTTCATACTGAGCTGAACATCACAGCTTGAACATGAATAGCAACAAACTGAACATACTACTAAAAAAAGTTAACGGACTACACAGTCAGTGACTAACAGTCTTTGAACTGAATGACACAATTAAAACCATCAATGTGTAAAGTACACCTCAGACTACCTGCACTTCTAAAGTTTACTGATTAACATGTTATAGCTTGATTGTTTAATTATTACAAAAACGTATATGAAAAAACAACAAGTTGTGATTTTTTTCGGATGTTACGTGCTGTAACTATATCTTGGACAGGAATAGTGACTTCCCAGCGTGTTGTGTTCAATTAGAGAGTTCAATCAGTGTTGGTGGTAAATATAGTCAATTAAAGCAATAAATCCCTCAGTGCATGCTATATTGACCGAGAAAGACCAGAATCAGCGCTGTCATTCGACACATACTCTTATGGCTTTTTCAGCTTGGAGATTGGTCAACCTGCAGGAATTCATTTGCTTGTCAAAGTTGTGTAACTTTGATTAGCACCCAGCAGCTAACTTAGCTTGCTCAGTGGATGTGGGCATCAGAAACTCAAGTGCATTGCATGCTGGTACGTGTAGATACTGCCAGCATGGCTCCGTGAGCTGAAGAACTTTCCCGCCTTGAGGAATTAATTGCTTCGATTGAATACATTTGCCAACAACACTAGATGGATCATCCACATAAAAAATGGCAAGTTAAAGCAAACATTATGTAACTTTCCTAACATAAAACAAGTCACACACCACCAACTATTTAGCTGAATTTAGTGAAACTGGATCATATTTTATGGAGAAAATATTTTCTGCTTTCCCCCTGATGTCCTCCTTAACTTTCTGTGAGTTACAGTTTCCTGACAGACAGTAGACCGCTGTGAACTACAGCTGCTGTTAGCTAATGTTAGCTCAGTTTGTTAGCCAGGCCTGGACTGTGACACCAGAGCTGACAGAGGCTTGAAGACCGATGACGACGTTGACGGGGGGAAGCGAAGAAGAGGAAAAGAGAAAGAGTGACTGAACAAGTAGCTGCCAGACAAGAGTAAATCTGCTACTGACTTTTAATTGTTTGGCAACAGCTTGGTGAAATAAAAGGCTGAAAGACAGACGCTGAGCTGGGCTTCTTGCTGTTGGACTAGTACGTAATTAGCTTGCTGCTGCTATGTGTTGTGTTGTTGCACTTGCTTGATGTTTTCCCGTTCGCAAAGTTGTCGACTCGCTAATTTCTGATCATAAGTAATATAATCATAAGAAAAGCTTTAACCTTCAACAGTTTTTCCTCTGACATTTGCTTTTGTCATTAAAATTGTGAATTTGTAACTAACAGGTGTTCTTGTGACCTTGCCATCAGCACAGATAAAGGTCATCAAAATCTGATAAACGCTTGAAGAGAGCCACATGGAAGCTTTTGTTTGCCCTAGACGACCTGCCTAAGGATCCTATGGACTTTCTTCAGACACTCTGACAAGTAGAAAAGCACAGGTGTAAACCACAAAAGGAATTACAGCTGAATACAATTTAGCGGCTTCATTTTCAGGGTCCTTGTATCGTGCATGCTGGCTCACTGTCACAGCTTACTGGGACACTGGAGTAGAAAGAAGCCACTGTTAATGTCATTAAGCAACACCTGTGCTTTTCCCGCTATGTCAGTATGTCTGCTGTGTTTACTATGTTCACAATGACGGTCCCGTGGGCTCACTGGTTTGGTCACACGTCATTATTCTATTCTGTCATTCAGATGGCTGCTATCCTGGAGAGAGTAAAACTAAAATGACTGCATCAGAGTTATGGGTGTGCTGCTCTCTCCTCTTTCTTTGGATTGAGTGTCACCTCCTGAGCAGTGCCAAAATGTAGTTTGAGGATTGTGTCCCCAAATCGAGCCGGACATGGTGGAAACAAAAGCAGAACTTGTGACAAACACATTAAGTTACAGGCGCTCCTGCAGTGTGAAAGACCTATTTGACGTTTGCTTATGAGTCAAACTGATTGTATTAACTTGACTGATTAATTTGATTTTTCTATGCATGTCCAGAGGTTTTCGACATACAAAAAATATTCATAGTGCAACGCAAAACAAAGTAAATATTAATGGATTTTGTCTATTTGGGGGATAATCATGCATCTACTTTTTAGGAACTACAGTTTGAATTTTTGGGGAATGTAAACAGGAAGCATTATGTTGCCATGGAGCGGTGGGCTACAACCTGAGCACCTTTACTTTAGCCTATTAGTGTTTATATTTTGGCATTAAAGGTATGCTAAATTGCCTGTTATCAGTCTCTGCTTGTAATGTACCTGTGGATGTACAGAATAATACAAAATGTGATGATTCTCAGGCACGTTCTGGAGTTATAAGGACATTCTTCTTTTATTTCTAAGTAGTTTTAAGGACATTTCTAAGGACATTGGTGTTATTACAATATCCTTAGAAAGTACATTTCACACTATATAATTCCTGCATGTTCAGATTTGACTGAATTTCAGAAGGTGTGTGATTTTTCTTTGAGGGTTTTTAACCTAACCTACCTTAACTGATGCCCCATCCACAATAAATAACTTGTATGTTCACAGTTCACAGCACACAGTTTGAACACCTTTAAACCTAAAGTTTTCCTTTAGTTCTTTGTAACCATGTTTATCAATGGCATAGCTAAAGTTGTGGAGCTGTGTCTTATCTGTGCACACCCATTATTTACAATGACTACTACACTGTTATGACAGGTGAAAAGCAGCGAGCTGTTCAGTTTTCCAGGTCATGCACAGGAAAAAGTTAAGTAGTCCAGCACTATAACAACTATTTTATAGTCAGGTGAATGTCAGTCCTCACCTGTTTCTATGTTGTGTTTCTCAACACCACAAGAGCAATTTGTGACATGTTTACTCATGGTGATAAGGGTCAAACTTACCACTGAATGCCTTAAAGGACTGTCTTCAAGCAGGAACAGCTCAGTGTCGCTCTCCCACTCGTCATCCGAGCCGTCCCAGTACCTCCTGCGCTGACCCGAGGACTGGGACCGGGTGACGACCTTGGCTGATGACAGGGTAGCATCCTTAGGGTCTGAATTTAAGTTTCCAGGAGTGGACTGAGGAACATCCCCCGCCCTCTCAGGTTTGTCCTGCAAGCCTTCTTCCACAGGTGACACGGTCTCCCGCTCTTCATCATTGTCGTCATCCTCAAACAAAGAGGATTCAAAGTGGAGGAAGCCGTTAGCGAAGGGGCTGTTGCTGTCAAGAGAGAAGGCCGGGCTGGGCGGGCCTGAGAAACAACCTTCAGTCTTTTTCTCTGAGACTGCTGGATCGCTCCTATTGGCTGCCGGTGCGTCTCTACTTCTAGTCTGAACCACAGGTTGTTTTTGTCCAGCAGAAGATTTACCAAAGCTCTCCTCCCTGCTTGTATTCTGGGTACCAGAATAACCACTGCTAGTACAATCCACCCAGGAGTCCTTCCCCCTCTCCTTCCTATTCATCCCCCACTCCCAGCTTCTCTCTCCTGATTCCCTCATCGGCAGGACCAGGTCAGGCTGGCTCACCATGGAGGTGAGATGCTGCAGCCTCCTTAGAGGACTGTAGGAGGAGGAAGAAGAGGAGGAAGACGAGGATGAGGATGAGGAGGAGGAGGAAGAGGAGGAGGAGTGCTCCCTTTGTGTGAACCCATAGACAGATGCATGCTTGAGGGAGGAGGTGGCAGCAGACATGGTTAGTCCAATCCTGGTGTGGTCATGGTGTCTGGAGGAGCAGGAGTGGGTGGAGAGGTCACGGCCGGGGGTCAAAGGGCAGCTGGACTGATGAGTCTCCCTGCCAGGGCCTGTGTAAGGCCCACTCATGCTGGCATGGTTCCTCCCTGAAACATGAAACAGTAAAATTATCACCAACAAAATCATAAACATTAAAGTTTGGATGACTTTGAAACATAAGACTGCAGATTTTCCCTCACATCAGAGCTCATTATGATATGCATGCAGGGCTGCCACCTATTTTATGTTATATTTTCTATAATCCTGCAATCTATTCCTGTAAGAGACTGTGTTTCTTTGCATGGCATGTCCCTCCAATCGCTCTTCCATTCGCTGCAGCTCATCTAAAGTTATCCCGAGCAGCTGGTAATGAGATATTTTTAAATGTGGCGAGAGGAAAAAGCAAAGCTCGGACATCAAATCCATAAAAAAAAAAAAAAAAAACACAGCCCGCCTTCATATGATGTCAAAATAAAACATGAACAGACTCACTGACGACGAGCGGATCGACCTAATGTGACATCTCTGGCAGAGATCCTGCGCAAACACCGCAACCCCGAGCTCTCTAAAAGCCTTTTAGGAAAAATTATCGCGATATGATGAAAATGACATCAAGTACGATAAGGTCAGCAGCCTGTAAACTCACACACATGCATGCGGCACACACACACAATAAAGCCAATTAGATTATCATAGCGCGTCATATAAAAAAAAAAGAAGAAAAAAATCAACACCGGCGCTGTAAACACGAATTAAAATGGACCCGTTGGTGCGTGCGCGTGTATGTAACGCGCGTGTGCATGCCTGTGTGTGTGTGTGTGTGTGTATTGGTGTGTGCAACTGCATGTGTGTGTGTGTCTGTATGTCGTTGTGGTTTGCAGTGGCACCATGATTGCACGAGATAGAAACACAAACGCTACATAACACGAGACGACGGCATAAAAACAAGTTCACCTACACACACTGTCACACAGTGACACACACACACACTTCCACAGGCTTCCCCTCCGACAGATGCAGGCTATGTGTGCATCAAACAACAAAATCACGGAGAAAACGCCACATGACACGGGATTTGTCGCGAGAATCTTACCATTCCGGTGTCGGCCACCGCAAACATGACCCTCGCCCCGTTCATTTTGGCGTTTAAATGTGCCAATTTCCAATTTTTTGAAAGCGGATGAGGAGAGTCCCAGCGGCAATACTACTAGGCCTGGATCCTGTGAAACGTACTCACTCACTCCCCCCCACCTCACCCCTCCAACCTCCCTCCTCCTCCCTCCCTCCTCCACCTCTCTACATGCGCTAAAGCCTGGTCCAGCGGCCCCTGGAATAGAAATTCAGGCGTGTTGTGCTCCTCCAGCGACACTCCCCCCCTTTTTGCTTTGTGATAACTTTCTAATTCGCCGTCTTTTTGGATTTATTCTCTTGTTTCCTGCCTGCAGACTCCTGCCTGCCCCCTTTCAAAGTCAGTCTTCTCTCTCTCTCTCTCTCTCACTGACTGCTGTGCGCACTGCCAGTCGTCACCACTGCCTCCCTCCCCAGCCGGTCCACAGCATGGAGCACAGAAGGGGCCGTAAATCTCCCTTCAAGAAAAAAAGAAGAAAAGAATCTGAGCTGACAGCCATCAAAAAAAAAAAACAAAAAAAAAAAAAAAAACGGACATCCACACGACACCTCCAAAAAAATCGCCCCGCCCCTCTGCTTAATTAAAAACATCAATTATTAACCTCAAACCAGGCTGGCATCACTAATGACATGTCACATGCCAAAGTTGTGCCAAACAAACTGGCATCTTCTTCACCAAACACCCCGACACGCACTTTGGGGGCAGCACACATGCGCCTGAAGATGAGACGATAGAAATCAAATGAAATGAAGTAATTCAAAGATGTCCACCAACACCAGCAATGAGAAGCAATGGTGCAGCAGGGCTACCCGGAAAACACAGATGGGTTTCCTTTCCTGAGACGAGTTGCTGTGTGTAGTCTCTCTGGCTTGCACACCCGGTCCCTTCAAAATGGAGTCCTCCAGCCTTTAGAGGAGGAAAAAAAAAAAAAAAACAGGCCACAAAGTGTTAATACATGCTCGATATAAAGTTCACCCAGCCACGGAGAAACTGAGGCTCAAAGCGCACCTCTGCTGTGCTCTGGAGGTGTTTCTGGAGGCTGTTTGAGTCTTGAATCACCCATGCCACGGCAGGAACATTTTTCTTTACATGCTATGCCTCCCAAAGTCACTGTCTTATGAGCGTTTTCTGCCACGACAGGGGGGACTGAGGCACAGTTATCCTCTGGTGTGTGTGTGTCTATGCATGTGTATGTGTGTGCCAAACGCACGTCTGACAGCAAAAACCACAACATTTAATGGCACTCTAAGCGTCGGCTGTGCTTGTTTGGTTACAGTTTTTTTGGTGCATATGAAGGAAAGACGTTTGTTTTTTCAGAAACGAGGAGGGTGAGAGCTGAAAAACAACTGCAGCTCTCGGCCGGAGCTGAGCTGAGAGACATGCGAGATTTCAGCTTTGGTGGGTTTGATTTTAAGGGTGAGGAAATGAGCAGATTTGGAGATTAGGGGACGATATGTCAGTGAGGACAAGCAGGGCGGGTATAGGGGCTGTTTCAGGTGTAAAAAATACCCCCCTTTCCCACTCACACACATGCTGCACTCTTGTCACCGAGAGGCGATATGGGAAACGGCGTTCATGATCGACACGGCCGCCTCACAGTAAACCCTCCTCTCCTCTTGGAAATATTGGAGGGATTTAATAACGGAGTGATAGAAAAGCAGCTCAAAGCTCGATTGGGTCACTGTTGAGCTCACAGGAAAAAAGAAAACACGAGTCTCTGCAGGAGTGTTAATGTGAATGTTTCACGTTTTCTGCAACCATTCTCGGTGAATCAGCTCCTCACTTTCACCGGTGTTTCCTTTTTTTTTCTTTCTCGGTTGAGACGGAAACACGGAGGATTTGAGGTGCGTTTTACATTTCAGGCTCGATCCTGACTGAAGGCGTTTGGTGAGAAATACAGAGAGACACTTATAGACACAGACAGGAGAGGGAAGGAGAAGAGAGAGAGAGAGGGAGACAGGCAGACAGGACGGGGCCTGCTGCGGTTCTTGTGCCGCGCAGAACAGCGCCGCGGACCGGCAGCGGTGCGCAACTCCCCCTCCCCCCGCCCCGGTGAGTCGCCGTCATTACCGCCATTAACGTGGTTTCAGTCTCATTTATAGGAGCTGTGAGCCGATTAGTTAGAACAAGTTTCCACTCCACCCACTTTCCACTGCTGAATCAAACCAGGGTTTGGTTTGACAGAGCTCTGAGTCTTTATGAGTCTGACCCTCAAAAATAAAAGCAGTAATACATCGGGAAGTCCCCCTCGTTTCAGGGAATACTTCAGTTTGTGAGCCCTACAGCCAAAACACTTTAAATAAATAGAGTAGAATGCAATAATCATCACCCTTTCTAGAATATATCAAGTGTTTGTTCATATAATTCCGTTTCGTAGTTCCTTAGCCTATTTCTTCTTTTCTAATATATCGTTCCCAAATGTGGAACGCAAGTGGCAAATGTGTAAAGATTGTGTTGTAGCTCAATGAAAAAATAAGAATTACAATTTGATGAAGAAATTAGTTAGCAAATGAGCAGAGAAGTTGAAACAGCTTAAAGTAATGAATGAATGTTTGAAATAGTTAACTAGTAGTAAAGGATAAACATTAGTTGGCTAACATAAAAAAAATGGCTCAACATTTGAAATAGTTCATCTTAAAAATGATGGATAGACAGTTGATATAGTTAACTAAAAGTAAAGGTAATGCCCAAGCAGCATCCTCTGTGTCTGGGAAATGAAGCCAATGCGGAAGTGCCGAAAATTGCAGTTCCTCAAACGTCCACTTGAGGCTGGCTACAGAACAAGTCGATCTCCATCAGCCCCCATGTTAAAATGTCATACTTCACAGCAGAAATAAACATGTTTACAGCCTGGTACAAAAAACAGTTTTGGCCTCTGTAGCTAATTTCCCCGTTCATGACAACTGTACCGAAGGTGAATTTATATATAACTCACCCGTTCAAATTATATTAAGGTTATGCATAATCAAACAGCTTAGCCGCTTTGATTGACAGGTGCGTGCCCTTACAGATGACTTGTATGAGCACCGAGGCGTCAGTCGGCCTGCTTCAGGTCCGACAATGATCCATGTCTTTACCAATTTTTAGATTAGCCCGGGGGCAGAAGAGGCAGTACAACATGCCGGCGGCCTGTTTTTATACTGTCCGTGGTGTGAACTAGTTTGACTAGACACACTTTAAACAACGAGGAATACACTAATTTGCCAGTTTATTAGGTACAACAAGCTAAAACTGATGCAGTCTAATTCAGCAGTCCTGCAATAAATCCTCCCTCCATGAAGGTTATGATGTTCAGTTTATTTAAACTGTTTTTGAGAGGTTTTGGTTTAATTTAGGGTAATTTTGGAGGCTGCAATTTGTGGTGCTGTTGGACTTACGTTATACATTATACAGAGAGATGTTTCTAATATATTGTACATCCCATTTATATAAATCAGGGTGGACTAAATATCGGTGTAACGTAATGCGGCTCAAGTGCAGTGGAAACTACAGCCTCTAAAATTACCCTAAATTAAACCAAAACCTCCCTGAAACAGTTTAAATAAAAACTGAACATTATAACCTTCATGAAGAGAGGATTTATTGCAGGACTGCTGAATTACACGGCATTAGTTTTTAACTTGGTGTACCTGATAAACAGTTAACCGAGTGTATAGTAAGTGGTGAAAGAAATATTTAGAGATATTTAGATGATTTATTTAAGTAAAAGTAGAAACATCATAGTGTAAAAACATTACAAGTAAAAGTTTTTTCAGTATCAGTATGCAGAAACGTTCCTTTCCAAATGATGTAATATTAAAAATATATTGCATGATTGAGCATTGTTACTTAATATTGTAATTATTGGGTAGTTTAATAGAAAAGTATTGCATCGTAAAATCTTCATTTAAAAAGTAATTAGTAACTTTGAGTGTCAGACAAATTTAGTGCAGTAGAAGTATAAAATAGCCCAAAAGAAAATACTCTAGTAATTGGATTATAATTATAACTTAATTAATTATAACTGAGAATAAAACTTGCTAGATGTGTTAGCATACACATGCAATATATTATATTACAATACTTCAGATTATTCTCCACCTGTCAGGGGTGTATCAGAGGGTGGCCAACGGGTGGGTGAGGCACCTGCTTGAAATCTTCCCAGCTCAGGAGTGACCTTCTCATTAGGTGGTTTTTGGACCTACTTTTACCTCCTTTTATCTCTGTACAGCCTGATGAAAACTATAGCTCAAAGAACAGACTTTGAACCTGTGTAGATAGATAGATAGATAGATAGATAGATAGATAGATAGATAGATGACTTTATTAATCCCGAAGGGAAATTAGGTCGTCGTCAGACATTCATCATATATTTGAATACAATAAAATACAATAGAATAAAATACTGAGGTAGAAAAAATAAAAAATAAGAACACAGAATGGGACAAGGACACTTAAAAAACACAAGATAAACAGGTAGGTAAGGTGCAGTGGCAAGATGATGATGGTAATAGTAATAATTTAATCTGTAATGTAAATATACAGAAGTAGCATATTTTATGGCTTCAGGGCTGGAAAATATGACGGACACTGGATTCCTGAAACACTGCTGGAAGCTAGAAACTAATCTAATGTAGGAATGCAGGTATGTATAACAACTTAATCTCACCTTAAAAATGTAATAAATCATTTTGGAAATATCTGTTTTCACTTTTTTGCTTAGACTTGGATGAGAAGACAATGCCACTACCCACTAGACTAACCACTAAGTTATCTTAGTGTAGCATAAAGGCTGGAAAAAACTAGCTTGTTGCAGTCCAAACATGAAAGAATTTGCCCACCAACACTTCTAAAGTTCATGTTTCTAAAACACGTTGCATCTTATTTGTTTAATCTGTACTCCAGCAAGAAGTTCTCCTGCAAGTCACTACTGCCGGCCAAGAAATAGTCCCAGAACATAAACCTTGTACAATCACATTTTTATATTTTGGTTTTTGTACTGAGATACATATTGTTGTAGCAAAACTATTTGCAAATGTAAGTAGAGAGTTGGGTAGTATCTCAATTCATGTGTGGACAATCAGATTTGTAAATGTATAAAAAAAAATCTAAATGTGTACTGAGATTTGTCAGCGTAGTGTAAAAAGTATTGAAATTTGTAAATGTGTAGACAAGTCTGTAAGTGCGTACATAGATACTAACCACTGAAAAGTCCAAGAAAGTCAAAGTTTTGCTCAAAGAGTTGAAAATGTAGAAGTGTCTATGGATTTTCCAACCTTAAATCTTGCCTCATTTGAGGCCTTATAACCAGTAAATTCATCAAATTCAGTGTCCATATTGGTGTTTTGCAAGCTACTTTAACTGTCGTATACCATTTAGGCTATCATCATATAAAGTGGTTGTGAGTAGCTACTGAGGCATGAGGCACACAGACAAATTTTCCCATGCATTTTCAGAGCCGTAGCAAAAGTACATAACTGATGACTTGTCTGTATTTCCAGCAAGATTCTTAGACTTTTCATCCACGATTATCTGTACAGAGACAAGCACCTCTTACAGATTTGTCTACACATTACAAATCTCTATACACTTATGAATCTGAAAACAGATTTTGACATTTACAGATATGACTGCACACGCGTGGATTCACATTTTCCACTCACATTTGTGAATAGTTTTGCTACAATAATGGCCCCGTAGATACCACATGTCAATTAGTAAGCTTAAGAGGTGCTGGTAGTCTTCGTCTTTGTTTAACTAGTCAGACTAGCTGTTTCTCCCTGTTTCCAAGCTAAGATAACTGGCTGCTGGCTGTAGTTTCATACTTGTGTTCTCATCAAGGAAAGGAATAAGAGTATTTCTCAAACTGTCAGCTATTCCCTTAAACTTTAAGTAATCACTCATGCCATCCATTCAGAGAATAGAAAGAAAAACATTAGTCATTAGAAAAAGATGTGCCCGTGTTTGTCCAGTTTTCTGCACTTAACTGTGGCCTTCAGTCAGAGTTTCAGGATAAGATGGCTCATGATGTAATGTGCAGCTTGTCGACATGTTGTGTTTGTGTACGGATACAAAACAAAGACGCCCTCCTTCGCTTCTTCTCTCAGGCAAGGTCGAGCACAAGGCTTCATTCTTCCTGTAAAGGCTGGTGAGGAACAGAGAGCAGAGGGATGGAGAATGGAGAGAGGGAGGGATGGTAGAAAACAGGCTGTTCCAGGCGGCTGCAGCCTCCCTCCTCCTCTCTCTGACATTACTCATGAGGCTGACAGCTCATTGGCTCACATATGGAGGCTCTCCTCTGCTCTTATAGCTTTTTAGGAAGTTTGAGGATTTACAGGTTGTAAAAAATCTTCACATAGATTCATATAAAATCCTGCACTTTTTGTTCCTATTGAATAAAAAATATATATTTTTGACATACAGTACTGATCAAAAACGTGGACACACTTTCTCATTCAATGTTTTTTCTCTATTTCTAGTATTTTCTACATTGTAGCTTGAAGATATTACTTTGAAATAACGCATATGTAGTAAACAAAATTGGTTTCTATATATTTTTAGTTATTTATTTAAAATATACATGCAGAAAAACACTAGTTGTTAAGTTTAGTAACACTTAGCATAGGTGAAAACTCAAAAACAGAACTAGACTTGGCTGCAAGGTGGCAGGGAGCTATTCCACAAAAGCAAACTGAACTATCTGGCAGAATCTGAGACGTTGAGCCGGTCTTAAATACTGCAGGGATTGAATGGTTGATGAGGAACAGGTGGTGAGGTGATCTGGCACGTGAGTGGGGAAACCCGAGGTCACGCCCAGCGATACACAAAACACAGAGAGACAGGCGAGAAACACAAGAGAAGGGAAAACAATGGGAAGGCAGACAGCCTCTTCTTAACAATGGTGGCACAACACTTTGTATAAAATCCACATATCAGGACCAACAATGACCAATGTTCGACCGATGTAGGTCCAGAGTGTGGGATTCAGTGACATCTACTAGTGTAGTTGCTGAAATGCAACCCCTTGTTTCACCTTCTCCTTCCTACCGTGACGGAGATGCGACAGTAGAGAAGAAACATAAGGCCCTGGGCTACTATAGAAACATGGCGGTTTAACAACCTTATTTTGTAAATAGAGCCCCCTAAATCTGACACACTGGACCTCTAAAGGAACTTTTACAAGGTTCTTACCACTCTTAATGAAGCTATCACCTGCAGCTGGCTAACCTAGCTTAGCATAAAGACTGGAAACAAGGGGTAACAAAGGTAACAAAATACCCCTACAAGTGATATCCCTGTTGTTTAAACCATACAGAACACACACAGTCTGTCAGTCTTATAGTCTTTATGCTAAGCTAAGTTAGCAGACTGCTTCATACTAAGCGTAGAGACATAAGAGTGGTGTTGATCTTTTCCTGCAAGAAATTGAATAAACATGTTTCCCAAAATGTCAAACTTTTCCTGATGTGTTGACCTATGTTTTTTCTTAGACTTCATTACATTTATCTGACACATATGTAAGCTTATAGAAGAAAATGCACTGTTTGGTCATGTTTCAGATTAAGTAAAATTATCCAATATTGCACAAAAAACGAAAACAGTAGTGAACAGTCCAAACAATAAATACAAATTTCTCCCATTACTTATCTGATTTATCTTGTGGTCCTTTGCAGGGGGCCCGTCAGAGGTTGGGGACCGATGGACTAAACTAAAGAACTGTATATAGTGTAAACAGCCCCACCTCAACTACAACAGTAAAATGTTATTTACACATTGATGCATCAGTATTAACAATACAATAATGTGTTATATAATAATATGGTGATAATGCTTCTGTACTTCTGTAGTTTCCCTTGTAAAGACTTGACATGTCCACTAGAGGGCAGCACAGCACAGGCAGTGCGAGCTGGGACGTCTTTTGACACACTTAATTACACACAATCTTTATTTGGGATCATATCTTTTTTTATATATATAAATGCATGAATGTAGATTAAAGTGACAAAAGTATTAAACAAAGTCCCTGGGACTGACATCACCCATGGTGTGAATTATTCTACACTTTTACTAATTTTTTTTTTTCAAAATAAAGTCATATAGATCACATTTTTATTCAGTTATAATCTTTCACATTTTCTCCACCTGTAGTGGTTATCATGTCTGCTTTACACGCAGAAGGTCCTGGGTTCAATCCCCGGTGAAACCATTGATTTATAGTTATTCAGTAAATAAATTAACTCTCACACAGTTTGAAGAGGGGAGGAAAAGACTCTCAGTCAATGAGCACTTGGCCGGAGAACCGAAGTCCAGCATGTCAGTATTGACTGTGGATGACTGGGTGTGTCCAGGAGATGCCAAGGTGCTTTTGAAGAAGGCACTGAACCCCTAACTGCCTAACAATGTCATTCTTCACAACAATTTCATGTTCTTGGGTCTATATGTGTAATATTACTGTTAAATATATTATTAAAAATAATTATCCCCCCCCCAAGGGAATTAATAAATTAATTCTTATTCTTGTTCTTTTCATGAGCAGAGCCCTATATTCATCTTTGTGACACAAAGTCATTCATGTTTCCAAGAGCATGAATCCTAAAGACTTTGGTGATCCTCCTCCTCTGTAAATGGAGGTTAAAAAATATGACATTACATTATCATCAAACTCACATGATAGCCTAAAATTGTGCGATTTGGTTCAAGAGAAGTTCAGAGTTTTACTGTTTTCCTCACTTTCACAGATTCAGAAACTTATAATCAGAATCAGACATGATTCTTAAATAAAGACCTTTTTTTAATGTGTTTGGTGTAGTCTGATGTTATATCAGAAGTGTTTTGGGGTTTAATTAATATAATTCTAATGGCTTTGGTGATCCTCACACTTTTCCTCTAGTGCCACCATATGTTTTTTGTTGAAATATCTCAGCTGTTGGAGGACTTGCTGTGAAATTTGGTACAGACATTCATGCTTTCCCAGAGCGAGAACCCCAATGATTCTGCTGTATTTGGTTTTTAGCAATAATTATCAAATGTTAACACAGTAAAATTGTTGTTGTGCAGATGTGATGATGTTAGCGTTCAGTTCAAAGCACTGCTGTGCCCGAGTAGAGCCACCCAGAGCAGCCAGCATGGCATGGCCAGTATACTCAGTCACCTCTGACTGAGTATACTGGCCACAGCCATGCTTGCTTGTCGGATGGTTCAGTAAGTTCAGAAACCTCTTCAAAGCAAACCTTCTGATGTCGGATTGGTGAGGGGATTGGTGGTATCCTGGTGTCCGACCATCTCTGTAACTTTCCGAAACTGATGATCTGAAAAGTTGCACAACAATTTGGAGTGGAGTAAAAAGCCAGCCGTCACAGGGAGGGATAATGGCGCGGTACATATTTTCAGACAGTCTTTCCTGGAAGACATTCATAGTGTTGCACTTGGGTATACAGGTGAAAAATGAAAGAAATGCTTGTATAAAGAGTGAAAAAAGAGAGCTACAGAGAAAATTTGGCTTGTTTCTCGCCTTCGCATGCCTGGTCAATCCAACATTCAGAAATAGTTGGACACAGCGGCGTCGGAGAGGTGTTTGGGGAGGGGATTTCTGAAGCCATTTGACCATCAGACACCTTAGTCTGGACAGTTTGCCAGTGTAGATACAGACAGGAATCATAGAAGAAAGAGGGATGGCATAAAACAAATGTCCCCTGCCTGAAACAAATTGAGAATGTTGCAGATATATGAAATGAGTCTTAACCTCTTCGCCACCAGGCTTCAAACTTTAACCCTAAAACAGTTTACCTTATGGGGGAAAGATATCCTTACTTTGCTAAAATAGTCACTGCCAACATCTAAAACTCATCTCTAACTGGTCCTCAAAAGATAGTAGCATGCAGGGCCAGGGTGGGTAATCGGGAGAATCGGGAGAATTCTTTTGAGCCGGTCGAGGACAAAAATATTGACATTTGACACGTTTTCTCTTAAAGTACGCAGGTTCCGCATGCTGTGCCTGACACCACAGCCTCTGCATGTGTTGCACCATGTGAAGGCGTGATAGAGTCGGTTGGGTCCATATAGCCCATCTTTTCCAAAAAGTTTTCTCAGATAGTTCTCTCAGCCTACCGATAGCCGGCCCTGCCAATAGCGAGAAGCGTCAGGGAGGATGGATAGGAAGAGGCCAGGAGGACCTGAAAAGGCCAGGCTAAAAAAAGGAGAGACATTGGAGGAGGATGCTGCCAAATGTGCCAAGAGGACAGACACTAGTGGCAACTGGTAAGGAGAGATATAGGCCTAGTGATTAGCATCTTAATTACTGGTCTAATATTGGATATTGGATGTTGTAGTAATAGTGTTGTTAACCTATTCGCAAGCAAAATATCAAATGAATTAAAATATTAGCCTTCTGTATCACCCAATATATAGTGATTCATAGACTTTGCAAATTATGCAAATACTGATAACAAAACTCAAGTTTGATCTGTTTAGGCTGTGCAGTAAAATGACCTCTTAATGATTTTTTTTTGTAGCCTCTGAGCAGCAGATGAGCCAGTCCCCCACTGAAACAAATGATGAGCCTAAAATTAGCCATGAGGAGGCCATGACTACAGGGAAACAATATGAATTACAGTTATTTAATGTAAGAAAGAGCAGATATGACAGCAGTACATGATAAACCTATATGCCTTATTTGCTCAGAAGTGGGTGTAGTGCACAACAGTAAGAGCTGAACTGTTGCTTCATTTATCCAATTTCCACCACCATGGAAAAAGTGGGCCGGTCTTGGGCCTGAAACTCCTGGGCTGAAAAGTGCCGGCCCCACTCCGGCCCTGGTAACACACACACACACACACACACACACACACACACACACACACACACACACACACACACACACACACAGAGTGAAAGCTCCTGGATTAGATATATTGGAGGAACCGTTCACATCACACACTGATGAAGTCTTAGTCAACTGTCTGTCACACGAGAGAAAGTCCCGGAGGCCCGCGCTCGTCTCCTCTCCCGGAAATATGTGTGTTAGTGTGTGTGTGTTTGTGCGTGTGTGTGTGTTAGTGTGTGTGTGTCTTCCTGTTGTTTTAGATTCCTCTTCACTCCCCCACTGCTGCCAATCCATGACCTCTGACCCCCGCTGAACCCAGCTGTCAGCTGTCATGGCCTGTGTGGGACAACTCTCTCTCTCAATATCAACTTTTTTTTCTGTTTCGTTCCCCTTCTCTGCTCCACTTCTGTTACACTGCAGATATTTCTGTAGTTAGGAGCACTTTTATTACTTCAGGCTGTGGTGAAAAGTAATTGAGTACATTTACTCAAGTTATTAGTTTGGAGATTAATCAATTATTTGCAGATTTACATTAAAGACACATGATGAGATTATAAAATGCAACACATTGTTAGCGATCATGCAGGTCCTTTATTATATTTCAGATGTCTATCAGTTGTTTTCAGTCCCACCAAAAAGTGATTTACGGACAAACCTTTCGCATTGGTTTCATTTCAATGACTGTTTGAGGCCACAAAGGTAAAGTTATCCAAAATTTCACAAAAATATATATATTATTATATTTGGAGAACTGCACAGCTGCCAAAATCCAGATGAGAGAAGTCAAGTCAGATTTTATTTATTTTGCCCAAAATCACAAATCAAAATTCCCCTCATGAAGCTTTATGAACTGTACAGCATGCAACACCCTCTGTTGTTAGACCCTCGGTTTGGGTGAGGAAAAATTCCCCCAAAAAACCCAAAAAACAGGGAAAAACATCCATCTATTTTGGAGCCGATCCCAGCTGACTTTGGGCGAGAGGCGGGGTACACCCTGTTCATCACAGGGCTGACACACAGACACAAACAACCCAGAGAAAAACAACACTATGAAAATGACTTCACCAATGAGATCAATTATTTTTCACTCTTGCTTTTGATACATTTTCAAATTAAGTTTGATCTCCAGCCCTGTGGTTTCATAGTGTAGTGGTTATCATGTCTGCTTTACACGCAGAAGGTCCTAGATTCAATCCCCAGTGAAATCACTTGCTTATAGTTATTCAGAAAATAAATGAGCACGGAGTCTTAACTCACACACTTTGAAGAGGTGAGGACTAGACTCTCACCGCATAAACACAAATCAAAAAGCATGTATTCACAAGTGTAAGGGCAATGAATCCTGGTCACTTTTGAAGGAATGATAGCTCACTCTTTTGGCACTTGGATTTAGAACTACAGGGGTGCTGGTTTAAGTCCAGCATGCACCGGTCGTTCTTCACAACAACTGCATTTCCTTTTGTCTGTGTATGTAAAATAACAATGTAGTGAAAAAGTTAAGTAACACAAAAAATGTCGATTCAACATTCACGTTCTTGCTTGACTTCTATTTACAGTATATTGTCCATTTAATGTAGTTAACACATATCAAAGCACTGATTAAACAGCGGGACTTTTGCACAGGTCACAATAAAATGCCTAATTGTTAATCACAGTCTTGTATTCTTCCACTGTACCTGCATTTAGGTACCAGTAGGAACTTGTAAATCATGGGCTGTGTTACCAGCATTTCACCATGCCAAAATCAACAAATCACTTATTCATTATTCTACACATATGATCATTTCCGTGTGCAGAACCAAAACAGCATGAGGACAAACGAGGACACGCCACCAGAGGAAACACATTTTTAGGGGTTACAAGCAGCCAAAAATCTCAGCACCTGGAATTGAGTCACTGCTGACCAACAACCCCACATGTTGAATCATCTTATCGCCATGGAGACAGATATCAGCCCTTTGAGGCTCAAACTGCAGTGACCAGAGGAGCTGCTCTCTGCTGTCCGACACAACACATCCGGGCAGTAATGGACGCATAATTTAATAGCAAAAATTATGTTTTTGTGACCAGAACTAAGTACCACATTCGGCTGAGGACAGTTGAACCTGTTGACAGTCTCACACAGTGTTGTTCACCTGAGATTCACCAATGTAACAGAGTCATTTGTTTTCTCTCACTGGGGTGGATGTACACCATAGAACATCATTATAGATCAGAGAACAAAGAGTTTCACAGCAGGTTGCAGACGAGGAGTAAAAAATAAATACAAATAAATGATGAAAAATAAACCAAAATACATGAAAAATGTTGCTCAATAATGAGAGACACTGCAAAGGATCTACATCTGAACAGAAATAAAGGTAAATATAAGGTCATGTATCCTTAATTATTACGTTAAAAGCATAATGACTTACACAAAATAAACTGTAGGCTATGGCAGAAGAAGTATTCAGATCAGTTACTTACGTAAAAGTACCAGAGTGTAGTCTTATGAGTAAAAGATCATTAAAATTCATTAAAAAGAGTACAAAAATATAGGTATAAAAATATACTTAAAGTCGGCCTACCAAAACTCATTATTTAGAATTTCCTATTTCAGAATCATTACATCATATTATTGATTTTCATATTATTCATACAAGTTTATTCAAAAGTCTCATCATATCTAAACCCCTACAATTTATTTGTTAATTATATTCTGGATTATAACATGAATCAAAGTAAAATGTAACTAAAGTTATCAAATAAATCCAGTGAAAAGTATATTTGCCTCTGAAATGTCGGCTACTGTAGTAGAAGAAAATGAAAATACTAAACTAACAAGTTTTTTTCAAATTGTCTCAAGCTTGCACTTGTACTGAGTAAATGTAGTTAGTTACTTTCCACCACTATAGGTTGTAATCACATCAGAAAATATGTCAGTCTAATATACTGTGTGATGTCAATGTGTTATTATGTTTTAAATTAATTAAAATACAATATTACTACATTTTGACTTCTGAGTAAAATGAGTTTATGTATAAAAAACATTGGAATCTTCATTAAAATATCATTTCAGTTACAGACTTTAAAGACCTTTAGGCAAATTAACCTTTTGAACAGGTAGTAAGTAGATGAAGTCATTTTTCTGAACGCCTGCACGCTGAACATTGTGGGATGAAGTCTTGTTGTAGCAGCAGCTCTTCTCCACACAGGGGAGGTAACAGCTTCTCTTTAAGGAAGAAACCAAACACACAAACAGGGATTGTCTCTTCTTCTTATTTACATTTTTCAGCCTAAAACATAAAATCTCTGTCATGCATTTTGTCATGCTTTTGCCTTTTTTTTGGTGTCTTGTTTATATATTCGCAGAAAAACATAGGAGGATAAAGTGACTTCAGGATAAGTCGGGAGCAGCTGACTCGCCGAGATGTTTTGAAATCTTACACTAAATATCCTCTCTACTCTCATCAAAACTCATTACCTCTCCTCATATACATAATCCTCATTAATCCTACTTGTACTCACGAACAACGTGTGAAAAAAAAAGGAAGAAAAAAACACTCTTTGAAATGAGAGTCCGCTTCATTCCAGCTTTGGCGCCTCCAGACAAAAATATCTCAGGATACCATTAAAAAATGTCAAATTCAATTATGCCTTTCTCTCTTTTGGTCTTATTAGACATCACACACACACACACACACACACACACACACACACACACACACACACACACACACATACACTCACACCCACATACACCCACACACACTTATGTAAAAAGAATGAAAGGAAGAGGAAGTCCTGAGGGCTTTAAAAGCATGATTGGGAGCGAGCTCTTGTGCTGGTGAGAAAGGAGAAGGTGAATAACAGGCCTTGGTAGCGGGTCCACCAGCACAAAGTGGAGTGGAGAGCTCCATTCTCCCTGCCAGAGAGGGAGACCCCTCACGGGGGGTGGGTGAGGGCCCAGAGGGCCCTCGGCAGCCCGGGACCCTTGCTTAATGAGAAATTCCTGGGGATTTAGAGGGGCGCAGAGGTCTTCATTTTCTCACTGTGCCCACGGGCCCCCGGTAGCGGGGTGGTGAGGGTTCTCTTTCAGCCCTGAAATGTCCCCAGAGGAAGGGAGAGTCCTCCCCCATTCAACCAGAGCAGGGGCCCGCCTGCCTGCTGGATTATGTATATGAGATGTGGGTTGCAGGATCACAACCTGCCACCTTCTGCACACTGCAAAAAATGTCAAGTCATTTAAAGCTGCACCTGCCCACACAAAGTGGGGGCTTCAGCAGGGAGGAGCGTCCCATCCCCACTAATTAAGATGCTGTATATTCACATTGATGAGTGCCAGGCGGGAACATCAGTGAGAAAATGTTCCAGCACAGGAAGTACAGAGGAAAACACACAAGGCATGTGCCAACACTCAGGAGAAAATAAGCGTAACATGTAAACAACATAGAATTATCACTTTTTCAAGAAATGTGCTTATCACATATCTAAGAAAAGAAAAGGAAAGATACAAAATCAAAATATAGAAGCACTTCATTCATTTTAAAGCTTAATACACAACATGCATGACACATTTTAAGAACAACAAAAAGGATAATTGTAAACTTTTCTCACAACGGCTTCTTCTTTTTCTCCACTTTTACATACTGCTGGGATGTCAGTCCACAGTGTGTGGCTCCATTTATGAGCTGACATATTAAAGTGATAATAGTATTAACCTTAGAAAATGTAACTTTATCACCATCTAAGGAACCTCAGACTGTGCTCGATGGAGACGCTTTTTCATTTCTTAAAAATGACATTTTGAAACGATTTTACCAGCATAGCAGTTACAGTATGGTGAAGGTTAGAAAAGCATTGTGGTCATGGTTAAAAAAAAACATACTACACGCCCAGTCCAAATACTGTGCTGCAGCATCATCAAATAAAGTAGACACAAAACTAGACCCACTGACATTAGATCACCGTCTTGTTGTATTTCTGGTTTGAAGCAGACGTCACACAGGTTAATCAACGTGCTGAGGCAGAGAATTCACTGTTCATAATTAAATCAAGAATTTTAATGAAAAGACAAGTTAAGTAAGTTACCATCTTACAAATAGTTAGTTATTAGTAATTTTGCTTGTAAGATATTCACTTAACTCAAATCATAATTGTAAAAATCTGGGGTACCTGATGCAACTTTATGCAATGTAATTTAAAGGTACAGTGTGTAGAATTTAGTTGCATTTAGTGGTCCAATCACTGCATTGTAATCTCCTCACATCGCCCTCACCTTCCTAATGTAAAGGTGAAACAACACTTTAAGGACCCTGTTTAGAGTCAGTATTTAGTTTGTCTGTTCTGGACTACTGTATAAATAAGGTGTTTCAACATGGCGGCCTCCATGAAAGGGGACCCTCTCCCACTGTAGATATAAAAGGATATTTTTTAAGTAACAGACATAAAAAGATTCTTATTTTCAGGTGATTATACATGCATCAAAACATAGTTATGAATATTATATTCCATGTTTGCCTTATTCTGAAAATAGAGGCCCCAAATCTTACACACTGTACCTTTAAACCTAAAAAAGTCAACAAAAATGTGAAGATGATGAGGAGTGGGATCCCCCTCACCCTCACAAACATGGAGATGCTCAGACAACCATGTCATGCCATTACCTTCAGGCTATGCAATATATTTGTCTGTTAAGATGATCATTGTGTCAGATTAAGCGATTATTGGCATGATTTGACTGAGAGACATAACAAACTACATGTTGATTCCCGACCAATCATGCCGTTATTCACAACCTGCATCATAGATAGCAGTATGTTTGATACTGGCTGTCTTGTGTTCGGAGAAGCCTAAAAAGGTAGGTAAAGTTCCACCTGGCAGCACCAACAGCATCATCCCTCTTTTGCTTTTCCATTGTTGCAGTTGTGGTACACAGTGTGGAATTTGTTGCCCAAGGTAAACAAATTCTGTTGGGATGTCGTGAGGTATCCTGGATATCGGTTGTTAAGAAACAGACAAATTAAATCATAATTTGCTCTAACCAGAAAAAAATGATGGATGATTTGGAAAACAGGCCTGAGGCAGTAAATCTCTTCACCACACTGACAAACCTTTAGATCAGTGAAATTTATGATTTAAAAATGATCAAATGGACTTTTCAGTCCACTCTCCTCTGGCTGTAGGGGATAGGAGCCAGATCTTACCCCTGCGGGAGTTAATTCTCCAAGTGTCTAATTATAAGAATGAGCGAGGCATTGAGGGGCTGCTGGGATTCAGCTACCCCTGTCAGAGCCTCCCAGCACCAGGCCTTTGGACCTGCTCTGGCCCCTGGCTGAGACACTCTTACAGTTGGCCCCTCGGCTGAGCTTCAGAGCTGGATGGCGTTGGACATTGTGTTGAGAGAACTCTTGCTGAGGATCGACTCGACTGCCGACACAAACAAACCCCAGTTGGCTGTTTGACGGCTTCACAGGTAGAGAGATGGCGTCCTCTCTCCGGGACTCAACTCCTCAGGAAGCCAGCATTCATGACAGAGCATCAGGCAAGCGGTGCAGCTCAGAAGAAAGCGTCACCATCTGTGTCTGCATTTTAGATTCAATATTATAAGCAGGCCTAAGTAAGAATTCAATAAGAAAATCTACAAATGCTTACACCTAAAATTGCTTGAAAACAGGGTTCAAAGATTGATTAACCACAATGACGGTCTTATTTTTGTAAGTTTGGCCATCTATTCTTTCAGTATTTAAGAGTAACTGCACCTAAAAACATGCTTTGGAATACAATCATTTGTTCTAATTCAGCCTGGTTAGGTCACGTAGTTTTCATAGATGCCATGAAGACCTGAGAAAAAGGTTTGTTTCTCTTCTGTGGCAGTAAATTCAAAGCATGGAAACTTTGATAACTGTGCTATATTCAGAGCTTATTGAGGGCAGACGAACAGTAACATTAACGTTAACCACTCCAAACAGCGGGGCTAAGATTATGTGGTGCCACAGTAACTCTTTCAGAGGGGCATGAATGTTCTAGTGACTGTCAAAGCCCCACCAGACTCCCTGTCTGTCTGGTTAGCTCTGACAACCAAGACTTTCCACAAACCAATACCAGTAAGGCAGTTGTTGGTGTACTTACTCTTTCATGACACCGTCTCTTATGGAGACGTTATGGAAAAGGTGTCTGTCTGCCTGAGCAGTCAGACAATCAGACTGTAAAGTTGTTAACCAAACTGTTATTACATTTTAAACATCGATCTCCGTTTCCAGACCAACTTCTTGGCTCATCGTTGACCCACTGGACTTGTGCATAGTTGTGTGAAAACAGTTTCTGTGATTGTCTGATTACTTTTCAAATTTTGGTTCTGCAGTTAAGTCAAACTGTCCACTGTTTCTCTAAAAAGGCAAAGAGAAGAATGCTGGAGAAGAATATACACCATCCACGTAGATTTTTCACAACCTGACAACCTAAAGAAACGTCGCCCTGACTGATCTGAACATCAATAGATGATTTTTAATGATTAATAGTATACCATAAACACTTTAATAAGTATTAAAGTAGCTTGATGTCTTTGAGACAAACACACTTTCAGCTGCACTGTGCTGGTCAGTGCCACTTTAGAGCCAAACAACCCTCCTTTTTAAACCCAAAGCACAGCCGGAGGCTTTGGCAGAAAAAAATGATCTCCAGTTGGGCTCTCAGCATGAGCAGCGGGCTCTCTGTGGACACGGCCGCAGAAAAGCTTGGGATCATTATGCATCTATTCTGGTGAAAGAAAACTAGGCTTTCACTTAACTATTAAGTACAGAAATGGCTGCACATCACTTTCATCTTAACGCTGTTTGGATTGAACTACAAGCTTTTTGTGTTTTAGAAAATGTAGCTTCACTTTGCAACAGAATTATAAAATGTGTTTCTAACAGCAATGTTTATATTTTCCTTTTTTCTACGGAGTAAAAACATTATAAAAACTAATAATATAGTGAAAAAATAGCAGTTTTAAAAGACTAAAAATACGAAAAATCAGTGTAACGTGACAAGAATTTGGTCTCATTAAAATTTGTGCATCACTGTCAAACCCTTGATGTCTGCATGTGAAGCTGAACATCAATCACCAGGTTTTTATTTCTGTTCTGTGGACACAGTGACCATCAAATACAGGCTTTAAATCTTTCTGAACACACCACTTGGAGATCCTCGAGGACCAAATCCAGAACAAACAAAAAGAAAAAAAGCTGGAGAAGTACTGCTTTCTCCCTCCGGCTAAAAATTAAACATCCGAGAGCTGCTTTTTCACTATTTAGCACATGTGTAAAGAAGTCGTCTTTGCAGGAGAAATGTCCAGCTAATTGGTTTGTTAAGTTGAGAGAGGGTGTGAGGGGAGAGACAGGGAAAGAAATTTCCCCTTTCTTTCATTCCAGACAGGTTAAATGTGCAGTTAGGCCGGGACAATGCAGCCGTCTTTTCACATGCAAAGATGAGGTATATGGAGCGAGCCGGGTTTTGTGGCCGGTGTTCAGACTTCAATTGAGAGGCACCAAAGCGTGACGGTATCCCCTCCCATGCCTTGCACTTATCCCTCCCCTCCTTGCTTCCTTCCTTCATTCTCCTCCACCATCCCTCTCTCCCCGCATCCACGTTTCCCTCCATCCTTCTGCCTCTCCTTTCATTTTAGCCCAGTATCCCCAAAAATTACATTAACATCGGATGATAAAGGTGGGACAGTTGGGATTGGTCATGTAGGAAATTGAAGTTTGTGTCCCGTAACAGTTCTTAAGTATATTCACCTTACCTGAACCTTTACCGTACCATAGCGGCCATGTACAGACATTGTAGAAAGCAAATTTTAGTTTCTTGAAAACCTGCAAAAGAAATTAAATTAACTGTACACAATACCCAAGAGGAGGAAGATTTTTATTCAAACATCCCACTCAAGTAGATCAGAGATAAAAAAAAAAAACAACCTTTCTGGCATGGATGTAAATCTACTTTTTTCAAGCTCTAATAGATTTTGAGTTCATATTAGTGGCTGTTTCACTCATAATAACTAGAGCTGTACATCCCATCTGAAACCTGCCAAACAGAGATAGGACAGTGGTAAGACAGGAATGGATTGTGGAAAGAATGAAAGGAGGGAAGGGGAGAGAAAGTTTGAGGGTTGTAGTGAGGAGGGGGGATATTGGGTTGGTGTCATACAAAGAGTGAAGCCGTGAAATGGTGCTTATAAAAGCTCGGCGCTGGTCGATTCATTGAGTTGTCAATCTGCCCGGCAGGTCCCCTGTATGATGAGACCTGTCAGAGAGCCACAGAGACCTGGAGGGGTGGGGATGACCTAATGTTAAATCACCTCCCTCCCTTTTCTCCTCCGAGGGGTTTGAGTGACACCCCCACTGGCCCACAATACGACCCCCCGTGGCGCCGTGGCAGCAGACGGGACGGACCAATCAGGATTCTGGATGTGGGCTCACTGGTCAGTGGGAAAAACCAAACACTGGGAAACACTCAATGAATATCAACATCTCATGGAAGAGGCCCTTTCTGAAGTATCAATCATACTGGTGTTAAGATTTTCAGCTAATATCATTTGTCTGTACACAAGAGGCCTGTTGAGTTCTCAAAGTAACACGACAGAGCTTCAAAGAGGCCAAATCATTTAGTCAAAGACCGAAAAATGAACATGTCATCGGGAATATCTGGGTGATAATTTTCGCTCAAGTTGATGCTTTAATCATGCTTTGAGGCAGTCTGGACCACTATGGACAAGTTACACAAACCTTTAGTGTTTGTATCCTGTCATGCCTCAGATTTATGAAGCTTAATTATTTGTTTTACATGCAATCTCAAGTTTGTATTATTTAATTTGATTCAGTGTTTTTTGTGTCTTTTGTCCTTGCCCATGTTGGACTGAGTCTTTTGTTTAGTTCTATTTTCATTCGAAGGACAGAATAAAACCAAGATTATCAAAGATCAATTGCAGACATAAAATCATATTAGCCAACCTATGACAGACATAAACATTCATGGGGGTGACATGGCCTCTAACATGACTATACTTAGCCGCACAGTTTGCAAAAATAATTGCCATTTATCTTTTTTTAGTCAATGTAGTTTTAAAATTTATAATAAAAACAGATATTTGCAAAATCATCCAGCAACGTCATGCAAATGTAAATTGAATATGTGACAGTGTACATTCTTGGTGGATTGCTTCGTGATGTGGATGGCAAAATTCTAGTGTTTTTCATGGGATCATGGAAATTGATTTTCTTATAGTATTATATAAATTATTGTGTGCACTGTTTCAATGTCTGATAAACCTTCAAACTCATGGACGTATTACTCAAACAGACCTACTTGGATTGTATTTCATGGAGAGGCATCCAGGCAGTGTCTTGATCAAATGCTAAACCACCATAGACTGCTGCTTTCAACATGCAGAGGTTTGACTTCTACTCCCAACTTCTGCTCAGCTTTGTTCCTACATTTGAACCCGGACACCCAATGAGAAGATGTATCCTGATTAACCTGCTAGGATGCCCAGAGGCAACTATGACCGTACAACAGATAGCAGTAGTCCTTTATCCTGTAAAATACGTTTGAGGGATCTTAAGGGATGCCTTCATGTTCAGTCCCTGTTCATCTCAACAGACCAAGATATTTAAAATTCTTCATTCGGAGCAGTAACTCCCAACAGGAAGCCAAAGTACTGTGGCCCCAGACTTCTTCACACTCTGCTGCAACCAAGCCACCACAGTGTGCACTGAAGGTAACGGTCCAATGAAGCAAAAAGAGCTACATCATCAGCAAAAAGGCAGAGTTCACCAAACCTCCACTCCTCTGAATTTGTCGATGAAAGTCACAAACAGAATCAACATTGCAGTGTGAACATAAACAAACCAAATACGAAATGCTGCAAAGTTAATGTTTTGAGAAAGAAAATTAGCTGATTGCATCTTCAGAAAATATTTTGTTTGCAGCTTCATTTGCCTAATTTGCAGTTTTTCAGACAGCGAGGGGGCAGGTGGCGACAGAAACAGCTTCACCCACTGGCCTTTAGTTCTCTGTCACCTCCTTCCACCTATCACACCAACTCTTTGTCTGTCTCTGTCTCCCAGAGTTCAGCTCTGGACCAGACGCATTGTCCTCTTTGATGACTTGACGTCTCTGTCTGTCACCGAGACGCAGACACAAAGACACGCACACACATACCAACACACCCCAGTCACAGTCTGGCATCCTGACAGATTCGCTTTGAAAGGTTACATGTCAATCTGATTTGACAACCATGATAAAGACTTTTAGCTTCACACCCCATTCAATTCAACGCCAGATGAATGTTGTGAATCGGCATCACCATCTTGGGGACGGTGGCAAGGAAAAACTTGATTGTGTTGGGTTTTTAGATTTAGTTAGATGATCTTCCACCTCTATGAAACACAGAATCTGATATGAATGCACCTTCTGTTATACATTATCCGTGAAATATTAGCCACATTAGACATGATCAGATAGTGAAGTGAAGTCCCCAGCGTAATGTACATAGGTTGTCTTTTTGGTGACTTCTTAGTTAAGGAAAAGACTGACAAGCCTAAAGAGAAGTTTTTATAGCTTCCTAGGACAGCCTAGTGGAAGTCTATGAAAGGAGTTGGATGTCCTGCTTACATTAAAAACTCTATATTTTACTTAATGTTACTTGAATGTTTAGGTTTCATGATGCATAGAGTTTGACACCAGAAGTCTCTGAGTTGAAGACATAGGAGCATGACTTTGCACATAGACGTAATAAATTTGTTTTTCAGAATATTAAATTGAACTTTTTTGTATAAAAACCACACGAGACTATTAGAATTATTATCAAAGGGTATTTTCATATGTCTTTAAACATGTCTGGATGGGATCTTTAACAATTATATGACAAAGAACTTCAGTCAGCCACAAAAGAGGCTTCCTTTGTAAAACACAACTCAAGTCTTTTATAATTATCCAACTAGTGAAAAGTGTAGCCTTTAAATCATCAAATAAAATGTATTAAAACATAAATTAGACCCTTTTTTTTTTTTTGCATTTTCTCCTCGACTTGTTAAACTGTTGACAATGGAGACAATGGTTGATAGAAAGGGACCACGGGGTGAGCTGCAATAAATGAATGAATTTGAACTGTGAACGCTGCCTTGAAATCTTAATTCATAAAGGGAGAAGATTTCTAAAGTGTTTCAAATGCACAATAATCGTATATATATAGAGATATGGTATTTTTATAACAAACAAGACTATGCCCATTTTGTTCCTGTTTTACAGGGACATAAATCTTCTGTATGTCCCTGAACCGTCTGTCTGGTGTCTGCTTGTGTCTGGTTTCATGTAAATACTATAATTTGTTTAAAATGTAAAATTCTGTCTTTACATTTGAGAGTCAAAGTTGAGGAGAGCTGCTTAAAGGAGAAACAGACAGATGATTTGCATAGGGCAGGGTAGTTTATACTGTACAGAATTATGACAGAAACAAACATGATTTCCAGTGACAGTTTTCAGTGTCTACAGTCAGCCTTTATTATATTTTCTTGGTGATTTGGGTGAACCTGTCCTCTAATATAACATAAAGCATAGTTCCCTACTTCTTCTGTCAGCTCGAAACATTTGAATTTTAACATTTAAACTCAAAAGGGAGCAGCAACAACCCTATTGCCTCACAAAAACATTGATGTTGGGTGCAAAATGTCGATTATGTTCTTGCTTTCTTAAATTCCTGTGACAACAGCAATATGAGGCTTGAGATTATGGTTAGAGCTTGGCAACAAAAACAGGTGGTTAAGGATGCTGTAATCATCTTTTCATAAGGGATGACTTGTAGAGACAAACCCACAAAGAATGCCTTCATCACAAGCATCTTTCAGCACCTTGTTTTTGTTTTCTGTTCTGAGGTGTTTTCAATATTGACATCCTAACATTATCCACATGTTAACTAGGCAACAACATGTATATTTGATAAGCATTCTACTATAAAAACTTTAAATTTGAAGAAGCTCATCTGGCGTGTTTAATCAGAACACTTAAGGTGTTTCTTTAATCATGATTAATGGCCTACCTCCGAGCGTGTCCTTGTGTAGCAGGCTGAATTATGTTTATGAAGTTAATGATCCATTCCTGATGCATATCACGCTGTAATTTTTACAACCCACTTGTTCCACTTGTTTTTATTTTTTAAATAAGCTCTTCCTTCTTGTGAATTCAAAGAGACGCGACTATTCTTCAGTTTTGGCTCAATCAAGCTGTGGGAGGACATTTCAGGAATACTTGCTAAATAAAAATGGTCTAGTAAAGTTTTTATGGTGAATCAAAAACCTTGTGGCATGTGTTTTTATGAGCAGTAGACCGCTGTGTCACACACATCCCTCTCTCATCCTCACACACACTTATAGTAAATGCCCACACACACAGATCTGCACGCAAAAACAAGTTATTTTTATCCAGCTGTCACAAACAGTGAAAAATAGGCTATAGATGTGAAATCATGTCAACACTGTACATAAGAAAAAAGTTTTTATTTCATTTCTAGTCTTCGTTTCCTTTATTAGTCATGACTAATCCATAGGGAATAATGAAGTATTAAAGTCCCCATGAAGTCAAAATTGATCATTTATTGTCAAATTTATCACATATGTCTGGTGCTATATGTCACCTATACTCCAGTATCTGGCCCAACAAAGACAAAAAAAGTAATTTTTGCTTCATTTCTTCATGATGTTTTAGACTTTGTCATTTCCTGATAAATGATAAAAAGTTGTTGATGACTCCTCCTGCACTTGGGAGTGTATACTTATACTTACAGCCAATGAAACTTACTTGTGATGCTGCTGGAGCAAAGTGTTTCCTGCTTGATACAGTCTATGAGTGATTCTGAGGACCTGAAACGGAAAACCACCTCTGTAGGCTACTGTATTCCCTGCCGGCCTGGCCACCCCTAGTTTCAGAGGTTGTGGGACCAAACATGTAGATGCCACACTAGAACATAGCGCTACCTGCAATGCGGGTAGCTACTTTCTTAGCTAAAGCACACTCACCAGGAGACCCGTAAAAATGCTATTTCATGGCAACTTTATAGTATCATCTGAAGGTGTGTAACTTGTGAATATTCTTCCAGGTATCACAATATTAGAGTAACATAACTTGATTCCTTTATGCATGTGTATGCTGCTCTTTAATCTATTTTCTTAAATGTATTCTTAAATTGTAATCCTGCAAAGTAATCCCTATTTTTCACATGTCACATGCAATTCATTACTCACTAAGCCTGGACAAGTTACTGCTGCCTGTCACACTGTCCATTCTCATGCCACACATGCAGTTTACAATGATAACAGTGGCAGATACTGGAAATTCTTACTTGGAGACAATGGCAACTGTAGAAAACACATTATCGAACATTGTTCTTGTATTGCAGTGTAACTGTAGTAAAAGTAAAAAATCAAAAGATTAGACTGTTATTTCATTCTAACATAACCCTTTTTAGCTCTCATATTTTCATTTTTAAAGTTACAAGATGGCTTTTACAAGGACTAACTGATGCGTCTGGTAATTTTGGTGTTGGGAAATGGGTTTGGGAGTGTAAACGTCTATAAGAGCAGGACATAGCCGCTAACGTTAGCCTAAACTCTCACAGCATCCAAGGTTGGCACGTTGGGAAAATATGACACTGTTGATGTGCTATTAAACTTTTAAAAGCATAACCTGCAACCCTGTAAATTAAAATAGCTAGCTAATGATGTCCTCCTTGGCCTTGGAAGGAAGCAGTAAGCAAGTTAGCCAGACATGCCAAGAAATGTAGCTTGCACAATGTCAGTTGCTCTTACTACAGCACCAACTTCCACTGATTCAGTCTGTGGAAAACTCGACACGCCTGTTACAGTTGCTAAGCTATGACTGGACAATGGGTGTTTGTGGGAAGTTTTTAGCAAATGGTCAATTTAGTTTACTCCTCTACAACAACAAAAACATATATGCCTCCAATACAGACTGGTGACAGATGAAATGCATGGCTTTCAGGGACAAACAGATTCCAGTGATGGGTTGGTGACATGTGGACATCAGTAGCGACAACAACAGCTTGTACCACAACATGTGGAACGACTTTGTTTGTGACTAACTGAAAAAGTTTCTTGTTCCTGGAGTTAAAAATTGAGAGTCTATATTTTACGGCAGTCAGAGGTGGGTGGTTTGTCCCGGCTTGGCTTGGCACGTCTCGGCTCAGTAGGCCCTCTGGGACTGGCCTTGTTTGTTTGGACAGCAGGCAGTAATGTGGCGAGCTGCAGCCCAGGAGACTGACCAGGAATGTGGCTGAAGGTCTCATCTGGCCTCATCAAAAGACGACCGTGAGCCTCTCTGCTGTCTCCTCTCTCTAAAAAACCAAAACCATCAACACTGAGATTACTGCTGGACCTGCGAGACCTCACACCAGCGTACTGTTTTAAATACTCTTACTGCCACAATTAATGGATAAAGAAAGGAGATTCAGTCAAGATCCAAATCCAAATGATTGACCTATTGTTTTTCTACTTAATCCATCTTCAATCAACCTCTGGTTTGTGTCACGATATCCACGTAGTTTGTCAGTTATACCTTCATATGCACACTACTATATCTGTTATAAGTCTTATCCTGGATATATAACAGACCTGGTTTATTCATGTCCCTGGAAGTTTTCTAACATTATCCAGGTTCCTGATCGTCCCATTCATCCCAGAAAATATCTCTGTTTTTCTTTTCTTGTACAGAGGTACAAGTATTTTCACTAACTGATATTCACGTCTGGATGTCCTGAGCACATTTGAATTTTACATTATACAACTTACAATGTAATGGACCTGCATTAAAATTAGTATAGCAATTAAGAAATGTTTGACAGCTGGAAACAAACTGCCTCATAGATGGTTTCTTATAATATTTTATAAAGTCGGTGTGGATCTGTCGTAGCAGGAAGGTCTGGACAGGATTTAGACACACTTCCTTCATCCTCAGCATTAACTAAATACTAAAGTTTTCAACCAAGAGCAGCAGTTTAGAGGTGTGTTTGACCTGTACAATGTCACAGAAATAGATACAAAAACCAGAGCAGCTCTGCTCAAATCTCTCTGCTTGAACCTGCTGACAGCTGTCAGTCCTGGAGCAAACATCTGACTTCATTACTTATACCTATCTATCAAAATACTGTCGCCCTAACCCAAATGTTTGATATTCATCTGAAGTGCTGAAATGCCCCTACATTCCTGCCCGGTTTGAGGCCAACCAGCCCACCATCTGAGCAGCACCTCCCCATGACCCTCAAACAACAACTAGTTCTTCCAGATGACCTCGGCAAGGATGATGAGTATAATGGTATTATGAGTAATAAGAATAATGACAAAAACTACAAAATCAGAAATCAGAAATCAGAACGCTCACAGCCTGTGAGTTTAGAATAAGCTGCTGTAAAAGCTCTGGACTAACAGAGAGGATTCAAACACCAGAGCAAAACATGTTTCGTCATCTTTTCTTTCAAGATATTTAAAAAACTGGAAGTGGGTTTGACGCTTCACAAACACGCCTCGGATGTGGATAGTTTGTCTGGAAGCCACCATTGTTTTGATGAAGACGATGATTGATGATTTTTATTCATCATCAGCTCTGGTCCTCTCTTTTCTGCTTCTCTTCTTCCTGTTGAGCTGATCTTAAAATGACATGACAGTTTTTTTTAATACTTTGACTGGTTAACCACATTATCCTCAGTGTTGATTTCCCACTTTGGTCTTGATGGAAGTAGTAGTACAAAGTACAAATTCATGGTCCAATTCAAGGATAAATCGTAGTAACTTTTGTGATTCTCTGACATGTCCTCTCACCATCACCCGGATAAAAAAATGTATTTGTTCAATGCCCTACCTGCAATAGAGACACTCCTCTCAGCCTTAGCCGTACTTCGCTGTGTCTCAGTTCTCATACTTCCATACTTACACTTACTTTTTTGAGTACAAGTGCGTTCACAATATGCAAAATGCAGTGTACTGTGAGTACCTATCGTGGACTCATAACAGTCAAAAGGTTGAGTTTGGAACATGGTCGAAGGGGAGGGATGACCGGTGCTGTGAAAATGACTGCTGAAGAAGCTGCTGGAGTTGAAGCCATTGCGGTGAATACCGTGATGTGCAAATGTAAGTTGCACATAAGTTTTATATTTTTATTTGGGTGGTCAATTGTTGCTGCTAATGCTCTGCAAAGCTGCAATTCTGCAAAGAAGAAAAAGCGCTAAAATGTTCCAATTGTCATACATAACACTAGCGCACTACGCCAGGAAGTACATAGTGGACACAGTGTACTACATGGAAGTGTAGTGACAGAACTATCGAACACACTAAATTAAGACTGTGAACATGTTAGAACAGCCTGACAGAGCTGCTCGCATGGTTGTTGATCTTTACAAATCGGCTATTTTGATGCTTTGTCTTCAGCCATTTTACTCATGCAACTGTGACTGTGTGTTCTGGATCTGAGTGACCTAAACTCAAAGACATGCAGAAAAACGTGGAAAAACTAAATAAAACAATCAGCTACATGTTCCTCTAACTTGAAGTTCATAATAAGCTAGAACCAAGTACCAGTGAAACAGTGAGTTTTACAGAGAGCCCAGTATTTCGGGGAGTCTAGGCAGCTCTCTGCTTGGCTCCTGACTTCCTGCTCTTCCTCTCCTCTCACCTTTTAATTGGTCAGAGCAGCCGGCGGCCTGTCAGGACGTCTCGGCGCTGTGCGACGCCTGTGCTCCCTCCCTTACAGCTCAGACAAAAAAGCCTCTGTCTGCTTCAGTTTCCATGCTGAGCAACAGCGAGAAGGAACTTACCTGTTCTGTTCATGTCTATTGTGAGTTATGAGTTCATAAATGTCTGCACCGGCCAAAAGTGTCTAATTTTAGCTACAGTATGCAATGAAGTAGACAGTGTGAAAAAAAAAAAAAATAATAACCGTTTCGCACTATTTTCTGGAATTTATTATTTTGCTGGGACTTTCCTCTGTCGGCTCGTAAATTCACCTTTAGCAGTCAGAATCTGACAAATGCTATATGCTTTACATTATCCAGTCATGGTTCCTTCATTTATCATCATTGTCTGCTATACATTTCTAATACAGTCAGTGCACAACAGTGTGCAGCTTTAAGACAATATGAGTCCAGAAATTGGACTTTTAACGGCTGATTCAAGTGCTAGCATCTTAAAGGATGTCACTCAGGATGCAGATTAGTTGAGATGATGCCAAGAGAGTTAAGAAGAAGATTAATTTTAATGATCCCTCAATGGGGACATTCTTTTTTCACTCATGTTTTACACATATAGGCCTGAAATGCAACCACAAACACACAAACACAAAGGGCTAATAGACATGCAAACGTGGAGAGATGTTGGAGTCATGGGCAGCCGCGTAGCTGCGACCTGCGAGCAGTTAGCGTTTTGGCACCTTGCTCAGGTGGTGAACTGTCCAGCTAGACTGTGCTGGACTTGAACAGAACACCCTCTGGTTCCCTACAGACAGAAGATTTTTCATTAGCTACATTTACATTTAGGGAACCTTTTATTCCACTAATAATCAGAATCTTGTTTACACCTAAAACCTGACTTATTCTGAAAGTCATTTTAGAACAGAAACAAGAACTGTACAGATCACAGCAAACTAATAGAAGTTAATGCAGCCTTCCAGCGGAGAAGAGTGGCAGGGTACAAAGGTATTGTAAGTATCTCCACACCCCCATATTTTATTTATTTTCAAACCTGCAGTCTCAATCCTAGACCAGTTTAAACCAGGACGTGTTGACTTAAAATATGATATTGAAAGTTCAAGTTGAAAAAACTCGTAGAAGAATAATCTGATAAAACTGATTCAGTGCAGAAGAACAGCAGAAGGCTAACAGCTGTGTGTTCTTCGAAATCTGGATTCAGTTTAAAGCATTTTTCAAGCTGTTGTTTCTCTCTGATTGCTGACTGTGAAGCGTGCAGACACGTCACATTATCTCATAATTTTGTTTATCGATATCGCTCATGTACTTCGGTGGGAATAGTCAGTCAGATGGATAACACTGGTGCCTCTAACGGCAGCCACTGCATGTTTCTCTGTGTTTATCTCTGCTCTGTTTCTTTGTCTCTGGATCATTAACGTCTTCTGGAGGAGACCCCGGTCGGTCGTCGTCTCCCTGTCTGTCTCTGTGTAGACTGACCCGTAGCTGTGTGGTCAGACGTTGGTGACAGTTTGAGCCTCCCGGTCACCGGGGCTCTTGCCAGACTGTCTCGCCCCCATGGCTCTCGAGACAGACAGGTGCCTGCAGCTCAAAGCTCGCCTCAGAAAAATGAGCCAAAATACACAATTGAACGTTGATCACATTTACAGCCTGTTGGTACTTGTGACAAATATGTGTTCAGTTATTCAGCTATTTATTGAATATCATTGGTATTGCGGCACATTTTTGTCTGTCAAAATTCTCAGTCATCCAGGTTAAATTATATCTAAAAGGATTAAGTCAAAGAGGATTAGATCTGCTTTAGGTTCTTGAAGTTGTTTCCCCTCTTTCATCAGGAAAAACTTTTGTAGTTTGGGGTCTCAGGCTAGAAATTATGTCTTAATTCACAAAGCATCTTATCTCACCTTGAGAAGTCCTCAGTTATGTTACAAGAATGTCTCAAAAAACTTCCCTTGTAAGACCTTTTCAAAGCTGCTGGGCTGCTGCAACTTTTATTGAGGAAAGGATGACCTGTTTTAGATCCAGTTATTGATTGACAATGGACAGATTTTACTTATTTATTAATTCCAGTTGTTAATTATTTAATGTACAGTTAATAAATAAATATGTCACTTATCCTATAAAGCAAGTAGCCCTCTGGCTGGTCAAATACAAGTTCCACTGGTGCGGAGCACTGAACAAACGGCATCTTGTTTCTGAATATCAATTTTAGTGAAATTATTTCTGAATTTACAAATGTGCAATTTGTCTTACAACTTAAACTTGCGATTACGTTGGAACAAACCCAACCTCATGGCTGACCTCTGGGTGAAAGCGAGGGTCACTTTCTCCGCCGTCCTCCTCCTCCTCCTCCTCTTCCACTGATCAGAGCAGCTGGTCCTCCTCTTGTCTTGGAGCTTTGTTGTTGAAAGCCAAACAAAGCCAAACAAACAGAAGGAAACTGTCATCATTGGTACAAACACAGCAATCACAGACATACCAAAAAGATTAGAGTCACAAACATCTGTCTGATGTTATCAGGATTTCTACACGATATTGATTCATTTAAAGCTGCATTCTTTTCTCTCTGTCTGACAAAGTAGATCTATTTGAAAATACCGGTGCTAAAGGTGAATACAGGTCTGTGTATTGTCACGTGATCTCAGGTATATCTGCCAAACATATATATTATTATATTAGAAAAATATGTAAGACGTTAGTGTGGATGAAAACTTAAAGCTGCTATAATCAGTAGTTTTATATTAACAATGGATCAGATAATAATGTGTAATGTAAAAGGAGTCGCTCATGCTGATGAACCCACAGTGAATTATCACACAATACTGCAATTACATGCATTATATATGCATTTTAAAGAAACAATAATGCATTTTGGGAAATATTAATATGCTTTTTTGCCACTCGTGTATCTGTGTGTTAGTTTTGAAGCTAAAGCTAGGAGCTGATTATCTTACGTAAGCAGATGGAAACAGCTAGCCTGGCTCTATCCTGAGGAAACAAAATGTGCCTATCAGCACCTCTGAGTTCACTAATTATTAATTAATTAATAATTGTATCTAATACACAAACATTTCTGTTGGTGCAGACAGAATTCCAGCGCATAACACATCCACAAATAAAAAACTAGATACATGTTAATCAGTGAGCTTTGTTGGCATATTTGAGAACTTCTAAGTAGGAAAACAAATAAACATATATGACCAAAATGTCAAACTATTCCTTTAATTAACATGAACCACATAAACAGTCACTTCAAATGTATTCACATTACTCTAGACATGGTCTTATTAGAGGCAGCAGTGGCTTTTCTTCCAGAGACTTTGAGGCTCCAGTTGTTTCACCTACATCTGCGTGTACGACAGCGCTGCCAGTTTGTTTTAATTAACCTCCTACTGGGATCCTCTCTGGTCTCGAATGTAGAAGCTGCTGCTGCCCCTTCTGCCCGGTTGGAGGGGGGAGGGGACGCCCCCAGTCTGGATCTCACCTCTCTATTTCAAAAGGGGACCAGTGCTCTGTACTTGTGCCCTATTAAACACAGACACACATGAACCGCAGCGCTCCAGACACTGAATCACACTGACATATATTTGATATGTCAGTGTTTCATCCAGCAGAACAAAAACAAAAAAACAAAATAAAAGGCAAATGTTCTTCATGGATCAGTCACGGTAAGTCTCTTGATGTGATCTTGGTTCTCAGCATGAGATGAGACTCCCGGGGAAATCCTTACCTCCTGGATTCTGGACACACGTGACTCTCCTACATCATGTTTGACTTACCGAGGGCATGTAAACAAAATGTTGATTTGAAGTCTTTACATTCAACAATGGTAACTGACTCTCCTACAACATGTTTGACTTACTGAGGGCGTGTAAACAAAATGTTGAAGTGTTTGAAGTCTTTACATTCAACAGTGGTAACTGTTAACTGGTTTGTTTGCCAAAGAAGTTTCCAAAGAGTTTCCCATCAGGGTGATTGATCTGGATCAGCCGATATCTTGTTTACAAGTTCTCAGACATTGAATACTTAACAATGCTGGCTTCATCTACCTGTTAAAGGAAATTATTTAAGTTAAGTTAGTTTCCTTGAAGTTTGCTGAAGCTCGGTAACAAGACTTGGACCACATTTACACTACAGCATGCCCTGTGATCAGCATTCGCTCTTGCTCTCAGAGGCTAAATAACCATTAAACGATGGCTGTGTGTTCCACGATAGCTGATGATGCTGCGGAAAAGGGATAGCTGAAGTCAGTCAGATTTATCCTCTGTGCGATTATCAATTAGCAATAAACACAGAGTACAGCTGAGACTGACAGGAATATTATTACTTTTCAGGGTATGCTCATCAACCAAAATACTGAACAAATTAAAATGGTGGTGCTAGACTAAAAAAATGAAAGGACCTCTGATCAGAGTCAGTACCTCCAAGTCTGAGGCCATGGTCTACTGCCAGAAAACAGTGGAATGCTCCCTCCTGGTTGGGAGTGACTTACCGCCCTAAGTGAAGTGAGTTCAAATATCTCTGGGAGTTGTTCCCGAGTGATGGGAAAATGGAGTGCGAGAGGGTCCGGGGCTTTGGTGCGGCGTCTACAGTACTGCGAATGTTGTACAGGACAGGTTGTGGGGAAGAGGGAGCTGAGTTGGAAGCCAAAGCTCTCGATTTCCCAGTTCATCTACAGTATGTTCCTCTCCTATGGTCATCCGGAGGGAGCTCAGAGAAAAGCTGCTGCTCCTTTGCGTTGAAAAGGAGCCAGCAGAGGTGGTTGAGGCATCTGATTAGGATGCCCCTTGGGCACCTTTCTTTGGAGGTGTCCACCCTGGGACAGATCCAGACTATATAACCCATCTAGCTTGGGAATGCCTCGGGATCCCCCAGGAAGAGCTGGACTGCTATGCTTGGGAGAGGGATGTCTGGAATGCCCTGCTAAACCTGCCGCCACCCTGACCTGACCCCGGATAAGCAGAAGAAAATGGATGGATGGATGGATGGATGGATGGATGGATGGATGGATGGGGCCACCAAAGATACTACAGTTCATGCAATCCATTCAGTAGTTGTTGAGATATTTCAGTGTGGATGAAAGTGTTCGACCAGCAGACATTAGCTTCCCTAGAGCTGTGCTGCTAACACGGTTGCTAACATGGCTAAAGTTAGATGTGATGTCTTCTACATTTTCTGATCTTAAAATCTCACCTAGTCTCTGTCCATAAATACAACAGATTGTTGTTAAATGTGGGAATAACAATAAAAAAGGTCATGGTTGTGAAATTTCCTGATGCCACTGTTGCCAAACAAAGGATTAGAGGTATCTGTTTATGAACTGTGTGTGTGTGAGTGTGTGCGTGTGTGTGTGTGTGTGAGTGTGAAAGAGAGAGCGAGATTTTAAGGTGGCTGAGAAAACAAACACACGCATTCACAGAGGAAAGAGGAGAATATAAACAGGAGGAGGCGGGCTGCTCTTCCGGACTGATAATTACATATTTCACTGATGAAGATGAATAGCGGGTGATGACAGCCTTATTCTTCTTCTTTGTTTTTTCTTTACATTCTTTCTTATTTTTTTCCGTGTGCTTCACATGCCCACAGAGACTCTCAGGGGCTTAAAGGGGCATTTCACTCATGACTCCCACTCATAACTTTAATAACTGTCCCAGCTTTCAGTGCAACACATAAAAACATTTGCTGCAGTCTTCAGTTAATTAGACACTTGATTGTTTTGCTTTGGTTTAGCTTCCAGTCTTAATAAGCACTCTTGTCTGTACTTGGTGTTTAATTACTAGAAACTATAATCTCATACTGTATTTTCACACTTTTCCAGGCACATTTTGCAAAATGCAATTCATAGCTGCAAATCATGTCAACTTCTTTGAAAGTAGTGATGTTGTAAGGACAGTATTGTTGATATTTTGAAACACTCACTAACAATTGAATAACCAGTTTGAATTTCAACATTTTTTTCATTAAACTTGGATTTAATTCAATTTAAAAACACACCGACAAGAAGAATGGAGATTTCAGTCTGAAATATTTGAGAATAAAGTAATATTTTCCGAATAAAGTTATAATTTTTTCAAGAACTATATAGGCAGAATAAAGGCACTACATTTTTAGCACCTTACTAAACTACTCAACAACAACAAGACAACATTAAACATCAGACATTGACCACAGTGAATTACAGTTAAAGGTGTAAAATATAATATCTCATTACAGAACATGAACCCACCGGTGAATTTTGATCTTACCCAAAGACTGTGTTAATAAAATTGATGTAATCTCCATGACGTCACCCACATGTTTGTGAAGCTCAGAGTGTGGTGGCTCTGGCTGTCATCATCTTGGCAGTCCTGCCTTCACTAGCTCCCAGTTAATCCAGAAATGGGCCCTTTTGTGCCCTTAATTACACATACCTTTAAGCCTTAGTATGATTAAACGGGGAAAATTCACCCCCAGTAAAGGGTTGACAGTTGTCATGAATGCGGAAATTAGTTATTTTGCCATCCGTGGAGGCTGCTGCTTGGTCAGCATCAGAACCAGTAAATAACAGACATAAAGTGATGAAGTGCTACTATAAACCTTTACTTAAAGTAACTTTAATCTACTTTTATTCCAGTCAAACCACTTCAGTCACATACCTTTCTAACTTCATATGGGTCAAGGGTCCACACCTAGAATAGGAAATATTAACAGAATTATCATTACCAATAAATAAAATATGTAACAATGTATAATGGTGACATTGAAGTCTTTACAGGAGAGTGGGAATCAATCATACTTTGTGTTTTTCCTGAATTTAAAGCATTTAAAGTCCTGATGGTTTCCCATGTCTTTGCCCATTAACCACAAATCATGTGAATGTTACTGCTGTTTCCCAAAGCCTTTAGTTTGATTTCAGACAGCTCAGACAGCTTTATGCTTCTGTCAAAGTTCTGTTATTCATGTTTGGCACAGCTGTTTTCAGCAGAGACCATTTTCAACTCCCATGCTGATGCATTCAAGGACGCTCTAGCCTCTGAGATTTTTAAAACAAAAACTAGAAGCATTGTTTTCATGAGAATCAATAAAATACAGTAAAATAAAATGCAGCTTAATTGTCCCTCCTCAGCGCAGAAAATTGGTCTTGGGGTCACCAGTAAAAACAGTTCATATTACACAATGAAAATAATGAACACAATTTGTCATCAGTACAGTGATACATTCCTGGCATGGGTTTATTTTAGTGCTTTTGGTTTATTATATTGATTGCACAGGGCACAAAGGATCCATTAAATATCCCTCAGAGGGTATTAACTCACATTCAGGGAGGAGAAAGTATTCAGTGTCAACAACAATAGACAAAGCATTCCTGTATACAGCGGTCGCATACAGATGCGTGATGAATTTTGTTGGTACTGCTGCTCTAACAACCCTAGCCAGTTTGTTTTTGTTTGCCACAGTCAGGTTACAGTTGTAGAAGACTGTGTTGTATTAAAAGACCAAAAATCTGAGCATGAGCTTTAGTCTAAAGAAAAACAGATATTGTAAAACTGAGTGGATTTTGAATTTAACTGTTTTGCATTGGTGGTTCGTGTCTTTATTACAAAATAATCTGTAAACTGTTGAAGCGCTATCCATGGTGTTGAAAGATGTGCTCAGTAGGTGAGCTAAGTGCTGAAATAATTGTCCCACATCTTGACGAAAATGCTCAAAATGCCAAGCACACATGCAGCACACTATAGGTATTTTGAAGTGGGATTGTATGAGGTACTCATCTGTAGGGGTTGCGGGATCAGACTGAAATCAAAGTTCACGTTTCTAAAGATTTAAAATATGGTAGGTGTTTGTGTTTGTCTGTCTGTGCTGCTGTATCTCTGATCCAAACTGCTGATCTGCAGTGTAATACGGATAGTGCCAAAGAAAAAGGCAAACATTTTCACACCTAAACTGATATTGTTTTTTATGTGGCTAAATTATGTTTTCCTGGATAGCTCTGCCTATGTGCAGTGATCCCTGTCTGCTTCTCCAAACTGGCAACATGCTGACAACCATCTACAGTAGGTAATACACTGACTGACTATGCATGAGTACCTCATATGACCCCACTTCAAAATACCCAAACTATCCCTTTAAGGGTGAAAATATGATCACAATATGGTCAAAGCTATGCTGTGTTGCCTAGCAGCACGAGCTGCTCTTTAAATCTGCAAATTTAAAATGCTGACTAATCCCGATGGACAGCAGACAGTGCTACAATTTACAGACACAAAGGATTTGGTTGTATATCGTTGGTACATATACAGAAACTCCCTCTGCTCTTTGTTGTGTTCTGTTCATGCTGTAAAGTTCACCTATAAAACAATCTCATGAAATCACAGTGTTCCTCCTGCAGAAGTCATTTGTCTTTGAACATGTTTTTAATTCACTCTTTAAAACGATCACATGAGTTTCCACAGACAGATCAGCACCTCCCGGCTAGAGTTACTTTCACTGAGTCCTCCAAACAATATTTCCACATGCGAGGACTAGAAGATGCTCTGACCTCTGGAAGAGTTTTTTTTTGCCAAAACAGAAATGCAAATATTATTTGTCAGTTAAATTAATCTGACATTTGTGTGAAACAAAGTTATCTGGATCATCTGTGTTTGGTGCCTCGCAGTCGGTTTTATGGTCTACAGGTCATAATGCTGGGAGTGAAGTCTTTTAGGTTAGACTGTGAGAACTCTCCACGCACCACAGCACCTGAACGCAGCACCACAAGAAAAACTGCTGCCACAATCTGCCCAAAGATCATGTAAGTATCTAATAGTCACTGAGCTGAATGGCTGCACTGGGATATTATCTGACATTAATGTTTAACACCCTGAGGCACTTGGAGCCAGCTGAGTGTGGGTTATTAAAGAAAATTACAGTATAATATCCGCCAGTTATCAAGACAGACTAATTTTATGTTTCCAACTTGTTGAAAAGTAGAATAATTTTCTTAATGAACTGGACCTAATTTATGTGCAGTCAGCGTTAAGTCTTAACATCTATCATCTGTTCTCATACTTCTCTGGATCACTGAAGAACCACTCACTCTAACACATTTGTTCTTAAGTGTCTTTTAAGAGAATTTGTGACATTTATCAAATTCTTTTATCCACTAATTTGACCAGTCATTATAATATGCTTTCATGTGAATATACTGTGTGTAAATATATGATACACAAATGAACAAAAATAAAATATAAAACAGATTTAACAGATTTAACAGGAATAATTGTTGTTTTTTTTTTTTTAGATTTTATCATTTGTATTGGCATATTTTGCCACCTTTCATAGTTCAGTAGATGTTGGAAAATTTCTTTCTGCATTGTAGCATATAATATTATCTCCTCTAATATCTCCATGACTGTCACATTGCCTCTTGGTTGTAGAAAGACACTACATAATGACAATTTTTTTTTTTAATAATTTCAAAGTTAAGTTAAGTTAAGTCAAATTTTATTTATAAATCCCAATATTACCTCAGGGGGCTTTACAATCTCTACAGCATACAATACCCTCTGTTCTCAGACCCTCGATTCAGATATAAAATTGCTAAAAATCCCCCCCAAAAAACTATTTTAATGTAATGCAATGCAAAATATTGTGTGAAGAGAATAAACCAATACAGAAAAAAATATTGTATGGATGGTATCGTGTCAGTCATACCACTACTGACTTTTAGTTTGCTGATTTCTGATGTTGTGAAGTTTTACTTCTCTTATTTGGTAATGGTGTGAATGAGTGAATGAATAGCTGACTTAGGGGCTTATACGTTATGCTGATAATGAAATCTCATGAGTGTTGATCTCTTCATGAACATCAGGCTAAAATGGGCAATTCATGTCAAGTTTCCCAAGTTAAGTTTGGTGAATCTGAACAAATACGAGATGTTTAGGATAAGAATGGAGCTCATTGTTCAGAGACCACCATGTGGTTTATAACATTCCAGATTTTTAAAATTCTTCTCACCACTATCTTAAACTGTGGAGGGTTTATTCAGATTGTTTGTCAGACTTCATTTGAATGATGCCATCTAACTTCATGTGGAGCCATACAATGGGAACAATATGAGTGTCTGTCCTCTTAAAGGTCCAGAGTATAAGACTGAAGGTCTCTATTTACAGAATATGGCAAAATATAATACGTATATATAATACGTGTTTTCATCAGAGTATAATCTCTTGAAAATAAGAATTGTTGTGTCTTTGTTACCTTAGAATGAGACTTTTATATCTACAGTCGCAGGTCCTCGGAGTCGTTCGCACTGGACCTTTAAGACAACTACATCCGTTATCTGTGATCACTTAGGGTCACGGTGGGGCTTGAGCCTATCCTAGCTGACTTAGGGCGAGAGGTAGGGTACACCCTGGACAAGTAACCTCCCAACCAACTTCAGGAAGTATCCCCAAAACCACAAAGGTTTATGGGTAAAGAGAAAATATACATTTTGGTCCAATTATCATTTATGTTGTGTGAGAATAAAGCCAGTATTACGTGTGTGGGTGTACTTGTGTCTTACAGTAGGAAGCATTTAAAACTTCAGAGGCCTAAATTGCCACCTGGACCTTTTGGGTTATTAGCTGCCCTCTGAGGAGAAAGTGTAGGGTTGAGAGAGAACGAGGTTTGACTGTAATAAGCTCGCTACATGTCTGTTGACGCACATTCGACTTAATGACATCCAATCAGTCACATCCTCGGGGCTCCATGCACAAACAATTACAGGCCTGCTTGGCTGCAGTGGACGGTAATTGTTCACATCAGCTGAGTAATGACTCTTTAAAAGCCCAGACAACCTGTTGTTTTCAAATGACACTTTTTGTATATTATCAAAGGAAGTAGCTGATTTTAAAGTGGGTATCCAACCATATGCTTCCAGCAACCTCTTTGCAGAAACTGACTCTTTTTTCTTTTTTTACAGTTTTTAATTGAGAGTCCTTTGCTGTGAGCAAGAGCCCACTCAATTAAATTACGAAAACAAAAACACTGTCCATCTATATATACATTTTCTGACCAGTTCACAACAACATGCAACAAGTATTTTTCTCTAAGCATTCTCAGGCTACAGCTTTCACCATGTTTGATATATACAGTCAAGATGGTTACTATGGTAGGGCAGCAGTCACTTTACAGCAAGAAGGTTCCTGGTTTGAACCCTGGGGACTTTCCTTCTTCTCCCCATGTCTGCATGGGTTCTCTCCGGGTACTCCGGCTTCCTCCCACAGTTCAAAGACATGCATTTAATAGGTTAATTGGTGACTCTAAATTGTCCGTAGGTGTGGCGTGAGTGTGAATGGTTGTTTGTCTCTATGTGTCCTGTGATGAGCTGGCGACTTGTCCAGGGTGTACCCCGCCTTTCACCAAAAGTCATCTGGGATAGGCTCGAGCCCCCCGTGACCCTGATAAGGATAAGTGGTTACAGAAAATGGATGGATGGCTACAGGTGTTGTTATTATAGAAAAAACACTGTAATGGTTCACACACACAGTCCACGGTGCATTAGCATCATGCTACCTGTGCTCTCCATTGCAGAGCAACAAATCATTCATAATGTGGATTCACTTGCTTGTTTGTGAAAGTGCCATTCACAGTAATATTCCTTTTGCAAAAATATAGAGGTGCAGGTGTTGGCCTGCATGTTGTTATAGTTCCAATGTGCACACACCTGCGAGATGCACAGCAGCCATACAGAACACACACCACACATGCTTACTCAAAATGTACGACTAAAAGACTGCATTAAAAAAAAACAAAAAACAAACATATATATATATATAATACAGGAAACGTGATTTTTTTGTAGTTTCTCAAGCAAGTTGCAAAATGACTCACAATGAAAACATCTCAAAACACTGTCTGGTCCCAATATAGTAAATGAATGCTTTTAAGTAATTTATGCCCTTTGTCACTTGGAGGTATCAAACCTTTAACCCTGCATGCGTTGGTGGCTTGGTCTACCCTCTGCACAGAATCTGGCAGATGAGACAAACATCCGACCCTTTTTTTAAAGAATCCTCCTTCTAGCTTGTTATTTGGAGCATGTGGTTGCCTTAAAGGAAGTGGTTGTCATTGTTGTTGAAAGTGGGTGTGAGTGTTAGATTCTTAAAAGGTGATTTATGAGACCTCTGGGTTCCTCTTTTGTCTTTACAGCTGCAGTTTCCTCACGACTAAGTGTCTCTCAGACACCACACTCTTAAAATGCCTTTGTATATTTGTCCTTGAATGTCAAGGACTTGAACCTGCCGAACCCGGACAAAGTAGCTTGGATACTGGACACTCCATACAACCTGCCGCTTCTTGTACTGCAAATATACTTCACGTAAAGCAACACTATGTAAAATTTGGTATTTTTTGGCGCAAAGATGTAAACACCAACATCCTCCATCAAGTCCCAAGCAGTACTGTCAACTTAGAGGAGCTAACATCAGTTAGCAGCAGTTACTTTATGGTCCTTAAAGAAACACTGTAAATCACAGAGAAGGCGGACATCAGAGTTAAAACCAGAAAACATTTTCACCTAATTTAGTGTGTGACTTACTGCTGTGTTTAAGTGTTTTTCAGGAGATCATCGACCAAGTTACATAGTGCAAGAATACAGGACACGGTGTGGAGGCACCGTTCTTCCTCTTAGTCAGTTTTGCATCAAAATGTTTTTGAGTTGTAATTTTAAGGAAGAAAGGTTACATAGTGTTTAATAATATTTCAGTTGTACAGTTTACATTCAACACGCCATAAGCCACCAGTTTTGTCTGGAGAAAAGAGGTTATCAAACACGTTTTTTACTGTTGGATGTTTTAGTAAATAGTGAATCGTTTTTAGTAAATAGTGAAGTAAATATAATAAGACATATTTTCTTTTAGAAATCTGCATAATGTGAAAATTGACATTAAATAACATCTGCCAAGTCACAAAATGTTGATTCTGAACATTAATTTAAAACATATTTCATTTAAATTTCTAGATTATCTGTTTGTAGCAAGTTTTTGTGGTTTTGTTCAGACACTCACAACCCTCCTAACCCTCAAGTCAGCCAAAGATCATGTTCTTGAGGTGCTCTGGTAGCTCACCTGGTCGAGCGCACACAACATGTATCATGGCGAAAGTGTGTACCTCAGCAATCTGGGTTTGATTCCAGTCTGACTCCTTTCCTAAACCAAACCTAACCCCGTACTCAAGTGTCAAAGTCTTGTACTTAAATTAGTTGATTAGTTATTTCATGTCATTTACAAATTAAAATGGCAAAAGGTTCAAATCATTCTGTGGTTCTCACTTCTCCAATGTGAGGATTGACTGCCTTCTTTGGTTTATATAATTTTAAACCGAGTATCTTTAGAATGAAGCAAACATTTGAAGACATTACCTTAGAAACTGTGATGGACCTGGTTCTCGAGTTTTTGATGCTTCACAGTCTAAATGTTAAATAGAAAAAATGAATCGCCTGACTAATCAATAATGAAAATAATACTTTGTATGCCCACCATTTGCCCATCACTGGAAAATGGGTTGATGGTTGAATAATATCTTGAAAACAGCATTGGAAACACTTAAACTTTGTTGTATTGTTGTTGTATGACTAGTTTAATTCTGACTGCTGCAATGCCAGAAATTAGAAATTTGAAGCTTATTGCATCGTTGGGTTCAGCCACTGTGGATGAAAGCTCAGGCAGGGGCCAAAAATGAACATGTAAACATCAACAAATCCTATGCAGTCGACTGAGCATTTTCACTGGATTCAGGGGAAAACAGGTTAACACAGTGAGCGGTTTTATTGCTCCCCCGTGGGGAGCTCAGTGTGTTTGACATGAGTTATCACCAGGGCTAGGCAACATAAATCTACTCTGACACAACCACTCTGTCAGCCAGGAAACAAGTCAGTCAGTCAGCGAGTCCAGTTACTCAGCCAAGCTGACAGCAAACCAGACAGGTTGGCCAGCTCGGCAGCCAGACGAGAAGGATCCAGGACGCCGGCTGGTCAGTTAGTGCTGCAGTCAGTCAGATAAAATGCCAGCAAGAGTGTTTATGGAGGAGTGACGTTAACCAGTCAGTAAGTCAGAGTTGGTAAAAAAGTAAAAAAAATGTTTAGGTTATTTAAATTCTTGCTGTTTGTTGTTTAAATTGGATCTCCTAATTTAACCCTTTAATACATTTAACGCTTTTTTCTGGAGCCTCTTTAACTCTGTCTCACCTTGAAAACTTTTCCTTTCCCATCCATGAAGTTGGAATAAAATATTTGTACCTCTTCTCATGAAATGATTGTGACAATGTGATTTATTCTTGATAGATAAAGTGTATCTTCTCAAAATGTTATTGATCAATCTCTTACAAACATATCACCGTGAAAATTAAACCACAATTAACCTGTATAAATAGGAATAAAAAGAGGAATGTGTCTGAAAACAAAATTATTCCAACTTCATGGACAACAGAGTATATCAGTCATCCTGTTATGCTCTGTGGCCAAATAGGAGTTTTAAGACGTCCCTCTGATCTTATCAGAATCACTTGAATTGTCCAGGTATGTGTACACACATGAGGAATTTGACTCTGGTTACACTTTGCTCTCGCAGTACAAACAGATATAGACATAAGTACAGTTAAAAAACAAAAGCAGAGAATTTGACAGGTAAACGTAGACATAAACATAAAAACTATGTACATATAAAAAGGTAAATATATATATAAATATGTCTATGTGTATTATGTCTTATTAGTACAATTAGGCAAATCCGAAATGAAAAATAAGAAAAAATCATGAAAAATATGAAAATCTCCACCAAGTCTTCTGGATAATGTTACATTAAACATATAAAATATTTACTTATATGATCAGATGTAAGATATCTACACAGAGCTGAAAACAATATTGTGAAAAGTTTCAAAGGAAGGCTTATAAGTGGAGAAGACGAGGGGCTGATCAACTGGAATGTAGCCTTTTATAGCTCTTTGTTGGGAAAAAACACCCAAATCGAATAAAAAGTAGCCCAATTGGGCAGAAAACCACAAGATCTGCCAACAGTGTTTGTGAATTACAGAGCAAATGTGACTCTTTTCTTTTTCCACACACTTTACAATAGAGTTTTTATTTTTTATTTATCCACAATAAAAGTCTTGGTGGCAAAAAGTGTGGGTAGAAGACCACAAGGAAGACAAAAAAAGCATTTTCAGAGTTGTCCCATAAGGATTAGCAGGAATAGACCTGTGTGTGTGTGTGTCTGTGTGTGTGAGTGTGTGTGTGTGTGTGTGTGTGTGTGTGTGCTGAAGCTAGAAGGGCCTCTGTAAGTAAGTCATCCAGCCAGGCTGTCAGCCATACAACTCACTGAATAACTAACTGTCTCATTGGCTGACTCCTTTAGCTGCTGTCTGGCTGATGGGGCAGTCAGGTGATTACAAGGACGCCATTTGGTTTTACAGCAGAATAATATGGCCACTGTTCGCCCTCTTTCCTTTCTCTCTCGCCCCATGAGGATATAGAGGGGGCCGGCAGGGGAGTGATTAAGATTTTAGGGAGCTGCCTGGCTGGTTCAGGGGTTAGAGGGTAAAGAGTGGGGATTTATTAGGACCATAAATTAGACCCAGACGTCTTTCCAGTCATTGCTCCCTCCAATACACCCCCGTTATTTCAATCACTCCTTTTTACCACATCCCTCTCCTCGATAGATCTCCTAGATAGCTGGATATCATCCAACTGCGACAGTTTGAAAAACGAATAGCTACGCAAACCGTGGAAGCCACACAGACAGCGAGGCTTTCACGTTTGACCCACAAATCTTCCTCTAATGTTTGTGGATGTGTCAGCGCCACAGAGATTTAACTGTATACTCCAGCATGTCCTGAACGACCCCTGACACCTTTAGAGGAAAGCGGGATGGTCAGTAAATACAGAAACCCTCCTTTAGCTAAGGGATCCAGGGAAAGATGCTGTGTGAGCAACATCTGTCCTGGATGTGATCTTAAATGTGATTTTTACAATTACGTGTTCATTTATTTAAGATAATATTTATATATTTATAGTTAAGACAGCCACTTGCTGCTCTCCATGTACTTTGTATCACTTCTGTTTCTATAAGTTGCATAACTCTGTGTATGTATATACATTTAACCAATTAAACAGAACCTGAATATTTGTTAAATTATAGTTTTGTTCTTCTCTTTCGATGTTTTAAAGACCCAGGAATCATTTCAGCAATCCTGACTGAAGAAAACAAAATGATTACGTTTTTTGTTTATTGAGTATTTGAGACCTTTTCTTGTAAACAAAGTTTCTATTTACATTCTTTGTTAATCACCAAACTTGTTTGTATCTTTGAGGCCCAACAAACACACTGAATCTTTTTTTCATTCTCATGAAACATTCGTAAACTAAATTCTTCTAAAACCTTTAAAACCTGCATTGTCTTCCTCACTATGTTTGATGGTGAACCTCGATTCTCTTCATCTGTAGATAAGTTGAATAGTATAAAACCATGAGCAAGAATGTGTATTGCATCAGCCATGAGTAAAAACTTTGTTCCATGGTGCTTAAAGATGTCATGTTTCTAATTATAACAAGTTGAAATACTGTTTGAAGACAACCTTTAGGGTTCAATATTACCAAACATCTGTGACATCTACAGGTGGCTGATTGGTTCAATCAAACCTATAAAAATAAAGAAAGGCAAATATTTTTCTTGGTTAGACTGTTTGACCAAAGAGGACAGTGAAAACATAACTTCAGAGCTCCTCTTCCACCACCAGTCCCTTCTCTTCAGTGTTCAGAAGCTATTTTGATCATTAAAGGCCTAAGCCCAGAGCACTGTGGGTGTGTGTTGGTCCTCCGATTAAAGGGCAGCCATTGAGGAGTGTGTGTTTTGTGGTCTGAACCAACGGTATGCAGGATGCCATACGGGCTTGGGTTGACGCAGCGGCACCACGCAGAGATCTAAGCGTGTGCGGTCGAGGGATGGGGGAGAGGTTGTGGGATGGACAAGGGGCGGGTGGTGGACATTAAACCATCTTGTTATAAAACATAAACTAACCATAATCCTAATTCTTAACCTAACTGTCAGCTTGAAGAAATAAGGACTGGCTAAATGACTTTGCAAAAATGTCCTTATTTTAAATGTCCACAATGATTGACATGGTTATTATTGACATTATATAGAATCAAAATACACTTTTTGTTTTATTACACCCCCCTGACATGGATTCTTTTATTGTTATAAGTAGCTTTAAAGATTTCCTTCCCTCAAGCGAGTATTTACAACATTCTTTCTAAGAGGAACAAAACAGTCCAGGATGGACGTCAGAGCTATATGATTGCTAGCTTTGGGTAATGGGACACGGGATAATAATGGCCTAACTAGTGTATTAATACAGTAGAAATAGTTTAATTAATTTCTTTATTTGGTCCCATATTGAGAAGTTAAATTTACAATCTACAATCGTGTTCAAGCAGCTCAAGCTATGGCGAACAGCAAAATGTATCATTCAAGTTATCAGAAGATAATATAGAATTGTTAACTTCAACATTGGCATCAGTAATTGTTGTACATACTGAAATACTGGTTCAGGTTTAACATGAAAATGTTTTTGCAGTAAATAAGAGGAAATGTAAATGATCCTATAATTTTTAAACCCTTTTTCTAAAAGCTACAGAGAAAATGACCCAGTATACTGCCTTGTGGCACACCAGTATCACATACAGCAGTGGGGGATTGAAATCTATTTGACATGGAAGAACATTGAGAAGAAAATTTGAATGAACTGTGCTATCACGAATACCACTAATAACACACATAGAAATAAAGCCCTTTGTGGCAACAGTTTATGACTAGAAAACTTTGTATCCAGTTTGACTACCTTTAATGGACATTTCAACAGATTTTTAAGAAATATATATCAAAGTTGTCAGACTGTTTTAGGGTGTACATTTACATCACTCTGTTCAATCAGTCCTCTGAAATGAAACCATTAAATATGGTTTAAAAATTCAACATAAACAAGCCAAAAGCCAAGAGAAACTATTACCTGAACAGGTCTGGTTTGGAAATCTACAGTGTCCCCTCAAGATTGCTTTGGGTCTGATATAGCCTACTTCAACTGAGAGGCTTAATCAAGTACAACAATCTTTAGAAAAAGATATCACAGACCAAAATGTGTTTATTTAGTAGAAAAGTGTTGCATTTTTTTCCGCTTCAGCCTGAAAGATGTTATCAAAGTGATTTACTGACTTCTCCCTCCGTTTACATACAGTGTGCAACTTCCCTCCATCTTTCCTCTCACAGTGAGCGGTCCATTGACGCACCAAGGGCTTCTTTCAGCATGTCTTCAGGTCTGTGGCTCTTTTTAAGCAGCCTGCGTCTCCAGCCAGTGTGGCCTGACAGAGGACGTTTTCAAACCAGTCCTGACAGTGATGAAACACCTCCGGTAGAGTCCAGGGGCTGCAGTTAAACACACAGTGGTGAGAGTGTTGACTGAGACCATGAGTCTATGTGTGTGTCTCTGTGTTTATATGCAAGTAGTTTTCTAAAAAGTCAAGCAACGAACAGAAGCCCATTTGATGTCTGACACTTTGAATCTCCACAAATGTTTGGAGAAAACCTGTTCCCCCGTGGTTGCCCAATACAGCTTGATATTTTGTACATAATGTATGTCGGACAACTGGTCTGATATTTGGGAAAAGAGTTTGATCAGTCAAAATACACCTAAAGAAAGAATCTGTGACATTTTCTTAAAGTCGAAGCGGAAGCAGTAGATGCTTTTTTGAAATACAGAAGAGAAAGCCTTAAAATCCAGAGGAGGAAGCATATTATTTGTCCATTTAGGCAAAGAAAAACCTCCATTGCATCAGCAGTGGGCCTAATATTGACATGGCCTCTGATCTCAACCAAACCTGGCAACCTCAAGACTCTGTCATGTTGTCAAGAAATAGTTCCAGCACATAACTCCACCTTAAACCACAACTTGTCATTTCTACACTTTTGTTTCAGTAATAAACAAGAAGATGTTCACTGTCGTGTTACCATAGCTACTTCTTTATGCCATGTCCTAACTCCAGCTCTGTATTCAAAGCTCAGACACTGAGACAGATTTGTCTCATCTCACTCTTGGGAAGAAATAAGTCTAAATCCTAAATGCTATTTTCATGCATTAACTGATTTTAGGCCACTTGTGGGCTGTTAACACCAATAAATCACAATGTTGAAGTGTGAACAAACAGTTCCCTATTTACTTTGCCACCTGTAGAATTCAAATCTATTATTCACTCTTAATTTGCTCTGCTTTGATTTCCTCAAACGTCCAAGAAAAATACCTACCTCTTTCGCTGCTAAATGCTCCACTACATTCACTGGCTAGTCATTAACTTTGTTGGCAGTTTGGTGCTGAGCAGGTAGCGTACAGTCAGTTTTTAGAGCTCTTTCGTTGAAAACAGCTGCCTGCTTTGGTTGAAAAGAACACTGATGAAAGCAGTGAGAGTGACCCGAAACAGAATGGTTATGGGCTGTAAAAACCAAAATGAGCTGAAATAATATGGAGTTATTTTTGCGTCCCATTCCAGAGTGCATGATGGGACATTTTGAGCACAGAAAGGGGATTTAGACAGTGTATAGACTCAGGAATGAAGTGCAAATATAACTACATAATCTGATCTGAACAGATGTGTTTGTCATTTTGAGTGACTCTTTGAACATACATGTAGTCGTCTGACCCATTGTAAATATAAAAATATTGATTATAGCTCATTTAAGTAGTACATTACCTACATTACCTAGAGCATTAAAGTGGAGAGGAAGTATAGAGCTGCAAGTACCATTAATGAATTTTTACTAAGTACAGTAATGTACTTTGTTACATTCCTCCTCTGGCCACATGCATGAAAATGTACTGGAAGTATGAAAGTAAGAGAGTCGAAGAGGGAGAGGAGGATGAAGGATGGAGGAGAGGAGAGATGGACTGAAAGAGGAGGTGGTGGTTTACTGTAACAGGTCTCATTAAGAGCTCAGGAAGAACAGGAGGCACAGGAAGTGAGGCACTCGGTGTCCTGCTCTGCCCTGCTGCCTTTTACTACTCTGTTATGGTCTGCTCTGTCTCAGCATGAGTGTGTGTGTGAGTGTGTGTGTGAGTGTGTGTGTGAGTGTGGGTATGTGTGTGTGTGTGTGTGTGTGTGTGTGTGTGTGTGTGTGTGTGTGTGTGTGTGTTCAGAGTATAGCACTCTACTACACAAATTACTCAGTCTCTCACTCTCTCTTCCTAGCACACACACACACACACACACACACACACACACAGACATACTTGCACATACGTACATAGCAGGTCCAGAGCAGTAGTTTCCTGGTTGTGGAAGTGAATGTGACTATTACTGAGGTATTAATGTCTCCAGATTGCAGGCCTGTTCCTGCCCCCGCATCCGCCGGCACTCCTCCATCCACAACCGTGAAATTGGGACCATGTGTTGCTGCTGCACTCCTCCTCCTCCTTCTCGTCCACTCCCTCTCCTCCATCCCCGTCAATTGGCCAAAAGCAAATTTCTCAACCTTACCTCCCAACCAATCCTTTCCCCTCCTCTTCCTCTCTCTATAGTAGTGCTGGCTCTACTTCCTTTTCGTCTTTCTCCCTCCTCCTACGTGACTCTTCAAGGCCTTAGGAAACACTAGTTGGTACAAACTGACCAAGTCTAAAGGCAAAAAAATGTTTATACACATTCTGAATGGCCACAGACACCTCAACTCGCTTCGTGTTCCAAGCAGGAATTTTTGCATTTCCGTTTTTTCTACAAATAGAGCCCCCTAAATCTTACACACTGGACCTTTAAGTTTAAGATTTGATTGTAAGACTTTTCCTTGTAGCAAACTATGTTTACAGAATGTTATGGCTACGTTTACTGAAGTAAAAGATATGAGAACTTCTTTTACCACTGAGACAATCAAACAGTGTTTCCTTAAAGGCATGTATGGTGTTGTTTTTGAATCCTGCGTACTTTGACTACCTTCAAACACCTGACCAGTCAGTGAGTTGAGTGTGGGTGACTGTTGCATTGTCTGTTTGGTTAGTGCCAAAATTTCTCTTGCAGGGGAAGGAGATTTCAGACATGGCTTTGTACTGCATACTGATGAATTCCATCTTAATGAGTAGCAACACTACAGTCACTTCAAAAGTCTACATAAATGCTATCAGCTTTGTGAGGCTGTTCTTATGCACAGTGGTGCTTTGAGCTAATTGCCAGCGCCAGCATGCTAAATTGCTCATGATGGCAATGCTAACATGCAGATGTTTAGCAGGGATAATGTTTGCCTTCTTAGTTTAGGATGTTAATTACCATGAATGCTTCCAATTTCAATACACTCAGTAGATTTTGATGTTTCTCAGTATGAGGAAATGACAGAAAAGAGAGTGAGGGTGAAGAAACGACAGATGAAGCACGCGAAAAATTCAAGGGAAGGAGAAAGGAGGCTGGAAGCAATGAGAAGTGTGTGTGTGTGTGTGTGTGTTTAGGTGTTTAGGTGCTGCGGAGGTGGGGAGGTCACCTCTCGCCAGGATGCAGGGGTCAAGTTTATTTTTCCTGCCAGGGCAGACGCTGACAGAATGGGAGAAGAAGACGGAGGGATGAATGGAGGGGCAGAAGGAAGAGAGGCAAGCAAATGAGGTCCAGGCAATCTGAAAAAACAATTTTTAAAACATGTTCATTCACCCTTGTTTGATGTCCTTTTCACCACTTTCTATAAATTATATTGTTTTCAGAAAATTTCTGAAAAAGTAAAAGCACAAAGTGTGAGTATAAATTCAAAACCAGCGTGTCAGATGTGTATCTGGTGTTTCGTGCTCACTATTCCTGTAATAATAATCAGCATGTCGAGACTTTTTGATTCCTTTTAACCAGCATAGTGTCTTCTACATACACACACACACATACACGCACACAGTCATGCTATCAGCCTGCTGAAGTACTTCCTTCCACTCGTGCATGAAGAGCCGCTCATCTAGGCAGATAGGGAGTCAGACACACACTCCACACACACACACAGATACATAATCAACCTTATCAGGGTTTCGTCAGCCACGCACACACAAGACAGAGGCATCTTATTAGCGTCAAGATGCACTGAAAAGCCTCCACACTCACCCCAGGTTCATCCTCGGAGGTCACAGCATAACATCCTACAGGAAGCAAACACCCTCACACACACACACACACACACACACACACACACACACACACACACACACACACACACCTTCTACTCCTTTCTTCCTCCTCTTCTTTCTCATGTCATACTCAGATTTCACAGCATAACATCCTGCAGGAAGGAGTGTTTGTGTGTGTGTGTGTGTGTGTGTGTGTGTGTGTGTGTGTGTGTGTGTGTGTGTGTGTGTGTTGAGGAGTTACTCGTTCATCTGCTGGATTATAAAGATTTATGGGAATGAAGTATCTCAGCATTTAAAGTAATAGCTGATTTCTATTTGGTTCACTGAATACAAACTATATGTTTCTGTCTGTTTGAACTGATTTTACCGTGGAACTACTAACCACAACATCCCCAGACTCGCTTCAAAAATGTCAAATGTTATACATTAAGTTATTTATTTATTTGTGTCAGAAACATTGTGTCCATTTGTTCCAGTTGGCTGGAGCCCAGCAGGAGCCACTCTCCGTGGTGCCAGGAGGACTCGAACTTTTGCTTTCTCTGACATCATTTGCCTTCCTTTGTCATCTGTGATGTGGAAACATCAAATGTCCCCACATTCAGAGAAAGTAAAAGTGTGCTTACATAGTTTGGTTATAAAATCACACAGCCACTACAGAACATCTCCCCTGCAGGGCTGCTGACAGTGCAGGTAAAACACGCGACTCAAGCTAATAAAGGAGTTTAGTGTGGTGCACAGGACGTCCTGCACACTGCTGATCACTCAAATTTCCTTTATTTAGTTACAATGTTTTGTTGCAAGTGGCTGACAGTAAGCAACATAAAAGAATACTCAGGGTTTGACAGGTTATGTATTTGATGTTTAATGAGATGATGCTTGACAAGTTTCTCTTTGCCGATAAGATTTAAAGAAGTTGTTGTAGCAGTAGCAGATTATTGAAAGCCTACGTCACGTGCTAACCTGTATGTCACCTTCTCAACACTAAAACTAGAAAATGAACTTTAGCTGATCTGGTACTTTTGGCTCTAGTACTGCTTTTATATTTGACCCAGCGACCCTGAACCCTGGGCGGAAGTGTTGCTATGGAAACATGACAGCACGAACCTGAGAAATATGTAAAAAATTCGGGTGTATTTGAGAGGGGAAATGGGTCAGCTGAAACATTCAAATTCACATGACAATGTCATGTTTGCTTACCTACTTTTGAGGAGGTGGAGTTGCACCATTTTTCATTTTTTAATAAATAAAAGTTACTGCATTATTTAGAAAATATAGCTTGAAATTTGTAATATAATTACGTAATAATGTATGTAATGATAATAAGCAAATATAATACAATCTATATAATTCAAACGTAAATATTAATATTATTTATTTATAGTTTAATTGTCTTTCTTGACACGGGACTCCTTTCCGGCCTGTGGCTACAAAACGTTGTCAGTATTAAAATTTGTTTGAAGCAGCTGCTTGTGCAGACACTATGTCCACCTGAAAGGAAAGATGAAGGTGGACTGATAAGGACTAAATTGTAACTTGTATGTGTGTGTGTGTGTGTGTGTGTGTGTGTGTGTGTGTGTGTATGAGAGAGGCTGAGGGGTCTGTAACACAGCACAAAACAACATCCCTGCAGCTATTCCTGTAATCTCTTTCAATTTCCCGCCCTCTCACTCACTCTTTTCTCTTTTCCACCTCAATCAGTCTTACTTGCCTCCAGGAGTCACATCAAAGAGCGAAGTGTTATCAGTGCTGGGAGCTGTGTGTGTGTGTGTGTGTGTGTGTGAGAGAGAGAGTGTGTGCGCTGGACATACCACAGCTTATCTCTGTGAATAGCAGACCTCCTCCTGGTTTATCTCTCACGCCGCTGGCAAAGATTTATCAATATAGGAAGCAAGAGTGAAACACAACTCATCTAAACAAACAGAGTTTAAACCTCTGGAGCCAAGAAGGCTCTAAATCATTGATAATACTAAATATTATGAGCATCCTCTAGTGTGTGTTTTTTATTCCTCTGGATAACTGGCCTATAGTAGTTTCATATTTCCAACATCTGCAGCAGAATTCAAGAGCAAACAAATGTTTAAAAGATTAAAACATCAGCGGTGAACTAATGCTTTTGGTGCCGTCAGTCATACTGAGAGAAAAAGCGCCGATATCTACACCCAGAATGCAATGCAGCAGCAAGTTATAAAGAAGTTATGCCTCTCTTTGCTTTGAGAAAGCTGCACTCTCCAGCACTTCTACATCCAATTTTCTCTCTGTTTTTTCAAACAAACTTCTTATCGACCATTTGGTGTGCAAAGGAGTTGAGAGAAATAATCAGTGTTTGTTCTTTCTGATGGGGTGGAAGGTCTCACAGTATAACGGCTCCATTGTGTCAGATTTAATGGGCTCTCTTTTCTGAATAAGGCATAATAAAATAAAAATTGTTATGTTTGTTAAGATTCTTATTTTTTCTCCTTCTCTTTTGTTCTAACTACAAACATGAAAAACTGTTTTTGCTGTGTTAAGACAACTTAAAGCTAACTCAAATGTGAGTGTAAAAAAAGTGTCCATTGTGTCTGCACGTCTGGATACGGATGAAAAGGATTCTCCTCTACCCTGGTGTGATTGTGAAGCAAACACATTTTAGTAGCCTAAAATCTATATCTGATTCTCTTCCCCTCCCCTCCATCCACGCCTCCACACTCCTGATAAAGCCGCCTACCTAAAGGGCATCCTGGCTGGTGACTGTGGGTCGACTCTCCTCCCCTCATAGCGGCCTGAAGGGCCACATCACAGGAACACGTGCCCTTTTTGATAAGTGGGCCTGTTCCAGCAGCTGCAGATGATCACAGACCGCAGGCTCGGCTGATAGTAGCCCGCTGCTGGGAAACAAACTACAGTCTTAAAGGACTGACAGAGGAGGCAGAGAGCACCCCGAACACAAACACACTCAGACATGTCGACAATGCACATTCCTAATGTCATAAAAGAAGGCGAGATGGATAATTTCTTTCATTAAAATAATCTGAAATTACGTGAGTATGCTCCAGTGGAAAATGTGGATATTTACACGACATCAGGTTCTGATTGGCAGACTGTGGATGGGAGGACAAAGGATAATATCTATAAATGATAAGGACCTCATTGCTAGCAAAATCATCAACAGCTTAAAGCTTTAAACTTTCTGACTTCCCTACACTCATTTACATATTTTTTCCTACTAAAGACTGACAAATATACAGTTTCATTTTTGAAAAAGGGTTTAATAATTTCCAGTTGTTTTACCAAATGTTACAGGACAATGTAACAGAAGTTTAAAGTTTAGTTTGAATTTATTGAAGAGGGGTTGTATGAGGTATATAGTCCATGTATTGTACCTGCAGCAACTTACATTAGTTTGGATCTGAACTAATGTGTTAAAACACCAAAAGTCACACAATAACACAAACAAACTAAATGACGGAGGCAGCGGGGGACCATCAACTGTGTTCTGCGAGGTAAAACTATTTTTGTCAATGAAGTCTGGTGACTTTGAGGAGCGCATTCATACACTTATGTTTTTTGGTGAAAAGGGCTGTCTGACAGCGAGATAAAGCAGTGAAAATATTCTAAATATAGCATTCAGGTAAACTAACATTGATTTTTTTTAATGTGGGCATTGTTTAGCTTCTGTACCCTGTACCCCTGTCTGCCTCTCCAAACTGGGGCCATGCCAGCTGCCGTCGACTGTAGGTAATACACTAACTATGGATAAGCTCCTCTTTGAACCTCACTGCAATAAATCCAAATTGACCTTTTAAATGGTGCACTTGTTAGGAACTACAATAAAAATATATCACCAGACTTATTCTTAAAGTGGATTATTTATTTTACTGTGCAGTTCACTGATTTGCTGACAGAGTGTAAACCTAGTTCCAGGCTGTTGGAGCTCATGTACACCTGTGAGGCTTCATGCTCTGTTAGCTTTGAGTGAAGAGAGAGAGAGAGAGATGGGTAAAAGAGATAGACGGTGACACATAGAGAGACGAGAGAGAGGTCAGGGAAGACAGGCTGAGAGCGTGTGAGCTTTAAGTTTACAAAAGATTGTGAGTGTCCATCGGCCTCGTGCCTTTAGCCACAAAACCTCATGAAATATAAGTGCAACCTTTTTCCAAGTCAGTCAAATTCATGCTTTGCAGCCAAATTTTGCTAAATCCCACAGAGCTTTACTTCAAATTTCAGTGGAGATCCCAAAGTTTCCAAAAATACCAAATATGTTAGGCTGATTTTTGTATAATTTGATCTACGCAATGCGGAAAATATTTCCATATGATGGAACGATATGTGTGAATATGTGAATATTCTACTTTTTTAAAACATTGTGTAGCTTCAATAAAGAGTTGAATTAAGACGATTTTAACATCCATAAATCTAGTGAAGGGAAAGTAAAAGGAGAAACTAACATTACTTTAACATTATATTATTAGTATAATACAGTGTAATATACAACTACTATTGTAGTTTTACATATCTCTTCTGATATATTTTTTACTTTCTCTTTTTATTTGTACTTATTTCTGTCCCTCTACTGCTGCAACAATGCAGTTCAATAAAGCTTTATCTTATCTAAACATATGTTATTACATGGTTCAAATTAAATATTGCTTAAAAGATAATAATATCAATGAGATAAAATTACAACAGTGACACTAGATAAGATTGTTCACAGTGAATACCTTGTGTATTTGAAAGCTGTTTGAATCCCACCACTTTGGCCACCAACAATAGAATATAAACATCAGAAATGGCATTGGAAATAATAAAAATCTTTTAGAATTTACACGAGTAATAAAATCTCTCCTGAAAACAGAAATATTACACACACTGTAGCAACTAGTGTTAGTCAGGTCTAAAACTCTCTCTAGGGTACATCAGCACATATGTGGAACATGTGGAACAGTATACACTAAATTAAATGCACTGGTCTGAGGTTTTTCAGCAGTATAAGGCACTGTGAATTGAACCAGAAGCCTTTACTGAGCTGTAACATCACCATGCGGCACTCGTGATCACATAGGATGGATATACAAAACAGAAGCTGCCATTATCGAGCAGCATGTTTCATGTCTCACACAAACAGAAAAGTGTACAGCGTGTCTGATCCAGGTCTGTGTGATTTCAGACTTCCGATTAGATTTTCATAATGTGTCAATGTTCCCTTGCAGCAATGAACAGAGTAGCACACAGAACACCAGTGTAATTAAATTGTCCAATCCAATTTCCATCCATCTGCATCATCTTGTCAGCAAAAATATATTTAAAAGTAAAAATAGTTTTCAAATTGAAAAATTAATTTGGTCACGCAGCAGTGGAAGATAAATGTTTCTAAGTGTTTTAGTGTTGAAAGTAATTTCCTGCATTTAAACACAGCCACCAACCCACAGTTACTTTGGTTGTCTCTCTTGCTGTCTGTCTTTTTAATTCTCTCTCTCTTCACTATCTGCTCCAGTTTCTGTCCTCTGTTTCACGAGCACCACACGACAGACATCTGTCATCAGGACGTTTACCCCTCACACTTTCACTGTGCTGTCAGTTCACCCTCTAACCTCCCCTGTTTTTCTTTGGCCATGTCCATGCCAAGGCCTATAACTCTGTCATTAAAGTATCAAATGTTTCTCTTCTTTAGGTTGACCAAGTTTGGAAGAGTTTTGCAGAAGCTAAGTTTTCATCTTTGTATGGAATGAAAGCCAAAATAGGAAATAATTATGTTTTTTTCAAATAGTTAAGTGCACTATTTTCTGGGTCCATTAACTGTCTGTAGTCTCCACTGTCAACTGTAACCAAGAAATAGTCCAGCACATAACACCCTGTAAAAACAGTGAATTGTTGTTTTTATAAATTTGTTTTGAACAGATTAATCAAATGAGATGCTAAGTTAGCCTTTTTCTGGTGCTAGCTTCATATTCATCATGTCATGAGAGGATGTCAAGCTTCTCCTCTAACACTATAAAAAATAAAGTGAATGAGCTTTTTTCTCAAAATGTTTTTTTTTTTTACTTTCAAGCCTTAGGCATTGCTACCATCTGTATCAAATAAACAAGAGAGTCAAGAAAAAAAAGAAAGGTCCCAAAATATCTTGCTGTAAATTTGGAATAACATCTGAGTGAAGATGCTGTGTCCCTGATTCATCTCTTGTCACTGTGATGTGCACATCTAGACGTTAAGAGTTGTCATCTTCACATCTAAAAGGAGCTGCAGGAATCATGAAATCAGATATGGAGCTCTCAAGAATCCATGACGCTGACATGTACTATGAAGTCAACAAGAAAATCAGTGTTTGTTTTGGAAATTCATCTAGAAAAGTTTGTTTTGAAACACTGAAAGTGCCATCCATCCATGCTGTCTGTTCATTACGTAGCAGATTTACTTTGGCAAAGGGGTTGAGTAATGACATCACCTGTAACCACTGTGAGGTACAGTGTTGTTCATCAGTGCTGTTTATCATTCTCTATTTCAGGACTGCAGAGGCTGAGAAACACAGATAAACGTAATGAGAGTCCGACGTTCAGGCTCCCTTCAGGCATCCTTCAGAACGATAAAGCGGAGCCAACCGAGCGGCCTGCAGGGAGACATAAAGAACCCAAACTTTCCCACTGTCAGAAATACAACTTGTTGTTGGGAGATTGACCTCTTGGTCAGCTACTCATTAAATCATGAGGACGCAAACACCAACTTGTCCCTGGCTGATCATGTGATTGGTACAAAGATTACCCATCTGAACCCAAATGTATGCAAGACAAACCAATTCCAAATGAACATGTGATGGAATTTTCCAATGTATGACTTTTTGATGCTTTAACTCTATGATGCTCTATGTATAGAAATATCCATTAATTCGGCACTTTGGTCGAGACTGAAATATCTCAACAAATTGACAGTGGGTTTGAATGAAATACTGCATAGATGCTCATGGTCCCCTGGGGTTGAAGATGCTCTTTATTTAATCTAGTTTTAATTCAGTTTAATTGTCACATATAATCATACATAGTGCCACCAACAGGTCAAAGTTTTTAATACTATCAGTTGGGACTGATATATCATAACATTTAATAGATGGATTGGCACAAAGTTTTCATGGTCCCCAGAAGATGAATCTTAAATACTTTGTGAATCCCCTGGCTTTTCCCTTGTGCACCACCAGTAGGTTGATATTTTTGGTCAACAACTATTGGAGGGATTGCCATTAAATTCGGTATGTTAAATCGTAGTTTGTAGATTCCCTGGGTTTTGAGATGAGATATTCATGGTTCCCAGACAATGTTTCACAGTGTCTCCACTGATCTGAGCTATTTCATGAGCTGGAAGCAGGGTGACGTCTTTGGTTCTAAATAAAATCAACTGGGTGTATTTCCATTAAATGTGGTAAAGAGTGATATCCATAAAATCTGTAATATGTCCACAAACATATCTAACCAGGTTCATGCTCAGAACATGATTTCACTCCCACACCACCCTCCGGACATCATTTACATTTAGCCTTGAGAGCCTCACAGGGCCTCCCACATGGCTGTAGTCCTTTGTTCTCGATCAGCTACTGATACTCTTATTCTCGTTTCCATCATAAAACAGCCACATAAAATGCAAAAGATGAATTAAATTTGAATGAATGTTTACCAATAATCAAATAATCCCTAAACTTGGCCCATTCTTTAAAGTTTAAATGATAATAGTGGAAAAAATGTTTTAGTAATAAATGATTGTATATTAACAGGAAAAACACAGAATTGAGAAAATAGTTATCTGTTTTGTCAACTGTCAATATTACGTTGCTTTTGTTTGAACATAAAACAGTACATGTGATGTCAGATTAAAGACTGAAAAGTGAGAGAGGAAGCAGTCGTGTGAGACGGATGTCTTCATCCTTCGGTGGAGGGAGGGAAAGACAGAGAGACAGACAGGAAACAGAGGGGTACACGGAGAGAGAGAAAGAGGACGTAGACGGGAATCAGTGGAGCGTGACAAATATCTTCATCCTGTTGTGGGAGAGAAAGTAGTGAGAGGGAGAGAAAGGCTGAGAGAGGAGATAAACAAGATGGACAGAGGAACAAGTGAAACAGAGTCACAGAAACTTCTCAAGCTGGGAACAAAAAGCACATTGATTGGACGTGTCAGTCAGAGGAGGTGAATGAAAGATGGAGGAGTTGGAGGGAAAGAGGGGGGAGAAACTTTTGCCGCCTGGGCTGCAGGGAGGGATGCAGCGGGAGGAAGCGAGATTCAATCAAACTCTGTCAAGGTCAGTTTGCAGTGAATGGGCCTCTCCACCTGGCTGCTCTTTCAATGAGAGGATGCATGCTGTTGGGGGCCTCATTGCACTGCATGCTGGGAACGGACCGTCCACTCTAAAGACAGGCACTGAGACAAAAGTACACTCCCGTATTATAATGTAAATTCAGGAAAGTGAATCTTATCAAGTTAATTTACCCCCATTTTAACTGTACTACAGACTGTTTCTGCTTTATTTACAGTCAGTATACGCCTTAGACACTGTACACTGCATATTGTTAATTTCAGTGGTAAAAACATTCATTTAATACAATTTTGAGATACTTTATACTTTATACTCCACTACATTTATGTGACAATGTAATATTTTAGATTAGGAGAGAACTATTTATCCTTATTTATGGAGAAATGTAGCTAACTAGCTAATACAAGTAAAATCTGATCAGATCTGCATGACTTTTACTTGTAATGGAGTATTTATACACTGTGGTATTGCTACTTTTACTTAAGTCTAAGGCTATTTTTATTGAGGCATTTATAAATGCTATCATTTGCCATGTCTGTTCATGACTGATATATTTTTATGAATAGCAGCTATGTAGCTTAGGCTGCAGAGACACCATTGATGCTAGTAAATTACTCACAACTACTTTTAAAGAGCTTGTAGAGTGAGTTAGCCGCAGGCCTCACATTTGCCAAAAATGTAAACAAATTAAGGTTAAAAATGTGGAGCTTGTGTTTGTGCACGAGCTTGTGGAGCTTGTAAGCTTGTGGAGTAGCTAACTCTGTGGCAAGATCACACCTCCTGGTTGTGACACCTAGTGCTTGATGGGAACTGTAGTGCCAGCATATCCTAAATGGTCGCATCTCTTCACACACTCTTCCTGCGTCCTTATCTCTGTCTCTGTCTTCTTCATTCACTTCAGCCGCTGCAGTGAAGCTCGTTTAGTTGACTGGAACAGACTTATTTTACATTTCAAGCCGTTTGTTTGTTTCTGGAGCAGATTTTAACAGTTTCATTCATAAATCTGTCTAGCCATGAGAAAAAGGGAAGATCTACTTTTACTGAAAATCAAGAAAATGCAGTGATTTTTTTTAAATGATTCAATTTATGGATTGATTTATGAAACTATTCTGTGTGTGTGTATGTGAGAAAGAGAGACTTTGTTTGTGTGTGTGAGATACTTCAAACACAAGTAGCTCCAGCCGCAGTGTTTCTCCATGTGTGGTCAGAGTATCACAGGCATATTTGCTGTTGGCTACTGTGTATAAATGAGTAAACGCTTGCGGGCATCTTCAAGTGTGTGTTTGTGTGCGTGTGTTTGTTTGTTCATGACTGAGTCAATTAAAGTGGTTTTAACCAAACCATGGGGTTAAATTACACATGTGCCTCTGTTTGTGATACAACTTCTTATGTGTGTTATACTGGGCCGTACAACATATTCAGCAACTACAAATCTATGTTACATACTGCTGAATGTTTTCACAGTACAGAGTAACTTTTTTCAAAGATTTCCCTTTCAGTTAAAGCCCCTACATCAGTGTTGTAGTCATGACCAGCTAAACTGAGACCAAGTAAAGACCAAGACCGGACAGTATATAGTCAACTTATGTAGCTTAGCTAACATGTAGCTAATATTCGCCAAATCTCTTTGGGTGAGGCCCACACCTCCCAGCATTCTCAGTAAGTCCTACAGATTTCCTTGCATACATTTTCAAATGTATAATAGCATGTATAATATGGCTTCGCTGAATACTTGATGGTTAATATTAACGGTGCTCGAACAGAATTTTTGGGGCCGATTACTGATCACTGGCAGCTGTACCAGCCACAGGTCGCACAGTTCACAATCCCAAAACTGAACTAGTTTATATTCATTTCTTTTTTTAATGACCTGTTTTATAAAATACTGAGTTTGGTCTGTTGGAAGAACTTTGCAGCTGTTGGCTCGTAGTCTTGTGATTAAACGTTGACCTGAACTTTCCTTTCCTCTCTTTGACTTTCTGTGCCATGCAGGTGTTTGCTCGATAACTACAGACTGTAGAGCAACTTTTTGAGCAGTTTCTCAGCCGCTTTCACCACCATTTGTTTTACTCTCTTCAGCAGTGCGCACAAGGTTGGTTTACCGTAAAGTAAAAGTGAAACTCATGTTCCGTTTGAAATGTAGAAATATTATGAAAGTGTGGCAGGACAAGTTAGACATTATTCACGTGTTCTGCTGTGCTGTACCTGCTGGACATGTTGCATTCAGAGCAGTCTGAAACCAAGCAGCAACCTCTGTGGCTGTGAAGTCAATGCAGAAGTGTCAAACTTGAATGCCCTTATACAGGCATATGTGACCTCACGCGCGTTATGTGCTTCCAATGAACAACGCCTGGCTCTGCCACACGTTCGCTCAAGGTAATCCAAACTATCCTTGTCAGTTGTTCACCGTTGGTAGAAAGTCCTACCATACTACCAGTTCCTATCAGATCTGGCGTCCCTCTCTACCTTCAAAAAACTTCTGAAGACCCAGCTCTTCAGAGAGAACCTCCTCTCCTAGCACTACAAACAACTGGAGATGATGATCTACACCCCTCTAGAGCTGTCACAGTACTTATTGCTGCACTAATATGTCATAGTCGCACTGTACCTTGATTGTTTCCCAGTTTTCTATTGCATGATGCATCTTCTCTGAGTTGTCCTGGTCAAAAAAGTCCTTTATCCCCTCTAGTTGTCACAATAAATCAATGTGGGTTCTGTGCTAATGGGCTGAAATATAAAATCTAAACATGTGTGCGTGTGTTGCCCTGGATATTTGGCCTGGTGGCTCCATGCCAACCCAAATCGCCTGCTGGCAGCCTGAATGCAGCCAGCCTGCCTCTGCCTGAGAGCCATTTCACAGGTAATTAATGGACATAATGACTGCAATTCAAGGGAAAAAAGGGAGAGTGTGGGTTGCTCTTATAAATGCACAAACATAGTGATCCACACACAAAGGCAATTAAGCAGCAAAAGGCCAGGATATGTTTTGTTTTATTCCTCTTCTACATCACTCAGTAAATCTGCAGCGTTTACAGCTCTTAAAATATGATGAAATTAAGAAAACACATAAGAGCAAATATTTTGACCTTTGCACGCTCACAACTTGTCCCAATTTAAACAGCAATACACAACCAAAATCTCCTCACTTTCACAATCTAAAAACACCAACTACTGATACAGGTTTAAGAAGACACACAAACACATGCACACACGTCTGTCTGAAGAGTTTTCTTTGGCTGGATCTGCGTCACGGCGCTACCACACACGCCTGGAATCACTTATGTCGCCACACATCCATAAACCAACACAGGAAAGACGTGTGGCACCACGAAACTACACGGTTCACCACTCAGGCCAAGAGCTCAAAGTGCTTCCATACTGAGCTCTGCAACTCTGCCCTGCTCAGTGTGTCTTTTACATGTCTGATTACGTTGCTTGTGGTTTGGAGTTACCTGTATTTCACATACAGTGTGCAGTGTAAGGTAGTTTTTAGTGTCAATGCTACAGTTTTATCACTTTGTTCAAGCTTTCTTCTTGTCGCGCCGCAGTCTTCAATGGTTGTTTCTTTTACATTCTTCACTTAAGGTCGTTCGAAGAGGAGGTTTGACCTTTGACAACTAAAGACGTTTGTTGTCATTTTCTAGCATTTTATCCATTTTATTTCTTGCCCCATGATACCTTGAATTATGGGCATGACTTCCTTTCTTTGAAGCAGCTTCTGCAAAAGTTAGCAGCAACTTAAATGTGAATTTCTTTGCTACCAATAGAGACTTGCATAGCAATAAAGTTGGGCACATTGAATTAAAGGAAGCAGTACCATGTATGTTTTAAAGCAGACATAGAGCACACATCACTTAGATAATGCTAAGCTAACTTACTGCTATCTGTTATATCCCATTTGTTCAATATGTACAAAACAAAAAAGAATCAACAAGTAATAGATTAAACAAGATACAAGGTGTAAATTTATGATCTCTAGAGGTGCTGGTAGGCAGTTGACAGGGTCTGGCTAGCTGTTTCCCCCCTTTTTTCAGTCAAGTTAGCAGGCTGCTGGCGGTGGTTTCATATTTAGCATGAAAATGTGAGTGTGGTATTGTCTAACTCTGCAAGAACAAGCATTTTATCCCAAAATTACAAACATTTCCGTTGAGCTGTGTCAAATCCCCAAATCCTCTAGCATACCGCTAACTCTGGCGTACACCAGTTCAGCGAAAGGAATAATCTGAATTATCATGGGATTAAGAATAAGGTGGATATACTAATTTCTTTTTTAAAAAAAAATCTAAGTATCACCTACATTTTTAGTCATTTAGTCATTTGCATCATTTTCCATTGCAAAGGACAAAAATAGTTTCTTGGCTGACAGTTGAATGTTTCCAAGCCAAGACCACAATTCCCATAAATCCTGATGCTTCCAGTTCCTAAAAGGATGCTGCTACTTATCTTCCAACTCTGCAGTGTTTGTTTTTAAAAAGCCAAAAAGACAAGAGCTGTGTGCTCTGTTTAACGGGACAAAAAGTTCCTCTGTTGATCTCCCAAAGGACCAATCAGCCGCCATGCAGCTGTGGGTCTGTACACACTGATGACAGCATGTCAGTTGACACACACACTCCTACCTACAGACTACAATATGCTGGAATATGTGGACGTGCACATGTGCAAACACATGGACACTGACCTCTGACCTAGGTGACCTGGGATCTCTTCCCAGGAGAGCTCAGCTGGACAGCCATGACCACCTGCCCCTTGTTACTGGCCTCTCAACTACACTCAAAACACACACATTCACACGAAAATGTGAGCAGCCCCAGTACTAGTTGAAAGGAAATCTAGTACAAAACTCCCAGTTTGTCTAGAGATGCCCTTGTGCTTACTGGTGCCAGTTGACTGTCTACTTATCCACATTTCTTCATACTTTAAGGTGCTATTAATGACTTATTTATCTAATCTGGGTGTTGCCAGCCTCCTGTTTTTAAATCAGAACTTAAAACTCATGGATTTGCCTAAATCAAAGTTCATTTCAAAGGTTGTGAGTACTGTGTTAACAAAGTTGTATAAAGCCTTTGGTGGACTACAAGTTTGAAAGTGAAACATATCCAGGGATGGAGTTACAAAGAAGTGAACCAGACCTCTGTAGTCCACTCCTCATCCCTGCTCAAGGCTAGGAGCTCAAGGCTACATCTGCTGCCAGCTGTGGTAGAGTTACAGGTAATGTAGATGTCAGGTTTTACAACAAAACAAAAGATATTTCTGGTTTTGTTGCATTGATTTTGATTCTTCCTTCCAGTGTTCCAGTGTTTCAGGAGTGAAGCGCTAAACTGGTAGTCAAACTGGTCAAATAGGTGTCCAGTCTTGTGACTATGCTAGTACCCCTGTTGTCCTGTCCTTCTTGAAGACTCTTCTCTGGGTCTCATGGTCAACTTTTAACACATTTCAGTATCTAGTATTCTAGCGTGAACAGCAAAAATAAAGTAAAGTAGTTTACTCATGTGAATGGCTACTCAGTTCTTGTGTTCCTTTAAAAAAAAAAAACTTCTACTCTTTACTTGAGTAGTAGTTTTTGAGCCAGTACAACAAGTACTACATTTGCCATTTATGCCTTTGTTACAGTTCTGCTCTAAATACTGAGATTGAGTGTTGTGGGTGGAGAGTGTGCAAGGAGGAACTCTGCTGCAGATGCCAAGTTCTGCTAACTCCACTTATGTCCACTTATTCTAACATCTGCAAGAACAAATAAGTTGCACATAGGCCATAAAAATATAGTTAGCTATTTAACCCTAGCTATGTTCATTTTTCAGGTGTAACATTAATCTTTGATGTTATGATTACATTCATTTATCTTATAGCTAGCGGTCTGTTGGGCTTTTAGGTTGGTGTGCTTTAGAAAGCAGTTAATCTAACATAATGCCAGCTTTAACGCGAGTGAACTTTAAAAGACCAGATCAGAAAGAAGGATCTATTTGCTCTCAGGTGTTTTTAACTCAGGTGCTCAGAGTTAAAAACACCCTTGGTTGACAGGTGTGTGAGCAGTGTCACCTTAGGGAGGCAGATCAGGTGAGGAAGGTTCGGGTAGGTCAGGCAGGGTGAGGTAAGGTTAGATAAGCAGAGGTCAGGGGAGGAAACCTTTGCTCTGGATCTGCATTTTCAACATACCCAAAGAAAAAAAAAGATTTTAGGAGTGATTACGAAGCGTAGTTAACTCGTACTCTGAATCTAGTCTGCTTACACAACCTATCGCAGATTGAACCGATTCTTTGGTAACTATAAACTGCAGCTTTGTCATGACTATAGAGTGAAGATTTGTATTGTATTTTTATCATACATCATTTTCCTTTATCTGACTTCCCTTTATCTCCTGAACTTTTCACCAAAAGAGAAACATTTAACACTTGTCTTATCATTATCATTTGAACTTACCCAAGAGAAAGTGAAGTCAGGTGAGGAAGGCTGTGTAGGGTTGAAGTAATCGAGTGTGTAATCTTCTCCCGGCCTAATTACACAACATTCCCACCTCCCAGGCCTGAGTGGACCCAGCAAAGTACACCTGTAATTTAAATGTTGGGTGGGGACCATTCCTTTCATTGACACCATGTGTGAAGAGTTCATGTTCAGACCGAGATCAGCACTGCCTCAAAGAACACAGCTTCCCTGTTCATTTCAGTGAGATAATGTGCATTTGAACAGCAGGGATCCCAAAGCACGTGACTCTGGCAAAAAGTTCTCACTCAAGCGGCTTTAAGAAACTCAAATTTGAAAGTAATACTAAGGACAACCCTCAGAGTGCACATGTGTTTAATCAGGTGCAGGTAAATATATATATTTTTTAATTTAGGTTGACGTATGGAATTATTAATACATTTGGCCACCTAGAGGCAGTAGAAAAAACTGTAAAACATTGACATATTATGACGAATGTGTTAGCAAACACTTGACCAGCTGATACAGAGCAACATTAGCATTTATTTGGAGTCAGGTTTGTGTCCATGTGATAAATTTGACTTTGATTTCACTCCTTTTAGCTCTTGTTAATCTCTGCTAACTTTTGAGGGAAATATATGGCTCTTTATCTCCTAAATGCTTCAATATGTTCTTCAGCTAGTTGACAACTTTGTCTCTGTCATTTGATGATGGGCACGAGTACAGGGGATTCATTGGAGTTTTAAACCAGTGCCGAAGAGTAAGACAAAAACAAACAGTAAGGTTGGGTGCCAGAAAACAATGAGCTGGAAAGACGCTGAAGCACTCTGTAGAGTTGGCGGGAACTGGGTAATATTTTGTGTCCATCATTACCAGTGACCCCTTTAAGTTAGTCACTTGACCCATTATGAATAGAAAGATGTAGACTGGTGTAGCTTTTTAACTAAATCTGAATCTTTATTAATCAAACACCATGAAGATCACTGTTATTCTGAGTCAGTATATTTGAAAGCTTTTGGCCCCTTTACAGTCTCCGATTCACCTAATTTTCACATCTTTTTCCAACCACTCAGGCACCCAACTGGCCATAAAAATATCTGAAGGTCATGCTTACATAAAAGCTATAATACAACTGATAATTATGAATTTCACTGATGAGGGAATTCTGAGTAAAAACATGCCTACCTGTTTGACCTTAAACAATATGTACAGAAGCTGGAATATTGTATATTCTGCGTTTATTAAACCAAAGCCTAAGATCCATTGTGTTTCCTCCAAAGCCCACACACTCCAGCTCAGACCATCCTCCCTCTGCCTCCCGACTGAGCAGCTAGCTAGCCTCTTGCCATAAACTGGCGACAAAATAGCAGCTCCTAATTGTTGAGTTTAACACCTGGTGATTACAGGGCCTCATAAAACTTCCCTCTGACAGAGAAACCCACCCCCCACCTCCCTCCCACTCCTCCAAGGCCACACAGGGCGTCAGTGCCAATCAGCAAGTCTCTTTTTCTTACACCATTTTTTCATTTTACAGCCCAAAGAGGGAGGAGAAGTCTACACTCATTTAGCTAACGCAGACCAATAAACACTAAGAGATTTAGATTAATTGACCATTTACAGCCAGGGGAGGAGGCAGGCTGGGTAAACTCTGCTTACTGAATCAGCTGAGCTGCTGTTTACCTCCAGAATAACATACATGTTGACATACTGTAAGCCAAGACAGACAACAGTCAGTTGTCTTTCTGTTTTACACAAATAAAATTGATCTCTATGGCTTTGTTCTGTCAGAATGACCTGATTTCAGATCATATTTAACCAAAGATTATAAATTTAAAGGCAGTGAAGGCTGTATAGATACTTGATGGATTCACGCGTACATCAGTAGCAGTAGAAAAGAGACTGTACTTTTCTACTGTTGCTGCTGTACTCTTGCAAATGATCTTGATGTACAACCTTCAGGGGATAATACTCATGGGCTTACATTTTTTTAGAATCAGTTGCTTGTCTTCTTTGCCTTCATGGTTTTTCTGTACACAGATGGTAGAGCTTAAATTTCTCCTGTAGAAGGAGCGACTTGCTGCAGGTCAGAAACAGATGCCCCATCATAACCTAAACTTTATGCTGTGTGCCACCGTACAAAGTTGTCTGTCTTTTCATTTAGGACATCTTTGTTTTGCTGGGATGAGTTGATTTGAAGCTACGTGTGAAGGTTGTGTTGTGTGCTTTAAAAATGTGCACATTTTAATTAATCAAATTACAAAGAGCATGTGCTACGAAATGAAAAGACACAATGTCAACTAGATGGAGACAGATGGAACAGCTTTTAAGGCACTCACTATGGAAAGTTACAAACTGCCAAGCGTGTGGATGTTTGTAGATTGTTGAAGATATAAAAGAAGAAGAAAACACTGTCTTGTTTCCAAATATTACTTTTAAGACATTTGATCAAGTGTAAGTTTTCATTAGTGTATACATATCTGAAAATAAGAATCATGTTTCCGTTAATTTTGAATGAATCTTTTATATGTAAAGACGTCGGTTTCAAAAACAGTTCTTTTAGGGATCACATGAAGACATTTCTCTATAATTCACACACACATACACATATTTGTACTTCTCTACTAGTCGTTTTAATGCTGAGCTGACCGCTTCCTTTCGTCCAACACATTTCATTGTGTTGTTGACCCTGTATTAACCTGCATATGACAAATAAACCTTGAATAAAATTAAAACAGTGACATATTATATTTCCATACTAGCCCCTAACCCTGTTCTTGAGGGTTAGGTTGTTCTTGAGAGGAAGTAGTTTGTACGATGTGTCGTCCAACCAGGCCAGAAGTCAAAAATGGTTCTTCCAATAGACTCCACTTGAAGGTGAGATGGAAAGTCGTCATCACCAGGTGGAGTAGGCAATGTTGTTTAAATATGGGGATAAGGCCACACATTTTCCCACGTTTTTGTGTCATGGAAGACACATTCATAGTGTCATACATGATTGTTCACATTAATTAATAGAAATAAATGTGTAACAAATAAAAGAGAACATGAGAGAGAAGCTCAAAGTCACGTTCTCATCTCCGCATGCTGGGCATTGAAGATAGTCCAAAGCTATTTGAAAGCCTGTCAAGCAGTTCTAATGGAGTATACTGCCACCTTAACCATCACAACTCAGTATCTAACCCTAACCTTTAACCTAAACTGAATCCAAACATTTGTAAGATCCCTTCAACTTACCTCAACCACAGTGTTTTGAAGGTTCAGCTCAAAGTGAGTCCTCATTTTGCAAAAATCTCCTCATTCCAAAGGTATAAAACTCAAATTGGTCCCCACAAAGAGAAATGCACACACACACACACACACACACACAGACACACACACACACACACGGGCCATTGTATAATGACAGAGCCATTGTTGTCTGTGTCTACCACTCAGTAAGCCGACAGCGTCAGTAAATTTAAACATACAGTATGTGTTTGTATATTTGAGAGAGTATCTCCTGTGTAATTTTATTTTGCATTTATACAAAAAAGCTTCTCAGACTCTCGGGGAGGTGACCTTAACAACAGGTTTCACAGATGGGAAAGTTTTTTGGTAATTTGACTTTAGAAAAACAGAGAATCACAAGCTGCTGTTTAATTGAAAAGATCGATGGTAACACATTGTAGAGCCAGGTTTCCCCTCTAATTTTGGCGGTGGTTGAATGTTTTCATTTTCTTTGGGTTCTATTTCTAGCCTCATTTTATTTTCCAGTTTACATTCTTGTCCGGGTTGGAGCACAAAGGACCATTTTCTGAATATGAAAATCACGACTTGCCTCATACATTTAGGTTTTTTTTTTATGATCGAGTCTGTTTTGCAGCAGTGGCAGGTTTCTGCCTAATGGATCTGGAGGAAAACACTTGTGTAGTGGTTGTATAGCGTCTTTGTCAGTGGGGTCCTCGAGTCCGGGCTGAAGATGCCTTCTCATTAATTCGGTGGTGCTGGGCTTTATTGTTGTGCTAATCAGGCACAGATGTGGACACCCCGACTCCAGAAAATCATCCAAGCAGTCTTGACAGCAGACGCCTCTCAGGAGGGAAGGGGGGGTTGAAATCCTGTGGGGACCATTATAATTGTTTTTGACAGGGATCCAATCCAAATATGTACATGCGTGAAAATGAATCAAGCTTGAGCTGTCAACCTCTGAACTGAGATATTTATGATGGTGGTGTGGAGGGAAGAGACGACTTTTTTTTGTCAGGGATGAGAAAAAGATGATGGTTTGTTAAAATCCCGATCCCCTGGCTAGCCGGGAGAAGTATTGACAGTGTGAGTGAAAGACTTGCCTCCCCCCCTTCCTTAGTGAAGAAGAGCAAGGCATTTTACTTTGTACCACTCAAATGGAGCTTCATTTCATCGTGGCTATGATTGGAGTGCTGATCCCGAATTAACCCGACTAGTAACTGCAATAACTGCAGGAAGTTTGTGTAAAATTAGCAATTTGGATGAATATTGAGCATTATTGAGATTAATTCCTGTGAATATTACATTTTTTAATTTTATTTTTAACAATCATACCTTTTTCTTTTTCTTTTTTTTTGACAAATTCAGTGTTTTTTTCCCTCTGACATTTGGCCATTCTTCTATTACCTCTCTGGTTGTTTTAACTGTGCACTTTTCTCTTGCAGGATCAGATTATTTTTTAAGTAAACAATAATCGAAAGTTTAAAAAAAACTGCTTTTAGCATTTAATTGTATAACTTCTTTAAGTTTTTTTAAGATCAAGGAGACCTTGCGATCCACAGTTGTGTCACGTGACACCACAAACACAGTTTAAGCAGCTTTTTAAATCAGTGTATTCAAAGCTACAAGTAAGCATCGTAAACACTACTTCTTCTTTCTGATACAATATTAGCTAACTCTCACTTGTGAAACCTGGACCTAACCATGAGTTAAACTGACCACAATCCTTCAAACTTGACCAAGACTCTACAGACACATTAACAGCTCTGTGAGGAGCATGTTAGCATGTAAACATTTGCAATTTAGTATTATAAACACAAAGCACAGCTGTGGATAATGAATTAGTTTAGCAAGTAGTTCACAGCAACTTAATTCATAAATTGTCAAAAAACAAAAAGTCAAATGTTACAGTAATGCAACAAATATTTATCAAGGCACTTCTCTCAAAAACACAAATGTCAACCTTGTGGTGGGGCTACAAGAAAAGTCATGGAATCACCAAAGAAAGCATCGAACATGACCTGATGGAGGCTCTGATACTCTCCCAGGTGTTTCTCCACACAGGTGTCCCAAAGAAAACCTCAGCTCCAGGTTTATCACCACTTTTGTTTATCTTCTTCATTCACACTCTCAGAGAAAGGTGTGTTTCCTCTGGAGGTTTACCTCTGTATGCGTGTCTTTAAAGAATTACACGGTAGTGATAGTGAGGTATGGACGCACACACACACACACAGGCTGTTGTATGTCTGCAGGCTTTTTGTGCTTTTATAAAAGATTTAGCGATGATTTATCGTCTCTGATCCGTGCCCACTGCCAAAACACACCTGCTGACAGCAGCAACACAACACAAACTGAAGAAAACACACATCCACATAAGAAGTATAGAATAGTAGTATAGAGGTATAGAATAGTATAGAAATAAGTACCATTGAAGAAGGGTGAGAAGAGTTTTTAGATTTTCAACAAAATGTAGCCCAATTTGATAACCTAAACGCATGAATATAAATTGGAAAACAAAAACTCCCATGTTGGCATTTTTATTTTAGTTAGTGCTGAATTGGCCCCATTTTAGGACAATGTAGCAGATCAATAATCTTGAACATACAGATGACATAACCAATTCAATTTTAGGGCTGAATAGTGGCCAAGTTGGTCACCTCACCATTCATTGTATTTACATTCTGTAAGTACCTCTCCATATAATAGTTTTCATTGTGAATGGCAGAGTCAAATTCAAATAACTCATTCAAAATATTGTCACATGTACAAGGAATTATTGTTTATAATTTTATCTGATTAATATCAAAAACATTTCCTATTGTTGCTGCTTCAAATCAAAAGTGTTCAGCTGGCTTTTATTGTGAAGTAGCCAGAGGAAACATAGTGTATTTATCACGGTGGTGACACTGACGGCGATCATTCATCAAAAATGAGTATCCAGAACTATTTATGACAATTCATTTTCTGGTGTGGGGATTCAGATCAGTTTTCATATTTGAAAAGGAGTACTGGAAGAAGGGTGAGCAGCAGGTGTAAAGGCCCTAAAAAGGAGAATGTCTCTAACAGTGAACACACTTTCCTCATCATGTCTGGTATGACTGGTATACATACAAATAACCATGTAATTTAATTCAGATCTCCGTGTGTATAACACTCTTACCTTCATACACAACTTCATGCACATAGCAAAATATCTATAAACTGTACAATTTCGCTGTGTTAACTGTACCTAAAATCTTAATTTATGAAGAAACAAGTAACTACAGTTGTTAAATAAATAAAGTGAAGTATAAAACTGTATGAAACATAAATACTCAAGTTTGTACTTTAGTGCAGCACTTGAGTAAATGTACTTTCCACCTGTGCAGCAAATTCTCTGTAAATTTCAGTGATTCCTTTCACATTCCTACACATATTCCTCGACGCCAAGCCAATCAACATCTGCGATAAACACAAAGCGTCCACTTGCATTCCAGCTTGACCAGCTTTAATTAACCCTTTGTGTGTCCGGTGACGGTAAAGAGAGCCTGCTTCATGTCAGGGAATGAATGAGCTGATGCCAGAGAGACTGTGGGATTAAGAATATCCCCCTGGAGGATGATGGGACATGAAGGGAGGGGAGTCACTCTGTTGAGATTAACACCTCGGTTTGCTTTTCCCACATGGCTTCTCAATCCCTCTGGAATGCTGCATCACTGTCCCTTCAAACTAACGTCTTTCTTTACAACTACGGCTAATTAGAATATGAGTTTAGACCTGAATAGGGTTATGGGTTTGCTTCTTTCTCCACGTGAAAAGAGAGTGTTCTTGATAAGCAAAAGCCTTGTGCATTAACACAAAATGATCATAATAAAGCAACCATGTGTAACTTTTCTAACATAAGATAACAGATTTTAAATTATTTTGATGTTACCTTGACCTTGTAATCAGGTAAATAGCGTCTCTGTCATTCCCACTCCGTGCCCTATGCGCCTGTTCTCGCACTACGTGAGACGTATGAAACACTTTATGGCAGTCAGCACCAAATAGTTCACTCATTTTGGTGAAATCTTATAGAGAAAATGTTTTCTGGTTCTCCCTCTGATGTCCTCCGGCTGCTAGGCTTCAGTTCTTTGAGTTTCCTAATGGACAGTAAAGTAAACTGCTACAAACCATAGCTGCTGTTAGTTAATGTCAGCTCAGTTTGTAAGCCTGATTTGTGAGCTCAGAGCACAGTTTAGTGTTTGTACTACAGGTGTTTTGACCCGTGACAAAGGGAGGTTTTTGGCCGGCTGGGCAAGCAGGCAATGTAACCAAGCTCAGCTGCCTCTTTGGACATAATGTCAGAGGTGAAAAGACTGAAGGGAATGTTGATGAAAAAAGCTAAGAGAGAAAAGGGGAGACTGTCTGAGCAAAAGGCTGCCAGACAAGAATAAATCATGGACTGACTTTTAGTTATTGGCAAGAGCTTTGTAAAACTAAAGGCTGAAAGACAGATGCCGAGCTGGGCTTCTTGCTGCTGGACTCCTAAATAATATTAGCTGGCTGCTATGTCTTGTGCTGTATCTGTTTGATGTTTGACAATAAGTTACCATAAGTAATGTAATCCTAACAAATATACATGCACAACTGTCCATATTTCCGACATTTGGCACTCTGAAACCGGAGGGGCTAAATCACAAAATACCAATTCCTACAGTGTTGTACACAGCAGTCTACACAGGAACTGTCTGGGTGTTGATTAAGATTAATACCAGTATTTTATTTAACAATTAACTGTTCTGTTTGTTTTAAACTTCCACTTTACTGTCTAAAATCCCTGGAGGATAGTTGTTGCAAATATGCTGTTGCTGATTCATGAGTCATTAAAAATCATTAATTATGTAAAAGCCCTTTAGGTTTCCATCTGTCCTTTAGAAATAAGATAGGTTTGTTCCTGGGTTTGAACCTGTTGAAACTTTTGTTACAAAATAAGGTTTTCGAGAAATTTGGAATTTTTTAATTCCAGTGCATAATTATTTTATCTATCAAAATCATACATTTGGTTTTGCTCAAAATCTATTCATTTAATATTTTACTGGCATGAAATAGCTTCCTTACCTTAAGTCTAACCATTTAATTTCCATTTAAACGGTCTGCAATCAAAACAGATGCAATGTATATTTTGCAAAATGTTTCGCTATCTAAAATGAAAAGTTTAGGGCCCACTACAAAACCTTGTGGCACTCCATATTTAGTAGACTCAAAGCAGTTTAAATTTTCTTTCAGTGAATTTGGGCAAAGACTGATTAACACAAAGAGAGGTAAGAATCACATGATGAGTAATTAAAACACAAGCACGTCTTAATCGTCCACCTTCCACTTAGTTATTTGTGAGTGACGACATTCCTGCCAGGGATTTAACGCAATCAATCAGTTTATATTGAGATGTTTTGATGTGATTAATCACTTATATTGAGATGTTGCCTTCAATGTCACTTCATGGACTGGGGCATCACCAAGTCGAGAACAAATGGATGGCCACAGGCCCTAAAAGTATGAGCTTAAGGTTTAAATCCCTCATCGTCTAACATCCCATTGTCACCCAAATCCAACTTACCTTTAAAAGAAACCTTCTCTGAGCCCTGCAACAATGTGGCCCATAAGACCCCTCCAGACAAAAAGAAAGATCCCCCCTTTTTACTCCCAGCGCCCTCTCCTCCACTCGGCTGATCCTCCAATGTGAGAAGCTCTTAATCAGCGGCCAAACAATGAGACCCCAGATCCCTGCTTTTTGACAGAGGGCCTGATCTAATAAGCAGAGGAGGGCCGGGATGAGGGGGGGTGGGTGGCCTGATCCAGGGGATTACTGGAAGAGATCTACCCTGGAGAGGGGGCCTCCTCACTGGGGAGGAGGGGAGAGGAGGACGGAAAATGATAGGTACATGGGGATGGAAGGAAGAAGTGATGGAGTATAAAGGTGTGGGCTTCTAAATGGACTGTACTTATATAGCCGACCACTCAAGGCGCTTTTACACTACATATCTCATTCACCCACACACTCACACACACACATTCACACACTGGTGCCAATGGCTGCCATGCAAGGTGCCAACTGCTCATCAGTTTTTGAAGGCTAACCATTCATACGCATTCACACACACCGATGGTGCAGCCATTCGGGAACAATTTGGGGTTCAGTATCTTGGTCACTTCTAGGACACTTCGACATGCCGGGGATCGAACCCCCGATCGTCTGATTAGTGGACAACCTGCTCTTCCTGAGCCACAGCTGGCCCATTGCTGCTCTGTGTAGTAACAGTTCCTGTTCACTCTGTGACTCGGATAGTATAATACTGAAGAATAATTGTCATAAAGTATCTGATGATTATGAGACAAGATCTAATGATATCTTTTTATATGAACGTATGTTATGGCTGAGTAAGAGGTTTAAAAGGAACTAATGGATGGTGGTTGATATTGCAATGGATAAAGATGGGGAGCAGTAACAGTTACAGAAACCCCACCCTGTTATCCTTCTAAATAGACCTCCAGCATTCAGCTTCTCTATCCAAACCTTTCCTTCATCCCCTGCTTACCCACCTTTTAACCCAACCATCACCCCGAGGCCCCTTTTCCTCTGTCCATTACCACCATCCCCCGTTCTACCAGTCCCCCTTTTCTCATAAAACGGCATATAACATTAAATGTAAAAACAAAACAATCACACAAATCCAAAGCACATCTATAATTAGACTGAACTGCCATAAGTGACAATGTCTCTGAAACAGACTTGTGGAAAACCTAACTGATATGCATACATTATTTCTCCCCCCAAAAAACCTAAAATAGACAGACCTTATATTGTAAGAGAATAGCAACATCAGAGAATGATCCACAATTCACAAGCAGTCATGATGGAAAAGAGAAACACTACAATAATAACATCCTAAAGATATAGTTCTAAAGACAATTTGTTTGTACGCTTCAAAGACTAATTTATAGAAATGATTTTCACTTCCTGTACCAACAAAAAAACCTTCTGTAGCCGAATGATGGAAAGAAAGATAATAACAATTTACAAATCAATTTAATATCTGTTAAATTGATGTCACATTTTTTAAAGCACTTGTCATTCAATACATCATAAATCTTTCATATAACTCCTGATTCTCTAGAATTATATAATCAGAGCTGATGGAGAGTATGTTCAACTAAACAAGACTATGAACAAGACTATAATTTGGACCCAGTGAGACTCGGTTCCTTGCTCTAGTCTCAGTTTCTCAAATCTGAGTGAACCAGCGAAGAGCTCTAACATTTGTAAGCATCAGTATTGAACTGAACATGTTGTTTCTTCTTTATCATCAATAAATTTAACACATGTACAAAATTGGCCTTGGACAGTTAGGAAAAGCAGACAAATGTTAACGATCCATTCTGGGAATTGAACTGAATATCATGAGTTGCAGGTGGTAGTTTCCAACAAGAGACTACATGTTGTGTGAGGGTCATTCATTGGAGATCTAGAGTACATGGCTCTTAAGGTGAAGGAGGGGTTGCCTTGCTTCCTGCCCCAATGGAGAGGGCGGATCCATTAGCAAAAGCTACTGTGACATCAGGCGCTCAGGACCTTTGATGTCTTCACAGCAGCAGGCTACAGGGGCGGAGGAGCGAAGACCTGAGGGCTTTCAAAGAGGAGACCTGGTGTGTCCAGATGGGGTCTCCATCCATTCACAGTGTTGTCTGATGAAAATGAGAAGAACAATATATTGTCAGAATGTCATTGAGTTTTTGTTTTTGAAAAACATTTAACACTAGTGCAGATAAGTTAGACTTTAAGCCATGCAAAACTATACCCTTTACATTAACTCTGTCTTCTGTAGTTCACCACAAGTTCTCATCCGCATCAAACCTCATCACCTGGGAAATAAGCTCTTTAAAGCCCGATCCATCCCTGGAAATCTTCTGCAGATATATTCAGACATCATGTAGCTGGTGTTCATAAACTTTCCACATGCGTGAGGAAAATAATTCTTCTACGAGGCTGAGGATTGGAGAATAAGGTGGAAGGAAAAGTGCCACCATCCTAGCACGGGCCACTCTGTTACTAGAAGAAAATGCTGGATCCACATGATTACACATGTTGTCTTTCCTCACTTGGCACATGTCTCTCATAGAGGGCAGCAAAGAATACAACAGACACTCAGATGAAAATGTTTGTTTTCTACGTTACAGCCAGCTACCAGTTTTCACAGTGTATGATTTATGTCTGACACTAAAGCTGATGGATGTGTAATAACCGTCCTGTAGTGTAAGTACCTGTTTCATAAGTTGCTACACTGTGATGGTGTTGAATTTAAGCGAGGGAAATGCCAACAGTGTTGCAATGTTACTCCATGTTGACTTCTGTTGTGCTGACTGTGTGAAGAGTTTTGAAAAAGCCAACTCAGTACTGAGAAAAATGTGTTAACAATGGTTGAAAACTGTCTATCTTCTAATCTAATCTTCTTGTAATCTGATGCACTTGCAAATGAAAACTGCTTTTAAAACTTTTTTTTAGTATCATCAACACAATATGCTTAAAATATCAAAACTAAAATTGTGTGAAACTGATACTTTCAGAGTGATATAATATAACTTCATATTATTGTTTGTTTGTTTGTTTGTTTTTTGTTTAGCATTACATTGACTACATTTTAGTGTTTTAGCTTGTCAGTGTTGACCCAATTTATATGCAATACCCAGTATACTACTTTGTAGATTAATAGTAAAGTATCACATCATATCAGTGTAAAAGAAACTAGTAAATACAAGTATTAAATAAATGTAGTGAAGTAAACAGTACAACACATTATTGGAATTGTAGTATTGTATAAAGTAGTATAATAGTAGTAGTAGTAGTAAAGTAGCTGAAAACTAACTGAAAAATAAAGATCATGTTAGTTATTACAGTATAAATCAATGAAGCAAATTAGTGGGGAAAAAAATGTAATTTATAACTTTGTCAAGTTCGCTGGCAGTTTCGTAAGGGCGGGAGTCGCAGAGAAGCAAAACAAGCAGAAAAATAACATGTTACTGTGAAACAGCTTTGGAAACTATCCTGAGACAAAGAAGAAGAAATAAAAGGAGATGAGATGAGAGGAGAAAGAAACGACAGGAAAGATGTGGAGAAGACGAGAGAAAGCAGAGGAGGTCAGGAGGAAGAGTCAGACCACAGATCCGTTTCCATCCTCTCTTTCTGTTTATTGAACTGTAATCATGAATAATACCCTCCATATGTAACACGTTACCGGATTTCCTCCAGAATACTGCAGCCGGGAGTCTGCATTTGCTCAAGCCTCAGTGTTGAGGTTAACCAAACATGTGTCTGCATGTACATCCTGGGTATATCACACAGTGTGTTTGGACGATAGCAATCCCTCTGTTGCCAGCCAACTATCTCTAACAACACACATGTCAGTAAACTACATACACATGTGCCTTTATAAACATGGGTACATGCTTCACTGACACTTTGCAGCAAGTGAACCAGTGAGAGTTTTGTATATATTGTGTATTAGTACAAGCAAATTTTCTGTAATAGCATTTATATTTCAAATAAACAGTTATACGTGGATGGAACCTATTTATCCTCATACATTGTGGATATAGTAGTTATTGATAGAAACAAAACAAAGTTACAAAGTGCTATACATGGGTGAAGCAGGATTCAAACATTTCAAGGCTACAAAGAGGCAAATAAATTAATTGTATTAAAAACAATACAAAAATAAAATGGAATAAAATACCCAACAATAATAACGTAAGATAAAAACAAAACCAGTAAACAGACCTGTTGGTCTGTTAGGGAGTTATGTTCAACGTTTTTACTGCTCAAGAAGGTGTATTACATGTAAATTGTAGGAAGGTGTTGGACTTTGACACTGAATAATGTGTTACGTTTTCTTCCGTGGCGTTGAGTAACTCCGATCGCATTAACAGCCTGTACCACACACCACAGCCTGCTGCTGTCCAGCTAGTTTAATCTCATCATGTTGCTAAACAGAGCAGATTGTCGCTTCAATGGAGGAAATGGTCATAAATATGACATGATTAATGTAGCAAGTTTTGCTAATATCATGAGGACTGTTTATTGTCCAGCCTGGATAATCAAACTGTGGAAGCTCAAGCCATTTCTCTCAATTAATATAGTCGTTCACTGCTGGGAAAGGGTATAATTCTATAATTGGTGGGCTTCTGTGGTTGCCATTTAGATTTAAATACTTTACACTGAAATGTCAGGATTTGGACCTGAATCAGTCAACAACAATACTAAATACCTGTGTATATTGGTCTTCATCTGAAAAAAAAGTGGTTTGAGGGTTTAGTTGCACTTTAAAGTTCACGATGATGTTTTAGAGTTCGTGATATCTTTCTGGGCTGGATGATTTGTTATTCAGAACCATCTGGGGAGTCGTCATTGGATTTGGAAAAGGACACGTGCTTTCAAAAAATACAGGCTGGGTGATTGGACGAACCATCTGTGCATCACCATCTAGTATGGACGAACTTCAACCAATCAGATCAGTGGACCATATAACATAGTCAAACTCTTACTGATGTCAGTCGAAAGCCTTCAGTGCTGTTCTTAGCTTTTTAACTCACCTGTTCAAATTACATAAAGGCTTAAAGTTATGCATAATTAACAGCTTGACCGCTTTGATTGACAGGTGGGTTCTGTCACAGGTGACTTTTTCTGAACAACAACCAGGCTTTGTTGAGCCCGCTTAGTCTTAGTGTGTTGGCATGCTAACATTAGTACAACTCAGGCTGATGGGATGTGATCAGTTGTGCAGCCGTTTGGTCATAAAGACCCAAGGGAAGGTTGAATATGAATGATTACACCAAATTCCACGGTAATCCATCCATTAATTGTTGTAACATTTTTCTATAAACCAAAAATGTCATGGAGCTGAGGGAATATGTTATAATTAAGACCGCAAAAGCTGTCCAGGAGAATATGATCAAAAAAGACAACAAAACACTAAAACAGCTCTTGATATCCATATAGTCCATATCCGGAGTCCTCAAAAGCATAACAGTTGCAGACTAAATATTTTGAATATCTAATATTTTTAGAATATGTGATTTATACAACATTTCCATACAACATGAAAAAAGATATGTAAAGTAGGTCCAGTTCAATCGTATATATGCTCTCGATCACTGCACTCGATCCAAGAAGCATCCTGACATCATCTCCACAGAAAAATCTGAGAAAAAGTGACATCACAGAGAAGAGAAAGAGGGAATCCTCCTCTCCTCTCGAGGTTATCAGAGCTGGGGTTGTTTCAGCCGTGGCATATGTCCCAAATACTTCAAAGAGGGACGTGTTCACGCACACACACAGAGGCAGTCAGCCAGCCAAACAAATAATTAACAAAGTCAGTGAGATTAATTAAAGCAGCAGGGTTCAGGCAGGGTTCAGCCTTCTGTGTGTGTGAGGGGGTAACGGGACTCCCCTGCTGGATGTGATTAGGCAACCAAAGAAGAAAGGGAGAAGAGGCGAGGGAAAACAGTGGCAGTCATTGATATCCATCTTCATGTAAACAGCTGGCTGTGTGTAGGTGTGTGTGTTGTTGAGAGGCAAGAGGAGAAACTCAAGTAAGTGCATGTCTTACTGAGCTTCCAGTAAGAGTCAGGGGGTAAATGTGTAGCAGCACAACAAGCGAAACAAAAGGAGTGACACAAATAGTTTTAAAACCAGTTAGAATGAACTGTACTGCATTTTTTAATTAGTCAGTTTCACCAGAAACAAATCAAACAAAATCTATGAAGGGAAATTTTCCCCCCTCCCCCCAAAAAATAAAATAAGCACCAGACATTAACAGGCTGTATTTGAGGCTAAATAAAGCATAGGCTACTCTTTTTACATAGAAACTGATACTCCCTCCACTTCTGGCTCAAAGGTAGAACAACAATGACCTCCATTCCATGTGTGTGCGGTTTATACAGAACCACAAGCCGGAGTAACAGTGCACCATTCCTGCCTTCAGCGGTTAGTGTGTAAAAGCAGCTATTGGCTCTAGACAAGTATCTCTTGAAAGCCAGTTTTAATTCAGTGCTACCACAGGAACTCAGGTTGCATCCTGACAATTAACCTTTACCTTTTTATGGACCAAAATAATGAAATCAGAATCGCATTTCCATGTATGTGTATACACAAGTACACAAAAGTAGACGTGTAAGCAACATTGAACAACAACCTACAATCTCTATATACAAGTCAAGTGTTTCTGTAAATTGTAAACAAATGCACAGCAATAAATACTAAGTGGATCTCTCCCTAATTTTAACTATACAGTAGTTACGTGCAGATATAAAAACACTGAACATAATTTGCAAGTATTTTGCAGAATATACTACTTAAATTTGTCTAACTTTGATTTATTTATCTCCATATAATTTTTCTATTTATCTGTATCTTTGTCTCTGTCCTGGTTTCTTGTGGTTTTATCTTATCTGGTGTTGGGAGGATGATGATATTAGAAAATGGTGTTACTTTCTTATCTGATTTTTATTTGTTTGCCCACAAACAGATAAGAAATCAAATTATTTATTTAAAACATGATTCTAAATAATGAAGCGTGTGCATGGAAATCTGAAGAACTTGCAGAAGCTCCCTTTGTTTCCCTTGAAGTAGCTTTAAAGTGGTTAAAATCATCTTGTTCCACACTGTCTGACAGAAATATCAGCTTGTTTCAGCTCTCAGTTGTAGCTATATGATGTGTAATATCCAAACTCAAGACTATCTCCTCTTTGGTTCAAAATAAACGTTTGTGGGTTTGAACAAAATTTGGCTGAAGGCGTGTGTACTGACAGGACCACCAGTACGTCAGATGACATGTTTTAATAGCAGGTCTCTTGCTGTGGGACCCTCCTCCCTGCCCTCTATGTTCCTTTCTCTAACCATCCCTCCCTCCCCCTCTCAATCTCTGGCCCTGTCTCTCTTTCAGCTCTGTGTTTTGGCAGCAGCGCTCCCCTGCATCACAAAGCCCATACTCTCAGCTTGTCCCATTGTGTTGCGAACATCGCAGGTAATGATTAACACAAACACACAACAATGGGATCTTCAGCACCCATCCAGCGTGGGAGTCGATAGTCTCGAGGTCGGAACGAGCAGACAGTGTCACTGACCAGTACTTAGAAGCCGCAAGATGCCATGAATACTATGTGGCTTTAGCTTTTTAGCTGAAGGTCTTGAGTTGTTCAGTTGCATGTGTTTCAATGCATTTTTGTTGAGGAGACTTTTGGTTACTAACTTACTGAAATCTGTGAAAATCTCCATGATGTTTGGCCTGATTTGCCTGAATCTGCAAAGCTGCCACACACTACCAAAAGTCAAAAGGCTGCTGGACACAAAGAAATCATGTAAATGAAAAATAAAATTTGCACATTTATCTCAATTGTAAACAGTTTATTGTCTGAGCTCTCGGTCAAACAGGCCTGATGCTCTGAATATCTGTTTGACTGAAAGCTCAGACAACACATTGTATGTTTGCGATAAATGTGCAGGTGCTTTCATTTCAATTAACTTAACAAAACTCTGAGAATCCCTGACACAGCTATGCTTTCTGTTCTGCTGTGATTAACCAGGTATGTAGGGGTGGAAAAACGCATCACAAGTTGACCTCTACATTTACCACATTCCTACTACGTCCACTGTCACTGATCAGTCCTGAACTGTACTAGTCAGATGTACCTTTGTGCAACCATTTTTGTGAATATGCGGAATTATTTTGCGTGGTACATGTTCCTCGCTGCTGTCTAGACGGTCATTAGGTCACAGCATCAACAGGTTACATTCATTTTTAAATTGTCTATACAGTGAAAAAGTTAAAGCATGAAGTGTTTTTGTTTTTTCTCATTTCTGCAACTGTATTTGGAAGATTATTTTTACAAACTGCTATGAGTAAATATAGGCTCTGTGAGTCACAGCGTAACAGTTGTGAAATATGTTTGTTCACTTTGTTTCTAAGAATTAGACGAGAAGATCAATACCAATCTCATGTTTGTTGGGTAAATATGTAACCGGAGCCAGCAGCTAGTTAGATTAGCTTAGCATAAAGAATGGAAACAACTAAGGTAACATAATCTGCCAACCAGCATGTCTAAAGCTCACCAGCCAGGAAACAGTCCAGCATATAACCATCAACAAAACAGCTAATGGTTGTTTTTACGATTTTGACCTAATTTAACAAGTGAGATATAAAGAGCTACAGAGTGAGCATTCGAGGTGCTAGTAGGCAGATGATCACTCCACTTTCAAAAGTAGCCTATAAAAAGTATCAGTTTTGTTCTGAGAAAGTTTTTGCCTTTAGTGTGGATGCAGGATCAAGAGAAAAAAAAGATATTCTTTTAAATTAAGATTCACTATTGTTTACATGGTCATTTTTCAGAGGAGCATTCACTAAACAGTCAGAAATTTAAATGTAAATGGGACCTGATGTTTCCATAATGTGTCCCTGCTGTGAAGTAGACTAATGAGCGACCAGCCACACCTCACACATTCCTCCTGACCTTTATTCCACCTCACTTTCCCTCCACACACACACACACACACACACACACACACACACACACACACACACACTCCTAACCTTACCTCACCCCGATGATTATCATTTACCCCAACATCACCCCTCCTGCTCCCCAATCTGTTATCAGCTGTCAGGCACCAACCAGCCCTGGTATTCTCCATTACCATTAACATCAGTATGCAGCAGGCTATCAATGCTATCTGGACCTGGGGGCACCGGGAGGGTCAGGAGAAATCCCCCGTATCTCTGATGTCATCAGATAAAGAGGTGGGACGGAGGGTCTGGTGCTGGTCTAGGGGAGGGAGCTCTGATTGAGGTCTTTGATTCTGTTACGCTGTGTATTTAGGATTTGGATACAGGGGGCAAAATTAGATATTATATAACAGTGATGCTGAGTTTGTTATAAGTTACTAGTGAAGCATCTTTACCTGATTGTTCTCCTTTGTCTCTGTTTCAATTAGTGATTTCTGATGTTTCCCAGAGCACAAATGTCAAAGGAATAGTACAACTTAACTACTTATTTGTTTTCTTGCAGAGAGATAGGACTTGGTTATACTAGAAAAAAGTGATTCAGACAATGTGTGGCAGACCACTTTGGAAATCAAAAGTGTTTATAGCTGCAGGGGGAAGAGGTGACATTGTTTTAAAAAATAATAAGTCTGAAGCTAGAAGCTATCACATAGCTAGAAGCTAGAGACTAGGTGATTAGCTTAACTTTGTGTAAAGGCTGGAAGCTGGGGGGGAACAGATAACCTAGTTCTCTCAGAAAATGGCAACAATTTCTAGTTTCCAAGTCCCTAGAATACTGTAAATGCTACCATTTTGAGCCCAAACTGGCTTTTCTTTAGGTACAGGAGAATCTTCTTTCCCACAACTGCTTTTGACCACAAAACAGAGCATAAAACTGACAACATCTGTCCTTTCACATTACACACTCTTCCACATATTTACCAAGAAAACAAACTAACCAAAGCATACTAATTCAATCCAATATAAAACATGTAGAAAAAGTGGAATGAAGCATTGTGTATAAACCTGAAGCATGTTTCAGGATAAAAACTCTAAAGTTCAAGCTGTGGATTGTTAAGTTCTCATAGTGGAACAGGCCCACAGGTGCGTTGAATAAGACTAGGATCAAAGCAACAAGTGGTGTCTCTTATTTAGTTGTAAACCGATGATTTTGCCTGTGAGGATAATTTTGATTTCAGCCTTAAAAGCGATTAATCTCCTAAAACCACAACAGTCGTGATTTTGGTCTTCTTAACAGTCTCTCCCTCTTAAAAATGCGTCTGTAATGCATTCTGATCTCTATTGACAGTCTTGCTTATCATTTGACATTACTTCATACTGTATGTGCGTGATGTGAGATAAAGATAACTACGTCAGCATTGTGCAGAAGTGTTAGCAGAAAGCAGCTGAGCCAAGTAATCTCTTTATTGTATCTAATTTGGCACATAAGTTGATGGTAAATAGATAAAATTAGCTCCCCAAAACACACTGTATTTACTTTAAATGCTTAATTTATGGGTGTGTCAGTGGGTTTTATTTGTGTGTGTGAAGCAATAGAGGTGCCTGCAATCCCACCTGTGTCTCATTAGCACAACAACACAGCGCAATAACATTAACACTGCCGTCCCCTCCCAAAACACAGGTATCTAATAATCTATCAGCCTTAACACACACACACACACACACACACACACACACAGACACACACACACACACACACACACACACACACACATACACACAGTTGTGTTTCCATCACTTCAGATGACAGTATATTGACTTAAATTAATTTCCTCCTTCCTACCCTTTAACCTTAAACAAATCAACTTGTATTTTGACCCCAAAAGGCCGGTAAGTTCCCACAGTGTGAGTGTGTACACATATTTATGTCCCCATAATGAGTAATACACTACTCCACATACACACGCACACACACACACATATGCATGCTCAGGTATGACACAAACACATCGCCCAGAAGTTGAGCACATAGCGCCGGCTGGCATTAGCACAGCTCTTATCTGCTTTATGACTTCCACTCTGAGTCGTTTATTCGCGTACTTTGACTTTCGCTGTAAAGCTCTGTCTGACCTGAAGTACCACTGTGCAGTGTCAAAGGTCAAATCTGGAATTTATTTCAACACATAAATTTCAGCTAAACTCACTCATACTGTGGCCACTTTAGGAGTTTGACCTGCAGATAAAGTCAACGGACTGTACAGTTTCTTCCACTCTTTTTGTGACTGTTATTTTGTGACTGTTATTTTGAAGTTGGCAGAGCTTTTCAGCAGACAGAGCGCTAGTTAAACATTTCTTCGAGTGTCCTCTCACTGGCTCTCCTGGCTCACTTGGTTAAAGCAGGTATCACATAACCATGTCTGAATCCGGGCCAGGACCTTTGTAGCCTGTGATTACCCTCTCTCTCCCCTGCACTTCCTGTCTCTCTTCACAATAAAAACTGTCCTGCAGTGACAAAACAATAATACTTAAGGATTCCTCAGAGGCTGAAATAAATCTACTGGTGAAGTTTAACTGCTGTGTGCATTTAGAGTGATATGGGTTAGCTAACTGGCAAACTTGAGTGACTTGGAACCAACTCTGAACCAACACTTTTTTAGTATTTAGGAAGATCAGTGGAGCCAATAAATCCAAAGCAATGTCTCCTAATTTTCTGTAAAATCACTTACTGAAAATCTCTTATCTGTAATTTTTGATATGTTATATGGCCAGAAATATGTTAACATCCCTCCCTATGTGCTAAATGAACATGTGATTTCGAAGCTATGTGCATTAATCTGCTTCTTTAACAGCCTCCACTCTCCTGAAAGGCTCTCCACCTGATTTTGGAACCGGCCTGCAGGGATTAGTTGTTTCCATTCAGGGCGAGAATGTCTGGCACTGAGCCGGGGTCCCAGTTCATCCCAAAGATGAAGGATGGGGTTGAGGTAAGGACGAAGTCAAATCAAGTTCTTCTGCACCAAACTGTGGAAACCATTTCTTTATGGAGCTGGTCAAAATAGTCAAAATATTATTCAAATACTATGGCCTAAAATATAATTGTATGCTGCAGCAGTATGATTTCCCTTTACTGAAACAAAAGGTATCTATAGGGACCACATTTGGCCATGTAATGTGGATACACAGAGATTACTTGTGAGGTAGTGATGAAAAATGCACACATCAAATCCTCCAAAAGCCACTGATAATGCCTGAGAGTACAGGAGGAGTTAAAGCGAAACTCTCGAGGTCTGGAAGACAGAAAAAAGGGAATTGTTTCTTCTTTATTTGTTCAATCTTTTCGGAGGGATTACACTTTTATTATGAAGGTGAGACACAGACAGAGATGTATTGTCCATTGTTCTCAACTTTTTTGATAAAATCCCAGCAGAGACTGGTGTGACAGTGATACATGTATATGCAGACTAAACTGAAGTGGTGAAGAAAAGGAAAAGTTAATGATTTTTCATGTGAGTGTATCCATGTGATCTCATACTTTTTTTATCACTATATTGTCATTATCAGGTGTCATCTTTATCTCCTCTGTGTGCTCATCTCAAATGGATTTGGCTGTTGAAGAACGGGAACGTCTCACTCTCATTGACCAACTTTTCTTTTTTTTGTTAATCAAAATCCACATTTCTTGTTGATCTGTAAAATCCTCATGAAATTAACTCATGGATCTTACAGGGACACATTAAGGATTGGAGTGTTAAGCTGATAAAACAAAAAAAAAAACAAAAAACAGGGCTGATCTTGATTCTCTGCTGCAGCTAATGGGATTACAGGGTCTTGTTCTTTTACTGATGCAATTAAAACGTGGAGGCAATTCACAGCATTCACCCACTACAGCAACTTAATTGAATGCGTATCCTAAAGACGCCCTAATGCTCTGTTTGCATAAAGGACAATTAACCCGCAATAAATTATGAGGAGTCATAAAAATTAGTTGTTTTAATAACGTGATTTAGTGGCTGATTGACAGATGCCCTTCAAACTATTTTAAAAGTGTACTTTGCTCAGAAATGTATAAATGTTTAGTAACTTCTGGTTCCAGGGACAACTTCAGTGAGCTGTGGAGAGGTGGGAGAGGCAGAGGGTCTTGGGTTTTATTTGCCAGCTCTGTAAAAGGATGGGGGGGTTGTGTGTGTCTGGGGGGGGGGATGCAGGAGGGTAACAGAAGCGCACCCCTCCCCTCTCTCTCCCCTCCTCCCTCCTTCTCCTCCTCCTCCTCCTGCTCCCCCTGGCCGCTCTCAGACCATTGTTGTTGTGACTGCCGTCCGGAGAGCAGCGGAGTGCTGTAGGAGAGTCGGTGTGTTGAGGACGCAGTCTCTCTCTCTTTCTCTCTCTCTCTCCCTCTCTCTCTCTGTGCTGTACAAGGGAAGCGGACTGAAGAGACTGAGCTCCACATTTCAGCGGCAGAGCTCAGATCTCACCGGGATAAATTCACCGAGGAGAGAAGTTGCAGTAGCGCTGCGTAAAGACGCACGTTAAGAGTTATCCACTTAGAAAGGACTCTGAGCTGCGGGCACGTTTTATAAAGCTCTGTCTTTCATACTCTCGCCTCGTCGGATCTTTTTAAAAACATTTTCAGAGCGAGAAAGGAAAAAAAATCCACTTTCTCCCTCCGGGTTTGGTTTTCTTTCTCTTCATGGATTTAGCGCTCTGAGCAGCCGGCTGCAGTGGACTTTGCCCAGGGGATCACGGCTCCTTCCTCCGGTCACCAGGAGAGCCCGGCAGCTGTCGTTCATGTTCCATGGGGCTGTTTTTGATGGATTTATAAACTCGACTTCGTTTTCAGTCGGATACACAACAGCCGCTCACAGACTGCTTTGGAAAAGGATACTTCGGAAAGACAAGAACTCCAAATGAGGATTTCAATATTCACTCGTATCGACCGGGACAAGGAGTGATTTCTCCCCTGGTGCCAGTCATCACTGCGCGGACAGACCGGGAGGAAAGGTGGGTGAATACAGACGGAGACAGCTGGAGATTCTTGGAGAGTTGTTGTTTCATTCATTTTCAGCGGGCGTTGCGGAGTGTGGGTTACATTACGACTAAAAACTACTTAAATAAGCATCATATTCAATTACTTAAAGCCTCGCGTCTTGCCATTAACGAGAGGCTTTTCTACATTTTCATTTGTTTTCAGTGATGTTCTAGAAAACAAAACAGATTATTGAAATAAGGCTATTTCTCCACCAACCAGGAGTCCTCATTTGCATTGTAAACTAGTGGATTAATGCACGTTTTGTAATTTTAAACAGGGAATGCAGGACAGAAACTGCTGCATTCATATCAGGCGTAGTTTAACTTGTTGTGTTTTGCAACACACAGAGCCAAACAAGTCACTTATTAGACATTGAACCTTCCACATGGACTATTTGTCTGGAGAAAAAGACGCTCAGAGCGGAGTTTGAACTCTGTGGGACCACAAATCATACCAATCTCCACATTCAGTTCATAAACATGAGGAATTTCATGGCTATTTTTTCACTCATGAAGTTATTAAATTGACTCTGTGCGCTTGTGCAAGAAAATTGTTTAATGGACACTCACAGAAAAAAATGATATTTAAAAAGTCCATCAATTTTGATTTATTGGTTGTTTTATTGATCACAGGATGTGTCAGACGCTCTGCTGAATTGATCGTATTGATTAACTGACGGCAGCACACACGTGCAAACGCTCTGACCCTATAAGTCAGTATAACACATAAATAGTTACATGTCCAACTTGTCTTTGGCAGCATTTAGGTTGATTCTAGCCTATAAGGACTGTTTGAGACTAATAGTGAGTGCATATGACTGGTTTATGAAGTGTGATTTATGAGTCAGAAATATGCAGTGCATTAGAAATAAAAGCGTCCACGGTGACGAACTTGACTGAAAAGTAGAATACAGTAGACGTATTTCGGCTCCAGCTGAACACAGCAGCAAGGCAGCGTGCCAGCGGAATTAGCAGCAGCAGTTTTTTTTCAGTCCTTAATTAAGAAAGAATACTTTTCATTCAGCAAGCTGGTTCTTAAAACGGTGTGTGTATGTGTGTGTGTGTGTGTGTGTGTGTGTGTGTGTGTGGGGGCGCGGTCTGCATGCGTGGAGCGCACGCACCAGGGTCTGGCGCCTGTGCGCAGTTGGCCCGACTCAGAGCAGAAAAATCACTGTAGTATTCGTTTAGTGTTCTTGTAGGCTGACCAACTTTTATAGTTTATCTGCAGAATGAGTTCATGGCGACAGTGTTGTTAAGTTGCACTTAAATTAGATTTTGAAATATCTTTATAAACACGTTTTTTAATAATAAAAGTAGAATCATATTTTCTCATGGACTTCAGGTGATATTCAGGTATTTGTATCACCACGGAGGATATCTAACTTGTACAGAGATGCACATTTGAGGAAATTGGACGTTGTTTCTTATTTAAGTCAGGTAACTTTATTAGAATAAAATATTTAATAATAACAGCAGTACATTTCTTAAATTTAAAAAGGTTAAGCATGTTTATGTCTGAGCTGAAACTTTTGAGTTAGAGTCAAATATAGATCCAGGCACTTTGAGTACATGATACTCCAGTAACAACAGTTTTGTTTCTTGTTATGTACGTCAACCTGAACCTGAAGTCTCATCAGCTGCCAGTCGAATCTCTTTGCTGCTCCTTCAGATTCTGTAGCTTCCTGGCAAGTTTCAAGTGTTTTTCTAGCAAGGGCCCATTATCCTGGGGCAGACCGAGCGCCATCCATTGACAAACAACAGGCGGTAACAGCCCTGCTCCTTATTCATGACGCAGGAGAGCCTGGACAATGTAAGGCAGACGAGCGGGACAGTTAGCAGGACATCTGGTTAAGAATACAGCTGCTCACAGTCAAAACAGGCTCTTTAACTATTTGTCTGCACAATTGTTTGTGTTTTTTTGCCACCTGGTTTAAAACTGAACAGAAAAGTTTGTGTCTTTAGCTGCTCTCCAGCCAGATCCCCTTAAAGAATCAAGTTTCTGCTCAACAGATAACCGTCTCCTGTGTGTGTGTGTTTCATTTGCCTCTACAGGATCCAGATTTAGAGACATTGTGGGTTTCTGACGTTTCCAATGCCAGGGACCGGAGTGTGAGGCCAATTCCAGGCTTCAGACGTATATTTCTGCCTTTTAACCACAAGACACACACGTCACGTCAAGAAGATGGCAAGGGTCTGCACGCTCTGCGTTCTCCTGTTCTGTTTGACGGAAATAGTCTTGGCCAGGGCCATTGACGAAGGAAGAACCAAAGGTAAGACCTCAGTTGTTTTTTCTGCAGAGCATGAGGGTGAGACCTGAAACAAACGGGTTCCTTTCATACGTTTGGTTGTTTGTGTTGTGTAAAGGTTGGATAAGCATGTGTGTGGCTGTACGGTTGCTGGTTTGAATCCATTTTGTAGAAATCAGATTGGATCACTCCTTCTTCTGTTAACATTTGCTCTCGAGTAAACTGTTTAGTTTCAGTGTCTGAACATAACTGATTGAATGCATCTGTAAAGGTTTCGATCACTACACTTTCCCTTCCTAGAAAAGTGTCAGTTTCTTGGCAGCCACGGCCACAGAGGAAGTCAAGGTGACAGGAAAATGACAGAGAGTCTGTAGTGAAGTGTTGTATGGAGTGAGGAAGGGGGGAAAAAGCTCTCAGTGTTTTTGCTGCCGTAAACTGTGCTACCTGATCCGTCCGAGGCCCTGAGGCTCGGAAGTGTAAATCTGCCTGGCTGTGTGCCAGCTGTAGAGGATGAAGAGGGGGGCTACAGGGGCTTTTTCATTCATGCTTTTCCAAACAGAAGCCCCTGCAATAAGCCAACCATTGTCTTGTTTTAAGTTCTATTAAAATGTTAAGATGTAATCGGTCAAATTGTTCAATACAGTCAGCATCTTTGAAAATTAAACTTACTTATCTCTCCTTTGCTGTAAATCAGTTTTTCCAAATTAAAGGATTCAGGGTGACATTTCTGTAAGGATGTGTGCAGATTGATGAAAGACAAAGTGGATTGTTGCCCCGGGGGCATCGAGGACAGAAGCTGTTTCTTTTCCGTCTCTGTGGCCCCACTCTGTACTGGAGGGCCAAGTGAGGCCAGCCGGGACTTGCTGTTCAGACGACAATGTGCAGGAGGGGGCCCAGAAACACCTTTTAGGTTTATTTACAAGACAAACGAGCAAAGAGTCAAACGAAGATTGAGAATTGAAATATCTTGAGGTCGTAAAACATGCAGGTTGCAGCTGTGGAGGCAGCGTCGCAACTTTTATCTTGGCGCATTGGAGTTTCAAAGAACGTCTCTACAAATCTGTGATCGCAAGAATGAGCTTCAAGCTGGAAGATTTTTTTTTACATAGAAACAAACCAATTGAAACCAGTTTTATCAACCAGTCAAATAATATAGCCTTAATCTTCACAAACAAACTTTCCTCGTAGTTCCCTGTTTTGGAGTATTCTTCAGTCAGCATGAGCCAAAATAAGCACAGAAACAAAGATCCTGGACGTCATAATCCTCAACAACTAAGAAAAAGATTAACTGCCCCTTGATGTTAGCTAAAAGAGTGAAAAGAGATTCCCACCTCCCTAAAGATGAGTCCAACAGAGGAGAGGTGATGAGGGTCAGAGGGACCCACAATGCACTGCTCAGACTCCTGACAGAGTAGATGTCACTCGGTCTTCTCTCTGGGGGGCCATGAAGCGGAGAGTTTAGGATTTATTTCGGATGGGGAAAAAAAGATATTATAAGATATTTTTAGATTGTTTTCTCATTTTAAAGGATTGTATTTCATATCAAAGCTTCTTGAAGAAGTGTTTATGAATCTGTTTAAATTATTCTCAGTCTCTGGGCGTTTTCTGTCATGTCGCTAATTTGATAACGGCTCCAAGAGAAAATAAATCACAACGCTCTCCAAATATAATTATACATCTAATGTTACTAACCACATTCTGCTAAATGCAGGGATCTGACTTGTCTGATGCTTTTTTCCCTCTTCCTTCAGAAAAAAATGTATTTTAAGTCCTGTTTTTTGTCACATCATTGCAGATTATATAAAAGTCTGAACGCAGTTTTTGTCTCCTGCTGTGCTTTCATCTGCTCTTCATCCCTACAGAGCAAATATAAAGAGAGGAAAGTTGCAACTTAAATCCTTCGGATGCTGACTAAAATACATGTGTAGTATCTTTAATAGAATCACAAAATGAAATAAATGCCATTCATTGTTTAATTTCACAATGACAGTAAGCAATTTGCCGTATTAAGGAGAACAGAGCGTGCCAAAGAATGCCATCTTTTGCTTTGATCTCTACCCCAGAATAAGTGGGTTGACATTTTTTAGGAGTGCATCTGCTGGTCAGGCAGAACATTCAGACCAGATCCTGAAAGGATGAAATTTCATTGATTCAACAGCATAGTCCTGCTAATAAAACTGACCGGGTGTATTGGAGTGCTCTGCTGCTCTGTTCCCAGTTCAGGGCATGAAACTCTTCATTGTCCCAACTGGTTTCCACAGAGGGTTTTTGCTGCCAGCCCAGCCGGCTGGCTCACACCAGCCGAGCGGTTTGTTTGTGTTGTGTTGTGTTTTGTTTGCCCCCTCGCCTCTGGGTGACAATTCACACTCTGCCGTGAGTTCAAATCCAGGGCATCCTCCCTGTCTCTGCAAGTTCATTAGCATGGCTCTAAGTATGTGTGTCCATCTCTGTGATTTACAGCTGACTGTTTTATTGTGTTCAAATTTGCCCCATTAAATCAAAATGTGTGGCTTGTTGGGTTCTTAATGAGATTCGTAATATTTTGAAATCAGAGCACATGGTTTGCGCAATTGTAACATACTTAAGTGATGAGTGTGTTCACATTAAGACCAGCTGTAAAGACACATCTTTTCATTTGTTTTCCTTTTGGCTGCTTTGACCAATCACCGTTCCTGATTTTCCACTTACAACAATGTAACCATGTATTTGTTCCTGAAAGCGTTACCTCTACATGTACTCTGGGCGATTAGAAAAAAGCCAGCACTTCACCCTGACAAGGGAACAGATTGCCTTTTCACTAAGCGCTTGCAGGAAGCAATCAGACAGAAAATTGCACTGGAAAATTGCTCGTTCTGAGTGACTGAGCAGTAAGCGAGGTCCCCGGCCAGGGCGCACATATGCTCCGAAAAGTGAGTGGGCGAGCACATAAATGGGTGAGTGACCCACTGAATGGAGGGCACTGTGGCTGATGGTGACACGATAGTTGCCGGGTTATCAGGGCACTCTATCGCCAGTTCCTGGTAGCATTAAATGACAGTGGTTGTTTAGGAACATGGTGTACTTATGTTGCTAGACCTTTCAGAGGTAAACTGAAACCACCAGGGTGTGTTTTGACAATTTTTGTCTTGTTCACTTGGGTCGTGCTACAGCCGAGGAGGTTAATAGCAGTTTCACTCTAGACTAGAGAATCTGGTTCTTGTTGTCATTTTAGGAGTAAATAAAATTTTCATTCAGAGAAGAATGTCCTAAAATAGTTTCAAGTGTGGTGTCAGTTAGCAGGCAGTTCCTCATGCTTTCAAAGTCAACCATGAAAATGAATCTCACCACAGTGTCTAAAATTAGGACTAATTTTCTATTTTTTCGCTTCTATCTCCACCCAGATCTTCGAGTCTCCAGGCCTCTGATCGTGCCAGGTTACCCAGAAAACACGACGGGTGTGGTGGGCGGTCAGGCGAAACTGATGTGTAAAGTCCACCGGCCGGCATCCACCAAGGTGCAGTGGCTGAAGACGGAGGTCAGCACACCGGGACAGAGCCAGGGAGGATCACCTCGCCTCAGGCCTCTGACGGTAAGGACAAAAAACAGATAAAAAACAATCTGATTGTTCTGCTCAGGCAGTGTTTTGATTCTGGCCTCATCATATTAATATCATGTTAAAATGATCTCCCCTCCACGTAGGCCCTGCAGAGCAACATGTCCAAGGTGAACACACTTCATTTGTCCAACATCACCCTGGAGGATGCAGGAGAGTACATCTGTATGGCCGAGAGCACCCACGCGGGACAGACAGTACAGGCCATGCAGTCAGCATGGCTAGAGGTCCTGCCTGGTGAGACACACTTGAGATCCTGCCAACATTTTCCAACATAGCTTTTGTACCATTCAGATGTAATTTTTCAGCTTCATTCAAAGTGTGTGACTTTTAGCCCACTACGATTACCTCGATTAGATCATGTCACCTTTAATTTATAATATAGTAACATACTATTTTATAACCTCAACTTGTCCCCTCCACAGGTACCATCATTTCCCGAACTGTTGACCTGACTGCTGCTGAAATCCCCCCTGGTACAGTAACTTCATTATCATGCATGTTGAATCCAAAACGATCCCTGTAGAATCACAATCATTTTGTGATTCTACAGGGATCTCAAGATTGCTTGAAATACTGACAATCCAGGGGTTAAGTGTATACTGCTGTAAGCAGACATGATAGTACAGACTGTTGAAGATGGTATGGCAGCCATCTGTGTGGGCTCAAACGCGTCCTCCTCCCCAGGCTGGAATGAACTTCTCTCCTCCCTTCGCTCACTTAGATCTCCAGTGAACCTTCACCGCCCCTCAGATTTACTCTCCGTCCACTGTCACGCTGCAACATGTTCATTAGCTTTAGTCTCTCTTCCTCCACGTTTCTTTTCTTCTTTCTTTTGGGGAGTGAGCACGAAAGTGGGGGGAGTTTGCAGTGTTAAGAGGAGGAGGGGGAGAAAGGGACAGGGTCTGGGTGTGTGGAGGAGGGTTGGGTCGGTTTGGCCTCACGGTCTCCATGGTAATTTCATTGTGTGTTGGTGGGGTTATAGGAGATAATGGGGTTGAAGAGCTGAAGGTCATAGTTGAGGGGATGGCTACTTGCTTTAGAGGGGAGATGAAGAAATAATCTGCTGACTGGCAAGTGTGGGGATGTGTGTCAAAGAGCGAAAGAGGTAGAAAATGAAGGCAAGAAAGAAAGAATGAAATAAAAAGTTGAAAGAAACAAAATCAAAGACATCGTGCATGCTAACACTTGTGTCCTGATGATTTAACAGATGTTCTTGAGGACCTGAGTGAAGACACGACAGAACATCTTCTGTTAGAGCCGGGCAATGTCCTGAAACTGCGCTGCGACATGAGCACTCAGCCTGGCATGGCGGTAAACTGGTACAAGGAGGGAGGCCGGGTTCTGCCCACGCCCCGCATCCAGATCCGTGGTGCTATCATGGAGATCACGGATGTAACATACGAGGACTCAGGTGTTTATGTTTGTGTTCTCCGGGGAACCAAAGAGCCTGTGAGGAACTTCACCATCACTGTGGCAGGTAAAGACTGTTCACGACATCCTTGAAAATAATGTATGGTTGCCAACATTTTCTAGGTCTCTCTTCATATTGCTTCTATCTGTCATGTTTCCAGACTCAGTGGGGTCAGGGGACGACGATGAGGATAACGGCTTGGAGGACTCATCAGCTGAGATCGAAAATGACCAGGTTTACTTCTCCAGAGGTGTGTTGTTGTTTGCTTAGTATCTGCAATCATTGATGAATTAGTAAAAGAACTTCTACGTTTCAGCAGAGCATCCAGACTAACAGTCGGCCTTTGTTTATACAGGTCCCTATTGGACCCACACCCAGCGTATGGAGAAGAAGCTTTATGCTGTTCCTGCTGGGAACACAGTGAAGTTTCGTTGTCCAGCCATGGGCAGCCCCATGCCAAGCATCCGCTGGCTCAAAAATGGACGTGAATTTAGAGGAGAGCACCGTATTGGGGGCATTAAGGTGAGGATGGTAGCCATTTGTGATCTTCTTTGCTCCCTCATTGTTTGTGCCTCTTCTTGTTATTCTGAGTGAGTGTCTATCCATGCTGATGATATTTTGTGTTTCTTTGGCTAGCTGAGACACCAACACTGGAGCCTGGTGATGGAGAGCGTTGTTCCTTCTGACAGAGGAAACTACACCTGTGTGGTGGAGAACAAATATGGGTCCATCGCTCACAGCTACGTCCTTGATGTCCTGGGTAAGACATATATTTTTGTCTCTGGATTCAACATTTTGTTACATGTTGTGTTTTCAAAAGGTAATTAAAAAGTTCTGACAAATGTATGGGTTGAATTATGGAATTGAAAACAGAAGTAAGACATTATTCTTTCGTGAACTCGTGAACACTTTGTGATGTGACTGACAATATTCTTGGCAGCAATAGCAACAATTATTAGTCAACACTTGTGGGCAAAGTATCATGCATTCAAATAAAAGCCTCGAGTATGAGGTAGTGGATAACCAAGGGGTTGAGCCGAAGGTGACAGGGGTGTCTGGTGTCAGTCGTTGTGGTCCAGTCCACACAAGTTTTCTACCTGACCTGTGACAGGAGATCGAGGAGGGCTGCACATTTGTTTGTTCATTTGTTCGCTGTCCCTCCGCCACGGGGTCAGTTTCCGTCCCCATCGACGGGGGAAGAAGACTAACGAGACAACTAACGAGATCAGAGAGCGAGAGTAACCACAGATCAAAGAGAGCCCGGCAACCAGCTGACAAAGAGCCATGCTAATGGCACCGATTTTCATCTCAAAATGACATTTTCTGCACTTTTGCCAGCATACAAACACATTATAGGTGACAGGAATAACTGCTGGGCATTTTTTGGACGTCTGTTTACAAAGCAGTCATGTTTGCCAGGTGTTAACCAGCCAAATATCTGGATGTTCTCTGTCTCCATGTCCCCAAATCACCTTTTAACTGTTGCCCCAGGAAGAAGAAAATCCTTTAAGCTCTGACTGGTTTATCTGAAGTTTAATGCTTGATTGAGTTTAATCTTTCACGACTGCCCATTTGGCTCATCTCTCTTTTGATTTCTTCCCAATACAGAACGATCCCCACATAGGCCCATCCTGCAGGCCGGTCTACCAGCCAACACCACAGCAGTGGTGGGCAGCGATGTCCAGTTCCATTGTAAGGTCTACAGTGACGCCCAGCCTCACATTCAGTGGCTCAAACACATAGAAAGGAACGGCAGCCGCTACGGTTCTGACGGGACACCCTACGTTCAGATCCTCAAGGTTAGTGACAAACACAGCTGCCATTTTTTGAAGCTGTAATTTGCTTTGCTGTAAATTGCATTTAAAAAAAGTCAACAACTAGTGGAACTTTTAAAAGAAGCTGTAGGCACTCATGATGATTGTTGTGTACTAACTCTTCTAACTATGTTTCTTTTGTTATGCAGACCGGTAGTCTGAATATGTCAGAGGTGGAGGTGCTCTACTTGTCCAAAGTTACCATGGAGGATGCAGGAGAGTACACCTGTCTGGCTGGAAATTCAATTGGATTTGCCCACCAGTCCGCCTGGCTCACCGTCATCTCAGGTAAAAAATTAACAGAAGGCTTAACAGAATGATTCATTGTTGAAAAGAATTTACTAAATTGCTTGAATAGTTTTAATTTAATTCTTAAAAAATGCTTGCAATGTTGGTGCCAAATACTGCACTCACGGGCAAAGTTAAACATAAAGCTACACTACATACACTGATATTTGTTGCTCTAAATGATACCTTGCTACTGACTAATTTAGATTTTTTTATAAAAATGTTCCTTCTCTTTCTATAGAAGAGGAAGCAGCAGACGCAATGGACACTATGGAGACCAAGTACACCGACATCATCATCTATGCCTGTGGTTTCCTGGCTCTGATCATGGCCATCGTCATCGTGGTGTTGTGCCGAATGCAGGTCCACCCAAGAAGGGAGCCATTTGATGCCCTTCCTGTCCAGAAGCTCTCCAAGTTTCCTCTTCGCAGACAGGTACATGGCATTATACACCATCTAATAGCTGCTTTAGCTAGTAGTCGACTATGACTTAGTCTATACAAAGTTTTGTCTGAAAGCAAAAGTGCATTTGAAACCTTTCTGTATGTTCCTGAAGGCTGATAACTAAATCCTCCTTTTCTGTATCTTTTCCTTCAGTATTCGGTGGAGTCCAACTCGTCAGGGAAGTCCAGTGCGTCTCTGATGAGGGTGGCTCGCCTTTCATCCAGCTGCTCCCCCATGCTAGCTGGTGTTATGGAGTTTGAATTGCCCTACGACCCAGACTGGGAGTTCCCCAGGGAAAAGTAAGTTATCTGCAATTTAAAATCACCTCTGTCATCATTTTCAAAGATGTAGATGATATTTTGGAAAGAAATTACACCTACACTTACAATTTAAATGATTATGAAAGAGATGTATTTTGAAATGTTGTGTTTCAGTAACACATTTTACTTAAAAACTCCCCTTGCAAAGGAAGTATTTCTTCACTAAGTTTAGTTTGGCTTCTAGGATTCAGATTCATTTTAACATTGTAGCTCTCGTGTCATCTAGGGACCTAAAAAGAAACAGGCCCACAACCCATTTTTGGCTCTGCCCAACCTATGTTTTAGGAAACCAGAGCCCTAAATTATGGATTTGTACAGTTTTCATTTGGACATTCTTATTTTTACTAACTTTCACTCTTTCTCTCTCTCTAGTTTAACGTTGGGCAAGCCTCTTGGAGAAGGCTGTTTCGGTCAGGTGGTCAGAGCTGAGGCCTACGGCATCAACAAGGACTGTCCAGATCAGGCCACCACTGTGGCGGTTAAAATGCTCAAAGGTAGGAAAGAAATGATACAGACACAAAAATACCTGTAGAGATTAGCTAAGGTCTGCTCTTTGTGGAGAGGGCATTTCTAAATAAGATCTATTTTTTCTCAGATGATGCCACGGACAAAGATCTGGCAGACCTCATCTCGGAGATGGAGCTGATGAAGGTGATGGACAAACACAAGAACATCATCAACCTGCTCGGAGTCTGCACACAGGATGGTGAGTTTCTAATCCATATCTATGTCCAGCATACCCTGCTTCAACTGAAGATTTAGGTAAATAGGTTGGATCTTCTCTGCCTATCAGCTCATGGACAAGTCAGTAAAGTTTAACTGGTGGCCTTCTTGGCTCTGATGATTAGAGCAATGATTAAAGGACAGATTCCTTCTTGTTAACACTAATTATGATACACACACCCTGTATTGGAGGGAAAACAATGCCTTTCTTTTACTTCCCCCATTTTTATTGTAAATTGCAACAAAACAACCTAATTTAGTAAGTGTTTCAACTATGGTGGTCCTAAGTCTTCAGGCTAAAACAACAATAGAAACAACCTAGTCCTTCATCTTGTTTGTGTTTCCCCCCCAGGCCCTCTGTATGTGCTGGTGGAGTACGCCTCAAAAGGCAGTCTGAGGGAGTACCTGCGGGCCCGGCGACCCCCAGGCATGGACTACACCTTTGATGTGACCAAGGTGCCTGAAGAGCAGCTCACCTTCAAAGATCTGCTGTCCTGCGCCTACCAGGTTGCCAGAGGGATGGAGTACCTCGCCTCTAAAAGGGTACGTTCACTTTTAAGAGAGGAAATAACTTGTAGTAGTAGTATCTGAGAAGCCAACTCAATCTCTGGTGGCTATAAACCTTTTCTGCAAGCATTTTAATGGGTGCAAGAGGTGGCAAAAGGAAGTTTGTCGGGAAACTCAGTGCTGAAATGAGTCGAATTATTGATTATTAGAGTTAATTGACAGCTATTTTGATAATCAATGATGTGAGGATTTGCTGCTCTGTTTTCTTCTGTTATATCTCTCTCTATATATATATATTTATATACATAATTGAAGACATTACATTAGGTTAGAGGAACCTTTTTTAGCTCTTGGGGGAACTTTTGCATTGCATGCTTCAGCCCCATAAAGCTCTTCAGACCTCATTACAGTAAAATGTGTCCATGTTCATGGGCAGGAAATACAGCCACGAAATGAAAGCTGGATACTTCATGTGCTGTATAAGCGCTAAAGCAGCTGCAGTATCAGCTCTTTGGTGTCGACTTAAAGAGAATTGTGATCATGACTAAGTTCTTGTGTAATTCAGTGTTTTTGGATTTGGGCGCCTTCAGATGGATGAGTTTGGTCCAGACGGGTCTGGCAGCACCAGCCTTCCCCCTCTCCTCTTTCTCTTTCCGATCCCCCATCTTTCTCCCCATCCACTGTGCTTCTGTCCGTCCCTTTCTTACTTTTCTTCCCACCCCCACCCCCCATGTTTCTGTTCCTTTCATTTACCCAGCATGCATGTGTGCTTCTTATCAACACTTCTCTTTGTCTGCCAGCCGGTGTCTCAGACGGGCATTCCTGAGCAGAAAGCGGTTGCAGCTTCAGTCCTGTTTACTCTTCTCCATCCATCTGTCTGTCCCTCCGTCGCAGGGCTTTGTCCTTTTTAGCGCTGCCATAAATCTGTTAGCAAACAGGCAGCAGAGCCTTCGTCTGGGTGTAGGCATCAGGTTTCTGGCTCTATGGCCTCCTAAGAATGCAGGAGCCTGAAACTAACCCTCCATTATAGGGAGACCCACAAACCAAGACTGGTTCATTTCGCACGTCCCCACAAATCCCACGTCTATTTCGAATGAAAACCAAAATAAACTTAATGACATCCATTCAATGTGGGCAAACAGTGCCTTTCTTTTTTCCTCCCAAAGGGTTGTTTTTACTTCAAACTCCCTGGTTTCTATATAAAGACATTTTAATTTTGTTGCGTTCACTAAAATGAGGCACTGTGTGTTGACTTTAGACTCCTGCGTCTTTTCATTTTTGGAGAAAATCTGCAGTGAATCATTTTTACCTCCCCTACCTCTGTGTTTTTACATGATCGCTCCAAACCACGGCTTGGAACAGACGAGGACGTGTCATGTCACAAGTCTAAATTCAAAAGAGCATTCAATAATGATAATAATTTACTTCAAATGTCATGTTTGGCCAAGACTGTAAATTTATACTAAAAGTAAAGCGGTGTTAAAAACAATTGAAAAATTATGCATTCAGCCCATTTTTCAAATTACGCATTAAATCTTTGAGCCTGTTAACCAGGACCATTTAGACTTTATGCTAATCTTCTAATCTGGAGACACAGCAGTTGGCCTTAAGCTCACTTTAGGTTTTGTGTCAGTCTTTAATTCTCTTTCTTCCCTCTCTGCAGTGCATCCACAGAGATTTGGCAGCCAGAAACGTTCTGGTGACAGAGGACAACGTGATGAAGATCGCTGACTTTGGCCTGGCCAGAGGAGTCCACCAGATCGACTACTACAAGAAAACCACCAACGTGAGTGACAGTTTTCTAGCAAAACCTACCTCGCCAGTAAAAACGGCCTCGTCAGTCCTGCTTGTAAACATGTCTACTCCTCAGCCAGGTTCCTCCTGCCTGGCTCCTTTCATGGCTTTAATACTCCTCAAGACAGATGTCTGATGTTTTCCTCTGATTGGCAGCAGGCTTAATGGGACTTAATTAGAAAAGAGGGGAGACAAGGAGAGAGGAGGGGGAGGATTGTGAGGGAGGAATAAGCAAGCATAGAGAGCTAGAATTTGGTAGAAAAACACAGACACAGAAAAATGTGTTCAGATGAAAAATGTGTTGCTGTGGTACATGAAGGTGGAGCTCTAATGTGTTCATGTCTGCTCTACAGGGACGGTTGCCAGTAAAGTGGATGGCACCAGAGGCTTTGTTTGACAGAGTCTACACACACCAGAGCGATGTGTAAGTCCAACTTCTCATACAGAATCAATGTAACGAGTAAAAGACAACCCAAAATTCAAACATCTTTGATTTAACGTGTCCTGATCATAATATCATCTTTCCTTTCCTTTCATCTGTGTTCAGGTGGTCATTTGGGGTACTTATGTGGGAGATCTTCACGCTAGGTGGCTCACCGTACCCTGGTATCCCCGTTGAGGAGCTCTTTAAGCTGCTGAAGGAAGGACACCGCATGGACAAACCCTCCAATTGCACACATGAACTGTAAGCAGGAAGTCCTCTTCTTTAAGTCTCTTTAATTTTCCAGTCAGCAACCATGCCTGTCTATACTACAGCCAGATTCTTTTTTTGGATAGTTTTGGCTTACAGTAGCAGTAAACTTAATTGTGTCTTTGAAAAGCCACATCTGTTGCAAAGCTGAAAATGTTAAATGTTTGTTTCATTGAAGTCTGGATTGTAGAAATCATTTTTGTGTGTTTTGTTTTGTTTTTTTCTCCGTAGCTACATGATGATGCGTGAGTGCTGGCATGCTGTTCCCACCCAGAGACCGACCTTCAAACAGCTGGTGGAGGAACTGGACAGGGTGCTGCTGTCCATCTCCGACGAGGTAGGTTTTCAAACGCACTCACAAACACATTCACGCGTTGACTCCCTCCTATGAAATCGCACACAGGCCAACGTATGTGCTCTTGACTCAAGATGTACACACACATTTTCTTCTTCTCTTTCACAATCTGTTGTCCAGATGTCTTCAGCGCAGAGAGAATGCAGGGTTTATAAACTCCAAACAACAAAAACAAAATCACACTGTGTTTGTCTGCAGTGTGCAAATTGCTTAAATTTCAGAGTATTTTTCACAGAATACCAACATGATTCACAGTTCTTGTGACGGATTTGTTGGTTCTCTCTAAACAAAATTTTTAAATGACCGATTCAAAACTGACGTGGTGGTCTAAAACTGCGATGGCTGCAGTTCTCTCCATCTGCATCTATTTTGCAGTGGACACCATTAAATGAACGGCATGCTCAACAGCAATCTGACAGCCTTTGAGAGCACACCAAATTCAATTTCCACTGCTGTTTACTGCCAATTTACCAAACATTTATCTGCGGGTTAGTTTATTTTTCTGTTTCCACAGAGACACCAATATTTATCTAATTTCTAAACTTCCTCTCTACCCTCAGTACTTGGACCTGTCGACACCCTTCGAGCAGTACTCCCCGTCATGCGAGGACACGTCCAGCTCCTGCTCTTCCGACAACGACTCTGTTTTTACCCACGATGCCTTGTCCACCGACCCCTGCCTCCTGGGCTACCAGGACGTGCGCTCCCGGATAGACATGAAGACGGCGCTCCGATAGAGACACAACTAAAGGCACCTACACATATACAGACATGAACACAACATTGCAAGCGGGGAATCACTACTTGATGCTTTCAAGTAATATAACACATCCACTGGCAGCTATTTTGGAGGTCCACAGCTGCATTTCTAAAGTTAAGTTAAAGTTTTTATTCTCATTAAGTTTTCCATTGGACCTCCATTAGTAGCACCAGAAAAATCTCTTAGATATAGGTGGGCATTTATACACGCACATTAAAATACATACACAGACACACATGTATGCACGTGGAGCACTGAGGCCTGTGGGCTTCATTACATTTTGAAGGTTTGATGAAAAACATTTCATTGTGGGCTGAAGAACGAACGGAAGAAAAGAGGACAAACAAAACTTTGGACTATCAGCTCTGGCACTGTGCCCAAGAACAGCTGTAATGTTGGAAAACTGTGGCACTAAAAACAACAAAAGAGACCCTGGTACTCAAAAACACCTCCTTGATCAACTCTCTTTGAGGGAGAGGTGACTGACAATGATCTCATCACACAAACTCAGCTCAAAACCAGGGCCCGAAACCTCGGTGATAAAGACATTTTAACAAAACAAAACAAAAAAAAAGATTTATTTTGCTATGATAAAAAAGAAGAAACTGATTGTTAAATATAAATCTCTTTATATAAGATTATTTTACTTTTGTGTTGCTTATTTAAAAAGAAAACGGTCTTAAATCTCAGGATCTCTTGTGCTAAGAAGTTGCTGTAGCTGCAGCAAAATGCCTGAATTTATGATTTCCTGTGAATATATTAGAATATTAAAATATTGTATGTACATATCAACCACAGAAAGACGATTGCCTTTTATAAATTATTCTGAATGACACAAAAATGAAGGTTATTGGAGGCGAAAGGAGAGAGGAATTTAATCAAGTGTTTCACGTGCCAAACCTGTCACACTGTCTTCATGTTCAGGTTTCATTCCAAAATTCCACCATATTCAATTTAGATCTCCAATGATCTCCCAAATGTAAATTAAAACATTGCATTCACTCAGAAATCAGTACATGCCGTGAGAAATCGGTTCAAATTAATAACTTTAGTAACATTTCGAGGGGGGGGGGAATCAGCCTGTAATTTGATTCATGACCAACTGAGACACGAAATTCTCATTTCCCTTCAACAGCTCAAACCTCAAATCCATGTGGTCAAAAAATTATGGATTGAGCCTTTAAAGATGGCTTAACTTTGGTAAATTTTGGAATGAAACCCTCCATTTGTAGTAAACTGCTTCGACCTCCAAGTCCAACTAAACAATTTGTGGTTAAATACCAGAAGGAGCCCAGTTCTTGTTGCTGTTGTTGGACGAAGACCACCAGATCTGACAAGTTGTAATACATTTCTTATGTTAAGACCCAAAGGTCATGAGATGGACTCATTTACATGTATAAACAAACACATAAACTTTGAGACACATTACGTGGTCTTCCTCTCACAACAGCTTTACTCTTTCAGTCTTTGCCTACATGACCACTTTGTCAGAGACAGTGTGTCCAGGGTGGGACTCGTCCTGAAAGGAGGACTGAGGATTCAGCATGGGGACTCTATTGGGGAGCTGGCCCAAGCCCACTGTCACTGCTGACAAGGAGAGGAGGGCAGGGAGGTGGGGGTACTGAATTTGAAAGCCTGTGTGATTGATTTCAAATAGAGGAGAAGGGGGAGGGACCCTCCTTTGTCTGGCTGTAACCCTTCACCCAGCCCAATCTGTTGGCGAGGGGTCCTCAGGTCCGCAGCCTGGCTGGACAATGAAGGCTTTGCAGGCTTAATGGGTGTGACTATGGACCAGAGGGAGTTTTTGGGGGTAGTGGTGTGAGGATAGCTTGGGCTTGTGTGCAAATGAAGAGGCTCTTATTATGTTAATGTCTCCTCTTCTCTCCCAAACGCCCATATCTTTATCCCTATAGCCACCATCTTTTAAATTACAAATCTTAATTCAGATTCACCACTCTGCCACTGCCACCAGGACCAGCTGCAGAAAATTCCCCTGTGGGGTTAAAATCATTTCCAACTGAGTCTCAGTGCACCTCCTGAATCTGACCACAGGCAAAACAATTGAGACACAAACAAAATAATCACTGACAGTTGTGTGGAAATAGCTTTCTACAAAATGTATCAGCAAATATGATGTCTTTCTGCAGATCTCTGATCCTTCAAAGGTCAGCCCTGTCACGACAGTTTGCAATTCACCGTACTCTCTGCCTTTCATTTTGCATTACCAGTTTGTATTGCAGCATTATTTTTTTGGTCCTTTTTTTCTTTCAAGTGTTCTAAAGTTTAAAGGAAAATGGGGAGTTTCATTCCAGAATCATCTAAATGCATCATCTCCCCTGTGTAAAACCAATCAACCATTTTGTCAATGAAGGAAACATATATCTTTTCTCCTCATGTGTTTGCATTTTAAGCTGTCAATGACTCATTTTGGAATGAAGCTCTCTCATTTATATCCACAAAGTGTCCAGATAAATTTGCATCTATACATTCCAGTTATCTGCTCTTCTCCCAGATACAAACTGTAAACAATCACAGCGTTATTAAACATTTCCTCAAGAGAATTATTTTAGAAATATCTAATTTATTTGTTTATTGTTTTGTTTTTATATGAAATAAAGTATAATTTAAAATAAAGCAGCTGTGTCCTTGTCTCTGTCTTTGCATATTTTTTTTTTTGCCTATCAGCCATATCCTGATTCTAGACAGGTTGTTATCATTCTCATCAGTTAATATTGGCCTCCCCCCATTTTGCATAGTAAGCTGTCCTTGTCAAGCAGAGGGGGTAACCAGTTATTTAGTTCACCTGGGCTCCCAGGCGTAAAGCTGACCCATGTGCTTCTCTCCACCTTCTGAGGTTTCCCTTAGATGTTCAATTCGAAGGAGACCCCGGAGTAGACCCCAAATACGTTTGCAAGATTATATTACTCATCTATCTTTGGAACACCTCAGAATACCCAGCACCAGCAAAGGGCTGGTTAACGTTGCTGGGGAGTTTGGAAGTCTGGTTGACCTTCTTTAGCTTGCTACCACAACAACACGATAACGGTTCCTGTTGCAAACTCATTTTGTGTTCACATACCAGATATTGGGGTTTTTAGCTAACTGGTGGATGCAGTTGGTGACTGTAGCCACATCTCATTGTTGTAGTAGCTCAATCAGTTTGTTGTTTTCATGAATGAGGTAGAGAAGGTGAGTGGAAACAATGTCTAGGGAGCATTTCTGCCAGTTATTGGCATAAGAGTCCTCAGCTAATATGTGTAAAAGGTCATAGTTATTTCAACGTGGGTCTTATTTTTCTAGTTTCAGTAATAAAATACATTGTACTCAAATTTATTGAGTACAGTGAGATCTGTGAACATCTAGACTGTGTTTATCCAGACTATCTAAACCCCTTAATTTGGAGGTAATAATTTTACTGTCTTGCTCTTCCACATGTTTTGCTAATCTGATGGCTTGTCTGTTCACCTGACTGCTCATGTTTTTTGACCCGTCTTCTTCAGTTCCCAGAGCTTAGCAATTAACTTGTGATTGACTTGTGAGTTTAAGTGAGTTAAATATTACCAAAATTATGACAAAAACTATGAAACTGGAACTGAAAAGTCTACTTTTAAATTTGTGCAGCTTGAATTCTTTGTGCTGCTCCAGAAAGAAAAAAGAAAAAAAATATATTGCTTCTACTTTTGTTAATAAAAGGTGTACATTGTTTTCATTTCAGGAGTTTCAAAGAGAAACATTGGATAGGAAAGGACAGAGACTAAAGCGATAAATGGAAAGATTAAGCAGAATTGGAGAGAAACAAATGTGAGAAAGATTAAAGACAGAGACGGACACAGAGAGGGAGAGAGAGACGGCGAGACGGAAGAATGAAGAGATGGAGGTTAAAGGTCAAGAGGAGGGAGGAGAGGGCAGCAGTGATCCCGGTCAGCCCAAGCCTTTTGAAGTATGTGTGTGTGTGTGTGTGTGTGTGTGTGTGTGTGTGTGTGGTACTTCACTGTGTGTGTGTACATGATTATGTGTCAGTGTGTGTGTGTCATCTCCTGTGTACATGGTGTGTGGTCTGTTCATGTATGTGTGTGTGTCTTATCTCCCATGTACAATAAATCTTGATCACCCAGAGAGTCTCTCTCTCTGTCTTTCTCTCTCTCTGAGCTCCCCTCCTGCTTGAACAGATAAAAGTCTCAGTCTGGGATTTGTGTCTCGAGGTGTGTGCGTGTGTAACATGAATTATAACTACCAGCATTATTTGTGTAATGCAGTTTTAAAATGCAGAAAATAAAACTCTAATTGGTAGACATCCATGGCGAAGTTGAGGCATGTTCTGCTTGGCACAAAGTCCCGTTAATTATTGGAGAACGTTGTAGGTTCCTTGTCTACACATGTTTGCTTAAGAGCAAAATACTCACTATTTTCTGCTTACAGCGATTAGCAGAGGCAATATCGTGCAATTTGCTCACTTTCAGTGTATCTTTACAGGTTCAGAGAGCTTTCTGACTGACTGTTAGAGTTATGGATTATACAATCAGACCTGATTCTGAACCAACTACCGACAGATAATTCTGTAACATAGGTGTGAGTCTCACAGACTGGCAGGCAAACAAATAAACTGACTATAGACGGGCACAAAATAAATGAGGTCCTAAGCGGGACACACAGCACAAAACCATGAGTAGGCCTATGATGCAGCAAGGACAGGAAGTTTGGCCAGAGCTCTTATATGCAGGGATGATTGCTTGATAGCAGACAGGTTTACTGACTGCAGATAATGGGCAACCCACCCCACAGACTTGACACACAGACTTGAGATCTGCAGTAATACATTCAGACTGTGCAACACCTGATTAGAATAAATGTATAAACTTGTGGAGACTGTTTACACAGCAGACATTATGAGTCATCATATCAGGAAACTCACAGGTGTATCAATGATAACTGCATTTCACTTGGGTGTCATAATGTGTGTTGGTTCACTGTCACTGTTACTGGGACACTTACTCATGGGAACTTACTCATCATTACTTTTAGTAAGCCCTAATTCAAAATGTCTGCTGTGCAACCAGACCATTAGTCCAGTTTCTCCTCATTTTTTCCTCTACCCGTTCTTATGCAGTCAGCCGATGACAGGCTGGCAGTACCGCAGTGCATAGCAGGAAGCTAAGATAACAAAAGGGAAAACTGCAAATTAATTAGACCATTTAATCAGATTCAGTGGTTTGTTTGCATTTTTTTTGCAAATTTCTTTGGACAACCTCTGACAGAATGAACTGAGTCACAGAGGATGTTTTCTGGCTTTGTGATGTTTCTGGAGAGTGAGTCATTTTAATCACTTTTCACGTCCTGAAGTTGAGTTTGAGGTTTAGGTTCCCTGTGAAGTTTTAGACCTCTAGCACCACGGAGGAAACAAGCCAAGATACATTACCATGTGCCAGGTAAGACAGGGAAGAAGGAGACTGAAAGAGAGTAAACAATGCTGCATATTAAATACTAAAAAATTGGCTTTGTAAATGTTTTACGAGGAAGGAAACACATTCAACAAGTTTGTTAGACCTCAAGGATACATACAATGGTGAGTAACACTGAATGTAAACATAACTTTTGTTTGTTTACAAGAAAACTCCACAGGGCACCTTTAAGGTTTGGATCAGGATGTAGTTTAGGTTTAGGATACAGGTGTTAAGGAATGTAGTCAGTACCATGTGTTATTTTATTACATCAATGTTTTAAACTGAACCATATTTAGGATGACAGTAAAGCTCTAGGTGGTGTACACACACATAGAGAGACTCAAACATCTACATGTGTGATGTATACACACAGAGCCCTCTTATCTCCACAGTACAGTGTGTTCAATCTGCTGTGATTGCTTAACTCTAGATAGGAAGAATGTATGTGTGTGTGTGTGTGTGTGTGTGTGTTTGTGTGTGTGTTTGTCAGCTGTACCTCTACTGAGCTAGTATCGGAAAAGGAAATAATTGAGGTCATTTAATATTAGTCCATCATTTTAAGGCCAGAAAAATAAGCTACATTTAGGTCACATTTACCAGGCAACCAGCAGAAACTGCAGGAAGTCACCAATCTGGCACAATTGTCTTGTATACTTTTTTTTTCCAGTTTTCAATGATGATAGGCAGTTTTTATTTCCTTTGAGCTAGCTATCTCAACTTTTTCCAAGTCTTTATGCTAAGCTAGGCTAACTGACTTCTTGCAGCACAGATATGAGAGTGGTATAACCTTAAAGTATTCATTTCCAGCTGTACATACCTGTTTATAACCTGTTTTTAAAGTTGGTAATATGTTTTTTTCTGTGATTGCAGAGATAGCTAAAGTGACCACTGGACCAACACCTGTATTTGTTGCAGTTCATTCCTATCAATATTCTGCTCAGGGCTGTTTTTTGTGTGTTTTTTTGCTGGGTGTGTACTGTATATGAGTGCAGTGTTAGACTCAGCAGCCAATATTTCTGCTGACTTGTTTCCTCCTCAACTCGTCTGATTAGTCAGCGAGGGTCCAGTCTGTATTGTGGGACTCTATTTGACGACTAATCCAGCTCCCATTCAGTCAAATGAGCTATTGCTGCTGCTAGAAACCCCTCAGACTCCAGTTTTACTGACTTTCATCATGTTTCTGGGTGCTGCTGAGTAAGCTTAATGACAGTAGCGACCACAACACCACCTACTCTGTAAAATAATACAACTTATAGAGTGAATCCACAGTAAGTGGATAAACTGTCTGTGTTTTGGCCCTCCATCCACTCCAAACCCACATAATGCTTGCTTTTTAAAATGGTGTGAAGCTCTAATTTCTGTTGTGCATGGAAGGACAAGAGAGGTGAGAATAAATGTCATGTGAAACTTAGCTGAACTTTGTTGAATAACTGGCATTAAGTTGTTTTACAAGTTGTTCAATACATTTAAATAATAAACAATCCAGAAGACAACATACAAGTCTGCTTCTAGTAACCTTAATAAAGCATTAGTGTATATGGGTAGGGACAGAATTCAACACTGACTTTCACAGTGGTTTCATGATTAGGTAAAGAAACAAACTTCACTTATCCTAACATGTGAAGACAAACAGCAAGTTTCCATCATATGACTTCTTTCAAGCTCTCAAACAAAGCATGCTGGGAAGTCTCTTTTTTGTGAGTCCAGATTTCAAAATAGAAACTAGAACTTTAAAATTGACTTGAAGGGAATAAAACGTTAATGACAAAACATGAGTTGATTGCATTAAATTTACCAGCAGACTGTTTACTGGACAGCTGAACTTTCTTTTGTTTTTGTGTATTTTTAGTTGTTCTCTCCAGTTTCCTGTGTGTTTACGTTCACACTCTTCACAAACCACAGTTTTCTTGGAACATCAGAGATCTTCAGATTGAGGCATCTTGGCGCGGTTATTCAGCGCCGTGTGAGTTCACACGAAGTTGTCTTCAACTGCAAAAATACACCAAACAAGGAAGGAAAAGTCCAGAGTCTGAATGAACTGCAGGTCATGGTAATTGTGAGCAGACGGTTTGAGGGTTTAAACCCACATCCTCAGCCACCCATGAAACTGTTACTGTCAGCTTTGAAAGAGAGCGAGACATAATCCAGATACATTTTCAGTAAATTCCGGTCTGTATTTGTTGAATCAACAGTAGTTATCATCACTTGGTGAATTTCAATAATCAAAGGATCATATTTGTTATGAAGGCACCAAGACTAGACGCTTTGATCCTTAAAAAGGAAAGGAAAATGTCAGACTCAGAGGCAAAATAAACTGTACTGCTGACAATATCTGTCTCGTCTTTCTCTACTCGTCATCCTTATAACATCATAAAAATTCCAACAGCAATAGACTCTCATCTGTAGCAGCCTAAATATTTAAGGTTTGTTGTGCCAAAAATGGTATCATACCAACCCCAAACAGCCACCTACTTCTCAAAGTCTCTGGTTACCTAGGAGTTGTAAACTTACAGCGGGATAAAGAGTTTGAGAGGTTGAAAAAAAAAAGAAAGAGAGAGAAAGAATGGAGGAAAAGCATCATTAGTCTCATGAAAGACAGCAAGAAATGAGAAAACAATAAAATGGTCCTCACAGACCATGCCTGATTAATGTAGGTGAGCTGAAAAGTCAGCATCACGCCTTTAACGCTTGATAAGTCTTTATTTTTTACATAACAACAAAACATAATGCTGCAAACATACTACTTTACAGTTACATACAGTTGTAAGGTAACGTTATTTCGAAAGATGAAGGACATAATATAGCTACAGTATATTATATGTGGTGAGGTTATGGTAGATAAATGCTCTGTTTGGGACGGAAGTTTAAAGTACCGTTAGCTACTGTTCTGGTCCAGTTTTGGAAAGTTTAATCAAAATTACCCAGACTCATTACGTGACTGTGTTTGCCATTTGGTTAGTCCTCATTCACATCCTCCGAAATATTCATCTGCAGTTCAAGTGAAACATACTGTTAAAATATGAAGGTGCATATTTTATGTATAGGACTTTTAATTTTAGCCATAACCCGCTCTACCCTGCTATACAGTCTGATGCTGCTTCTTTGGATATGAAAAAGGATTTGACTTTTTGCCTGTGACTAACTTTAATGTCCCTCTTTTAGTATTGTCCTGTGTACGTAGCCGTCATGTGCATATTGATGTTATGAGGGTCTCATTTTAAAGCGAATCAGAAACATAAAAAATTCGACCACCTTTTCAAGTTAGCATTAGCTACAGCTAATGCAATCTGCTAACAAACAGCGAAATCAGTGGAGGTTGGCTTGAAATCAGAAGCTGTTTTTGTAAACCTAGACTGAAAAGCTTTTGTGTAAAGTCAAAACCCATTGTTTCAAATATGACTATGAATTTGACAGTGCGCTCTTAACACCCTGGTGCTCTTGCTAGAGGTTCATAAAAGACTGCTATTGATGTGCATGATAATACTTTGTGCTTTGTTGTTGCAGTTCCCAGTAGTTTATACTCTGTGTTCTCTTATAGCTTTGTGCAGGTAGAGATATTATGTAGGACAAAACTTGGACTGCTTCATTGGACTTTTTGTCATTTAAAAATCTAATCAGCCGTTAACAGAGATGGGAGATGTACTAGAAACATGGAGCAACTCCTCTGTTTATCGCTGTTTAAAGTTTAACCCCTTTGCTACAGCACACTGAACCCTGGACCATAGGAACACACACACTTTACAATTGTAGTCCTGTACTGTGTGTGTGTGTGTGTGTGTGTGTGTAGGGTCCAGTGCAATGTTTGTTGCTCTACTTTATCTATTGACCTCCGGAAGTATTTGTGATTCTGTCTACACACACACAGTGAGTGATAAGGCCAGGAAGAGAGTGTGGACACAGGATGTTGAGTTAACACTGGGACAACATGAGAGCAGCTTATCACACAGAGAAGCAGCCATAACACAAGTGGATACATACTGGTGTCTGCTGACACAGGCTGCCCCAGAGAGGAAACCAGTTACATTAAAGAGTTCTGCACTCTGCATAGATAGATAGATAGATAGATAGATAGATAGATAGATAGATAGATAGATAGATAGATAGATAGATAGATAGATAGATAGATAGATAGATAGCACTGTGCAAAACAGGATTGAAAACTCTGAATTACTGACCAGGCAGCTGCTCACATGAAGCAGACACTGGAGCTGTTTTTAATTGGCTGGTTTGTGGTAGTTTGATGAAATGCAAAATGCTTGAAATATGCACCACTTAAGCCCAGTACCCACAGTGGAGCCTTGTAAGTACATGGAAAAGAGAGGAGATGTGACATCTCTGGGAGGTCTTGGTGGATATTCAACATTTCAGAGGGTCAAGAAGTGCAGCAGTTTCTACTGTTGTGCAATGAGTTTGATCAGAACAGTTATTTCACAAGACTGTCATTATGTTTCCATCACTTCTGCTAACAAAAATGTCTGTTTCGACTAAGTTTAACCCTTGCATACTATTTATTATTATATTACTTAACAATATGGACAGTTGTGTTTTGTTGTGGGACTGCCGATTGACCCGACTGAGACACGGGCAGTTTGATTTGAGCGAACACAAAATAAATTTTGAGCACTACTCAAAGTCTGCAAGTCAACATTTGAGAGCTGGCTGCAGATTTGTAAGAGCAGAATCAGATTTGAGTGTTTAGATCTCGAACATGCGCAGCTAATTTGATCTTCACTTTTATCCAGCTGTTGCTGTTTTTGTAACTTCTGAGCACTTCTGAGACAAATTGAAAAGATGTTGCTTGCCAACCATTTCTGACCAAAAAAGCTGCAACAAGGACATCCAGTGAGACAGTGAGGACATCCAGACATAATTGTCAGAGTTAAAGCTTTATTGTAAATAAAATATACACACATGCCAATATATAGTTTCACTGCTTCATGACCCCCCCTCCAACTTGATTTGACTCCCTCTGGTGATCAGGAACAAAATGTGTAGATCCGTGTGTGTGTGTGTGTGTGTGTGTGTGTGTGTGCAAATATGTAAATGTGTGTATACAAATGCTGTGTGCATGTGCAGCAGTTGTATAAAAATCTGGAAATATTTCATGTGGTGATTTTCCAATCTCAAAAAGTCAGGCAAAAGGACAATTTAGGGAGTTTTTACAGCTTTAAAATGCAACAACAACAGTATTATGTAAGGGTAATACCTCTCACATTACTGGAGAAATTATGGATTTTGCCAGCTCTGTTTGAAGACGTTATAATTTGAAAACTTGAACATGTGTCTGTGTGTGTGTGTGCCTATATGTGCATGTATGTTGGAGACATGAGAGAGATGCTTTGGCTGGGACAATCTGCAACAGACCGGATCAGGTAACATAAGAGGACAGCCCAAAGTCATGGACAAAGCAGCACCCCTAAAACCATAGACACCCCCCGCCTGGCGTCTGCTGTTACCCCACAGGGTCAGAACAGAGACAGATGGAGCTTATGGTAATATCTATTAAAGAATATATTTAACAAATCAGTTTCTGTAAATGAAACACAGAATAATTCATTTTTGAACACATTTGATTAACAGTAAGTAAAGTTTTACATGTCATTTCTCCCAGCATGCAGTGCACAAGATGACATCTAAAATAAAATGCACCAGCAGAGGAAATGTTCAGGTTATATTAGTTCCTCTTGTTTCTCTACTTAGGCCAAATACTTCAAACAGATTTAGTCATTCTGTAAATATCAAACGTAGCATATTAAAAGCTCATATTGTGATATTGTTAGAGGCCCCGGCATCCTGAGCTGCACATGCAGACAAGAGGGGCCCCATAACTCTGGTTTCCCCTCCACCCGTCTCCGCTGCTGCCGACTGGCCCTCGTTATTTATTGCTCTGTAATTTCTGCAGACTAATTGATTTGGCTCGGCTTTCAGGCTGCAAGGAGGCAGGAAGTCAGGCAACCAAAAGGTTAAGAGGGAGGAAAGTGTGTGTGTGTGTGTGTGCGTGTGTGTGTGTGTTTGTGTGTGTGTGTGTGTGTGTGTGTCAATAAGAGGAAGGAATAAAAAGAAGTGTGTTTCTTAGAGATAGAAAGATGAATATGTGAGAACAAAGTTGAGGAAGAGAAGATGAGTATGTTCAAGAGACAGTGTGTGTGTGTGCGTGTGTGTGTGTGCGGCTGTGTGTGTGTGTGTGTGTGTGTGTGTGTGTGTGTGTGTGTGCATTCTGAGACTGTTGGCAAACATATGTGATGTGTCACATATTTACTGTTGATTTGTTATGTGTGTGTTCGTCAACCGGATTTAAACACTGTGTGTGACTGTATTCATTCTGTCAGATCTAATACCTTAAATGTCTGCTGTGGGTATAATTCTATTTCCATACACTTAGAGCCGGTCTAGACTTTACTCTTTATAATATTATTTACAGAGATTCAACAATTCCCACCATGAGCAAGCGAAATCCTTCTTTCTATGCAAATATAGAATAATCTTTTAAATGAGATTGTGTGTAAGTAACAAGCTCTAAAACTTTCCAGCAACAAAAAGACATTCATAACGGCTTAAGGTTAATGGTTTAAGAATCGTTACAGGTATCAATGCTGGTTATTGGTATTCTTACTGAGCAATGGTTATATTGCTATAACAGGTTATATCGGGGTTTATTTTCTGTCAGTAGTAAGTAGGTAACACCATTCTTTACCATCTATTTACTAGAGGTAATAATAGGTTGGGTGATACTCAATTGGCAACTATCATATAAAAAAAGTCTGAGGTCGGTAAAGAGACTCGACAGGCCGCTATGAGCTGCACGGGATGGGTCAAAGGACAGCTAAAAGCGTCAATAGGCTGATTATTGGTAGCATTTTCTAGCTGGTGTACCTGGACTGCAGAAGAAGTAGTCAGTGAAGAGATTCATTACACATTTAATGAATCTCTACAGAGCGAAGGGGGAAAAATGTGATGTAAACAGTGCAAATATACAACAATCAGAGCAACACATTGAAGCCAGCTTCCCTCCAAAATATGACCAATCCACGTAAACATACTGTAACTTGTAGTCAATCAGATCTTGAAAACCACTGAAGGATCCCTTCAATATAAGTTATTTTTTCTCTATTCTTCTATTTCTGATTCAAAAGTCTATGAAAACAAAACCCCAGTTGTAATAAACTGTAATTATCCTTTAAAATCTGCTCTGTAGCCTGGTAAGATTACCTGAAACATTCAGCAAATTGATTTTTATCATGGAATGAAAACACCAGCTATGTGTATTGTAGGAAAACACACTGAAAACAACCCAAAAACACTACAGTCTGTTTTTGAAAATGGTCAGCAGGAATGCAAATTAAACATTAAGTATATGTAATTAGCAGTAAATGGAGCAAAGCATGCAAAGATCCATGTATGGTGCTTTAAGCCAAACTAAACAGCATTTTAGCTGTGGCTTTTGGTCAGCATTAGATTTCTACAATTTATAGCTCCATGCTAAGTGGTTTCAGGTCAGAAAATGAGGGTTCAATTAAATTATCCCCCAGACAACACTTAGTGAAGGTCAGTAGCTGGCTGAGATCAGCCTGCTCAATGTAAAAAGCATCAATGAACTCCTGTCCAGCTGGTCTGTCAGCAGAAGGCTTTCAGGGGAGACTGTCACACCCCAAAGACTAAATTGCTCCCTCAGGCCTCATTTAAGACAGTCGATGGACAGCAGGTGGAACAGGACTGGAGGAGATACAAACTCCTTCCACCACACTGACCTCCTCCTTTGTGTGCTATTTCATATTGCTCATATAGCCAAGATTTAATGTTTATGTGTGAGTTTATAAAGAGCGATTAGTTCTCTCTGCAAAATTCTTGTTGCTGCTTGGATCCATTTAGAGTCCCCTCAAATGCCAGAACTTGTTTCCAGCAAATCTAACTGGGTAATCACATAACTGGTCAATTTTCTGCTCAATAAGTGTCTCTGACTGTATTACATTTACATTCAACTAACTCGCATTGTCAAATACATCTTGTAGGGGACAAAATGTCACTGATCTTGTTTTTATCAAGACAAAAGGGACATGTTGATATTGACTGGATCTGCATAGCGTTCACTTCAGTCTTAACTTTAGCCACTTTAATCACTAAATATGACATCAGTTGGTCATCCGAAATTCACTGAGCTGTAGTTCACCGTGTATATCAGCTGGTTGCAACTTGCATGACCTGAAGCAATTACATTGAATTCAATCTAAATGGGTATGGGGTGTTGGTTAGCTCAGTCGGTAGAGCATCCGCCCCATGTACGAAGGCTCAGTCCATGCCACAGCGGCCCAGGATTCAAATCCAGCTTTTTAATATGCATAACTTTAAAGCTTCATATAATTTGAACAGGTGAGTTATACTGTATAAATATATTTACACTACAGTTGTCATGAACGGGAAAATTAGCTACAGAGACCAAAACCGTTGTTTGCACCAGGCTGTAAAGTTGTGCATTTAAATATGGGGGCTTTTGGAGCCTCAAGTGGTTCTTTGAGGAACTGCAGTTTGTGGCTTTCACGTTGGTTTCCCGTCACAGACATGGAGGTTGCCGCTTGGTTTGAACTGCGAGCTTGACATTAGCTCAGCAGGATTTATCAGAGGCAGTGGAAGAGAGACAGAAAAGAGGATGTGACTGAGTGGTAGGGATGGTGTAAGTTTGACTGAAACACTAGTTAACTACTTAATCACAGGAAACACCACATATTCAATCACAATTTTTTAATTCAATTCAAACAAGCAAGATATAATGGCTTTATTTGTGAGAGACGGGCTAGCTGTTGCTAAGGTGAGCTAACCATTTCCCTGCACCATTGTTTTTTTTTTAAATGTGCTGTTTTTTTTAGTCTGAGTTTTGCGTAACAAATCAAGGCAGACATCTGCTGCTGGAGTGAAATTGTTTACCTTTGACCTGTTGCAGAGCTTAACTTGGATTTGATGAAAAAAAGTGAAGCTTCTAAGCTTGATGTCTCCCAGGAGTCTTGATATATTTCCTAATGAGAGCAGTTGCTGATGCTACGTTGTCAGGTGTCAGCGAAGAGGTCACGCAAACATTTGTAAAATTGTCAGAGTCTCAGCATCTGTTGCATGTGTCGTGTTACAGATGCAGAGACGACATGCATGAAGAGAAAGCGAAGGAGACAGTGAGGCTGCATGAGAGAGCAAGAAAATGTGCCTAAGAGATCCATTTATAACGGGGAGAGAGAGAAAAAAAGGTTGTGTCTCTGAGTCTGAAGAAGGCAGAAATATGTGTGAATAATCCAATCCGACCCAAAACTTAACGGCTGACTCTTTTTAATGGGGAAGGATTTCTGGATCTGAACCCAGACATGCTAGTGCTGGCTAGACTTCTCCAACACTGAAGCCAACGTCTCTTTAAGTGGAAAAATAAAGGATTTAATAACATAAGTGAGAACTACTCTGCAAAGTAGGGTATTTTGTGAATGAAAGCTCTGACTATGGAGCCTTTCAGGCGCTCTGTTGCTATCAAGATTTCACCTTTTCATGGGAAATTACATAATGTGATTTTTTTTAAATGGAACATAAACCAACAAGGACGTGATCCCTCACCAGCTTCCCACACATCAACACAGCCAACTGTGTTGATCAGATTGTGCAACAATGGACATAAGAGGTGTACTTCAGAAACTACTTCCCCCCAACATCAGATTGAGGTGAGGGGGCTGTGTCCAATCATTTCTGCAACTTTCTGAAACAGATGACCCGACATTCACACCCACTTCATGCCATGATTAGCCAGCTGTTCTGTGCCAGGGTTTGAACTTTTTTCTTAAGCTCTCTTTTTTTCTTTCTTTACACAAGTATTTCTGTCAGTTTTCATGTGAACAACCCAGTTCAACACTATGAATACTTTCCACGAGGAGTTGTCTGAAAATGTGAGCTGTTATCCACACATTTAAATGATAACGCATCACCTGCGAGAGCTGGTTTTGGATTGGGTGTGGATACTAGATTTTCCATGTGATTGGAAAATACATTGTACAAAACGTCTTTTTTTTCTAGTGTGCTTCAAATAAAAAGTGCTTGTTGGATCATTGAACAGCATCTAAAACCCCTGACTGCTTGCTTCCGACAATTTCTCTAACTTTCTGAAACTAACAATCCAACTTTTGCATCCATTTCATGTCGTTATCAGCTCATTTTTAAATTATTATTCACACTATTTTTCTCACTTCTCATGTATACAGTGGGTGACACCACGGATGCCTTCATGGGACTGTCCAAAGGACTGCGTCATAACCATAATTTCAACAATTATTGCATCTTGCTCTTCACTTGTGTGACCATTTAGAACAGCTATTAACACTTCAGACTTCAGATGTGGTGTGCGACACTTCATACAAATTAGTTTGTTTCAAGCATGCCTCAGCCTTTAATGTGCCTCTCACACACCCAGAATAATTACTTTACACCCAGTGTGTAAAGTTAAATGTGCAGTGTTTTTTTTAAATTAGCATCTCATTTAAGCTTTATTATTTACTGTAAGAGTTATTACTAGTGAGTTATTCTATTTTTCATTGCACCTTGTATAAGAAGGTTGGTGAGAGAGAAAGACGTGACAGGCAGTCGTTTCAATTTATTAATAAAGCCCATAAACGTGCCATACATCTCATACTTATTAAATTGGCTTTATAGCCATTATTTGTGTGTGTATGTATTTTTCTATTATTTTATTTGTACTCTCGACGTCATTGCAAGCGAGGGCATGAACTCAATGATTCCTTGAGATTTAAATAAAGGTTCAATGAATGAATGAATCAGGATGTCTGGTTGCTGAGTGGTCGAGATGCATACCACATAATCGCAACGTCCGCTGTTGAATTCCTGCCAGGCATCTTTGTTGCGTGTCACTCCGGTCTCTCTCTTTCTCTCCCATCATTTCCTGCCTGTATCTTTACAGCCACTTTCAAATAAAGGCAAACATTTTAACAATATAAATAAATTATCATGTCATTTATTGCTATGTGAAAACCCTGTAACCCTAGATTTGGTCAGTGTTTTGCGCCAACATAAATTCCATGATCAGATCATCTTCTGTGGTTTGAGAAGCTTCCACCTCCTCTGTGGCTTAAGAAACCTTTTCAAAACTGGATAAACTGACATAAGAGGTTTTTCAGCTAACAGCCATGTATTATGTGGTGGCAGAGATAGAGAAGACAGAGAAGGTGTGAAAGAAAAACAGACAGCAGATGTCATCCAGGCAGGGGGTCTGTCTCATCCCTCCCCATTCAGATGACTTATTACCTCTCACTGTGTCTGTCTGACTGTCTTGTCTCTTTTCTCATGCTAACTGGGCCTGCTAACATTTAGGTTAACGTGGAGGACGTGCTCATGTGACAGAGCTGCAGAGGCTGATGATGTTTTTTATTCATTTTGACCAAAGAGTCCCATAAACAAGAGGTGTTCATGGTCCCCAGCAACCAAGACTCAACCTAGAGTTGAATTAAATTTAGTGTAATTTGGTTGGGTAGGCTCCTGCTGTGTTGTGACAGGCAACGGCTCTGTACACTCTAACACACCACATTGTACATCATAAGCATTAAAAATATATTTCTGCTCTTTTAGACTTACTATTTAATTGATGCAGCATTGGGTGCCACGTGGTTAAGGTTCATATACCACATGCTGTACTACAATATCCTTGGTTTGTTTCCAGCCAAGATGCTTGTTGATATTTTTAATTAATATGTATGTAGGTCAGGTTTTAGGCAGGTTTTTAATGGTTCTGTTTAGGAGCTGGTGCAAAACTGTGGAGAAATGTAAAAAAAACAGGTGGCTTCATTCTCGCCTACCTGCTTCACTTAAGTCATAATGAAAAATCTTGTTGAAAAGTGGCCAATGATAAAAATAAAAGGAACACGGGGGAGGCAGACAAAAATCTAATCTGTCCAAAAATCTGTGGTAATATCACTGATCAAAGTTATTCTTTATACCGATATGCAGTTTTTCAGGAGGAAAAAAGACACAAGGCTGTTGATATAAATACATAACAAAACAATGTTTATTATTACTGGTATATGAAGACAATATGAACATATGAGGAAAGATATTTTTTCCATTGTGAACTCTAAGTTGCAGCCAGCAACAGCCACTTTGGTGGCTCCAAATGGCAGAGACAGGTTTTTAGGATTTTGTCATCAGAAAGATAAAACCTGACATTGAATTCTTCTTTCAAATGGTTGGTGATAAAGTGGTGACAGACAGGCACTTTAGTGAACCTTAAGTGCATATAATAAACCCACAATCAATAATCAAACAGTATAGCATAAGCAACATTCATTTTTCAGTAACTTTTGCATCCATTCCACCTTAATCTTAATATGAAACATTTTAGGAGTCTTTATGGTATAAATTTGCACAAATGCCAGTAGTGATAAATTGTACATTACAAAAGAGTGCAGCCTCAGGTTGATTTGCACATGGCTCTTTGGTCTGCTGCACCATCGTGACGCCCTCGCTCAGCGGTTTTTAGGAACTCTGTTTCATGTCTGTTAGTGCTTCAGCGACCACATCACAGCTCCATCCACACATGGCAGAGAGGTTTCAGAGCCATGACCATGTGTGAGCTGCAGTAATTGGTGGTGGGTGGTAATTGCCAAGGCGTCACCAAGCGGGTGTGTTTGTATGTATATAGGATGTGTGTGTATGTGTGTGTGTACTGTGTCTCCACAGTGTCTCGAGGTCTCTGCACTCTCTAAGCTGCTGACAGTTCCCCATTAGACACTTCATTACTGTCAAAGCAGCAGAAACAAACCATCCAGCACTCGCCTTTTACCCTCCTCTCTCTCCCTCTCAGAAGTGGACGTTTAAAAAGTGATTGTAATGTTTCTGAGGACATCAACGGGAACAAGGCAGAGCCTCTGTGAACACAGTCAATGTGAACATGATCACAGGATGTATGTAACATTCACGAATCAGCAGGAGTCATGTTATTGTAATCTGTTCACTCTTTTTCACTCACTTTGTCCTCACATCTGTCCACTCTGCTTGTCTGTTTTGGTCTAGAAAATGAAATTGAATGAAAATGAAATTCTTTATCCTATACTTTATTTGGATAGTCAGCCGACAGATAATTTGTAAACTATGTGCAACATTTCAACTGTTTCAACTATTTCACTTTGTCTGTAGATGTTTAACAGATTATGTATACAGTATATGTGAATATTCATGAACATACGCCAAGATGTCGGTTGTGCCTAAGCTAACCAAACTTTTAACCACAGCGGTATAATATCAGGAAATTTGTGAAAAAAGTTGAATTGTTGAATCTCATCTAATAAACTGTTGAAGTACTCATATCCTTTTCTTAAATAAAACCACTAATATCACACTGTTAAAGTACTCTGTCGCTTAATTGGTACTTAAGTAATAGTATGTAAGTGTAAGCAGAAAAATGTACTTAAAGTATCAGAAGTAAAATTACTCAATTACTATTTATTACTATTATAATATTATATATTATATCATTACATTTTTATGATTATCATTTATGCAAAAACAGGATGTTACTGTTGAGGTTGAACATATTGTGAACTATTGTTTTTTGTATGAGACTGCAAGTAATGATTATTTAAATTATAGATTAATTTCCTGATTAGTTTCTCCATTAATCAATTGATTGTTTGATTTTCAGAAAACACACTTCACAATGCTTGTTTCATTAGCAAAACCTCAAAATGATTAAAAAAATAAATTATTAAAAACGAAAAGCTGCAAATCTTCATATTTGAGAACCTGTTTATTAGTTGCCAGTTAATTTTCTGTCAGTCAACTAATGATTAACTGACAAATTGCTTGAGCTGTACCTGTATATACTGTTCATGTTTTGTGTGTAAGAAAGGGAAGAAAACATTCCCCTCTGAAATGTAGAGGAGTCGAGGTATAACGTTTCATTTAGTCCTTTACGTCTACATCCAACCTTTCATTTAGTCTCTCAATGTTAAGAAAAAATCAAGGAATGAAACCGTTTGTGAACATTCTTTCATTTTTGATACATTATACATACATTCAGCCAAAAGTGAAAACAAAGAAATGAACTCGCCAGTATTTTAATGCATCAACTAATAGTCACACAACCGCATGAGGCTCCATCTACATGGAAAGCACAGCGGGTGAGGAGGTTGTGGTGGACAGATATTTCAGCTTTCAGGAAATCCAAAACCACTTCGGGGTTGTTTTGTGATTAAACTGAATCACTTGTCAGTCGGATCACACGAGGTCAAAGTCATTTATTCAATAAATATGTTTCTGTAACTATTTAATACATACTTCCACCCCTTGCAAGCATTTTGTAGGTATTAAAGAAACTGAATATTGATTTCTGGTATTTCCGTTCACCTTTTCTAACTCAATAGATGATAATTAAATCAACAACATTTGGAGCTACGGCTGTAACATGCCAAAATATTTGCTGGACTTCATGGCAGGAAATAAGCAGAATTTGAAAAAAATAAATGGCTTTCAGTCTAAAAATTGGACAGTGCTCTTAGGTTACTTCTCTGCAGACTTGATGTTTATAACCTTTGCCTCATTTGCTCACACAAAGTTTTCTTTTAATTATATCTTCAGTGTTCCTTAACAATCTCCTGGACTTGGATACTAAATTTTTGTTTTGTTGGGTAACTAAAAACAGATTTTTAAGCGTAGTGTTCAGATGTTTGGTCTTAGTTGAGTTCTCTCCTTCCAGTTTCATGTATACAGGCTTTGACTTCCGAAATCAACGCACTGCAAGTTAAGAAAAAACGTGCAAATAGACAAAACACAAGCAAATTAGTAAAAATTAATAACAATAAGAATGACATCTTCACCAATTTGACATTACATTTTGAAAAAATGGAGGTTACAGACCAATCAGCGTCCGATGAGCAACTATTAGCATCAACAGCGTGAGCTGTAGGCGTGTTTAACACTCATTTTGTGTGATGATGCATGTGTGAACATCTGTCGGTTGAAGTTTACCCATGATAAATAATGATAGACAGGTGGTTCATCCGATCACCTGGCCTGAAACGGCAACTTCTCAGATGGTTTTGTGTACAAATGATCAAATGTATCACAGTCAGTTTAAGCCTTATTTCTAGACAAGTCTCTCACTTGGTTGGTTTCAATGGTTTTCATCCATTGTAAAATTCTCACTTTCTACTATATCTGTGCATGGATATCACGATATAGTTAAGGTTAGAGAGGTTTAGTTGAGGGTTGTGGTTACAGTCAATAAAAACACCAGTTCTGTGGTGTGGATCTGTGACAGGACGAGAACTCTGGTTTGCTTCAAGGGCACACTACTTCCCACAGCGGCACTGATCATGTACTGGATGTACTGTAAATCACCCACCGTGGAAGTAATTCCCAGGGATGTGTTCCAACCTCCAGTTACCTAACAGTGTCTATTCAGAAAGCGAAAAAGAACTGATAAAAAATGAAATTGTTGGCTGGCGTGACTTGAACTCTGTCCTTTACTTCCTCCTCTCAGTCTTCCAGGTAAACTCACTGTGACTGTTATCAGGCTAATTATCAGATCTGTTCTTCCTCTCCACCTCATCTCTCCTGCAGGAAAACAGGAAGGCAGGATTAGAGCGACGCGCTGCGCTGAGATCCGGAGAGGCCGGACGAGTCGCCGGGTGGAATGCACACACACACACACACACACACACACAGAGTGAGAGAGAGAGAGAGAGAGAGAGAGAGAGCGAGAAAGAGAGAGAGAATGAGTTTTGAGTCACTGACTACACAATCTACACTTTCTCTGAATCTCTCTCTCACACACACATGCACACACACACCCATTAAATCCATTAAGTGATCATGAGCAAACAAATAGCACAAACAGCTCGGGGAAAACTCGTCCTATCGTGGATCTAATAAAAAAAAGTCACGGGGCGAGGACGATGAGGAGAGAGCCAACAAACAATAAGGGCCTCAGACTGCAGCCAAGAACGCCACAGTAACGTTTACGACCTGCATTAGGGTTCAGACCCAGTCATTATGAGGAAGAAGTGCTCATTATAGCCTTTTATGGGAGGAAACAAATAGTCTCCTGTGACTTGCATTTTTGTTGAAATGCAAAGATGCAAAACAACGTGTTAAAAAGAAAATAAATTGTGGCTGTAGTTGGTCGAGAAAACACGCAAAGTTATCTTGGACAGATATCTGTGACCTTGAGAGGCGGTAATTGAGCGGAAAGGGGATGTAAAACATCCGCTGGTGGGGTTTAGTGTGACTGTGTACACACACACACACACACACACATACACACACAGCAGCAGCAGCAGTGGCAGCAGTGTTAGTCCCAGGCTGGCCTCTCTCTGGCATTATCTCATAGCCTGAGCACTCCCGCTGCCTCTGAGGCCGGCCAGCTCCACACACAGAAGCATTACGTGCATCTGCCTCGCATTAATCGGCAAATTATGGAAAAACAGCGCGTCAAAAGACATTACTGAGGGCAGAGGGGTGAGGTGATGGGATCTACTCACACAATACAACCTTGCACACTATATACTGTACTTAATTTACATTTACATTCAACACAGTGAAAGCTCTTTTGGTGTTTTCTATTTTGTTTGTATCGTTTGTTTCGTGTTACAATTTTTTATTATTTTAGGTTTTTGTAAACTCTAAACTGTACTCATAAGACATAGGAACATAATTTCCTACATTTGTTTATTTCTGTGCTCAAATTTATTTCACAGCTTCACATTGATAAATAATAGTTTATATAGGTCACAAGGGCCCCACTTCCACGTTCACAGCCACCTACTTTGCTGGGGGGCCCCCGTGACGCCTGTTGCCACGGATACCATTCAAAGCTACAACCACCACATCCATGGGCAGCTAATAAGAAATTCACATGACCTCATCCCAGTGCAGGTGGTTTCTGTGCCATTTCTTTACACTGACTGCAGAGTAAAGAAAAAAAAAAACAATCAGCAGGAAGTTAAAGATATTAGTCAGTGTTGACAGATCAATACTTTCAGTGAAAAATAAAGTTTGTGCCAAGAGGAACCTGCTCGATGAACCAGGCGACTCCACATTGTAAGTAAACACTTTGTGTTTACTTCACAAAGAAATCTTTTCTACCCTTTGCTTTGAAATATCACTGGTTTGCACTGATAGCTGCTGGAAATAGCCACAGCCGTGCACTCTCACCTGCTTTGTCCTGCCAACTCACCAAACTAACTGCCAGTGATTGAAATGAGGACATTTCAACTTTAAACAGTATCATGAACTCAAGATTTAGCTTACTTTAAACACTGCAGGCGGTGACTGACGGACACGTTTTCCCCTTCGGTCTCACTGTAGCTCTTTGCACTCGCTGCTGAAGTTGTTCAGCACTACAAACTAGTCCAACTATCAACTGCTGGTTGATAGTTGGACTACTGATAGCGTGAGTCATTTAATAGTTGTATTGTAAATTAATTTTGATTTTGGGGGGATTTTATTCCTCTATCAGATGTTTGGCAGTTTAAAGTTGATAGGAGCTGAGAGGAGAGATGAGGAATGACATGTAGCTGAAGTTCCCAACCATATTTCGAGTCCTTAGGCCACCTATGTACCTCATTTTTGTTTGTTTAGTGGAAACATAATACACAGATATAATCCACTCTTTAGGGGAGTCACTATATTGACGATAAAAAATGAAATATTGATATTGCATTATCCACTTACGCTAATATTGTGTAAATAAGCCTCTTACATAATGTCTGTTTCTTTTTGTCCATGCGTTGTGATTCACGTTCCAGCATAGTTCCACATGGCGGCAATGCACATTAACGCTGGTCGCCAGTTTTCCAGTTGAGTATAATTAATTTGCTAGAAAAGAGACAAAACACACAATAAAGGTTAGAGATGAATTTGACTGGGATTTCTGTTGCTGTTGTTGTTGTTTTTTCATCAAATTTTCAATCGATATCATGATAATATTGTTATCGAGAATTGATTTGTCTATAATCATGTAGTGTGACTGCCCTGTGTCACAAAACACTCTACAGGCACAAAAATAATATAACATACATTGCATTCTTTTCCCTTAGTACCAACACACCATGTGAATGTGCCCTGCCTTTATATTTACAGGTCCAGACTAGGTCCCGGACAACATAATATTTAATTAACATTAAAATCTTCTGACATTATTCTTCTCATTGAGACATGCCTGCATCCTCCTGGCCCATTTTCAGCTCCATTTCTTTCCATCTTTTGAGCCCTGGCATCCTTCATTTCCCTGCCACTTCTTTTTGAAAAATAAATCTTGATTTCTTTTTTTCTTTTTTTTTTTTTTTGGAAAGCTGCAGGAAGCCCGTGACAGCAATGTGAACTGACAAATCCTGGACTGTCTTTAATTGTTTTTTAAATCTCAAACACTTTACAAACCTCACAGATGGCAGATACTTTAAATCTTGTTTCGTGACATCTGTGAATCTGAATGTGATGTTCATGCAGTGGTTTGGTTTTTCCCACACTGCCTCTTGAAGTGAATGAATCAAAACTTTATGATCATCACTGAATGTTGACACGTAAAATGTGAGTTATGCAAAGTCTTCATTTGTGGTTCTCCAAAATCTTAGTCAGAGGTCTGTATTTTTCAGTCTTTTATCTCCGTTGATGATAAAGAATTTATCTCCACTCTGGAGAAACCTGCGTCATGCTTCACTGCTGCTCTCTCATCAGGACAAACATCCAGTGTCTCTGTGTAACCACCGAATGTTCTCCGTGGTCAGATCTCCCCCTCCCCTCCCATCTCTCAGATATTTCTGTAATGAATAAACTTTCTCGCCTCTGACATTCACTCTCAAAGAGTTTGTGTTTGTCAGCACTTATGGTTTACCCAGCATCCTGCGGGTCTGACTCACTCTCTGACTCTCCTTCTCATTTAGGTTTGGAAACATCACTTTGCTGCTAAATTTTTTTTTGATATTTAGTTTATTTGTTTGCTGCTTCGTCAATACATGCGATTTTAAAAACCTAAGGAAGTGATACAATTCAACAGGGGTGAGTGATATTAACAAGCCAAAATAAGGTGACTTACAAGGGGGTGAATAATATCATGATCGTCATTACAACACAAAAGCCACTTGCTATAAATACCATCTGTATACAGCTGTTTAACAGAAAAAAACTTTTGAGTTTGTCGTGCTCTTGTTTAGGATTTCGTTATCTTGTTTCAGATAAATTAAAACATCTCAACAAAAAAAGTTGAAGCTGCATTAAATGTGAAAAAAACTGAAGGAACGTCTGACACATTCTTCACCTTATAAAGTTGATAGAGTTGAACAAGTCATGATAACTTCTCATGTTTAACATCTCTGAGTTCTTGTCCTCAGTTGCTCTTGAAAAATAACCTATATTTACAGACAGATGTTGATTTTGTAAATATGGACAATGCACAAAGATTGAGTTGTTCACACATGAAACATTTAGATGAACTAGTTACTTGTAGAAAGACTGGGAGGTTTTTATCAGTATGACTTGTAGGTATGTGGCAGTTCTTTTCAGTGTACACTTCATTTCAAGTAAAAATACTAAAATGTATTTAATGTTTGTTAATGCATAAAAAACAATCAGCCAAAAAGTTAGAGCGTACTATTTTCTTGACTGTTTAAGGAGCCTCTGCAGGTCTTTTAATAGCACCAAACTGTTGTTGCAGAGCAATTTGAGACAAAAGTTACATGTATGAATGGATACTTTTCCATCTTTTAATTCCCCACATTCTTCCCACAGGCATCAGAGGGGCAAATTTATTTATTTTATGATTTCATAAAATAGTTAAATTCTATTTTGCAAGTTTTTCCATCATACTTTGTGTTAACATCAGTGGTTTTTAATCCACATTTAATTAGTGTTGGCATTTTACCCTTATTTGCATCAAACCACAATATTACAGCACGAAAATGCCTCGTAAAAGATTTGGCTACATAACCTTTTTTTTTTAATCAAGAGTCAAGACTTACAGGCATTGCATGAGTGTACATGGACATTGTCTTGGTATGGTCATTATCATATGCAAAGTTGCCAAACACTATAAACTATCATGTCCTCATCTCCCTAATGAGGACAAACTGTTCATGATGAGTTATGAAACTGTGTACAAGAGTAACAAAAAAACTTGATGCATGACAGTCTTAAATTCTCTCTATCCCACTTTCTCTGTCTCTTCGTGTCCCTGAGGGTTACGAATCCAGACTTTCTTGGCTTCGTCTCTTACAATCTCATTTACTCCCCAACAACACAACACTCGTTTCCTGTGGAATCAAAAACACGATTTAATTTGCCTCGTTAAGGCTAAATGTGGAATGTATGCAATGTGTGTGTTTGCGTGTGGATGTTTTCATGCCGCACCACAACCGCAATCAACACAAGCAGCAATAATAAGGGAGAGAGAAAATGAGAGAGAAAGGAATAATGCAGATGAATGAACTGACAGAGTGAGATGGACAGATGTGGAGCGAGTTGGAGAGCGGCCAGAGTCTGCAGCAGTTTGCATTTAATTTCACACACTTACATTTCCTGATGGTGTTTTTCTTCCAGGGAAATACTTGATTAGTCAAGTTGTTTAATGTGACTTCCTCTACAATAACATTCAAACACTTTAAAAATCAACAATTACAATTAAGACTATACAGATTATTAATCTGTCTTTCAACTCAACAATACAGAACTAATACTTTAAGTTTGAAAGTGACTTGATATACAACTGTGGATGGTCAACAGTCCAGGGGTCTCTGTTGTTGTATTTTGGGCTTCATAATGTGCCACACATTTTCAGTGGGAGCAATGACAGTATAAAGAATGGAGAGCACTTGAGTGACGCCATAGGTTTCCAAAGCACTGTTTTAAAACTAAAAATATGCAACACGGGCCAGCGCCATGTTGAATGTACTGCTTCTTCCATCTCCCGGCCAATCTAAATATTGGCAAAGATGTGGATCATCGGCGGACCTAAAGCGGGCTGAATAACACCTGGGTGCTTGAATAAGCCATCTGTAACAGCACTTACCTGTCAAACACGTGGCGATGCTGTTAAATATGTGTGACTTTAAGCCTTAATATCATTTGAACAGGTGAGTTCTATAAAAATTCATCCTCAGTACAGTTGTCATGAACGTGGAATTAGCTATAGAAACCAAAACAGTTTTTTGTACCAGGCTGTAAACATGTTTATTTCTGTTATGAAGTTGGTCTTTTTAATACGGCCGCTAATTGAGATTGACTCACTTCTGCAGCCTGTCTCGAGCGGCTGCTCGAGGAATCACAGTTTTTAGCACTTCCGCATCAGCTTCATTTTCCAGCACCAGAGGTTGCTGCTTGAATGGGAGACAGATCTCGACTGCAGTCAGGCCAGTTTATAACCTGCACTCTTTCACTATAAAGCCACACTGTTGTAACATGTACAGAATGCGGTTTGGCATTGTCTTGCTGAAATAAGTAACAACATCCCTGAGAAAGATGTTATCTGGATGGCAGCATATGTAGCATTATGGTGCCTTCAACGATGGACAAGTTACACAAGACACCACCATATGCTGGTCTGAACTTCGCGCTGGTAAATACCTGGATTGTCCTTTTCCTCTTCAGGAAACAATGTCATGATTTCCATGATGTGGACTCATCAGACCGCAGCACACTTCTGTTGGGTCCAGAGAAGTTGATGATGTTTTTGGATGTTGTTTATGTCTGGCTTTCTCTTTGTATTGTAGTCTTGCACATGCAGTGACAAACTGTGTTTACTGACAACGATTTTCAAAAGTGTTCCTGAGCCATGTAGTAATATCCTTTATACATCATTGGTTTTTATTGCCATGCTGTTGGTTTTCAGTCTCGCCTTTAACATGCAAAGAGTTCTTCAGATTCTCTCTCTCTCTTAAGGATATTAACGATTGTAGGTAGTGAAATCCGTAAATTTATTGCAGCTGTGTATTGAGAAACATTGTCCTTTAACTGCTAGACTATTTGCCCATTTGCAGTTTTTTTACAATCTGGTGAACAGCTGAGCCTTTCATAACCAATCATGATATGCTCACCTGTTATAAATGAACCTGTTTACCTGTGGAATACTCCAAACAGATGCTTTCTATAATCTTTGTTGGCCCTGTGCCAACAAAGATTATAGAGAGGGCCTTTGGCATTTTTTGAAGTTTTGTGGTTACTCAATGCCACTAAATAATTAATATTAATTGATATCCATGGGCCATGTGTATGTCAAAAGAGTGCTTTAAATAAAGTGAAACTGAATTCACACACACACATAATTACTTTAGTAAATAAATTTATATTAAATCTTTCTCACATGCTTCACATGTTTTCTTCAGTTCTCTCTGAACAAACACACAAATACACACACCCCCACACGCAGTCGTGCACACAGAACCATCTTTCATGGATCATCCAGTGGTGTAAACTGATTCCCACCCAGATACAGTCAGCCTTTCAGCCACGCAGAAGGAATCTGACAGGAGTGTGAAAGTCGCTGTGTGAGGTTTAACATCGGATGAAGAAGATTACTCAGGGGGGAAAGAATTAAATGAGCACTGAAAGACACAATGTGTACAATTGTACTAATATGTGGGTGTAGGTGTGTGCGTATTTTGGTGAAAAAATACCAAACATTTGCTCCTCAGATGTAAGAATTTGATGCTATTCTACCAATTTTAACACATCAGTTTGACCTCCTGTAACTTATTATTTGACATTTTTAAGACTAAACGATAATTTGATATGCATAGTATGTGTGTGTGTGTGTGTGTGTGTGTGTGTGTGTGTGTGTGTGTGTCACTTACTGTTGAATCAACTGCTCTCTCTGTTGATGAGGTGTCTAAAAAAGCTTTAAAAAAATGCAGTATTTTTTCTCCATCACACTGCTTGCACACATGCATCCTTTATAACTGAATCTCTGTGTTGCGAATTGGAATGAAATAAGCTTGACTCAACTTGTTTCTGAAGGTTTAATTGTGCTTTGACTGCTTTATTACCTCCTGAGCTCCAGGTACTTGGCTCCCCTTAATTCTCTCAAGTGGTGTGTTGACAGTGAAAACAAGCTGGGGGAACAAACGCCAGGAGGGATCCAAGGATCTGATTGCACAGCCTCAAGCCCCCTACTTGGCTCAGACTACAATGGCCGTTTGGAGGGAAAGATGGACGGTCATACAAAGAGTTTGGAGTTTTGCCAATGTGCAAGTGCGCCTGAGGTTTCTTTAAATATGCCTGCTGGAATGCCACCTCAGTGAGAGTATTTTCACTTTTATGAGGAAGAGTGGTTTTGATTTACTTCCAAATTAGAAGTCATAGAAGGGACGGATAGACACAGATTCAGAGAGGTTGGAGTTGTGCCAGCGTGAAAGTAATACTTCTGAAATGATTTACAGTTAATTCTTTATACAGAGAAACTCACACATTGATTATAATATAATAATTTAAAGATTAAACCTAGTTGTTCTTCATTCCATTTAAATGCTGCGTTCATGTTTTTAATAAAAGATATATTTAATGATTTGTTTAATGATGCAGAAATCACGATATAGCCTCCATAATTCTCAATCAATAATCCTATTCTGTTGTCATAGATGCTACCTGTTAACCAACAGTCATAGACTGTTGCTCTGCTAATAAAATCATTATTTTCTGATTGTGACAGCATCTATATTCAGTTATACTGACGTTTAAAACTAGTAATCCTGAGACGGATAGAGACAACAGAAACTTTACTGCCATACAGCCTCACTGAGCTGACTTACATCATTGTTTTTGCAGAAAGCGAACCCTGTTTTTCCCAAACACATTGAACCACGAAGTCTGTGTTTTAAGATTTATCCACTCTGGAGACCATTTTTCGGTGGAACAAAACGGCAGCTTAACAGGGACAGAGGGCTGAAAAAGATATCTTTTCAAGTCTGACCAGCTTTGATGTGGACAGTCTTATTCTTGTGCTGCAGAGCTCCAGTTGTTATGCAAAAACACACCAGTGAACCACATTGTTTCATTGGGTGACATGTTCATTTCTATTTCATGAGCTGAACTAGTGTTGTTCACTTTGAGTTGACCGAAAAGTGTATTAGTCCACCTCTAAAAATAGTCCCCAACAAATGCTGTTTGAGAAAAATTTTTATAAAGAAAATTAGGAGAAATTGAATTGACACTGATTCAAGAATTTCACTGGGTATTTGTGCCCTATGAGGAAATTTCAGTTGACTCTGGATTGTCTCAGGATGTTTTTTATACTGTTGATGACTGAAGTATTGTTTAACATTATGAAATCATCAATTTCACAAAGAGAGACTGATTTTTTTAATTTCTTTATTAAATGTAATATGCATTGATTTAAGCCGCTGATGAAATCTTGAGGAATAAAGAACCTGAAACATTTTCAGAATTATTCGGATAATAAGTTATTACAGGTCAAAAAAGGTCAAATTCTTTCCCGTTGCATCATTTTTTAATTTGTAAAGGATACTCAAAAGTTCCATAAAACACAACCCAGATGGAGGTCCAGTGACGCCAAGACCTGCAGGGAAAGCTAACGATCACTTAGTAAAGACATTTTATTTTGACAGAGGGGCAGCTCGAGAAGTAGGAGTGGTTAGAAAGAAGGGGAGGGGAGAGGTAGATTGAAGGTTAGGGTGGAGGTAGAGAGGATGTAGAGGAGGGGTGGGGGGCTAAAAAGCGAGATAGAGAGGTGGTAGAGGGGAGGTAATAGGGGAGGAAAAGGGGAAGGGGGGGAAGCCCAAAGCTCTTAGGGAACAAAGAGTCACTTATACAACGAGCAGCAACAGCTGAAAACATCTTTAAGCTGAGCTGGGCTGGCTCAGAGTTTGGTTTGTGTGTGTGTGTGTGTGTGTGTGTGTTAGACCAGGGAGAATCCAGAACCTTTACTGGTGGTGCATTTTTATTAATGTTCAAATCTCTTATAATATAATTTAATATATTTATTTTGCACCTTTGAATCCTTAAATTAATTTTAAAACAAGTAGTAAATGTCCTGAGGGTGGTGAAAGACGACAAGGTCATTGGTTCATCCTCCTGGGAGCAAGAACATGCTCAGAAAACGTCTCAACAGCTGACATTTTATTTTATTTTATTTCATTTAAATTCTTAAAATGAAGAGTATTTTGATGTGTCTTAAAACCCAACCATCTTTAATCCACTCTTCCACATCTCCTCTCTCCATCCCTCCAGTACTCCTCGTCTCCTATCAACTTCCATCCTTCATTCTTCAGACTCCCTTCCTCTCCTCTCATCCTGCCCTCCCTTATCTCCCACCCATGCCAGCTGTTGTTTTGGAGGTTGTTAGTGGAAGGTCTGCAGGTCAAGACCTAGGCAGGACCTCTAACAGCCTTCAGCCTGGATAAATGCAGTCATTGTGAAGGGAGAAAGTGCATGAGGAACTTGTGTTTATTATTATGCATTGATTATTTTTATAATAGTGTTTGGCACTGTAAAGAGAGACGAGGAGGACTAGAAAACAAAATGAGAAAGATATTTGATTTCTTTTCTTTTTAAAAAATTTATTTGAAACTTAAGTTGATCCAGTAACTTTTGTAAATTAATATTCAATTTTAAGTTCAGTAATTCTCTTTGCACAGATTTTCCAAGTTTTGAGGGAAGAATTTTAGAGAAACGCAACACAGCTGGTCGGCTTTGGTTCAGGAAGATTTTGAAATTCAGTTTTCCTCGTAAGCCGTTTGTAGGAAAACCCGCCACTCTGAAAAGCATCATTAAATCACAGAAGGGCCGGCCTGTGATTCATGTGTGGATAAGTGTGTCTGACATGATCCTCTTCAAGACCAGCTCAACATGTACAAAAGTTGTGAGGTCCAAACCTGCAAAACTGCAGCATTTCCACAGACAGATGGATCATCAAATCTATCAAATCATCATCACATCACATCTATTTAAGATGGACCAGATACAAATGATTATGTTGTCCACAACAAAATAAAATAAGTACACCTAAGGGGAGTTTGGGTTGTGAGCAAAAAGACATAAATACAAAAAGTGTCATGACATTTAACAATAAACATTTAACAAGAGAATTATGGTAGGGATTTGTCACTACATATTTATGACTATATGTTTGTGTACCAGATAATTGGGTTAAAATTGGTGTACGTTTACAAACTAAAACTCTAGAAATTCACCAATCATGCACTAACACTCATGTTGGAAGTGCATTTGCTCAGAACAACTCCTTGTATAACAGTAATTGAAACAATGTGGAGGACAATGTAAAACACATTGTCTATTACTTTATTCAAAGAACCAAATTAGACAGAATAAAATGAACAGGATGATTTTATCTTGACATAACTACATGTTAGTCTGGATTAGAGAAACCACATTTTGGTGTATCATTTAGATTTTTCTGGCACTTGAAGTCTTTCCAAGCTGCAACTTTTCAAAAGAGCTTTTGCTGCCAAAGGTTTGTTCTTTGCCAAGGTCACTCTAACATATTTTTCATTTCTTTTAGTCTAGTTTAGTCCCCTCAACTTTATTCAAAAATGTCACTTGTGAAATGACGCAGCAACTGTCACGTCAGCATTTGATCCTAAATTTTGTCTGCCTGAATTTAGCAGTCTCCTGAACTCCAAATCGGCCGTGGATCTAACAGTATGATCTGAACCACCGTTTTGGATTAATAACCAAAGATTTTACCATATTTCTTTCACGACTTTCAACTGACGTCTCAGACAGCTCAAAATCGCACAGTGGAAAGGAGCTTTTAGAGCAACTGAGTTGAAGGTGGTGTTCCATCATCCATTTTGAGACATCACTGCGGCGGGAAGGACATATAGAGCTGGTATTATAAGCGTAGGAGTGGTAAGTAAAAACTAGCATGAACAGGACCTCTCTGTCCAGTCAGAAAACATACAGTTGTTTTCTTAAGCTGATGGGAGCTGCCCTAACAGAAGATCACTAAATCTTGGAGAGACACTTTCAGAGCCCCGCAGCTTCCAGGGCCTTCACTCAATGTGAGCTTTGTCCTCCGTATCAGGGAGGGGAAGGTGAGTCTGGGCTGTCTGAATGTTGACCTCTGAACCTAGGAGGTCACATGTCCCTGGAAGCCATTTTTGAGGCCCAAAACCACACAGGGCAGCCGGGAGATCTTCATCGCAAACAACAGTGAGAGTACAGAAATGTTACAAAAGTGTTCCTCGGAGGTCTAAATCTGAACAGCGCAGTGATGTGTTCTCTCTTAACAGACAGCATTTCTGTTTGGCATGATCCCAACATTCCCACCCATCAACCTTCCACTCTACACTTTCTTCTTCTTCACAGAGGCCACATCTGCTAATGAGACATCGGCTCTTTTACATCATTGCAATGGAGATTAAAAAAACATCACTCAGTGGATAAAACTGAACAATACATCATCAGAAAAAGGAGATTTGTGTAACTGACCGTTAATATCTGCAAATATTTACGTAGCTGACCAAGTCAGACCCATCTGACTGCATCTATTCATGAGAGCAGGCATACGCCACGTTCCTGTCTTGAGGATGACCACACTCCCTTCGGGTTGAACCAACCACGGCAGAAATGCCCAGTGGCTTCATGCCACCAGCAAAGTTTCAGTATTGCATTTTGCACATCAAACTATAAGAAACTCCCAGTTTACAATTTTTTTTGCATCTGCAAAGAGTAAAGGACAGTAAAAGAAGAGATCTGTGGCTTCAGTCCAACCGCAGAGAGGATGACGGTGGTAAACTGAAGGCCCCAGCCGCTCAACATGTCAGTTGCAAACATATCAGAGGTGAGAAAACAGCAAAACAAAGTGTCTTAACAACAGAAAAAGTGTCATTCAAAAATATATAAATGTATATACAAAGACATTTCAAGTGTTTTGCTCACATAATCACCATCAGTAAACAGCGAGATGCTGACAGGCAGTCCATCATAGAGTCGGCAGGGAGGACTGAGAGGCTCGCTCTGACAGTTCTACATAAATGTGAAATCTTTTCTTATATTGACATTGTCAAAGACACTACCTACTACTACATTACTGTTGCTTGAAATTTTTTTTATATATATATTTTTCTTTTGGCCTTTTTTTTATTGGATAGAGACAGGAATGCAGGGAGAGAGAGAGATGGGGAATGACATGTAGCTAGCTCTACCAACTGAGCTAATCGCCGCCCCTGTTGCTTGAAATTTCACCAGCTCTCAGATGGAGGTGGTTTTTCAGGGAACAGTGTGACGAAGAGTTGTCAAGGAGAACTGACTGGGTCACAATGACTTTTACACATATTGCCAATTTCTTTCTGCTTTTGAGATAGAGCTGTTGGTTGATTGAGTAGAAAAAAAAGTTCATTTCTCTTGTCTCATGTTATGCCTCGTGTTTGTAGTGTTCTGGATCTTTCGATCATATTAGATGAGCTTGATTATGAATCTCTATTCTGACACTGTCGTGTCTCCTTTTCTTGCTGTGAAAGCCTTTCTCCCTGTTGAGCAGAGAAAGGTGAGTTTGGTGAGTTTGACCTTTGACATACAAAGATGTCACATGTCCCCAGAGGCCCCGAACTGAACAGTGCAAGCGAAGGACGTGATCGAGTTTTGCTAAATACGTACAGCCAAGTGGTCATTTTTAGTTGCAGACGTATTTAGTCTGGCTACGAAGTATAACTTTTCCCCTCACTTTTCCTCTGCTGTATGTGAACATACACTGTTGCATCATCCATTGTCTGAAACATGAAATGGGCAACCATGTAATTGTCTGACTCTTGGAAAAGCAAACAATTTTGCAAACAGACAAACAATAGACCTCATGTAACAAACCACTTGGAAAACAGATTTGTTCTAAAGTTGCACTTACAAACTTGTTGCATTCACCAATTTTCATTTTTAGAATTTTCGCTCAGGCAGGAATGAAATCCAGGGGTGGTCCTGACCTGTCGTCCAAGTCTTGCACAGACAGTCCGCCTCTCCACAGGGGAGAAAACCACTTGTTTGACCTTAGATTCATAATGCTCGAATCCGATTTTGCAGAGAGTTTTTAGACTGCACTGGCATGAACATTTTAGCATACATTAACATACAGTTCAGATAAAAGCTCAAACCCCAAGAGCTGCCTCTTCATGCTGGTCACTGCCCGGGTGAACATCCTCCACTGGACACCAAAGTGTAACATCATCTGTTTTAGCAACATTAAGTAGCTTTTGTACCTTAAAGTAACAGCTTAAAATCATTTTGTTGTTTGTTTGTTGTGGACTGATTCATATTTTACGGAGAAAATGTTTTCTGGTTTATCTCTGATGTCCTTCAGCTGCTCCACCTTAACTCTCAATGATTTACAGAGTTACCTGATACAAAAGCAGCGTTGAAAATGTACAGAGGAAGGGTTTTAACTTTAGATGATAAAAACATTAATAACCAATATTATTGTTTCATCAAAATACATTTTGATGAATGTGTTGCACTTGTTAATTTACTTGAATCTTTTGCCTTTCACCTCTGGTGAACCTCATCAGTCCTAATGTGACTGTGTAGATTAGTCTGAGCTGCATGGATGGTAAGGTCAGTTCTGTCAGTCAGGCAAAGGAAGCTAAACCACGACCTTTAACCCCAATCGTAGACAGAAGTCACATGCCCTTACAAGCTATGGTCTGTCCTAAAGATATTATGATATTATGATCGGCAATAAAATTAACTTGTAAATGGATAGTAGAAGGGTTTTCACTTAGCCTGCTTGTAGTTATTTAATGTTCTAGTAATTGACACATCCTGTATACTCCAAAAACAGAGAACCAAGAAGTAAGCAATTTTCATATTTAATGAACTTGATGTTAAAACAATTTCACAAACAGCCAGAGTTGTCCACTGAGATTGTCATCACCAAAAGAATGAAAGCATTTGTCATTTCGTAACAGACAGCAACGTCTCACAGTTGGTGTCCTCTCTACGTAGCAAAGGCAGCCATAATGTGTAAAGTTCACATCCTGTCTCCAATAGTCAGCACTGTTTTCTATAAATAACCAATCCTACCCAAACCACACAGTTTTAGTAGCCAAACCCTAACCAAATTTATGGCATGAGATTTTAGTGTCTTGCTTAAAGGAACGCTTATGTTAACTTTCTCAGATGCTCATAAACCTTGGCGTTTTCTTGCTTGGAGCAGAAATGGTGCAACACAGTCCATGCAACCTAACAATTCTAATATCTGGGTGGTCCAGAAATCACTGGTAGGAAGTGACCAACTAAGTCCAACTCAAGCAGTTAAGGCAAGCCACGGGGCTCTAACTGAACAATGAACAAAACCAAATCCCTCACAGATCCTCATAATGTTTCAATTCTGTGATGCAACTTTCCTTTCCTACTAGCCTTTCAGTCAGGATATGGCCAAGTCAAGCAGCAAAGCCACACCACTGTGCCCAGTGAGTTAAGTCTAAACCCTATTGAGAAACTCTCAGCCTATAGTCACAAATGTGAGATTTTCACAGTTCTGTGATAGAAACTTCCTCTGTCTTTCCATCCGTGTGATGACAGAGTTAGGGTACTTTTAGACAGTGAGTGGTCATTGCTGCGTCTAATGCCCAACATCAGTCTTCTGTTGATGGCAAGCAGCTGTTCAAAACTCTGGCAAAACCTTGGCTTCATATTTCTTACAATCTTAATACTAACGTATACCATACTCTACTGCTGCTGTCCACCTACTTTGATCTCTCCAAGTAACAGCACTTGGTAGTTTGTGATTTTTCTCATTCCTCTGAATAACAGGTCCACTATAGATGATTTGACAAGCTGAGACATTTCCAGTGAAGCTGAAAAGGACATCTCATCTGGATCATCTGCATTAAATATGATGCAGAGATGTTCACCTTAGGGTGAATTGAAATCCATCTACTTCATCAGCATCTCATCAGCATGTTAGCATGGTGACTGTAACCCTGCAGAATTAGTATGCTGATCTTATGCTGACACTGAAGTACAGCCTCAAACAGATGCTAACATGTTTATGGACTCCTATGCCAATTTTCCCTTGCATGGTATGACTTGACTCTACTTTTTTGGCATCACCTTGGTCGCGTGTTCCAAGCAAGCTGAGTTGATACTAAAAAGTGGCGTGACAAAACAATGCAGACCACTGATTGGTCACGCAACACAGGATATTCTGCACAAACCTCACATTTTTTAAATAGCCAAGCTACTATCAATAGCAAGAACGTTTTTTTTATTCCCTCAAAAATGAGAGTCCACAAAACCACACTGTGGTCAGCTATAAGAGGAGCAACTCCTTCTTGTGTGCATGTGTGGATGAGCAAAAAAGAGAGAGTGAACGCGAGCAGTGCAAAGGAAAAGGACAGCAGTGAACTTGTCAGTCTTGCAGTAAATGTCCTGTGTAGGTTACAGTTTGTCAGTTAATAAAGGGTGCAGCTTCTCAAGACCAAACCTCCTTTTTGTTGTATCCTGCTCTGACAATCAGCTCCACCTACTAAAGTACTGTCCACAATGGACAACAAATTAGGGGTACCAAAAGCGAGTAGAGTTGAGCTGTGCTTCACATTGGAAATCTACTATTTTACACATATTTCAGTCATCTGCAGCATTGAGAAGTAACTGAAAGGCCATTCAAAATACAGTGAAAGACATATTTACAAATTTATATTACAATATTCAGTATTAAAAACTATTCAGATAACACTCAAGATACACATGGTTGTTTTTTGAAACTAGATTTAAGGTCAGATTTTTTTTCTTGTAGTTTCTTGCAACTTTTTTCTTTTTTATAAAAATGAAGTAGCGAGTCAAACAGCGCTCTCCTGTTTTGTGCGGTGTCACCTTTCATTTTGGATTTTATTGCCTGAAAACTGAGCCTCACACAGTGGTATTGGCAAATTATGATTTATGAATAAAAACATGGTAGAAAGCCTCATGTCATCAAGAAGTTATTTATTCAACAATGAGTGTAAAACAATATTGCCTATATATCATTTAGCTTGTCTTCTCCTAGCTTTTCTGGTTTTCTCTGTATATCCTATATTTTCACTTCCCTTTTATCAATCAGTACAAACACACTGAGGCATAATGCAAAGAGGCCATCAGCTTTCTCTTGATGACCGTGAAACTGTATAGACATCGTGGCTCATGCTGAAACACTAGGCTGACATCCTGCTGTGAATAATGTGCTAATTAGATTTGGCCTGTGGTTGTTGCCGTAATCAAATCTATCCGGTGCTGCAGGGCCGAGAGGCTGAAACCTGATCTGAAATCCAAAATATGCACTTGGACCGTTTCTCCAATCTGTTTCCTCTCAATTCTTGGCACGCTACACTATCTGTCCACCCCAAGTATGTGTGTGTGTATGTATGCGAGAGAGAGAGAGAGAGAGAGAGAGAGAGCATGCTGTATATGTGTATGTGTGTATCTATTGCTGTGAGATTACGGGTCCGTGCCCTTATTCTACTTTATTCTAGGAGGTTAGCGGAGGAAAGTAGAGAAACAAGTCTTAAGGCCTGATTCAGACCATCTTTGGTGCTGCGGCGGAAAAGCAGGTTTTTCTGTTCATTTGAGTCGGGGGAATGTGTTTTGGCCTCCAGGTAGATTCATGGACTATACTATGTCACCCTACCTGTTGTGTCCTGGCTTTGTTTATTTCATGTACCCAGCTTCTACGTCAAAATAATGACATGAAGAAGTTTTGTGACAGAAGGTTCGAGAGGGAGAGAGCAAGCATTGGTTGAGCCCCCCCCCCCCCCCCAGCAGGTAAATTTTTTTGGTTATAGTTTAGCGATTTAGCATGCTAACACTTGCTAATTAGTGCAAAACAAAAAGAACAGCTGAGGATAGATAGATAGATAGATAGATAGATAGATAGATAGATAGATAGATAGATAGATACTTTATTGATCCCAAGAGAAATTCAAGAATGACAAATTAATAAAGTTAATATGGTTGAAGTTAGATGAAGTTAAGAAGTTTTTAAAGAATAACAGAAATCTTTCTTTCTTTCTTTCTTTTGTCATCCTTCAGACTTATATTGACACCTGACCCTAGTTTGGGAAGAGAACAGAGAGAAGAACTAGAGAAGACCAGAGTAGAATTGTGGACAACAGAATAAAGTCAGAGCTAAGTGACAAGAGGAAAACTGATTTCAGTGCAGTAGAACAGAGCAGGGTAATTAAGTATATCAACTGAGAAGAAATGACTAGAGTAAAATTTAAGTAGACTTTGTCTACCCTGCTCTATTTTATTCTGCTCTATCAGTGTATCTTTAGACTGTATCAGTCTCCAGCTGACTGTGCTGTGGATCCACCTGTTCCTTGCGCTCAGAGCTGCTTCCTGATCCGGATGTGGGAACGTGAGAATATGGATGACTCTGCAAGGAAAACAATTTTCTTTTTTTTTAATCGGAAGAGTCAGCCTTATTATCCTCCGGATGGGTTTTGCGGTGGAATGTGGCAGAGCTGAAATTTTGTGCTTGGAATATCCTGAAACAAAGGATGTTCTTGCATTTTTGTTGGCTTTGTTTTCTTCTGTTTTGCTGTCATGTGTGGTTTTGGGCTTTCGTGCTTGGTGGGCACACAAACTCAACCAAAAAAAAAAAAAAACTTAGGAAGAGGGTAATTACATAAACAACCCTCTTTCTTCTACTGTTGCACCACTAAATGTTAATCTAACAGTAACAAATGTCACTGTAAATCACCTCATTCAGTCTTTTAACAGCCCAAAACACAAACTCTGGCAGACAGTTGTGCATTGTTTTAAATGTGGAGCTTTTTAGTTTGAATATATTTATTATATCTGTAAGGGAACTGAGCTACATTTATCTAATTGTATGGTATAATCTGGGTACAAAGTGGATGAAATTATTCAACTTCTTCAGCATGTAAGTAAGATGTGCAATATGATGAGTCTTGAGGAGTCTCTAGTGATGTGCTCAATCAAGAATCAGAGGTTGTGGGGCCTTAAGACAGAGAGACAAAGAGGGACAGACAGATAAAGAGGGAGAGATGGAAACAGAGGGCTAAAGTGGGAGTGGTGTTACTGTTTTCTACACTGAGGTTGGGGGGTGGTGTTGGTGGGAGGAACAGATTATGCAGAAAACCACTTCCAGAGGAAGTGTGTTTTAATGCTGACAGCGTTCCTGCGGAGGCTGTTATGCTAATCTGCCCCCCTTGTTAAACAGTGAAGAACGTCCGTGGTGGAAGAGGGGAAATGCGCCATGAAAACCTATAGCTCCGGCCAGCAGAGAGAGAGGTGAGGGAGCGGGAGGACACAGTGCAGAGGAAGCACACAGGAAGCAAACACGGCATGTTTTTTATCCCTCCAATGCCAACGCTGCTACACTCTTACCCCACTCTGACCCGTCTGAGGGGGGTGACATCTTGTTTTCAGAATGGATTGCATCCGCCCCCACAACCCCTTACACCACCTCCACCCACATGCACACACATTTCAGCACTACACCAGATTTTACAGCTGGATGAAGAGCATCAATGGGAGCAGTGAGTGAGCAGCCAGACAATGAACACGGCGTCCAGGCCGGCACGCCAACCCAGGATTTCCTGGCTTACACCACAAAAAAAAAAAGAGAGAGAAAATTGTCAGAGCCTTCCGGCTGCACAATTAAGAATGAAACTCTTGTATGTACCACAGAAAAGAGCATGTTGAGTAATCTCACAATCCAGACAAGTGGTGTTAGTATCAGTTTGCGGGTTGTAATGGGCAGTTGGCGGGCAGATATCAGGTGGTTTGTTTTTGACTGTCATTGTGAGTTACTGGAAGGGTCCAACTGCCCCAGTGCCGGGCAGCTCGGGCAGTCTGACACAACAGAGTTTAAAAAAGCAAACAGAGGCGAAATGAGCGGTGACTTCAAAAGTGAACGCCACCCCGACATCAAACAGTCTGAATCTGACCCGATCCTCCCTTTCACTGTCGCATGAGCCTGCATGGAAGCTGTCAGACCTCATTAATGGAGAGACGCCCACCGCCAGCCTGTCTGCCGTCCCAACTGTCTGACCGACCGGCTGTCTGACGGTCGGCTGGTCTGTGCAGCTTTCTGTCTGACATCTCAACCCCTCTGTCTGACTGTTTGTCGCCGGCTTTCTGTTTTTCTGCTCCTCGACACACAACTTGTCCCCGAGGTTGTGAAGGAGAGGGGCAAAGGGAGCATAAATGTGAAAGCTGGAGAAAAATGTAAAAGATTAGAGAGACGGGAAAGGGGGGGCACCAGACCAAGACACGGTTAAAGTTGCTCCGTGCAGATCAGAATATCAATATAGCAGTTTGAAATCCAGGTTGATCAGACATGCAGCTAGAAAAAAGTCTGCATTTTGTTACCCGCCTGATTTTGATTTTGAGGTTGGATGTTTTGTCAGTCACCAGAGTTGGTGGGGTTCAAGCTCTGGGCACCATGAATATCTGCACTAGATTTCATGGCAGTCCATTCAAAGGACAGGCCAACACTGCCGTCCATGGAGCAGCGCTGCTGGCATGGATCATAACATATTTGTAAGTGGCGTTCGTGTGCATTTTTCTAGCTTATCAAGTGTGGCTCAATCAGCATGACTCAGACATTATTCATTTAACTGTGACATATAAAAACTCCCTCCCTCAAGTGATTCTCACTGTTCCTCTCACCTTTGATCTCCTGTAAACTCACTCTGTGCCCTGTGATCTCCTGAGGAGCAGAGCATCAGGGATTCCCTCATCCTTCCTGCCCTCCCTTCCTCTCTCCGTCCCATCATCCTTTACTTCCTCCTCCTCTTTGCAGGGGGACATAAGCCTCTTATCGACAGGCTTCAGGGAGGCTGAGTGCTCACGAACTGTTTAAAATGTATTCCTTTCACACATAAGGCTTTGAAGGCTACCATTGGTAGGAAAGAGGTGCTTTTTGGTTATGTAAACAAGATGAATTTGGATATGACTTTACATCTGGTGTGTGTAAATTACAAAATCTAGACTTGACATATATTATTTGAAAACAAGATGATCCCTTAAAAGTATGTTTAGTTGTCCCCCTCTCACATTTCTTCTCAGATCATATCAAAGGAACTCCAAACTACTGAAATACACATGACAACCAACCATCTGTCAATGTTCGTAAGGTACAACTGAAAAGAAACGGAGCAGCGTCCTCTTCTTAGAATATAAATCTGGCCTTACAGGTGGCTCAGTCTTGTCCTGGGGAGGTGAAAGCTCCCTTAGGGAGTAACGAAGGCAGACAGAGGAGGTTTTTGTGCTAATAGGAAACAAGAGAAGCTACCGATTATCAGCACCAAAGGCAAAAGATCTCCTCATTCTGAAAACCCCCGAGCAAGCACTCTGAAGCCTAACATGCTCTTTTATCCCTCCTGATTTGAAACACAAAAGCTCTTCATGAGCATGACTCTGAAGGAATACGTTGTGAAAGAACATTTTAAGAGCTTAATTGCTAAAGTACAAAATAAACTTTATTTGTTTCTACATTTTTAGTTATGAGGAAAAATTTAGTTTCAAGGTTAAGCAAGAATACAGGATGAGTTGTTTTGTTATAATCAGGGATATGGCAGCACTCTATGATCCAGCTTTACTATTGTGTCAACAAGTCCAGAAATTGAAAGAAGTGAAAAGCGAAGTGTAGAGCGTGAAGTGTAGAGCGTGAAGACATGTTGTTGATCCACTGAATTACATAAGAATGTTCCCACAGCAAGAGTATACCGAGTGGGTGTCTTTTAGTTTGTTTTAGTTTGTAGTTTTAATGCTTCTAAAATTTTGGTCTGGTCTTCCGGCTGCTGTTTCTAAACCTCTGCAGGTCAGTCACTCACAGTGTGCCATTATGAAAAATCTCATTCATTCAGATGTCTGTCTTTAAAGGTCCAGTGTGTAGGATTTAGTAGCACCTAGCAGTGAAATTGCAGATTGCAGTCATATGAATACTCTCCCACGTCTCACCCTCTTCTTCATTGTTTGGTCTGTCCGTTCTGGGCTACTGCAGCAAAATGGCGGTTCAACATGGCGGACTCCAGGTTTTCTATTTTTGATAACTACCATCTAACCATACCATAACCTCCAAGAGATACATGGGACATTTAATCATAATCAATCCTAAAGCTTGAACTCCAACAGCAGTACAGAAAACACTATTTGAAAGAAGGGAAGCACTGTTTGAGATAGAAACAGACACGAGCCTGATCTCTGCAGTGTCCTGGATTCATTGACAGTGTATAAGCGTCTCATGTTCATACAAATGTGAAACAAGATCAATCGGAATATCAGCAACACTTCTTCTATTGTTGCAAGTCCCACAACCGCTTACTTCCGTTACCAAACAGCACCTTTATAATGGTCTAAACCCAAAGCGTCCAGCTTCATAAAATACAACAAAACACAAGGTTTGATTTAAGTAATGAGATGGTTAAACCAATGCATCTCTTTAAAATTTTAGGAACCAGGAAACATCCTTTGACTTCACTGACTCTGCATGTGTTTTAAAATGATTCTAATTAAAGTGGTTTTGAAACTATTTTATTACCCTACTAGTCTCAGTCCATGAAGGAATATGTGGTCAACACACTTGAAAGTAAGGAAGATTCACCAAAAGTAGATTAAATGTAGTTTTCATTTTATTATCTTAACTTACTTATCTTGTTTGTTTTAATTTTTTATTCATTGTCTGTTAATGACCCAGGCTGTGAAGGAAGCAGAATTTTCTTTATCCTAAATAATAGCTTCCTGAGTGGAGTGATATCTCCAGGTATTTGGCAAACTGTGTAATCCTGCTTCCTGCAACCTCGTATCCTCCACCCCCAGGTGAGGGAGAGATGCCGAGCACAGCGAGCGGACATCCGCAGACCATCATCCCGCGAGGGGGGAGGGCAGTGACCCGTGCCTCCTTAAACGGCCAGAGGTCAGCCAAAACAGAGGTGTTGGATTCGGACAGGGCTTCACTTTACCGCAGTGTGTTCAGAGCTTCACTGAGCTCTGACCTGCAGCCTCCTGAAAGAAAGTCATTGTACTGTACGACTCTGGAAACCTCCCTCCCTCTCTGTCTCGCTGTTTTCACTTTCATTCAAGGCTAATTGTCTTGAAGAAAAAGCTGCCGATTATACTGCAGATTAAACAAACAATGCACCGCAAATAATATTTTTTGTAGCAGTAAAATCATACAGAGATATTAACAGCAAAATGTACTTAAACCTGCAATAACTCATTTTTTTCATATCATTGCCTTTTAATTTGAAATAGTGGACTTGGTAGCAAATAGTTCTTAATTTACACATCAAGCAGTTATGGAGAAACATTAACATTCATTTGTCGTGCTTATGCTACCTTATATATGTTAAGTCCAATCATCATTCCCTTTTAGCTGAGTTTTTGGTGTCTAATTCCTGATGAAAATATTTAGCTCTTTAGCTGCTCAGTGCTACATTATGTTCACCAGCTTTTAGCTAACTGTGTCTGTCTGCTGCTCGGTGCTGAGCAGGTAGTGTACAGTAGGTTTTTAGAGCTTTTTCTTTGAAAACAGCTGCTTGCTGTGCAGAGACAATGGAAGCAGAGGTGTGGGGTTTAGGGTTAGACTTTGTTCCCCGTCCAACCCTGTCCATGCCCCAATATTTACAGTACTCCCACAGAGAAAATAGTTCCAGTGTCCCTGCTGCTGTGTCAGAAAATGACGCTATAAAGAACTACGAGAGCGTATCAAAACAGTAAAGTTGAGTACAAACAGCTAAATAATGATCCAAAACTCACTATAAAGCTTAGCAAAGCCGAGATGAGCTGTAGGACATCGGTCACATCATTTTCTTTTGATACATTATCATAAAAATATTAAGTACTCATCATGCAGAATTATTATTATATATTATATAATTATATTATTATTATTGATATGTTACTTTGAAAGTAAATTATGCTAAAACGATCATGTGTTTTTATCTGCACAGTAACTAGATACAGTGAAGTAAAGTGGGAAATGTATAAAATAGCATCATTTCAAGTACCTGTAGCTCAGAACTGTAGAGTATTTATTTTCCACCACTGCTCTAAACTATTTTTATTTACAACTATTTTCTATTGAATGCACCAACGAAAATGGCTAGATACCACTAGTAAAGAAAGGAATTTTGTTTGTGTTTTGGATGAACTAATCCTTTAAAAAAGCACACGTTGATTAAGTTAGCGCCTCTGCTCCACCCTCCATAAACTCACTCATAGACAACCACAGATACTTTCACATACACTCCCACTCTCCCGCTGTCTCCTCTGAGCCACACTGGTCATATTAACCGTCGTTCAGCCTCAGCTACGATCTGCTTCACATTGAGAGGATCAAAGCCTGGAGGGGGGAGCTGTAAGGCAGTAATGTGTTTCCACAGGGGAGTCCTCTCCCTGGGAAAGTGCAATAGGTTAGAATATCAATGAGACGTGCCTGAGAGCGTAACCGCTCACCTGTTGTCTGACTGTGGCTTTGGCACTGTTTCTCTGCGGTCAGGACGCCGACACAGCTTCCTCTCAACTCTGTCCGTCCAATGTTTCCCAGCAAATATTGTGACACAGAATAAATCATGAAGACGGCTCACACCGACACCAAACACCTGAGTAGAGTAACTGGAGCAAAGTCACTGTGAGAGAAATTCATTCAGCTGTCTTGTTAACATGCACAGGCAGGAAACAAATTAAGCCAGATGTTTGTTTCAGACGATTATTTGGAGGGTTGTCAATAAAGATTTTCATTACTGTTTCACGTTTAGCAAATTGTACACAACACGGACTGTTAAAAAATATCCAAACCATGTTTTCACTCAGTGCATCCGTCCACAGCCTCGCAAAACAGTACAATTTTATTTATTTCAAAAACTAAGATGAAAAATGAGAGATGAATATTATTTAGATCAAAATGATCAGATGTTACTGTCAAAGAATACTAACCAGAGCCTGACAAGTACCGTTTTAGGCTGATATTGATACTGATCAGATAACATTAGTTGATTAATTGATTGATCATTCAACTGGAAATTAATCTACTTTGATAATCTACTCAACTTCAACTTCAGTTTCAAGTGCGTATCACCATCATCTTGTAAATGTAAAACTTTTAGATGTTGGACTGTTGGTGGGATAAAACAAGCCATTTAAAGATGTCACCTTGGGCTTACGGAAACGGTAATGGGCATTTTTCATTATTTATTGAGATTTTGAGGACTAAATGAAATAAAAGAATTCATATATAAATTATCACCAGAAAATAATTGTTAGTTGCAGCCATAATCAGCTCATTTACATAAACAAATATTTATCTCTAAGTTAAGATATTTTACAGTGTAACAATTTTAAACAGTCTTTTAAATTACAATAGTTATTTAAAAGAGTTAAAAGAGTCAGTTAGTACACAGTGCCAGTTAAATGTTTTGGCATTCCTTCTCATTCATGTTTTTTTTTACTTTTGTTACTTTTGACTTTGTAGATTAATACTGAAAACATCAAAACTTTCAATTAAATCACCAACAGTGTCATGACCAAAGCACCCCACACAATCACGCCTCCTCCTCCATGCTTCATGAGAACCACACATGCAGATACTATCTGTTTACCTTTTCTGTGTGTCACAAAGACTTGGTGGGTGGAACCAAAAGTCTCAAATTTGGACCAAAGTACAGATTATGACTGGTCTAATGTTCATTCCTTGTGTTTCTTGGCACGATATACATATTTGAGACCATATTTGAACCATTAAACAATCATCAATATAGTTTCTAATTCATTTCATTTTTGCATATGATGATATGAATCGATACGGCACTGGGGCAAGACAGCATGATGGGGACTTTTCTTACAAAAATGGGTTTAATGTCTTTTCCTTTTCATTTAAGTTTGCTTTCCATTTGAGAATCTAAACCTATAATATATAACATATTCAGTGGACTGTAAAGGGGTCTAAGTGAAAATTCAAAGCTTCAGCATCTGGTAAAATAAATCAATCTCGGCGTGTCAGTGTTAATCATCAGCAATTCTGTGTTGGACAGAAGTTAAAATGTTACTGATTGCCCCTTTAAGACTCTTGGGTCTCTGCTGGAAACAGTCTTGACAAATCTGAGACAGGAAACAGAAAACGGAAACATTCAGTTGATCCAGCTGTTTTCTCCCATTCTCCCCTTCCTCCTCTATCTGTTTCTGTCTCACCACCCCGCTCTCCACCTCACCCCCTCTCTCTCCCTCTCTCTCTCTCCCACTCTCTCACATATCAAGTGTCCGGGGTAGAAGTAGAGGAGGAGGAGGAAAAGAGGGGGGTTTAAACAGGTGTCTGACTTGTCCCAGCAGCCTGTTGGTTGGTCTGCTACAGGTTTTACCTCGTGCTCCCAGCTGCTCAGTCATGCACACACACACACACACACACACACACACACACACACACACACACACACACACACACACACACACACACACACACACACACACACCACCACTACCACCATTTGTCCATCTGTCACAAGAATTAGAAGTAATCCATAGGAATTTTCAGATGTCATGGAAGAGGTGTGTGTATATGTATGTGCCTCTGTGTGTGTGTGTGTGTGTGTGTGTGTGTGTGTGTGTGTGTGTGTGTGTGTGTGCGCGTGTGTGTGTGTACTTTCACGTGTTGTAACCCGACCACTCGGCCACCTGCAGCAGACGGCTGAGAAACCCAGAGAAGAGGAGGACACACTCTCTCTCTCTCTTTCTCTCTCTCTCTCTCTCTCTCTCTCTCTATGTTATTGATATGCCTGCCAAAGCAATGTACAGAATGTACAGGAGATAGACAAAATAATGTAAACACCTCATGGGAAAAGACAGGTTGATTTGTGGGTTATTAAAGCAAGAGACTCACGCCAGGTTCAGACTATGTGTGCTGTGCATTTAGTTAATTATGCCTCCTCATGTCTCATGTCGTTCCCATGTCCTGCAAATCAATCAAGGTCCTCCATCAACGAGGATGCTCAAATCTCTTAAATGCATCCCAGAGGATCAGAAATCAGTTTACTGATTGGTCAGCTGATCCGATGACAGTCAAATGAGTAGCCTGGTTGCCGTGGAAAGAGAAACACAGTAATATTCATATTTTTTGCATGTAAATGACCCATGGAAACAGGAATAACAGCTCCAGCAGGAACACACACATGTAACATTGTGTGTTTAATCTGAATTATGAAATAGTCATAAAAGAACAAATGTGTCTACTTTTTCTTTAGTTGCTAAAACACTTCCTTCTTTTCTGGGCTCATTCAGGAAAAATGTGGTCTAAAAATGTGTTCTCTACAGCTGCACTGCTGTGGTTATTATTAGCCCTATAGTATCAGCCTGATCTTGAAAACAGGCACAGTTACTGTACCTGCAGCCATACAAAAATTGTTTTATTTAAGGAATTTGCCTCAGTTGTTTTTCTTTATCTACATATTATGGGACAGTTGCTGTGCATCATGAGCAGCTGCCATCTCCTCAAAGTAGTGCCAGAGTGAGCGAGCGACCGAGGATGTCCCGTTTGGTGAATATAATTACTATATCATCACAAGAAGACAGAAAACAGAAAGACTAAAATGGCCCAATTGTTTTGTCCTTTTGACTTTTTGTAATCTTAAGTTTAGTTTAGTTTAGTTTAGTTTAGTTTAGTTAGATTAGTTTAGTTTAGTTAGATTAGATTAGTTTAGTTAGATTAGTTTAGTTAGTTTAGTTAGATTAGATTAGTTCAGTTAGATTAGTTCAGTTAGATTAGTTTAGTTAGTTTAGTTTAGTTTAGTTTACTTAGTTTAGTTTAGTTAGATTAGTTTAGTTAGATTAGATTAGTTTAGTTAGATTAGTTTAGTTAGTTTAGGTTACTTAGTTTAGTTTAGTTAGATTAGTTTAGTTTAGTTAGTTTAGTTTAGTTTGATTACTTTAGTTTAGTTTGATTACTTTAGTTTAGTTAGATTAGTTTAGCTAGTTTAGTTTAATTTAGTTTAGTTAGTTTAGTTTAGTTTGGTTAATTTAGTTTAGTTTAGTTAGATTGCTTTAGTTTAGTTTAATTAGATTAGTTTAGTTTGATTAGTTGAGTTAGTTTCGTTTAGTTTAGTTTAGTTTAGTTTAGTTCCTACACCTAAAAGTCTGCTTCTGGTTCTCTGTTAGATCACCTTTACACATCATGGAGGTCGTGAAAATCAACACTGTTATTGGTTAGTTTTACTTTGTAGTTACCTAAAAAGTGAACATCATTATTTAAGTCAAATAATAACAGTTTACATATCAGAAGCACTCTGGGATAATGACAGATTTAAGATTACAAACAAATACACCTTCACACCTTTTACTCACACACAAGACATAGACAGAGTCAAAACATAAACACACACAGACAAATGCACGCCTAGAGACATGACTGATGAGACAAAGTGATGAAATGATTAATGAACACTCAAAACTACACACACTCTAACCCAGTGTTCTTCCTCTACACCTAACACACACCCACAGCCATCAGGTAGCACAGGAGGCAGATGTTGGTGTTTCCTACCTGGCCACCTGTCAGTAACAAAGTGGCTTGCTGACTGATGGCTGATGGGAAATGGGCCTGCTGCATGCTGGGGAATGAGCTGACGACAGGCTGATCTGCCCACCTGCTTTGACTGGCTATTTCTTCCTTGCAGAACAGCGATAGAAAGAAAGGAAAACACAGATGCTAAACGACTCAACAACATCAGGATGAAGAGGAACATTACTGCTGTGAGATTAAAGGAATGTGAGGAGACTTTTGGTGATTCATGAGCACAACACTGACATATTATTTCCTTATTAAGTTTATTGGGTGAAAGGGCAGTTGCCTATATACACATTCAGGAACCTCCATTCAGGAGGTTTATCACTATAAGTGACACCTTTCAGGTTGTACATTGGCACATAAAAAGATTTATTAGTGCAGCTTTAACTTTCAGTTTGTCTCAGAAGCATATAAAGAGTTAGATAAACAAGTAACAAGAATAAGAACAAATAACAAGAATAAAAGTCTAAAGTCTTATCATGTAACGTTCATGGTATTAGAAAATGCATACACATACAAGAATTCATCGCCATGGGAGCCTGAATGTGCTTGGTTAATGTTTGGGAAAGATCATTATTTTTTGCAGTGTGCAGCTCAGCCACCTGTGCCTCCATGTAAAGAGGGGAGGAGAGGTCTGGATGGTGGTTGGGGGAGATGGAGGAGGAGGAGGACGGGGGAGGCTGTTTTGTTCCCTGGTCAAACACAGCGATGCCTTGGCCTCCGGATGTCTCCATTTCAAGACAATGATCTCCCCGAAAGCTGTCACAGACTGAAGGCCTCTATAAAACACCACACTCTCCCTTTCTGTCTCTCCGTGTCCACTCTCTGTCTCTTTCTTTTCACTCTCAGTGGCTTTCTCCCTCTGTCTGTTGTTAATTCAACCAACTTAAATATTAATTCATTCATATTTTTACTGACAAAACAGAAGAAACACCGACCAGGAGCTAATTATATCAAACCAAAAACACAATAAACATTATATAATTTTAATTTTAATGAAAAACGTCCTGCAGATTAGAACAACAAATGAGTCTACTGGACACCTGTGCGCCTCTCCCCTCACTTCTCAGCATGCAAACAACAGAGAACATGCAAAATATGCAATATGATGCCTCACCGCATCATACAAACATCAGCTGATGGTTCAGTCATGGAGAGACAAGCGTGATGCAGTGAAAAATAAAAACATTCAGCACGGGCACAACAAATTAAGTAATGTTTTGATGTAATGGGATATACAAGGCTAAACCTGGGTAATTAAATGAAAGTTTAATTATCTTGCAGGGGAAATTAGATTAATTAAATTAAAACAAATTCTCTCTGTGTGAGGAGCCAAACTGAGATCAGTACTGACTCTTCCTAAAACACTCAAACAGTGATGTTGAACATACAGAGTAGTTCCCTGGTGTCTGGTTTTTAAAAATTCTTTTTTAAAAAGACCTGTTTGAAATATCTTCAGTTACATCAGACATACCTTCCTTCCTGAGTGTTTTGTTCTATGTGATTAAATAAAGCAGAGTCAGACACTGTGATGTTTTCTTTTAGATTTGAGATGTGAATCAGAAACCCTTTCCTGCAGACAGATGAAGCAAAGATCAGACGCCATAAAACCGTCAGCAACTTCATGAGATTGGATTTTCTTTTGATCCTTTGAACACATGGACTACATAGTACAGGAAATGGAACAAGACACCAGAGTAAAACAAATCCATGCATTTCATCCTCGTGACCACGTAGCCACAAAATACCATTGTACTGTGCCACTAAAAGCTGAAGCCATTTCTGGTTGAAGTAACAACTAGTTGACACTGTGGGTCGCCAACTCACTCTTTACAGTGCTGCTATTTGAGCAGTTCAAACGCATAGTTTGTTTTGGAAAGTATTCAGCAGTGATTTCAACTACACAGTTCGTAGTTATAGCAAGTCTACATCACTGATCATGAGCAATCTCAGAACCCATCGGCTATCACACAACAATTTAGCCTCTGGGGGCAATGGCCAATGTAACCGTGCAGCGGATATCTGGAAAACGAATGACAGATATGCGGGCCAAGACTGTTTTCAAGGTTTTGCCATTACACTGATGACGAGTTAAACAGGATAAAAAGGAGATAAAAATATATAAGTTAAAGCAAAACTATTGTCAAATTCCATTTTTGAAAGAGATACTTAACACTAACTAGACAAACACAACACAGAATGTGGAGAAGTGTTGATGACTCTACAGGAGTTGCAATAGCATGAACAAGCTAGGCTAGCTAGCTTCCATTTTCCAAGTGGAAGCTAGTTAGCCTAGTTAGTTAGCGCAGCTTACACTTTCTGAATTGCTGGCTGCAGTCAGTTGCACTGCCCTGTGAACACAGATGAGCTGTTAGCAGCTAAAAAGCCATATGCTCCCCTTGGGAGTTGGTGGGAACCAAAAACAGAGCCAAAAAACAGCCAACATTGGTGACCAAAAACACCAAGTTCACTACATGAACCCACCAAGTGACCAAAAACTATTGCAGGTTGAAATCACTACTAACCAACTTTTAAAAGATGCAAAATGAACTTGCTTGAGCTTGAGTTAGAGCATCTCCAGAGGTCTGAATTTTAGAGGCTGTTTCTCTAAATATTCCAAAAGATTTTCATTTGAAAAGCTAAAGTATGCACAATATCCAGAGCAGTACTGTATATCATTATATTTCTTTACACAAACAATCTGTTCAATTTTACTCTACTCAATCATCAGTCATTGCATATCGGGTTACATCCTGGTAACTTCTTTTATGCCCTGTCTCATTACTGAAAAGAGGACAGTACTGACGCATTTACTGGCTAAATCATTGATTCAATGTGTCCTTTTTCCTCTAAGCATAACGAAAAGAAGCAGAAAAGAACATCTGGATACAACATCATCTGCATTTATAATGCATATCATTACAAATCAGCATTAGGTTTACATGCAGACAATGAGAAATTTAGAGATACACAACAGTTGAAGTGTCCCACAAACACACTCTGGCAACCAAAGCATTTTTCAAGAAAAGGAGGCAAATTTAACTGACTATAAAAGACAGAATTTATTCTGGCTCATCCGTTAGTGGATCCTGATACAGTTTCTGCATGAAAACCACATGAAGTGCATTTTAATACTGACATGCCTGTTTTAATTGAATTAAATTAACCGTGAAGTCCATTCAGTCTGTAGCAGACCAAGACAAATTGTCTTGTCTGGCTGCTCTTACAGACTATCCTGATGTCACCCAGTTTGCTCCAGATACTGTACAGTACTAGACACACATACACATCTACACTGCTAAACTTCATTAATGTTGGTGTTAATAAAAGTAATATGGTTACAAAATGAATTGCTTTCCCAGACCCTTTACAAGTCTGTACATTTAACCAAAATGTTTGGTTGTGTTCCTGATGCTCATTTTATTATTCCTGTTTCTTTAACTTATTACTCCTGTAATGAGGGATTTATTTTATAACTTTCCAGTTTCCAGAATTGTTTAAATATGTATATAAATGCCAGTGCTCTCACTTTTATTTATGTCAAACTGGGCACCTCTGTGTCCTCGGCAGGGGCAGGAAAAGATAACATAGGAACAGGCGCTCTTTGTGCATGAAAAATTACTTTCTACATGTCAGACACACAAAATAACATATTCATTGTGCATCCAAGTGTGTGTTTAAAATTCACCCCACAGCATCAGCTCTGGGGGTTAACCTAAAAGATTTAAGGCTGTCTAGGGGTTCAGTGAAATCTCAGCCAGGAAACTCACAGCGACTGACTCGACACTGTGTCGAGTTTAGAACAGTCTCTGTGTGTTTTTTTATGCATTCATCTTTGTATTAGCTGTGGATAAACACTCACTGACAACTATAGACTCCAGGAAAATCACTGAACACTGTTTACACTCAGTGTGTTTCATGCGAAGTGTTTGTCCAGTCGTCTAACGTCTGACCTCCACATACTGAGGCTTTAAAGCCCCTGAATACTTACAGAGCAGTAGAGTCTTGCATGAACACAAAGTCTCCTGTTAATTGTTATTTCATACATAGAGTTTTCTATCCTTCATTGAAAAAGAGTGATGCTATGTATTTCTGTGCACCAATCAGGATTTAGCAATATCTAAATTAAAATCAGAGTGTGGGGGCTGTTTGGTAAGTTTTTGAGTGTTGAACTCAGGAGCTACGAGCTAAGGACGGCTTGCTCAGTCATGAATATTCATCATTTTAGAGAAATACTTCCAATAACCGGCCACTTGGGGGCAGCGGAAACATGTTGTGAAGACAACATTGACATATTATCACCCTATAAGTTGATATGTTGAACTTGTTAGCAAATAGTTAATTATTTACACATTCAGCAGCGACAGAGCAATGTTATTATTCATTTGGAGTCCAATATTGACCCTTTTTAAGCTCTGTTTTTGGTCTCCACCAGCTCCACCAGGGAAAATATCTGGATCTTCAGCTGCTAAATGCTCCACTATGTGTTCCAACCAGATGCTAACTTCTTCCGTCTGCAGTTTTGTGCTGAGCAGGTAGTGTACAATGAGTTTTTATCGATTTTTTAATGAAAACAGCTGCCTACTGGGGCTGAAAACGATGCTATGAGAGCTGTACGAGTGAACTACGATAGTAAAGTTACTGGACTGACAAACAATGAGCTTGAACTCATTATAAAGAAGCGTAAAGTCGATACATGCTGCACGTTCAGGTGACAATTATCTAAAGATAATTATCTCTAGACTAAAATGTGACCTTTTTTACACTGTCACTTTGTTTTCATGTTGTGTTGTTATATGAGCCGCTTTGAGACATCATCTTGAGGTTTCTGGAGGGACGATTGGGTTTGATTACTTGTGAGGTTTGCTGGTGTTTTGTCACAACAAGCAAACTGGATTTTTTACATCAAACTATACAAATAATATATGTTGCATGACATACTTAAAAATTAGTTTGCTTAACTTTTGTATTGACAGGAAATTATGCAATATGTCCTCCAACGTGACTTAGGAAAACCACTGCCAAGAACACTTCATTAAGGGAAAGCTAAATGTTTTCTCCAAAGATTAATACTTTCCTGGAGCTGTCTTCATCTACATTTTTTTCCCCAAATTCTGAGAACTTCCTCTATTTTCTGAGTGCCCATCAACAGCACACTCAAGAATCAAGTGTATTTAGTATGCATAGTGCATTGAAGAGGAAATCAGTGTGTGATGTTGACTTGGAATACAGCTAGAAAATCAAAGATTTGACCCCAAAGGGTGGAGCTAAAGTTATGTGAGCAAGCAGCAACTACTGTGCCCAAATTGGATAAGTTGATCTGTCAATCAAGGCAAACCTGACCTCAAATGTGCCCCAATATACAAGACCTTCACAGGGTCTTTGATCCCACAGATATCTTCAGGATACAAATGAATGTAATAAAAAAGAAAAATGCCTGTCTGGTGAACTCATTGTTGACTCATATGAAGAAAATGCCACTTGAGCCTGAATCCTGAAGTCCTTCTTATTGAGCTGGGACCAGAAAGTCCTGTTGAGGTCTAGCACTAGCAAAGAGTAAGGGCACCACCATGTGGTCTGAGTGATATCAGCTCACAGTGATGTCTGAGGCTCAGTCAGTTTTTCTCTTCAGAGATCAGGCATTGTTCGACTGTTTTGTCTTTTCAGTGAGTGATTCATTTGCTTGTTGAACATCTCATTCCAAAAAAAGATGGTCATTAGTCTGCTCCCTCCACAGTCCTGCGAAGGCCTGGAAGACCACTGACGATGGGTGATAGCGCCAGGTTCACAGTGGGTGTTCAAGTTCATTCTATTGGTGGCTGATGGATGACTTGAGGTCAAAAAGACTAAATTAAAGGTTTAAAAGAGTTGAGCGTCAGGGATCTGAATGTCTCTGTGCAAACAGCATATTGTCCACTGTTCCAGATTCTCTCCAGAAGATGTGATTTTGATTGAAAACCCAGATCACAAACAGTGACTGCCTGGCTACTTGAGGCAGTTCTGCAGTGAGTCCTTCTGGGTAGCTCTTCAGATGGCTAATCTAGCGAAGAGACTCACTGAAAAGATGACATCTTGAAAATGCCACACTTCAAAATCAACAGTTTACTCTAAGTGTAGGGTAGATACTTCAGGAGTATAACCTGACCTTTGATCAGGATATAATCAGTGATGTCAGGTGGACAAACTGTAAATTTAAAAGCATCAATGTTTCTAAACTACCTCAAACATATTGCTGGTATTTTTGGACACCAATTTCTTTTGCTTATCGGTTGATATTTACATTGATAGCAATCAAATCAAGTCAGTGAGTCAGGGTCCACCATAAGTGTTGTGTTGAAGAAAAAACAAACAAACCAACTCTCTTAAAACATTTCTTTACTTAATGCACACCTTTGTGGCATTTTTCCTCTCAGTTATACACAACTTATATTGAAAGTAACTCTTAATCACAAAACATCTAGCACGCAAACAATGAGGGTGAGAACAAAAAGGCCATTTGTCTTTTATACACAATGTACTATACAACATGTTTGAGCCCTCTTTGTATAAATTACATCCCAAAAAACAAAACAAAAAAAATCTTCTCTTTAGCCAGAAGGTTGAAGACATTCAGTACTAAAATATTCAACCAATCCTCTTGAGGACAAATGGACTAAAAAAAAGTATTATTATTCTAATATTGACATCACTTTCTAATTTGACATCACTCTTGAAAATCTCTGCGGTAAATATTGTAATCTCTGCTATGAACAGTAATTACAGAGCATCCATAAGTCTCTTCTAGAGTTTATAAAGCCCCATTTTGAACAACTCGGAGGGAAAGTATTTAAAAATCTTTCACCCTTCAATAAACCAAGCATAAAACTCAACAGTACAAAAAAAAGCAAATACTTTCATGAACTCACAGCTGTAGTAGATCCACTGCATTTGAAATGAGAGGATATTATTCGTAGTTTTTAATCATGATCCCTTTTATCTCTCCGCTTTGTGATTAACACTGTCCAGACTCCTGAAAACTGAAAAGTAACATGTTTATAAAATGACATCAACTTCTACAAAATGCTTATTTTTGACAGATTCTGGTGTTTTCTGAAGTAGTAGAGGGTCTAATTTAGGCTCTAAATCACAATAACCTCCATCATCTGCAATTTTCATCAATCAAATGATGAGCCTCCTGTACACATTCCTATTGACAAAACAGTATCATAGTGTCCTGTAGAAAAACAATGTACTCCTTTGTAATGCAACCTATAGTCTTACAGTAAACAGGAATAAAACGCTTTCACTAAAACATTAGGTTTGTTTTTTTTATAGTAAAAACTGTAGCTGAGACGAATTTGGGGCCATATGAACATAAATATCAGCCTTGTTAAGTAACATAAAAAACTAAATCTTGTGAATTATCATTATCTGGTACTGTATGACATACACAGAAGCAACATTTCAGTGAAAAACAACAACAACAAAAAACTTTGTGGAGATATTTTGGCATCGATTCAAAATCAGATAAAAGAAAGACAAGTAAAACTGTAAACCAAGTTCTCATAAAATTCTTCTAATATATACACTTTTTTTTTTAACAAACTAGCATCAAGACAGAAAGCCTCAGTTTTTCTTCCATCTGTCTGGACAGTTATCACATCTGAATACAGTGACTGATCTGGCTGTGCAAAAGCTTGATTTCATTTCTTTTGAAAGCAGACAAAAAAAAAAAAAAAAAAAAAAAAAAGATGAGGACATGTTTCAATAAATACATTCACTGGAGACTCAAACCAATTATATTCAACCAAAGAACTAAAACATAGACTGGAAAGCAGCATTGCTTTTCATTGGCTATATGTGGCTCTGATACAAGATGTTAGTATTGATTAGATGTTAGTGGCTTGACAATTAAAATACCCCACTGGACCCGACTGGTAGACTCTGAGGTTAATAAAATGATTTGCTACGTTGATTCCAACAAATCCGTAACATGCCCTCTTTTTCTCATTGTCCAAAACATTACAGTAGCAGCGTGTCGTTTTCATCTGGCGCGGACTGTCACTTCCACCGCTTCACAAACATCGTATCAGCTTTCACTAATTAACATTAAAATATATGAGTAACTTGATAACAGGGCCAGAATTAAACCTGTCTGCTGACTGGTTGAAGTGCTCTCCGGCAGCCGGTGTATGATCTCATTCGTAAGCAGAGAACAGCCACTGCACGACCACAAATAGAGCGGGCGATAACATCTTCTCTTTAATCAAGTCTCATCACTTCCTGGTGTCGTATCCTCCAGTTAAACTTTCATTCAAATTATAGCAATAATTTAAGTTTCCAAATAAAACAGGTTTGAACTGAAGCCGTCAGTATTTGGATCATGTACCTCTTGACAAATAAGGAGCGTCAAATTTAGCAGCAGCTGTTATTTCAACATGTCAAACACATAAAGTAAACATAAGTAGTGTATCAGACATTCCTAGTATGCACACTAAGGCTGGGTTTCACATTTTGATACTTTTTTGGTAGCACAAGTACTGAAAGCCAGCATAGGGTGTCTGGTCTGATCCGTTTTATTTTACACTTTCCTACATTTAGCATTTACCTGAATCGTTCCTTTTGTACAGACAACATTTAATATTTTAGCTTTAGCTTCAACAAAAGTTTTATGTTCCTAAAGTAAAGTACTGATCATATCAGCACCAGTATTGATAAACTTAACATGAGACCCAGCCCTAATATACACTGATGCAGAGAATGGTTTTAGTCAGTACACACGTTTGTAACTAAAGTAGAAACTAGCTGAATCCTCAAAGACATTCTTTATCATTTATCATGATTGTGGGTACAAGTGACAGCTGAAGCTCCTTTCTTTAGAGGAGAAACCAAACAAACACACGTCCTTTAACCTTTTCAGTCGGGAATCCAGAATGATAAAATAACATGTTGGGATATTCCAGGGTCCAAACCTGTGATTTAGGGGACTGTTCCAGGGGCAAAGCTACTGAGAAGAGACTCTGGCAGGAGCTGAAGGTCCACGGAGGTTGATGTTAATGTGTTAAAGGGGGGGCTGGTTGTTGTGTGTCCTGACTGAATCCTCTGCAGTCCATCCCAGCCCAACCTCAAGTAAACTGGTACTCCTCTGAGTACTCTGTGTCCTCGGGAGCATACTGGTTATCTCCAGCTGTGTACTGGTCTTCTGCGGTGCCAAACTGGTCATCCACGGGGGCGTACTGGTTGTCCGGGGCAGTGTGCTGGTTGTCGCCACCGTACGATTGTTCTGCTGCTTCTTGGTTCTCTGTAGTGTTCAAGCCGGATTTCTTCACTCTAGAAAAATTTAATTGAAAAATAAAAAAAGAAAAAAAAGAAAGAAAAAAGAAAAACAACATTTTAGGATCATTTAGAGACATTTTTGTTTTTCCACACTACTGACATGAAACTATCAGAAAATAACTTTTTATTTCCCTGATTTAACGACTTTCTCGAAACCGGAGCTCCTTCGCTCTCATTCACTGTCTATGTTGCTCTACCAATGCTCGCTCTCTCTAACCATCGGACACAAACCAAAAGAAATTTTTTGTGTCTCTATTTTGTGTCAGACACAGATTTAGAAGCTGGTACATGAAGTAAACCAAGCCAGAACACAAAAGATAGAGTATCATAGTTTAGTCCATAAACTCCACATGGATAGCCTCAGTTTCAGTGACTTTCAGGCCGACTGTGAAGGTTTGACCGTTCTGATCTTCTGATTGCCCGATGCAGTGTGACGTCAGGCCAGTGGACCACACTGCTGCAGCTAATACGCACTAACCCTCACTCAAGTAATTGTTAAAACCTGTGTTTTCACCACAGTGCATGAATACAGCCTATGAGATGCATGTACTTACTGGTTCTTATGTTTGGCACCACTAATATGAGACTGGTACTGCTCCACAGAGTTTAATTCAATGTTGCAGATGGTGCATGGGTAGCCCTTTAGTGTGGAAGCTGTAGACACATAGAAGAGAATAGTTGTTTTGTTTTTTTATCTTCAGGAGTGACGTCTTTGAGTAGGGTGAACACAGCTATGTGACTGCCTGGTTGTGTGTTATGACCTGGTGCTGTGGAGGGGCCGTACGTCTCCATCAGTTTCAGCTTGGTCATCTGTTTTCTATGCTTCTTGCCCACGTAGTGCTGCTGGGCCATGAGCGGGTTGTTGAAGGAGGCCTGGCAGATTGAACAGAAACGGTCCGGGTTGTTGTTGTTGTTGTTGCCGCCCGCCGCTGGCGCACTGCTCGAATCGTCTGCAGGTTTCTTCTTCGGCTGAGCTGGTGGTGGTGTTTGGGAGGCTACTGTTGAAGAGGAGATACAATAACAGCAATTATAGAAATGTTGTTAAGAACCAGTTATGAAAAAAAAACATACCAACAAAAACATCTAAATAACGCATTCACATAAGATATAAGCAATATGCAACATTAGAAAAGAAAAAGAAAGTAAAGTCATTAAAAAGGTAAAAAAACATTCATACCTGGGGTCTGAGGACCGACGGTTTTCAGCCTCAGGTTCTTGGCATGAACTTTGCCCTGATAGTGGGACTCAGCCACCACAGCAGAGGAGAAGGTCATGTTACATACATGACACACCTTCGACCGGTCAGTGTCTCCATTGTTACAGTCCTGCTAACAAAGACACACAGCAACATCAATCATTTACGGCTACAAGGGGCGTCATTTGTCTTATTAAAAAGGGATGAACTGTACGTCATCACTGTAAACTGTATCACTGTTTCTCTGTGTTTCTAAATTCCTAAAATTAAAAGCCTAACACTGGCTTTTCGCTGACATTTTACAGATTAGCAGAGCACTCCCCTGTTTGCTGAAACAGCTGGCTTTTCTCAATATGCAAAGTTTGAACACTCTTGGGAGTTTAAGTCTGGAATCAAAACTCCAGAGAACAAGATGCAGAATGCTCGATTTGCATTTGGGACAGCAGCTTTTTTTTGCTGAGCTTAAAGTCACCTCAACTGTGAGATGTAATTGGTTTGTTTTCCTTTAAATACATCTATTCATTTTTAATCAACTTCTGTAGTCATACACATACACACAATGCTGAAGAGGAAGGACTACTGTGCAGTTACACTGCCTAATAAAAGCATGAACCTTCAGACAATTTGGAGGCAAAACAAATGGACTTTGGCTCTGAGATTAAGTTCATTTAAAAATTTATACATTGTTTTATTTAAAGGTGTTTTATCACCTCAGTTACTGTCTTTGCACACACACTGGAGCACCATCGCTCCTTCTCCGCTGCTTATATAATGAGCGATTTCACATGCCAGAGTTCAATCTGACTGGATCTGACTCGTCCCGTTCCTCATGGAAATGAATGGGTGGTGGAATCAGCTGTGACCACAGCTACAGTGTACTTCAGATATGAGGCTATGTGGGTTGAGTTTGCATTAATTACATGTTAGTTTGAACTTCTTGATTTTTAAAAAAACACATTACTGGCGGTCCGCTGCAGCCTGGTGAGTGGGATTGGTATAAACTGAGCGCGGGAGCGAGCAGTTATGGCAGGAGATCCTGTGGGTGAAGGCGAATGTGGTGCAAAAAGCAGCAGGAGCGTACTGGGAGATGCAACTGCTCAGCGTGCCCGAGGTCAAAAATGTTTTTTAAAGCACTGTCTTTTTCAGTTTGGGATAACAAAAACCAAATGTTGGTTTGAGCGAGTGGTTTGTAAGTGAGCTGTCTGGGCTGACATTAACTGTAAAAACTGAGAACTTTTTACTCACAGATGGTGACGACTTTAACTTTTTGAGCGCTGGCTCCTTCTCACTTTGGATGGAAAGATAACGACGCACTTTGTTGGCATGTTTCTTGCTCTGCAAAGACAAGCACAAGTGTTTATCACAAGTATATACAACACCCCAAATCCACTGTGGTAAACTTATTTTCACAAGTACAGAAGAAAAGTTTATTTGTGTGATGACTGGTTAGACATAAGAAGAAGCAGCTTCTGCATTCTGAAGGCTGCTCTGTTGCTTTTGAACGACTTTGACTAGAGGACAATAATTTTGGTATTCTAAGAAAACACACCTTCATTACGGCTGAACAGCTTCATGTATAATCCCTTCTGCTTAAAGCAGCTGTGGTGGAAAGCTGCTAGACTTCTATATGGTTATGTATACAAGAATAACATTATATCTTCTATTCATGTTGAATGATATCATGAAATATGATTAAATGAACGTTTGTGTGTGGTGGCATGATGTTTACTGTTGAAACTCTGTTTGAAGACAAACACACAGTCACCAGAGATGTCCCTTATTAAGACAGAACAAATGGCCAGTAGCGGGTCATTTTGGGTGACCAAGTGAGAGGCACAAGTGATGTACGCCCAACAGCCACTGCAGAATGGGTGAACCTCCACCTGTGACGTAGGTTATAAATAATACGATGCTTGGCAGTGAACCTTCTTTGCAAACCACCTCAGGCTTTTGTTTACGCTGAATCAAATAAAAATCCTTCATGAGTTGTGTTTGAGTCTCAGATACCACACAGTTTATGTTAGTTTATGTCATCTAGGTACTAGTAATATAGTATTACATCTAGGATAAATGTCAAATATACTATTACAAATCAAATACCTTCATGTTTTCTGTGACTACAGACAAAAATACATTTTAAAAGGCATCACATTCTTCTAACTTGTGATGGGAATTTTATGTTTCCTTTTAAGATTTCACATCAAATATCTCTTGGTACCAGCATCAGCACTCAGCTATCATATCAGCACTATATATATATATATATATATATATATATATATATATATATATATATATATATATATATAAATAAATCAGATGATTTTTAAAAAGCTGTTTACATGTGAAAATATTTTGTCTACGCTAGCGTTTCCAGGTCTTGTTCACAAAGGCCTCCGTCCACACTGAAATGCCAGATCAATAGGAAAACAGTCAGCTAAAAACAAAAATGTACATCACAGCCAAACTGTGATCAGCAGTGCGGCCAAAAGTCTGCTGAGTCTCCGCTGCTTAAAACTCTGTTTTTGTCCCCTTGTGCTCTCTCTCTGCTTTCCGTGTTTGTCGTCAGACAACTTGAGAATAAAGAATCCCTTTGATTATAACTCATAAATACTACCTACCCTGACAGCTTAAAATGGATGTGCCCTTATAGTAATAACAAAACCATTAATGTAATGTTGAGCACATTAAATAATCATGCCCTCTAGTTAATAAATGTGCAGCTTCCCTCTACATCATTGAGTATAGTAGCACCGTCAAAAATAAGTCCCCTGACACTGAAACAGCGGCGGCAGACTGACTGACCTGATAATGAGTCAACTTCTGAGACTCAGAAATTAGGACAGCACTGCAGACTTTACACTGGGAGTCAGAAAACAGGTCGCCGTGCTCCTTTATCATCTTGTTTACTGCAGGGAAGGAGGAGAGAGAGAAACAGGAGATTTAAAATCAGGTTACATCTTCTGGGATAATGTAATTATAACACGACGTAAAATATCTGTGGCAAAAGTTCAAACAATAATACAATTAAGATACTTTACATTTAGACAGCTCAGCACTGTCCGACTTCTATGGCACTGAAATCCTCTGTATTAGACTGATTCACAGTTTTTGAAAACAAGCCACGTTTAAATTGCTTTCTTTCTCATTGTGAATAACTCCTGCCTGGTAAATATAAGAGACCTCCAACCTTGTTGACATGTTCGCGAGCGGCTATGCAAAAATCTGTGCACGCCATACTCAGAGACAGAAGTGTATTTTAGGCCGAACTCTGAGTTTGAGTCATTATTCTTGGCTCAAACAATCTGGAAAAGGAATTCACCTCAATGCGTCAACTCAAAGACACGCGACAAAAATAACTGGTGATATATTACACAGATATGATTAATCCAAGTATTAAAATAGTTTTGTACCTTGATTTTTTTCCCCTTTTTTGTAAGTCACTTTGGATAAACGCAAATTGCCTAAAAGCAAATGTAGAGTCAAATGGAGAGTCAGGGGATTATATTTGATCAGATGTGACACTGTGATGACACGACATGTCACAATGTCTTTTACAGCATTGGTCTGGATGAGCATTATTTAATTTAGCACTTTTAGCCATGGACTGTGTAGCCTCACGTTTCAGTCATTGTCATTCAGACACAGGTGTCTGTTATATAAATGCTCAGACATGACAGCACCTTACAGGCAGGGCGTTATATTTAGCACCTGGTGTGTGAGTGGTTGTTAAAAAAGTTATGATTTCAAGAAAAGTGTTCTCTGATCTCACACCATCTGCATCAACGATGCACTTCTGAGTCAGTAGGCTCCTGACACATCTCATCTTGTTTTTTGTGATAATCGCAGTTTAAGTTTCTCCGTGAAGCACTTTGGTCAACACACCTGCTGTTTTTAAGATGTGCTCGGTGTTGCATTTCATAACCTCAGACAAATACAAATGACAAACACATCACATCTGGACATAATGGACACCTTTCCACACAATAAACACCTCTGTAGATAGATCTGTTTACATTTTACATCAACCATTTCATCTGTCAACAATTTGGGGATGACGCTTTCTACCTAGCAGCAGTCTCATAAACTAGCTGTGATGCAGTCTGCAGACCAGGTAAAGCATAATATCATGATGAACCAGAACTCAAGATAATATCTGCTGTTTCACTTCACTGATGCGGGATGGGAGCTTCATAGATGCAAACAAACAGCAGCGCTGGTCCACTCAGACAAGACTGACAGCACTGATGAGAGACTGGATTAATATGAAACAGATTTGTTTCATAAGATGACATTCATACAAACTTTAGCCACAGTGCTGTCCACTCAAAAGTTCAAAAGTAGCATGCGTCTTGCATGTAGCGTTACACGAGCAGGACCAGGGTTAACGCAGCCAGCAGCATCTGGCCTAAAAACGTGCATGTCTGCTGAGGCAAACCTAAAGATGCCCCCTTCAGTCTCCACTGGTCCACAGGCAGAGGAGTCGGTCCACAATCATTCAGGAGCATCGGATGCACACATGCTCTCATCGACCTTGGAGCCCAAGCGGCTACAGCTAGCGTAGCTTAGCATAGTTTAGCAAACCCGCTGCGCTCACTCCGCAACGCCGGCTAACGTTAGCTTTCGCAGCAACAGTCACGTTTTAAGCCTAATTAGCCACGTCCGAGTGCACCGGCGCGCTGCTCTGTTAAAATAAACGTTAGGTTAGTAAAGAAACAGGTCATACCCTCCGCCGGCCCCGAAGGTAAGTACGGAAAATCCTCCGTCTGCATCGCAACGGCCATGACTTCTATTACAGCCAGCGGCGCTCTAATACGCATGCGCAACTCACAGGCAGACAGCGTGAACAGGGGCATTAAAGAGGTCTCACTCTCCGTGTGTTTGTACCAGCACAAACGATCTTTCTTTGAACTAGTCTAATTTTGTTGTGCAGGTGTCTAACTACAGCACTGTCTGGTCATGTTTGTAGTAAACCCGCATGTTGTGCACTTGCACTTGGACTTACCTTTGACTGCACCAGTTGTGTCTTCTCTGTGTATGCACTGGGTTCTTGCCTCATGTTTACCAGTAATCTGAACTGTGACAGGGGCCACATTCAAAAACAGAAAGATGTAAAAGTGCACACACACACACACACACACACACATTAGTGATGTGAAGTTCAGTTCTTTTAGGGAGTCAGATCATTTGACTCAGCTCACCAATAAGAGCCGGCTCTTTTGGCTCTTTCGGCTCTTTCAGCTCCAAAACGGTTCTTCATTTTGCCACTTATACCTTTCATAATTCAACCAAATTCAGCGCTGTTTTGACTTATGATTTGTATGTGTACACATATATCATGTATATATTCAATACATCCTTTGTACTGAAGTGTGCAAAAGTAAAAAATTGCATTTTCTAATATCAATAAATTGCTGTAGCCAATTGTTTTCATTGCGTTTACAGACCCTTGTAACTCTCTGAAACCGTCCAATGAATGCACTAACGTGCTTGTAGAACCACTCTGCTACACAAAGCAGATAGGAACACCTATAAAAACTATAAAAAGCATAGAAATTAAAAAAAAGGACAGCTATTGACTATTGGATGCACAGTTCTCATGTGTCTGTGAAGGTTGTTTGTGGACCCTGCTCGATACGACAGCTTGTTCTTTGCAAAATTCTGCATTCTGCCTTTGTGTTTTCAAAATTGTTAAAATAGGTCCAAATGCTGCTTCTTTTTCTACTAACACTCAACGGCTCACGTACCGGAGCCGGCTCCCATCGTTCACTTAAAAGAGCCAGCTCTTTGAATATGTTTAATGTTGGTGTTGTGTATCACACTATTACTTATTACTACTTCTATCTTACTATTAAAATGTGACACATTAACTTTAGATGGATCTTATTAACACGTGTTGTGAATGGTAATAAATTAAATGATGAGATTTAGCTCTATGTGCTGTGATGTAACAAGCTGCATTAATCATAAACATCCTGTGATATAGACAGTGAAAATCAAGTGAGATATGGAGAAAATATCAATGGTAGTATTTCTTACTTCAAGATTCATTCAAGATTCAAGAGATTTGTTGTCATTTGCAGGTAAAAACACATGGTTAATACAGCAATGACATTTTTATTTTGCCCGACTCCCTTTACACAACAACAACAACGGCAATAAGAAAAATACACAACACAATAATAAAAACAATAGTAAAGTGAATCATGTCTGAAAAGGTTCACTGCAAAGCAGAAGTCGACATGGTTTACCTATCAATCTGGACTGTCTTGTCTGGGTATTTTTAATTAGTAACTAGTTACCATGGAGGCCATTGGGCCTATGATGGCATTGCGTACAGCAAGATGAAGACAGCAAGAAGTTTGACTGAGGCAATACAACTTATCGAGTTGTTTGGAAAAGAGGCAAGGAAGAAATCTCTTTATAGCTGTGGGCACAGTTCTTGATGGCATGGTGACTCATGTTGCCAGATTTCTGCAATACATGCTTCAGCCAAAGAGTCAGCATAGAGCACAGCTGGACGAAAGACCAGTCAAAGTGCTGTGTCCCTTGGCTTGGCTCCTAGCAGCAGAGCTGGTGTTGCACTTTTGGAGGCTGCTGTACAGCAATCCAGCTCCTCCCCATGTGCTGATGCTGCATGGTCCGACAGCAAACAAAAAAAATCCTGAAGAGATGCAGAGTTCTGCTCAGAAGGTTGCAAAGGACAGATACAAACACTTTATGACTATAGTGACTTGTTTCCGGTTGCAAATTTAGCAGTGAACTTTCAGAGGGTGCTGTGTTGCAACCAGGCACATCTCTGACTGCTGGTTCTGCAGAGAAAGTACAGAAAGTTCCAGAGGAGAGACAGAGTAGTGACGAGACAGATACACAGGAAAAAACTTGAAGACAAAAATCCATCCACTTTGGATTTGGAGACGCAGCAGCTTCCCTGCTTTGTCCTGCAGAACCCACACGCACCCTGGCTTAATTTATATGGAGATAGTTCCACAGATCGTTCCAGCTTTCCACAAAGCTGTTGTCCAGACCTTAAAACGTAACCTGAGTGTCTCCAAAGAAGTGTCCTTAAAGGACATGTTTAATTCACCGCCCATATGTTCTCAGTTAGGTATTTTTGCAGTAAGCAAGCCCACTATAAGAAATGGTGAAAAAAAAATCCATGCTACTCCAAAGTTTCAGCATGTTGCATTTGTTTTTGGACAGTTGATGTTACTGCAGCTCTGCAGGCTTTGAGTCCAGTCTTCACCTCGTTGTGTGTTCACTTGTAAGTTGCTGTATGTATGGTGCTCCAGCATCAAAACCAGCAATTAAAACTGCTTTAGAAGAGACAAACATACTTAACTCTTATTGTATATATGTACACAATAAACAGAAATAAAAATGAGGACAAAAGACTGAAAACTGAATAAAATACCAAATTGCCAAAAAAAGCAAGACATGATTTAAAAAAACAAAACAGCGACATTTTTTTCAATCTAAAATCATATAAGCACACATACTATACACACACACACACACAGAGAGAGAGAGAGAGAGAGAGAGAGAGATGGAGAGAGAGAGAGAGGGATTGCTTACATGGTGTTTGTGGTTAATCTGAGTTAGCCACTAGTTGAAGACAAATACCTTAACAGTGCAGACACTCCTGTTCCTGACCAACGACAAAGAAGTGTGCTATTTCATCCTATGTGTACCTATTTGAGTATGTGTATGTTGATGATACGTCATCGGTTTAGTGTGGTGGTTTTCACATTCGCCTGACAATTCCGGGTAGCTGTGGATACCTGTAACGCACTGACAGCCAATCAGAATGCAGTATTTTCTTGCCTGCTGTCCTTGGTACTGAATTTTGTTTTCCCATGGTTTGAACTGCTGCATCAGTTATTTAAAATTTCACATGTAAGACAGGTTAAAAGCTACACCATTTTAGTATGAAATACTATAACATATAAAATAAGAGGAATATATATTATTACACTGCATTAAGACTGATATTCTGTTGTATGAACAAAAAAGTATATGTATTGACCTACTGTTCATAATGAAAATAATTTGGGCCAGTGATTAGAAGATGAAATCAAGCAAAACAAGATGTTTACTTAGAAACCAATGTTTTATTAAATCTGTTCAGTGGAATTTAGAGAGTGCTAAAACAAGTGTGAACAAATAAGTATAACTTGGGAATTTAACTCAGGGAGAAGTTGTGGAAAAATAATCAGACAACAAGAATATTTATCAAAACAAGAAGCAAATAAGTAAAAAAATAAGTTTCTGAGTAATAACTGAGTTCTCATGCATAGATCCTACACAAGAAATATATAACAAGATCGATTAGAAATATATAAGATTACTATAAGATCAATTAGAAATATTAACAAAATCTATTGGAAATATATACAAAGAAATGACAACATAATCAAATAGATCTAGCGCACACAGCTGCAGTTAGATTAAGAACATAAAAACAGACAATCAGCTGATTGTCCTCTGAAGCTCCTTGAGGTGTGGGCTTTTCCGACTCATAATGCAGGAGAGATAGGATTTCTTTAAAGCTGCGGGCACAACCCACAAACGACAACAAGCTGGCCTTCTTGTGCTCTTCTGTCGTACACACTCCTGCAGCCTCTTCTTTCTCTCTGTGCTTGAGGAGGTAAACTGTGTAGCCGGCATCATTTTCCAAAAGCCACCGAAATGATTTCCCCTTATATTTTCCAAACTGCAGGATGTATTCCTCCAGCACCTCTGTCCTGTCTGAGACATCTCCTCCTCTCTGGCGGACCACAGTCAGGGAATTTGGTTTGACCACGTCCTCCCTCAGAGGGGCAGACTTGACCTGCAGAGAAGGATTGTCCTTGATCAGCAGCTGCATCAGTTGATACCCTCAAGGTCCCTTGCGGAAAACTACATTGATCTTCCCAGGGAAAAAACTTTTTTTCCATGTTGACCTCTGTGACATATGAGGAAAAAAACATATTAGATGTATTTAATGTAGTGCTTACACAAACAACTTCCAAGTTGCCTTTAACCCTACATTCACCACCTGACACCCCCCTCTGCCCCATCCCCCCCGTTTCTGCATCTTAATTACTGTTTCAGTACTATACTGCCATATTATATCATATATATCATATACTGCTACCCCACTACCATGCACCGTTTCTTTACATATAAATCTATCTATCTATCTATCTATCTATCTATCTATCTATCTATCTATCTATCTATCTATCTATCTATCTATCTATCTCCGTGAAGGCAACGCTGAGGCGACATTATAACCGACAGTCCCTGAAGGCAGCAAAAATGACGCGCCTTACGTCGACGTCACGTCATTACGTAAGCAGAAACAAACATGGCGCCGCGAAAGTCAGGAAAACTCTGTTGTGAGTGTTTCTAAAATCAGTATTGTTATTTTTGTCGCTGTTTTGTGCAGCTGTTGGACATAAAACCACACGAACACATAACGCACTGTTCGACCGTGCTGTTAATTAAATCTAAAATCAAAAATACGAACTTTATTTGCAGTTTTTTGTGTCTCGTGCGGTCTGTTTGTTTCCAAATCAACCGTTGTCCTCGCGCCGTGTCAGTTAAGCTAACTGACAGCAGATATCTGCTCTGGACGACTCTTTAGATCTGAGCTGGATCCACCAGAGTCTGGATTAATCTGCTTTAAATCGTTTTAATCTCATCACTCAGCTGTTGTTGTTTGTTTTGGGTTTTTTTTTTTTTTACACAGAGGGTTAGGTAATCTGGGCTCCACGTTCGTGTCATCCCGTCACATCGACCCACCGGACAGATGAGAGGACGACGAAGACACTCTTCATCATCAGGTAACTTCACCTGAGGTTGGTAGTCTGTCATTAGCTCTGCTGCACTTTAAGTTTAATCTGTATAGTTTGTGTTGTTTAAGATGGGTTTAATACTGATCTTAACACACCTGTACTGTCATGCTACACACCTGGTTTAACGCACATTTAAAGGTGTATATTGAGGTGTTACTTTGATTTATTCAACAGGGTAAGAATAAAACGAGATAACAAAGAACATCATGACAAAGAAGAAAAGAAGCATAGCTCCTGGTTGTTCCTCGGCCCAGATATTTACATAAAGGTGACAGAGGCTTTACAGTCAGGACTCTAAGACTATAAAATGACCTGCTTGAGGAGATCAGGGCTGCAAACTCAACGTTTAAATCACTTTTAAAAGTTTAAATCACTTTTAAAAGGGCCTTTATGTCACATTTTATTCCACTTTCTTTGCAGATCTATAGCTTTTACCTTTGTGCTTTGTTTTTTTGTGTTTGCTTTATTATAAAGCACTTTCCAACATGGACTTACGGGACACTGCACAGATATAACAAACAAAGACAATAAACAACTATAGGAACACAAGAACAAGTGATACAAGAGCATGCTCTTTAGACATTACAGGCACAAGGTATGACTGAACAAACAAATGACTGTTCCTTTAAACACATCAAACATAAAGCACCTTTTTACATTGTTGGTACATTGTTGTTCGTCTTTAGTCTGCGTTCGTCCGACATAGAAAACAAATCAGGACCTTCTGCCGCCCTCTCATGAAAAATCTCTAGATTTAATGTTGTGGTACATTGGACAACAGAACAAAAAGTGCATTTCATTTTCAGCCTCTCCCAGATCATACAGGACACGCTTTCTATCCTCCTCTGGACTCGAGTGGGAGCGTCCAGTTTTCACCACACAGCTGGACACAAACAGAGCTCTGTGCTCTGGATGATAAATACCCATAATCAGACTGTATGTTCGTAATTTTAGTTTACAACACAAAAAAGTCAGGCCTTACCTGACTCAACATGCTACCCAACTCCTGATACAGGCTGTGGTCAACTTCTCGTTTTTTAACCGACTGTGCTGCCTGAAGGGTCAAAGGTCACAGCTTTTCAGTGTTGGTTTCTGTCCTTGCCCCTTATGTACAGATATTTCTATGAATCTTTTATTGATGTTATGGATTGGATCTGACGTGATTACCTTCATGACAAGAAACTAAAGTTCAGTTGTTTCTCTGAATCTTCCCGTAACCCTAATCTATATCCTTGAAGGTTATCACATGAACTCCTCGTACATAGTTTGCTACACAGCTTGTAGCAAGTCACAGCTACAAGATAGAAAAGTTACAAACTGCCGTCACATTCCTAAAAAAATCACAGAGAATAGCAAATACAAGACACATAAAGGTTATCGGTGGAATGGATACATTTTCCACCATACACATAATTTGACATTTGCAGGTGAGCTACATGATTTAAAGAGAGAAATCCAGGAAAAATGGTTGGAAAGGTTTTGAAATTTAACATTTGAATGTTTTTTGTGTCTCTGTTGTTCAAAGTTTCCCAGGAGCAGACCAGGATGGCTCTGAGAAATCAAGTAATGAAGGATGGCAGTGATGTCCCCTCTGGAAGCCGACAGACTAATGAAAACTCACAGGAGGACGAAGCTCTCGACGACAATGTAAAAAAAAGATGTCTTTGTATTGTATTTAATTGACTATAAGCCAAAAAGTGTATGAAAAATCGTTACGTTCTGTTTTTATTTATGTTACACACTGAGTCTAAACTTGGAATTAGGGTTGTAGTTTGTTGAATTCTTCAGCTAAAAAAGGATGAAAGGTCACTCCAGATCTGTGAAACACAAGGCCTCTATGAACTCTGGGAAATGACAGCACCAAAACCTAAAAACTGTTTGCTTGTTCTTCCAGGACGAGCTCTCATCATCAATTCTGCCACCTTCATTATTGAGAGAAAAACGCAAGAGAGAGAGGGAAAACAAATCCAAACCCAAAGGTACATGACATGACATGCAGGGTGTCAAAATATTAACATAACTTGTTTTTTTGTTTTAAGTTATGCAGGATAAACACTGTTTAACACAATAAACCTATAATAATATAGAACTGTTTTGATGTCAAAGCCACACCATCACTACACATGATACTGTATGTAGGATGTTTTGTTAGAATGGTTGCATCATTTTGTGTGGATACAAACAATCACCAGGACTTAAGAAGCTACTGAGCTCCTTTTGAGAATAAATGTAAAAGCGTCTGTGTTGTTCTTTCAGAGATGACAGAGGAGGAGATGATGGACTTGGCCTTGCGTCTGAGTGAACAGGAAGCCAGTATCACTGCGCTCAGGCTGCAGAAAGAGGAGGAGGCCATGATGAAGGCCATCCAAGACAGTGTGAGTACAGAATCCACTTTATTGGTCCGGTATGAATATATACACATATATATGAACAAAGATGAAGACTTTGACTCTGGATTTAAGTTGGTCTTAATGTGTTATTGTTATTTTATTAATGTTGCGTCTAAGATGTTATGCAGCCACTTCTTTAGCCGGGTGTCGCCGTGGTAGGATGCCCTGAAAACCTTCTCCTCTCGGCGGTCCAAGGCTCCTTTGTGTAAATAAAAACACTCCCCCAGTGTGGTCTGAGCTAACTAGCTTAGTGATTACTTTAGCAACAAATTAAACTTTCTGTCCATCAGAAAACTCACAGAAAGAGTTGAGGCGGAGCAGTTGGAGGACATCAGTGGTAAATCTCTATGTGGCCCTGTGTGGTTTTTCTCTCGTAGATGGTCAGCCAGACGCAACCATGTCCGTCCTCCCAAAGTCAGAGCCTGCTGTCTGGTGCTGAAGCATCGCTCAGGATCTGCTCTCGACGGAAACTCTTGTACTCAAATGGGAATCCCGTGTCTGCTGCATCAAAAGACACAACAGAGACAGACCTGAACCGGGGTGAGTCACTGAGGACCGCTGAAGTATCACAGCAGGAAAGGAGACATATATCTATATTTGTAAATCTGGCATAAAATCTGACAGCTCATATGACTCTGAACCCATGCGGTATTGTTCTTCCAGGAGCACAAAGAAGCGCAGATGAAAGTAATAACTGGAATAAAAAGCGGAAAAGAAAAGAAGGAAGTCCTCTGATGGAGATGCCAGACTTGTCCCAGAGTCAGAAAATCTATTCTCAGGCTTCACCCTGCGGATCAGAGACTGTGGACCTTGTCCTGGACTCACCGCAGGTTCGCCCTAAAGATCTGTTCTTTCTCTCTTTTTTAATTTGGTCGCTTGATTGATTTTTTTTTTTTCCTCCTAAATTTTAAGCTTTAATTGAATTTGTAGTGATATAGAACAGGTATCAGAGAATTGTTACTTGATAAATGATGTAAATATTTACTTTTTATTTTAGTTTGCATATTACTTTCCTGATTTAGTTTCCTTTTATGATGAAAGTTGTAATCACTATTTTCATAATAACAAAGTGACGTTTTCAGATAAAAAGCCACTGCACACCACCTACAGACGCAGATAGAGACTACCAGGTGAACATAGTGGAGCATTTAGCAGCTAAAGAGGCAGATACTTCCCTCAGGAGGTGGTGGAGACCAAAAACAGAGCTAAAAGAGAGGTGACACAAACACAAACTCCTAATGAATGATCATGTATTTATTTGTTTTCTCTCAACAATAAATCAGAGCTCTGACTCGACCCAGATCGACGACTGTCAGCTCCGTAAATCCCCCGTCTTCCCTTCAACTGGCTGCAGAGCCGAGGTTCACGTCCCCCGGCTGAGCCAGGACCTGCTGCAGACGTGCAGAACCTCAGGGTTTGTGTTGTGCTCTCAGGACAGCGGGACCTCGCCTCTTAAACCTTCGCTCGCTCGACCCAGGAGTCCAACATTTCCCAAATGCCACAGTCACCTCCCTTCATCCAACACATTTCCTAAAAGTTCTGTCTTTTCAGAGACTGATCAGGGAGATAATGAAGAGACACAGTTGAGTCCTGAGTATTTTAAAAGTCCAGTATTTGGCAGGAATACTCAGCATGAGAAGCCTCCAAGTGCCTGCAAACCCCACACCAGTGTCTGTAACTCAGGGTTCACGCTCTCCTCTCAGGAGAGTTTAACCTCCTCTGTGAGGTCTGCGTCCTGCCGTCCTAAGAGCCCAGTATTCCCAGGAAATACAGACCTTCCCAAGAACCTCCCTCCGTCAGAAAGATCAGCAACCAGCAAGAGTCCTGTATTCTCAGAGACTGAACGAGGACAGACTGAGCAGAGTCATGGACGCTGTACAAGTCCGGTGTTCAGCAGGACTGGAAGACGACAAAAGATTCACCTTAATGACTCTGAGAGTCCTTCAGCTGCAGAGCTCAGAGGTTCAGCCAGTGAAGAGAGTTCAACCGAGACCAGGGGTCCTTTTAAGAGACCGAGGGAGGTGAGTTCAGGTGTCTGTACACTTGTTGGATCATTGAGTAGCATCTGACGAGTCCACTATTATAAATGTCTTTTAGGCTTTTAGCCCAGTTTTAGTCTTGTCTGGCAGGCTCTGTCATTCTCTGATTTTCTTGTTGTAGCTTCCTCCGTCAACGTCCTCTTCAGTCTTTTAGCCTCTACCATGAATCTGCTGAACCCGGTTACAATGCCCGCTCACTCTCCACCATCATTCCCCTCCAGTCCTTGGCCTGAAAACTTCTTCATCCCTGTAGTCCAAAGCTCCTGTGTTAGCAGTGTAAACACTAACATTCCCCCAGTGCTCTGCGCTCACAGCCCAGCTAAGAAACTGAGCTAACAGCAGCTGCAATTTGCAGCAGTCTTATTATTCTTGTTCTCTTCTTGTTCCACTAACAAGCGATCGCAGAGTTTAGCTGCAGAACTTTCTAAACCGTCAAACTGAAAGCAGTGCAGATGCAGTATTTCAGCTGTGACATCCAGATTTCTATTTTTCTTCCTGTTTCTGAATACAGGACAGCGAGACTGATCACAATCAAAATGTCAGGCTTAACGAGTCATCTCAGTCAGGTACAGTGAGACATCGTTGTCTGCATTACTGAAGCCACTGTGATCAGAGCCGGTTGTTCAGTGAGTCTCTGGGTGTTTTCTGGTTTTAGCTGATGCAGAGGAGGAGCCGATGGAAATATCCAAAGACCGCAACTCGGCCGAGATGGAGCTGACCAGCGATATGAAGCTACTGTGGTCTGACGAGGACGACGACATCACGGTACAGAGGCTGCTGGAAGGCTGGAATAAGTTCAATACAAGAATTTTAGTCCTGTATTTAGACTGTAACGAATACTCAGCTGACAGAGCGAGAGTAAACATACTGGTATCTGGGACTAGAAGAATAAATAACGCCCCCAAGTTACACACTTAGCAAGAAGAGAAGTGTTCAACATCCAATCGCTAAAAAATGCAATTTATTTACAGTCCAAACTGTTGAAGATGTTTATTTTTATTTCAAATTAATTCAGCAGTCATTGTGCTTCTTATTTTATTGTCGTCTGTTATGTAAGTAGTTGATTCACTATATTTGAAAGAGAAGTTTGGTGAAAGTGTTGTTCGCTGTTCTTTCCTCTGTCTGTTGCAGCCGGTGGGCTCACCCAGTCCAGTCTTCCCAGAGGAGAGACCTGTTCACAAGGCAGATAGCCAAGCTGCCCTCCTTAACCACGTGACTGAGGCTTCTCCAGGGACGACCGGGTTGAACTGCAGGTACAGAAAACACCAACAACATCAGAGGATCAGAGTTTCTGATGACGTTGATTTAGTTCTTCTTCGGCATCAAGGTTTAATCTCTTTTTGATTGGTTACGCAGATAACTGAAGCTCTAAACTAAACCTGCATTACACATTGTGAAGAGTGTTTCTGATGTAATACATATTACCAGAGGACAGATGAACACCAGTTTGATTATTTGCCTTACATTGGCCATGTTGTTCAAAGAGTTTCCTTCCAGCTGAAAGACTTAAACTCTCTCTGAATGTTTCACCTCACTCAGATCTTCCTCCTCTTCCACATCCACCAGCCAACAGCAGCTTCCCACTGCAGAGCCAGAACCACGACCAGTCAGCAGTCAGGGAGCAGGCAGCAGGGTGTCTGCCCTGCCTGGGGAGCCTGCAGGCAGGCAGATGGTGCACTACTACTGGGGGGTTCCTTTCTGTCCACGAGGCCTGGACCCAGACAAATACACACAGGTGAACATTTGTTTCTACTTAACAAATAATAAATAATGAACATTTTCTGACCAGCATTTTACTGTACATATTTTTTAAAAATTTTTGTTACAATTTAATCAACATTTGGATATAATCCTATCTGTCTACCTCTCCTCCATTATTACACACATTAATGAACGATAATACAAAAATCAAAATACCAGAAGAATTTTTCTTTTCTTTTCTCACTTTTTCATCTCTTTGCTCTCAGGTGATCCTGGCTCAGATGGAGGTGTACGAGAAGAGTCTGAAGCAGGCTCAGAGGTGTCTGCTGAGGAAGGCTGAGTGGGGGGAGGCCATCCTGCCACAGCTGGAGGTATGATGACGATGATTTTTGATTCAAAAGAATGACGCAGTATTCCAAACATAGATCTGACATTTCAAAGGCTGCTGTGCTCTTATGCTTTTAAATAGTTCAATGACTCTTCTACAGGAAGCGTATTTATCTTTGTATGGTGGTGTAACTACCTGTAGCTGTTCAACAAGCATTATCTGTTTGTTCCCCAGAAGTCCCCGTCACCTGAGTCACCTGCTGAATCACCTCAAGAGATTTTTGTTCGAAGGTAAAACCTGCACAAACGTCACCAGCTCTTCTTCTTCTACGCACACATTTGTTGTTAGCATCCTGTTAGCCGTAAGACAGAAACAGAGTGGGACAGTGACGTGGCTCTTCAGGCTCTAAGAATAAAACAAATTTAAAAAATCTGCAGTGAAACTCTTTCATGAACAGACTCCGACGAAAAAAAAGACTATCTAAAATAGCTGTTGAAATTCTCAGATAATCCTGAGGACAAACACGTTATATTTACTAGAAAACAACTGAACCAATGCTTTAAATATATGTACAATATGCACTGATGCACTATTTTGGCAGCTGGTGTAAAAGAAATGAATGAGCTTTGTGGAAACAGAAACTGAAGCACGGTCTGTGTCGATGGATGTCACCAAAGTGAAAACTTGAGAAATGAAACGACACAAACAAGAAGAGGACATTAAAAATAAGAAGGGTTGGGCTTCACATTGAAATAAATAAAAGATCGGACAGTTGAATGAAAGTTTTCGTCTCGTCAGCTGTCATCAGAGTTTTAGCGTGCTGCTGTGAGCAGCTCCTGTATTTCTGCTGAGTGTTGCATTCTGGGTGCAGATAAATAAGTTGAAATAAACCTTTATTGATCTTCAGAGGGTAAATTCAGGCGTCACAGCAGCACAAAGACACAATTACATACAGATAAACAGATAAAGTAAAAACAGTAGCAGCAAAGTCAGCAAAATAAAGTGCATTCAAGAATGATTTGGTGGAATAAGAATAATATATATAATATAATATATAATAAATATGATGCAGACTATGAAACAGCAGCAGCAGCACGGTCGTGTCTTTTTGCCACTAGATGTCAGCAGTTCATTTGATTATAAAATCAGTGAATGGGGCTGAAGCACACATTTGACTTCTGAGTTATTAGTTAGACTCGAAGCAGACAAGTAATTATTCATTATTTAAAAAAATGCCTTCTCTGCTTTAAGTGAGTGAATATTAAAGTTTTTTTATAAAAGAGGGTAACAGAATAATTACAATTTACCGTTTGTAGGGTTGCCCCCTGCTCTGATCGCTCTGGTCTAGGTACATGTATCCATGTATTGAAGAGAACTCAGGAATATGTCATTCTTTAAGTTTACTTAAAATATGAGTCTGGCATTATGCAGAATGTTTGCAGCCATCCAGGCTATTTATTTTTATACACTTTCAGGCGCGGCATCAGACTGAGAGGTAAAAAACTGTGTGACTCAGCTGATTCTCCTCCAGCTGACACAGAGGAGGAAGAAGACAACAAGGGCGAGGAGGAGCGAAGGAGCAAAGAAGAAGAGAAGAAGAACGATGGAGGAGAAGAAGAAGAAGAAGGACAGGTGGACACTGATGACTGTGAAGTTTGTCCAGGTACTGAAGTGCCACCTCTTCTTTGAACTGGCTTCTTCTCTGCTCACTTTGTCCCGCACATTAGGCCTTTTTTATAAAAAACATTTAGACATGATATAAACCGCTGACAGTCAGTGTGTCTCTAACAACAGAAACACAACTGAGTGACAACGACAGCGTCAGGACCCAAGATCTGACGGTGGACAACACTGACGCTGAAGCTCAGGTGAGTTCATGTGTGCAGTCAGAGCTCCAGTAGATCATTACGAAGTTACAGCTGAGTGAAAGTTATGATGAAGGATTTAGAGATGAACTAAAACAACATGACAGCTGTGTCATTTAAACCTAAACTAACTCATCAGATCAGTGTCCGAGGAGTAAAACCTTATTATACCTGGAGTGTACCTGTGTAGTGTCTGTACTTAGTGTGCTTTATAGCGTCAATAGTGTGTACTTTCTGACTTTCTAACTGAATATTTTGAACACAGCATTGTAACAAAATCATAAATCAGATGTTCAGATGTGGCTCATTCAGGAGCATAAAACATTTGTTTAGATTGAAATCAACAATCGTGACTTGTTTTTCTTGTTTCATCCTGATGACACACCAGCGTTTACCTGCCAGGTGACCAGATAAAATGAATTTGATTCATCCATGACAGCAACATGTGTTCGAAGCAAAAATAATCTTACAATAAATATCAGTTTTATCACTTCCTCCTCTTTTATTCTGATGACATTTTCTCCAGTTTGGATTTCGTTTCCTCATTCTGCCTGGATTTTTCCACAGCTCCAACCTAAAAACCCGGAGCTGCCTGAGGTCGAGATGATTCTCCCAGATAGGGAAAAGGAGGAGGAGGAGGAGGAGGAGGTGGAGGTAGAGGTGGAAGTTGACGGTAAGGCTGCATGCTTAACAAATCAATTTAATTTTCTTTAAATGGTAGAAAGCACATTGAAATGTTTAAATACGGCAGCTTCTTTGTTGTCCAAAGGCAGAGTCAGGATCTGCGTTTTTCTAAGTGTTATGTAGGTTCAGTGCTGGTGCACAAATAATCAGCTTCATAAGACATAAAGTGAAGTCAATAGAGCCTGAAAACTTCAAAACCTTTCACCTCTTATTCACTGGGAAACAATCTTGAGTTTCTGTGACTTTTTTCAGCTCCACTGGACAGAAAGACGAAGGCAAACATCCCCGTTGGCAGCAGTGATTTCGAACGACAAAGTGTGAGAGAAGAGCAGGTAGAGGAGGACAGGGATGATCCAGATGTGGAGGAGATAAAAGATCGAGGGCTTCAAAGGTCGAATTCTCCTGAACTGGAACCAGCCGTCGTCCCTCAGAGCCCTGAACCCAGCATGGACTGTCCCATCTGTCAGGGATCCTTCCCCGTGTCAGAGATCGAGATGCATGCTGCGTACTGCAATGGAGAGGTGACCGTCGTGGACGAGCGGAGGCCTGACAGCTTCAGAAGTAAGACAAAAGTTCAACCATATATCTCCACAGACGTAACCCTGGCAACAACAACACAACACATAGCAGTCAGCTAATGTAACTTACTAGTCCAATAGCAAGAAGCCCAGCTCGGCGTCTGTCTTTCAGTCTTTTATTTCACAAAGCTCTCGACAACGAGTAAAAGTCAGTCCCAGATTTTCTCCTGTCCGGCAACAAACTGAGCTAACATTGGCTAACAGCAGCTACAGTTGGCAGCAGTTTACTTTACTGTCTATCAAGAAACTCTGTAAATCACAGAGTTGATGTGGAGCAGCCGGAGGACATCAGAGGGAAAACCAGAAAACATTTTCTCCATAAAGTATGATCCAGTTTCACCACAATCAGGGAAATAGTTGGTGTTGTGTTGTGCCGTAAAGCATTACGTACTAATCGCGGGTGATCGTAGTTAGACAGTGTGAAATATGAGATGTACATATAGCAAAGATATATCATCATATATCAGTTTAAATGATGTTTGTTGTGTTGATGCTTTAAAACCTTCCTCCATCTTTATAGTGTCGTTGAAGCCACACAGGAAGAGAACAAGGAGAGCAGCGGCGGCTGCTGAGGAGACAAACAAACCCTCTAACACTACAAAGTAAGTGTGTCAGTGACCTCGGGTCGTATCTATCAGCTCAGTGTTGTTGTTTTGTTTTGTAATTCAGTGTTGTGTTTTTTTTACAGGAACCAGGAGAAATGTTTCATCTGTCAGAAGGAAGTTCCTCTGAGCGATTACAGCAGACACACCGAGCTCTGCATCCACCGGCAGTCGATGAAGACTGCGGGGGTAAGCCTTGTTACACACTGAACACGCCACGTAAGATCTAGTCTCTGTCCCTTCCCACAGCTGGCATCCACCCTGCATCACCCTGCATTGGTTTGTTTTATGATTTGTGTTAATAAATTACTCGTTTTTTAAGTCAATCTCCGCGTTTGTGACACACAGGCTCGTCTGGGATGCAAACTCATTTGTTAAAGGTTAAATCCAGCCTTCGTGTGACAACAGGAATATTGATTGGTTTATTGGTGACCTATTAGACTTGAGATTCAGTTTTAAGCACTGTTCAGTTGCAACTTAGATTTTTGGGAATGTCAGGTTGGTAACAGCTATGATCTGTTGTGTTGAGGATAAATAATAACTTCTTTTTTCATATTTCTGCCCTTCCAGAAGGGAAATCTGCTGTCAGCTCTGGAGAAAACAGAGAGCAGAGATTCAGGTGAGTCTTTAAACAAGTGTAAGCTAGCTAGTTAGATGAAGAATCAGGTTTCAGAGCTCTCATGTTGTTGTTGATCTGTGTTCACAGAGGCCGGGCCGTCTGGATCCAGACTGCAGCCGGGGTGAGACGTCTTAGAAACACTCTGACATTATGACGATGACAGTTGTTTATCTGTGTGGACATGATAAGCCGGTGACAGTTTGAATGAATGACAATTGAATCTTGTACTAAGGCTGCCATGACCGTATCAGGTCAGAAAGACTATAAAAGGAGATGTTATTTAACACTGACAGCTAGTGGTTAAAATTGGTACTGCAGTCCTCCTCGACAGACAGACAGATGGACGGCCATCAGAGAAATAAAACGTTACTTTCTGATTGTTTCACAGCTGCTACGTTCAGCACAAATATTCACTATAATAGAATTATAGAAAATGGAAACATCTCATTCCAGTGTGGACGGATGCGTTTTGCTTTAACAATCATGGATTTATGTTTCATGTATTTAGAGATGTCATTGATCTGCGGGATGACGATGATGACGAAGAGGTGGAAGGCGGCGTTTCAGCGATCAGGATCAGTAACTCTCCCATCAGGTCCTTCACGCCGATCTCAGAGGCCACCGACTGCCTTATCGACTTCAAGAAACAGCAGCAACCCAAGAAGCCAAGACAAAGACGAAGATGAGGACTGGAAACCGCGCAGAGCCTTAACAAAGACAAACAGTCATCAGGTTGGACTTAACGATGAGAAAAGACTTCCTGATGTCAGAGTTTTTATATTTATGCAGGTAAACGAATACAATGAGCATTTGAATGTTCAGAAGAACCTGACTGACTCTTTTTGTGCCACTAAATGATGTTCGTTTATGTTAAAGGTGTTTCAGACTACCTCTACACGTATTGAAACATTTCCTTTTTGTTACTGTAGCTTTGTTTAGCATCTAACAGAACATTTGCTGAGAGTCCATCACGTCTTTTTGCCTTTAGCTCGAAATATGACAAGTTATTGTTGCTAACTGTGAGACAGTCCACTGCTTTGGTCTGAAATATCTCAACAACTATCAGATGGATTGCCCTGAAATCTTATACAGGCGTTCTTGTTGTCCACAAGATAATTTCTACTGACTTTGGTGATCCTCTCACTTTTCCTCTAGCGCCACCATGAGGTCAAGATACTTTGACAGGAGCCGCCTCATCTGTATTTTGAGATTAATGCTAACACAACATGCTGTCTTGCTAACATGACGTTTGCTAATCATACTAAATACTGTATTAAATTGTTCATATGCTAATTTTAGATGCTTAACATTTTACCATGCTAATGTTAGCATGTGTAGATGCTAACATGCTAATGTTAGCCTGTACTAAGTTGTTAACATGTGACACTAAAATGCTACAAACATCATAGAAACTGTACCCATGAAGTATGCTAAGTGTTACCCTCATTCTGATGTTCATTGATGGACAAACAAATGAGCCTATCACAGCTGTGAAGACAAACATGGCAACCATCATGGATGTAGGGCTGCAGCTAATGAATATTTAGCATTTACCCAAAGTGACATCTTCAAATGAATTTTAAACCAACTAAAAGTTCAAATATATTTTATATAATGTTCATAAATGACAAAGAAAAACATCTGACAGTGTCGCATGTTGTTTTGTTTGAGCTCGACGTGGATGAGATGAACGCAGCTGATGAAAGTCAGTGTACAGAAGTAAATCCTTAATGACATCATCATGCCAGCTGAATATTAGTATGCTAACACACAGAATCTCAGATGGTAACATTAAATGTCAGGTATTAACACGCCATAACATGTTAGCCTTAGCCTTCAGCTCTGAACAGAGGCGTGGCACAAGTGAAAGTCTAAAATGTCCTAAAATGGCCACCGTACTGATTCAGGTTACAGCGTTTTCTTTTCTCAGGACAACTTTGTTTTTTCTCCACTTTCTGTCTGTCCAACAGTTCTTTAGTTTGTGGTCTCTGATGAGCGTCTTAGGAATGTTATTAAAACACAAAAAGTTTGAGAGAGGAGCTAAAACAAAAAAATTAAACTGCTCATTATCTACTTTGTTTTGTCTGTTTTCAGATTTGAACACATGCGGCTGACGTTCTCATTTTTTAGCGCATAAATGGGAATTAAAACTGTCTCCTTTCACATTCATCAGTCCTCCTTGTCGCCTTTTCTCACTGCAGCTCGATCATTTAAGTTTGAACACTGATGCATTTAAAGGCTGAACATTAAAGATCATAAACTGCCTGTCGAGGCTCTGTCACAGCGGCATCATGACACAAAGTTTCTGCTTCTGTGTCGACTAAATTTGCACTTAAGCAGATAAAAAAAAGTAACTGTTCTGTTGTTTTGATTCTCCTCACTGGACCATCTTTATCACTGAAATATTTCCTGTAAAGTCGACGTGGAAACTTTTTCTTCGTCTTCTTTACTGTATGCTCAGAGTATCAGACTTGAATGCTGTATCAGCAGTTTAGAGGTGAACTGATGTCACAAAACAAAAGTAAAGTCACTGTTACACACTGCAGATGTGTTGTTTCACTCATGGAAGAGATGAAGGTGATACTTTGTTTGTGTATTGTTATATTTTACCTTTTAATCTGCCTGCCTGAATTTTGTGTTTCCTGTATAAAGCAACGCAGCATGCTCACTGTTGTTTTGTAAGAGTCTGTCACAACATTCAGTTGCAACAGAGTTTAGCAGGTAAAACTGTTGCAAATTGAGTTAGAAGGAATGAGGAACGTCCTGGAAGGAGTAAAAACTGTCACTGTACATGGACAAAAGTGATCAAACAGACCGAGGTGCATACTTTACTTTAAAATACTTATACCACACTGTAAAAATACTCTGTTACAAGTAAAAATTTCTAATGTAAAATGCCTCCTGTGACTGATGCTTTAATCTGAAAGCATGATTTTACTGTTGTAGTTTGTTGAGGTGGAGCTCATTTTGAACTATTTTGTATCAGACTGCAACTGTGATTATTTGTTTTCATGAATCGATTGATCGATTGAAGCCCAACATGACACCTTGACAATGTTTCCGACAGTCCAGACCTCGACAATATAACAAATACATTCAGATCCTTCAAAGGGAAAGCAGCAAACCTGGAAACATGGTATGAAAAATGACTTCAATCGTCATCAACAGAGATGATCGTTCACTGCTTATGACAAAGAACTCTCCAATCTACATCCATCCATCCAATTTCCATAACTGTACATCTTCATCAGGATCTCAGCTGACATTGGGCGAGAGGCGGGGTACACCCTGGACAAGTCGCCAGCTCATCACAGGGCATTCAAACACCACGGGCACCAATTAACCTCCATGTCTTTGGACTGTGGGAGGAAGCCGGAGGACACGGGGGGAGAACATGTCAACTCCACACAGAAAGGCCCCAGCTGAGGTTCAAACCAGACGACCACCGTGGTGCAACTTATCTACAACTAACCCAGTAAAAAACTGCACAAAATGTGTCTGTCCAACACAGATAAATGCTCACACTCCAGATGACTACCTCCACTCTTTTATGGCTCTGCCTACCTGTAAACTGTAAAAAAAAAAAAAGAGAGAACTGTGGTTGTCAGAATTTTACTGCAATAAACTTTTTCTGCTATGACTTTTTTTCATCAAAAGAAACTCTGTTTTTCACCATGAAACAGTCTTTAAATTATTCTCTATAAATTCCTTAAAACGGCATATAAATAAAAGTCTGCCATGAAATATCACTGTGTTTTGACAGCACTTTAGGAAACTCTTCTCAATTTGTGGTAGTATCACCCTCTCCCTCCATCATCATGCATGCTTGGAGACTTCTCTTCAGTTCAACTCTCCTAAAATCACACTCTTCATTTGTTTTTATGTTAAAATCTTTATTTTTAAAGTAACTAAAGCTGAAAAAAAACTTTTTAAAAAAGTACCTCAAATATGTACTTAAGTACAGTACTTGAGTAAATGTATTTCATCACTATCACAGTTTTTTTTATTCTGAGTTGGGCTGACCCCAGAACAGAGGCATGACTGCCCTTTTCGTGCGCCTTTACGCGCAGATATACACCTGCGGACTGCAAACTCCACGACCTCCACCCTCCTGTGGAGTCAAGAGCACAGCGCGGTGTTCCTGCTTCTTGGCTTGGCTCGGTTGTGCTTCTTAGTGTCGGTTTGTTCCGTGAAACCAGCTGTTTGGCTACGTGCCGCCGCGCGTAATTGGACGACCGCTTCCGACATCCTCCGCGTCTTGTCGGCGCAGAAAACAAACACGCAGCCTCATGTTGCGACATAAATCGCATACATGAAGCGGTTGTAGTCAGCCTCAGTCCTGACTGAGTCTTCACACTCTGTTTAGTCTCGATTAAGGAAGTTGACTCCTGTCAGAGAGCGCGCGGAGGTGAAGGTGAGTGACTCCTCTTCTGTTTCCACATGATCTGGATCCATGAAAAAGGAGCTAAAGCTCCTCGAATCAGCTGCTTGATGATGTTCTGTCCTGCATGGAAAGATTTAGTTTTTAAAGAAAACTTTTTTCTCAAGGGTTTTTCAAAGGTTCCAGTCACTGCTTCCTTTTTAAATGACCCCAAAGAGGTCCCTGAACCTCAGATTTGAAACCTTTAGCTGTTTTTCCACCTTTATGATTTTGACTTTAGCAGTAATGTTTGCTCATCTCAAGATCTGGATGATCTGGTGTGTTTTCTGTTGCCTTCAGGGACCTGAAATACTCTTATATAGTTTCGATTTTAGATTAACTTTACATGCGAAACCCGTCAGAGGAAGTTATTTTAAAGTTGTTTGGTGTGAAATCTCTACAGCAGCTGAAACGAGCCAAGGCGTGCAACACACATCCTCATCCAGGCTGAAGAAGAGTCAGTGTTTCAGGTTTCATTCATGCAAACAGGCGCGGTGACATTCCCTGTCAATGACAGACACCTGAATGTGAAGACAGCAGTCAGAAATCATCTTATTGGTTGTAATAGGTGGAGTAAAAGGGCTACAGGTCCTGTAATGTGAAGAGTAACTCCACCCAAAAAGTCAATAAAAAACTGAACCTGTAGTGTTGTCATGATGTGGTTACAGATCTCACAACCTTTGTGTCGCAAAGTGTTTTGATGAACTAAAAGTAGAAACATGACACTGTAGACAGTGTAAAAATACTCCAATACACGTGAAAGTCTATGAACGTAAAGGTATTAGTAACAAAAAGGTATTCATCATGTAGAAAGGTGCCTGCCAGTGTTAAAATTCCTGGATTATTATTCATGTATTAAGTATTTCTTTTATGTAGTTGTAAGTTAAACTAATTCCATTTTATACAGTATTTGTACACTGTTTGGTAGATTAATTGGTAAAACTTTATCCAGATAATTTATAAAGTATTTGTAACATTTCGGCCGTTTGTCTTTGTCTCATCCATACTGTAGGGCATTTCTTAATGTTTGATTGGTTTGCATGCAATGATTTAGATTCATATAACTAATATTTATTCAGCAGTTGGAGGGAATATTTACAGTGTTTACCAGTTGATGTTCACAGTGATGCAATAAGTTGAAGGTGCAGTGTGTAAGATTTGGGGCCTCTATTTTCAGAATAAGGCAAACATGGAATATAATATTCATAACTATGTTTTGATGCATATATAATCACCTGAAAATAAGAATCTTTTTATGTTTGTTACTTAAAAAATATCCTTTTATATCTACAGTGGGAGAGGGTCCCCTTTCATAGAGGCCGCCATGTTGAAACACCTTATTTATACAGTAGTCCAGAACAGACAAACTAAATACTGACTCTAAACAGGGTCCTTAAAGTGTTGTTTCTCCTTTACACTAGGAAGGTGAGGGTGATGTGAGGAGATTACAATGCAGTGATTGGACCACTAAATGCAACTAAATTCTACACACTGTACCTTTAATTTGCGTGATTCCTTCCACATAAAATGTGTAAAATCTCATATATTACATTTGACTTATTTTGGAATAGGTGACTATGACTATTGCTTAGTAGTTAGTAGTTAAGCACTTGTTTTGCCATTTGATAATCCCCATGGAGAGAGTTTTGGGGTGTTACAGATAGAGGTATTGGGGGTGTTATGGAGAGGTATTGGGGGTGTTAAATGGCTAAACCAACTTTATCATCAGAAAGACAGACACTGGGAGTCCTGTGGATATTCTCATTGCGGAGACATTAGTGGTGTGTCGGTCGTGAACGTATCGTTCAATTTGAACTAATCTTTTATATGACTCGGGAGTAATGAGTAGTCTCAGTGAGTGATTCGTTCACTTTCATCCAGTTCGTTCCCTCGCCACATGGCAGCTGCATAAGCTCAGTCAGGACAGGAAACAGAAATGATTAGTTCACGACTCAACTATGCGTCCTCAAGTTTGAGTCTCTTGTTCATTTGTCACACCACAGGCAGCTCAGGCTGTGTGACGAGCAGTAAGCGCAGCAGTTCGTTCATACGGATTGGTCTTTCGTTCATTTGTCACGTTTACACAACAGAGCTACAGCGCTGCACTAGTTAAAATTAGAGAATTAGTTAGAATCAGTAAAAAGACTCAAACTTCCCAACACTAGGAGATATGGTTTTGCTCTGGACAAATTTTAAACTACAGCACATGTAATACTACTTTTTTGTACCAGGCTGTAAACATGTTTGTTTCTGCTGTGAAGTTGGACATTTTAATATGGGGCTTATGGAGACTGACTCATTTCTGGAGCCAGCCTCAAGTGGCCATTTGAGGAACTAAAGTTTTTGACTTCATAGTACTCGTAAATTCAGACAGTTAATTCAACTAATCTTATGATGATTAGGTCAAGTAAGTTCACAAGTTCAGTGACTGGAGATGGAAAGGTGTCATCAGTAATCATGTGGGTCAAGGGACTTTTCCTGAGATCGAGGTCCTCTGACAGAGCAGTTCCCGGGATAGAAGTTGTCATCAGGCAACTAAATGATGGTAGTAGATGGAAGTGAAACAAGCACTTGTTCCTCTTTTAGGTGTCGCTTGACTTTGAACATGAACTCAACACTTGATCAGCGTGATTTTGGACTAAAAGGATTCTTGGTGATTTGTTTGCTGGGTGATTAAAAAGACTAAAAACAAAGGGTTGTGTTCAGAGCTACTGTAAATGGTTGCCACCCATGCGGCGCCATAGTTGGTTAGGATACGTTGTCTTGGATCCATGAATGTTTCTACCTGCTAGTGGTGCTAGAGGAAAAGTCAGAGAAGTGCCAAAGTCATCCTCTTGGAAAAAATAATATCTGTACCAAATTTTATGGCAATCCATCAGATACTTCTTGAGATATTTCAGTCTGGACCAAAGTTGGTAAACTGACTGAATATAAATACAGATGACCTGAGGCTTGTTCAAGGACAATGAAGAATAGAAAGGAGTCCAGACCTGCAGGTTCAGATATAATGATTATTAATTATAATTAGATTGGCTTCAGGCACTAAAATCAATACTGATTAAAGGAAAGTCCAGCTGGAGATCTCCTGGGAAACAAATATTTGATCGTCATTTTCGACCACAATTACTGAGTGAAAGAATCTATACACAGACACATCAGACCACTTCCTCAGGAACCTGACCTCTTTATTACCCTGAATGTCACGTCGTACAGTTTTATGGGTTTATTATTATTGCTTGTGTGTGTGGTGGATTGTCAGAAGGAGGGAAGTCATAAGAATCAAACATGGATGTTAGCTTTCTTAACAGGAAAAGTTGTCCATCCAGTATTTCATTGTATTGTTTTTTTAAGGCATTATTTCTTTTTATTTGTGGATTCTATGTCTTATATATGTGTTCCACAATGTTCCAGAAGATGCTAATTTTTTAAATATAGTTCCTGTAAGATGGAAAAATAAAACCTTCCCAGACTTTAGGGGCTCCAGTTTGCTGCAGGTGCAACAAAAACTTGGGAACCATCTTAACCAAGAAGTCTTTTTGGGCTCAAAACTTGGAGTCTATAGATTAAAACTGTTCAGTTTTGTATTAGGTATGATATTTTGTGTTTTTCAGCAGTCATAAATAAATTACATTTAGCTTAAAGTTAGCAAATTGTAGCTCTCCTGCCTTGTTATGGCTAAATTCCACCCGGCATAGATGCAACGCGTTCCAGGTATGCTGCGACTGCCAGATCTAATCACACGAGTTCTAGTCAGTGGTTCACTGAGATATTTTCATGCTACTATCCTTGCTAATTAGCAATTGCTAGCATGCTAACACGTTAACCTAACATGGTGAATATGGTAAACAATATATCTGCTAAACATTAGCATGTCAGCATTGCCATAGTGAGTATGTTTGCATGCTGACATTAGTATTTAGCTCATTAGCACAGCTTCACATACTGGCTATCATGGCTGTAATCACGTCCACAAGAATCCTCTACCTTCAGTGTATTAGGGTGGTGGCATGAGTCACCTCATGACTCTGGATCCGACAGTATGTCTTGGAAATTTGGTGAACTGACCGCTTAACCTCTCCCGTCCAGATAAGCAATACAGCAGCAAACCGCAACAGGGACACGAAGATTTCCAAGAAGGCCAAAATGAACAGAGATGGCATACCAGCAGACAAGCTCAGTAAGGTACGTCTCTGTGGAGGATGTGTTTGTTGTATTTTGTACTCTACCACATTTATCTGAAATCTTTAGTTACTTTGAAGATCATGTTTTTTTAATGCACTGTAATGTATTTTTATTGGTTGCGTTTTATCTTTATGTTGTGTAAAGTGTGAAGAAAGACGTTGTTGGGTCATTTATTGGGTAAAACTTTTCAATTCATAAGTTGTTACTCACTATGGGAGGATTGTCAGATTGCAAAATCAGATTATTTTGATTCAGTCACAGGACCATTCAGTGACAGATGAATGGGAATTACAGTATGTGGAACATGACTTAATGACTTCCAGCACTTTATGAGCACACGTTCACCAGGTTCAATTTGATGACTAAATCAGTGTTTCTCAAACTTTTTACATCACGGACCAACTCAGAAAGCTACTGACAGTTTTCATAGGAGGGTTTAAGATTATTTATTGTTGACTGCTGTTGGATCCTGAACAGAATCAGTTCAAGAACCAGAGTTTGTTGAAAAACTACTCCTGCGCCACACTTCACTTTGTAGTTTCCATTTTCCAAATGACCATTGACTGACCATTGACAGTGACCGTTCATTGTCATAATCATGGATGTATGCATGTGCTAAGTGGCGTACAACAAGTGGTACACGTACCATAGTTTGAAAACCAGTGGACTAAATTGTTTTTATAATTATGTTGTGATGACAGACGTCAGTGGTGCCTGTAATTTTTTGGGAGAAAGGCATACCGAGATACCAGTATGCTGCATTTTAAATCCTACTTAAGCACAAGAATGTTATCAGTACTTACTACTAGTACTGCTTTATACTTCTACTTCGCTCAATTTCACAGGCAAATACTGTAATTTTTACTCTGCAACATTTATTTGATATTTTAAAGGATTTAGTGGCATCTAGTGGTGTAGTTGCTGATTGCAACCAACCATAACCTCACTCTGTCATTTTGAGAGTGAAGGAGAAAGTACGGTGGCTGTGAAACATGCCAACATCTGGATGCAGTGTTTAGTTTGTCCGTTCTGGACTACCGTAGAAACATGGCTGACTCCGTGTAAGAGGACCACCGGCGTCTCTAGATATAAAAGTTTCATTCTAAGGTAACAAAAACACAGTTATTCTTATTTTCAGGTGATTATACACTAATGAAAATATAGTTATGAATATTATATTCTGTCAATAGAGACACACTGCATCTTTAATTTTCCAGATTCACATAAAATAAAATATAATGAACACTTATATAATGATATTATTGTATAACAGAAGTGTATAAAATAATATACACCAACCACTTCATTAGGTACACTTGTACAATCCAATGTGATCCAATAAAACAGCTCTGCCATAAATTCTACTTTTATGAAGCTCATAATGTTTCAGGTTTTGTTGACACTGTCAGAGAGGCATAACTACTTTATGTTTTTTATTGAGGTCTTCGTGGCCACTGTTGTTGTACAGGAGTGCATTATATTGAAAGGTGTGGTGTAATATTATGGCCTTTTCATGCATGTAAATGGATTGGCCGAAATATTGGAAACACCTCTCCATAAAGCAGTCCCATCAAACACTACTGGAAAGTACAACCCCAATAGTAAACATAATAGTTAAATTAGTATCTATAAGCTTCGTAAAAGTAGAATTTATGGCAGACTTGTTGCATTGGATCACATGGGTTTGTACCAGTATATCTAATAAAGTTGCCTTTTACTTTTGGTGCTTTAAGTATATTTTGATGCTGATACTTTTGTACTTTTACTTAAAGAGTGATTTACTGTATATTGCAGGCTGGGTCAAGTCAATATAAAGTGTTATAATAGTCTAAACTGTCAGAGTCATGATGGAGGAATGAAGTTGAGTAAAAGCAGGTAGGAGCATGTAGAGACAAATCATACGAGGCTATCAAAGGAGGAGGTGAAGAAACACTAGAGAGAGAGAGAGCAAGACGAGGCCTGAATGAACACGCCTATGGAAAATTACTGCAACTCATGAGAGAAGAAGAGATGGAGAGGAGCATTTGTATCCACACTTCATGTTTGTGTCTTTGGTAACAGCCTCCAGACATGATTCACATCCTCGTGCTAAAACCAGGATGAACTCAAAGACGGTTGGGAAATTATCACACAGACAGAATGTGGCTTCATATTTGAGAAATGTTGGTAATAATAAAATGTTATTTATATAGTACTTTTCACGTGAACAAATACAATCCTATGTACAATCACAAACAAAAGTGACAAAATAAAACAGAAATAACGGCAAAAAAAAATGAGTGAAATTAAATGATTTGATAAACTTGTTTAAAGTAACGTGAATCTAACGTATATTTCTTTTCTTTAATAAAGATAGATAGATAGATAGATAGATAGATAGATAGATAGATAGATAGATAGATATTGTTTGATATCAGCTGTAAAAATATGCCATCAGATAAAACAATTCACCATTCTCTAAACTCTTCCTCCGAACAGAAATTGTGTTCATGTTGAAGTGGTGTACATGAAGCTGAAGAGAAGAGAGAAGGAGATAACATAATATAAAGATATATAAAAAGATAAAAGGTTTGGGAGGTGTGTGTACTCAAGATAACAAGATAAATTAAAATACAAGAGCAAAAGTGTCAGGAATGGATTTAACTGTATGTAAGCTACAAATGTTAGCATTTACAACTAACTAGCTTATCAACTGCAACAGTAACTTAGTGTTAAAGCCAAGAGTGAAGAACACATCGTTAATTCACCTCATTAATTTGTGGGGTTAGAGGTTATGTTCGAAAAGTCCCTGTTCAGGACTGACACATCAACTTGGGAGCCAGTCCTGGATGCTACACTTTACTCCTAGGCTTTACTCCTTTGTAAAGCACCTAGCAGCAAAACTGCTGTGTTTATGGCATTGGCACCAATTGCACCATACTTGGTAAGCGTGCCAAGTGCTTAAATAATTGTCCCCTATCCTTGTGAAAACACTGCGTGTGCATAATTGTTCGGTACACTTAAGGGTCCTGGAAGAGGTTTGAAAATACACTTACCTTAACAATAGCTAGTTAAATATGAAAGTTATTGTTTCAATTAAATCAACGGCTGTTGGCTAGAAATTAGTAGTCTGTTTTTGTTCCCATCCATGGGAATTCAAAGATGCATGCACATTGTGTTAAAACTTGTCTGAGGTATTTTAGAGACTTAAAGAACATGTGTGCCAGCCTGCCAAAGTAAATATTCACCATCACACCACAGATGCGGTGAAACTGATTCTGTTTTTGATCCAATCTGCAGTCACAATGTTGAAATCTGGATGTATAGAAACATGTGTATCTCTGAACACCCCCAGCGCTTAACAGACACAAAGTCATCCTGCCCGGACACATGCCACAAATTCACCCACATGGCTGTAAAGGTGTTTTAATCGAAATTTGAACAGCTTATGTTGGATTAAGGATGGCTTAAGTTTGGTTCATTGGGCTTGACGATGACACAGAAAGGTGAACAACAAATACCAAGATATAATAAAACTGTGTCCCTGCAAACGAGACTAAAGACTACAGAAGAAGAGTTTTAACTCACCTACCATTTTCTACATAATTTTGTTTGTGTTTGTAGTTCTGTTGAGCAAACAGAGGTGTGGCATACTGTACTTCATTTCGTCACTTAAGACTATGATGAAAAATGTTAATCAACAGCCTTTTTGCCATGACAACAACTATGACAAGCTAAAAACAGATCTTTGATCATAGAAACTATGACAAGATGTCCAAACCACAAACCACAAACTTTATGCATTATTTTAGCGCAAAATTTCAGGACTGAGTGGCACTGTGGTACTGTGTAGGACTACAGGAGTGGGAAGATCTCGGCTAAATTAACAGACCAATTGTTCCAAATGTGTTTTTTATTTTTTTATTAAGAAAACACCTCAGTTTATACCCAAATTTCCTGTACACAAAGATGAATCTTTGCTGAAACATTACTCTCCAAAGCTTTTGTTCAATAATCGAGCTGCTTTGAGTTTGACTTTATGATCCAAAAAGGAAGTCCACTTTGTCAGGAGTGTCAATACAGACAATACAACAAAGGCAGTCCATAGAAACAGAACAGGAAATTTCACATCATTTCAAGGTGAGGCGTCCAATATTTCCCCCCTCCCATACATGTGTAAATGTTCGAGACCAAAGACCAACCAAAGACCAAGTCTTAACCCTAATCTAATGATATACCTTGTGGCAATATAACGGATTTATGAGACTATAATGTCGTGATGTTATGTTAATATTCATCCTTTGTGAGTCAGCTCATATTTTTGGTTAGAGATGAGTGTGGTCATTCGTTTTTTGTTATTTTGTTATTTCCTCGTTATATTATGTTAAGAGGATCCTTGACACAGATCTTCCTGAACAAAACAGTCACAACAAAAGTTAAAACTCAGTTTTACTTCTAATGAGTCGGCGTGCAATTGCAACTTGCACAAAAATCCAAAAAGAAAACTTTTGCGTCGCAGTTTGGCACCAAAATGCTGTGTAGGTGTGATCACGCTTCTACGTCACTCTGTAGAAAACTGTTAAAGTAGAAATTAAGATGCCCAGTGCAGCTTTTAAAAGCTGTGGGAGGGTTTTTCCAGCTCTGAAGGAAGCGGAAAACAGGAAGAGAAACGTGAATTGTTGCTGCCATCTCCAGAGGATCATTACAAGTCGTACCAGCCAGGCCTCTTCCTGCAAAATGAGTCTGAAACATTTCTTTTAACAGAAACACAGGTGGAGCATCTCTTCTTGTTTGCTGCAGGTCAAACATTTTAGAAATCGAGTGGTTGGCAAAAAAACTTTTAATATCTGTTGATATTTCTGGACTGATATAAAGTCAAGCAGACAATGTCGGAGAAAGGTTGAATGGTCGAATGACTTCTAACATGCAGTGTGAGGATTTGCTTTACTTTAAAGCCAAACCATCGTAAGAATTGTATCCAGTTGTGGAAGAAATACTCAGATCTTTTACTTAAGTTAAAGTAGTGATACCACACCGCAGATCTACACATTTACTTGTTACAAGTAAAAATCCTTTATTTAAAAGTTTTACATAAAAATAAACCAAAATAAAAAATGCTTATTTTGCTGAGTGACCCTAAATATACTACGGGCTACTTGTCCAGGGTGGGATAGGCTCCAGCCCACTGATAAGGATAAGCAGTTACAGAAAATGGATGGGTGGTGGATATGTTAATTTGTGTTTATAACTTTAAAAAGAAATATTAATATTGATGTATTTATGTATTTATATACACAACCGTTCAAAAGGTTGGGGTCACCCATTTGTTTTTCGTCTTTCCTTCAATATCCTCTATTTTAACAGACATAAAAAAAACTGAATAATTCAGACATCAAATGTATCATTTACCTCATATTTCTGGGCCCAAAAGAAGAACACAGTGAAGTATGACAGGGGAAATATTGATGGAACCATTTTTCCATCAAATATCTTTCAATGTTTTAATTTGTTTTCCAGTCCAGAGAAGCAAAAATGACCCGAGATCATAATAAAACACAACACTGTCTCTGCAGTCACTCTGCTAAGCCCCGGTTATTTTAACTCCAAATGTACTCGATGAGCTCAGGATTTCTGTCTGTTTGTTAGTCAAAGTTTGTCTCAGCTTTGTTACGTAACAGATTCCTTGAATACCACGGGGTCCATCAGAACTGGAAGAACAACCTCCTGTATGAGTTCATTCAAAGGTGTGACAATGATAATTGTGATAATTTGACTATTTAACTGGTTCCCCTGGTTGATTCGTATCTCCCCTGGAGATACGAATCAACCAGGGGAACCAGTTAAATAGTCCAGACTCCAGCAGTGGAAGATCAGTGGTCAGCTCTCTGATGCTGCAAGTGTCGAGGAATCACTGCCATCTTGTGGCTAAAAGATGTGTCTGTCTCATACACACTTTATTTTTGTGTTACTTTCAGTTGTTTAAATTTAAATTTGCCTCACTGCCTCCTGAAATGTTTTAATCCTGGTTGAGTCGTGTGATTATTGTTCCATTATTACTTTAAGTTTAACATGTATTACAATTATTATTCATTGTTTTCTCTTGTGGGTCATGTCTGCTTCATGTGAACAATCTGCAACAAAACAATATTAATAACCTTTGAAATACATGCTGCCATGTACATTTAAGCCATTTTAATGTTGCACAAACCCCACAGGGTGCCTTGAAACCTTTGAGACATTTTCATCCAGTCTGTACAATCCCATTCATGTCACTGTACATATATTTCTTGTGTATCTCTCTGCAGGTTCAGGACTACCTGGAGCCTTTCTGTTTGCCCCTGCAGAAGCTACGGGAGGTTTCTAGTCTGCTCAAGAAGGATCTGGTCAGAGGTTTGGGGAGACATTCTCATAACAATGCGCCCGTCAAAATGCTGCCCACCTTCGTCAGGTCCACACCGGACGGGACAGGTAAGGATCTTGAAATGTTAGAGGGGCAACCGAGGCCCACATTCAACTTTTATCAGTAAGTTTTGTTAATTTCAAGTCAACTTTTATTTTCACTTTACAACTAAAAAAACACAACTTCCTCCCGGCAGAGAAAGGCGACTTCTTGGCGTTGGATCTTGGTGGAACAAACTTCCGGGTTCTTCATGTCCGTGTAGTGGCGGCGGAGCAGAAAATGCCAATAATAGGCAGTCAGATCTGCGCCATCCCACAGGAAATCATGCTAGGGGAGGGGGAACAGGTGACACAAAACAAAAAAGTATTTAGGAAAACAGAAAACACAGAAGCCAAGAAAGGCCGCGCTGGCAATTATTTTTTTAATGCTGTTTTCTCAAGATAATAAAGCTTGATTTCTCGTGATAATGGTCATTTAATTATGTTAATGTTTATCTCTATCTCAGGAATTAAAATGACATTTTCTCAATATAACAGTTTAATTTATCATGTTATCTCGTGATAACAGGTTAATTTATCTTGTTATCTCAGGAAACCATATACTTTTATCTTGCGGTTTAATTCATTTTATTATCTCGAGATGACAAATCTTGTTTTCTTGTGATAACAGATTGATTTATCTTGTTATCTCAAAAAAACAAAAGGCCATTTTCTATTATCTTGAAATAGCAGCATTAAAAAAAGCTGTTCCATACATTTCTGAGATAATTCATCAAGAGAAAACATCTTTTGCCGTTCCCAGTTATTAAATCAATTTTGTCCTCACATTTACAGTCTGTTACTTTAAAAATTGAGCTCAAACAAACATGTCAAGTCATTTCCTTCCTCATTTTGCAACATTTGCAAATAATCTTTTAAGTATTTTAAGTCATTTACATCATCATGTCATCTGTTTATTTCCTTGTTCAAGATGTCACATCTGTCTGTCTCTCTGTCCAGCTGTTCGACCACATCGCGGCCTGTCTCTATGATTTCCTCATCTCTAAAAATCTGAAGGGACAAACTCTTCCTCTAGGCTTCACCTTCTCATTCCCCTGCGAACAGAAAGAAATCGACAAGGTCTCTCACACACATACATACATACATACATAGACATAAACTACACATGTTCCTAAAGTCCGTCAAGTCTGGAGCTCATCTGGTCTCAAGACATCCAGTGTTCAATTGAGTATTCAAGGGGTCTCATGCAAGAACCATTCGTACCAACCAGCGTTTTTCATTTTGCTCTTTGGTGACACTTTTGTTAATGAAACTTTCGCACAAACAGCAGAAAAAGCAGCCTTATTTGACAATTTAAGGGTCTTTAATTATGCTAATGATGAAATCTCTTTAAAGGTAGTGCCAGGGTCATACAACCGATTTACATGACAACAAGTTTGTGCAGTTAAGAGAGTTTAGCTTTAAACACTGTCCAAGCAAATCTCACAGAAAGTCCAATTTAGAACATGAATATGGAAATGTTCTTGCATGAAACTCACTAGACTATATTTTTTAATTGAAGGAAATTAACTTTTTGTTTAAAAACATTTTTGTCTATTGTATTGAATTTTCAAATAAAAATTTCTCTCGACACAGAGCATCCTGATCCGCTGGACCAAAGGCTTCAAATGCTCCGGAGTTGAGGGAAAAGATGTCGTGCAGTTACTGAAAGATGCCATTGACAGGAGAGGGGTCAGTCAAAAATATTGTAATATTTTATAATATGATGTTGAACAATATGATGGGCACAAGATGAGAGCTGCTGTGATACGTCAATTGAATATCTTTGCGTTTTTGTCCCTTGGTCAAATGTGTGTGGAGTAAAGTTAACGTAACATAACACAATGTAACGCAACGTAACGCAGCGCAACGTAATTTAACCCAACATAATGTAACACAACGTAACAAAATCTAACACAACTTAAAATAACAGTAACAAGGCCATAACATAAAGTAAAATAACTTAAAGTAAAGTCACATAACTTAATTTAAAGTAAGTTAAAAATAAGTCTGTTGACTTTTGGTCTCCTGGGTGAAAGTCCTATGTTTTGATGCATTCATCCGCCCAACCTCCTCTATATTTCTTGCTCTTTCCATCTGACTTCAATGGCACATCAAAACATTTCATCAGACATATTCATCCAGAAATGACACTACAGGTGTACGTATAGCATCATAGTTTCAAATGTGGCACCACTGATAATGTTAGTTCACTGACTCTGATCAAAACAAAGCAAAGAAACAGAAAATGTCGCCTCTTGTTCTGTACTATTGTTCTGAAATATTCCAGTTATGAAAACTATTAACGAAGGACCTCAAGATTAGGTAATAAAATATGAGAAACCTGAACTTCTGTTTTTAGTTTAAAACTGTACATTAGTGGCACATATTGCCAAACAAATGTGCAATTAATCTAACCACTCTAAAGTACCTCAGTTGTCACAAAATTGAACTCTAAGGGGTTTTGGGACGGTTTTTATCACTGCAAACAGTGTCTAAAGTAGTTAAAACACATTAACATGCTGATTACATAGTGATAATAATCCAATAATACATGAATATGGGTTTGAGAGGATCAGTACTTTTACAATTTTTCTTTCCCATCAGAAAGGACTGTTCTTTTTTTTCTTTCCTCTTTTTTGAATGTTCATGAAGTTGATTTTATGTTTCTCTCTTGTTTCTATGCAGCTCAGACTCTCATTAAAAGCCATGTGACACTCTCTTGTATCACAGCGTCTGTGTGTAGGCAGGTTATTTGGTATACAGATTATAAATAGCAAGCATACCTGTCTATCGCTGTGTCTCTCTGCAGGACTATAATATAGGTTCAGTTGCCATGGTGAACGACACGGTGGGCACGATGATGAGTTGCGGCTACACGGACCGGAGCTGTGAGATCGGCATGATCATCGGTAACCTTATGTATTTTTATAAATAAACGACTTCAGGATGTCTTCAGATAAACATGAATCTCTGGGTTTCACTACTGAAGTAAAAGTAATTACAATGGTATAGAAATACTTTGTTAGAAGTAAAAGCATTCAGAGTCTTACTCAAGTAAAAGTATTAGTATTTGCAGGTTAGGTCGGTTAATCAACAGATATTTTTGCAGGTTGGGTGGTGGGGTTTGGCTCTCATAATGGATTGGGTTGTCATGTCCATCCTGACCTGCACATCACTATACCTCCACGAGGCAGAGATCTTCAAAAAGTGGTCCCAAGACAAAAACTGATCTCGAGTACAGCACTGTCCCCAATCATATTTCCTGAAGGGCTTAGATTAGCTTTTCACGTTAGCTTTCATTCTTTATCCAATACTTTGGTTTATAAACCTCAGTTGTACTTTCGTGGTAACGAGCACATGTTAGCATGCTAACAGGCTAAACTGAGATGGTGATCATGGTAAACATTATGGGTACGGTTGAATAGTCAGAAAAATTAGCTCCTAAGTCCTAGAAAAAGTTTTTACTCTGTGTGAACGCAGCTCCACAGTCAGCAACACAGAACAGTCTTCATGATCAAAGTTTTTATATCACGTCATCACGGTCATTTCACACAGTTCACTTCCTAAGCAAAATTGGCTATTCGACCGCACCCTATAGCTACTTAGCACACATGCTGTAAGTGCTGTAGTGGAGATGAGATTTTATTGATTACAACATACATAGAAAGATACATTAGAATTTAAATTAAACCAGTGCAACGATACAAATAGAAAACTATATAAAGATATAGATTTTTATAGAAATAAGAAAGCTGTAGAAAGTGAATGAAAGTCACAGCATTGTACAGAGGTAGTACAAATTGAATCATGACTTGTGGTGCAAAATGTCCAGAAAACAGTGAAACTGAGTGTGAAATTGACAGTTGACGGTTGAAACAGAGGCAGGAAGTGATGTCTGGACTTTCTATACTTATATTGATCATAGATGAACAGATTAAACTGTAAGAAGGCGAGAAGTTTCTGTATTCTCACCATGAAAAATAAAAAGCCGACTACTGTTCTCTGTGAACGGTTTCATGTTTGATCAAAAGATAACTTGAATATACAGTAGATACATGTTTCTTCACAGTATTTACTCCAACCTTGCACATACAGTAATCTGTATTGTTGGAAATTTTACATTACCCAGGAGGCTAACAGCTAATCATGGAAAACAGCTCTTCTCACGTGTTACGGAGCCTCACAGAACATATTAGGTCTCACCTAACAAACATAATGTGGTGTACCTGGTGAACAGAAGAGGCTCCTCGACAGCCATGATCACATTAGATATAATGAGGGTCGTGCTGTAGCAGAGAACTATGAATCAAACGCTCTCCCTCTGGAGATGATTACGCTGCTCGTCAATGTGTGCGCGAGGAAGGTTTGATTGTTGTGTATTACAGTTAAAGTATGAGCAGCAACCATGTCCCTGTTCTCTGTTGTCATAACATGTGTGATGAAGCTGAGGGTTTTGACTTAACTGTGAGTTTAGAGTGAGCTGACCGAATGTTCGGTCATGGTAGTGTCGTGGGCCCTTACTGAGGGCTAGGCTTTGTTGGAGCTGCTGATAATGGGTCACCATCTAGATCAAAGTCGTCGAAGGAATACTTGGGCCTGGGTCTGTGTGGCTTGTACTCAAAGGGCTTTAGTTTTTGAGTATTAAGTCCGTTGGGTATGGGAGGAGGTACTGAGTCTTAGTCTGAAGATCTACTCACAGGACAACAGCAACAGAGATGAAAACTGCAGCTTTTTGACACATCTGATCTCTGTTCACATGAACTTTACATTACTCATTGTTTCCAAATCATTCATCAGTTTAAAAAAAAAAAGTTTTCCAGGCAGCGTTTAGTTTCTATGAAAATGAACTTTCAGTGAATGAAATGTAGGTAGGAGGCACTACTGCTTTTGTGAAGCTTCACTTTTGGATTATTTTAACCCAAACCATGATCTTTTCCTAAACCTAATCAAGCAGTTTTAATGCCTAAAACTAAATAAACTGCGACTATTTAACATTCACCATGTTTATTATGGCTTCAATGAAAATAAAGGTCAACTGACAAAGGTCGTCTGACTTTGCCCTTTCTTGTATTTCCAAATACACTATAATATAGGGTATTTAAGGAAAAAAAAAAAACCTCAAGGGAGAGCATGTATTTTAAGAAAAACAGGCCTTTAGAGCAGTGGGCTTTTGTTTTCGGGATGACAGGGTGTTGAACAAATAGGCTTTCAGTCCAAAGGACTGTTGGGGTTGTGGAATATTGCGCCGTCAGTACAATAGGCAGTCCCTGAGCCTTCATGATCTGATTTAATCTGCTTAATCTTCCATCTCACTTCTCTTCCTCTGTAGGTACAGGAACCAATGCCTGCTACATGGAGGAAATGAAGAACGTGAAGCGCGTTGAGGGCGAGGACGGCCGGATGTGCATCAACACAGAGTGGGGCGGCTTTGGAGACGACGGCTCTCTGAATAACATCCTGACGGAGTTTGACAGGGAGGTGGACGAGAAGTCCATCAACCCCGGTGTCCACATGTACGTATCACGATTATGAATGTCAGAACCAAATTTCATGGCAATTCGTCCAGTAGTTCTGGAGATCAACCTTGAAAGTCAGATCCTTGAATGTCTGAATCAAATTTGATCGTTCAAGTAGGTGTTTAGACAATTCACAGTGAAAACTTTAACCTGCTGGTGGCACTAGAGGGAAATTAAAGGGATCCCCGAAGTTGTTGGGATCCTCTGAGGATCACGACTATCTGTATGATAATCCATTCAACAGCTCAACATGTTTCAGTCTTTAATCAGGGTTCTCTTGTGACAAGAACAGCTCAGAAAATGCTTCCAAAATGAAGAGAAAACTGAATAAACTGTTTTTAAAATCTAACTTCCAACTTGTGTTTGATGGTCTGGTTCTGATCTGTTTACTCTTCTGCTCATCTCCTGTAGCTTTGAGAAGATGATCAGCGGTATGTATTTGGGAGAAATCGTTCGGCTGGTGCTGGTGAAGCTGACGAAGGCCAATCTATTGTTTAACGGACAGACCTCAAAGGCGCTGCTGACTCCAGGACAATTTGAGACAAGGTTCATCTCTGAGATCGAGGAGTGAGTGTCTCATTAAATCAATTATCCACATTTAGTCAGGAGGCATCAACACTGGTTTATATGTGGTTTGGAGTTGTCTGAGCTGAAAACCATCCAATCCAAATCAGTACTTTTTCAATTTACCTTGACGTCAGACAGCCCTCTCCGAAAGAAAACTGAAGCGTTTATAGTGATCTATATGTTCCCCAAAACCACCAAACATAGTTGACAAAAACAGGAATTTTCCTCACAGAACACGGGGGTTGCTAGTCCATTGTGGCCTCAATCAGTCATTGTTTTGTGTGACTTTTGTGTGTGGTTTGACTTTTTTCAACTGTTTCAACACATTAGTTAACGTTACCTTCAGGTAGATGCTGTCGATCAGCAGTGTTCACAATTTCTTTTTATCGATAAACCAACTTTTCTCTCAAGTGTAAAAACGTTTTGGCAATAATTTTACCTGTTTTCCTGAATTTCCACTGTTTGAGTGAAACAATAATGTTACTACCCACTCTGTGTCATATTAAGACATCCACGCAGACATCTTCTGTTACAATATCATGTTGTTGCAGAAACACAAACTCAATCGATTAGTCTCTCTTGACTAAATTACTGTTTCTTCATTCATACATCCTCTTTGATCCTCCATGTTGTCTGCATTTCCTGTCTGTGTCTCTGGTTCAGGCAGGACAAAGGTCTGGAAAACACTCAGAAGATTCTGGAAAAGTTGGGTTTGGGGAGGGATTTGGTCGACTCCCGCGTGGTGCGTCTTGTTTGCGACACCATCTCTTCACGCTCTGCCCGTCTCTGCGCCGCTGCCCTGGCAACCCTCGCAAACCGTATCCGTGTCAACCGTGGGTTGAGCCATCTGAAGACCACTGTGGGGGTGGATGGGACAGTCTACAGAAAACACCCCAAGTAAGAGAGAACATGAGGGAAAGTAAACAAAAAATGTAAAAGCCTGCATCTAAAAGTGATTAAAATCTAAACAGATCATGTGTTTGGTTGCAGTTAAAGGGGAACACTTTAACCCTTTAACCCAACTTTAAGTATATAAACATTTAATTGATTGTTTACAACAGTTTCAAATTTACCTATAATCATATATATATATACATACATACATACATACATACATACATTATCTGTAACTGGAGCCTATCCCAGCTGACTTGCGCCTACAATTGACCTATTAAGAGCATCTTTTTGGACTGTGGGCTTATAATCAGATATAAATACACAAATATATATATACACACACAAAATTCACTTGCCACTAGATGTCACAGTAGAGCACCAGCATCTCAGACCAAAACCAGACCCCATTAACCAATCCAAACACACTTCAAACTGGAACAACAAAATAAAATTCAGTCTTTTAATAGTCTTTTCATTGTTCCAACATTCACCAGTGCTGTTTTTTGCCACTGATTTCTTGCTCACCACCAGACAGCATTAAAAAAAATGGTGATTTTACCTCAGAAATTATTGAAGCATTGCAAAAATAACCAAATAAAATCCACCAAAATGTCTTTTGTTAGTTTTTCTATTGTTTCAGTGATACAGTTTTGAATCCTTGTTGCCGCGTTCAAGGACCATCAGTTTACCAAAGTGGACAGCTGGCTGATAACACCAACACTTGTTTTAATTTAAATTTTTATTAACTGAAAAATAATATTAGGTCTGGCTGATAAACTCTCATGACTAAAACCTGAGGGTCAGTAAAGCAGGAATATTCACTCACTTTTATGTTCACACACCAGTAAATGTTAAAACAAATTCTGTATAATTCTGTCAAATGACGATTGACGGGAAACAGCTGCCATACAATATGAACCAGGAAGTTCTTTTTTTCTCAGTTTTGAAGAGATGTGAAATCACATCTATCTGTGGGTGTGAACTGGCAGGAGGTTGAGCTGGTTGTTGACACATCAACAAACTTCCTGCCTTTGTGTGAAGAACAGCATGTTGAGAAAATACCACCAATCAAACCAGCGCAGTGTTGAAAAAGTCCCACCCCTTCTCTTTCCTGCAGTATTATTTCCTCTTATGTGTGTGTGACAACACATTTCTGCAGCAGATGCATTCAAATTATACTCTTTACATCTCAAATATACATATTTATGCTTTAATATATGTCACATACATACATTTTGTCATCTCAGTACTTGTCAATGAAGTTAAATTGAATCTAAAACTCATATATTCTCTCTCCTTCCTCCCTCTTTTCTTGTAGTTTCAGCGAGGAGCTCCAGGCAACGGTGCGACTCCTTGCCCCCAAGTGTGACATCACCTTCCTCGTCTCGGAGGATGGCAGTGGGAGGGGCGCTGCCATGGTAACGGCCGTGGCGCAGCGGCTGGCTCTCCAGTCCCGACTGTTAGAGGACAGTGATGGTGAGGGCGAAGATGAAGAGGAGGAGGAAGTGGAGGAGGAAGAGGAGGATTAATAAGAGCACAGGGAATACAGATGATACAGAATCGAGTCTGAAATCTTTTTTCTGTTTTTAAATGAAAATAGAAAGGATCCATTTTCTTGAAGAGAAATCGTCAAATAGTTAGAAAAATCTTTTTAAAAATGTCTTTCTGTCTTTCATGATCATGGCTGTATCATTTATCAGTGAGGGTGAACAACATCCAGTGTTTTTGTTGTTTATGTGACAAATTTAGACCTTCAATCACCCTTCAATTCAATTTTTAAAAATATACTTTTATCAGTTTAATCAATTCATGTTCCTTCATTCAGACATGACAGCACATCAGGATTTTAAGCTGGTCACATGCAACATGTAAAATGTTTTCTGGAAATGAATTAATTCATCCTGCAGTTGGCAGGAATAAACACTGGCTGGGTTTTTTAGCTTATGCTTCAGACACACTGTGGGAGGAAAATATTTTTTCTAGACTGATGTGAAGAAAATTGATCTCCAAGGTGCCTTAAAATTGGCTCTTTCACAGTGTTCACTGTTTATTAAACCAATCACACAGCACTTTGATCCAGGATCAAGCTGTTCATGTCCCGACCAAAAGTCAACAATGAAGAATTTTAAATGTTTTATGCTATATGTTTTGTAATGTATTTAACTTACATGATGTACATAATGCAACTTAATCGATGTTGCGTGACGTACATAAGTTACATAACTTACACGATGTTACATGACATACGTAAGTCATGTTGCTTAAGCAATGTTAGGTGACATGCAGAAGTTATTACTTTGCACTAAATCATGATGTTTTCCTAAAACTAACCAACCATTTTATATTATCAACTGACGTTACAATGACACCAAAGGTTTCCTGACTTCATCCTTTCCTGCATGTCCAGAACTTGTAAAATGCACCATCTGTAACGGCGTTAAATGACACATGAAAAGTTGAAAATGCGTAGATATACACATAAAATGTCCTGAAAAGTGAATTTTTATAGTTATACTACTTACACGCCATCCCATGATGTCATGCCTAAAATGGCTACCATACAGAGAATAAACACTTTTGTTTTCTCTCTAGCGCCAACCTCAGGACAAAGTTTAAAATTTTCAGCTCTCTTAGTGGTAAAGGTTTGAGAAATAGTGTAATTATGTTTTCGTTCACATGTTGTTTTTTGTTGGGTAATCAATAAAATAAGTCTTTTTTTTTTTCTTCCTTCCTTTTTTGTCTTGTTACTTCTCTTCACTGCTTGTCTCTTTCGCTTTCAGAAAGTTGGTCCACATGCAGTGTTGATGCAACACAGCAGCTTTAAATACAGTATGTTGCTTGTTTCTACAAGCTTCAGCTGTTTAGGTTATTATAAGAATTACACAAATAAGAAATGAGGCGGAGCAATAAATAAAATCAGCCTGCTAACCAGAGCTTTATGTTAGCCTTTTTAGTAGTTGTGTTGAAATCTCCTGTTTGTTTCAAATCATAAATAAAAGGATTTTTTTCTAATTTAATGTGGTATGGGTTTATTTGTCAGTAGTCATACTGATCCATTGAGATTATAATCCAGACAAGGTAGAATCAACATGTTTTGTTCATATTCCAGTTTTATTGTACATGAAGTGGTACAACACAACACAACACAGCATACAACATTTAATTACAATGTAGAAAAGAAAAAAATAAACACTGAATTGATTACCTCATCTCAAAAAGACTTTACTGATGGAATAAAAACAGAAAAATGAAAGAAGATAAGTCATTTCAACATTTTAATGTCTTCAAATAATCGTGAAATTAAACAACCCCTTTGCAGTGAGTGTTTTTCGTCTTTATAGATTCTGTCACATCTTTCCTTGACTTAATGACATTTTACATCAAGGTCAAGGAAAAGTGTTTAGGAAAGGACAGGATGTGTTTTTTTTTTTTTCTTAGGTGGGGATGACATGTTCTGTAGCCAGCTTCAAGTGGCCGTTTGAGGGTCTGCAGTTTTTGGCACTTCTCCATTGGTTTCACTTCACAGCCACAGAGGTTGCTGCTTGCTTTTAATCTGTATATTATAGAGATATTGCCTCTCCACTTAGTTTTATACACTTTAATGAAATCACAATATTCTAATCACCAACTTTGGTGTACAGGTAGAGAATCCATTTAACTGTTGGGGGTTAAATGTTGAGTTTGTCATGGTTTTGAACTACATCCAAACATATATCTACATTTCTTATCATTGCCTCCCAGTGTAATTCACCAATATTGGTGAAAAATCCCTTATTCCTTGTGATTTGCTGGAGTTAATGAGGTTTCAAAATTCAGCTGAACATATTTGACCATGTCCATACATGCTGTTGCCTGTAGCCTGCTGTGAAGTTGGACATTTTAATATGGGGCCTTATGGAAATTGACTCATTGCTGTTTTCGGGATAATTTCTTTCTTTCATGAATTAAAATACAATAATTAAACTTTAAACATCTAAACATTTTAATATGACTGCAACAGGAGTGTGAAATTGTAATCTGAAAAAAACAAAAGGCTGTCAGACAAATGTAGTATCAAGTTGTATTTACACCAGTACTACAGTAAATACACTTTCCACCAACTTTAATAACAGCCATCTTTTTGTTTGATTTTGACACAAAGCACAGTGTTGATTTCCTGAATAATAACTCAGATTCATTGGCACAAAGGCTGATTTGAGTGTTTGGAGTTGAGGCCTGCCTCTACACGACAGTCACGCTCAGCCTCATGGGCGAGGAGGGGGGTGTTCACTTTAGCTTTGTGGAGGTTTAAACAGACACGTGCTTCCTCCCCCTACTGGCGATAACTGGTAACAGCAACTCATATGTTCTCCACCAAAATGCCACAGTCCTGTGTGTGTCACGTTTCTGTACGATCACAGCCAATGAGGTTGAGAGGCTTTGTGCGTATGCTGACCATGAATATTTATTTTGATGTTTCTCTTGCGGTAGAGGCAGCAGAATCCTGAAAATTTAACCCTTAAAATCTCAAAACAAGACAGACTCCAAGAAGGAAGCTCATGCAGACAGACAGGAAATGGGTGGTGAAAAGTAAGCAACTGGAGTTTCATTTTTACAAACAAAATAAAATATAATAATATGTTATAACTTATCCAACAGGACATAAAGTAGATAAAATTAGCTCATTAAAATGCTGCTTATATATTAAAACATCAGTAATAATTTGACACACATAATAATATATCTCTGAAAGGTACCCTAAAAATCATTATTTTATATATTTATTACATGATATAAAACTAAACTTCCAGAGGACAAACTGAGAACAAATTAAATACATTTTGAGAAATATTCCTGCTGCTTTCTCACTGGGTGTCAGAACGAAACAGCAATATCACTGTGGACAGCTAGACCCTGACATCTCACAGTTAAATATTATACTTTTTACTAACAGCTGTAGTAACTTTGCGGATTAGATTAAGATTAATATAAATATGATCTACAGATTTCTTGTAGCTGCAACACTAAAGTGTTTTTTACACATTTAGTGGTGGACAGTAACTAAGTACATTTGCTCAAGCTCTGTACTTTGAGGTAATTTTGAGGTACTTGTACTTTCATTGAGTTTTTACGCTTTCAGCTTCTTAGCTACAATATGGGGGGAAATATGGTAGTTTTTACTCCACCACATTTATCTAACAAATAGTTACTTTTCAAATAGATTTCATCTTTAAAAAAATACAAATTTTACATCAGAACTTTGATGTGTTTGTCTGTTTCATACTGTCTCTGTCTGTGTTGTTTTCAGTTCCACCAAAGTGACATTTCACATCTAAACTTGTCACATGGTTTCATTTCAGTAAATGTAAGAGGTCAAATGAAAAACATTTCAAGAACAAAAAAATGTTGTTTTTCCTCTTTCCTCTCTCATTAATTAACCCTCAGATTCATCTGGTCATTCGACCCCTGAGGGAACCACTGGACTAAACTAACTACAGTATGTACAGTGAAATGCTAATCTAGCATTGATGCACTAGAATTAACAATCTAATGATTTTATATATAATAAAATACATTGAAACATACTTGTGGGTGAGACCATTTGTCCCATGTATCAATATCATCTTTAGTAAAACAGGTAAGAGTGTTTTTACTGTAAACTATGTGATTATAACTTTGTAAACTTTTTGTAAAATTAGGAACCTCCACCAATGGTACAGCCAGAGAGGTAATACCAGGTGAACAGACTATTTAAGCAGTTGCTTTTCCTCTGTCGAGGAGAACAGAGAGAACAAGAAGAACGTGTATGTAGTGCCAATCAGGTGTGTCGATGTACACGTGATATTAGTTGTAATTTTCCGTTGCTATAAGTTGAGTTCAACTGAGTTAACTGTTCAGTTATCCTTTTTTTGTACATATTTTGTTACACGTGTAACCTGGTTGCACTTTGTTAATAAACACCTTGCGGTGATTTTTGAATGAACTGTCTCGAATCTGCCTCCTACTTATGCCACTCTGGTCAGGCTTCCTTACAGGTTGGTACTTTCACTTCAAGAAAAAGGAACTGAGCACTTCAATCACTATACTTATTAATTTATCTGTGAAATAATGCCACAATATAATTTATATAGTAATATAAGACTTGCAGAGTACTTATTTGATTTATTTACTTTTACCAACCTAATATTGGCATTCAGTGCTTTGACTTGTAATGGAGTGTTTTTATAGTGCAGCATTGATACTTTTTCTTGAGTAAGGATCTACATCTTCCACCACTGCAATCTGCATATAAGCATTTGATTGCCATGGTTATCAGTCTGATTATTTATGTCAATGAATATTCAAGCTTTATATTCCCACAGGGACTTCTCCTGTTTGGATTTAAAGCTTAATTTCAGGGCTATATATGGAGATATGTGCATATATAGTATTTGATGACTGTATATGAATATGGCAGCTAAAAAAAGAGACTGCATATATATATATATTTAGACTGTTTGGATGCAGTCGCTACAGGATGATGTGTATTTTTAACCCACGCTGTGCAGGCTAAATGTGCTCCCACTGGAGACACAAGGCTGTTCCTTAACATTTAGATAGTAATAATGATATAAAAAATATATTTTTGTTAATTTCTATGCAATGTGGTTGAGGTTTAATTTATTAATTTACACTTATCTCTTTCCTCTTGATCTAATAACATGGATGAGGGATGTTTCGGTGGAGGTGAACAGTCCCACCTCCCTCTCTCTCTCTATCTGTTCCTTCCCTTTTAGGGACATAAAGGAAACAAGTATAATTCTCTCGGCAGAAAAGCAAATATTTTGAGCAAAAATATGGTTTCCATCTAAATGTAACTCAAATTTTGACTGAAATCTGAAAAGATTTGCAGAAGAAAATGTGTGTTTAATGTTTGTTTCCATCCTACTGTAATGTGATTATTAGGAGTCAGTGCATAGAGATAATGGATAGTAGATGGTGCCAAACCCCAAGTCTATGCAAACAACAAAAAAACAACAGAGGAGGAGGATGTGTCATTAAAAGAGCTCCAGTTGAAGCTCAAATAATAAAAAAAATATAAAACATGTGAAAATATGACATTTTCAGCCATAGAGCTTAAAATTCTCCCGTGCACTGCTGACGGTGGGCTAAAACTAAGAAAAATGATTTTAAAATCTGCAGCTTAAATCAGTTCACTTTTAATTTTGGGGTCAACTTTGGTTTAACTACAACAATGAAACATTTTGAATTTGTTCTGGACTGATTTTACGCCTCTGGCCCTGTTCACACCTGGTATTAACATGCGTTTTTGAATGGACAGCTCTAAGTACGTCATTTCACACCTGTATTAACATGCGTCCCCACGTGCATTTCCAGATTCCGTTGGATCTGACCTTACTTCCTGCGCTATGTGCAAATAAACAGGTACATCATAGGCAGCTCAACAATAGTAGACAGTAGTAGTAGCATGTTGGGACAAACAGCCACAATGTTTCTAACACAAAGAAAGACATAATTTAAAGAAAGATATTTGTCAAATTTACAAGAAGACAAAAAATAATTAAGAATTTGTCGCAGACAGCGTTTCACAAAGTTCCTGAAGTTTCTTCAAACTCAACAACTCACAAAATACAAGATTTTTAAATGGAGTCTAGGGACTTTGCTGTGACAAACTTGACGTTTATTTTACAAGGAAAGAAAAGACTAAATGTGCATTTAAAGTCAAATTTACAAGAAGCCACGGATTCAACAACTTTGTGTATTTGTTTAAGTTTGAGTCTGGTGATATTGTGGTGACTAGTCAAATGATGAAACTAGTGTAAACAGACATCATTTGCTGCTTATCTTGGCAGGTAAGAGAGTCCAAACACATAATTTACATCACATTGAACAAAATGGAAATCAGACTGCTTGTATTGTGTTCTTACAGGACGTTAGTTAAGTAGGCGGTCCTACAGTGTGGTCCAGGACACATTAACGTTCACACTGCTATAAGAATGTGGCCACGTGCTGCCCCAGACCACCTCTGAATCTGAATCCAAACGTTCTTTGGGAGAGAAAAAGTCAGATCTGTACATGCCTTGTCTGCATTACATAGTTTTCCCACCAGAGAGCAACGACAAGTTTATGCTGCAACTGTAAAACATCACTAATTATTCTATAAGAACCAAATTTAAAGGATGCAAATCATAGATATTTATTCTGACGATAGATAATCAGATATTTTGCAGAGCTGGAACCAGGACATGTTTAGCACTTTACTTGTTAAACGACCACAAGACTTTCAAAAAAAGGGACAAGGAGACAAAAAAGCTCTTCCTTGTTTTTAACTGTATTTATGTCTATCTGTGTACTTGCAATGAGAGCAACATGAAACCAATCATGTCAAATTCCTCGTATGTATTCACAAACCTGGCCAAAAATAATTCTGGTCAATCAGTGTCAATCAATCATCAATTTATGAACGAGCTGCACTCTGCACCACTGCTGATCAAATGTTATATATCTATATCTATATATTTATGCACCCTTGCACTACAGTCAGATCTTTAGTCAGTCTATGTGAGTGTGTGTGTGTGTATACATTTGTAGACAGAATAAGGATCAAATAAGACATTTGTTAAGACTACAAATGTTTTTTGTTTTTTTTTTCATATATTTATAATTATACATGTTGTGCTCCTTGCTTTTAGCAGTAATGTCTACATATGTATTTGTCCATTGAGAGCTAAGTGAAACTGAAGTTAAATTCCTCGCACGTTTACACATACCTGGCCAATAAAAGTGATTCTGACATTAAATTTTCAACAGTTTATCAGTGAAGCTGTTAATAATAAAAATACAAGACGTGATCTCACTAAATAGCAAAAATAAAAAGGCCCATATGCCTCCCCCACAGCTACACCCACCAAACTACAGTGATTTTCTTGATATATTTTTGGGGAGGATTTGATTGAAAACTCTGTCTCTCGCAGCTAAACCCCGCCCCACCTATTCCGTGTCAGTACGGAAGTACGTCACAGCTGTGTGTATGCTAAAGATGCTTCAACCGTTTCACTGTGACTTTAACATTAAGTTGTACTCTGTGGCAAACTTTGGCCACACCTAGATCCTGTCCCATTTCCACAAAAAAAAAAAAAAAAAAAAAAAAACCTCTCTCGCTCTCTCTCTTTTTTTTTTTTTTTTTTTCTTTTTTTTTTTTTTTCTGGTGCGTTTGTTTGTGTGTCGGCGAGTCCCGGCGGTGTAACCGGAGAGGGGCCTCAGAGAGGGAATGCAGGACTGCAATGGAGCACAATGCAATACAGGTAAAGCCGATATAATTTCCACACATTAATGTCGATTTATATCACTCGGACACGCTGGGTCTTCAAACCTGTTGATGTGTGAATATTTTAACCGTGTGTCGCCGTGAATTGAACCCTTAAAAACGGTCGTTTTATTTCATTTTTTCAGTTGAGCTCATGTCGGTATTGATTGTTTTCTCATATCAACCCAAACCAACCGAGAGTTGCTCTGACTGCAATTACAACTTTATTCAACCGGAGGGGGGGCTCAACTTTTTTTTTTTTTTCCACCATAGATTTTGTGGTTGATATTTTGTTATTTTCACGGTGGAAACCAACGGCTGTGACACCGAGCTGTTGTCGCGTTTGGTATCCGACACTCAGCCGTTAAATTCGGGTTTAATATTTCTGATATTCTCGCCGTGTTAATGATTAATTTCTTTGTGTGTGTGAGTGTCGTGTCGACAGTCTCTGCTTTCCTCCCTCTCTCTCTCTCTTTAGCTGTTTTACCAACCCCCACCACTCCACCTTTTTTTAAAAAACACAACATTAGCTAAATAAAATTAAATTTTTCTGGCCTATGAGGAAACTTTTAACGCCACTCTTTCAGCCCTTTTCAACAAAAACTAGGCTAGCCTAGCTCAACGGTTCGCACCGACATTTTGTTTTTTATATATATATATTGGACCTCAAATCAAATTTTAAAACAACCTTCGTGATATTAAAGCTTGAAATATTTGTACGACATGGACTAGGTGGAGCAGGAGCAGCAGTAGTGTTGGTTATAATAGGAAGCATATTGATATTATTATCAAATCCCTCCCGACATTTTGTCTCCGGCGTAATTGCTACAGTTTAAGGAGGAATGTTAATATTATGTGTGTGTGTGTGTGTGAGTTTGTACTTGAAAATAACGAGGATTAAGCTGCTTAAAAAAAACACAGGAAACATGCTGAGGACACACAATAGCTCATGTAATCGACATTAAAAGTCATTTATTTTGAAAGGGACTCATCATGTGTGGCTTTTTTAAATATCCAACTGGTTGTATATTTTTTATAATATCTGTCTTTTAAATATTAATTTAGTGCAGCTTTCTTCCTCTGTACAACTTGTGACAATAACAGGATATAGCCAAGGTCAACACAAATGTAGCTTGTGTTTGGATTTTATTTATTTATTTATTGGCTTATTATTAATATTTGTGGTGGAGGAGGTTTTTGTTCCTCTCTTCCTCCCCCCTCTACTTTAAAAAAAAAAAAAAATCTCACTGCATTATTCCCAGAAATATCACGAGAACTGACTGACGTAGGCAGGGTGCAGATTAAGGGTTTCCATCTTAAATTCTTTGTGTGTGTGTGTGTGTGTGTGTGTCTCTGTACTCAGATTATATTATGTGGCTTCTATTTTCCTGCCTCGTTTCCACCACTAGGCTGGAGCAATGCTTCAGCTGGCCCTCCCCCAGCACCAGCACCACCAGCAACAGCAGTAGCAGCTCTGTGATGTTCATATAACACTTCTATAGTACATAATAGTGTGTTTATGATACACTGTACTCCCTTGATGGTAGTACTTATCATATGGGGTGCACTGTAATTAACTTAAATATACGTGTAATATTCATTCTAGGCCCAAAACTGTGCCTGCAAAGGTAAATAGTGAGTTTAAGTCACTTTTGTTGTGTTGGACTTAATTAGTTTTTGCTGCTTATTATAGTTGAGAATATAAATAAATGGAGTTAGGATCCATCCAGACGCACAACAAACTGCATATCATGTTTGGGGATGAGATAAAATTTTAATGAAATTAAAATATTTTAACTTTTTGATGTTCTCAGTCATCAATAACTTGGGCAAGCTCCCTTGCACATCAAAAAGCTAATAATTAATTAATTACATAAAATAAACATACTAAAAGAGGCATACAAACTTGATATCATGTTGGTGAATAAGATTTTAATTAAATTAAAATATTTAAACTGTTTGCCGTCCTCCAGCATGTTTTGTAGATCCCTTGCACAAAACACGGGTAATCTGGGCAACGAGAAGCTAGTAATTATTCAATTATATAAAATGATAGACATGAAATAATTTTATATGACTTTATAGCACGTGTGCTTTCCATGGCCGCAGTTTTATAGGTCAGTTCACAGGTTCGCAATCGGTACCAACTCCCTCTAGTGGTAGGTGGAGGAATTTCTGAAATATCTTTTAAACAAAGTAAATAATTTTAAAAAATACTACGAAACTATGACATCGCTGGAATGTAACTTAAAATAAGTTGCTGTAATATTTTGTTTCAGTGTCAGCCTGATACGTAGTCACGTTAGCGTGGGTGGCGGTTAGCGTGCATTCATTCTTTGAGTTGTAAGTTCAAATGTGATGGCAAAGACAGTAAGCAGAGGTAAAATGAATGACTCAAAACACTGATTGTGGCTAGAAGCAGGAAATATTAGGAAGTTCAGAATTCAATAATCATGATTAGTCAGCATAAACTGTTTGCAGCTGAATTGTATTGGATTATGTCGGTCATGATGGTTGTACTTGGAGAGCCTAATATTGTTTGGTTTGGAACGCAGTGTGAACTTCATACTGAACAACTCACTGCTTCTTTGGTTCTAGCTTGTCAAATATGAGTTAAATACTTTCTTGTTTTTCCAGCTTGTATACCGATAAATCACTAGAGCTCAAACTATTTATTGATCAGTTGACGGATTGAAAATAAACCAGAAACAGTTTTGACAATTTTTTAGTAAAACTGTCTTTTTAAAAACTGTTTTAGCTCCTTAGATGTGAATATTGGCTGTTATCTCAGTCTACGATCATGATCAATTGAATATTTTTTTGTTTTTTAGCTGTTCGTCAAACAAAATAAGCTCAGATTTAAGAACAACGTCCAAATATCTGATATCAGCTTCTCTCAGATGTTAATATTTTTTGATTTCTTTAGTCCTTTGACAGTAAACTAAATATTTTTAGACAAAATAAGAAATAGTCTAACTTTATTTGATTAAATTAGAGATGTTCCGATACCATTTTTTCTCTCCCGATACCGATTCCGATACTTGTGCTGTGGGTATCGGCCGATACCGAGTACCGATCCGATACCAGTATGTTATTAAAAAAATCACACTACGCCTGCATTACTGTGATATGATTATCATTGTGGTAAAGACTGGCTCAGGTTAAACCCTTTGTAAAACATGAATAAATACAGCAAATTCAAGCCATTTATTCTATATATATATAATAGAACAGTATAAAAAACAGTAGTGCAAATGCAATTTGACTAAATAAATCTAGGAATAATCATTTAAATTAGTTATTAGTTAATACATTTTCAGTTAGTTATAACATATTATATTTGACTTAATCACTCATTCGTCACTTAAATTTATCTAATGTCTTCATGTGGACTTGTGTAGTTTACAGTGAATATTTAACGATTATTTAACGCTCCTATAGGGACGTTCGGTACGTTTAATGGCTTCATTTTATCTGCTCTGTCGTGATCTTAAATCACTTTTATTCTCGGTGTGTCTTCATAACACTTGTGTAATGTTTCCACGGGGACTCTGTGTTTTATTTAATCTGCTGTGCTTCGGTAATTTCTGCTCCTGCAGCAGAGTATAGAGTGTTTGTGACATTCAGCAGTGACCTTGTCTTTTGTTTTAGTGCTATTTTGTCTTCACCGTAATATTCCTCCAACACAAATATCACGCTCACGGTCATGTTGAGTGTTTTCTGGTTAAAGTGTATGTGTATGTGTGTGTTTGATACTCCACATTAAACCTCATTGTTTTATGTTGCAGCTTCTTTTAGCTGCCGTTTGTATTTTTGCTGCTGTGACATTTATTCAGTATATTTCTAAAAATTGATCCTGGGCCTTGCTGCAGCTGGTCCGCAGAGCTACAGCGGTGGGTGGGTGGATTTGGGGGAGAGCTGGGCGGGGGGAGGGCCCTGCCTGTGGTGGGTTATGGGTATTTGGTGGGGGGAGGGTGTGCTGGGAGGGAGGTGGAGGTGGGGGTTGTGGATGATCAACACAGAAGTGAGAATTTGAGAATATTGTGCATTTAGGCAGCCGGAGAGCTGCTGCTGTGTTCAAACGGCTTCAGGAGGAGCTCTGGTTCAGAAAAAGACTATTTCTGGATCAGAACGGGGAGGAAATAAATACAGTATACGCTTTTATTTGGTGAATCTTCATGTCACATCTATCATGAGTAAATGGATAGCAGCTGCACGGCCAGCCGCACCCACGGCTTATACACTAGGCCTTTTATTTCATGTGAATAATAAGGCCGGTGAATGTGACGTCTGCTCGGTTGATTTTTAAATTCACTTAATATGAAAAGAAAAATCCCTCACACGCTTCATTTAAACATCAACAAGCAATGTTAAAGAAGTTTAAGAAAGTTATTCTGCAAGTGTTTTGATAGCTGATTGGTTGTTTTTCAAACATTAATGTCAAGCAGTGTCAGCTTCCTGTTTCTCAAATGTGAGACTTTGCTCTAAATTAAATTAGAGTGGCAAAAAACAGTTGACAGGCCAGTATATATCATCAGTTATATCATTAAATGTCTTGTTTTATCTGATCAACAGTCTAAAACTCAAAGACAGCTCTAAACTGAACATTTTTGTGTTTTTGACGATTTTATAGTCAAAACAATAAACTGGCTAATTTGTCTGATCGTGAAAGTAGTTCTTAGTTGCAGCTTCAGAGAAATGTTTAAAGACAAATTGGCTTGTTTCAGCCGTGTGTCATAGAGAAATATTTGTTCGATATTTCAGGTCATTTGCAGCCTGTATGTTGCAGCTGTGAGGCTGCATATTATGTTTCATGTAAAGCTGTTGTAATTCAGTCCTTTCTCGCCTCAAACCCCAAACAGAGGATTACAGAGGAGCCGAGGCAGTGTGATGGATTCAATGTCAGAAGCAGTGTTTTCTTTAGGGCTTGAAAAACTGGAGCGTCACGTCTGCCGTGTTTTCTCTTGATTTTTATCACCTTTAAATTTAATGTTTTCATACAGAAAGCAGGCGTGATGCAAACCAAAATAACAGTGGATGTGTATGCTAACAAGTACTGTTAGCCTGAGGTGTCTTCTTCCTCTGTGGTTCCATAGAGCTCCATCAAAAACACTGTTGTTCTTTCATTACCATGAACACACCGTAGTTTATTTTACCGCTGTGCTGCCACAAATACTCACCAAATGTGGATAAAGCAACTTCAGTTCTTGTTTCAGAGTGTAATGAAAATATGGACTGCGTGTATTTTTTATGATTACATTTCTTATGTTCAAAAACTAGCGACAGCTTTGCTAACAGCCATCAACAAGTTCAACAACATAGGACATGGCAGCCAGCTAATATTACTTACTAGTCCAACAGCAAGAAGCCCAGCTCGGCGTCTGTCTTTCAGCCTTTTATTTCACCAAGCTCTCGCCAACGACTTACTCTTGTCCGTCAGCGCCTTGCTCGGTTGCTGCCCTTTTCTCTTCGCTTCCTCTGTCAACGTCCTCTTCGGTCTTCTCCCGAAAAACATCCTCTTATCGGTGGCCAGGCAAATTAAGCTAGCTAACCTGAGCTAACAGCAGCTACAGTTGGCAGCAGTTTACTTTATGGTCCATCAGGACTTGTTGAGGCGGAGCGGCCGGGGGACGTCAGAGGGACAACCAGAAACATTTTCTCCATAAAATATGATCCAGTTTCAAAATCAGAAAATACGTAATGACGTTTTAATCCACTGCTGAATGATACTTTTTCCTCCAGTTTTTTTTTATTTGAAACTTCATGAAGCAGCTTTTTAAATAATTATTTGATGAGTCTATATTTGTTAGTCGTCTTAAAGATTTAAGTCAAACAGGCAAACTGTCGCTTGAGATCTTTTTGTTGGTTGAAGAATATCTCCATAACATTGACCTCATCACGCAGCCTCCAGTCAGTCGCGATCCTTTGAATGTTGTGATGTTCCGCCTGATCTGAAGGAGAAAGTACAAAATGTTTTTGTAACACAACTATTGTTTTGTATTTTCTGCTTCTTCTGTGGTAAACTCTCTGTGTCTTTCAGACAAAACAAGACATTTAAAGATGTCATCTTACGGAAATGATTACTTGATTAACCCAGAAAGTAATTGGCGGGTTAATATGTACTTATTTGTGCCTGTAATTACCTAAACAAAAGCCAAGTTTCACTCTGACATTAACCAAAATAACTTGACCTACAGCCCAATAAGCCAGAGTGAAACTTTGTCGTGAGGTTTGGAGGGTAAAGAGCTTTTAAATCAAACACAATCTGCTGCAAACAGAAGCAAAACTAGTCCTGATTTGAAACAAAGTCCTGATTATTTCTCTCTTTCTTACTGTTAAACTTAATTTAACAAAAAAGAATAAGCAATTGGAACAATTTTTTTAATATACATGGGTTCATTTTCAGAGTTAGGTCTGGTCTGAGTCACCCCGGCTTGTGGTTATCTGTAATGTTTGTAGCAGAGCACATTAACGCACAGCCCTGCTTACTGAAGCTGTGACTCAGGATCCAAAATGGCTGCTCACAAGCCTCCTGACAGATACAGAGATTATAATTTGGGTCAGATACTTAAAGATCACAATAAACCAGATGAATTTTCTGTTAAAATTTAATTGTAAGGATTTGAAATGATCCATGATAGCCTCAAAACATCCTTAAAATTAAGATAAACTGCCTCAATTTCTTTGGTTTTGTACTTACAGTTTTGTTTCCCACACACTTATCTGGGTATCACAGGGCTGGGGCTCCTTGCACTTCCTCTTATAAAACAGTGAAATCAAAGCTGCAGGTTTATTCACCCAGCAGCAGCAACAGAGGCAGTATTGGCTTTCATTTCACATATGAACCCGCTCGACTTATTGTTCGAGCTGCATAAACACCCACAAACAAGTGAGCATTAGCCGCTTGTGAGGTAAGGCGATCAAGTGCTCTTCATCTTGTCCACAGTGTAAACACACACCAAGCTCTGTGAGCTAAAGACAAACTCAACATGAGAGTCATTGTTGCCAAATGGCACATCCGCCATTTTGGTGACAAAAAGGGGAAACGACTCACGCAGGATGAATTACTGCTGGGAAAAAAAAGGTTGTGTTTAGGTTTATTAATACACACTGAGCGACTAAGTATTAAACTGTTTTGGTCATGTTGTATTTATAGTTGTCTGAACTGTGTCTACGTTCTTATAATATTAGCAGCATGTATTTACTTTTTCATTTATACACATCAGTAAGTGTATGAACTTTAAACAGGTTTTCTGACAGCAGTGCATCTCTGAGACCAGTAAGACCTGTAAAACGAATGTGTGACTGTGTCAATAGTTAAAGTTGGTGACGTTGTCGGGTCACTTGTTTGGTTCCTCCAACAGTTAAAAATTCAAAGATTTTCAGTTTTTTGTCACAGAAGACAAAGAATATATATAATATTACATTTTGTTTCTTCACAGAATGACTTAAAATGTTGCATTTTTGCAAAATTGTTCCCCAAAAGTTTCTGATTAATCGATAACTTGATCAACACAAAATTGACCTTTTGATTAGCAGTTAATTGTGATAAATGTAAAAAAGTTGCAACTTTTCTGCTTTCATTGTTCATTGTCTTTTGGTTTTGGACTGTTGGTCAAACAAAACAAGATATTTTTTATTATTTTCTGATATTTTATTGATGTAAGGATCAGTTTTCTGTCAGTCAACTAACTAATATTGATGAATTGTTTATTTAAAAATCATTTTTAGTGCAATAAGAGACCAGTGTGAAGACACAAAACAAGACAATAGAGGGAGTGAGACGCAATCAAACCAGAACAAAACAGAAACAAACAAAAAACAGAATAACAAAAAGAAGAAACGCAAATCTATTTTAAACAATACAGAGAAAAAAATAGGAAAATGAATGTTAAAATATAAAAATTGATTTTATTTTATCTTAATCATTTGAAGCTTCAGTGTGAAAGCTCATTCCTCACTTTGGAAATGATAATTTGACCAACAAATAAATGAAAATATCTGTGTTCAAAGCATTTGAGAGCTCCAGAAAAAGAATAACCATTTTGTGAAAACAATTTCTTTTGTTTGTATTGAATTAAAATCTTCTGACCTCCTCAGGGGAAACTGTGAGCTAAAATAATGTTTACTCATCAGTGACTCGCTGACATCCGATCAGGACAAGATTAAGAAACGCTTTAGTTTACTGCGACGCGTTGTCAAAACATAAATGTCTCTGACTTCACATGAACTGAAAAATGAAAATGGAGATTTCAGTCAGAACAGCTGAACACGAGCGGCTGTCAAAATATGTCCAAACGTTGTTTAATAACAAGTCTGTGAAGTTTAAGGAAACTGCAGTAGTAAATGTTTTCATGTGAGGAGAAAATATCACCTCATTTTATCTCGTAAAACAAACTTAAATGCTGTTTAATTTAATGTTGAGCTTCCAGTGCGAGTGATTAGATTAAAGGGAGATGTTGCTGAAACAATTAATCACTTGGCCAATTAACCAGAAATGAATCTGTCATCATTTTAATTAAGTTGTTTGTTGTGTAATTAATCTTAAATGTCAAACGTTCTCTGTTTGCAGCTTCTAAAACACGACTTTTTGTTGTTTTTCTCTGCTTTTTATTGATTATAAATAGAGTATCTTTGAGTTTTGACTTGGACAAGATAGGAAATCTAAACACACTGGACAAATTTTCTAAAAGACTAAATGATAAACCGGAGCTCAACACTTCCTGGTAGCAGTAAACAATTAATTGTTAATCACAAATGTTGACACAAACTCAAGTTTCCTGCAGCTGTTTCAAAGTAAAAGCATTCCACAAAAGAGGGCAGGGTAACGGCTTTTACTTTGAAGCAGGAAGTTTGGGTGCAAATCAGCTACCACCAACATACTGCACAACTATTGTTTATGCTAACATTTTATTAATACAATATATTATAAAATCACCTTATAGAATACATGAGAAACAAGTTACAATGTCGCAAATAATTCACTAATAAACACTATAGGTCTTCTTCTTTTCTGTAAATTATATAAAATAAGATAAATATTAATGCTTTTATACACACACAGGATGAACATGTCCAGAGTTATGGCAGCGTTAAAAAGAAAAAAATGGATTAGCATCATGATATAGCATGAAAAGTTTTGTGATAACAAGATATTTTCACATTATGACAACACACAAACTTATCATGTTATAACACGAAACTTGATCTATATACTTTAACATGAAACGCTTTTAGCTAAACACTTTAATCAGGTCTCATCATGTGATGTAAAATAAGTATTTGATTGTCCACATGACAGATCCCGAATGATTAACTACAGCTGATGAATTTATGATGTCTTCCTTGGAGTCACATGGACTTTAATTTAACTATTGTTTGACGTTTGTTCATTTAAAGAAAGCACAGGCATTTATCAGGAAGTGTGACCAATGTGTTGTAGCCTAATGTTAACAGGAAGGTTGCTGCTGTTTTGCAAAGTCATCTGTTATTTCATTTTCATGTTCATAATTAAAAAAACAGAACAAAGAACAATGACATGAATGTGATGATTGAGGCCCTACAGGTTTATACACGTCTTAGTTTTCAGGTTTGTGATCATGCCAGATATTTTGTTAGCACAGGCTGTGAGTGATATCTGAATTTGTATTTTGAGTCCCTATCGGGCTGCAGCAGATATGCCTCTGCCATGCTAAACAGTCTGAGGAGTTAATTTTTAACATTTCCTTCTCCAAGTTGTTTAATATATTACAATATCCTGCTCCCAGTGCTGTCTATACATGTATGAATGCTGCCTCGCTGCAAGATGGTGCAACTTTATTGTCCGAGGTTTTGATGCCAGATGGAGACTCTGCTTAATTTATGGCTCGAGCACACCCTAGAAACTGTAGGGAGGACACTGTGTTTAAAAAAAATGTAATTTAATTTTTCATATGAGGTATTCAAATGCATGAAAATATCAAATTGATGAAAAGACTCCAGTTTGGTCCAGAATCAAATACCTAAACTTTTGATTGAGTGTTTTGAAATTTGATTCTAATGTTCTCAGAGGAGGAATCCTGAATACTTTGGCGACTTTTCATCCAACGTCACCAACAGGTTTTTCAACACTTAACTTAATGAAAGGATACCCTTTAACCCAGACTTGACCAGACTTCTTTTCTTGGTACTTTAAAGGTCCAGTGTGTCAGATTTAGGGGGCTCTATTCACAGAATATAATATTCATAGCTAAAGATGCAATCAGCAACTACAATGCAAGATACCACAAAATGCTACATACCTGCTAGATACTGCAGTGTCATTGGTTTGCAGACAAAAACTTTCAAGTTTGGCATTGTGCCGGTTGCCGTGTGTTTTTTTTTTTTTTTTAGGTGCTAGCTATGACTGCGTTTTCAAGCAGGAGAAAATGTTGTCCTGTCTGCTGAACTTGCTCGTATTCCAGCTAAACACTAAAATACGTTTGTGAAAACATTTGAGGAGAGAAATAGTCAATGCAGTGACAGAATCTTGATTCATATTTGATCAGCACTGCCTAGTTTGACAGTTTGATCTGAGTTTTGTGACTTGTCAGTCACAAAGTAGCCTCGCCCTAAAGCGTACCCTGCTTTATCATCTATTTTACTCTAAAAACCCAAATTTACTAAATGAACATCATGCTGGATGGAAGAAGACTTGAAACTACAGATTGAGACCATAAACGGATGAGGAAACTCTTTACTGAGATCATAAATCAACTCAGAAGAATCTCGCTTTCTCAGAAGCTTACATTCAAACAGGCTTCCTGTTTTGGAGCCAGTGGAGTCGCCCCCTGTTGGCCATTAGAAAGAATGCAGATTTAAGACACTACAGTCTGTGGATTATATAAACATGTAAAATTTAGCTTCATTTAGAGCAAAAAGCGTGTGTAAAGTTGTGAGACTGTTACAGAACAGTAACAGGAATAATCAGTGACATCTGTGAAGTTTTGATGAAACTTTGAGAAACTGTGCACAACAATTTTAACTTTGACTGGATTTTCTCTTTTACAGCTGCAGTTTTAAACAATGTGAACTTCCTTGTCTATAACTTGTATTCTTTTTTTCCACTGGCCTTAAGTCTGATGTTACTGTATCAAGAAGCTCTTTGTCTCCTTTTGAGATGTAACTGAACCATTTTTGTCTCCAAAAGACGTTTATGGGAGTAAAATTCTGGTCCTTGATCGATCTGCAGAGCTGATTACATGCAAAACTCTTAACTCTGTCTACCTTTCTTTTTGTTTTTTCCTCAGTGGTTGGGTGCTCCCTCCTGCCAGCGAGGCAGTTATGCCTTCTATAAGTCGGTGAGCAGCAGAGCTCAGCCCGATGGGCCCGCCCAGGTGTGGAAGCTTGGGGAGTTTTACTTCATCCGATGTGGACCGCAGGATCCTGTGTGCATCGCAGAGGTGAGTTAATTGCTCTCTGTTCAGTTTAATCTGATATAATCTGTAATTCTGTAGTCTGAAAGGTGTCGCTGATATTGACAAGCTCACAGAAAGCTTTCGTCATGAAAGCTATCATCAAAAAAGCTCTAAAAACCCATTACACAGCAGACGGACACAGTTAGATACAAGCTGGTGAACGTGGAGGTTTAGCAGCTGGAAAGACAGATGTTTCTCTCAGGTGGTGGTAGAGACCAAAAAAAGAGATACAAGAGAGTGAATCTTGGACTTAAATTCATCAAGTGACACAAACACAACTCCAAACAAATGATCATGTTGCTTCAGATCAACAACTGATGCTAAAACATTAGCCATATCAACTTTATACAAAGACAAACCTCTATAGATCCTCAGAGGGGACATTCAGATATGTCATCAGAAATGCACTGATTGAATGGTCATGAGAGGCGCTGATCAGTCTCACATCTGATTCTGTGTCGGTCAGATTTACAGTAACCGTTATTTTTAAAAAAAAATAGTGTTTAGGAAACACGCCAGAGAGCAGAGATAGAAACACAAGGGGGTGAAGCAAGCTGGTGTGAGTGGATTAAAGTAGTTTATGGTTAAACACTAAAATATGGTGGAGCTGAAAGTTTTTTTCATTTTCAGTTGGATTTCATATGTCTAGTCGCATTTTTGTTCAATTTTTTAAATTTTTTTTTTAGATTTGTTTGTATAGTTCAGTTTAGTAGAAAAAAAATGTAAAAGTTGAAATAAATAAAATGAAAAAATGTAATTAAATTAAACGAATCACACAGGTGGAAAGAGTAACTATAAATGTACAAAGGAGTACAAAAAGAATAGTAGCATTGAGTAAGAACCACAACGCTAAAACACAAAACAACGTAAATGATTTTAGTGTTGCCTTCCAGGGCTCCACGCCAGTCACATGACTGAAAACTGAATACTGGTATATCGCAAAAGGTGCTATAGTATAGTATAGTAGAATATGGTGTACAATACAGAAACATAGCATAGAATTTTTAAAATATAGTATACATAATAAATGTTATATATCCTATAATAAATACCATATGTATAATACCCATGGCAGCTGATCTTCTGTTGTCCCTTTTTAACTGTGGACGATGACTAACCTGAACTAAATCCACACCTCAACCACGTCGAACAATAACTGGGTTACGCTCCTGCTCGCATGACCTATAGAAGACTAATTGTATGTTTTATTGAGTCTACATCCCACGGCTAGGCTATATTTAGTCGATTTAGGTCGCGAGCTGAAAAAGTGTTAATGAGATTGAATTGTATTTAGGTTGATGGTATCGACAGCGAAGCATGTGAAGCGAATGGTTTTGGGTTAATGTATTTGTACAAAGGATAAACGGTGAGGTGATGGAGAACTGAACTGAACACACAATTAAATTAAATGAAATCAGTATAAATTAATAGACACACAGCAACAGCAATGTATGGACTTGTCTTTAATTTGACAGAATGAATGTCCTGATCACTTTCATGTAAAACTGATGAAGCAGCAGCACCAAGTAAAACACAGAGAGGCAGACGACCTTCTGAGATCACCGACATGCTCTCAATTATCTTCTGACGCACAGAATCACTTTAATAAACAAGGACACTAGTATCGTCCGCTGTTTATGTCGTTTGATCTTGTTTTTTTTTATCATTTTTGGTCTCTGACGTTTGATTAACTCCTGAGTATCCTGTTTTGTAAACTATGTTTTAAAGGTGTGATATACACCGATCAGCTATAACATTATGATCACTGACAGGTGAAGTGAATAACACAGATTATCTCTTTATCATGGCTCCTGTCAGTCCTCATAGTTTACGTGTTAGAAGCAGTAAAAATGGGCAAGCGTGATGGTTAGACGACACAAAACTCTTGTGGGGTGTTCCCGGTCTGCAGTGGTCAGTACCTAGCAAAAAAAAACAGATTGATAAAAAAAGTTAATGCTGGTTCTGGTTGAAAGGTGTCAGAGAACACAGTGCATCACAGTTTATGTATGCAGATGCAGACCAGTCTGGGTGCCGATTGCTGACTCCTGTCCACAGCTGAAAGCACCAACAATTGGCATGTGAGCATCAGAACAGGACAGTAAACCTATAATATTCAAACATGTCTTTTACATGAAAACTTTGAATATTTAGCATTTAAAGGCCAGTTTTTTTTTCAATGCTAGGATTAGTTGTCAGTTCCTCAATGCTAAAATGATGGCTCTATTTGAATCTTCACACATTTGAATGGATTGTAAAAACAAAGTAGATCTGCAGCGGCCGGATCTGGTTTACTGACTGTCAGACTGAACCGACTGGTGAGGCAGGCAGGTCACTCTGTGTACTCAGTCAGACTCTTTCAGTGTGAAGAAATAAAACCAAACAAAAACATTTAAGAGCGACAGTAATGTTGAAATGTCGCAACATTATGATTCAGTCAAGAATCACGTCTGGCCTTCCAAACCTGCACAATCTGGTCCGCTTCAGTTCAGTTCAGTTCAGTTCACATACTCCTGACCCTGAATCTGCCTCTGTCGGGTTAGTTTTCTGTTTGTCTCTCCTGTTGTTTCCTGTTTCTGTTTGCAGTTTTTCATCACAAAGTAAAACACGCTTCATTTCTCAAAGTAAGGGTCTGAAAAAGATTAAGTTTTGGTATAGTGAAATACCAGCTGTAACAGTCATACATGTAAACAACATGTTATGATGACAATTTGTTCCTGTTGCTGTTGAACTCTAAACTAACCAGTTACAAATCGTCTTGTTTTCAGCTTGATTTCAGAGCGTTTTTAGCTAAATCTGATCTTTAATCAGCCTGAAGGTTTCAGGAGATTTTCAGTCCACAGATGAATATAAAGGATATTTTTGTTAAAGTATATAATCACAAAAAATCACAAAACAATGCAGTTTGACATGGATTCACATGGTTTAAAGGGGCACCTTCTGTGTAGGTGCAATCACTTAACTTACTCAATTACTAATAATTCAAATGATTTGTCACATATAATCATACAGGTATTTCAGTCATAATTAAATGTATTTCCATGAGATCCTGCAATTTGTTCAATTAAAAAAGGATAGTAATATGAATAGAAACCATAAAAGGTTCTTTTCAGCACCACCCTTAAAAGAGGGAAACTGATTAATTAATTAATTCTTAAAAGATCCAAACATTAGTCAACAAACATGATGAGACATTGGTGCAGATGTTTTTAGACGTTTACCCCTTCTTAAATATTGCCCTTGACAAATAAAAAATAATGACTGAAAATGAGGAACTGAACTGAAACGCTGTGTTTCTTCTTCTTCATGTGCAGGTGACGTTACTGTGGGAGGACCAGACCCGACGCCACCTGCTGGCCAGCACCAGACTCTACTTCCTGCCTGAGGACACGCCGAAGGGCCGGACCAGGGAGCACGGAGAGGTGGGTCAAAGGTCACGGGAGTGACTGGCTCTTCTTCCTGAGGAGTTGTTCATCTCTACGTGGGAGGATATATATGTCGTTTGTTTATTCTTCATTAATTTGTATAAATATGTCTGTAGCACGCTGTTTATTTTTATATATATATATATATATACACACACACAAATAAAAATAGGCATCTGTTAGTATTTTCCAACAAACACACACTTCTATATAAGGCCTCATCCACCACAGGATATGACAAATTAAAGTTACAGTCATAGTAATTCAATAAACTGATAATTATACAGTCCTAAACCCCTCCTGTAAATAAATCCTTCATGAATGACACAATGTTCAGTTTGTGTTGATTCAGCTATGTAATTTTAGAGACTTTAGTTTGTTTTTTATTGTTTTTGTTTAGTTTCTTTATAACAATAAGGGCAGGTTAGGTAACAACTACGCCTCTTGTTTAGCTTGTGAATTTCCGCCTGAGGAGCTCAAAGTCTTATCTCATCTAAAAGAGATAGTTTGGGTTGTTTGAAGTGGAAGTACTTTTCCGTAGTCAGTGTATGAGTAGGAGCTACTGTATGGATAGGGGCAGCATGTTGTATTTTAGCCACATAAGAAAGGTTAATCTAAAAGAAAAAAACATTAGTCCAAGTGTATGCTATATTTAGAATATTTTCACTTCTTTACCTCGTCCTTTCCAACAGGAAACTGAAATGTTTATATCCTCTTCAAATCTACCAGACTTCACAAAGAACATAATTTTAGCTTGCACAGCATGGGAGTTGTTGGTCCACTGCTGCCTTGATTGGTTAGTTTGTTTGTGTTATTGCGTGACTTTTGGTGTTAATCCGGATTCAAACTACTCATGACCAGCAACTCGTGAGGTTGTGTGGGGTAAAATTACTGATTTTGTGACAGGAGTCAGTTTCCTGTCGGAAAGCGCCATCAAGCAAGGTATAGCGGTGAAAATATCCTAAATTAAGCGTACACATAGACAGATTTTTCTAGATTTGTCTTTTTTTAAAGGTAGTAATTTATGTTTTGTTGCTGCCTGTCCAGAGTAGTGACTTTAAATAACCTGAACTATCCCTTTAATCAATAATAATGAAATCATTTACTTATTGGTTATATTTTCTATTAATAATCATAATCTAAAGTTATATGAAATATATGTAGTGGAGTAAAAAATACAATATTTGCCTCTGAAATGTAGTTGAGTAAGTATAAAACAGCATAAAATTAGTCATTTAGTGCATTTCCACCACTAAGTATAGATGAATATTACAGATAAAACCTCAAAACAAAACAATATTTAGTGTCCTCTTTAACTCCTGTCGACTCGTAATGGGAGTGAACGTCTCTGTGATATGTTTTTTTTTCTTTATCCAAATATGTTTAAAACCTGGACCTTCAAAGTTAAAAACGTCTCATAAATGGGCTCTCAAGAACTACTAGTATTATTTAATGATCTGCTTTTAATTAAAGGAATTAAAGTACTTTGAATGGCAGAAAAAAAGAGTGATTTCACATGAATAGAGTTGGAAAAGAAAAATCAGATGCGGCTGCGAGTGTTTTTGATTAACACAGTTCACATGCAGGCTGCAGTTCAGCCTTCACATGAAAAACCCCCTTTGGGGAATGAGGCTAATGTATTACCCAAATGTAAATCCTATGACTTGTCTGAAACCAAATTTTCCACATTTTGAACTTCGATATTCCACCATTGCAGTCTTTTATATAGAGGTTTAAATTTTCCTGCTGGAAAAACAAGTCTTCTGAAAGTTATTTTTGTTCAGGAATCTTCTTTTTATATATAAAGAGTTTCAGGTGTTATCTGAAAGTCGTCCTTTTCTCTTTAAATATCTCAGTTTTAACATAACATGCATTCATCATGGTCAGAACCTGTGGTCTGTCTGACAAACCAGATATGTGTTAATGATAGCATTAAGAGGTGGTACGTTGATGTTGTTGTGGTTGCACAGAGCCAGGCTAGCTGTTTCCCCCTGTTACCAGTCTTTATGCTAAGCTAAGCAGCTGCTGACTGTAGCTTCATATTTATGAACAGATATGAGAGCGACATCAATCTTCTCGTCTTACTCTTGATAAAAAAAAAAAACTGAAAATAAAACATCAAACTATTCTTTCAACGTATCAGTCTCAGTTCTTAAGTCACAACTCAAGTCTGAGCTGAAGGATGTCAGAGTCATGTGAAGGTGACTCGGTGCTTACAGTTAAAGTTGTCCTGTTGTCCTGAAGACAATAACCACAATATCAATAGCTACAGCTCCTGAAACAAATCTGAGACAGATTTTTATTTTTATTCAGATCGATGCAACCATTCAAAACTTTGGGATTCGGTTCCGTCAGATATCTTCAAGGACTCGAGCGCTCAAAATTAAAAATGTCCTGGCACAATAAAAATAGCATCTAGGATACAATAATACAGTATCTGGGACAGGAGAGAAACTTATTATTACAAATGAAATTATTATGTTCATGAATAATTATATAGAGAGATATAATTTTAATTGTTAGGTGTGCAAATTCGAAAATGTGAGGCAGCACCAAGTCCAGAGCCCGGAGGGGACACACAGTTTTAACTAGTCAGACCACAGGACAGTTTTCCACTTCGCCTCAGTCCATCTTAAATGAGCTGGGGCCCACAGAAGACGGCTGCATTTCTGGGTCTGGTTTTATACAGTTTCCTCTTTGCATGTTGAAGTTTCAAATGTCATTTGTGGATTCAGCGATGAACTGTGCTCACAGACGATGGTTTGTTGAGCCCATGCATTGATGTCCACGACAGAATCGTGTCCGTTGACATGCCGAAGATCACGACCATCCAATATTCGTTTTCGGCCTTGTCCCTTGCGTACAGAGATTTCTTCTGATTCTCTGAAATTTTTAATGATATTTTGAAGACAATAAAATGGGATTGTAAATAATTAAGTAGTTTGTTGGATCTTCTTCCTCTTCCTCCCGTGGAATTTTTATTTTTACTTCAAATATACGATGTCCCTGTAGTGAGTTGAGATGTTTTGATTTCTTTGGCTAAATAATAATGTTCAAAGTGTGTGTATACCAATTAGAAACAGATTTAATGTTTGCAGTGATACATTTATTGATCAGACAGATAAAAATAAACAAACAGTAAGTAATGACTAAAGAATGATTAAAACTGAATGTGGCCAAATGATTTCATTCAGATATACACAGCTGTTCAAAAGTTTTGGGATCACCTGCCACATGAGCTCGATGCTGTACCATCAGATGTCTGAGAGGACTCAGTGTTCGAAATTAAAGACGTCCCTGGGACAATAAAAATAGCATTAGAAAGTAGGATTCAGGACGTTTGCAGGACACTGAGGAAAAACGTTAATTTCAAGCCCTGAGAGGACTACTCTATATTTCTGAAGTCATTCAATTTTTTAGGTTGTAGAAAGACCTCCTTACAGATGGATATTATATTTGTATGAAGGACAAAGGCTGTACAGTGACATAACAGACAAATAACATGCTTGAATTAACAGGCGTGTTCCTTTCGTAAAGCTGCTTTTAAAACTTCAAAATAAAAAAGGAAGATTGGTATAGACAAGTGATGTTTAAGCCTGTTCAATCAATCAATCAAACTTTATTTGTCATACAAAATATGTAACACAAAGTGCTTCACACAATAAAACCCCAACACCCCCCGTCCACTCCCAGCCCTCCACCCCAACACCACCTCTCACCGCCCACCCCAGCCCTCCACCCCAACAATGTATATAAATAAATCGTTCAAGTAAAAGCCAAATTAAAAAGATAAGTCTTAAGTTCAATCTAAACACTGAATGACTGCAGAGGCATGGCTGTGCATCAGTCATGATTTTGGATCATTTTTGCTTTTCCGGACTGGAAAATAAATTCAAAATTGAAGGTATTTGGGGGGGGGGGGTGGTTCCAACAGTATTCTCCTCTGTTGTTGTCCTGTGGGAGCATCGACTAAGTGAAAGTTTTAATCATTCAATTTTTATTTTGGTTTTAACTTTTGTGTCCGAATGATTATTCTGTTTTTATTGTATAGATAAAATTAGATGTTGTTGACAGAAAAAGGAAAAATAAACACGCCAAACTTTTGAGTGGTAGTTTAATTTCAGGGAACAACGAACAGAGCACCCATGTCAAAACCAGAGTAAATCAATGAAGTGAAGCAATTTATTAAAGTTTGGGATAGTTAAAAGTAGAATTCGGGATGGTTGCGGGACACTGAGGAGAAAAGTTTCCGTACAGTTTCAAGTCCTGACTGCAGCACTTATGTCACTTATCTCTTAATAAATCAAATCAATTAAAATGAGTTTGATGGACATAAATTAAATGAATAAATACATTTTAAAATCAATTACTAATGCAGGCAGAGACACAACTGAGGACACCTTAATTACTTTCTAATTCCCTTTCATGCAACTGGATGCCAAATATTGCGTAATACAGAATATTACTGTAAAAGACATGTTAGTCTGGCAAAATGCTGTTATTTTAACAGAAATATGAAGCCAGCAATGTTACAGATTTAACGTCTGTAAAAGACTTTAATTAGATTTCCACTGTGTCTTTTATGTAAAAGTGATCGGGTCCCTACATTTACGTAACAAGGACCTTTTTAATTTCATTAAAAACACACTTCAAAAAGTGACTTTTAGCAAAATAAATAGACTTGAAAATGTTTATTCGTGACTCCTGCAGAGCCACTTTCTGTCAAAACTCTTTGCCATGTTAATGAGCTCACACCTGGCTGCCAGAGGAGCAGGAATGTGAGGAGGAGGTGGTGGAGGAGGTTTTCGGGTGGGGGGTTGGGCTGTTGTCGTCTCTGCCCCGAGGACTGAGCCGGATCACAGCTGACAAACTGGAATAGGAGGAGACTCTAAACTGGGCGACTGAGTTTTTCACACGTGTTAACTGTTTGTATTCAGGGGAATTTAAAGGACAAACATGTCGCTGGGTGGTATTTACTAAGCCTGGTGCAAATTACTCTCTGTGGAGCCACAAGTTTTTTTATTTATCTGAATATTTACGACGACTACAGACATGAATGAGCTGCAGGTCGTCTAGTTTGTATCAATAAAATGTGATGCGGAGATGTGTTGACGTGTTGCACGTCTAGAAAGCAAATTAAAATGTTTTCTGCTGCTGAACGTTAAATATTAATTAACTGAAGACAATTTAAAAACTCAAAGTTCGTCTTCAGCCCAAGAGGAAATATTAGTTAAATATATGAACACTGGCTCAACAACCATAGATTAATTCTTATCTCCTCAGACCAGATTGTTGCTGTAAACAGATAAAATGACATAACAAGACTATATAGTTTTTAATTGGCCACTTCAGAGCAGCTATTATCAGTCTTTTGTTAATAATTAAACATTACATCAGACCAAACATGCAGTTTAAGCCACTTTTCATATGTTTTGATCATACTTTAGTACCTATTTTGGTTTAAGCTCGAGCTGATTAACTGTCACACAGGGAAAAAGTTTCCCTCCAAAGTTGATTTCTCTTCAGGGTATTTGTCATGAACTTCCTCATTTGTGTTTAAATGTTGAATCACATGCGGTGATGTAAAAACAAAACCAGTATACTAGAAGTGGCAGTACTTAAATATACAAGTATTAGCAACAAAATGTTCTTAAAGTATTAAAAGTTAAATGGGGGCACAAGGCTTATAGCAGGGGGCACCAGATTACTGGCCAGTAGCAAAGTAGTCCTACAAAGTGAAACCATTCGGTTTGTTTGCTCCACAGGAGGCACGTTTAAAGAAAATATCAAAATGTTTTCTGGCCACTTTGCTAATCATCTGACTGAAAACACGAGGGGGAAATCACTCAGGAGTAAATAGGTTAAATTAAACATGTTTTATGTTGTCCGAAATGCATCCAAATAACAGTTAGTGGGAGTACTACAGCAGGAAAACATCTCTTCATTGAATACCTGTGACCTCTCAGGCAGCACTGCATTACAAAAACAACATAATTGTATAGAAGATATTACTACATGGGAACTCCAGAAAAACATTACCATACAAACAAACTCTACCATACAAAGAGAGAGACAGATATCAACAACATCCAGAAACCCCACCAACGACAGAATCATGTCTGTTTTTGATGCAGTGCCATCTGAGGGCCTGAAGCTTTTTAATGGCCTTATCCCTTGTGTAGAAAGATTTCTTCTCTGAATCTTTCATGATATTATAAACTGTAGACAATAAAAATATGGTTGTAAATAGACTTTTATGGGCTCGAGCTCATCTGAGATGGACTGACGGAAAGTGGTCCACAATTCAAACTGTTTTTGGAAATCATGGACGTCGTGTCCTCCGGGCTAAATTTACGTTTTCCACAGTATCAAAACTTTTTTGGAATTAGGGTTGTATATAAATACTGTATGGAGATGCAGATAAGTCATAAAGCTCAGATGAGACATTATGAGGTCATGAGAAATAATACAAGAAAGACAATTAGTAAAAATGACATTATTTGAAACCCCCAAATAAAAAAAGTGAATGAAATCTGAACATTTCATTTTTCATTTCTCATTTCAACAGTTTTAAAGAATGACTCGTCAGGTTTTATTTCAGCCACATGGATAACTGACAGAAGCTGTTAATTTTGTCTAATAAAACCTTATTTCAGCAGCTTCAGTCTTTTCTGTCACACTCTGGAGGCTCTCTTTGTGTTATCATGTAAATGTCAAGACTTGTGTGTCAAACATGTGCAGATGTGTTCTTGAATATGAATCAACAGGCGGTAGTTGAAGAGGTGTAGCGTGGGAGGAGCAAAGACGGGCAGTACAGTGACAAAAGCCATAAAGAATACAGCATGAAGATCTTATTTAAAAAACAAAACAAAAACTACATTACACTTAAACTTAACGCGTCGATTGTCTTTGTCTTTTACAAGCCTCAACTTAACTCGACTCTTCACTGTTTTCTGGCTCGTTCTCCTTCCTCATGCTTTGTTTGTCAGCTGATAAATATTCAAATATTTGTTAAGATAAACTGTGAAGGTCTGATTGGCTCTGCGCTGGAGAAAGTTTCCTGAAGTAGTCTGCACTATTTCAAACTCTGTAGTTTGCAGTTTAGTTTCACTCTTTCTGTTCCTGTTTGTACTTTCACATATCAGCCTGATTTTACTGATTATCAGAAGGAAACGTCTTTGCTTTGATGAATTGGTGCATAACAGTAAACGTAGTATGAAAAATAAAGTACTGCAAGTCAAGAAGCATAAGGACAAAATACACAACATGAAAAATATTATAAATACAATAAAAGGACAGTTTGTACAGTAGTTATTTTGCTGTATAGGTGTGCAGGAATGTGCAAAGTTCGAAGAATAAAGTGGAAAGATTATTTATTATCATTATGATCGAAGATATTATTTTCTAGAGATAAGTCTGGTTCAGTTTCTTCAAATTTAATTCATAACTTAATGCATCGAGCATGTGGTGATAATCAGTGAGTGAATCAACTTTTTTCTAAACTCCTTTCTTCTCTCATCCATAAAATGACGGCTGGACAGTAAAGTCACAATGTTGAGATTAATCACAAAGGGAAAAGATTAATAAAATTGACTTGTATTTGTTAAAAGGCTCTCTGACCTCTGACTTCACATTAAAAACACATTTATCACTGAAGGCATGCAGGACGTGTCGTGTTAGTATGAACAGCAGCTTCAGCATGACGCAGAAAACTAAATATTTTGGCTTCTGTTGCAATAATGCTTCATATAATGGACAGGCCATTGTTTAGGCTAAACTAAGTTGATATGTACAGCAGAGTCATTGTTTTACACATTAATTCCTGTAAATCTGGTGATGTTGGCTAAAATCATACAGTTCACATGAGGCAGACTGCTTCTGTTGTTCTATATATTAATTATTAATTCATTTATTAAGTTAGATGGTCACATTTATGCCTTGAGACTACTCAACATGTTTAACACTTTTAATGAACATTTCAAACATAATCCAGTTTAAATATTCATTTCTCCTCCTCGTGAATCACTTGCTGGTTTTACTGGATAAATAAATTGTGGGGCGATCATCTTTGTGTGTTTCAGGATGAGGTTCTGGCGGTGTCCAGGAAGATGGTGGTGCGGGTAGAGGACCTGGTGCAATGGTCATGTGTGCAGCCGGCAGGTTGGAGCAGCAGCAGCAACAACAGCCTGAAGCCGGCACCCTGTGGGACCAATGGCCTCCACAGACCTCTGCAGAGCAGCGACAGTAACAGCAGCAACACGGCCAACAAGAGCAACGAGCCCCTCAAAGACAAAACTGAGAGTAAGAAACACTGAAACACACTTTTTCCAATAATCAGTTCAGTGTAAGGCTGCCATCAATGATGCCTTTCACATTTTCCACAGGTGTTTCACAATAAAAGTCTACCAGAAAAAGCCTCTAGAAGTCTTTTAATGTGAAAGATCTTTGCAGGAGGTGTCAACGCTGCGTCTGAACTTTCATACCAACATTTGTATTGTTAGTATGACCAAAACCTTCAGATAAAATCATCAGTACATGAAGTGCATACTATAACAGGTGAAATATTACAGTATAAAAGCACTACGCCAACATATATATCCCACAATGCAATGCAGTAGTGACGACGACAACAACAATGACATAACAAACAATAGTTGACGACAGAGGAAGGTTTAATGCCATTAAATTTAAGTATGCTCGGCTAGGTGTAATCTTTTTTCTTTTAAGTCGTTTATTGTTGAGCAGCAGAGTAGTGAGTATGTCGCAACTCAGTTGTCATGACAACAGCTAAACATGGCCGAAAAGCCTGGTTCTCTGCTCCGGCAGTAAATAAGATTATGGCGACTTAATGTACAAGTTTACCTTCAGAATCTTCTCAGTAAACTGGACGTCCAAACTGCCCTTTTGCTTCGTCACCAGTGACCCATTCAACTCTCCTCACTTTTTACTCATACTTTTCAATCAACTGGCAGTCCGTTCATTTATAAAACCCCTCCATATCCATCACAGTGAACGGTCATATTACACATAAACATCTGAACCTTTTCCACACTTGAGGCGAGATTCGTTGCTATACATCAGATGTCTCTGTGAGGTTCAGTCAGAAACATCAGCTTGAAACTATATTATTTAAAAAAAAAAAAGTTTATTTTAAAGATCCGTTTTATAAATTAGTTTTTAGACCAACTGCACGATGATTTATGGCCCACTGTCACATCTTTTTCTCTCAGATGACCTGGTCGAGCGTCACAGCATCAAAGTGCTCAGCTACCCACAGTACTGCCGCTTTCGCTCCCTGCAGAGACGCATCCAGGACCGAGCGAGGGGGCCGGGGCTGCAAGACCCCCACCTGCTGGCCCTGGGTGGCGTCAAGGCGCTGCCCACCACCCGGCTGATGTACTGCAGGGACACCTTCAACCACCCGACGCTGGAGAACAGCACCGGCTTCTCCTGGCAGTTTAGTGAGTGAAACCAGTCCGCTGATACCACAAATAACAGATCATGATGCATACTGGATTATTGAGGCAGATACTTGATGAACTTCAAACTGTTAGTCCAGCACTTAGTTTGTGGTAAGACAACTTCATTTAGAAATAATTTAAAGGAAACACAATCAGTAATTTAATTCAAAGTTAAAACTGGGTTAAAAGTTTCAGACTTCTATGTTACTTGAAATTAATTATATTTCATTGTTTAGTTACTGAAAGATAGTTAAATATATATTTTAAATAAGGTGATTCGAGACAGTTTTTGACCCGAAAACAATCAGGGCAGGAAGATTTGAAGAACACGGTGAAGTATCCTGGCATCAGATTTATACTGTACTGGTGAAAATGAACAAAAAAACCTCTCAAAGATTTAGATTTCATTTTATTTCTAATGTGTAATTGTTACAACTCAGATTGTCTGGGGAAAGGAAGTAACATAAAACCGGTTGTACTTGTTAATATAAGTTTTTTATTTATTGCCAGGGATTAATTTGAGTATAACAAAAGCAGGTGAAGTGAACTAGAAGAGAAACAAAGGGCGAGTGGATGCTGCAAACCAATGATATAAATGTAATCAGAAGAGTACTCTTCTAACTACAAAAGTTTTATTTAATAACCAAAAAACACAGAGGAACAGCTCCACTAAAACTAGTGACAAACAAATTATAGTCTAACAAATTATATCTACATCTACAAATCACTGAATCAACTCAATCTGGCCCAGTCCCAGTAAGTTTAAATATTTATCATTTTATTTTGTCATTTCTATATTTTGTTGTTTCAACATGCCACAATTCATCATTCTGCACATTATACACATTTTATAATGTGTACAGATGTGTTTGATGTCAACATGTGATTGTATTTTTGCTGAATTAATTATGTTTTCATTGTACGAGTGAGTAACGACTGTTTCCCCGAAAGACAGATTCACATCATAGACGTTTGAATGTGAAGCTTTAAAGTCAAAAAACAAAATAAATGTTTCATTAAATGTTCTTTAAACGTTATTTCAGGCTGTGTTCTGTAATTCTTTGTTTTGTCCTGTAGGATGTCCGTCTCTCAGTCTTCGAGGGCGACCTCGCAAGAGGAGAGGCAGAGACGGCAAAGACTCCCCAACCTCAAGCCAATCAGAGTCCTGGATCGAGAGGATGAAGGTTTGTTGTTCATATATAATGTTCACGTCTGTGAGGTCCTCTGTTGAAAGTGAAGGTTAGAATCTCTTCCTGGAGGTCCGTCAGGGTTTGTTCCTCTGTAACCTTGAACACCAGGCTGGATCTGATCAGTTGAGTCCCAGTTTGACCTCCACACTGTGCTGGTTCAAGAGCAGACTGACAAGTTGTTTTTTGTAAACGGATACAGCAGATGTTTTCTGAGGGCCAAACAGCCCTAAAACTATTAAATAATTAAATGTCTTTGACCTTGTTCAGTCCAGTACTTTGTTGTTGTTGTTGTTTTTTTGGCAGATCCAGATTGTATTCATAAAGATTTTTGTAACTCTGGACAGCAAAACAACACATGAAATATTGAGACAGCCTCAAGTGGCTGTTTGAGGAACTGCAGTTTTTGGCTTCATTTCACAGCCACAGAGGTTGCCCCTGTAGGGTCTTATTTATTTAGGTTTGATGTAGTAAACGGACATAGACACATTTCAGACAATACAGCGAACACAAACATTATGAGCTTTATCTGATTTATTGTTTGTCTACAGAGCAGTCTCATTACACGTATGTTTCATGTCAAACCACCTGGGTCTCTTCCTCTCTGTGTGTCCCCCCCCCTTTAGGAAAATGTAATGGGCAGCGTGGAGGTCGGCTGTGAGGGCAGCTGGCTCCCTCACCCTGAAGAGCAGCTGTTCTTGGATCAGCTCTTCGCTTTCATGGACCGTCAGGGCTCACCCATCCACAAAGTCCCGAACCTCGGCTTCAAGAAGAGTGAGTTTCTCTCGCCTTTTCTTCTCTTCTTTGTCTTTTTTTTCTTTCCTTCCTTGTTCTCTTGACATTTGAGAATTGAGAGAACGTCACAGGTTTGATGCTTCTGGCTATAACTGATTTAAAGTGTCCTCAGAAGACATTTTACCTTTATTGAACCCGATTAAGAAATTTTTTTTCAAGAGGCAGCAAAAGTTACAGACGACAGCACTAAATATATATGACAGTATCAATAAAATGGCGACAAATTAAAGATCAAATAGTACAAGCAGCTTTTTAAAGCAGCTCTCTATCAGGATACAGACGGGTGCAGCTGTGAACTCCTGTTCGACTGGTTTCATGACCACACTTGTGTTACATTTTTATCTCTGCTGTCAAACCCTGTTTCATAACTTACACAGTAATCACAAAATCACAAAATAAATTTAAAACAACAATAACTGTTGTTGTTGGGTTTTTTTGGCCACTTGGGGGCAGCTGAAGCACAACACTGACACATCATCTGTTTTAAGTTAATATGGTGACCTGAATATTTGAATTTAATAAGTTAATTCTCTCTGTTTAATCACATTTTCATGCTTTTCATTTTTTTTTGTGCTACCAATTGCAGATCGTCTATGAGCCATATGTTAGTAGCTGGTAGCTGGACTGATAAACCATCATGAACATTTGAAAGACCTGGTTGTAGATTGTTTTTATCAGAACTGAGCGTTTTATTTGAGAATTACAGCCTGATTTGCACTTTTATCGGCTCCGTCTTTCACATTTGCATGTTTCGTCTGTTTCCACTTGTCATGCTATGTTGGCCGCTGATTTAAACATGTTTCATCTTCTTTGTCCTCAGTTGACCTCTTTCTCATGTATTCTGTGGTAAAACGACTTGGAGGCTACAAAAAGGTGAGTTACTTCAACATTAGTTAACTTATTCAAAGGAATAGTTTGATATTTGATTCGTATTTGTCATCTATGTTTATCAGATTTAAAGTTTCTTCCATGAAATACTCCCATAATCCCTATAAAGTGGCTTCGCTGTAACTCGATACCTTTGCCTTTATTCAGTACATATAGACCTATGAATGTGTAAATATGCCCTGCTGCTTGCCTGCAGGTCGAACATTCCTTTGACTCTGATCAAACACACAAACCTTCAAGAGATATAGATATAATGGAGGATCTCTGTACGAGCATGTGCAAGAGACGCCTGCAGAGAATGTTTCTGTGACCTAGGCAGACATGCAGCTAACATTGCCGTTCCTATTAGCATTGACTACCTATTTTGCTCATGATGTCAACAAGGATAAACGCTTGATTTTTTCATTGGATGGGGTCTTTAAGATACCACAAACAATTTGGCCGATTCAGTTTTTGCTCAGATTACATAAAATGTATTAGTTAGTGATCTTTAGAGTTGCTGAAAGTTGCATTTTGGAGAGAGCCAACGTTTCCACCTGTTTCCAGTCTTTATGCTAAGCTAAACTAATTCCCTGCCGGCTACAGACTGTCCGATAGAAACAAATGAAAGTATTTATCAGCAAAAAGTGGCTGCGTTGCAGATTTATCTGAAGGAGTCGCAGGATGAAAAAAAGAGAGGTTACAATTAATGATAATTCATTAAAATTCCTGACTGCAGGAGGACCTGATGCTGTGATTTCTTTAAAATTAAATAACAACCAAACTAAGATTTGTCTTTTCAGAATGAATCTGTGGACCTTGCCCTGAAACAATCAGTCATTTCTTGTCAGTTTACAGTAAATATACAAAACAAAGCAGCTTCACAATAAATGAAAACAGACAGAAGGAAACAGGCGGTTCAGTTTCAGCTCAGTGCTACACTGTTTACAACAAAAGGCCTGTTCAGCCGTTCATTTCAGCCGCTGTACTGTACTGAGCTTTGTACTGAACAATACCATATTATTCAACATAGTGTTACGCCCCTAATGACACACTGTATTATGTATGTAATTGTTTCAGCCCCGCCTCACACACACACACATTCAGCAACACTATGAATTCCAGTGAACACATATATAGTTTGAACCCAGTGTACTTTAAAAGTCTGTGCAGCAGAGCAGTGAGTGTAAAGACGTTATTAAAGCGCGATGACAGAAAATATCTGATTGGACAAAAGACAACTTAAGACTGCAGTAGTGAACTTCTTTAAAAGTTATATTTGTTTTCCTCACTGCAAACACCAGACACTCAAAGTACAGAATACAGAAGAATATTTGCAGTTACTTTATTACACATTCTGTATTACACATGGAGTATTTCATTTTTTTTAAATAGTAAGCAGTATAACAATCGTTTTGAAGCTTTGTGTTTGGCATTATGGCCAACGCCATTTTGTTTTTTGGAGCCATAAGTGCTCATGCACCAACTCTACGCTCTTGTGAGCGGCAGGAAAAAAATGTCAGCGTCCTCTCTGCTCACAAATGTTACAAACAGTAACTAAAATATGTTTGTGAAAACATTTGAGGAGAGAAATGATCAGTGCAGTAACACAATCTGGATTCATATTTGATCAGCACTGCTCAGTTTGACAGTTTTATTTGAGTTTCATGAGCGTGTTGAGCTGAATGAACTCACTGAGGATCAATCACAAAATAGCCACACCCTAAAGCATACCCTGCTTTATCATCTGTTTTACTCTAAAGGGCACCATAATTTACAAAATTAAGATCATGGTGTATGAAAAAAGACTTGAAACTACAGATTAAGACCACAAAGTCATGAGGAAACTGATACCTGATGTCAAATTGAGCTTCTTCTCAGCTGATTTGATCTAACACTCAATATAATCAGACCTTAGTGTTGCAGCCAGTGGAGCTGCCCCCTGCTGGACATTAGAAAGACTTTAGATGTAAGACACTTCCACGTTTGTGTGTCACAGGTGACAGTGGACCGTCTCTGGAAAGTAGTTTATAACGAGCTGGGAGGATGTCCTGGCAGCACCAGCGCTGCTACCTGCACCAGGAGACACTACGAGAGGTCAGACAGAAACACCTCCACCCAAATAAACATCCTAAAAATGTACAAATAAATGAATCAGCCGTGCTGTAACTATCTGTGCGTTTGTTTGTGTCTCAGGTTGATGCTTCCTTATGAAGAGCACCTCAGAGCAGGAGGAGCTGAATTCAAAATCCCAGAATCACCTGTGCCTCCAAAACCCAGAGGGATAAGAGGAAGGAAACCACTTCCAAGAGGCAGAAAACCAGGACCCAAAGCCAAGGAGAAAAAGATCACAGCTGCTCCTGCTCCTGCTCCTGCTCCTGCTCCTGCGCCTGCGCCTGCTCCTACTCCTACTCCTGCTCCTGCTCCTGCTCCTGCTCCTCCTTCTCGGACTGTAAGTGTCTTGAAACAATTTGATGATCATATTTCCTAAAAAACTACTTTTAGAAATTGCTCCAGATATATTTGAAAATGACTTTACGTAGATAAAATCTCCAGACACCCTGAACAAAAGAGTCAGTCCTAAGTTTAGGACTTTAGATACAGTGAATAAAATACAAGAAACAGAAGCACAAAAAAAACAAAAATCCTCCTAAAGATGGTTGAAATCACCTCCAGTCGTCTTCCTTCTAAGCAGATTGTGAACCCGAACGGCTCCATGGTGGTGAAGAGGGGCCGAGGCCGACCGCCGGGCACCCGGAACAAGGCCACGCTGATTGCCCAGGCAAAGCTGCTGGCTCAGCAGCAGGCTAAAGCCAAAGCAGCATCAACCGAGTCTAACCAGCAGAGTCCTTTGGTTCCAGCCAGAGGTGTAGGTGGACCGACAGCCAGCAGCACTCACAGGGTAATGCCTAAGACTCCGCTGTATCTTAATCTACATAATGTAAGGTCAGAGTCTGTGATGGAGCGGATCTTTACTTGTGTGACCTCCTTTTTCTTCTCTCCTCCCTCCCAGCAGCCCGTCCAGCCCGCTATCCTCCCCGTCAACATGCCTCTTACCCCGGACCTTTCCCCCATGTCCGCCCCCTTCCTCCCCTTCCAGTCCAAAGCAAAGGAGGTGAAGCCAGAACGAGGGGAGTCTACGACACCGGCTTCAAGTGTGCTCATCTCCCCTCTGCCTCGCCACTTTGTTGGAGGGTCTCTGGGTGGCTTCAGCCCCATCAAAGGCGTGTGTCCTCTGGATGTCTTCAGGAACCGCATCAGCCTCCAGAGAGGCCCGGAGAGCCCAGCCCTGACTCCTCAAGACCCAAGCCAGCATCATCCGACCATCTACACCCTGCAGCCCAAAAGTGGAAGCCCGGATACACCTCATCCCAGCGGGGACCAGCTCCAGTCTCAGCCCCACCAGCTGCACCAGCAACACACCCGCTGCTCGGGCTGCAACGTGGACGAGGGAGCCCAGAGAGGAGGCAGTCGGGACGCCAGGACCCGGCCTCTTCTGCCCCCTCTCCGGGTCCTGCCTCTGAACCTGGACTGTAGTGTTCAGGTGTGCCAACTCATGAGGACTCGTTTGGGCTCGTCTCAGTTCCAGACCTTCACCCGCCGACTGTCTGAGGCGCTGTCCCAGGACCTGAGCACCAAGCCCCCCTGCTCTCCTATCACTCCTCCCCCCGAGCAGGCGCTGCCTCTCAACCTCAGCAAACGCTTCACAGCCAAGAGAGCCAGCACAGAGGGACCGGAGCAGAGTCCGGCGTCGATCAACGGAAACACAGATCAACTGCCATCCAAGAGACCCAGAACTGGCTGCTCGGAGCAGGCCGAGGACTTCAGCCCGGGCGACCGGTCCAGCTCTGGAGGAAGCGGAGGAGGTGGTGGAGGAGGAGAGCAAGATGTGGAGATGAAGAACCAGGAAGAACCCGCAGACCTGAGCTCCCCGAGCAGGATCAGGGCCTTCCTGCTCGGGCTGCCACCCTTCCAGGTGAAATTCGAGGAGGATCTGAACGGGACAAGATTTGGGAAATTTCTTCCTCCAGGATCTAAAGCTGAACCCCAGAGGACCGAAACAGAGAGAGGAGAGGGAGGAGTAGCAGTTAAGAAAGAAGTAAAGAAGGAGGAGGAAGTGGTTGAAATAGAGCGATGTGAAACTGAGAAGTCTGAGCAGGAGGAGAAAGATCCCAGCCTCCTCTCTGGTCCGGGTCCGGCAGAGCTGAAACGAGCCGGATCCTCAAACACTGACACACACTGTTTTTAGCCTCATTCCCTCTGTTCATTTGAGCATTTTGTGATCAGAAAACTGTCTGATAAGTCGGGGATTTAGAATCTGGATACCACCGTGGGTGTCTTGGTGTTGGTTTTGGACGCTGGATGCTTCAGTAGGTAGATCCAGCTCAGGTTAAAACCTGAACACGCGGAGCAGGGATCGTTTCTTTTCTTCATCTTTGAGAACTTCTCTTTGTTTCTCTTTTTTTTTTTTTTGTCTCCTGTTGTTACTTCCTGTTTTGTTTTTCTTCTGGTTTTCGATCACGTCGTTGATTGAACTTTGCAGAGGAATGACGACAGCGAGACTCATGACAATCACAAATCAGTTTCTCTTCCTTCTTCTGTTGATTTCTGTCTCTTTAAAGGTAAAAAAAGAAACAGAGGAGTGAGACTGTGACTCTAACAAACACTGCCATAACCCTTCATAACACTATTAACTCCACTATTCAATGTTACGGTAAAATATTGAATAAGATCCATATTACTTAAGATTAAAATCAATATTACATCTATGGGTGATGCTATGCATCAAGACTTCATAAATTAGCATCTAGAGTGTACTGTAGTTAGTAGTTTCATTTTAAAATTGTACTCTACTTCTGTAGAGAGATAGTTATTTTCTGATAAAGTGTCTAGATGTTATCTGGAGCTCCTCAGTCTTCACATTATAGCTTGTCAAGTGAAGCGTTTCTATAGTCCTGCTCGTTAGCTCAAATTATATAAACCTTTCTTACACATATGTGCCTTAAATGGCCTGCGATCTGTTTCATCGCCGGGCTTCAAACACATTCAGTTAAAGAGATACCTTGATGTTGGACCTGAAGGTGCGGATACCGGAGTCCTGAGTTTCTTGTTGAGAAATATAAACGTGTACAAAACAAAAGAAGCCAAAGTTTTCAGTCTTGAAAAGCAGCTAAAAACTCGTCGGTTTAAATCTCCGATCAAAAAAACTCTCGGTGATACCCAGTCCTGCTGTTTGCTTTATTATAAAGACCACTGTGGCCACACGATGGCGCTCGCGTCGACTCGCCTTCATCACCACCGCTGTTCAGGTTCCAGCCAGTAAAGAAGTCACATCAGCGCCTCCAGGAGGAAGAATTGTGTGTAAAGATCATACATGAACATGTAGCCCAAACATTCAGACTACCTCAGGTTTTTCTTTTTATTATTTCCACCATGCTTTATCGGTTTTAGAGGGGTGGAGCCTATCCTAGCATTGCTTTTTGGGTAGACGGCAGGGTTGGATGCTGGTCCATAAACACACACTTCATTTCCACTTTGTATTAAAGGATAAGTCTGGCTTTATTCTGGTTTTCTAAGAATAAAACCAGAGTTATTCTTTAACCTTCAGTTTGTATCTGGATACGTCTCCTTTGCACTTACTCCTTGTATTAATAAGCGCTCTCAATATCTCCATTCAGACCTCATTGTGATCGGATCTCAGATTAGGAAGGCAGATGGCGGACTTGTCTCAGGTGAAAGGAAGTTAATGGTGTATTATATTATTTTTCCTTCGCAGAAGAAGGGTTCATCTGTAGCGGTTGAAGGTACAACAGGAAGAGGTGACTTGTTTTTCTTACGGTTATAGTTTGACATTTTGGGAAATACAAAGTGAGGTGAGACGATTGACACCACTCCTGTCTGTGCGGTAAATAAATTGACTGCATTTTCAAGTATTGTGTTAGAAAAGTTTGGAAACAACAATATTCAAAGAAATCTAAACTGCGCAAAAGTTTTTACACTCTCATGAACCAACTAGTAATATTCACGTAATAGTTGTTACAAGTTACTCGAAATACGGTTCAAATTTGCAGCACATTTGGATGGAAACACAAGTGATGAAGCCAGTAGCTGCTTAGCTTAGCATAAAGACTGGACAGATGCAAGCTAGTTTCCTAAGGTGAAAACCGACACCTGTAGAGCTCTAACACTTTAAAACTTGAAGTGGTGACTATAATCTGTACAAAAACTGTTTGAATAACAACTTGTGGTTTTTCCTGCGGTTTATGTGCTGGACTGTTTGTTGGTCTTTGCTGGTCCCAGCACAAAAAAACAAGATGTTCTACAGATTAAACTAATGAGATTTGAACATGTTAATCAGTGAGTTTTAAGTTGCTGAAACAGGCTAACTCTTTCCCTCTGTTTTCAGTCTTTGTGCTAAGCTAGGCTAACCATTTCCTGGCAGTAGCTTCATATTTAGCACTCAGACATGAGCGTGGCATCGATCCTCTCTGTACGGATGTTTAACACCTGGCTGAGATCCGATCATATTCTGACTGTTATATGTTCTGCTGCATTCACACGATCCAGAAAAGACCTCCAGATACAGATCGTATCTCGACGCCGAGTGAAATTCACTCGACCTGTTGGCGTTTTCCACGTAAACCTTCTCATCTTAAGTGCCAACACGAAAACACCGACTTCATATTGTGACAAAAAAACCTTGTAGCTAAAAAAAAATATTCAAACGTCAAGGTATCCCTTTAACCACAGCCTTTTTCCTTCGACTCTGTTTGTTTTTCTGCCACAGACGTTGGTTCAGATTTGCACACCTACTGTACCCATTTGCTTCATTTGTTTTTTGTTTTTTTTTCATATTTATATTTGCCAACGTTTTTTCTTATTTTACAGTAGTGGAATCAAACTACGACACCGAAATTAACTGGTGCTGTTTATTCTTAGTTATGTAGCTATTGCCATATTGTTGTTGTTTGTTTTTTTGTTTTTCTAATTGATAAAGCTCCAAATTTTTTTCATCTCAGCAAGTCATTAAATCTTGACTTCAGTCTCAAACAGCTTAGTGGAAAATTCCTCACAGCAGATTTATTTGTTCAGAGAGTTTTAAGGAAATGTTTTAAAGAACTAAATTAAAAGATGCTATGACTTGTTATGAAAATATTTGCAGTTTTTCTCAGATTTATTTGACTGTCGGCTTCATGTGAGACAGATCCGAATTGTTTGTGAATGAATGCATGAGTTAGAGATATGTATACTCAGTAGATCATAGCTGGGCAGATGCACCAAAGCACATGTTAATCCACCAGAACTCACCAGACTCAGACCTCTATAACCTTTCTGTAACATTTATCATCATGTTGAAGTCAGAGTTATTGTTCTCCTTTGCTTGAGGGGGGGAAGTGAGCAGGAACAAGGAGGAGATGATGAAACTCCTTCTTCCTTTTTGTGATTATTTCTTGACAAAGTCATATTTTCATTAATGCAGTAAGATTTTATGTCTCACACCAGGTCGGAAAATCTTACAAATGTATATTTAGTGTCTCACTCTGCTTTATCATGTCTGTAAACCTTTATTTATTAAGGTGAGGTATTTCTTAGCGTGCTCAGTCGGTTGTACAGTGTCACACTTGAGCAGCCTCAGTAGGCTTCAGATGAAAGAGTTTGTACGACTGAAGACAAAAGTGATAGAAGCTGTTCAGAACGGAGAAAAGCCGTGAGGGTTTTTCTAGGTGACAGCAACCCAACATCCTCCCGCAAAGAAGAATGACAGCGTATTTGTTTCCTTTTACATGACAACACCTCCACGAACTGTACGTTATGTGTGTCTTGTTGTCTTGATGTTAGTCGTTTGAATGGGGATGACGCCGCACACTTTTGAAGACATTCATGGTGTTGCACTTGGTTGTACATCAGAAAATTGACAGAAGTAGATGTGTGAGAATTGGAAAAAGAAAGATACTTCTCTACCAAGATTTTGTTATCTGAAGCGTTCTGGTTTCTGTTTGTCGTCTGAGTACCGTTGATAAATGACGTTTGAGCGGGTTTTGGTTTGCTTGCAGTTAAACAGTCGTTGTTGAGAGCAAAAGAGGCAGAACGCATTGGCCAAAATACAATCGCTGAACCCATCTTCTGTCATCTGACAACGATTTAGCTTTTTTTAAGAAATGTCTGTATTCATAATACAGATAAATATTTATAGAGATCAGCCGAAATGTGTCTTTTAACAAGCCCAGAATCATTCACCACTTTCTCCAGGGTGTAAATCATCATCAGATAATTGCATAGCTCAAATTGGGCTTGGTTGTTGGATTGTTATTTTCTGGAAGTTGGATTAAATGTCGGGACACAACCTCCTCTACTGTTGGGCTGTCAGAATAAAGTACGCTTCAACTGCACCGCCTCAGAATTGACTGTTCGCCAACCCCCTAAATCACTGTTATTATGCCCGTCAAGGCTTCAGTTCCCGTGCAGCACTTGTTTACAAAACATTACGTTTCCATCTACCTGTTTATACGCACATTTTCAAATCATGCATAAGAAAACCTTAGAATATTGCAAGAAATTATACTGTAAATACACACGGATGAATTGTAAGAACTCAAAAATGGTGCCCAGTAAGTCAGTAATTTTCTGGGCTCTGAGAATTTTTTACGACTGTATGGTCTTCATGGATTAAAACAACTTGTTTGCAGGTTGTGGCTGTCTTGTCAGCAATTTTACAGACGTCTCTTTTATTGGAGACAATGCTTTTGGGGCGCAGAAGAATTGTTTAATTGCAGCACCTCGAATGGTAGTCTGCATTGTCCAGCTCTCGTAATAGATCCATGGAGCTTTCTCTGACAGCTTTCCAAAACGGGTGTGAAAGTAGCCGTGGTTTTATCTTTTTTTAAGCTCTTTTCTTTCTTATTCAAATTACTTTTGTCACTTTACGTGTGGACAACAAAATGCAACACCATGAATGACGGCAGGGTTTTCGCCCTTCTATGTAAACACTTTTGCCTTCAGACGACTCTTCATACAAACTGGTTCATTTCAAGCATACTGACACTCACCAGTCAAACCACAGCTCCACTGGACCAGTTTTATCTCAGTCTGACTCTCCTGAACATTTTGCCTTATTTTTTATTGTATTATTTTCCTGCATGTTAATTTTTATGTTAATGACAACATGCCACTGAGGGCTTGAACGCCTGCTGTGTCATTTAAAGGGGAGGGGGCGTCTTCTAGTTTAGAGATGAGCAGCATGTTAAACCAGTATGAGAGTCGAATAGGCTGTTTTTTGTTTTTGTTTTTTCTTCTTCTTCTTTGGTTATTTAAGCTTTAGTCTGTAAAGGTTTCTTTAGGTATAATTTCATTTCTTTTCCTTTGATAAAGTTAAAATTTAAATGTTTACATTTTGTTATGCATGTTCAAACAGATTTGTTATATCCAGTGTTTTGCACACTACTTCAGCATCAGTCTTGAACGGCACTGCTCATTAATGTAAAGTACTTAAAATTAAGTGCCTGATACTTAAAAAGAGAAAATTGGAGTTGATATTTGTAAGCAAATGAAAGTTAAATTTGCTCATCAGCCTTCATGACATTGACTTGAACAATGGCTCCTGTTGTCTCATGATGTTTTATTGTGTTTAAAGCCTCTGCGGTGGCTGTTTGATTACACGGATTATCTCGTTAAACCGACAGCAGGACGCTTGCTCAGCTACGCAAACGTCTGTCGGAGCAAACTGGACCTACAGAACTCGACAACAGGGACACCTAGTGGCCATCAGAGCACACAGTGATGCAACATTCATGAAGATAAAATGATCAAATTAAAAGGTGCTGCATGTGACATTTTAACATAAAAGGAAACACTGCTAAAGTGCAGCTTCTTCTCTGGATTTAAAATTGTGAGCTTGGATTTGGATCGGTTTATTGCACAAAACAGGAAGAGGGCACTATTCCTCTACTGCTTCATCATAAAACTGAACTGTGAAACATCTAGAGCTATGATAAATGGTTATTTTCATTATCAATTGGGTATTTTTCACTATTTTTTGACATTGTATAGATGGAATTATTAATTTTTGTAATCAAGAAATCATAATTTGCAGATTAAAGATTAACTTGACTGATGGTTTCAGCTCGAGCAATGTGTAGAACGTTTCTGGTGTTTGCATCTTGATCGGCCATCAAACAATTCTCTATTATTTAGTCTATAAAATGGTGAAAAGTTGCCAAGTTGACGTCTTCAAACCTGCAAATTTTCATATTTAAGAAGCTGGAATGAGTGAATTTTTTTGACATTTTTATATGAAAAACCATAGAGAATAAATGTCTAGTTTAACAGCTGGAGTTTCTGGTTGTAAATGTTTAAATTTATAATAGAAAAATAACATTAATCCCTTTCTGGGAAGTACAAGCTTTATCGGAAATGTAGTCTGAATTTGGAGAAACACCAGCAGTAAAAGTGCTGTGAGAAAGACGACCAGACTTTTCCCATCCTGTGACAGTTGATGTTAAAAATGCTGCATGTGGCACCTTTTTATAAACTGTTGGATGTTAAGTACCAATGAATGTCTCAGTCACATCTTACTGTGATCTCATTTTTATCACTTGACACCATTTACTCTCATGTTTTTGTCTCTCTCTTTTTTTTTTTCTTTAAACAAAACCCCAGAGATCAACTTTAAAGCTGACGTGTTCTTTTCTTTACAAACTGTGCTGAACCTTTGAAGAGAACGGACACTTCCCGGTATAATCAGTCAAGCTACCCATGTGCACCTTAAATGGATGCTGAGGAGTTTGACTTGAATGGGATTTTTGTTTTTTTTTGTGTTGCATATGTGTAATTTTTAATGATTGCAGATCTGCAGCACAAACTCCAGTTCCATTTTTTTTTGTTTTGTTTCTATAAGCGGTAAAAAGCTGGCAGTGTCAGGTACCATTCCATTTTAACACTGTATATTTATAATAAAAGTAATCTGTTAATAAAACCTGGGTGTCTTGTTTCTGACTTTATGAAAAGAAAAATTGATTTGGTTTACATCTTTTACATAATGGATAAACATAATTTCCCCTTTTGTGTACTCATGAGTATTAGTTTTAGGGTGACTTGGAAGTGAGGAAAATGTATATTGTAGATTTTTTTTTTTTTTTTTGTATGAAAAAAGTCAAAATGTTTTGAGAAAATATGTTTTATTAAAAGTCCAACTCAGCTTCTAAAAGATTTTAAAACAAAAGTTGTAATCTTAAGAGAATAAGGTAATTTTTAAATAACTTGTAATATGAGCATACAGTTAAATTTTCAAATGATCTCATGAGAAAAGTTGTAATAGGGCTGTCAATATCATCTTCTCCCTACACTCTTATCATGTCCATAAGAATTCATGATATTGCAAAATCTATAGAAAATTGGAAGTAAAAATGCTAATTAATCTAATTCATCTTTAACAATTATTGTGTTTTGTCTGTTTTTGCCAAATGAATTACACTCAGAGTATGAGTACAGAGAGGTGGCAAGACAGTGTAATTGTCCATTTTGGACACTTTGTACTTTTATGGTTGCTGACCGTGAACCACAGAGCAAGAACAAGAAAAAAACGGAAATTAAAACAGAGGCACAATATTATCAAACTTTATTTTATTTTAACTACAGTGTATGGGGACAACCTTAAGTAGGAATGAGATTAAAATTGTAATTGCTTTATAAATATTAAGAATAAAGAAAATAAATTTTAGAACAAAAATGTAATTTTATGAAAAATCACAATATTCGAGACATTTTAATTAAAAACTGTGATTCGAGGTGTTACTTTGGATTGACAGTTGATCAACTATGACGTTCTGAATGAAAGATAAAATACCATTTAAAAAAAACAAAACAAAGTGAGTCCTCTCACTGAACACTAGATGGAGACAGAGCTCTGGAAGAAAGTATTCAGTTGTGAAAGGTAAGTGTAATTCTGAGGTAATTATACTGTATTTTTTTGTACCTCACTACATCTGTTTACTTACATCTATCTGACAGCTTTAATTTCCAGATAGTTTTTAGATTTTAAACAAACATAATGATACTTTTATTAGTTTGAGTGTATTTGTAGGTTCAAAATATTTATTACAACATGAACACTCAGTTCATGTTTTTATTTTATTTAGTTTGCACAACATAAAATATTGTTTTTTTCTTTCATGAAAATGCCTAATTTTAGTCTTAGCTTTAGTTAAGTATAACAAACACAGCATTGTTTCCATCACTGCAGGGAACATTACATTAACTTCCAGAACCTCAAGTCTTTAGACTAAAATTTAATGATTTGACATTATGGGGACGTGATGTTTTGTCTCCAGAAGGAAAGGGTCCCAACAACGTTTACACAGATTCATGTTCCCACAATATGAGTAATACCTGTCCACTCACACACACACATTGTACATTTCACACACACAGTCATGTTTACATCACTTCAGAGGACATTACATTGACTTAAATTCATTTAAACCCTTAAAATTAATGTTTGAACATTATGGGGACGTGACATTTTGTCCCCACAAAGTGACTGTGAAAACACAACATGAGTAATACCTCTCCACACACTCACACACACATATTCTACATTCCTTCCCTCCAGGATTTTTATTCTCAGTTTCAGAAACTTCCAGAGTGTAAACATTCACACCGAAGAGGGAATGAACACATTCCTCAGTCTGCTGCAGGAACATTGTTACTTACGCTGTGTGTGTGTGTGTGTGTGTGTGTGTGTGTGAAGCAATAAGGTCAGCTTATTAGTACAGCACTTTTAAACACACATGCATTAAGAAAAGATATAAAATAAAACAAGCCAACATAAAATGACACATAAATAGGAGTAAAACTAAATTAAATTGAACAAATAAGAGACGTCCTTGATGAAACTCAGCATCTTGTGCTGTCAAATGTGCAGAAACAGCTGTAAAAAGTCACTGTACACTATCTACACACACAGTTGGAGACTGTCCTGTGAACATAGTGGAGCATTTAGTAGCTAAAGAGACAGATATTTCCTTCAGGAGGTGGTGGAGACCAAAAACGGAGCTAAAAAGAGAATACTGTACTTACATTCATCAGATGACACATGGATGATCATCTAGTCCTACAACTGGTGAATTAAAAAATTAGACATTAATGATGTTACATACAAAGACACAAATATAAATTTACCGGTTATCTCAGGACGCAGTTTATATTTTTCACTGTCTCATGTAATCGTCTGAAAAACATAAAAGCTTCACTGAGATGCTGACACATCTACAGATATTTAATCTAGTTTTTTTTTTTTTTTTTTTCATGTCATTCAGTCTTTCTGTGCGTCTCTGGTCCGGTTCTGTTTTGTGGATTACAGAACTCACCACGGGGCTCCGTCTCACTGGTTTGGTATGTGAGTTGTATTTTTCCTGCACAGCCTAACAGACTTTTAACCCTTTGGGACTCATAAATATTTTCTTTTGAAGTCTTTGTCTTTGGTTTAACCAGCTCAGACTGTAAAAAAAAAAATCCACACATATATATATATATAAATCAACTGAAAACTCAAAAAAATCTAATCTAATTAAAATCCAAATGAAACATTTTCTCATCTGATGCAGCAGGACAACATTCAAATAGCTGTTGATAAACTGTTTTAAGATTTGGTTAGGCTTAGGCACAAAGGGGAATCCACTAGTAGTCTACTTATTTTAAGCGTTAAAGGTAACAATGTATGAAATAAACCATGGTTAAAATCCAGTATTTTGTTGAATTGTTTATTCATTTGAAAAGTTGCATTCTGATTTGTTTTCTTTATTTCATTTTTAAAGTCATTTTTATTGTCCATTTCTATTTCTTTTGTTTTTAACGTGTAATTATGTCCATAAACATAATCACTGAGGGTCAGAGTGAAATATGAAAAGTCGGCACGCTCCCAGTTTGGAGAACCAGACAGGAGGACCAGCATGAAGTGAAGCAATACTGCTGTGGACAGGGGAAGCAACAAAACAGTCATATCAGTCTAAGTGTACTATTTGGAATATTTTTACCACTTTACCTTGATTAGACAGCCCTTTTGATGATTATATCACTCTCTCCAAAGTCATCAGACTCCTTTGACAAAAGATTTAATGTTTCCTTGCAGAATATGGGAGTTACTGGTCCACCGCTGGCTTGATCCACAGCAACTAATGTTAGTTTGGATCTGAACTCACATGTTTAAACACCAAAGTCACACAACAATACTTCTATGTTTTACAAAGTAAAATTAGAGTCTGGTGGCTTTGAAGAGATCACAGTTAGATATAAACGCTTCACTTTTCTGTTGGAAAGGACTGTGCAATGTCAAGATAAAGTGGTGAACTCAGAGAAGGATTATTATTCCAAGCATATTTTTATAACTCATCAAATGCGTCTGGAGTGGATCTTTAACTCATCATTATCTTCTTTATTGTATGATATTTGCCACATACCACCCACTTCTGTTTCTTTACTAGCTTTATGTCTAATTATGGCGGTTATTTAGGAGTCATAGTGTCTAAAAGATAGTCTAATAGTCTAAAAGACTTAAAGCTTAAAGAGTTTGAGTTTAATTTTTTGTATATATATTATTAATTTTATTCTTTTACTTCTCCGGTCCAAAATGTTTATTGTTACTTCATTTGTATCAAGGGAGGAAGAAGTAGATTTTTTATTCCACTGATATAAATAACCTTGATTGTGCATAATTCTATGTCATTCACCTGAAGGAGATCTTTAATGTTTTTCATTTAATTTTCTGATTGTTGGTTTGGGGATTATTGAGGATATAAAAGCTGCCTCTGGTTTCCGTCCAGCAGCGCTGCAGGTTTAGAGACCACAGGGGTCTTCAGAGACCAAAACCAGATCCGATTGGTTACATGATTCACTGAAGTCTCTGCGGATGTCGAGCTGTAAATTTCTCCAGAATTAATCCACAGTTGTTTTTTTCACCCCCACAGAGTTTTTATGTCTCTCTGTAAACCTCTGTTCTCCACCATCAAATCTTCATATTTTGACTTTATAGTTGAGTAAATATCCGTGCAGTTATTGTTTTCTTTCACTTTATCTACACTCAGACAGATGAGAGCTGGAAAAAATGGAAGGAGGTATTAAAGTCTTAAACCAGGCTTAACTCCATCTCTAAAGGACGTGAGCTTAGAGAGAGAGAGAGAGAATTTAAATGTTTGGAGCTTTTATTTGATCGTTCAAATGTTGATTTATTGCTGTGAATTCATCCAGAGGTGAAACTAAAATAAAGACTTAATATAAAGAAACTTCATTGTCTTCATTGTTACACAAAGACTACAGATGGGAAATGGTCCTTGTCTTTTTTTTTTTTTTTTTTCCTTTTGTTTGTTTCCCATCTGTCCACCTGTCTGCCTCCTCCTTCAGAGACTTCCCAGTATAGAAGCTGATCAATAAAATCAATCAATAACCCCTGAGCTCCTCACAGAGGAGCAGAAGGAGAAGTAATAGGCGGTGAAACTAACACCAGGTTAAAGCCTTTAGCTTTTCTGTCCACAAATAACAAGTATTTCAAAATAAATGACAAAAACACTTCATTTGTTCTCTTGAACCACAATGAGGTGTTTTTTACTTGGTATGTTAGAGCAGCAGCTGCTTCCAAATACAGCCCCAGTTCCAAATAATTTTGGACGTTGTATAAAATGTAAATAAAAACTGAATGCATCAAATCATAAATGAGTGTGTATTTACAAAAAACAAAGTTTTATCTCTTTGACAATTAGATATCTTGTTTTCATGCTGCATTAAGTTGCGCAAATGTTGAAAAGAATTTGCAAATTGTTGCAAATGTATAACTTAAGTAGTTTTTAAAATGTTTCTAAACCAGTAGTTTAATCTTTAACTGTATAATATACAGTACTATTATAGCAATCTCATAGTTTATTTTCATTTGAAACTTTTAGTATTTTGTAATTTGACTTTAATAGTTTAGTTTGATTTTAGTTTTCAAATGAATTTGTTTCATTTTTAAAACATGTCATAGATTCCTCCACGTACCACTAGAGGGAGTCAGTTTGAGAACCAGTGTACTAACAAGTATCGTATGTGTAGTGTATCGACAAACAGGAAATAACAAATAACAAATTTAAAAAAGGTTGAAGTTTCAGTGTGTTGACCTCTCTAGGCCACCGTGCTTATTTCATTAAATGAAACTGATACGACAGAAAATTAACTTATTTTTTACAAGTTTGTTGAGATCAAATAAATTGAAACTGAATAAACCAAACTTCCTTTTTTACACACATCAGCAGAAATCTCCTCTTCCTTTTTAGAGTTTCTGACCCAGTTCTGAGCGACTTAAAGCTGCTCTTTGTGGCCATTTGATGGATTAAAATTTACTGATTTTCTAAGCGTTATTTATTCCTTCCTGAAGTTGGAAGCAGAGCCGGTTGTAATCTCCAGCATTCAGCCTCTGACAGGCCAATTTGCCCAGTCAGTGGCTCCATTAAGAGAAGGCAGTTTACTGTCAGCTCACTCTGCAGACCTGAATCTCATTTAAAAGAGAAGATTTTACATTTTTCGAGAGTCGCTCTCATCCAGTACAGCTGCTTTATTTATTCGTCACAGGAATAATCAAGTCTCCACTGACATCTGACACTCTGATAGTCAAGAATAATCAGTATGAGGAAACATGTATGGGACCTGCAGGCCACCGCACGCCCACATATACACATTAGCATACTGGATACACAAACAAACACAGCGTCTGCAGGAAACAACGAGGACCTGCAGGGTGAAGAGAATTAATTAATACTAACCCACTTAAGAGGAGGGGGCAGGGGCAGGGTGAGTGTTGGGGGGTGTTAGTGAGTCATGGGTTAAGACAGCGTGGAGCAGACAGCAAGAGAGAGGGAGGGTGTTGTCCTGTATCTGTGTCGTGGGTTCAATCTCTGCTGACCCCCTTTAGAAGACTAGCAGCAGGTCCCGAGTCTGTTCGAGAGGTGGACGTGAGCTCAGATCATGAGCGATTCTCTTGCCTCATAGTCACTGAAGTAACTTTGTTTGAGACCTGACTCTGTCCCAGCAGCAACACAGCAGCACTGATATCTTCTCTCTGTCGATGCTAAATTGTTGATCTGGCTTCACCAGAGCTGATCCGTACTGTCTGAAAAACTGACCATAGGTCTGTTCTCACATTAAGTAACTTTGGGCTCCAGGTAAGATCACCCGTGAGAAGTTTGTATCGCTTTATAGTACTGTAAGTCACACACCACCAATTATTTCACTGATTTTTGGTGAAACTGGATCATATTTTATGGAGAAAATGTTTTCTGGAGTTAAACTGCTGCCAGCTGTAGCTGCTGTTAGCTAATGTTAGCTCAGTTTGTTAGCTGGGCTGCTGGCTGCCCGGACTGTGAGTTCAGAGCAGTGCAGTGTTAACGTTTGTACCACCGGCGTTGGTGGTACAATCACTAACGGTGGCGCTGAACCGGAGCTGGCAAGCAGGCAATGTAACCAGGTTGAGCAGCTTCCATGGACATAATGAGAGAGGCGAAAAATCCAACGTGGACGGAGGAAGCTGACAAAAAGAGAGTGACCTAGCAAAAAGTCACCACACAACAGTAAACCCTGGACTTATTTTTAGTCGTTGGCAAGAGATTTGTGAAATAAAAGTCTGAAAGAGACGCTGAGCTGAGAGTCTCAAGGAGCAGGCGCTTTCTAACTTCCATTCACTCAGTACGTTTACATGCAGCAAAAAATTCAAATTTCTGATTGTATCAGACATAGTTCGGCCTTTTAAAATGCATGTAAACACCTTAATCCGACCTACTTCGGACCTACTTCGGACCATAACGGACATCTCAAAATCGGATAAGAACACCTAGATAATTCGTTCATAGTTGGCTTTTTAACGCCATGTATACTCAGCAATCGGATCTAAATCGGATTTTGCATTCTGCCCATGCTCGAGAATTTCCATCTGGGCTTTCACCCGGAAGTGAAAGGAGACGTCGTATTAAATAGCGGTGTTGTTGCTTTTATATACATTATTAGGAGGAAAATAATACACGAAATGTACGCTACCGTAGCATCGTCCATCTCCTCGTACGCAATCTTTGTTTGAATGCCGTCAGATAGTTTGCTGTTGCTGATAAGTAGAGGTCAACCGGACGTGGCTCTTTGTTGAGAGGGCTACAGCGCCACATAGCGTAACAGAGTCAGCCATGCTCCGGCTGTTTATCTGATTCTCTGAACGGCATGTATACTCAGACAAGTGATCCGGTCTTATGCATGTCTTTATCTGATACGATCAGAAATTCGAATTTTTTGCTGCATGTAAACGTAATGACTGTCTATGTCACTTGACCATTGCTGTCTCAAGCTGACTATTTTGCAGCATAAATTGTGAGCCAGACACAGACACAGAGGCTGGTACATGAAATAAAACAATAAAGTTGAATCTGCCTCAACTTCTCTGCTGCAGGTACCCCCGCTCAATTGAATGGGAAACCATTGGCAACTGGACTTTTTTTTTTTTGTAGATCCGTGAAGGCGTTTCACCTCTCATCCAAGAGGCTTCTTCAGTTCTGACTAACTGGTCGGAAAACCGACATATACATGGCCATAATGGTACCGTTAACCTTGGTTCGTTAGTGCTCCTTGTTGAACTACTGAGTCCCAGAGAATTACATTTGAGTCCCATGAGTCATGAATTTGTGTTAAAGGGCAGCGGACACCACTGACTGGATTAGGACAAACTCTCAAAACATACAAAGTTCATGGTTGGTGCGAATGATTTATTTATTTATTCATATAAAGAATGAGTCACATGTGTGAAGCCTGAGCAGTGTTCCTCCTCTCTGATTCTCTGTTTATTTATCAGGAAAAACTTCAATTCAAAGGATGTTATTTTGTAAAATTAAAAAAGGTAGGAGCCACTTCACATGGAACTTGTGGTGGCGATACTGAAGCTAAATTATGCAAACTGAACGAGTTTTCAGCAGGTTCACCTTGTACAACATCACTGTTTGTGCCAATTAAAGCGCCCCTCTTCTATTATCCTCCGGCCTCAGCGTCGAGCTCCGAGAGCAGAGGGGAAGGTATGTGGGCTCCATGCCAGCCGAGGGAGCCTGGGAGAAAAAAAAAAAACAACAACAGCGAGGCTGCCGGGTTACCACGGCAACGAACCACCGCCGCCACAGCCAGACGGGGGAAAGCCTCCTCTAAATGTCAACTTTTCCGGGAAACACGAAGAAAAGAAGCTCATTTTCAGTCCATCGTTCACGAGGGGTCTTTTTAAAAACCCTTTTCAAACCCCATGAAGAGGAATTCTTTGACCATCAGGTCACTGAAATGTTTTACTTTAAATGTACGAAGAAAATCATGATATCAGTTCATTTTCATAGATATTTGAATCAGAAAGTGAAGTTTTAAATTAAAGGGCGAGTATAAGTACTATTACAACACTGTAAAAGTAAAAGTCCTGCATTCAAAATGTTGCTGGCTAATTTTCAACTGAGAAATCTGAGTCTGAAATGTTCCAAAATGGCCACCATACTGAGGATAAACCCTTTGACTTCTCTCTTTCCTAGAGATTTTCTCTCTTTTTTTGTCTTTATTGGACAGTTGCGGAGCATATGACATGCAACATGTGGACAGTTATGTGGTATACTTTCCTTCATACCCTTTTGATTTGTCCTCTGGCTCCACCTTCGAGACAAACTTTACATTTTTTGCTCCATGAACGATAAAAACAACAAATTTCTGTCCATTTTTAATCCATCCAACAATAATTTTCTGCTGTGTGATGAGAAATAAAGATGACTTCAGACTTTTAATTCTCGTGTCTGTGAATCTTTGTGCTCATTAGTGCTGATGTTGAGCCTCCTGCACCGAACCATCTGTGGACATCACGATGATCTGATTCCAGAGCAGCAGAGTCCGTCTGTAGCTGCTCCAGGACCTACATCCTAATTATCCACCTGTCCGTCCTGCAGGAACAACAAGCTGCAGCCAGAAATCTCCTCTCTGAGAACAACCCCCGCCTCCTGAGAGGCTGCAGGGAGACGAGACACACTGACACAGTTCTGGTTCTGAGGCAGCCAGGGAGATTCACTGTGTGGGACAAAGAAGCTCAGGACGTAGATTTAATCAAGTACTGCACTTACAGTATGAGTGTGACTGTACTGGGATCAGCTGGAACTGATCACTGACCTCTGACCTCAGATATTTCTTGGTCCACACCCTAATCCAGAAAAAACATTGCTTTACAGAGTGCAGATGTGTTTAGCTTGTATTCAGTAAATCTCTTTAAGCTAGCTAGCGTCACTTACCTTACTTTTCTTTATGCTTCCTCTCAAAGTGCTGGTAAAAGTTGAACGTGGTCCCAGCCGTCTCCGTAAGCGTTGCTTTACAGAATGCCCGGCGCTATATAAAGTCATTCAAATCAGCTCAACCTTTACCAGCTGTAACATTTAAGTGATGCTTATTCATGTAGGACTTGTAACTTGTAATGGAGTATTCCTTCCATATTATTATTATTATTATTATTATTATTATTATTATATCTTTATTTGATAGGACAGACTATCGGGGAAGAGGACCACAGGCTGGAGTCAAACTTGGGTTGTTGCAGTAAGGACTCAGCCTGTCATACTTTGGGTGCACAATCTTATTGTACTATTATTTTACCATAACTTAATTTTATTTACCTTTTATTTTATTTCAGACACATTTAAGGATAAATGTTCCTTTGCACATTAGATAAAAAGAGACATGATACACATGTATACACCTGTTCACCTGGCGGTTGGATTCAGACAAAGGGCAGGAGGTAGTCTTAAATATTTTCTGCTGACCATCTTGTTTATCTCATTAAGTTTTGTTTGTGATTCTTTTGCTGAATAAACACGTAACTATAAAACATAATTGACATGACTTCTTGGATTGAGCCTGAGTGAGAGCTTACAGCAGCTTTTTTTTAACTGATAGTGGTCGCTACACTTTGCCCTGCTTTAGCTGGCTGCATTTTACATCCTGTGTGATGTTTGGTTTTCATACCGCGTGTGGAGGTTTGATGTCAGATGTTCTGACATGAAGTAATGGTAAATAAAAATATAATAAAATCACTTCTTCCACCACTGACAGCTTGTTAAGACACAGCGCCATCAAAAACTTGCAATCTCAAAACGTCAGTTCATGGAAATTACAGAATATAATAATGTGTGAGATCTCTGCTTCCACTCAAATGGAAGCAAACTGATTTTTTTTTAATGAATTACATAAATAAATCCAGTAAAAAATAATGAGTCTGACTCTGAGGTCTGTGCATAATCCAAAGAAATAGTCCCCATGACAACCGTTGGTGGATGTGTGAAAACTTTAGCACATAGGCGAAACCCTCTTTGTGGCTAAAGACTATGAGGAGTGAGTGAGATCGCTGTATTTTGGGTGAACTGACCCTTTAAAGAGCGACTCGACACCCCCTGATAACTAAAGCCAGACCTCCAGACACAAATCTCTCAGCAGCTGCACATCACCATCAGACACTCAGACAGTCTTAGTGAGGGATGGGCGGTCTGGACGAGGTCCTGCTGAGTATTACTCACAAAATAAAATATGCCCACTCCGGGAGCGAGACAGAGTGGCAGCCCAGAGAGTGCAGTCTGGCTTCAGGACACGTTCACATCCAAAATGTCCAGTCTGAGTGCTGGATGTCCAAACTGGTGCAGATTGTTGACATACCCTCAAACAAGATCCGTCCCAGTTTTCTTTGTCTGATGTTCTTTTATATGAAACAGGATGCAGCAGAGGAATTTAACATCTGGAGGCAATTAACGTGAATATTAATGAGAGTTCTCACTAAAATACACAGTGCTGACTCATGTCTGCAACAAAATGCACGAGTCATGATTTGTGTTTGGAAAATCAAGACAATGATACAATGAAGAGACACCCCTCATCGACCACCAGCTGGTTTTCAAAGCCGCGATCATCTCGAGTCACTTGAGTTGTACTTTTGAGTGTAGAGAGATCCTGTTTGTTTTTTGTTGTTAATTGCACCAGATGCATCTCATTGACTAATCAATTCAGGAATCATGTGTGTGTGTGTGTGTGTGTGTGTGTGTGTGTGAGATCTGGTTTTAACATAAAAACCACACTGATATTTCCTGCCTGAGTCACAGTGAGCACTACTTTAACATAGATTAAATTCAATTTTATTTGTATAGCACTAAATCTAAACCTACAGTTATTCCATGACACTTTCCATGTAGAGCAGGTCTACATCAATGACTGTGTAAAGACTGGACAGCGTATCCGTGATGCCACCCATCTGTGGTGGCTCTGGCTGCCGCCATCTCGGTAGTCCTGCCTCTTCCACTTCCCGGCTAATCTAAAAAAATCAGCAAAGACATGGATCATTGGTGGACCTGAGGTGGGCTGAATGAAGCTTAACTTGATTGCTTAATTAAGCCATCTGTAATGTCACCCAACTGTCAATCAAAACAGCCACGCTCTTAATTCTGCATAACTTTAATCCTTAATATAATTTGAACCGGTGAGTTCTATAAAAATTCACCCTCGGTACAGTTGTCATGAACGGGGAAATTAGCTACAGAGACCAAAACTGTTTTTTGTACCAGGCTGTAAACATGTTTATTTGGACATTTTAACACGGGGACTTATGGAGACTGACTCACTTCTGGAGCCAGCACTTGGTGCATGCTCACTTGGACCCCCATGTGGCCCGCACTGCCACTTAAATGAATCAGAATCAGGTTTATTGTAGATTTTCACGTACAAGGAATTTGTCTTGCTGCTATTGGTTCCTACTTTGATCAGCTGATGTTTTGTTCACTTAGAGGAAAAGTGACTCCTCGGCACTAGGACCCATCAGACTATTCAGGCTGTAATATTCCGGCGCTAGGACCTCTCGGACAGTATTGGTCTCTTTGTCTCCACCAGTCAGCGCCTCCTCCTCCTCCTCCTCCTCCTCCTGCTGCTCCTCTCCGTCCTCTCTGTAGTCTCATTCCGTGTCTCTCTCCATCAGCAGCGGTCTGGATGCTTGCAGGGACAGAAACATGGCTGTGAATCTCGGCAAGAACAGACTGGCCCTGCTGACCGCCTATCAGGACGTCATTGACGAGACCTCGGACACCGACTGGTGAGTCCTTCTACCGGCCATGCACTCCCCTCCAATCCCCCTCTCCATCCTCACCTCCCCGCTTGTCTCGCTGCTCCTCTCTCGCCGTCCCCCCCCCCCTTTCGGGGTTTTGTTGTCCGGTGTTGGTGCACGCTGAGGATGCGCAGGGAGGCACAGGGGCGCACCGTGCAGCATCCTCCTCATCATCATACCCGGATTTGAGGGAGTGTGAAAGTCCACAAATACAAGGCCGGCTTTTAAAGTGTCAGCACATCCACCACAGCTCCGTCAGGACGGAGTTCATCTCCAGTCTTTGCCTAATTAAGCGCATTACGCAGCTGCGTAAAAGTGAGAGTGTAGTTCACGAGCAGCAGGTTTTAAAGAGTCAGAGCCGGACTGCAGGGTCCAATGTGCAACGCTGTGCAACACTGTGCGCACTGGACAAATAACTGTGCAAGCAGGGCGCTTTGTTTCCTCTCAGTTTGTCCTCTCCGGGATCAGCCCGGACCAGGTTTTTTTTCACTCGCAGACAGCTGGAAGCAATTTCAGGCTTTTATGTAATGCGATGCAGCGGTGTGTGTGTGTGTGTGTGTGTGTGTGTGTGTTTGAGCTATACGGGGCCTGGTCCAGAGATACTGATGAGCCCCTGCATCCCCAAACGAGGGCGGGGAGGAGAGAGGGGCGAGGCCGGGAGGGGTGGTGGTGGTGGTGGAGGAGGAGGATGGGAGGAGGGCGGAAGACGGGAGGGTGGGCATCATCGTCACCCTTTGTGGCCTTTTCCTCACGTGGAAGTAGTGCTGGGAATGAATGTGAAAGTATCATCAGTTAATTAATACATGTCATTATTTTTTTATTAATCACAGACAAAGTTTTGGATAACAAAATTATCAAGAGAAGTCTAATATGAAAATCCAAATATTTGTATTAATAAATGTTGCTCATGAGAACTGAATTGCACTTTGGTTTTGAGTCTATAGTAGCTAATATATAAATAAAATCTGGACTAACATGTTTATAATCTGTCTACAGTTCAAGCATATTAGTTTGATAGCGTGACGTATATCCATCGTACTGTAACATTATTCACCTCATGACCCATCATACAGTGCTTTTTCATCCTTAATTTAGTTATTCACTTTTCACAGTTTTTTTATTAGTATTTGCTTTTCATTTATAGTGTGATCATTTTTGATAATCACCTCACGGTCTTACTGTTAGCAATGTTAGCTGGTTTCTCGATGTAGCACTGTTACGTTAAACTTAGCCTCCAACCTCAGTGATTGCCTTAGTTTTTCATGGTTACTTCACTTTTCACAGTTAGCTTTGTATATTTTAAAAGACTGACCGTTGGTTTAAAGTGTTTTTGATCATTTTAAGAATCACTTCGTTCTCTTTGACAACCCATAACCGTTAGCGATGTTAGCTAGTCACTTAACCGTTACGTTAATGGCAAGTGATCAACTTGCTTTGTCATGGCAACTCTGCTTTTTACAGTTAGCTTTGTGTATTCAGAATTTTCTTGTTTTTCTTGTTTGTGTTTTTAAATAGCTACGTTATCTAGTCAACTAGCCTAGCTGGTTAGCCCGCTGTTTGCTTATCAATTCCTGCATGATCCTGAGGAAATGAAACAAACATCTATGATCTAATAAAGGGGGTGACCTTTCTAAATTGAGCAGTGCTGAGAGTTACCATATTCTGTTATGATCAAGGAGTCAATAGGCAGGCAGTGTTAGTTAGTATAGCTAGTTGAAAGGTTATCTTAATAGCTGTACATAAATTATCCTACAGCTCGTCCAAGCAGAGTGTAAAAATATGCTGTAGTGATGAAAGTCAGGTTAACGTTAGTCACTAGTTAACATCGCTAACTGTTACGGGTTATCATACACACTAAGTTGATTATCAAAATGATCAAAAACACTATAAACAAACAGTAAATACTGTTAATATTTAAAGCTGACTTCTAAAAGTGAAGTAGCTATATTAAGGTTGATAAAAAACTTTAAATAAACTTTAAGTAAGTATAAAACATTTAAATAAATATAACTAGCACTGTAGCATCAGACAACCAGGGAGTGCTGGATGTTCCCACCAGCATGTGAACCCAGAACAAGAATGTTATAGGTTATTTAAAGTGATGCCGAATGAAATAAAGAGAGTACCATTAAGAGTAGGAATTTTATAAGACCGTTAACTGGGTTTGGTTTTTGTGTCCCGACTCCGTCTTTGCTGTTTGTGAGCATCAGGAAATAATGAAGCTGCTGCATTTTTTAGGAGTTAATGAATTAAGTAAATGTCATTAGAAGACATAATATTTGACTTTGAGCAGGACTGCAGGTTTAAAGTTAAACTGTAACCTGTTGTCCTTGATCATGATAAACCAGCAGTCACTACTGTAGCCGTGTTAACACATTCAGTAAGGCCTTAAACCTACAATACAGACTTTATGGCAATGTGGGGGCCTTTTAAGTTGATATGTTGAATCTTTTGAAGTCCACACTCTTTTAGCTCTGTTTTTGGTCTCCACCACCTCCTGAGGAAAACATCTATCTCTTGAGCTGCTAAATGATCCAATATGTTCACCAGCTAGTGTCTGTAGGTAATGTATAGTGGCATTTTACAGCTTTTTCTCTTGAAAACAGATTTCATCCATCGTCATTCATTCAAAAGACACGGATGTGATTGTTTTAAGTGGTGTTGTTACATTTACGATCGGCACACGACTGATTGATGAGTGACCTCTAATTTTAAAATCACTGAAGGTCGTTCATTGTTTGTAGCTCAGATTACGGATCCAAACACTCTCTAGTCACCATTTTAACCATGAAATGTGAACCTGTGCCATCTGTTGCCGGTCATTAGTCTAAATGAGGTCAGATTGCCTTGAATGCACTAGTTCTGCTTTCGGTTTGTAGCTTTTGTGGTTTTGGTTCCACATTTTGATCTCCAGTGGAGGTTTTCAGTCTATGATTTTGTTACACTCACCAATAGCACCCCCACAATTCCCCAAATCTGAGCTTTTTTGTTGGTTTAAACACATTTTGGGTACCCTACGTCAAATTCTCAGATTGGAAATGACAATTATTTGAGTGCTGTTGCGCCACATTTAGTGGGCACTATATCAAATAAAGACACGGTTGGAGCCTTCTTGTATGCCAGAAAGTTTAGATACTACCGTCAGTATACAATATAGTGTTGGTTATGATACAAAAACACTCAAATATAATCTTTGTACTTGATGCTACAGACACATTTTGGTCAGCACTCAAAAAATATTGTGGTTGAATACTCATAGCCCACTTATATAGACGTCATACATTTATAGCAAACAAACACATCAGACATTTATGAGATATATATATAAAGTAATATAAAGACTCTAATCATACTGTTTGTGTCACAACAGTCTGACACTGAGCTCTCCAGGGATGAAAAAACGTCATTGTTAACTGCTCGTTAAGTTGTTGATCTGACCAGGAAATGATGCTTTTTTCCACCTACAAGTCTCTCCGGGCCTCTCCAACCTGTGAACGTGTAAATTACAACCCTGTTTGTATCATATCCAGGAGTAAACCCTAAAGGTTAATGTTTACTTCACATGTTTGCTTGTTCTTGTTTGGATGATCTGGTGAAGCAGAGACACGACAGTGTAGATGATGATGATGATGATGATGCAGAGGGCCTCAGGCCTGCCCCCGATTTTCACACTTGATGAGATTTGAACAAAAGCAGAGATTTCCAAACACTGCTGACGCCAAACAACACGGGACACCCCCTCAAACACCCCCCTGTGTCCTAATAACACACTCATCTATCTATCTATCTATCTATCTATCTATCTATCTATCTATCTATCTATCTGTCTATCTGTGGAAAATGGTTCACAGACAGTCTTGAGGTCATGTTCTAGATTTTACAACCTAAATAAGTGCAGCAGTAGTCTGGTTTCAGATCTCTGGATCAGTGGGTCATACGTAAAGCTTTTTTCCCCCCAGTTGGGATCACCAATCAGATCAACCAGTCACAGCTTTGCATGCAATATTAAGAATAATCTACCTACATCCATGAAGAGTAGTGACGGTTCAAAGGCTACAAAAATGGTGATAAGAAAAGTTCTATGATCAACGTCTACGTAAACAAACTATCTGATTGAGGGAGTTGTGAACCAGCAACCCACATGTTCTGCTGGGTGAAATTTTTGTCACCGGAGTCTGGTAGGTTTGGAGAGTGCATAGATCGATGTAAACATCTGACAGCAAGATAAAGTGGTGAAATTTTCTAAATGTAGCTTACACAGACTGATTTTGATTTGACTGACTGTAGATATGTCCCTCACACAACCCCATGTCAAGAAACCCGTACTACCCCTTTGAGACTGCTGAGCTGGTGGATAGATTGTGTATTGATAAACTGTGACTGACTATAACCATCTTCAAAACGATTATAGATGCCTCCAGATGTCTGTTTTTTTTATACATCCACATCAGTGCTGTTACATTCAGGTTCAAAAAGTTAGTACAGATACAAGAGATGAAATAAGATGGGACTGACTTTACCGCCTGTTATCATTATTTTATCCGGCGCCTGAAGGAAGAAGGAAAGAATGTCGGCTCTCGAACCGCAAATGTCAGACTGTAGTGAAGGTGAGCGTTGTGAAAAGGGCAGTGGGCGAATCAGGGTTATCCAATATCAAACAATCCACAGACGTTAAGGAATGCTGAGCACTCCATGGCTGCCCATTGGCCCGAGGCTGCTGTCACATGACCCTTTGACCCCCTCCAGCTGTTGAAGAAAGCCATTACCTGACGAGTCACCTCTGCCAGCCTGACAAAAGAAGAAGCCGATGGTAAGAGGAGCTGAGCAGGAGGGTGGATGAGTCATGTTTCATTAACTGAAGCCATCAGACAAAGAAGCTTCAGGTCTCACGCATTTGCTCGTTTGTTGAACTGCTTCTGCTTCTCCTCGCTCACATTTTTCTACCTAGCTGCTCATTTTTTAACGTAATGTCTTTATTTACCGCTTGGGAACACTTTCCATTTACACTCAAGGTCGGTCACACAATGTAGTACTGAATAACTGGTCGAGGTCAAAGGCAAAACAAAACACTGCTGAAGAAAACAGCCGCTGGTCATGTACTTGGGAATTCAGGCCTCGTCGCCACATCTAGACAGGTGATAAAGTAGAGAAATGTTCACATGATTGAACTGTGTGAATAATGAGCTTCACGGTCAGGCTTCAACTGAAAATCTGTTGGAGAGTTTGGGGAGATTATTTTAAGTCTGCACTGTAAACAAACACCAGGAGAGACAAGGAAGCTGTAATTGTCATCCATCTGTTTAACTGACCAAACATACACTCACATTCAGATCTGTGCTGAGCAGCAACAGTGAGGTTTGATGGATGAAAACATTTCTGCAATGGAAAAACATCAATGTTAAATGTCTCGTTTTGGTGTCAACCCCTCAAAGTTTCATGCCATTTAGCATCAAGCATTACATTACCCAATATTGCTGTCACTAAAACAACAGCGTATTGGAGATTATTAACTGTTCATGGTTTTCAGAAGATGAACAGAAAAGTGTTTCAGTTATAATAACTTTGACTTTTTATCTTGCGCCATTCTTGGGTCAATCAGTTGGAGAACCAATCGGCTATCATCTAATGACAATTTAGCCTTGGCGGCATGCTGAATAAAGATGGCCTGCCAGCTTCACAGAGATGCTAGCGTGACTGTAGACCTGGAACAACCTTTCAAGGAACTAAGTTTTTTTCAGCCAATTGTTGTCTTCGTTTCTACAGTGGTCTAAAGACCCATGAATATTAGGCAGTTTAGTCCGCTGATGGCTGTTTTTACAGGGCACTTTTGATTATTGTCACCATCGCTGAAAAAAAATAGTGAAAAGAGCCCAAGATGATGTTTTTAATTAGTGTAATTTATTTGACCAACAGTCTAAAACTAGATTAAAAAAAACATAAGTATTATGAACAACAAAATTTTACTTGGGATATTGGGAATGTCAACAATTTGACTAATAAAATAATCAGTTGACTAATTGAGAAAATGTGTGACCCAAAACCTCTCTTGAATTATTAGTTGTAAGCAATTGGAGCTTGTTTGTTTTTGAGCTTTCATAAATCAGTAAATAAATTGAATACATTAAAAATGACCTGTTCTTTCACCTTTGACATGATAAAATCATCTTTGAACACTACCTCACACAGTGTGTTAATGTCATGTAGGAAAATTCACAGTGAAACCTCCACCACTGACCGACCAAGAGAGATAAACCATAATATTAACGTGTCACACAGAGGAAGATATTTTCAGCTTCATATTTCTAATGACAGATCCTCTCCATCAGTGTGTCACTGCACTCAGCAGGTTAGGAAGCAAACAGGAAGTCTGTTCAGACCGATCAGACGTGTCCAGGTTTGACCTCTGACCTTTTGTCCTGGTTAAGGTCGACCCATCACTGCTCTCCTCTTTTTGCTCTATTTCCACTGCAGGTATTCCAGTTTAAATCAATACAAAGTGTAGTTGTGTGTCTTTCTCTGTACCACCTGCTCTATCTCAGATTAATATAAAACAGGGTCAGTAGTACAACATGCAAAACAGGATTTCACTTTCATCGTTGTCTGCTTTGTGAATCATCATCTCCCTGGGCCATTAATCTCCTTCATTTATCGCACATTTATATTTTCTTCACTGGCATTAAATGAGGAAATTGCTGGCTTAGGGCCAGTTTTGTTTGTTTATCTTTGAAAAGATTGAAAACTCTTCACCTCCTCCCTTCCTGCGGCTGCTTGCACAGCTCCATAATGGGGTCGTAACCTTCAGTAAATGTCTCGGAGAAACGTGAGATTGCGGGTCGGACGAGTCAGGCTGAGGTCAGCGCCATGATGAGGAATAGGGAGGGTGACGTGAGGCTGCGGCCTACGTGATGAAACCAACAAATCAACAGCAGACATGCTTCAGGTCTCACAGGGACACTTAGAAAGACAACTTCTGATATTTTTCACTTGTCAGGTGGAAGGAAAACTTCAGGACTGACACTGAAGAAGTATGATTTCATGGCTCCCAGTGCGAAGTGAAATGTTGTTTCTGGACAGAGACACAGTCAAAGCTTTGAGGACCACAAGTTCCTTTCACCTCAATCAAATTGTATATCTTAAAACCTGTAAGACCAAAAGTATCTGCATGACATACCAAAGGGGAGGAGGTGGGGGACAAGTTTGAGGCCTTTTGTTGTAATTTGCTTAAACTAAATGTGTAAGTTAGGTAACTAGTGTTGATCTTAGCTCAACGTCCACTTACAGTCCTAGCTTTTCCTGAAGCTTTCAACGTCATCTCAGCAGTTGACTGAAGACTATGAGCTGCAAGCATGCATCTTGAGCTAAGATTTCGATTTTTATGGGTAAAATTACCGTTTCCAAGGTTAGAAAGGCTCTATTATAGGCCTCTGTACTGTGGATTTTGTCAGATATTGTGATTTAATTTGGTCTTTTATTGAATCTCATTTTGAAAATGAGGCTCAATAATAATGGAAAAAAAAATCTGTTTCAATCCTCACATTATTTCACCACTAATGTCAGTATTTTATGACACGAATAAGAATAAGGTAAGACACTGCCACTTAACAGGATTTAGAAAATCCTTGAAACAAGCAGATTGAGTTGAAATGATCTCACTTCATTTACAGATTTTATCACTAACTGCTAAACCAATAAATCTATCAGAACAATAAATAAATGAGCCACATATATGCTACTGTACATATTTTGGCCACAATTCTTTAATAACCATATCTAAGGCATTTATCAAAAAAAAAAAAAAAATGAAGTTTAGGTAAAAAGTAATAAAATCTAGTATTGGTTAGGCTCTATCACTCGTTTTCAGACTTTTAGGACTTAATAATCGACAAATCTGAATAAGACAGGAGGAAAAATTAACCAAAAACTAATCAAAGATTGGTGTGTTTCAGGAATCTGGCTAAACTTAATTGTTGTTAAAGATGACTATTGATTCATGACATATGTTCTTGCCACTCAGACACTCAAAACAAACAGGCCTGTGGTCAATTCTGGCAGCACAAACTGGTCTGAGTGTTCAGTTTCATCCTGGACCTGCAGGTTCATTAAAGCATCCTGCTGTTGTTTTCAGTACCAAGGCTGTTTTTGACCCCAGACGTATGCTAGATGAGATGATGAATGTCAGATGGACTTGCCTGAGGTGGACTTGTCAGTAACAAATAATGCTGGTTTCCTGTTTTTACTGTACAGTATAGCGCTCGGTACAGATGAGGCAGCTGCAGCAGAGTGGATGGAGAAGTAATTCAGAGCTTGTTCATTTCTCATTTTTGAAACAATTTTCAGAGTTTCACATATTGGGTTGACATCTGGAAGTAACCAGGGAGGGTGTCCACCTCCGAATAAATTAAATGAATGATGTCAGTGGAGAATGTGTTTGGATGTTTTCAAAGGGCTGTTCGTCCGAGGAGATAAAGATAAAATTTATTGGCTTGTGCTCTGTGCTGGTTGAACTGAAGGTTAGTATCAGTGTTTTTCTTCCCCTGGTACCTCCTCGCTGGTCCGCTCTGCTCACTGACTGCAAACACTCTTTTGATATTTGTGAATGTACCTCTGTTCTTGTTGGACAACTGACATTTAGGTTTTCTTGTTACGCTTACAAAGCTACACCTTCTGTTCACCATTCAACCTCGTCTTGTAGGGAATATAACGAGGGTCACATTCCTGAAATATCTCAACAAATATTGTATTGTTTGCAATGAACTTTGGTTCAGATGTTCATGTTCCCCTCAGAATGAATTTTAATAACTTTGTTGATCCCTAAACGTTTCAGTTTGTCCAATACAATTTATAAACCTTTAGCCTTCAATTGTACATTGTGTTCAGTGCATGCTAGCATGCTAAAGATGGTGAAGATTAAACCTGCTAAACATCAGCATGTTAGCATAGTATGTTCTCTACCCACCCTACCACAAAATACATTGCATATTTAATCATTTTGTTTAGGGATGCTCTGATCGATCGGCCGCCGATCGTTATCGGCCGATACGGATCCTAAACAGGTTGATCGGTGGGCTCTCAAAGTGCAGATCAGAAAAGCCGATCGCGTAACGAGACTTTTTTTTGATGGACGTAAATTACCTGAGACTGTTTTTCAGCGCGTGACGAAAATTACATGACTGTTTTTCTGCTCTCTTGACAGAGCATGTAATGTTTACTGTTAAACAAATAAAAAGTTGTTTGTGGTACGTAAAGATCTTGATTGTATTAATTTATTTTAGTACAAATGGTTTTACCATTTAAGTGGTGCACAAGGCTAGACTGTAAATACAGGACATGGAGAATTATTATTCTTCCATCCATTCTGTGATCGGTGATCGGTATCGGCAGATTTATGATTCCTGTGATTGGTGATCGGATCGGCCCCAAAAAATGCTGATCGGAACTTCCCTAATTTTGTTGGAGACACACAAAAGGTTTTGCCATTAAAAACATGTTGTTGGATCAGAACGAACCATGAATGATTAACACATCATTTTGCAGGACATAAATGGGTGTGTTAGGAACAGAAGATCATTTTACTGCATTGTTTTTGTAAAAGTTATCTTCTTCTTCTTTATCTTTGCTGGTTCATTGCAGTGGTGGAAAGAGTACTGAAAATCTCTACTCAAGTAGAAGTACTGTCACATAACTGAAAGATTACTCAACTAGAAGTGACTACAGCGACACTTTGCAGCGTTTCCGCTGCTGTTAGCTACAAATATGCTCATGAAAGGTTGAGTTATGCTTCAAATTGTATGCCGACTAAGCAGCAATTTACAAATCATGATTTTAAAAGTAGGGAAATAGTATGACAGAAACAAAAAACAAAAAACGTAATTACAATAACGTGACTAGTTCTAATTCGTTACTTCCACCCCTCGTTCGTTGCGATATTTCTGCCACTAGCTGGCTGATATTCACTCCATATAGTTTTGATGTCTGAAATAGTTTGTTTGGCCCCATGGATGTATAAAGACAACTGGATGTGTTGGAACCAGTTTGGATTCTTATGAAAGCTTTTCAGTGGTGCATGAGGCCAAAAAAGGTTTCTGGGCTAGCTTAAATTATGATAAAATTATTTAATTGTGTGGGTCTTATACACTTCCCAAATGTTATTGGATCGAATTCTGATCATTTTGTTGGGGGTTGTGATGCCATCCACTGTTTTACAGCTGTCTTTTTGGGCCAGTGTGCATCATTGTGCAGCAGTTATTGCTGTCATTACACGGTTTGGTTTCCACGACAAATTGGCTTTAAAGACTTCCTGTTGGCTTCGATTAGACAGACCAACAACACAAAACACAAAGATATTCTGTGTACAAAGAAAAAATGAGCAAATCCTCCAATAATCATTGATCACGTCATGGCTAATTGTGACTTCAAAAACCTTCAAGAAGAGGAAGACATCACACATTCTGGACCTGAGGGGCACAAAGCAAACAGAATAATATTAATATTTCGACACAGCAGTTGGTTTTTCCCTCAACCAGAAGAATCTGTAATAACTCGCTGGGCCAAAATCCACCATTTTGTTAAATGAACAGTCCACTTCATAAAAACGTTGAGTCAGTGAAGTGAAATAAAACTCAGCCAGGAGTGTTAGGCTGTCATTTCACTGCTGCTGCTGTCAAAGGTTTTGAGTTCAGCGAGGGAGCGCTGTGGTACAAGAGGGAGCCTGCAGTTTGTAACCTCAGAGCTTTTCTGATTTTCTTTTTTTTCCTCTCTGTGAATCATTTGCACTCTGCCCTCGCAGTTTCATAGCAGGAGGGAGAAAAGAAGAAGAGAGAGACCAAATTGGCCAGAAGAGAGAAGTCAGTCAGCTTTTATTTTTAACTCCGCTTTCACACATTGAACACATTTAAATTACAACCAGAGTTACAGAACTCATCTTTGTTTGCAGTAGGAAAGCAGTCAGACATCATGTGAACGTGATTCTGCGGAGACATGTTGATTTGAACATACAGCGGGTATCTAATACAGTTCTCATGTCACATTCAGATTATAGTTGCAGAACAACTGTCTTTCAAATAAGATTTCAATATATGTCTAAAGGTCATGGAAATAGTGTTGAAACAGCTTATGTTTTCTTATGTTTCACCTAAAATCTGTTACTTTTAAACCAAATTTAGACTTCCATATCAGCAGTAATGGGGGAGATGTTTGCAAAGATTTCAATAAACAATAATGTGAATAATTCAGTCAAAAAATTCTCAGTACTGAAGACAGATTAGCTACTCCAGAACAAAATGAAGCCTCAAACTAAACCATTTTTACATGTACAAAGACCAACACCGTCTCACTCCCAACTCCCAACGAAAACGGCTGTAGGCACCCTTCTAGTGTCAGCTTTACATGTTTTGTAGATAGACATGCAAAGTCCAGATAGGCAGATATTTTATGACTGTAAACACGTAACGTAACTTTACATAAAGTAGCATCACGTAATGAACCGTCACATAATGTAATGCCACGTAACGTAACCTCACATAATGTAATGTAACATACTGTCACATAACTTAGTGTCACGTAATATCACGTAATGAAGCGTCACATAATGTAATGCCATGTAAAGTAACATCATGTAAAGTAACTAACATCTGGCAAGTCAAAAAGAAGCCAACGCTGACCTTTGGTTCCACCCAGGACATGAACAGTCGTCTCCTGGGTGAAAGTCCGTGTTGGTTTGATCCATCCACCTTAATCTCCTCCAATTGTGGCCTTCTTGCTTTTTATAGCACCTCACCTGACTTTGTCAGGACATCATAGAGCATCATATTTTGAAGTGTAAGGCCACTGACTAGGCTGCCATATTTGATAAGTTAGGAGTGAGAACAGGCTGACAAAGATGTGACTTCTGCAAAGTATCAGGACTGTTTCCTCTGTACTTTCACTTAATCTAATAAAATGGAAGGTTCAAGTTCGGCAGAAAGATTATGAATAAACCTTTGTGAGTGTCCCAAGAACTCTGACATGACTCTTTGTCTCAGTTTGAGCCCCAATTAAATTAAATGTAAAAAGTTTTTATGTCATTCTTGTCTGCAGTAAGTCAGCCAGAGGACTCTAATGAGCTCTGTTACGTGCTAGCTTGAGGACACCTTCTTGCGGTCCAATGAATGAACTGTCTTGATGAACTGAACATGAAAACAGTATCCAGTTCTTGTAATATATTAAGGTCTCAAATATTTGTTCAGACCAGAAAAGTGACCTTTAATTTCTTGGACACCAACCGCAAAATCCAATATACTGCAACAATTAGTATGGAAATTGGAGTTTTGATCAGTATACTTTGTTCTTTATTTCTTTACATGTACTGTACCTGAAATCAACACTCTGAAATTTGTAGTTTCAACATTCGCTCAAAAACAGAACTTCATGACCATGAAATACCAGAAGTGAGCAGTTTAGTGCTGGAAGGAGTACGCAGATCTTAAAGTAAACGTAACAATGATACAGATAGATACAGACAGTACAATACTACAGTGTAGAAATGCATTTTATTTAAGAAATAGGTATTGATAGGTCAATGTGCAAATCACTTTAATGTTGCAGTAGCCTAACTAGTAACTAAAGATATAAGAAATACAGTCAGAAGTAGAATGTGTTCCTCTAAAATGTAATGGAGGATAGGTACTGTATAGAGTAGCAATTAAATTAATTTACTCACTTAAGGTACCTCAGAATGTACTTAAGTATAGCACTTGATACATGTACTTGCATGTGCACGTGTATTTGTTGTACTGATCGTGTTTGCTGCAGTCAGATCTGAGCTGGAAGTGCAACTTTTCTTTGGTTTGGAGCGTTTGGTTAAAACAATAAATCACAGCTCGAGTCAGATTTAGATGAACAGGCTGTTCATCAAGACATCTGCCAAATGTAGTACACACATGATCACACACTCAGCACATAGAGTGCACACTACAGACTGTAGGCAAATATTGTGCTAGTTAGACGGGAAAAAAATCATCCTTTTACAGCTGAATTAAATCTCTTGAACTCAGTTAAAGCTGTGAGATTTAAACGTTAAATGTATGAAATTTACTGCTACGTGATGTTGCACTAGAGCACATCTTGGACCAAAACAAGTGGTCAGTACAGCCCACCACACCCCATAGACAAAAACGACCATTAGAAATTAAATCAAAGTGGACAGAAACTAAATAAAACTTTTCAAAACTTCTCCAAAAATCTTTGTCTTTCCACTGTAACAACAATCACCAATGATTGTTTGTCTGAAATAAACCGTTAATTTACAAAGGTTCAGATTGTCTGACAACATTATGGATAGGATCCCTACAGAGACAGACCCCTTAATTCACTGAGTTAGATGTGAAAATATCTATAAAATGGGCTGAAATGGCAGAAACATAACTAATCCTTGGGGACAAACGTGCCTATAAAAAAAGTCCCACCAGTCTCCAAAGACAAAAATCATATATACAACATAATATATGTAATGTAACACAATGCAACGCAACGTAACGCAATGTAACGTTGACAATTGGTTTCATACAAATGGTAATTCTTACCTCATAGATCACAAAGTAAAACTCACCAAAACTACCTTTGTTCGTCTTTTCAGTGCTCCAACAATCACAAACTCTGGTTTGAGTCACTGTGCTCAGTTGCACATGGAGGGACTTGCATGAACTAACCTCTGAACCACATCAGCATTCATTAAAAAGAGGTGTTATAGGTAATGCAGTCAGGTGTGATTCTCACTCCTCCACTCTGCTCAGGAGCTGATTTTGTTTTTATTTTTCCAGTCTGAAAATCAGAAGCAGAGAACGCTTGTCAATCACGTATTGTACAGCCTTGATGAAATTATGAGACGTGTCTGATTCATCAGCGGCCTTGACAGACAGTCCACATTGAGAAAGAGAAAATTGAGGGATGACTTGGCGAGGTGAAGGAAAGCTGTGATTACAAGTGTTTTTTAAAGGGAGTTTAAATGATTTTGAAGAGTGATACTCTTTGAATGTGTGTGTGAGTATTGTAAGAGTCACGGTAATACAAGCCTTGCTCAAGGCTGCCCCTGAATAGGATGAAACAGGCAGGAAAAGACTAAAGCATGCTTGTGTGTGTGTTTGACTTCTAGGCTGTCGATCTTTTTCAGTTTTATTCGACAAAAATGTTTTTACTGCCACACGTGGGCTGCTGTGCCTGACTGTGGCCACTATACATTCAAATACACACCAGTAATGGGAGTAAGACAGAGCCCATAAAAACACATAACAAGCTTACAGGAACATAATCACAGTAAGAAATGACATTTTAATCCACATTTGGTTTTATTATCTTCATATTTAGACTGAAAGGATCAGACATCATCTTGGCATTAGAAAGCAGAGTGCTGTTTGCTTCCTCATTTTTACATGTTTCCTCCCTACCGGCCAGATAGGGAGGGTCGGATATTGATTAGTCAGTAGCGAATGTGCATTACATCCCCACTGGTATGCACTGCAAGAAGCTATGAGCTAATGTCATCGTCTACCTTAAAGTGAGCCAGATCTGAGTCTGGACACAGCTTTCCAAACCACCAGTGGCCAGTTTGACAGGGAATACAGTGGCCTACAGAGATGGTTTACTTGCCAGGTTTGGCTCCTGTTATGTCAGATTGGTTAGCTACACAGCTGACCAAACTAACAACAGCTAGCGGTTTGGCATTTGTAGAGACATTTTTGGATTGTGGAACCCGAAATGCTATAAGCAATGTCCAATGATGCAGTACATGACTGGATATGTCCGTGATTCAGACTGCTAGCTTCTACTTCAAGAAGACACACACACACAAAAAAACATCATGAACATGCAAAATAAAATCAGTTTGTGATAATGCAGGAAGTCATCGACAAATAATGGATCCAGTCAAGCAGATCTATGGAGGACTACTTCCCAAACACGCATTAGTTAGAGTGATATCCGATTAGCAGACAGAGCTGGCAGACTAACATTTGTAAGCTAATCTCTTAACTAACATTACGGTCCCATTACCCTAAAACAGAAACAGATATTTAACCAAAGACCTTGATTACGCCCTGGTTGGCTGCAGTATTGGTGATAAACCCTCGCCCCTTCATTTTAGCAGATGGGACATGGGCCAAATGTTGTTCAAGTGTTCATTTTTCTGATAAGTTTGGTTACAATTAGTTACTTAATGCTATAGAAAGGATCTGGACCTCGATATCCCGGCTTCAACCTCTAACCTCTGACTTCATTTCTGTACATTGGGAGGAAGTGAAGACGCGTTGTTCATTTACAGTCCATGTTTGGAAAGAAGTGAACCTTGTGCTATTCTTAAACACAGGTGGCAGTTTGGACTCCCGGGGACTTAAAACCACTTTGTCTGTTGTGTTATTGAATAAAAAGCCATCAGACCTGAAGACGCTGCTGCCAGTCTGACCTCCGACTGGATTCAGATTGGAAGTCAATGTAGTTTAGGCTCTGTTCACTGACCTCTGGACTGTTTTTAACAGTTAACCTTTCTACAAAGTGACTGTATTTTGGGATATTTGGTCTTTGATGAGGTCAGCTGCTGGCAAAGGTCGACTTATGACTGATCAGCTGACCTGCACCACATAAAGTTTGTTGACTTTTGTTTTTGAGAGTCTAATCTCAAGAGAGCAGCTTTTATTTGAGGTAGTAGCTTTTTCTTCCACCTCTTCTTCATCATCCCCCATTTCCTGTCCTCCTCTCTTCCTCCTCTGTCTCCTGGTATCATCTGTCACCTCCTGCACTTCAGATTTTTCTTTTCAAATCCTCCTTCGACTCTAAGAAGTACATTTTGTCCACACCCTCCTTTTCTTTCTGGCTGAAGGATAAATCTATATTTTTGGAATTTTTTTCTTGTCACTCCCTCTCTCTGTATCTCTGTCAACAAAAAAAAAAGACTCTCATCATGTTCTTCTGTTGCTTTCAAAGTGTCTCTGTGTAAACAAAGCATGGAGGGATGGGGGCCGGTGTTTGTCCTCTGTGGACCTCTGAGTCACCACAACACTGCCTCGGACTGTGAGAGGGAGAGAGACATACAAAGAGACAAGAAGAGAGAGCGAGCGAGAGGGGAAACATCATTGTTTGATTGTTTTTTTTTGTGTTTGAGAGCTTGTGAGCAGCCGCAATGGCAGTAGTATCATCGTGTAGTGAGTGTGTGTACATGTTCATCATCAGTTTGCTGTTTTTAACTGCTGGCTCAACAGTAGTAGCTGACACACTGGGACAAACGGACACCATGTAAAGAAATAAATAACTTCATATATAACGTTTGCCCAATTTTGCATCAGAAGGCCCAAATAATTAAGAATTTGTTGTACACAGCATTTCAGAAAAAATATAAAGCTTCTCCTAGGTCAACTACTCCAGGCTGTCAGTGTTTCCTCCTGTGGAGAAATGATTTAATGTATTATTAAGAAATAAAAGTTGCAGACAGAAGCAGACTTTGGCAGTGATGGGGGAGGGGAGGTTTACAGGGAGCTGATGAGGATTTGGGAATGGATAGAAACTGAAACTATGAGCTAAAGAGGTCAATGAAGGGGGGAGTAAATACTGCTGACAAGAGGCCAAATAGGGCTTGTGTGTGTGTGTGTGTGTGTGTTATCTTTTTAACATTTCTAGACTCAGTAGGTTCATGAGATAGCTACGTCACAATGGGTGTTTTTATGGAGCATCGTGGGAGTTTATCTACAGACAAACTCTTTAATCCTTCAAGTGTTAAACAAGTCAAACAATCATCAACATGTTTTTTCACTGCAAAAAATAAAAGTTAAGAAAACAGAACATTTCAAGGAAGCATTAAACACAATTTGAATTACATAACTTATAATTTTACATCATCACAACTAAAAATCTGAGTAATACTGGAATAATAAAACCTGTTTTTTGCTTCAGAGCGAAGCTTTTAATGTTTGCCTCAGAGCACATTCACATGCAGTATTGTAGGATCCTTTGACAGAGTATACTTCATGTCTTTCTCATTGCCCTTTTAAAAACAGCCACAAAACATGAACTGAAAGCCTACCAACCCTCAAGTCTTTGGTGAGGAATTCATGGACCGGTGGATTTGGTTTGGAGGGTTTAACGGCCAAATGTGTCTGACAGGAAATCTTCTAAAACCTTCCACCCCTGGCTGTGAAGATTAGACTGGGATTTTCTGGTCCCAAGGACTGTATCCTGGTGATGTTTAGTTTTGTGTCCTACGAGACTCCTTTGACTGGAAAACAAAACCGATCAGTCTGCAGCCAGAAGCTGAAGAACAGTTTCTTCTGTGTAAATGAGACATATTAACTGTGTGTCTCTCTCCCAGTCCAGCCACATGGATCTGGACCAGTTTAGAGTAATTTGAACTGCATTACCTCCACCGGGGGTTCACAGTGAAGTCTGAGGCTTTACAGTAAAGTCCTGCTGTAATATTAACTGTCTGACTTTATTTAACCTGCAGCTTCTTCTTTCTTCTTCTTCTTCTTCTTCATCTTCTTCTCCTCCTCCTTCTTCTTCTTCTTCTTGTATGACTCCATTTCAAAATGATCATGTCAGAGGAGATCATGCTTTCTTTAATTTCTATCCTTGCCAGGGTCAGCAACCGATCCAGATTTTTCTGTAAGACTCCCGTTTTTTATGGCTGTCTCAAGGTCGCAATTCTCCTGATTTATGACAATTCTGGCTGTTTCTTGTTATTTTCATTCTCTAAGAGTCACCAGAATGCAGGAAATATCATCTCCGAAACTCACATTTTTCTGGGGGACCACTAGACACTTGACTTTGGTTTCAAAAATTCACAATTTTTTGTGGTTTCAAGTTTTGCAAGTTCGTTTCTGGCCTTGGAAGAGAGACAAGTCTAATCACTGGTTCCCAACCTTTTTCCTTTATGGACTTTTTCTATCACTGAGTGACATATTTTATGGATATATATATATAATACATTAAAAAACAGAAAAATCCCTTATTACTGTTAATAGCTGTTGTATAAAAGCAAGATCACACTTGAGCTTGTGCTGATATATTGAATATCAGCACGGCTGTGGTTATCTTCCTATGACTGAATCTCAGCTGTGCTGTTATTCAGTATAACACACGATAACGCCAATAAAGATAATATTTACTAATTCAGTGTAACAGCATGGCTGATCATCTTCCTATAACTAAATCACTGTGCTGATATTCAGTAATTTGAGTGTGATATTGCTTTATTATAATTTTTTGGCTCATATGTGACGATAGTTTTAAAGTCTGTTATTGAAGTTATATTTGCCTCCCTTGTTTTCTTATCTTCATAAAATCTTTATCAGTTGTTACAGTAAAGGTAACCGTATATTTGTTGTTCAGCACCTTCCTTGAATTCACACTCCTTTAGTATTTCCATTTTTGGTAGATTCAGTGTTATATCTCAGACGTTAGTTTGTACAGCTGTGGAAACTGTGTGTGTGTGTTGATGTCCGACCTGCCCTGACCTTCAGTGTGGATCCATCCCAGCTGCTGGCTGCTAAGTGGCCTCGGCGAATTGTTGAAACTTGTAAATCAGCTTGTGGAAGTGGAGGAGCAGTCCCAGCTGTCGAGCCTCGCCCTGTTTCAGCCTGCAGCTTTTATTCCTTCCACATGTGTTCATCTCTCGATGACAAACGGTTTTTATCATCCTGTGAGGACCTGAATGAAAAACCACAGCCAAATACGCAGCGCCAGGGAGACGGTCGACAGCTGAAATGAGCCTCTCGTATGTTTACGTCGCTGGTGTAGACGATGGAGTTCGTCCAAACCCATCGTCTGTCAGCTCATCAATTAATATTACTGACGTTCCAGTGATTGTCTGCATGTCACTCAGTGAAAGAGAAGCTGAAATATGGTTTTCAGATGTGGGACACTGGTTATAGAGGAGGATTTATCCTGTCCCTCCCTAACTTTCCTGCATTTGAGCACCTCAAACGGACTGACACATTTAATACAATCAATCATCTATCTGTGATGTTGATTTGTGGCTACTCAATAAATACTACTAAATCTTTAATCCAACAAGAAAGGAGACAAAAGATTTCACAACATGCTTAATGTATTCAAGTATTTTAACAGCCTGGAACCAGAGATGATGACTTGAGTTGACGCAAGTCACTGTTCAGATGATCGACTTGGACCAGGATAAAACATTGTCTGTCTTTCCTGATTTTTAGATTAGCCAAGAGGCGGAAGAGGCAGGACTACAAACATGGCGGCAGCCAGAGCTGCATATTTTGACCTTTAAAACGGTTCTTCAGGAACCTACAGGTGACATTGTGCTCACGCCTCCAGTGCCTTGTCCACATATTGCTGCTGTATGTTTAATTAGAGAAGAAGAAGAAGAAATGGCCTGACATGGACGCAGTATACCAGCATTATTTTGATCGGAGAGGTCACTCACTCCACCTCCTCTGTCACGGTGTGATCGTCGTCTTCCTGGATCAGCAGAGTGGTTGCAGCCTGCTGACTGATGGGCCGGCTGCCCGTCCCCTGCGTTAACAATTACTACAGAGCTGTTCCCTAAACCGCCTCCATCTGATCCTCTTTAGCTGCAGTGATAATGACAGACGAGGCGGTCGTGTTTATTGTGACCGCTTCTTGTTTTCATTGTCGTCCTTTTTCCTGTAGCTTCATTATGATTCATCAGGATGAACTGAGAATGATGTAAATGTAAATGTAGTAATACTACACTATAAAATACTCTATCACCATGATAATTAAGTAAAAAAGTGTTTTTTCTGTGAGCTCCTACAGTTGGTTTAAATAAAAATAAAAGGATAATAAGACAGAAAACGTAATAAAAAGTGATACCAACAGTAATGATAGCGATTATAACATATTATGACTGGTCTGGAGACTCACCTGGCTGCAGGTGTTTGTTGAACCACATAAAAATGGAGAGGATCCGTCCACATCACACTGTCACTTCAGACACCAGTGGGAATAATTCATCGTGACACTCTTCTCTGGGAGGTGGACTGTTGCCACTCTGTATTTACATCACATCTGAGGCATCAAACTGCAGCTGACAGTTTATGACCAGAACCACTTACAGTGAGACACCACATGGGACAAACATCCTTCTCTGTCCTTGCGTTCAGTATTTAGTCTGCAAGAACAAGTCCAACCTAACTGTTTGGTTTTGGTTTGTTTCGGCTGTCAATCAACAACTGGACCGAGACTTAAAAGAGGAGTCTTGGTCTTTAGGTCAGACTCTGGGTCAGTTTTTTGTAGCCTGAGAGCAAGACGAAGATAGATATGTGATGTTTATTATTTAATCCATTTTCATTGTGGAAGTCTTTCTGTATAACCGTCATATGGTTGATTTCGTTCCCCTAAACTGTGCTTAAATGCAGTGGATAGTCGGTAACACAAAGAGGACATTTTGTACTAAAGTGGCTCAAACTTTGGAAGATATCCACTTCTCTTCAACTCAGACTTTTTGCACAAAACGAGGACTCATCACTTCCACTGGAAGCACGTAAACAGGAGGAATAGTTACAGCCAGTTAAGACCCTTGCTGAGGATGTGAAACTTTAAGACCTGAAGACTTTAAGTGAACATGCTGATGGTGTTGAATGTACAGGAAAGAAATTCAGCAGAAATGTGCTTCAAAACACACATTTAAAATAAAGTATAAAAACTCAAATACAAACCCATAAACATCAGCTATAAAAAACTAAAAGACTGCATTTGTACCATTAATTGACCCTTCCTGAAGTCCTGCCCCTTTTCGCTCTGTGCTCCAATCACAGTTGAGCAGAACTTTCCTGTACTTAGATATGCTAGCTCGTCTGCTCAAAAGTGTTGAAGATGGTTGAAAGATAAAAACAACATATGTAGTCACATCTTAAGTTAGCTTAACACTAGTTAACTAACGACTGAGTGTAAATTAGTTAGATAGTTTGGTAGCATTTTGCTAACATTATAGATATCAAATATAACTAGCTAATCATTCATGTAGATTAGCTAACTACCTAGCTAGTATTTTGCTCTGAAGAAAACAGACTGTATAAAACATGGATTTCCTATTCATGACATCAACCACAGGTTTCTGAAGAGCCGTTGTGAAGCTCAGTGTGACTGCCATCTTGGCACTCCTAACTCCGCTGGCTCCCGGCCAATCTAAAAATGGGCAAAGAGGTGGAGCCTGGGTGCTCAATCAAAGCGGCCATGCTGTTAATTATGCATAACTTTAAGCCTTCATATAATATGAACAGGTGAGTTACAAAAAATTCAGACACAGTACAGTTGTCATGAACGGGGGAATTAGCTATAGAGACCAAAACAGTTTTTTTGTACCAGGCTGTAAACATGTTTATTTCTGCTGTGAAGTTGGACATTTTAACATGGGATCTTATGGAGACTGACTCATTTCTGGATCCAGCCTGGCCATTTGAGGAAGTAATGTTTTTGGCTTCATTTCACAGCCATGGAGGTTGCTGCTTGGTAGCAAAATTCTAGGTAACTACCTAGCTAATGATTGATGTAGTCCGTGTTTTGCTAACATTAGCTAAATGTTACTATGTATATGTCACTTTTATTTCCTGTAGGTGGTGCAGGTGTAAAACTATCAAGAACAGACCCCCTAATGGAGATAAATGTAGCCTGCTAAATATGAATTAGTTCCATGAAATGCCAGTTCTGTGAAAGAACAAATTTATTTTAAACTATTTCAAACACTGTTACAGTCTGTGTTAACACTCCTGGTGATGTGTTGCTGAGTTTCCAGGTTGACTGAAACACCTGAAACACCAGCGCTGTGGGTGTGATTGCTGTCTGACTCAACAGCGGAGCATGAAAGCAGGCTGGTGTTTTATTTAGAAAGTTGACGTTTTGACATGACACTGAACTCGGTGAGCTTTCTTCAGCAGAATCTAAAAATACTCCTCACATGTCTATCCATGTACTCATTGTTTAAGTGTATCTTATCCCTTCTGTATAATGTGACAGTTTTCATACTGTATTGATATTGTATGCGGGAGTGGAACCACTGTTGGTGGAACATTTTGGTCTAAAGCTAAATATCTCATCAACTGCAGATCCCATTGTCATCAGATTTGCTGTTGATTCTCAAAGTCAACTGAGGATGACGACTCCTTGACTTTTCCTCGAGCAGCACCACCATCACAAACTTCACACTTGTAGTCAATAAATATTAAAAAATCTAATTCACATGAAGGGAGAGCCATTTTGAGATTAAGGTTATGCCATAATCATAAAGCCAACTTGCCATGAAACTTTCAGTCTTGTATTGCTGCTGCATTTTAAAAGTAAAGCCTTTAGTGGCTCCAAATGGTTGTGTAAACTCACACTCAGAAAGTCATTGTTAAAAAAATGACGTAGTCAATGATAGAAAATGTTTGGTTTGACGACAGCTGACTTCCTCATTGACTGAGTGGACATCTTTAATTCATGGTGAATCCTCTAATTCCAACCTTGCTATCAGAGTGTGATGCTAAATCTTTGAAAGAGCTGTGTTGATGTGGTTGTGTTTCAGGTTCCAGTGAGATTAAATCTGATCCAGAAAGTCCAGTCGACCCAAAAGAAGTTGGGACACTTAAAAATGTGGATTTAATCTGGAAGACACGACGTCCATGATTTCCAAAACTAGTTTGAAATGTGGAATTGTCTGAATCTGAAGTTGCATTTGTAGATACAGCGATGAACTGTGTTTACTGACAACAGTTTTCTGAAGTGTTCCTGAGCCAATGTAGTAATATCTACATATCTAAATATCTTGCCTGATTAAATTTCAACTATTGCAATAATTTCCCTGCTGACATTAGTTGGTATAGGTGAGCGTAATGCACAGAGTCCATAGTATTTGTAGACATTGCAGATGAGTGCGTTCCATGTTTTATATTATTTCTGCCCCCTTGCTCGTAAAGTGCCCACTCATACGGCGTCACGAAATATGGAAGTGAAGGAGGTCACGGCAAATCATTACCTCATGACTCAGACATTAACGCTGGTTTTATTGGCTCTCCGCAGCTGTGAATACGAGCATAACACCTACAGAAATAAAGGTGATAATGAAAAACAAAGCCTGGCGCCGGTTACAGGTGCTGGTGTCAAACCAAACAGTGACAGATGAAGTGTTTCCACGCAGACCTGTTGTCCTCGCCCCCGTCATCCACCCTCTCATCCCTCTCTCCCTCCATCTCAGACTCCCCTTCCAGGTCTGTCTGATGGGGATCAGGCTCCATGTGATTTAGTGGAGGCTCTGTGGAGGTTTATGGACCCTGCAGACCTTCTCTCTTTATTTCGATCTATTTCACTCCCTCCTCGTTTTCATCTCCTATCATTACCTTACATTATCTGTTTCTTCCTCCTCGTCTTCCTCTCACTTGGCTTAATTTCTACCGTAATTAAATTCAGTTTGCTCCATTTCCGTCTCTCTCTTCTCCCTCCTAGAAATGTCATGTTTTAGCAGAGGAAGCCTCCCTCCACTTGACGTGTCTATAAATGAACTCCAGGTGGAAAAATGTGCTATAATCCACTGAAATAAACCGGTATTCATGCTGCCATTCCCACACTTGAGATGTTCACTTCTGCTGAGGCCTCTCTCTGTCTCCTCACATCATATGTTTGCTGGATGACGGCTGAGGCTTAGGGATTTATGGAAGTGATTTGTGGAACGTAGCACGGCTTATAGGATCCGCAGAGGTGTAGGATGTTTCATGTATAGTCTTTTCTTTCCATGAGTTTAACAGGCAATTATTGTGAAGAATCTGAATGAAAGCAGAGGCCAAGTTTGTAGGAGGACAGACTGTGTTGAATTGAGCGATATTACACTTAAGGGTGTGCTTTACCGTCATTATTGGCACGACAGTGATGCAATAAACATCATTGAAGTCACTCTCGAGTGCAATATTGTGATTATACAACAGTTACTAACAAAATAAAACATATAATCATAATGTTTTCATATTTTGGGGCTCTCAAAACAAATATTTTTTGCTTCCACAAAGATACACGGAGTCTGACTAATAACTGGAAAATAATCAGTCATGGCTGTAGACTCTTATTTGTAATGGAACCCAGTTTACTACTCCAGCAAGTAGTCAGAGCCTTAGTAACAGAGCCAACTAACACTAAAGCTTTCTAGAGATCATGGAGTTTCCCAAACGGAATAAATACCACACATATGAACACTAAACTGCTTTGCTAGTTCAGTCTTGTAGTGACTAAGATATCTGCTGAATAAATAGTTTTCCATGGACAGATTTAGCTAGTGCATGAACGTCTCATGGCAGTGCCTCATCGTCACAGCTGACGAAGGATGTGATCAAACATTTTTCAAAGAACTCCACAACGTTGTAAAGTCCAAAAGTCAAAATGTGTTGAAAAAAGATTGCTGTAATTATTTCCAAAATGCACACCATGTTTTTATCTAATGAAATATTCTGCTTCAGTCCATATTAGTCGACCTTTAGTCCATAAAATACAGAGTATTCATTAAAGAAAGTTGATTTAAATATCATAACAGGAGGTCATAGTCTATATAGGCCAAATATGGTCCATGAGCCTGTATGGGCTATAACAATCCATATTATTATATTTAATTATATAAAAAGCAATTGTTGGGTAATTTGATGGTTTATAAGATCTAATATTACCTTTGAAATAAAGGAATGAACAAAAAATGTATTTCTCTGATTTATTCGTTTATTGTTGCCAACTGGCTCAGTAGCTCTGGCAGTTATAATGTTACCATGGAGATGGAATAGTTTTAGTGATGAGTAAATACCTAGTTGACCAATCAGATTGCTTGCTCAGAAGTACTTGTTGTGTAATTGATTCTTGAGAAGGTTTCAGTGAAAAAGAGTTTAGTTTTTAAATTCCCTTTTTTGGGGTTAGTTGTGGTGAAGAGGCATCGCTGCAGCTGATGAGGCAGTAGGTTGTTCTTCCAAAGCATGATTCAGTCCAATGTACCGTCTGACACACTCAGCTATCAGGATATGAGCCTGGTGAGTGAGAGCCCTGAAGGGAAACCACGTATGAGCTCATCTTGGTGCTGCATGTTAAACCAATCCATATGCAAAACAAAAGTCCTTTTTCTCATGGGAAAATGAATATTTTATAGATGTCATCATTTGTTAGTGGCTTTCAAAATTGTTGACAGATGACGGATGCAAAAACAAAGATATGATTGTTTTCTGATCTGCAACTGCTATGGTTAAGATTTGGTTCAATTTAGGCACAAAAAACAGTTAAAGAAAGGTTACTTCTACTGACAAGGTTAATGTTTCTGACCCACCTACCTGATCAGAAATCTACGTGCCCAAAGTCAACTCTGACTTGTCCCTATACAAATTATTTTATTTATTAGCAGTTATCAAATCAAAGACTCTTTGCTGCCATGCAAGCGAGATGCTGTCAGCTCTAGAAACATTACGGATGTATACAATCATACAACACAAGCCGTTTTGGTGAAACGGTGTAATATTGGTTTTCCTGCTTCATTGCCGTTGGTTCACGTTGCAGATCAACTGTTAACTCACCACTACTTTGTTGATTGTGATAGCTTTTCATTCGTCTTTGCATTCAATCTATGTAGAGTGATAATTAGCAGTAGTAGTCGTGCTAAAAGAGCCATCAGATCATTTGATCTGAAAGACTTGTTGGTCGTCACCCAATATGTTGACTGAACCATCCTCCATGACTCGTCAAAAAACAGGTTTTCCATTTCCTGTTCCTGAAGACAAGTGTTAGGTAAATCTAAGCATAGGCTACTGTTGAACATTCAACCAATACTATATTTTTTCTGGCGAGTCTTTGAGATACATATGTGCTACTTGACTTGGACAACAAAAACTTGTATTAGGCTTCAGCCGCACACCTCCGGTAGCCAGGACTCGTGGATTTTGTCAGGTGACAGTAGAGCATCTTTGGCATTTTGCTAACGGCAGTAGTACCAGGATGATTCAGCCCCAGTTATGAAATGATGAACACAGAGTGATGATGAACGTGAGGACAGAAATAAACCAAAACAAACAGCATGTTCTATCTCCTCTTCTAAATAAGGCAGTGAATTATGATTTTTTTTCTTCTGTAGAAGCTGCCAGTTCTTCTTCTATCATCCACTGGTGGTTTGGTTGGTGTGCGGGGGCTGAGGCCCAGTGGTTCGCTCAGTTATGTGGGTTACAGCGAGAAGACGGAGGCAGCGATTTGAAAGGAGTGTGCAGTCGTTTAGTTCCACCGTGGCTCTCTTTGTGCCTCAAATGTTTCTCTTTCTCATTCGATTCATGCATATTCATCCCTCTCCCTGTCTCTACACATGTGGTAATACTATTAAAATGTCTGTCAACGATTAATTCCTCCAGGCTTAATCAGGAGGAGACTGAGCCGAGCAGTGACAGTTTTAACGCACGTTTTAAATAAAAGAATGAGTATTTTGAGCTGCTTATAATAATCATTTTAACTTAATAGTACTAGCATCCAGTATGGTGCATGTCAGTGGTTAACTATACTTTTGGTCAGTGACCCCTTAAAATATAGCTGCTTGTGAACCTGGTTACAGCCTCCAAACATGAGCATTTTTACACCTGAAGAGGTGAAAGTATCCAGTATTTCACAAGAAAAAAGCTAAATATTTTCCTTTAATCATCTTGTAACGCCCTCAGATTTATCTCCCCACATCATGGGGGCTCCTTGTGTATGTTAGTGTTAGCTGGTGATGCATGTAACAAAGCAGAACTCCATTTCATGCCACTTTTTATCCTTTTAACTCGACTACATTTATCTGACAGCTACTTACTAGTGATACTACTACCACCACTACTGCTACTACTAATATTACTACTCTTTTTAAATAGATATCTACATATGAATGCAGAATCGACCAATATTTTCAGATCAATATTCAGTCATGTATGAGCGGGCTTTGATTTCAAACACTGGAGAGTAAACAAGGTCAAAATACAATCGTCTATCGTCTGATGACAATTTAGTGTTTTATTAGCTTTTTTATCTACATTCATATGTAGATATCTGTTCATTGAGATTAGCAGAAATATTTCTTTCTCCTCATTCTCATGTATCAAGTTGCTAATTGGACTGCAGAGGAAGTCTAGGACCGGATATCCATTATCTGTTGTCCGGAAACATTGGCCGTTGCCCCCAGAGGCGGTGGTTTGGTGGATGGTTTCCAAGATATAGTTACCAAAATGACCAGAACTGAAGTAGTTCAGGTTAGCTCCGCTCTGACCAGCTGTACCATTAAAAATCTGCTAAAATATGTCTTAAAGTGCCATCAGTAGTTCTCTTGATATAATTACATACTTTTACTAAAGAAACATTATGAATGCAGGATAAAGGAAAAAGTATTTTGACACTGTAGTATTGTTACTTTAAGATCCAGTGTGTAAAATCTAGGAGGATCTGTTGAAAGAAATGTAATATAATATTCATAACAATGTTTTCATGAGTGCATAATCACCTGAAAATAAGAGCTGCTGTATTTTTGTGACCTTAGAATGAGCTATATATCTACAATGGGAGACTGCACAGAGTCTGCCATGTTGCTACAGTAGCCCAGAACAGACAAACCAAACATTAGGGCCTTTCGTCTTTTTTGTGAGTTTGGGGCCACCATAGTTTCTCCTACACACTTATGGAAAGATATGGTGAGGCGATGGGTATTCAGTTGGTTGCAATCTGCAGCCTCACTGCTGTATGCTACTAAATCCTACACACTGATCCTTTAGGATATGAATGCCTCTACCACCACTGGCATCGTTAACACTTTAACACTGATTGAAATGAAAAGTTCAATATTTTGGGAAAAACTGTGTGCGTCAACAAATAAATGAGATACTGTATTGCCTTTAGAGGAGCTTCAGATGTGTTGGTAGGTGTACTTTTGAACTTTGGACAGAGCCAGGCTAACTGTTTCCACCAGTTTCCACCCGTTTATTCTAAGCTAGGCTAATCACCTCCGGACTCCAGCTCCAAACATAAAACAAACAAAGACGCTGGAGTGATGTTGACCGCCAAAACTGCTCTCTGAGAACAGGAACTATTAGTGTTATTGTTTTAGGAAGAAGTGTGTTTGACATGATTTTTCATCACATATGCCACATGACAGATAATTATTTACAGAGCAACTTGAGCTGCTTTTGAGCCCCTAGTTCCTGTAATCTGATTACACTGAGTGAAGCAGCTGGCAGCTTTTAGAGTACGTTCACTGTCAATGTAAATGTCAGTGTCATAAACTCTCTCTCTCTTTGTCTGTCTGACTCTGTCCATCCAATCCTATAAGCCTCGGCAGGCGTCCTGGCACGCATGCAGCTGAGCACAGCTTGACTTATCAAAGTTGGAGTGCTGTCCATAAAGAGTCAGCACTCCTCTGTTTAACAGCTATAGTCCAGTGAGTGCACTGATGTTCTGTCTGACTCCACTAAATCAATACACGACATGATTGTGAGCAGACGATCTGCCTCGTTTTCACACAGGAAAAACCCTGCAGAGGCTCCACCACATCCCCTGATACTTGATATGAGTGTTTTTGGCGTAAAGACGAGTCGAAAAAACAAATGAGTTTTATTATTTAATTTACCAAATTCAAAAATATCTTGTTTCTTGTATCAAATGCAACCTTGTCTATTTGAAATAATAAGTTAGTATTTGTATGACAGAGTTAAGAAGTCTGTGATAGCTCTCAGTCATCCAGGTCATCTTTATTGAGAAGGGTTCAATCTGGTGCAACTGTACTCTGTTGTAGATCTGTGAAGACGTTGACCTCTCATCTCCATCCAAATTTAACTCTTCTCAAGCCAAGTTAAAGTTTAGCCTGTTTTTATTATATTAATTTTAAGCTTTGAAGGAGAGGCCTCTATCTGAATGTTTTTATGTTTCTCTTTGCTAAGACAGAGGAGAGATAAAATAGCTTCGTTAGCATCTGTGTTTATTGAATCCATGGATTTTGGCAGTGTCAGAACACACCGCTGTGGCCAAATACTTTTTCACATTTCTGTAATTTCGACTCAGTTGAACCCAAGGTGGAGAAGACACAGTAGAGTTCAGGAAAGGACCAGTCTATCAAAATACGCCCAGAAATGGCCTTATCCAGCTGGAAACATCAGACCAGGATGGCCGAGCGATTAAGGCATTGGACTTAAGATCCAATGGATATAGTCCTTGTGGGTTCATACCCCACTCCTGGTAAGGAAGGTGTAGATTCAATGACTTTCCTCAAGATGAATAAACTTCCAGGAAGGAAATGTCACATATACTACACCTTTATCAATAAAAAGGAACATAGTTTAATTAACTAATCTGCTGACTTACAAAAAGTCCTTACTGAACATGCAAAACCTCGACTGCCTTTTGCTCTTTAAATATCTGTCTGAAACTTTTATGGATACGCTGCAAGTATGCACGCACAGCACTCACTGTTGAAATTAACTTGAGGTTAACAACAGCACCAGAGATCTTTATGAACTTCACGAAAACCAAAATTTTTCCTAAACCAATGTGCTACATGTTCGATGTCAACCTGGATGTCTCGTGTTAAAGTCCTACACACCATCCGCCACAACCTCCTCTGTGCTAGTTAGTTGCAGTAGACGACTGGATCCAAACCTGGAGTTTTCAAACCCTTCTAGGGTTTCTTGATTTTAAACAGCATTTCATTGATAATAAATCCGCTCAGAGTTGATCAGTTCTGTTCTGTTATTGTTATGCATTGAATATAATATGAAATTTGAATGAAATATCCATAAAATATGTCACGTAGTGTGTTTATTCAATGACAAAAAAGGTTGCTGTAGACAAACGAAGCACCTCCATCATTCTGCAAAAAGAAAAAAGAAGTTGCCAATCCAGGCACTAATTATGTTTTCCACAATAAATATATAGCAAAATAAATAAGTAGGATACACATGTAATTTCTAGGAGACAGGAGGTTGTTGAGTTTGCTATGTGGGGCACATAAGTGCCAGTTTGCCCTCCAGTGTGTTGACATGACTGAATCTGCATGATTTAGCTTATGCTGTCTGTTGGACAGGAAACATGGCCCTGATTTGTTTTTTTGCCTCTTTGTGAATCCAGACAGCTGATCCTCTGCATGTCTGTCTGTCCTCATGTTTGTCTGTCTGTGCTGTGAAATAAAGATGAGCTGAATGAAATCAGTGTAGATCAGATTCTGTCATTCGATTGTGACGAAGAGGAAATTTACAAATCGTCCATATCTACAGACGTTTTTCATTTTAAAGGTTCAAATGCTGCCTTATTTGTTGATATTTGATTTCATGCTGAATGTATTTTACAGACCATGAACCAAAGCCTGCATACAAGAGACAAATCTTGTTTATTTTGTGCCTGTGGGGTGATAATTTTCTCTTCCTGTAGACTAAAGCCTGCAGAGAAACAGGGAATCACTGTTCAGTGTTTTCCTGGTGCCTCAGGTGGACAAGCCAGACGCACACAGGAGGATGGATGAAATAGTGTTTGAGCTTTTGTGTATATGTGTGAACACTCACGTACACACTCATGCACAAGTTCAAATGCACCTGGATGCTTGCATGTGTGCTGTGGTGGTGTTTGATGGTCGATTCGATTGTTTTGAGCCTTTGAAGGCTCTCTCTCTTTTCCAGCGGATTCAGCTGCTGGCCAGTCATTAGACCAACACATTTGTAGTTTCAGTAGAAAAACTACGATGTATTTTAAAACTTTCTCTTAATGCAAGTGCAGAAGATCATAAGAGCTTCAATCTAAAATCCATTTGAATGATGTGATTCCCATACTGGGAAAGGTATAAATGCAACACTGCATACCAGTTTTAGAGTTTAATACCATGGTGGTAAATATGGACAGCTGTACACGTGTATTTGTTATGATTATATTACTTCTGATCAAAAACGAGCAAGTCAGCAACTTTGCTAACAGCCAAACATCAAGCAAGTGCAACAACACAAAACATGGCAGCAGCTAATATTATTTATTAGTCCAACAGCAAGACATCCAGCTCGGCATCTGTCTTTCAGCCTTTTGTTTCACAAAGCTCTCGTCAACGACTAAAAGTCATTCCCAGATTTACTCTTGTACGGCAGCTTCTTGGTCCTTTTCCCTTCTTAGCTTCCTCTGTCAACGTCCCAACGTTCTGTCTTGTAGCTGCTGTCATTATGTCTATAAAGGCTAAACCCAGTTACATTGCCCGCTTGCCCAGCTTAGGCAATTCGTGGTTCAGTATCTTGCCCAAGGACACTTTAGAAATGCAGACATGCGGACATGCAGACTGCAGGAGCCAGGGATTGCACCGCCAATCATCTGATTGGTGGATGACCCGCTCTACCGCCTGAGCCACAGCTGCCACTAACAAGCCCCTCATATCTAAACTCACCCACATACCCTCATGTAGGTTTTATATTTAACTTTTTTGCACTGATAGAAAAGAGACAGTTACAACTTTGAAGTCATCTTGTTCTGCCACATCAACAATCAACTAAAGTTTATTCATTTCATCTGATAAATGTTATTAATATCTGTTTATTAACTGGCCCCTGGCTTTCTGTGATTTTGCAAAGCTCGCCCCCGGGCAAAGTAAGTTGAATATCCCTGCATTAGAGGGTCAGGGAGGGGGTCTGGAGTCAATCCCAGCTGACATTGAGAAAGAGGCGGGGGAACAGACATACTTCTAAAAAGTCTTCAAAATGCCAGAAAATATTGGACAATCCTGAGGACATGTTTCTGGCATTCAAGTTACTGGCTTTTAAATAGCTCGACCAACACTTCAAAACAGATGAAATGTGACTTTTTAAATGTAAGATCTCACAGGAGAGGGATAACTAAAAAGAAAAAGCTATAACCCACCTCCCTTATGTCACAAGAAGTGTAATAAAATGTAAAATATACTGTCATAACAATATGATAATAAGGTCTTTCCTCACAGTGTCATCAGAGAGATGATGGGATGCAGCACTGCCTCTTTTTGCCTCTCCCCCTCACCCCCTTCTCCATTAGTCTGTCATGTCCTGGTATTAAACAGAGATTTGGATGGCAGGAGTGTGTCTGCAGCGTAAGATTTGGCTGTACATGCCCGGCCCTCAGCAGGGGTGAAACCTTCAGCTCTGAGCCCCAGAGGACAAGAGACTGAGAGGAACTTTATTTAACGGACGACAATTTCCTGACAGTCCTCATAGCTGACAAGACAGCAAAAATATAAAAAGAAATGTAGAAAAAGACATTATCTTCCTGGTTATTGTCAGGGATGGAATGAAAAAATATACTCAGGTTATAATGGGTAAAAAAAGAAAAGTTTTTGAGATGTTTTAAACATCTGTGTCTTTACTAAAACCATAAAATCCAAATGTGGGTATATGTGTGTAGGTGGAGCAGAGGTTATGCAGGAAAGTGGCAATTACGTTGGATTGATTGGCAGAAGTATCAATCGTCAAACATTTCCTTCAAGTCCTAATCTTCTCTTGACTCCACTGTGTCATTATCATCATCATGAGAACCAGAGAGTGGCGATTCAAGTCTATGGACCACAGGATGGAGAGTAAACTGTTAGATGGAGAGGTGCCTGAACTGAACAAAGATGGACAACATTTGTTGGGTATTTAGTCAGGCAGTAAAAGTAGGTGATTATGCAACTCAGGAATTGGCATTGCTACACAAGTTGTGTTTCCCTGCAGTCAGAACTGGACCTTACACCTGCAAAGTTTTTTTTGTTGTTTTCTTTACTAGCCTGAGGTTTATGACTTTCGCTTCAGTTCAAATGAGAAATAGAAATATGCTGCAGTTTGGTGTTTTTAGTCGTTCAGCACTGACATAGTGAAAATGACCTGCAGTACAACCGAACCACCTTCTGCTGTCTGGTGTTTATCTCAGTGTTACTAAGCAGCACATTCAGACATCACCTCACAGTTTGTACTGTACCCCTCCATCTTCATTCTTGATCTGTCTTCCTCTCCATACTCTTCTTTATTCTGTGAGCTTGTTTGCTCCCAGTGGCCCAGTTTTGTTTGTGTGGTTTTCAGTCGAGCAGAGCACAGAACAGTTTGTCTATCTGATCTGATAGCAAGGATAAATCTTTCCTCTGCTGCTCCTAGCGGTAATGCTGCTGCCAGACCAAAACTTTTGATTTCAGAGCCAACACCAGCCGACATGATACCACAGGGATCCAACCAACAAATGATTTTGGAAGAAACAGAAAGTTCTGCCAGGAAAACAACAGAACCACAACAGGTGTTAGGCATTAGCTGCTACTTTGAGGGTTTGATGCACTGCATTGGTCATACGTGTAGATTACGTAAATAAATGGCGTGTTGGTTTTGTGGTTCAGACTGTTGAATCGGAGTCCAGTCTCAAGTCCCCAGTCAATCCAAGTGAGCTGCCATAGTCATGTACAAGTCACTAATCTAATGTTTGGGTCATTAAAGTCATGTCTGAGTCACCAAAGTCCAAGTCACCAAGGCCATTACAAAGTCGCCAAAGTCATGGACGAGTTCCTAAAGTCATGAACAAGTCACTAATCTAACGTTAAGGTAGATTAAAGTCATGTTGGCGTCACCAAAGTCCAAGCCACAAGGCCATTTCAGAGTCGCCAAAGTCAGATACAACTTCCAAAATTCATGTTCAAGACACTAATCTAACGTTAAAGTAGATTAAAGTCATGTTGGCATGACCAAAGTTCTAGCAACCAAGGCCATTGCAGAGTTGATGAGTTCCTAAAGTCATGTTTAAGACATTAGTCTAGCGTTCAGGTCATTAAAGTCAATACTATGCCACCAAAACCATAACTGCGTCGCAAAAGACATGAACAGATCTCCGAGCTTGTGTATGAGTCAGCAGATTTCAAGTTGCAAATCATCCATCCATTCATTTTCTGTAACGGCTTATCCTCATCAGGGTCACAGGAGCTGGAGCCTATCCCAGCTGGCATTGGGCAAGAGGCGAGGTACACCATGGACAAGTCTAGTTGCAAACCATGTCCAAGTTCTGATCTTTCAAATAATCCAAGCTACATGCCAACACGTTGCTTCTTCATGCACTGGTCAATTTTAAGATTTTGGGCTTTTTAGCTTCCATAACATTCTTCTTTCAGAAGAAGTGAGAAGAAAATGTCCAAAATCCACATAACGTGTTTATTTGACTTCACTTTATCTGTTTATGTCTGTAGATTTCACCAAAAGTTAACATTAGATAATGCCTCATTTGCATATTTAAACAATCTATAAGAGGGTTTTACTCCGTTTCCCAAAGGCCTGAAGGCCCTCCATAGATGTACAAATATTTTGATTAACATAATGGTATTACATACATGATACTCATAATGTTTATGATAAATTAAATTATGAAGTTATATTATTATTATTATTATATTATGAAATTAACATGGAAAAAAGCACAAAATAGAGACACAAAACGCTGAAAAACAAGAGGGGAGCCAAGAGACAAACATGAGTGATAGCAGCTTGGCCTGCAGTTTGCTGAGTTAAGCACTCTGCCTTATTGGAGTGTATGCGTTAGTGTGTGTGTTTTAGCGAAAGGGAGGGTGGCAGCTTATGCTCAGGAGTCCACAGGGGCATTGTGGGTAGTTCCCTCGCAGGTTTGCCTGGATACAAGCAGTGCAGCACTTCTCTCTTCTTGTCTCACCCTCTAATTTCTTCTCCTTCTCCTGTATCTTTACATCCAGCTGAGCAAACTGCAAATCGAGTTTATCGAGTTGTAAGTGTCCACCATGTTGTCAGGCTGTGTTTGATGGTTTCATTTGAAAACTACGACCAGATAAGATTGTTTAATAGTGGTAGGTGCAGCAGTACAACCAATCAAGAGACAAGAGAAAACGTAGTTCATAGCCTACTCATCACATTTCATTTACACCTTCCTTTTAAAAACTGTGATGCTTCTTGAAGTCATAAATCTTGACAATTTCTTCATGCCAATCCCAATTTTTGATGCTATGTGGGCATTTCTAAGCGTTAATATTTACATTTTATATGGTAGTCTTTGTATTTACTGGTGTCGTCTATTTGTCACTTAGCAGATTTGCAGACCAACACATAATGGATTCACAAGAAACAGTACATGTATTGGACGTAATATGCAACAGTTGTTGGTGCATGTGGGCATTTTATGTAATTCAAAAGATGACACTGCACCATAGGTTTAGTATTACGTTGGATGTTGGATAATACTGTCTACTGTTTAAACAATAAGATGAACCCTCTCATGGTTTGTTTGGCTGCACTGTAAACAGATACACCAGACAGATCTTTGTTGCCCTCACTGGTGGCACTTTTACCTGAAACCTCAGACCTGGATTATTAAGATACACCAGCTGTTAGACCCAGTATCCACCCGTGTCACCAAATCTTAAAGGTAAACTTTAAGATTTAAAATTTACAGTCTGGACCTTATTTTCTCATGTTATTGTGTCTAAGTGACTAATCGCCACAATAATTCTTGGAAATGGTCCAATATTGAGTGAGAATGCTACAGTCAGCAGTCATGAAATCCTTCGGGTAAATTTGCTGCTGCCAGGCTCAGATTATTTTTATAAAGATCTGAGAACATTGTGGAAAGGATTCCTGTAGAGATAGACCTTTTCTGTTTAACCAGAAACAGCCCTTTGCATGTGTAAACCCACCGGGATGTCAACGTTTGGTTTGTCGACAACCATTTTGAAGCCTTGAGTTTGGCTTATGGAAATCTTGGTAACTAAATCTTGAGTAACTAAAATATGTTTGTGAAAACATTTGAAGAAATAAATGCCTAGAAATGCTTAGTTTGACCGTTTGATTAAAGGTTTGTGAACTTGTCAATCACAACGTAGCTATTTCCTAGAGCCTACCCTACTTTAACATCTATCTTACTCTAAATGGGACCATCATTTACAAAATGAACAACTTGCTAAGACTTGAATCTAGAGATTGAGACCATAACTTAATGAAGAAACTGTTAACTAAGGAAAGAAACAGGCTAATTTTGACATAACACTCAATACAATCAGACCTTATTGTTATAGCCAATAGAGCTGCATGAATGCAGGTTTAAGACACTTCAAAGACCAGGAGGCTCTGTCCGCTATACTGTCAATGGTTTAAACCCACCATAGTCCATTGACAAAAACAGCAGTTTTTCCTCTCAGAACACAGAGGATGTATCACATCACATCACATCACATCACAAATGTCAAACAATAACACAAACAAAATAGACTCTAAGGACAGTATATGACAACTGTGCCAATGCTGATACCATAGTTTGTAAATCCACTTAACTGTCTGCTGGTTGGTTTACTTTTTTCAGTCCAGCCTGTAGAAGACGCACTTTAGCTAAATCCTGCAGATACGGGCTGCATGGAGGACTAATGATGGCTGATGTAATGCAGCTGTAACTGATAATGTGACGGCTATGAGAACACATGTCAGTTTTTATAAAAAAAAGACAGACGTTTATGCACCCAACCGAAGCTGCACTTCACCCCTAATCTAGAGACAGTTTCCACTAGTAGAGAAGCCAACGTGTCATGATTTAAAAATGCATCCTAACCCTAACACTGTTACTATTCAGTGTTTCTGCTACAGCAGTCCAATTAATGTGCATTGCACAATTTAACAAGAAATACAAAAACAGCTGGGTGGAAACTCAGCTCATGTTTCTTCTTCCTGCACAGAGGAAGTTATCTTCTGCCTGCAGCTCCTTACAGTCGGCGGTCTGCTTCGCTCCCGCTGTTTGCTTCCAATAAATCAGCCCCTGACGCTCGATGCCTCACAGCTATTTGAACATGATAGCAACCCAATGTACATAGCTTGGTTAAAGTCCAAGTCAGAGGAGAAAGATCTACAGCTCCCTTCTCTTGCGTTCTTCCGTGTTTAATATTTTAGCTAACGTTAATCCTTTATTTGAGTTCTGGTTAATTGAGTTGTGTTTTGTGAGCAAAGTGACAGTTTCGTATTATTTGTGGGGCGTTCACGGTCTCTTTGATGTATTCAGAACCGGCACTTTAAAGGAAAGCAAGGAGAGAGGCGGATAATATTCTCTCTCTCTGTATTTCTTTCATCCTCCTTTCACGCTTCACACATCCTTCTCAGACCATCTGGGTGCTGGCAGGGTACAGCTAACCCTGCTGCCTCTCTGTCCTTATGCCTGACAACATTACACAGCTACAAAACACTTTGCTGTATGATAACGTCAGGAACAAATACTATATGGAAGCTCAAAGGATTTAAGCTAAGCTAACTGCCACAAGACAGCCGTGTGGTTTTTAATCGAATTTTACAGGAGCTCAGATACTGTGCAGAAAATGCACATTGTATATTGCAACAAAAGACGTTATACAGTTGCATTATGGGAAGCGTAGGATCTAGTGTTTCTTGAGGCTTAAAGTCATAATATCCTGCAGCCTGTGCTACTATGATTTTATACCATGTAGGTTGGTCAGCTGGTGAGTGAAATAGGTATCAACTACTTGTTTTGTGAACTATGTTTTGAGTGAAACTTAATCACTGCCTGGATTATGATTTGCGTTTTTTTGGGGGATGGCTGAAGGAAGTGCTCCTACAACTTGTGGGGAATGATGGTGGGTTTACAAAGTTCTGAGCTGGAGTACTAGCTACCATTACAGCAAATCTCTACAGTCTATGCAGCATACAAAGGTATAAGCTAACCCTAACCCCAGTCGAGACAAAGACACAAATGTGAAAAGAATACTGTGAATCTTCTTGCAAAACAAACTCAATATTGGTTTACCTCCAATATGTCTAACGAGTTGTTTTTTTTTGTAGTTACATGTATGTCTCTCCAAATCAATCACAGTCTTCTCTGCTTCCTACATCTATTTTATCAACGTCATTTAGAGGCGAGGAAGTCAGTTCACATAAATCAAGACTTTTCTGAGAAATACAAGTTGCATTGTTATGAAATTTAAATGGCAAATAAAATATGAACTGAATCTTCACACCACAGTTGTGAACTCTCACTCTGCAATCCTCTTCCTGTATTCAGAGCGAACTAAAAGTTGCTGCTCAGAATCTCGTCTCTGGTCAGCGGATCGCTTGGCTGTTGGCGTGTCACTTCCTCCACTGCAGCAGCGATGACGAGCACCAAATGTCCAACAGGTCTCGGCTTCACGGCTTTAAAACAGACGGATGTGTGACTGGGACTCCGAGTGCTCTGACTCAGGAGCTTCGAATCTGTCTCTCATTCTGTTTTCAGGACTTTTCACCGCGCTGTCCGTCCACAAAGACGCCTTTTAGTGGATCTGAGGAGCTGAGGCCAAAAACTGAAATCAATGACGGTGACCTTCAGCGTCTCGTCTCTCCTCCTCAGATCAGAACTGAAATCACATTTATGGACCTTTATCAGAAACGATCAGACGTTATTGTACTTTACTGTTTGAGTGTTTCCCTGGACTGAACGGGACCAGACTGAGCCAACAAGATCCAAACAAGGACAGACCAGAGAGGGATAACGTCAGTGTTGGCAGAGAGATAGAGGACTACTGTAGTGACATTTTAAGACCTCACAACTATCAATCAGTCTGAATGCGCCTGATGATTTAACCCTTCACTGCCTTCATCTGCTGCTTCTAAACAAAACAGTTACTGAATCTTACACAGAAAGCAACATAAAACTTGTTAATTAGTGAGCTTTAGAAGTGCTGGTAGGTACATTGTGTTATCATTGAACAGAGCCAGGCTAACAACGTCATGGATGCTGGATATATTTTTATATCGATTACTTTGTTCTTCCTGAAAGTTGATTTTAAATCAATTTAATTGATGTTATTAGAACATAATGTTCCATTTTTGTAACAAAACCAATATTGCTCACTAAAAATAAGAGTCAACCTGCTTTATTTTACTGTAATGTCAAAAAATAAGTGCACTGGCTCTAATTAATTTGTTAATTAATTTAGTGTTGACATAAGTCAGAATGCTGACTACTTTATCTTATTAGCATATTTCTGCTAAGCTAATTAGTTAAACGGATAAAGAAGAGATTATCAGAATTGTCTGGACAGAGTCAGGAGAAAGACAACACGTTTGGGTGAATTTTAATTACAATCAATTAGTGATTATTAATTAATAAAATCTCTCCTCACAGACTTTAAACAAACAACCAGAAAAACTGTAATCAGACTCAGGTTCAGATTCCCGTACCTCACTGTACCATCATTTACAATCAATACTTAACATCCAGCAGAGTAATACACGTCTTTAATAATTAAAAATACAAGAAACATTCAAAATTAGTGACTCTGAGGCCAGAAACGTTTCCTGCAGCTTCATAAATGCTGAATCAAGAAAATAAATTGGAGGTGAGGTCATAAATAAAAGATGCTTCAGTTTCAAAGCCATCAGGAGACTCTTCTATGTTAATGTTTTAATAGTTTTTAATTCCTTTTTTTTGCGTCTCTCCCTTGATGTCATTTAAGGTGGTTTCATCTGCTCGGCTTGTTGGTACACAAACTCCCACTCCACAGAGGGGATTATGTTTTTTTTGGCCAAGCATGGAGCTGGAGCGTAACGCAGGGAAAATGCTATTATGTAAAATGTGAAGCTTAGTCTGCACTCTGGTACAGTTTGTGCTGGATTTACACACACACACACACACACACACACACACACACACACACACACTGTTTGAACAGATCTGCAGCATTTTAAAGGTCATTTCAAACGTTTTGTACATCTACGCAGGAGCGAATCTGCTATCTGATAGATCCACGACCTCATTATGACCTCCAGAACGTCGATATTTTCAAACCTTTCAGACACAAATATCATCATGTCGTGAGGTTTAAGAAGTTAAGACTTCATCAATACAAATACTTTAACTTTTTCATATGCAAACTCAAAGAAGAGTCTGTGAGCTGCCAAATCATTGCAAAACAAGGACATCTTTGATGGTTTTTTGGAAGGGACAGTTGAAAATTCTGGTGTTGGATATCAGGCAGAGAGGAGACTAAAATAGGCTGCAAGTATTGACTCTAAAATCTGATACCAAGACCTGCTGAGCGGAGTGAAAGAGACTTATTTCAGCCTTTAATAAACAGATGACAGATCCCTGTAATGAAACAATGTAAAAATGCACAAGTTTCTGCTGGTCAGTTAAAGTAATATTTGTATTTTAGAAAGTGAGTACTCTGAGTAGAAACTGTACAAGAAACAGTGTGTAGAAGTGTGTAGAAGATTATGTCCATAACAACTATTAACATTCGTTTCTGCTGGTCATTGCTGTAAAAAAAACATCCAATCAGAGAGCCTCAGACTCTGTTGCATGCAGCCAGTATCATTGACAGTATAAAGAATGGGCGTAAGCGTGAAGTCACCCACAGGTTTTTGAAGAGCCATTTTGAAGCTTAAAATCTATGGCTCGGGCTGCCACCATGTTGGCAGTCCTGCCTCTTCCGCATCCCGGCTAATCTAAAAATGCCATGAGCTGAATGATGCCTGGTTGCTCAAACAAGCCATCTGTAACGGCTCCCACCTGTCAATTATACATAATTTTAAGTCTTAATATAATTTGAACAGGTGCGTTCTATAAAAATTCACCCTCAGTACAGTTGTCATGAACGGGGAAATTGGCTATAGAGACCAAAACTGTTTTTTGTACCAGGCTGTAAACATGTTTATTTCTGCTGCGAAGTTGGACATTTTAACATGGGGACTTATGGAGCTTCACTCACTTCTGGAGCCAGCCTCAACTGTACGTTTGCAGAACTGCAGTTCCACATTGGCTTTACTTCACAGCTACGGAGGTTGCGGCTTGGTATCCATCGGATATGAATGATTTGAACAATAATTTAGCCTTTTGGAGGCAACAACTGATGTTTTGGGGCTTCTGGTGAAGCCAGTGGATATCTGTAAAATGGATATCTTGGCCAAGACTTCCTCTGCAGTCCGTAGCAACTTGATATGCAAGAATGTTCAAACACAATTGGTCAATACTACTCGGACTACAGACAGAAACCAGAGTGCTACATCTATCTACATATTTTGCCATTATATGCAGATTTATATGTTGATAGAGATTACTGGGCAGCTAATGTTGGAGGGAAATTAGAAGTCGATCTGTTTTGATCAATATTGGATCCAGCTGTGGGGATTTGTTCATTTAGCTTTCTGACCATGATACAATGATTGTCTTCTGGCTCCTAAAGCTCATGGGTGTTGTCCTCACCCTTACCACATACTTTGTGTGCTGGTCGTTGCAGCTTTGTGGTTGTTTCAACACGTCGGTGCCTTTGTACACAAAGCCAGTTCTATGAAGTAATTCCCAGTTTGGTGTAAAAGAACTTGACTGGCCTGACCTCAACCCCATCCAACACCTTTGGGATGAACTGGAACAGGAAATCTGCCTGAAACAAGATGAGTGGAGGCTGTGATAGCAGCAGATTAAAGCCTGTGTTGAACAATCACATAATGTTGAAGTGTCTGTGGTGAAACACTGATGTTTCTGGTTAAAAGTCAACTCCAAATGCAAATGTACAGCGAGAGTACTTTTAGAAGCAGCAGCTCCTCTCATGTGCTTCATGTGCTCAAGTATAACAGTTCTGGCTCTAAAAAACTTGTTTTGTTCTCATAAATCTGCCCTTGTGTGCTCTCAAATCTTGGCACTCGATTCTGATATCATTGGGAGGATTTTTGCAAAATATCAGCTTCAGACTTTTCAAATTTGACATTTATGGTTTACCTCACTGAAATGTTTTCTGTTGCATCTGTCTTTAGATTTATCCAGCTTTCCACCAAATTTTGGATCTTGGTTGATCCAATTCAGCCACAAGAACATTAGAGTGGTCCAACATTGGTGATGCTTTTAGCTCTATAGTGCAGAAAGCTATTTGGAGGAAATCATCCAGATTAGTATTTTTCCAAAACGGTCTTCTCACTTTTACAAATCCTGTCACCTTTTCCCCTCTGAATCCCTCCTGCTACATCTCCCCAATTTACCTGCTGTAATAATAACCTCCCGCTGAAGTTAAAAACCTTCTGCCTGAGCTCTAATTTCTCTTATTTCTGCCACAACACCTCTTCACTCCCACATAACCACTCAGATATCACGGGAGTCGTTTTACTGCAGCTCTGCCCCTGTTTAAACCATTCGAATTGTTGCTTTCCATCTACAAAAAAAAAAAATGGAGGCTTATTTTACTTTTGCAGAGGTAAAATATTCTGGATGAGAGCCTTAAATTTAAATGTGGATGTAAATAATAGAAAAGGTGAAGGATAAGCAGGCGCATCTGTGACAGATGCGTCAAGATGGAGGCTATAGATATCCAATGTGGTCTAAAAATAACGCTGCAGGATGGTACCTGTAATTGAAAATGGATGTGGTGGAACAGAACGGATTCTTTTTGTGAGCGTGTCTTTTCCTCTGTTTCAGTTTCACCTCCTATCAGAGGTCCAGAGGGACAAATAAAGAGAAGGAGACGGTTATAGAGAAAGGCAGAGAAATGGTCAGACACATAAACAAAGACAGGATGTGATCATACATCATTTTTGTGGTCTGAACCTTCGTTGATACAACGGTGGAATCGGGATGCCCTTACATTTTACCAAAGATACTTTTTGCTGATTATCTATGAGGCCGATACCAATTGTTTTTTGTTTTGTTTTGTTGTAGCAGCTGGTGCAGCAATAATAAAAACTCAAGTCCTGGAATACCTTGAAAACAGCTTTTTTTAAACAAAGTGCTTTAAAGTCCTTGAAATTCAGATGAAGCACATAATCTTTCTTCATCAAGTCATTATATTTTTTAAATTCAGACGTGTCACTTTCTCTCCCTCACCTTCCTCGTATTGATGAGCTCATTACTGAAAACTGAATATGCCAGGGAAGTGTAAATTTAATCCGTCATGACTGGAAATTGATCTTTATATCGATCGGCTTTTGATTGCTCTGTTTTGTAACGACTGCTGACTCCTTACTCGTCCTAACTGGCTGGTAGGAGTCACAAGTGATCATCAACTGCTAGACCCGAAAACAACTCTTACCTGGTCTGTTGTTGGACACCTTCTGATTTTTGTCGTGACATCCATAGAAACGTTTGGTCTCAACTTGAACCGGAGCATCTGCAGATTCATTTAATACTGACTCCATGACTCCATGAAAATTCAGACTGCATTGAAGTGATTTGAAAAACCTCCAACTTCTCTCTAGAAGCATCTGAATCAAAAATATTGAATTGACTTCCTCTAGCGCTCATCTTGAAGCTGATTTTCAAAGTGATTGTTTCATTAAAATGATATTAAGAAGTTATTAACCTCAAAACAACCTTCTTAGTCACATTGTAGCTCTGTAGACTTGAAGGAAGCGCCTCTAGTTTCTGTCAGAAATAAATGATTTTAGCTGTTTTGACAGCAGAGAAGTGAATTAATCTGCTAAGTGGTTTGCGCTTAGGAGGTTTTGGAAGTCTAAGATTTATTTTAAGATGTAAGGAGGGTATTTTTGGAAGCATGTTCACTATATTGACAACTTTTTCCCAGAAGAACTCAACAGACGTTATGTCCAAAGCTGACTAAGACTCAGTCCAGTCTGTCCAAGCATGAAGAACTGCTGCTTATCAGATGTCAACATCAGTCTCTATAAATAAACCCTCCAGTTGCAAAGTCATTTCCTGCAGTTACAGTTTATATTTTCGCTCCTACTGAACCTGCAGCGCAGCGTCTTGATTTGGTGACGTACGAGTTGGATTGGCGTCGTTCTCACCTGGACATATGAAGCCAACTCAGGCAGTAAACATTGCAGAGCTCTGATAAATCCACCCAAACAGGTCCGGTGTGACAGACAGAGTCAGACAGGCAGGTAAACAGAGAATCAGGCTGTCACACTTGACTCTATTTCTGTCAGACTCCCACTGAGAGCCACAGGTCTGCCATGTGAGTCTGTGAGACTGAGAGAGAGACGGGGTGAAAGAAAGGATAAGTTCTATAGGAACTGAAATATAACTTTATTTTGTCAAATATAATATATTAAATGTTAAAACAAAAGCTAAAAGATGGTAGTTTGTGTGACATCCAAAGCCGAAGAAGAAAGAAAGATTCTTTGCCGTTTTAGCGCCATGTTATAACCATGAGGATGTGTTGGCAGGTTTGTTGCTGCAGGTACAGGTGAGAAGATCAAATATAATCCAGACTATGCTTGACTCAAAGTAATCTACAAGAAATGTGCAGTTAGATGTACTCGACTAGCCAATGCAGTGCATTGCTAGATGACATAAGACTGTGTTAAAAGTTGCCACAAGGCAATGAACTACCCATCCTTGAGACATTCTGCTGTACATACACTGAGTTATATAATGTTTAGATGGAGGAGATGGTGAAATAAAGTCTTGGGATATTCCCCATGAAGTCAAAATTGATCCTATACACTCCACCTATGCACTAGTGTCTGACCCAGTGATGACAAAAAAGTAATTTCTAGGTATTTTTAGGTATTCTTCGCGGTATTTTAGAGTTTGTTATTTCTTGTTAAACGATTAAAAAGGTGCTGATGACTCATCCTGTACTAATTTTACATCAAATTTAACGCCTTCTCACTTATGACGCCACCAGAGCTGAATGATTCCTGTTTTATAGAGTCTATGAGTGATGACTAAGGGCTGCTGCATGCATCTATGGCCGGGTCTCACTGCTCACAGCTTTAGCCTAGCTACTTGCTAAAGTAGCTAACTGCTAACCTAGCAGCTGGACTTTTCCCCAGCTGAATACATCCTCTGAGACCAACAGGGAATAACGTTACATTATTGAGGTGATTTACAGACTTTCCTGATGGGAGGATTGCTAAATTGCAAACCACTAGCTGTTGTTAGCTTGGTCACCTGTGCAGCTAACCGAACGGACTCAGCCCCGGGATGCCAGGAGCCAAACCCGGCAATAAAACCACCTTAAAAGGCTACTGTATTCCCTGCCAGACTGGACACCGCTGGTTTTGGAAGTTGTGTTCGGTCCCCTCAATCTGGACCTCAATAACAGCACTTCAGTAACGGGACATCCTCCGGTGTAAATCAGCCTGTGGTTATGTTTGAGTCTTGTCTCAGTGGTTTTGTTGTGAGCAGCCTGAAGGCTCCATTAATCTAATTATCAGAGTGGAATCACAGATTGGAGGGATTAGCAGACAGCGGCTTTCTGCTAAAGCAGCTGATTTTGAAGATGTCTGTTAATCTCACTCGTCTGGCGGCTCATTATTTTTATAAATCGACATTTTGATTCCAGTCAGCAAAAGTAATCCTCATGCTTTATAAGTGAGATAACGTCAGCAGATAACGTAGCACTGCCTTGCTCAGCGACACTTCAGTCGATTCTGTTTCAAGGACAAACATTGTGTCACCCTGCTGTAATGTAGTTTTATCTCCTTGACTCTGTAATGGCTCCATTTTCCCCTCAGGGATTAATAACATTGAAACTATTCAGTGGAAGTTATCGATTGACTCTGAGAGGACTGGAGGTAGAGAGAGGAGGACAAAGAGAGTTAAGTGTTTACTTTACTCTCAAACAGGAGCTTTTTTGTTTATGTAACACACCCTGTTATGATCCTACCAGAGAGTTTTCAGCAGCAGTGAACATGGTGGACTCGAGTGTATCAAACTGCTGTACTGTTTTGGTACTGACCAACATGATTGTCAAAATCTGAAATGTGGACTCGTCAGACCACAGCACACTTTTCCACTTTCCTTTAGTCCATCTCAGATGAACTCAGGTCCAGAGAAGTCTGCGTTTTTTGGATGTTGTTGATATCTGGCTTTCTCTTTGCATGGTGGACTCTTAGCTTGCAATTGTAGAACTGTGTTTACCAACATTGGTCGTCTGAAGAGTTCCTGAGCCCTTGTAGTAATATCTTTTATACAGTTATGTCGGTTTTTAATGCAATGCTGCCCGAGGGGTTGAAGGTTACGGGTATACATATGTTTTTGGGTGCTGCTCCTTACATGCAGAGATTTCTCTGGGTTCTTTGAATCTTTTTATGATATTATAGATTGTAGATGGTGAAATCCATGAATTCAAGATGTTCCTAAACTGTTGGACTATTTGCAATTTATACAAAGTGGTGAACCTGGCCTCATCCTTGATTGTAAACGTCTGAGTCTTTGATACTATCACCTGTTACTAATGAACTTCCAAACAGGAGTTTTGGATTCTGTTGATCCTGTCTCAACTTCATTGTGATGTGTTGCATCATCGGACAATAAATCTTTTTTGTGCATGTACGTTGGACTGAGTCAAAATAAACTATAATCAGTGTTTGTTCTTGGAAATGAAGTAGGGTGACATGATGTGTCCATGATGCGTTCAATACAGACAATACTTGTTAGTAGATATGTTCACCGTTGATTTGGGATTTGTTGACAAGAAAAATACTGGATATCAAAAGACTTCCTGTACAAATGCTGCCAGATTTAGAAACAAATCTCTGAGATTAGCATAATATGTTTGGTGAAAGTGATTTATGCAGGATCCATAAGGTGTTAAGTCTTTGTAACTCAGCAGTAGGAATAGTCTCTATAAACCAGTAGAAAGTAGAAACTGTTGCTCTCCAGCTGCAGGGTTTCCCCTGGCCTACTTCTCTGACCCTCGCTCCAGATGATGACGAGCACATGTTGGCGTTTACGCAGCATCAAAGATGCTTGAAGATCTGGGAGATCGCAAAGGTCTGGAGCAGAGCGATAAGGCGGCAGGAGAGCTCGGGGTCGTCACGCTCAGCCAGAGAGTTTTAGTTTGGGATGTTTTTGATTTCGTTTTGTTGTTTTCCTCTCCTCTGTCTGCTTCTGCTGGCCTGCTCAGCTATGTGACTGTTTTGTTTTGTAGAAAACGTGATGATATCTTGAATTAGGGTTGACGCTTTAATAGGTTTGTCTCCCAGCAAAGAGAGGAGGAGACGGATCGATGGATTTTTCTTTTCCCATACAACTCAGTCACTCCGACTTCCAGCCTTTTATTCATAAATGTGTTGCACCGACTCAATTAAAAAGCCTTTCATGTGTGACATGCAGTACACGCACAGATTATCCACATAAACACACAGCACATGTTGCCCTGTATGTTTGAACTGTGCGGTAGAAAAGCTGAAAGTCTTATTAATCGATATGCATATTTCAGGTTTATATTCAGGTAACTTTTCATTGTACTATCAGTCTGCAAAAGTTCAATGTAGTGTAGAAGGAACCAGCTAAATATGAATATAAGTTAAATATCCTACATTACATCATACTGTTCAATAAATCCATCAGTGAGTAAATATCAAAAATACTTCCTACTGTTGGAAAAGATCATATTTATCAGTCTTACAGTGACATACCAGGTCAGTGAAATCATATCTGTACAGCTGGAAGCACATCTGGGAAATTCAATCCTATTTTCAGCCTCCAGACACAAACACAAGAAATATGCAGTTTTTTAAAATTGCACTGCAAATCACTCGAGTTTTCATTGAGCTAAAATCTGAGCTATGTTCACAGACAGTTATTAATAGTACTGCAAATCAGCTTACAACAGGATGGTCTAAGATTTAAAGGAAAGATCAACCCTAAAACTACCAAATAATTGTTTTACTTGTTATTGTGTTAATTTTTTCTGCTTTTTCATTCTAGTGGAGATTTGGATAAAGGTAGATACTGTGAAAATATTGGCTGTAGAACAAAAACAAAAAGATTTTCTAGAGCATCCAACATTTAGATTAAGATAACATTAGATTTTTAATAGCCAAAAAAAAAACAAGAAAAAACATGAAAAGGAGTAGGAAGACGTGCAAGTCCTACCCCCTAGCTGGGGGCGTAAAGAAACATTAGTCAATTGTCATTCCAGTTGATAATTGGACACTTTCATTAGAAACAATGCAATTTGTTTTCACAAAACTTACAAAAATATCTTTTTTCCTTTTTTTTGTGTGCAAAACTCATTAATAATGAGTAATAATAATAATTATTATGAATAATAATTATTTTACAATGTAACAGTGCAATGTCCATTTTTATGCTGATGGTACCATCTCATATGTCAATGCCTTCACTGCAAACCAGGCCTTCTCCTGGTTACAGTCTGGTTTTGACTCTAGACCTCTTTTAGTCAATAAAAAGGTCAAGTGTGTAGTGGCATCTAGTGATGTAGTTTCTGATTGTAACAACCTCTTCTCACTTTGACCTTCCTAGCATGACGGAGAAACTGCAGTGGCTGCGAAATGTGAAAAATAATAAGTCCTAATCTAGATGGAGTGTTTGGTTTGTCTGTTCTGAGCTACTGTAGATACATGATGGACTCCATGGAAGAGGACCCATAGTGCCTGTAGATATAAAAGGCTCATTCTAAGATAACAAAAACATAGCAATTCCTTTTTCAGGTGATTATACACTACTAAAAACTTTGTTATGAATGTTATATTAAATAGAGCCCCGTAAATCTGACACATTGGACCCTTTAAAGCTTGTTTTAAAACTAAATTCCTGTTAACATATATGCCCAAATGCATGTCCTGCTGTTCATTTGAAACTGTCAGTATACAGGATATAACAAGAAAACATGAAGAGTAGCTCTGCATACTGAATCAGCTCATGTCTCAACATCTGTTTGTGATCCGAGTCTTTTCCTCTGACAAATCATCAGTCCCCTCCTTGGTTAAACCCAAATAACAACTGTGTTGTAAACTGTTACATGCATACATTGTCTTGTCATTGTTTCTACACAGTTACATCAGACACTGTGTGTAAATTAATAGAAAACAGCTGTAAGTATAATGTGGTTGGAAAGGTCGCTTAATCCCCTTTGGAGGACACACAATCTTTTTTTCTTGAGTTTGTGTAGCTTCAGGAGCTTGTTTTATAGACGTGTTGTTCTGGACTTGCAGACTTGATGTTATTACTTGTTCACTTAAGCCAGACATTATTTTAAATGTCCCTCACACTGTGTGACCTCAGCATAATACTTTTAAACACCACAGCTCTGGATGCACTCTATCTCTTTAAACGATGCTTTTATGTGACGTAAATGCGACTCGATGATTACAGTCAGAGTGGTTTTCCGCTCGTTTTTTTTTATAGTTTAAGATAAATTGTCTCACATTAAATGACATTAGAGTTGATGGAAAGTTTCTCATTAGTAAACTATGGCGACTGCAGAAAGTGATCAATCACATACAAAAGGTCGGGTGACCAAAATATTCAGACTCATTTGATCACGTCTTGGTGACACACTTAGCCTTTTATTCTACTGCAACACTACTGCTGATGCTGCTGCTACTGCTACTTTTACTTCAACATTACTCCGGCTGCCTCTTAAACTTTCTTGTAGTACTGCAATACAACTAAATCCACAATAATTACACTACAACAGCTACTAATTATACTGCTATGCTTCTACTACTGGTACCACTCTTGCTGTCACTACAGTACTAGTATCTCTGCTGCTGCTGATGCCAGAGTTGAATCTTGGAGTTGAGTTGAAGTTGAAACTGAGGCTGGACTTCCTTGTTGAGACTGAAAACAGCAAAAATAAACCTAAAAACCCAAAAGAGTTTGAATTGATGGGGGTGAGTTGCTTCAGGTACAGGTGAGGTGATCCAGAAAGGCCAGTTTAAGTAATAGATCCAAGGGTTTGATGGCTTATTAGACACCAAACACTGGGTGTAAAATGTTATGGCATGGTTCTGGTGCTTGTTGCTTTTTATAAGGAGTAACTACATGCAAAAATATGTTGTCTGTGATGTTTGCATGTACTAGAACAGCTGTACTAAGAAACATAATAGAAAGATGAACTAGTTTTATACTCTCATTGCTGGATCCCATAGACATTTGTTAAATAAGCTAGGCTAATAGACCTTAAAACTGCATGCAGACACAGAAAGTTCTTGGTACTCTCAAAACTCTTGGTAAACACAAGGAAATAGGGAGTCACCACGCCCCAAGTTTGGAGAATCAGACATGAGGACCAGCACTGAAGTTTACGTACAGCAGCAGCAAAGCATTTTAGACACATCAAAAAAGTCAAAAGGAGGCAAAAGAAATGCTCCAAATCAAGTATACGCTATATTTAGAATAGAGTGCTGTCAGAGTGACCTTTTCAACAAGAGACTGAAGCAGATGTATATCGCTCTCTCCAAAGCCACCAGACTTTATTGACCACTTATGTACCTCCCACAACACAGGAGTCATATACCGCTTCCTTAATTCACAGCAACTTATGTTAGTTTGGGTCCATACTAATATGTTAAAACACAGAAGTCACACAATAAACCATAAAACTAACCAAACAAGGCAGAGAGCATAGCTCAATATAAATGCTACAGTTTCCTGTCTGAAAGGTAAAAATATAGTTTGAATAATATAGTTTGAGCAGTTCAATCTGCGTTACACTTTCATAATAAAAATAATCATAAATTTGATGACGTTCTACATGAACAAGAGTTTTATTTATTTCAGCAAACACACCACACCCACCGCTTACTGATACATCCTGAACTTCACACACTGGACATTTAGCACTACCGAACAGTAACATCAACCATTAACATTTAACCACTCGAAACAACGTGTTGACGACTGCGTCCAGGAGCCAAAGCGTAGCTACATTGGCCTCGTTGCATTTTAGCCCATCAGTAGCTACACTGTGCTTTTGTTGCATTCATAAAATATGCTCCTACAGTAGCAGAATTAGAGCATGTACTTACTCTTTAAAGGCAGAAACACTGCAGTGTTGACCTGCTACTATAAAAAATTAATAAGATAGCGACAGGCAGGCTCTGTAGAGCCGCACAGCTTGAATATTTAATTATTATGCTTCTGCACTGACAGCCGATCTCAGTTGTGTGAAAATTCAGCTTTGAAAGGAAAAATGTCGCAGATCAACAGTCAAATAATTGACATGTAATGTGCTAATGACAGCTTGTAAAGATTTGAAACTGTTCCTGCCTGACAGGAATAAGTAGGCCAGAAGAAGAGATGTGAACATGTTGATGCTCTGGTGCAGCGGCGAGTCCTGATCTTAGTGCATTAGTGCGTTGAAGCAGATGATGCAGAATCCCGTCATGTTGGACTCTGGCCAGCGGCTGCCCTTCCTCTTCTTCACTGTCAACAATTACAGACTTAAAGAAAAGAAAACAAACAGGAGCGGGTCCCTCTGTCCTCTATAAGGAACAGAGAGTGGCCATCTGTCTGCAGGGAAAACAGCATGTTGGGACCCCATGTGGCATTCTGGCATTGAGCACTGTCTGATGACAGCCTCTAATCCACAATAAGGCAAAAATACTTATTTTTCCATTAGATGGTGACGCTGTGGGGCTGGAATCAAAGAGTTTAATTGGTTTTGTTGAGGTTGACAGTGAGAGGAAACACTTAAATCCAACCCCCAAGAGTACATGCAAACCCTCTAACCAGTAAAAGATGAATCCATCCCTCCTCCAACCCCGCCTCCCATCCCTCTGTACTTGTATCTGTGTCTGCAGACGTGATATCCCAGCAGGCCGAGGTTTGTCTGACTCAGTCTTTGTGCTCCAGCTAAAAACATCTCGACACACTTTCTCCTTTTCTGGTCACCGACTCTCTTCGCTCTAATCTACTGTACTCTGCCCTGCTGTGGGAATAACCAGGGTTTTTCTTTCCCTCAGCAGGGATGAATAATTTCTTCTGGTAACAGCATAACTGAAGCTAAAAGCGCAGACTCCTTGTCAAAGACACTAATGGTTGATTTGATCTGTTATTAAGTGGGTGTTGCATGGTTTTCTGTCTTCATAGTGTTTTTTTTTTAATAGAAATTGAGATGATGCAGTGAAATATCTCTGTAACAATGATCTGACTGGTTGTATGAAGGCAGCTGGCCCTGAAGTCTGTCCATGTTGGCTCATTCGGCCTACATATGGCAGCTGAGACGTGTGAATGTGGAACAGTGTGTTGATGAAATCGAGCGTGTTGATAGTCCTGGATGAGACAAGGTTAAAAACACAGTGGAGGACTCATAGCTACAGGTTACAGCTGGAGGTTTCAATAGTTTATTAACTCTGTAAACACACACAACCTGACAGTAGTGAAAGAAGTATTCAGATAAACATAGAAATATTTAATTATAAGTCCAAAATATGTATCGACTAAATGTAGTCAAGTCTTAAAAGCAGGTGTAAAGTTGACCATCTCAGTTTGGCATGTTATATGCTGTACCAGTAACAAATGCCATTTGTTACTGGTACATTTGAGAGATTGACTTGCTTTTATTGCTTGTTTTGTTCGACCAACCATACAAAACCTAAAGAAATTCAATGTACACTGAGATAAAATAGAGAAATGTTCGCATTTAAGAAGCTGGAACAAAAGAACGTTTCATATTTTTAGCCATGTTTGCAGCTAGTGGCTATATGATGGTGCTGCTTTTTGACTATTGGATGGATTGTCATGAAATTTGGTTCAGACTTTCATGTTCTACTGGCGAATTGATGAGCCCAAGATTTTAACTCTAGCACCACCCTCAGGTCAATTTTTTTGATTCCCAGCACAGAAGCTAAATAATGTACTGCCTAAAAAATCAACATCAGTCTAATTGTACGCTTTATTTAGAGTATTTTCACTGCTGTACCTTGCCATCAGACAGCCCTTTCCAACAGGAAACTGAAGCTGTTATATCTCTCTCCAGAGTCACCAGACTTCATTGACAAAAACAGAATTTTTACCTCATACAGCACAGGAGTTGATGATTTACCTTTGCATCGATCTGCAACGGATGCAAACTAGCGGGTTCAAACACTGAAGTCATACAACACAACAGAATACAATACAAACCAGACCAGCAGCTCCTGTGGTCTATGAAGTAAAGTTATGTTTATTGTCAATGGAGTCTGGTGGCTTCGAAGAGAGCACAGATCGACGCAACTGCTTCAGTTTCCTGTTGGAAAGGGCCACCTAACGTCAAGGTAAAATAGTGAAAATATTGTTTTTGCATACACATAGATTTATTTTTTTAGGTTTGCCTTTTGTTATGTGGCTAAAATATTCAGTTTATTGTTGCTTAGCTTCATGTTGGTCCTCCTGTCTGCTTCTCAATACACTTCAGATAACCCAAACTATTCATTTAACTGTAACACATTTCTGTGGTTTCACTTCACTTAACTCCATGAAAGAAACCTTATAAATGTGGTTTTGAATCTTTTATGTCTCCACAAAGTATTAAGTTAATATTTGAAGATGAAACAGGCTAATATGGACTTCCAGTTAAGTCTCTCACTGTGGATGAATAAGCAGAACAAAGGCTGATTTAAGACCGATATTGTAATCTTTTGAGCGGTTCCTCCCACTCAGCGAGCCGCTCTCTTGCTAAACATTCCACCCACTTTTACTCTTGGAGTCAGTGCAGCTAATTTCCACATTTCCTTTCGGACTGTGCCAGTACTGTTGCTTTTATTTCTGAAGTGCACAATAACACTTCTTGGCAGCTCGACAAAGGAAAGTCAGAATGAAATCACAGTCACTGTGATGACTGTGTTCTTCTCGGCATAGCAGAAGCATCTCCTCTCTTTTCTGTAGCTGCAGTTTAATTAGGACAGTGTCAGTTTTTTCACACGTTATCCAGCTTTTTATAAAGCTGTTTGCTTGATGCTTCACAGTTCAGTTTCCAGCGTACCTGCATGTTCAGTATGAGTGGATGGTTTTAAATTCAAGTCAGTACAACTTGTTAAATATATAGTGGTGAAGACTTTTCTTCTTGTGTACCCTATGATTGCCATCAGGACTGTGCTACTTAATGGTTTTGCCATATTCAGTTTAGAGGAAAAGTACTTGTCTCATGTTTACTGCCAGTTCAGTTTACTACCTATTTACTACTACTAGATTAAAACACATTAGCACTTATGCTTCAAGAGACCACAATCGACTTTCACCAAGTGCTTTTAGCGTCTGAAAAGAACAATAAAAACTATCAACATGCCGTAGTTGCAATGTGAAAATACAGTAGGTTGACAGCAAGTCATCAGTTTTAAGACTACAATTGGTTTGCAGGTACATTTAATTAAATAGCTTCTTCAATATGTTGATAGAAAACTGATGATGGTAAACATGTAGTCACAAAGACAACTAGGTTAGAATTACCACAAAAAAATCTTGTTTAGCTTTAGCCACAAAAGCCAACTGGGTTATCGTTAGCTATTAAAACTACTTGTTTAGCTTTAGTCAAAATGTTTTTTTTTGTTCATTTTTTATTAAATTACTAGTATATAAATGTAGTTTTTGGACACAGGAAGACTAATATAACATGCTGTATGATGGACCAGGGAGTGTTAGCTGGGTAACATATGCAAACATTAGCTGGCCAGTGGAGCATCATGCAATCACATAAACCATTCATAAGCCAATATGTAGTCCAATATTTCTCATTCATCAGCCACCTTTCAAACGCCGCCTCCTGTAATGTGATTGGTCAGTTTGTTTGAGATGACATTGGTCAAACTCTCTGAATGATTAGCCTGAGTGGCTGAAAGAAAGAAAGAAAAGACTGCAGCATCCGTCAGGTCTGCAGGCTGCAGGCTCTCTGAATGAATTAAAAAGAGTTTTAAAAAACTGCTGCTTCTCTCTAAAAGATGCCAACTGGACTGAACACACATTTAACGCTGACTCCATCATATTGAGTCTCTGTTCGAGAACAATCGTTTGCTGTTAATGAGATGAAGAGCCGACCATCGCTGCTTCATGACACACTTCATTTTACTTGATGAGTAGAATTACAAAGTCTCTGTCATGGACTTTAATTATCCTGGTGGTTCGGTCGGGGGATTTCTGTCCATTTGAATTTTAATTAATTAAATTCTGTATCGTTTTCTGGAATTTGGCCAAATGGAAGCTCACTGCTTTCATAGCAGGATTAATGATTTCTTGTAATTAGTAGTAGTTAACTTAGCTTATCTTGTTACTGTGAGAATATTCTGATGTTATTTCTGACACATAACAACACCTCATCTTAAGTTAAAGCTCTGTGTCCCTTTTTAACCAGCCGGACTGCCACAACGATGGACAACCATAACATTATTCACACAAATGTAAAATGGACTGTACTTATACAGACTTTCTAGACTTCTGCCCACTCAAGCCACTTTTACATTACATATTTCATTGACACATTCGGCATTGGCTGCCATGCAAGGTGCCAACTGTTCATCAGTTTGGGAGATCATTCACACACCGATGGTGCCACTTTCATGAGCAACTCAATCTCTTATCAACACTTTAACATACAGACTGGAGCAGCCAGGGGTCGAACCACCGATCATCCGATCTACCTCCTGAGCACCAGCACAACAGCTCCTTCACCTAGAAACTGCAGATAGGATGTGGAAAATATAAGAATAATTAAGTCACAATTACAAGAGAGATTCAGTTATTTCCACAGAAGACACACAAGCCCACCAGGAGCATTTCAGAAGCGGAGTATTTTGCCCACCAGACTTTATTAACTTAACTCAGATTTGGTCGTTTTTTATTAGTTTATGTGTTTCTCAACATGTAAATATGCTGTGTAGTTAAATTGTTTCCCTTTCGGCTGTTTGGCAGCGCACATGGAACACGTCACATCTGTTCCTGATGGACTTTAGCCTTTAGGCTTTTTAAAATGAAGCTTGTGTTGTTAATGTTACACTTAACTTAAATATGTTCCGTACGTAGCCTAATAAGTTAACTTGCTTTTGGTCCCACATTGCACACGAACAGCGCCCTACTGGTTGAAAGTCCAGAGTTTGTTTGACTCATCCATCCCAACCATCTGCACATGTGAACTTTCTCACTCTTTATACTGCTTCACCTGACTTAAAGAGCACATCAAAACACTAGAAATGACACTTGGAGAGTATCTACTGCGCCATGTTTTGAAGCTCTGACCAGACGACTAGGGAAGATCATGTTCACTGTTGCCTCATTGTCTGAAAGTGAAACTCCTTGAATCAGTTTAAATAAATATCTAAGTGAAGTTTGAGTACTTGCTTACTGAAAGTCAGCTGTGTCATAAACACTCCATTATAACGTATAATAATGTTTGGCACGAGTACAATGTTGTGTCTTGTTTTGGTTTCTTTAAATTGACTAACCTTCTCTTCTCTCTTTTCTTTTCCATGTTTGAACCTCTTCCTGTGCTGATGCTGTTTGATCCTATCAGGTAAGAAATTGTATTAATTTGTGCAAAAACACACAGAAACGTCACACAGTTGGTGAAGATGTGTGAGGCTGAGGCCGTCCTGTATGTTTTTTGGGTGGAGCTGAGTTGAACCTTATCGTTCTCCCAGCTGAAGATTACATCTGAAGGTCTTTGAAGTGTGCTGAATTCCAGTGAAAGCTGAGGGTGTGGGGTTATTCGGAAATGTTCGGGTGGATGATTTCAGGAGGTCTTAATCAGGTTTCACTGGTGCTTCTGCTGTGTGATGGAGAAATGTTATGTAACTGAAATATTTTGAAGCAAAGACACCCTGACACACATCTCAAGTTATTTACAACCTTTGTTGCTTAAAAATGTTGAAATGTAAAGTGAAATCAATGTGACAGGATAAGAGCACAGTGAAGATTTGAACACAACTTATATTCAGTAAGCCTTCACTCTCTTAGAAAAGTACACAGTTAAAACAAAAAGCTCAGAGAACAATAAGAAGAAAACATTGAATCTGTCAAAAAAGAAGACAGTTAAGTATTAATGATTGTTCAAAATATATACACATAACAGACAGCAAATTGTATAAAAATTTCCTAAAACTATTAGGAAAATTAATCTCTAAAGAAATATTCACAGGAAATAATCTGCTCAAATATCTGCTCAGTTTATCAGCTGTTCAGTTCTGTTATTGTTATGAATTGAATATTATATGAAATATTCATGAAATATGTCATTTAGTCAGTTTACTCCATGATAGAAAAGGTCCCTTTAGAGAGGTGTACCTAATAAACTGTTAACTGTGTGTGTAATTAAAGCGTGATCACATTCACATGTCAAGTGTTGCCGACTGTCCTGGTTACATAATTAGAAATTTGCCCAAAACAAATGAGATCAGCTCATCTCTGAACATGAACACGTTGGTGAACACTGAAGAAAATATTTTGCCACTTAACGTGCTCTGTCTGCACGATCGATTAGGTTGTTTGGCACCGTTGCATGCTGGGATGGAGTGATGGTTCAGTCTTTGACCTTTCCTCCATCTCCCATCAGTCCGTTTCTTTCACGCCTTGGCTTTAACTCACCGCGGAGGCTGCAGAAGTTCTAGAAATCTCCTGCTGCGTTCTGCTCTGTGATATTTATTTGTTTGCAGCTTGTGTCCGTCCTGCAGCGTTTTTAAGGGTCCAACTCTCCCGCAGGGCTGGTTATTAAACCTCAGCTCCGTTCACCAGTATCGACCAGGAGACAACACCTCCAGCCGTTCTCCGATTCTGTGGCTTTAGAAGCAGCAGGAGTGTATATTAACTCTGTGAGGAGCCAGTACTTAAAGGTCCAGTCCACGACCCTGTTGGGAACACTGGGAGACACATTTAATAAAATGGATGGAGACGACGAGATGCTGAATGTCACAGCAAAGTACAGCCAGAGGCGTTTGAATTGAACAAACCCAACAAAGGGAGGCAACCAAACTCAAACCTTTGGGATGATACCATTTGTTACACAGATTGGTGATTGGATGGTGAGCGCTTCTCTTGTGTAAATGGCTCAGAAATCTCCTTATTGTGAATATCCGTAGGAAAGCCATCTATTATCTGAACGCCCTCGGTCTCTAGTTTGCGGTTGTACAGTTTCATGAGGCTGTGATTATCCTAGAGGTCACAATAGGTCATTTTATACAGTGAAGTCACAGGTAATATCATCACACATTAATACAACTGGGCTCATTGAATCCACAGGAGTCTCAGCATTACAGTCAGTCAGTTTATGCAAGTCCAAGACTGTTTAGGGACCCCAGTATGCAGAAATATTCAGAAACACTAAAAAATGTATGCTGCATGCAAAAATCTGCACGGACTTTGCCCAAATTGCATTGGATTAGCACAAAGTAGGCATGTGTCTAAAGGGGGGTTTCATGGGTACCCATAGAACCTGTCAAGGGACTTCTTTGAAAATGTCCATGCCAGTTTTTCTGTCACTAAAATTTAGCCCAACTTTGAAGCATAATTTAACCCCCTTCGTAACAAGCAAGCATGACTGGTCCCAATAGATGCTGCAGATCTTTAAGTTTCATATGATATGAGTACATATAGTCCACTACTAGACTGTAATCTTTATAATATTATTTTCAGAGACCCAACAATTCCCACCACTAGCAATCACTTGGCGATGATGGCGAGGGAACATGCAGAAAACCTCGAGCAGAACCGAGCCCATTGGTGGGCAGCCATCCGCTGCGTTGAGTAAAAGAGAGACAGATTAAGTTGTACAGCAGCAATAATACTAATGATAACTATAATTAGAAAAGAAAATGTATTGTAATAATAAAAATAGTATTTGTAGTTGACGTCACTCGTCAGTCGACAGCAGCAGACTCGACTAATCGCTGTTCAATGTATACACCAGAAAAACTTTGCAGACAAATGCACATCAGATTTTACATTTAAATAATAATTCAATCTGTCAACAAAAAGCCAATTCAGAGATTTACATAAGACATAAAAAGACAGAAGATATTGAGCACAAAGTCACATAAATTGTGATGAATAAAATGAGTGAAAAAAAGTTTAATGGACAAAAGCGCAAAAGGAGGCAAAGAAGAAAAGATCATAAAAGATTGATGTTTTCCTCTTGATATTATTTATATGAGTAAAACTATTAACTTGTCATCAGCCTGTCAGCATTTTTCCTAATGTTGTATATCTCCTGATAGAATTTAAATGTATTTCACAGCTCACAGCGTTCATCCAGCAGGCTTTTTAATCAAATGATGGCTTCCAATTCATAGAAAGGAGGAGACACAGATGTCCTCTGTTGTTTTTCTCCTCCGGGCAGCAGCAGCAGTACCAGGCGTTTAAGTCGAGCCATAAACAAAGTTAACTCAGTTAAAAGGCAGGCCTGTATTGACAGAGTCGATCAATAACCTGCACTCAGCCGTGGAGGCAGAGAGAGAAATGTCATTGCTGTTGTTAATATGTGCAAATTTCAGCTGTTTAAAGAAGAAAACAGACAGTCTGTCTCTTAAGAATCAACAAAAACATCTGAGACACATTTAAAGCCTGAATGTAACCTTCATTTTTAAGTATTTTGTGTGTGTCCATAGTCATTGTGTAAAAACTGACCTGAGGATATGGATTAATACACTGCTGAAAACAGTCCCCTAAAAATGTAGATGTCCTCCTCTGAGTGACGTTTGATAAAAACTACAGTGAGCAACTGTTTTAGGAAATTAAGGAACCTTTTGTGATCACTTAGCTGATGAAGATAGATCTATTAGCTGGGAGGCGGAAGAGGCAGGACTACCAAGATGGCGACAGCCAGAGCTTCATAACAGCTCTTCATAAACCTGTGGGTGACGTCACGGAGACTATGTCCACTCTTTATACAGTCATTGGTTGGAACTAATGGACTTTTAAGCGAGTATTAAGTAGAAGTATTAAGAGATAGACAACCAACCCACTAAAGTACCCTTTGTGAAACTGGGAGCCTCGATCAGTCAGTATAGATGTCGTACATACGTTCACAGGAAATTTGTGTGGCTGTTTATGGTGTATTTTCAGTCATATGTTTGAAGTGAAATCACGTGAGACTAGTGGTTGGGATTCGACAGAAAGAAGTCGTGATATGTGTTCTAGAAAAAGAATAAAGGGCTAGGAAGAGTTTGTGAAAAGGAGGTGCAGTAATGAAAGGAGAAGAGAGGAGTGATGGAGGAGGAAAAAGAGTGCAGCATGTGGACATGAAAGCTCTCCACCTGTACAAAAGCTTTTAACTCCAGCTGGGGGCCTTGCCTGCCTCGGCGTCTGGTCCTGTGCTCTGTGCTGCTGAACAGAGGAAATGGACTCCAACACCAGCCGCAGGTTTCAGCCAACATCACTGTGAAAAAAAAAAGCCTCTTTTCATTCACCCCTCAGCCTGCGTCATAGAAACTGGACTGCAGCTGAGTCTGAAAGAGAGAGAAAAGGTTCACATGGAGCCATAAAGTTCAGACTGAATGTTTTTACATCTCTGTTGGTTAACTAATCATCAGGAAACTCAAGTCCTGGATTAAAGACGGAAAGACTTTGCTGTTTTCCTTCCATGTGTTGTCCCTTCTTTGTTTTCACATAATATTTGTGTTGATGTTTGCTGACTACTGTTAGGTACAGGCTTTATTTTGTTCTAACTGATCAGGAATGACCAACATATCCATCGAGTCTACTTGATAGTGATCGATGGATTCAGTTTTTTCACATCGATTGTAGAAATATGTTGATTTCAGAGCTTTTGCAAAGTTGGCTTACAACAATGTTCACAACTGTGTCCAACTCATCTATGCTTGGCGTAGCGACTGTCCATACTCACTTTGTAGGTGATGCGGTGTTCCTGATGCGTTTTCCATTAAAACAAGTATCGCACTTTCAGATGGTTTTCCATGATGGTTTTTTGAGCGAGATTTCCATTTATTGAATAGTTAAATTGATACTTTTTCTTGTCTTGTTTTGTCTGGTTGTACATTCCCATCACCTACAAACCTAGACTAACCTTGCATGATCTACTTAAAACACCTCGTGTAATTAGTAAACAGAAAGAACAAAACTCTCCCTAGTGGTTAAATAAAATAAAATTACACACAAGTGGCTCCTACACTTTGTAGCAGTTTTGTTGCCTTTTTTTCAGGCCCCGACATAACATCCTCGTTCCTATGGTGTTTTCAGACGGGTAGCGATTAAGTTGCGTCATAATTTACAATCGCATTATGGTCCTGGACTTTAATTGTCTTGAACTTTTTTTCTACGTGATGTGTAGTAACTACTCGGGATGAAAGGCTAATCCTGGCTAGTTTGGTTTGTTGTTTAAACAGTTACCAAGACATGAACAGAGCATAGGCTCAAGATTGGATGGAACATCAACATTTTATTTTAATCTAGGCTACAAAGTTATGATAGATATGCTAATATAGCTAACTTTAGCTATCTGGATCATCAGGAAGGGTTTCACTGTGCAGGCTGGGAGGCCTGTGAGGAGGGTGTTACAGTAATTGAGTCGCGAGATGACCACAGCCTGTATCAGGAATTAATCTTGTTTCATCAGCTGCCTACTGTTACTTAGCACCTTGTCTGCGTTTGGGTCCACTTCTTGAACCAAAAAGTGACAATGTGATGATGTGGCAAACATTGAAACTATTGAAAATAGCAAAAAGAAAGCTTAATCAAATATTGAAACTGAGAAATTCGATTGGTTTTGTACAATGATATGCCCATTTTGAAGCAAACTCATGCCATGACACACTTCAGTCATGAAGTGAAGTGTTTGAAAATGCTATGTTGACCTGCTGGATTTCAAGTTAATTATATCTAATCAAGATATTTTTGTTTTTTAGTATCTTTATAAAGTACTGATTTTATAATTACCCTGTCATGCCTTCCCTGTTTTCTGTTCTGCAGAAATAATCAGATATTCTGTTGAATTTTGCCCTCTGGGACACGTGTAGGCGGGATACTGCACAATAGCTTAAATGCTAAATTACTTAATGAGAATAAATGGTGTTTAAAACCCTGTTGTGAACCCATTTGAATGACAATATACATGAAAGGACTTTCAAATCGAGTAAATCCACTCCGAGAGGAAAAATAAACGAGCTGGAGAGGGAAGCAAATGTGTGTGTCAGCAAGTTGTTCCACTAAATATTCATGCTGAATCCGCCATGTTTTACAAAAAAACAGCAGGTGGTCGAGTATCTGCCTGTAAACCCGCTGAAGGGTTTCACTTCTTTCCTCTGTCTCATTGCTCATGTTTACTATCAGCCATATGTGAAGCTGTGGCTTTCTGTATCTGTCAGAGGAATACGATGCTGCGGGAAACCTTCAATGAATTATTCCCATGATTACATAACATACAGAAAGTCTTTTGAGAAACACCATTTTTAGCTCCCGCTGACTCCATCCGCCTTATTCCTTCTTCTTCGCTCTCTCGTGAGCGATGACTTTCATGTCAGGCTGAATATTCAAACAGGCTCTCTCCACCATCCCCCTCCATCATCATCAGGCTGCCAGCAGCCAGTGTCAGCAGCAGAATGATGCATCTATTTCAAGCTCGGATCATCCTGAACGAGGATGACGCTGCTCAGACATCTGTTTTTTTTTTTTTTTTTTGCTTTTTTTTTAGAAGCGAATATATTTATATTTTGGCTGTTTTTAGCAGCATTGTGTTTCACACTCAATATCATGTGTGTTTGTAGTTACATGCTACAATAATCCCCCCATAGAGCTCTTACTTCTTTCATATTTGTTATCTGCAGGTATCTTTCACATTTCTAGAAACAAATATTACTGATTACTGTATGCATTTTCTTTGATGTTCTTTTTTTTATAGTGTTTGATTAAGATGTGAGGAACAGCCTCCCTTTATCTCCAAAAGGAAACTAATAATGAAACAAAAATGTAGTTTTTAAGTAAAAGTAGCATTCAGCTGAGCTTATAACAGATCATACTGGCATATGCATAATAATAATCAATCATAAGATATAGTATGTTTGAGAAAACAAAAAACAAAAATGTTTAAAAAATTCAATTAATTACAGAATAAGGTGGATTTGGCCTCAAAAAATCGACACAATCAATCAAAAAAGGATGAATCAGCCCTGATCCCTATCCTGACTGGCTCCAGACATCTCTAGCTAAAATTAAATTACAATGAAATTCATCCTGTTGCTGATTTCTGCAGAAATATTAACTATTGAGTATTGAGTAAGATAAACCTCTGAAGTTCTACCACAAGTAATTGGAACAACAACATTCGCAGAACAACTCCACAATGACACCATTGGCACCATTTATGGTTCACTGCTGAGTCGTCTACTGAAGCCACAGTATGATTAATCCTCCTGTAGCTATTTAACACTAGAAGGTGGGTCATTCACAGCGTTGGTCATGATTCAGAATTTCCAGGAAACCAGTTTAAATCAGCGAACCACTGATGGTTCCTCTGGGAGAGATGCAGCACTGGCAAAAATACCAACTAGGACCAGTCACTAATCCAGATCTGGCGCTTTCAAGGTATTTGTCACTCTACATGAGCTACGTAAATATAAAATATCTCCAATATAAACTGTTAGTGACCTTAAATACAAAATGTACAATATGTAAAACATTAATAAGACAAATCCAGACTCACACGTCAAGGCAGAGAGGCTGAACCCCCAACTGAGTTCAGTAATTGGAGAGTGGGTGAAGCAGGTGGCGCTGCCCGTTTTCTTTGACAGTGTGTGTTTGTGTGTGTTTGTGTGTGAGACAGCCTCTTCGGTGGGCAGCATGTCAGAGTGCCTCTGTTCTCTGGCCGTTAATTACAGCTCTTCACCGTCTGCGTCACTTCGGGACAACAACCCAGCGAGATGACGGGCGACCACAGCTCGCCCCGTGTCTTCCTGCTGTCTGAGGTGGGGAACGAGATTGGATTTCTTTTTTTGATGGCCATCGCTGTCTTGTTGTAATCTCACATGATGGCTGTGCAGACTTGCTAACATTTGTGTGCTCAGAATAGTAGGCTAAAAAAAACATGTTTTGAAGCTAGGATTTGGGTTCAGCCATTTTGTCAGCTACTGTACGAAAAACAGTTCAAGCAGATGGCGAAGGACTTGTCACGGATATTGATTGGTGTTTACAGTAGCCAGTAGCAAATGTCCGCTATCAATTGCAGGTAGCGCTGTTATCTAGTGTCAGCGTCTACCTTCCAGTGAAAACAGCTGGACCTGGGACCAAACACAACCTCCAAAACCAGCGATGGCCAGTCTGGTCTGGACAGGGAATACAGTAGCCTACCTGCCAGGTTTGACTCCTGGCATCCCGGGGCTGAGTCACTTTGGTTAGCTCCACAGTTGACCGAGCTAACGACAGTTAGCTGTTTGTTGGTCAAATCACTGATTGCCATGGCTCACAAATGTTGCACCCAAACAAGTTTCCCCTCCGACACAATATTTTGCAGGGGCACCTTTGCTGCATTCTGGGCTTAGCGCCGCCCAAGACGATTGTGATCGGGTTAAAGAAATTAAAACCAAAAGCCAATATGATAATGGGTACAACCAGACATTTCTCCAGTGCTGCCGCAATGCTAAAATGTTGCCATGGGTCCAGCTATGCGAGACTAGACTGGAACAACCCTAGCACTACAAGTAGCTACAGCTGCATGTTAACGTTAACGTTTTTGAGTAACGTTTGATAAAAACCCATCTGTTTCAGGGTATTCCTGAACCTTTTCCATGGTTTATTTAACTTACCCAATAGTGCCCCAACTCCTTAAATTTCCTCCAGGAGTTTCACTCAACTAGGAACTGCGTTGAGTTTCAAAACAGTGAACTGCGAAGACATTTAGGGATTAAGAGGACTCTGTAACAAATTGTCTTTATGTTGGAGAGGAAATATTTGAAGACAAAATATAAAGAACTTTACTATTAAATCACCAAACTGACACCAACGCATTAGTTCAGATGAATCCAAATCTTTACATTTGTTGATAATCGTTGATAATAATGATTATGTTCGTATTGAAAAGCTCACATACATCTGTCCACAGAGACAGAATGAGAGCACAAAGAAAGAAAAGAAAAAGGTGTTACGACACAACAGAGAATGTCAAGCATGTAAAAAAAATCCCTCCATTATTCAACCCACCTCTTCTTTTTCCATATGTAGCTACCTCCCCCACGTTCATACACTCTCTCACACACAAACACACATTCATCATCCATGCGCTCATGCAGAGCAGCTGTATTCTTCCTCCAGACACATGTGTATGTTCACTTTGGACAGATGCTGCTACTCATCTCAGAGCCACTTAAACAAGAACAACACTGTTTTATTATCGTCCAGCTGCTAAAACACTGATTCATCTGCAGCTCTTCATATCAATAACATGTTAGACCACCAACTCTGAGTCAGTCAGCCGACTGGTCTGTCATCAGGGACTTGACTTGACTTATAGGAAATGAGGGGAGTTTGTGATTACTGGAAAACGATGCTCAATCTCTCACATCCAGTATATCATCAAAATAATACTGTTCACAGATATGATTCCTACTTTAGTGTATAAGACCTTATGATAGTAATATCTTTCAGTACCTCTCAAGCAATCTAAAGAATGAACTTTTAGAGAAAATGTCCCTTATATCGGATCCAATGAATAAAATTCATCTTTAGAAGGTGGACCTTTGGTAGATGTCATATCTTTTGTGTTTGGGGTTGAGGTCAGGCCTACAGTTGATGGTCATAATGTGTGTGTGCACTAAATTCCCATTATATATATATGTTTGTGTGTGTGTGTGTTTGTGTGTGTGTGTGTGTCTGGGCTCCAGTTGCTCCCAAGAGCATGACATCATTTCACTGGGTGGTTTTACAGAAGGAGGGTGGAGACATCATTAATGTAGAAAGATCATGTCAGCCACAGCTGGATACTTTATGGTGGACCGATGGAGATCTGTTGATAAATAAAACAGAGGACAGAAAACACAGACCTTATTCAACTTAATATATCATTTTGTGTCTGCAGGTTCGTTCAGTAACATTTTAAATCAAAGGAATCAGATTTGTTTCCAAACTAAAGTGATGTCATGGTCAATATTTCAACACATCTTCTCTGCCATGATGTCCATAGAGGCTTCTGAGCCCAGTTACTTTGTTCGCTTGCCCAGCTCCAGTTCTAGCACAATATCGGCTCTACTACCCGTCAACATTTGCCCATGCCCTGGGCCTGAAAGTCTTTGATGCAAATATTAATGCTCCCCAGCAGTCCAGGCTGCACAGCTAACAAACTGAGCTAATATTACCTAACAGCAGCTACAGTTTACAGCAGTTTACTTTACTGTCCATCAGTGTTGTAGTCAAGACCAAGTAAACCGAGACCAAGTCATGACCAAAACCATAGCATATCGAGACAGTGACAAGACCAAGACTTTGAGGGGTTGACACCCAGTCAAGACCAAGATCAAGGTATTGCTAGACTGAGGTCAAGACCAAGACCAGACAGTATCTAGCCTACTTAGGTAGCCAATATTCATGAAAGCTTTTGGGGTGAAGCGTGGTTGCGACATTGCGTCACCTCATTAAGCTTCGCCTAGCAGCATTTACAAACCGCTGTGTGTTCTTTCGGATGCTGTTTTGCAGTTTAGGAAAACAAATTTTATTCCAAAAGATTTGGCTCATGTCTCCTACCAGACAGTTAACAAATAAATCAGACAATGCACAGGCAATTATCTGACATACCCGACGATGTTGTCTTGACCAGTCTGGAACAAAATTCGAGGGTCCTCTTTGTCTGAGACTTTGTCTTGACAATGGATAAAGTGGTCTTGAGCCCGGTCTCAAAACCAAGAACAATTTTGAGTACTACAACACTGCTGTCCATCAGGAAACTATGTAAATCACAGAGCAACTGGAGGACATCAGAGGGAAAACGAGAAATAATTTTCTCTATAACGTTTCACCAAAATCAGTGAAATAGATGGTGATACGTGACGTAAAGTGTTACGTACTTCTCGCAGGTGATTGTACCTGAAGCACACCATTTACCTGATTACACGTTAGTGTAGCATCAACATGATTTAAGAGCTGTTATTTTATGGTAGGAAAGTTACACAATGCAGCTTTCACTGGTGAACCGACCAACAGACCGACATAGCTGGATCCATGCCATATAAAAATGAACAAAGACAACATAAGAAAAAGCAACCTTTCAAGTGCAAATGTGCTCTGGTTCTGCTTTTCTATAAATAACAGTGTCCTCAGTGGAGCTCTTGCGTCACATAACATAATCATGTTTTTCAGCAGTTTATCCATTTGACCAAGAAAACCGTTTTTGTGGGGAATCAGATGTCCTGTATGTCACGGCTCCAGTTAAATATGCGTAACATCTACAGTATGTTAAATATGTTTATTCAAATGTATTTTAATTGGCTCTTTCCGCTGCAGTGTGTGAATGTGTCCAGCCACATGTCATCTGACCTACTTCAAATTCACCATCAGTGTGTGCTCTATATGTGTGTGTGTGTGTGTGTGTGTGGTTATTTATGTGTGTTTGTGCGTATGATGTTGTGATGTGTGGGTCACTTTGGCACGTCGCCGCCCGTCCTCGCATTCACACCGGAAATTAGATGAAGGGAGAAAAGAGGGGAGGACGAGGGGGGGAGGCGGAGCGAGCAGGAGATGGAGATGTAGCGAGGCAGGAAAATGGAGTGTGTGTGTTTTAAATAAAGGGAGAGAGAGAATGAAAAGGAGGCAGAGAGACATAGGGTAGCAATTAGAGAGAGGAGAGAGAGGGAGGCAGGATGAAAGGCTTCGTTGGCCGACAGCCCACAATGACCAACCACCAGAGACTGTTCAATCACAAGGGGTCTGTGTGTAGACCAGTCTGTACTACACAAACGTCTCTGTTTGAGGCTACTACACAACCAGATGAGCCCACAGCATCTGAATGAACAGAGACACGGTTATAAAGATTAAAGTGAAAAAGTCCAAACTCAACACTGAATATATCTACTAACAAATATTGTGTGTATCATCAGCCTGAGATATATTCTTCCTCTGTGCCACAGAGCTCCATTGTTGTGCAGAAATGCATCAATGGGCCACACTGTTGCACTGAGAGACATGTTCCTTCATTACCATGAACACACACATTGTAGTTTATTTGGACTCAATCCCACATACACCATCCTGCTGCCAGAAATAGCCCCTAGAACGTTGGTTGTGGAGGTCGCAAGATGATAAACAGAAAAACTATTTTTGTTACACCAAATTCATCCACTTTTCTTATAATCTTACAACAAGACAACTGGAAGACACAAAATTAGGTATGTCCAAGCAGTAACCTCCATGGTTGTGAAATGAAGCCAAAAACTGCAGTTCCTCAAACATCCACTTTAGGTTCAAAAATGGTTTTGGTCTCTAATTTCCTCTTTCGTACAACTGTACTGAGTCTGGAAGATTTAAGTCTTTAATAGGAAACAATGGGCTTGGAACTGAAACCTGATTTGCTGATAGTAGCTAGCTTTATCATTTAAAAGTTGAGAATATGAGCAAATATGAAAGAGTAATGAGTAAATCAGAAAGAGAAAGAACATGCAACATTCTCACTCATTAGCAAAGAATGAAGGGATAAGGGAAGTGTGGAAACATGAAGAACTTCATCATTGAAAGAAAACCACCCAGACAATTGAGGTGATGACTCATTCGAGGGGGAATTAGCAGGGTTTCTCACAATAATACTTATGAGAACAATAGCAGGAACAACAGTACAATTAATTATAGTCATGATAATAATCATATGTTTCTTAATTAGTCCAGCGGGGTACTTGAAGGCTTGAACCACAATCATCTCGGCCTTCTACGCTGGCATCCTTCCTCCTCTCCTGGAAGTGATTGAGGTTAGGTCACCAGAAGAAGAAGAAGAAGCTCAGCAGAAGAAGAAATTTGTAGTTTTCATCGACAACAAATCACAAGAAACATTCTCAGACTGGGATTTATTGAATGATCTAAGACCGTTATTCCATGGTATGGAGTACAAACACAATACAATCATAACGAGAAGGAATGAGGTACAGCATAAATTATTTAACCAAAAGTGATCTTTAAAGAGGTTCCTAATTTACAGATTGTCAAAGGTAACAGATATCTGCATATGAATGCAGAGTAGTTCTAGTTTCCATTTGTAGTCCGAGTAGTATTGACAATCACGTCTGAGTGAACTTTGGTTGCAATAGTCCATGTGGAGAGCAAGAAAACAAGATTAGCAGATTAGCAGAAATGTGTGTCTTTCATCATTATTGCATGTTGAGTCTTGGCCCAAATATCCTTTATCCATTTTCAGGATATCTGTTGGCTACATTGAAACCCAGAAACATTGACCGTTGGCCTCAGAGGCTAAATCGTCATCAGATGTTCTAAATCTGCTCTGCATTTACAGATGCCATAACACATTATTATGATTGTTTGTATGTTGAAACAAAGATGAGAAGGAAATGAGAGGGTAGCTACTTCCATCCTCATCTACGGGAAAACCAATGACTTTAATTGAGAATGTTATTCATTAAGAGGTATATGATATGATTAAGCTTTGGTGCCACTTCTGCTCACCTTAGCTAAGTTACCTGAAAACTGTGCTCGTCGATCTCCATGTAGATCTTAATAAACAATATTCTAAATTAAAACTGATGGAAGTAGCTCATGAGAGAGCTCTTGTTTTGTTTCAGTTCTGATGTAGTTGTGTTAATGTTAATCAGTGTTAATGTCTTACAGCATCTTACAGTTAAAAAGTTTTCTATCCAAGCCATTACATCTCTTATTTAGATGCATCTTGTCATGCAGATTGTGTTGTTCCATATGTAAACTAATGCCACAGATTATCTGTGTAGTAGTAGTAGTGGTAGTGGTAGGTCCCTGAAACCTAGGTGGAGGTCTTGACTGACATACTGACCAGGAAAACTCAGTAGGAATGTCAGGAATAATATTTGACATTTTGTTGCTGCACTGTGGGTCACGAGCAGTCAGCCTCCTTCTTTAACACCGCAGGGATCCTGAGTCACTGTTGTTTTAATCTGAGATTTCAATATTAGAGGTGAAGGCAGGTAACACAAGGTGTTTGGAGAAGAGGCGATTGGTCCTGAGTGGTTTGACACCTTGTTGAAGACATGACAGCCATAGACGAGGTGTTATCACCTCTTGCATGCTACATGTAGCCTTTTCAGTATGAGTGAATAAGTGTAAAGTAAATGTTTATCATGTTTATTACAAACAAATGACACAATGGCGGAGTCAGGACAGGAAGAAGAAGGCCAAACAACTCGTTTATCAGTTCAGAGAAAATGTCGTTGAATAGAATCAGCTTGTAGGTTTGTTTTCAGAGTCCTGGACTATCTCTGCAGACCATCAGGTCCCAGTCAAACGTCCCCTAGCCCGTCCAAACATTCTCTGTTCTCCCTTCTGTTTACACTCGTCCGCCGCTCACATGGCAACAGCCCAATATTGTGCTGGACGCTGTGTTGGCCAGTGCTGAGCTCTGATTGGGGCAGAGGAGACGGCGGCTCCACAGCCACAGGAAGTCCATTGTAACCCGTCCAGCACACAAAGCACGGCTGTGGAAGCTGCTGTGGCCTCTATGGAGAGTGCAGGCAGAAATGACCTGCTAGTGCCATGTAACTGTGTGAAAATCTGATTCTGAACATACTTTCCAAAAGTACATTTAGTCCTTTTAAAATGCTGTGGCTTAATTTTCAGTATAACACTTCATCACTGAAGCTTGATAGTTGCACACCAAACTGTGTCTTCCAGGATCGGAAAACAGTCATGAAACAGTCAATGAAATGATATCTTGTCTGTTGTTTTATGTCATTATTAGCTTCTAGTTGTCCAGATTGCTCACGTTTTCTCTTTGTGTGAGTGAGTTACGTAACAGGCAATTGTAAATTACGTTAGGTACTAAGATACTAAGGTAAAAAAAAACATATGATTCTTACTTTCCTACACACAATGCAATGCTAATGCAAAATCTATCACTTTAGTTTAAGACTTTGTGTCTTCACAATGCAAATGTTTGTTAGTGGAACCGAGGCACATATGTTCCCAGCACAGTATAAACTTTTCCTTGTTTTTCATTAGTTCTTCTGCGGCATCAACAGCCACAACTTTGCCTCAAGCATCTTTCCAGCTCTGCTATACCTGCATCCAAACTGCTGCACCAATTGCACATATTGAATTACCTTCTGTACTGTAGACAGACTCGTACTGCTCAACTTTGAGTCGAATCTTAAGCAGAGAATTTGAGCTCGTCTGTCAGGATATTTTGACTATTTCTGGAATAATCGACCAGTATCCTCACTTCTCCCCAAGGCACTTTTGCATTGTTCAGCGTGGAGAAGAGAATGAGTAGACCGAGGAAGGATGAATACTCAATGAAACCCTGAAAACAATGCAATGCTTCTGTCACATAGAGAAACAGTCAGTTGTGTGTATTTTGTGTAGCTGTATAAGTCTGTCACTGCTGTCTCTCTTGCTGAGTCAGTATTCAACCACACCTCCGAGTCCTGGGATTCTCACACAACCTTAAACCCTCATTTTCGTCCCAAGAGGGCTGATTAGGATGAGTGTGCAAGGACTCGGGATGGGATGGTGATATGTGTGTGTATGCGATGTGTCCTAAGGGCCTAGGACAAGAAAAAAATCCCATACTGCTGACTAAGTCACTGTGACAGACTTTGAGCCACAGCTGAGGCTGTTTTGACTGTCCTGTCCTTCTCCACAAAGGCAGCGTTTGATGACTTCTAGGACAAACAAAACGTGCTTCTGTCTGGACCGGCAAAGAAACCTTTCATTGTAGACCTCTTTTAGGAGATTGTTGACTTCTGGTAAATATTCAAGACCTTTCTGGTAAATAGACATTTTAGATGTCTTTGGCACATAAATATTCTGGACCTGTTTGTCAGCCAGGAATTTCTACAATGGTTATCTACCAGAAAGGTCTTGAATGTTTATCTGCCAAACATTCTGAACCTCTGGGAAATATCACAGTCATCTTTGGTAGTTAAATGTATAGATGTTTTTTCTCAAACATTCTGCTGTTCTGGTCGACGGACATCTAGATTTCTCTAGCCACAACAAACAGATAAATATTCTTGACCTCTTGGCCGACAAACAACGTTAAAGTCTTCGTCAGACATCCTAAACACTCAATATTCTAGACCTTTTTCAATTAACTGTCTAGACCGCTATGGTAGATAACCATTTAGACATCTCTGGTAGATCAACAGTGGGCAACAAATCAACAGTGATCTGTTATATTGTAATTGATTGTCTTTGCAGGCCATCATATCAAGAAGCTAGGAACACCACAAAGCCATTTTTTTCCTATGGTCTACAGCAGCGCATGGCAGTTTTTAGACTTGCATAAAAAGGGTTTGTACTATGGCATGAAAAAAGCCTTGAATTTTCTCAAACGTTTACCTAGATAATGAAAACCTTCAAGACCAATAAACGTTCAAGAACTCTCCGTACAGAATAGACTCGGCAGATGAAGTCTTTGCTGTATATTTCTAGGACTGACCTGGCAGTTCTAAGGATCATAGATTTTGGTTTTACCTCCTTTCTGATGCAGTTCTTTGCAGTTAACTTGTTTCTCTACTTATAGTTAAAGCAGGATCATATCATGGATCCCTGAAATGTTTTTAGCCTGAGGCGTAAAAGAGAAATGAAACCTATTGTTTAGGGACCAAAGCTAATTCCCTTTTTTCACAGTATCAAACGTTGTTACTTTATTTGTAAAATTTCTAACTTCTTCTTTCTGTGCTAGTTTCATTTCAGTCCAGACTGTGAGGCGTGTAATCATGTGAATCACGTATAAACATTCTCACTGAAGGTTGTCATGAGAAGTATCCCTCCACAACACTGTTTCTTGCCAGTTTCAACTTCCTTTTTAGTTTTATTTATCCAAATGACTGTGAGTTCACAACATGTTTTTTTTGTTTTATTTTTTTATTCTTTGCGGTTTCATCAGTGTTGCCAGGTGGAAATTTTGGGTTCGGATCAAAAATCACAACTCTTTCTCAATTTATGTGCCGTCTCTCATGCCTTGAGAGCCTCGCTATTGTTTAAAAATCTCTTGGCTCTTTCAAACAACATAAAACAATTGCTGATCTCAGCAGTATTCCTTTTAAAAATCAATTGCAAGTCAGCTTTTCCCCCATTCTCTGCACTGCAAAGAACCCACTGCCAAACATGGAAACAGACAGTAAGACGGGCGGCACGCCTGCTGGTTTGCTTACCAAATTCTTGAGTATTGATGGAAAATGTTCCCTCAGTTTCAAGTTTGCTGCCTCAGCAGCTACTGGTTTGGCAAAATAACTTCTCTTTCCATCTGGTGAATCCATTATTCGCCATGAGCATGATGGCAGGGATGTGTGATGAGAGACATCAGAGTGAGTAAACTCTAACTATAAAGGACATGAACTCCAATCATGCTCATATTCCCACACTGAGGGACTTGGAAAAATCCTGTTTTGTCCCATTTTTCTTGACATCTAGACACTGGAGTTTTGTTTTGAAGTATAAATATATATTCATATTGTTTCCAGCATAATGTAACACACACAAGAACAATAGCTACTCCTGCAGATGATAAAACCTTTGGATAAAAGAGAGTATATTCATTTTGGAAGCTTGTTTCAGCATTAAGGCCACATCTGTTTTCAGATGTAGATTCGTTTCTCTGTCTTCGTACTCTCCGGGTAAAAAAGCGCGTCAAGCTCCTAACATTGATTCTGTTTGAGGTGTGACCGCTGGCTAACCTCTCTGAGAGCAGGAGTGATCTGTCTGTCTCTCTCTCTCTGTATTTCTGTGCTTATATGGGAAAAATATGAATGGAAAGGAATATTTGTCTGCAGTGTATTTGACCAGATTTCCAGTATTCATGCCTCTGAAATATATTCTAGAAAAACAACCTGAAACTAGGGGTGGATACAGAACTTGGATTCTTTTCAGGTACTGGCAGAAATGTGTCTGTTTTATCAAGTATAATAAGCTATTATACATTATATCAGATGTTCCCCACGTCACTTTGTTAACTTGCTCATATTTGGTCATTTTTCCTGGTTTATGTGCATCTACCATGAGTAAGTAGTTGACATAGTTAAATCATTTCAGTTTGGGCTGTTTTTACAATCGGAAGTTTGGACAGGTTGTCTTATTTTGAAAATCAGCTGCATTCTCTATACCTAACCTCCGGTCAGCTAAAGTTCTCTGTACAGATTGACATGGCTGGTTGCGGCATCCGTCAAAATTAGAATAGCCGTGTATTCTTGGTGGAGCAGAGCGGAGAGCCGCTTCTGAAACGCGCTGGGGTCGTAAATATTGTCTAGAACGGCTACGATCAACATGTCACAGCCACTGCACAGTGGGATCCAGCAGTTAGATTTGCGTTTTTGTACAGCTGCTTCTGTTTAGAGTAGGGTGGGATTGGTCCGGTCTATGAAACCGGGCTAATTTTGTTCAAACTGAGCTCTGTCTGTCGCACATGTAGCATTAGCAGCGTTGTCTGGGGATCACAGTAAGGCCACATTCAGACCAAATCAGGTGCTGTGGTGAATCATTGCAACGTAACCGCTGTGAAACAATCAAGAAATAACTTTTTATTTTGCTGATTAACTGGCTTTATTGATGCCAGCGCTCACTCACTCTCATTCACTGTCTATGTCCTTTGACCAGTGCTTGTTCTTTCTCTCACAAACCAAAGAAAATTTCTTTGTGTCTCTATTTTGCAGCATAAGTTCTGAGCCAAACACAAATTTAGAAGCTAGATACGTGAAATAAACAAAGCCAGAACACAACAGGTAGAGTATCGTAGTACAATTTAAACTCTTTTCCAGCAGTGAAGCTGAAGCTTTACTGCTCCCTTTCACATGACATTCATGACAGTCAGTCACTTATATTTTTAGGCAGCTCTTCCAAGCATTAAGTGTAAAATAAAAAAGAGCCACAGCTATAAAAATCAGGCTAACGTTGGTGCTACACTGAGTGACTAGCTCACAGTGCAACCGGTTTAAATACTATTAACAATATGTACAAAATGAAATGTGAAAAGTGAAGAACCTAGTTTCTTAAAACAGATATAGTTGAGAACACTCAGTCCTACCTGACACACATTAAATGAAATATTAAGTATTTTATGGATCAGACTTCAGTGATGATAAAGTTCTAGATTATCCAAAGAATGCAGAATATGAGCCACGAACAAGAATGTGACTAAAATGTTTTTTTAAATCTCAAATATATTACAATGACCTGCTCCATCTAGTGTGGTATTTGATTTTATCTTAGCTGGAGGTGGTTTGGATAATATTTTAATAAAGGCTGATTGCTTTTTTGGATAAAAAAAAAATATTCCTCTTTCTTAGCTCAGACTGTAAATAACATTCATTTTCACCCTCCCTTCCACCGCTCTCTCTCTGTCTGCACCACACTCCAGTGCAATGATGATATACTCCAGGGAAGCCATTACTGGAGACTTCTTCCTCCCCTCATTATAATTTAATGCAAGCCCAGACACATGCAGACTCATGTTCAAGCCATCATTTTGTTCTTCTTTTTGACTTGCTGAAGAGAAACACTCCTCTCTTTGTGATTTTGGGAATTGTTTTCACTGTTTGTGTCGTAATGTTAGCTTATATTCTCTATGATTATGACTGTTTAGGGTCATTTTTAACAAGGTATCGTAAGTCTGTCAGTGAAGACTTCTATTGGATAGATGCAGATTAATCATAATGACTTTCCTCTAATGCCACATGCTGGTCAAAATTTCTACTTGTGCTCGACGTATTTACATCGTGTTGTCAAGTTAACTGTTAATATACAAGAAATAGTTGCAAAAAACTAAAACAAGCCAAAAGAATGCCAACGTTAGCTTGTTATAATGCAAACAAGTTAATATGCTGTCTAACTACAATATCAGACTTTTACAGGCAGAGCAGGTCAGCTATTCATCGCAGGTTCAATCCCCGACTCCTCCCATCAAAGTGTCCTCGAGCAAGACACTGAACCCCAAGTTGTTCCCAATGGGCAGGCCAGCACTTTACGTGGCTGCTCCGCTGCAATTGTTTTGTGAAATACTTTGATGTTAAGGTCAAAAAGGCCTACAAAAAGGCAGCCAATTAACTAATTAGCATTTTTTAACAGGTAAATTTCAGGTCCTCATGACCTGTGACACCAATAATTCTTAGACGTTGGATTTTGACTTGTTTTCACTATAAAATGAATTTCCTTTAAAATGTTACAAAAGTCGTCAATGTGTACTGTAAACAATTTAACTACGCAGCATATTTACATATTTAGAAGCACATAAAAAAGGGAAAAATGACGAAATCTGAGCAAGTTAACAAAATCTGGCGGACAAAACGTTTCTGAAACGCTCCCAGTGGGGTTTGAAGTCATGTGGAGGACGGGCCAAAACAGTGTTGCGACTTTACAAAGCACTGTGTGGCTACTTACACAACCCCCTGACATTGGTTTGTGCTGAAATTCATTGCAAATGATGAGGAAGCTTCTGTTTCTGTGCTGCGTTTCTTCTCTAGATAAAAAGAGAATATGCTGGTTCACTCATGAACTGGCAAAACTTCACAGCTACCATCATACCGACAGAGCAGCTGAGTCTGAGATGCCCTAAAATGGCCTTGACGTCTCCTCTGTGCCACAGTCTTGTGTTCTCTGCTCTGTAACGAGCATTTCAGCCTCGTGGTGGCGCTAGCTTGGCTCCACATCACTCGTCTTGTTTTCCCATCACACCACTCGCACTCTCGTGTCTTACTCATGGGATCGGCGTGCAGATTTCTACATTCCCAGACCGACAGGAACAGGAGTCACGGCAGTTCCCTAATGCTTCACTCCCTCTAAAACATTACCCATAATTCTCTGTCCTCATGTCTGTCTGCCTCATTTCTTTCGCATTAAGTCACCATGTAGGTTTCTTGCTCAATAAATCACGCTACGTTATCCGACCACACGAATAACTGTCATTGCCAGAATGCTTAATCATCCCCTCATAGTTCTCTCTCTTTCTGTGTCCCATCCCACAATGCACTCTGTCTGCCTGCTTCTGTCCTCGCAGCTCTTTGTCTGTATCTACAGTCTCTGTTCTGAGCGTCTCTCTAACCGCACATATTTTTCTTTTTCCCTCCGGCCGTTAAAAACCCAGGAGGAATCCATAACTCTCAAACCCGAGGATAAATATTGGAGTTTTGTTGGGGAACAAAGCGTGCTTCACTTCAGAAATATGGACAAATAAGCGAGAGAAACGCTGCACGCTACTTTTTCACACATTACCCTCGCTAATTATATGCTACTAAATGCAGTTTACCATAGTGGGTTTGGTTTTATCACACATTTCCATGCATAAAATCTCTTTTCACTGCATCCGTTATAATTTACTCGCATGATAGTTGACGTCTTTTGACAAGGAAACATTACAAAACCTTATAATACATGAGTTTATCTGCTGTCTCGTGTCTAAATGAGCCTCGCGAGTCGACTTCTCTCTCGTGTTTTGTCTTCACTGAGTCAGTATGAAGGCTGACAGAGCGGCTCGCAGCAGTAAAAAAAGTCTTTCTGCTCTGAGCAGAGGCCTGAATCTAGAACAGCAGTACAGATGCCATTTTTCACCAGGCTGGAGCTTTGAGAGGATTTGAACCTTAAACTCTGGCAGCTTTGTTGCCTCGTTCTTGTACTTAAACTGTGGTACTCTAAATACTTCTCCATAACCTCCGCTAATTGGGCAAATTAGGACAATTTTCATCGGGTTGTCATGGTAACTGGTGCAATTCTTACACGCTTGGGGCTTTTGGACGTAAAACTGATTTAATAAACACACAAATTGAGTCTCTTGTAGTGATTTAATGTCATTAAAATGGTCAAGTCACTGATTTGTTCTCCAGCTCTCACTTCACTTTCAAAGCTGGACCTCCTAACAATTCAATTCACAGAATGATTCATCATTTCTTGGTATATTTCATTACATTCAGCAGCTGTGACCTTAAAGTTCTGGACAGGTTGTCCTCCCCTGTTGCTTATGAAATGTTAAATTCAACAGCAATGGCAGAAAATGTCACTGTGACATGTTGACCTACTTTATGGACATTCAAAACTTTGAAATATCCAGAATAATAACTTTATAAATCCCACTGATCGTTCAGAAAATAACAATTTTTTAGCTCTGAAAGCTTTTAGCATTCTAGCACAGATAGAGCTGGTTATCATTGCAAGATTACAAATGGCATCATCTGTGGCTGTGAAGTGAAGCCAAAGACTGCAGTTCGTCAAACGGCCACTTGAGGTTGGCTCCAGAACGTGTCAATCTCCGTAAATCCCCATGTTAAAACAAAAAAACTGGTACAAAAAACTGTTATATGCCATAGCTAATTTCCCCATTCATGACAGCTGAACTGAGGTTGAATTTTTATTTAACTCACCTATTCAAATTACATTAAGGTTTAAAGCAGAAATAACAGCGTGGCCGCTTTGACTGACAGGTAGGTACCACGACAAATGGCTTTTTTGAGCACCCAGGCATCATTCAGCCCGACAATGATCCTCATCTTTGCCCATTTTTAGATTAGCCGGGAGGCGGCAGAGGCAGGGCTGCCAACATGGCGGCATCCAGTGCCACAGATTTTGAGCTTCAAAACGGCTCTTCAGAAACCTGTGGGTGACGTCATGGATACGGCGTCCACCCTTTATACTGTCAGTGGTGGGCACTACCTGTCTGACTGCATCTGAAGCCCTGCAGCAGGCAATATCAACAGTGCCGCCTGCAGTCTGTCTATCAGCACACCAGTCGACACAAAAGGAGAAGGTGCATCCTGTCATTTTAGTCCAATTCTTGACCTGAATTTTGAAATGATCTCAGATTTTACGACCCCGTATCGGACATATACCCTTTTTGATAAGATTAAGTTGATACTGACGTTACTTTTTCACCACAACGTTGTGTATTTTGTGTTTTTGTATTGTGAAATATGACACCACGCTGTATCTTTACACTCCTGCTGTTCACTGTGTGAAGGAGAGTCAGACATCAGGTCTGCAGACTCCTTTTGAAGTTGTGAAGTGAGTCCAGCTGGATCTCAACACACACACACACACACACACACACACACACACACACACACGTACGCACACACAACACACACACTCTACATGCTGTGTGTGTGTTTTGCCCTTCAGCTCTCCTACACCCTCCTCCTCCTTCCCGCCATCCCTATCTTTACATCGTTGCTCCCCTCGGGTCACAAACTGCTGTTGCCGAGATAACGATGGGGGATGCTGCCCGGTTGCCATGGTGACACTCCCCATGGGGTGTATTTGTGTGTGTGTGTGTGTGTGTGTGTGTGTGTGAGAGTTGGTTTATCTTGGCAACCTCTTTTTTGTAACATCTCCAGTGTCAATGCACTGCTGATCACATATACAGGGGGTGGACAAAATAACAGAAACAGCAGAAAGTAGACAAATCTGAAGATTCTTTTTTCTTTCTTGTCAGACATGTTGGCGACGTTTGAGGTCTTACCTGTTCAGATTCATCTCATCAATCTGTTCTACTTTTCTTTTTCTGTTCAGAGCTTTTAGTCTTCTTGTTTCCTCTTAAACAAGACATTTCTGGAGGGAAGTTCTGCTATAAAAAACAAAAGTTTACATTGTCCTGTGTTTGTTGAGACTGTCTCGCAGAGGTGTTTATTCAGTCCTGGGACGTCCTGTTCCTTAAGTGAGATTCAACATCCTCCTCTGTTCCTCCTCCCTGATTCTGTTTGTTAATCTTCTGTATTTTTTAAAAATCGGCTTGTTAGTTGCCTCTTGATCCTGAGAATCTGTGATTTGGAGTCTGACAGTGTGAAAGAGCTTTCAGCCTAAAATAACTCTCTCTCTGCCTCTGTGACTTCTTCCTGTTGAGACTCCTGTTGTTTTAATAGACTGGGAGGGATGAAAAGACTCTGCTTCATGTGTGCAACAGTATTAGATATGTTTTATATTGTGTGTGTCTGATGAGTAGAGGAAATGAGTGGAGGAAGGGGCAGAAACTGTTAATGCCCATTTGAGGGGAAGGGGATTATCTGGTTTGATTGTTAATTGAGTCATTTTAGCTGAGATAAGCTGAGTCTTCACTCACCGTGTTTCCATAAACATTTTGATGCATCTGGCCACCGCCATGTTGGTCATCCTGCCTCTGCTACCTCCGAGCTAATCCAAAAATGGGCAAAGACGTGGAGCTGAGGCAGGTTGAATGACGCCTGGGTGCTCAAATAAGCCACCTCTAATAGTAACCCCCTGTCAATCAAATCGACCACACTGTTATTTATGCATAATTATAATCCTTAATATAATTTGAACAGGTGAGTTCCATAAAAATTCAGACTCAGTACAGTTGTCATGAATGGGGAAATTAGCTATAGAGACCAAAACTGTTTTTTGTACCAGGCTGTAAACATGTTTATTTCTGCTGTGAAGTTGGACATTTTAACATCGAGCTTATGGAGACTGACTCACTTCTGTAGCCAGCCTCAAGTGGACGTTTGAGGAACTGCAGTTTTCGGCACATCCGCATTGGTTGGCCATGGTGGTTCCTGGTTGGGACGTAATTCATCCATGATCGCTCCACACAGATCTGATGTAACCTTCCTCACATTAATACATGAAACAAACACAAATGTCACATTTACATCCTGTTTTCTGCATTGTTTTTCGCTGGTTGAGCTCTTTTAATGTCAACTTTTTGCGCCCTCTTCTTCTGGTTTTCTGACTGGAGAATTGGCGCCACCTCATCTCGTGAACCAACTCCTAATATTCACGTAACAGTAGTGGATGGAAACAAGTGTTAATTCGCATTATTTTTTGGGAACTTTCTCACAATACTGTTAAAATTTGCAATACGTTTGGATAGAAACAGGACTACACATATGTAGGTGACGGCATGTAACTTCTTCGAACTGTAATCAGTGAAAAATAAATGTTAACATCGTGCTAACAGCACTAAAAGATGACACAACTACACAGAAACCTGAACAAAGATAATAAAATGATCAGTTATATGAAAGTCACAAAGCCTCCTACAGTAAAGACAGATTAAAGAGGAAAGCTGTTGTGCCGCCTCCAGTTGAAAACCGTGCAGTGATTCTTGTGCACATCAAAGGAAGCGTGGGCACACACACACACACACACACACACACGACTGTGGTCTATATATAGTACATTTCCCATCGGTGAATTAGGTCGAGATGTGGTGACTGTGAACGCTAAACTGTAGCTCATGAATCACATCATTTCCATATTCACTGAACCACTCAGTGAGCCCTTGTGACCTACGGTATATCAAGTACTTTGGCACTATGGACGTCGCCATCTTGGTTGTGTTGGAGCCAGAAGCGATTTGGACGAGAGTGATGAGCTTGTGGGTGACGAATGGCGAGTTTTGACTCATCAAAATGTCGTCTGCCTGGTCACAAACATTCTCATATTCTTAATAAACAGTAACTAAAATAAGTTTGAGAAAACGTTTGAGGAGAGAAATAGTCAATGCACTAACAGAATCTTGATATATTATATTGATATCATATTTGATCAGTCTAGTTTGACAGTTTGAACTGTGTTTCGGGATCCTGCTCCACTAGCTACCTGTAGCCGCCCACATTAAATAAAAATCACCAATGCTTGCCTACAAAGTAGTCTCCGGTTCTACACCCACCTACTTGAATGGCCTTATATTATGCGTTTGGAGGTATATTACCTCCCGACTGTTGCACTCCTCCAGTGAACTCCAATTGCTTTAAATCACTGTTTAATTCAAATTTGCTCAAAATTGATGATGAAGACTTAATTACTTACTTGAAAATTATCTGAAATATGAAAGGACGGCCTGTTTTCTCTTTAATTTGAATGAAAAGATGAAACAAAGGTCGTGGTGATCGAGTGAGAGCTCATTGACTATGACCTCCACACTTGTGATTAGTTGATTAATTGAGTCCTCTTCAGTCCTTCATTATTCCTCTAATCTCTTTTCCTGCTGCTGGTGGTTTGTTCTCCCTCCTCCTCCTCCTCCTCCTACGCCTCTTTCAACTCCTCTTTTTACTTCTTTTCTTTGCACTTATTCATGTACTCAGATCTTCAGGTAAACAACAATAACAACAATGCGAAAACACTAAATTACAAATAAAGTCCTACATTCAAATCCTACTTTAGTAAAAGTTTAAAAGCATTACAATCAAAATATACTTAAAGTACAAAAGGTACTTTTATTATGCATCATGGCCCATTTCATCCATCCATTTTCTTATCTAGGGTTGGATCTTGGTGGCAGCAGGTTTAGCAAGGTGTTCCAGACGCCCATCTCCCCGTATTACAGCTCCTCCTGGGGTATTCCAAAGTGTTCCCTCAGTAGATAGACTACATAGTGGGTATTCCCCGGGGTGTCCTATCAGTTAAACATGCCCAGAACACCTCCAAAGGACGGTGCCCAGGGAGCATCCTAATCAGATGCCTGAACTAAGCTCCCTCTGGAGCCCTCCTTACCCTATCTCTAAGGATGAGCCCAGCCACCCAGCGGAGGAAGCTCATTTCGGCCTCTTGTATCCGCAATCTCGTTCTTTCAGTCACTACCCAAAGTTCATGACCATAGGTGAGGGTTGGAACGTAGATGGACTCTTTCCCACACCAATACGCACAAATGTATCTATCGATCAGATCTATAATAATACATTATGAATTATTTGTTAATTGTATTCTGTATTAATCAGAGTCTGCAATGTATTTTAATAAATGTATTGCATTAAAAAGGACAATCTGATATCTGATACAACCCTCTAATATGTTGCATAAAATGATAATACTCAAGCTCCTCAAAATTAAGAGTAAATGTCCTGCAATCGTCTTTAACTATTTTGTCCCTTTCTTTTTTCCTTTTATTCTTCTCTTTCTTCCTATCTTTTCTCATCTTCCTCCTCTTACATGCCCAGCTGTGCTCACACACACAACAACACACACACACACACACTGAGCAGTTTCTAGGTCATGAGGACTTTATATGAATAATAAACAGCTGTCTGCTTTAAAGAGAATTATTTATAGAGCTTTGCGTAAGAGAGTGAGACCCACTCATGCTCTCTCTATCACTCTTAAAGACTTCCTCTTTCCTCCTTTGTCTTCATCCTTTTCAAACCCTGTTGTCTTTATTATCTGTTATCTTTTTAATCCCTGATTTTGCTCTCTTTGTTTTGTTTCAATAATCCCTCCTTTAACCTCATTTTTCTACCACCAGGAATTTTTTACTTAAAGTCCCCATGAAACAGAAAGCAGAGTGCTGTCAGTCAGATAGGGAGCAACTTGTCATGGATATTAATTGATGTTTCTAATAGCCAGTAGCACCACGCTATGCATCACAGGTAGTGCTATGATCTAGCGTGTGGCTAACTTCCTGTGAACACAGCCGAACCTGCGACCAAGCACAACCTCCAAAACCGGCAGTAGCCTACTGAGGTGGTTTCTTATTGTTTACCAGGAAATGACAAACTCTACCATATCAACAATAATACCCGAAAATACCTCAAATTACTTTTTGTCATTGTTGGGTTAGATACTGGTGTGTAGGTGACATATATAGTGCAGAATTATAAACTGGCAAACATCGATTTTGACTTTAAATCTTGCAGCTGGTAAAAGTGGAGATAATTTTAATCACTTCATAAACTGGTGTGGACCCTTATCTTAATGGACCAGTGTGTCGGATTTGGTGGCATCTAGTGTTGAAATTTCCTGAGCTGAAAGAAGCTGAAACGCTCTGCAGAGTTGAGATGAACTGATAGATAATACCCGTGGTTTTTAATGTAACATGTACTCATTTGACCAAATGTGAGTCTAAAAATATAAATTAGAGCAGCTTTCAAGGTGAGTTTTTGTTTATATACAGATCTGTAGGTTTCTTTCTTTTGACTGATTTTATTGCAGTATGATTGTCAAACTTTAGATCGAGGTCTAGGGTCTGTTTCTTTGATGGAAAGCTAGACTGACAGTGATAAAAGGAGGATGGATAAACAGAGCTGATGGAGTAGAGATTTTTGGTGATGTAAGAGCTGAGAAATCAGTAGTCTGGCATGAAGAGATAGAGAGAGAGAGAGAGAGAGAGAGAGAGAGAGGGAGGAGAGGGGGGAATAAAAAGGTTTTGGAAGCAGAGAGTGACTCGGCAGAAACAGACAGGGCAGAGGGAGGGAAGGGAGGTGAGGTCAGCAGAAAGTCAGACGGAGGCCAGACAAAAGCTTCAGGCAGAAACAACATGAGGTCATCTGGACTGAGCCCAGCTCGTAATACACGCCACATAACACATTAACGCCATGCAGAGACACATGGACGCCAACCACAGGATATGTAGCTGTCTTCTCCACGAATATATCACTTCTTTAATGAGCAGAAAGACTCTCAGTAACATTTAGAGTAAGGAGACAAATGTTACATTACCATGTTTTTATCACAAGACCAACATCACGAACAAGAAACATTTTATGACCTCCACTAAGACGGCTCAGTTTTCAGTGACGTTTGTTTGCCTGTTAGCTCATTATTTCATGAAACTTTGGGTGTAGCATTCATGAGAGCAAGCATATGTAAGTTTCCTGTCTTGAGAACAGCCATGCCTCCTGGTGGGTGAAATAAAAGTGCTTTGTGGCACCACAGTTTATGATTTTCTTTAGTTCCCTATAGAGCACAATGGACAGTAAAAGACGTGGTGGTAGATCAACCACAGAGAGAAAGAAAATGGTCAGGCCTTGGGGTGACCCAGTCAGTCAATATGTGTACCTTTGTGGCAAACACTTCATTATTAACTAACCCGTGAGGTTACCCTGAACCGACCCCAGTGAAAGATCTTCCCATCTCAGATGAGTTGACATGGAAGGCCCAACAGTAAGATCCTCATATCCAGGAGTTGTAGCAGGCTGTCCTAGAGAAGGGAGAAGTTGTTCTGAATGCATCAACCAAATTTATTATTTACTATGGCAAAATGAACTGAATTTGCACTACATGCATATTTAAAGTAAATGGTGGTGTTGGGTGGCTCAACTGGTAGAGTATGTGTCCCATATACAAAAGGCTAAGTCATTCCGGCAGTGACTTACGGTCCTTTGCTGCCTGTCGTACACTATCACCCTGCTTTCCTGTCTGATTTTGGCTGTCCTGTCCAATAAAAGCCAAAAAAATCCCTCCAAAAAGGTTAAAGGTATTCTCACAACAAAACAAAGTCAACACAAACATTGCTGTAGAAACTAAACATCTTGACGGAGACTTTACTTTTAGGTGTATCATTTTCAGTCCTCCACAGTAAAGTAGTTTGTTAAAGCTAAACAAGGGAACCTTAATTTTCTTGGCTTAGTGAAGTTTACAGATAATTAGGTTGGGGTGACAGTGTCTTCGTGACTCCGGGGTTCAGAACGCTAAGTATGTTTCCGCAACGTCCGATTGTGGACATCTGATTCATGTTGCGCTTCATGTTACAGCCCAAAATGCTCAACATGACCTGATGTAACTACCTGCAGGGGTATAAAAGGAGAATCTGTAACGTGCAGTAAGTCTGTTTAGGATTTCATCCAGTTGTTTAGGTAGTTTGAGGTCATGGAGCTTTGTTCCGGGACATTTTGTTATTATATTAAAGGGAATTTCCAGTATTTTTCAACTTGGCATGATTCCCATAAAGACGGCCATTGTGGCTCTATGTGTCATGCTAACTTTGCACTCAAAAATTCAAAGGAAACAAGAACTTGTGCAAAACAACATCTATCAGATCAAGCTGCGCGAGCCTCCTGCAGCTTTCCAAATAAACATGTATCACTTTAAACGCTCGCAAATGAAAGTAAACACAGAACAGTTGCCCCCTGTGGGTTGACCATCATGGCTAACAGCAGTTAAGTCACAATTACTGCATTTATGGACAATTAGCCTGATTTTCCCTTCAAGATCATCTCCCTGCACCTCTATGTACCTTTGAGTGTGGATGGAGGCAAGTTTGTACATCCAATCAGCCATTTGTTGAACTGTTGCACTCAACTTTATTCAAATAAAACGTAGTATTTAGTTACTTAGTATTATAGTGTGAACAAACAACTGCATGCTGGAAGGTCAATGTCATGTACATGTTTGGACAGGTCCTGTAGTTATTTCTCTGACTGGGGTATTATCCATTTATCATCAATAGTTTATCCGATGACAATGTACTCTTAATGTGCTCAAATGACACACGTACGGACATCAATACATGCATCAGTCATTGGCAACAGTTCAGAGCTTTTGTGCTGATTGACAGTTTGGTGAAGAGTTTTTTTTAGTAATAATAATCTTCAATAATCTACAGTGCTCTGCTCTCCCATTTATAATCTCCTGTTTAAACCCAGGTAGATTAAAGGGTAATTTCTCTAACCTCAATCCCAGCATGCATTTTAATATGTAAAAAAAAAATCATTTTGATCACCGTCTACTCCTGTTTCAGTTTCTACAGATTCTCCTGATTTGATGGTCGATTTATTTTTGAAGAGTTTCATGCTTCTCATTCACATGGGGTCCTGCTCCGACGTCATGTCAACTTTGGAAGAACAGAAATCATATTTAATGGTTGGAAGCACATGTTGAAATCCTCTTTAACTCCACCTGACCCACCAGATGGTTTAAACACATGCTGCCGTCAAATGGTTGAATCAAACCCACAGCAATGTATTTAAAGATGCAAACAGTGGAGAAAAGTACTTAAATACTTATGCTAATTTATGCTACTTTATCCTTATGTGGCACTACATTTCACATGGAAATAATGTACTTTTGACTCCACCCTATTAACAGCTTTAGCTGCCAGTTTCTACAAACAAAATATATTCAGTTTATAGATAATGATGCATTGTTATCGATCAACTGTCGTCTGATGATGATATAGACTCTGGTGGCGAAGGACAGTTTCTAGGCTTAGCCAGCAGATATCTGTAAAACGGATATCCAGGCCAAGACTTTAGCAATGCGAGAATGGCAAAAAAGACATTTCAGCTAATTTCTATAAACAGATATTTTCATATGAATGCAGATAACATTTAAAAACTCCAAGGAAAAGCAAAATTTAAAGTCCAAGATTGCATTTTGGCCACTGAGTTCTGCCCCTTTTGCTCTCCAAATGGACTGTTGCAACCAAAGCCCGCTCAAAGGTGATTGATCAATACTACTCGGACTACAAACGGAAACCCGAACACTTCCAGTGCCAAAATCTGCTCAACAACTAGATGAACGAGAATATGAAGCAGTTGCAAATAACTTTATCTCGACCAGTACATGCTAACGTGGTATTCATCAATAATACAAAATAATACAAAACATCACATAAAACAATGGAAAAGGATAAAATATGTGACCTTCAATAATCCATAGAGTCATAATGTGGCTACACAGTGTTGTTTTGTTACAGTCGGTTCATTCTGACCTACAGGTTAATGGATTTTACAGCAGGGTTGAAGCGTTTTAATCTAGAGATGTGAACCAAACTGTAATCTGTCACCTTCATTTGACCTGACCCAAAGAGATCAGAGGTTAATGTGTGTGTCAATACATGCAGATGTATGTGAGAGAGTGAGTTTATACTGTATGTGCCCGGATGTACTGCGGGTGTGAATGTAATTGTGTCTGCTGGACAAAGACGATGTTGGAGAGGGCAACAGAGGTCAAACTGAGAGAGCACAGTTGTTAGGGTGTGAAAGACCAACGTTTTAGACCAGAACTGAAGACATTTAGTCTGGTTGTCACTTCTTCAAAGAACTGTTTGGGGGTTTAGACGTGGTTATAGCGTTAGAATTAGTTTTAGGCAAAGAGGACGACTATCTGAATGAACGTCCTGCTTCTGTAATCCAGACCGAGAGAGTTCCCACAGTCATTAATGAAACCAAGTAATCTGCTTTACAGACACACACACTTAAGCAGCTCTATCGGTCATAAAGAGGTTTGTGACACTGGTCTGACAACTGGTATTTTTCTCAGCTGTTGTCGTCAGGAAGCAGCTGATTTGTTATCTGAGGTTAATCAATTAATATGTGTTTGTGGCATAGTTTAAAGCAGCATGGTTGTGTTTTGTAGGAGCACCACAGACAGGACTAAGATCACACGTCTAAGCTCTTGTTCTGTAGCACTAAACACACTCGTTTGAGATGGATGCACTTAAAATGATTGATTTCTACTTTATTTATGTACTAGCACTACTGTATATCCTGTATAATGGTTGAATACACCGACTGTCAATCATGTTGGGCAAACATATCTGCTAATACATGTTCTGTATTGTGAAAACAAAGACTAGTCCTGTGTCTTGGATATTTCTGTTAGTACACTTCCATGTAATACACTATATACTTTCTGGCGAAGTGCGCTAATTTCAGGAGGGTAGTGTTGTCCCACGTTTGAGTGGGTTGTCTCTTTTGTTCGAGTACTGCTGTTGTGTACTTACTGGAAAACTTCTACGCCAAATTGCAACTGTGTCAAGGATTAGCACAACACTTGGCTGCCAAAATATAGATATAAAACCGATGTGCACAAACCTGTACATATTGCTGTATTTACCACCATCGCTTCAGCTCCAGCAGCTTCCTCGACCACCATTTTTAAAGTGCTGGTAGCCCCTTCTTTTCTGCTACGTAGCCAAAATAGCGACCATTGAAGGCGAGAAGTGCCCAGTGCTCCACACTCAACTTTATAACCATTATGGGTGTACCATCCAGGTATTCACAGTACACTGCATTTTACCTGACAGTGTGAATCACTTTTGTACTCAAAATAGCAAGTCCACAGTCATGGTAGCATCTCAGTGAGGCTTTAATTGGGCACAATGGTGCTTTGAGCTAATATTAGTATGCTAACATGCTGATGTTTAGCAGATAAAGAGGATAGTACTTTCAAGTGTGGTTGTATAAGGTTAAAACATGCTAACATGCTTTCATAAAGGTGAAACTTGTTTTTTTCTTTTTTCTTACAGGGCCTTGTACACATATGAGGATGACAGCAATGATTTGACACTGGCATCATCAGGAGGTAAGTCCAAGAATTTTAATCTCCCCCAAATGTTACAGATGTTAATGAACACGGCTCTCTGTTAATATCTTAGTGCCACATGTGGAGTCATCATTTCCCGCTACAGACCTCCGGTTGTAACTCTGATGAGCTCTGCAGGTTCTTCTGTTGCTTTGGGGTGGAAATGATCATCTTCTTTGTCTCCTGATTTGTTACTGAGCCATCAGAGAGCTGAATTCATCATTACTACAGTTAATGGCGCGCTGCATGATCATTACAACTTAATGAGACTCCTCCATTTCATATGCACACATACAGACTGTCCTCTGTGACTGTAATCATATCACTGCATCGTCGTGTAAATAACTACACATAAATTAGCAAATGTGCATATGGACATAACCTTTATACACCAGAAGGAATCACACCTATTTCAACCAGATTTATCTTGTTTATCACACATAATTCATGACATGAATGGCTTGAATCTGAGTGGGAACACACACAAAGAGTGGAAGGAAAAAAATGTAGCTCTCAGAGTGTAAAAATGTAAATATTTTCACCATAAAAGCAATTATTTATGCACAAGCTGTAACTTAATAGCTCATAAACAGCATTTTATTTATATATATAATGTACTTGAATTAGGACAAAAACACAATTCATTGTAACAGAGTTGTGAAGTGAGAGGAGTATTTTTTTACTCACTTTAAATTCCTGTCAGGAGTTTCATTTTAGTGATCTCTTTAATGTTCCTCAGCACAGAAATCAATCTGCTGCATAACTGAACAGTGTTATAGGTTTATGTTACCAACCATAGTTTTGAATTATTGCAGCTTTGCTTCTAAGAAATCATTTTTTATGTCTTTAGTCAGGTTTGATATGGAAAACAGCTCTAAATACTACAACACACATTGTCCTGTTGCTATGGAGAAGAAGCCAACCAGAGGCACAAATTGAGTTGTTGCAGCTAAAAACAATACATGTTGCCATGGTAACAAAACTGACCCAGAATCTGAAAGTGAACTTTCTGAGTGAAGTTTTTTTTTAAACTGTTGAATGTTTTATCAGGTTTTTAATCTCAACAGATTTATAAGCTCTGCTGTATGGTTGAACGTTTCTGATTGAAGTGCACCTTGGGAGTTGTAGTCCTTCAGTTGTTTTCAGAGGCTTTTAATGTTTGTTTGTTTGTTTGTTTTTAATCAAAGAATATGTTCATCTTTTGTACTGATGATTGAAGAGTTTCATCCGAGCTGTAGTGCCAAACAATTATGTTTCCATCCATCATTTTTAATCTATGCATGATCAAAAACTGAGAAACCTACCTTTAAAGAAGCATACCATATTTTTTAAAAGTCTGAATATCACCTGAATATGGTGTTTAGTGAGACCCTGGTGAACTCAAACACCAAAAAAGTCACACAATAACACAAGCAAAATAACATATTAACACAGTGTTCTGAAATTATTTAAAGTACCTCAAAATTGTACTTAAAGAAAAATTTTGAAATTGGTCCAGGATAGAGGATTCTTGCTGCAGCCAGCAACTTCAAAACTGGCTGCAGCGAAATTCTTCAGGGCAACGGCCCATCCTCAAAGTACGTCCGCTAAAAGTGCTTGTTTTTGTCCACTAATAGGTTCAGACTGCTGTCCTACCACCGTGTTCAAAGCCACCAGATTCCATTAGCAAAAAAAGTAATTTTACCCATAACATTGTAACTCTCAATTCAAACCACAAAATGAAACTCACCAAGACGATGATTTTTCTTTCCACTGCTCCAACAATCTCAACTCTAGTTTGGTTGAAATAAACACTACATGCTGTCTTTCTGATGCACCACCTGCATCTTACTCCTCTCCTTATATTTTCACATCTCACTCTGTGAATTAAGGGTAAATTTCGATGTTATTACAACGTTACATGGTAAAATGACCATTTTTGTCAATAGAGTCTGGCTTTGAATGCAGTGATATAACTGCTGTTTCATGCAGTTTTAGCAATTTTCTTTCAAAACCACTAGACTCCATTAACAGAAACTATAATTTTACTTTAATGCTTAAATCAAACAGACACAAAATAAAACTCACAAGACCTTGGTTTGTCTTTCCACTGCTCCAGTATCTTACTGTTTGATCCTTTCCATAATGGTATCAGACACTTATAATAAGAATCCGAGCCAGTCAGTGGGGAAAACAAGTATTTTTAATGGATGCACATTGATGGTGCACAGTTGCCCCAAAGAAAATCGGGGCCAGGTTGAAAAATAAGTTTCCTTCAAGGCTATTCACAAGACTTAAACATAATGGATTTAGTTATAGCTGGACACATCATGTTTTTTCTTTGATTTGCTTGTGATGAGAAGCACGGCTTATTCTGTGAGTCTAATGTAATCATCAACGCAGAAGTCCGGAATATTAAAAACGCTGATTGCATAAGAGGAATAAACTGGACCTACTGCAGTTGAAGTATCTGCAGCACTAATGGTGGAAAGATGCATGATGAAGAGCCACTTCTGCCAGCAACGATCTTAGTTTCCTTCATGTCATCAACTTTTCCTTAGAGAGACGTGAATATTTCAGCAGCGACGGAGAGGAAACACAGTTTGTCCATCTGTGCCGTAAACCTCAGAGGAATCTATTTGCCTCTTCAGATCTGAAATCAGTAGACCACAGTCATGTTTGTGTGTTTGTACATATGTGTGTGTGGACACGTCTTGACAGCTGAGATATGGAGAACAAGATCATAATCTAAAGGCATTAAACTAGCAACCTGGAAGATGACGTTGCTGATCTGCCCAAACAAAAACTGCAGACTTTGGTAAAAGAATTATTCAGATAGCAATATAACGATGTCAAAACACTCCATTAAATGTCAAGGTCCTGCATTCAAAATTTACTGAAACACATTTCAGAAGCATTAAAAGAAAATTATATTAAACAAAAGCAAAAGTATGGCCCCCATCAGAGTTATATTGTTGTGGATTATATCAGTGTTTCAATGTAAAATCTGGATACTCTTCAAGTATCAACATCATACTTAAAAGGTAACTTTGGTATTGTTTAACGTTTTGAAATTGGTCCAGTATGGACCAACCATAGGCTCAGATCTTCCGCTGTGTCCATAAACGGAAATTGTAATTTTACCTGTAACTTTGTAACAGAAACTAACTAAAACTCTCAGAGTCTTCAGTTTGTCTATCCACTGCTTCAATAATCACCAGTGCTGGTTTGGTTGAAATAAAGCCTTCATTTCTACATGCTGCCTCCCTCTTGCCCCTCTCCTGATATTTTCATCTAACTCTGTGAATTAAATGTTTATTTTAGTGTCATAACAATGTTACATGGCAGAATTACTATTTTTGTCAATGGAGTATGACACAACCGTGTAATGGAAGTTACTGATTAAACAAAAATGAACTTAGTCCTTCATAAAAAGATCTATCTCTGTAGGGATGAGTTCCATAAAGCTTGAGTCTCTTGAAGGCAAAAACACTTAAAAAAAAATAAAACTCAACAAATAAATTAAGTGTTGCTGCATCTTGCTGTTAAACCATCCAACACCAACTATCGAGGACACTATCATGTCAACTTCAGTTTAAATCGATGTTTTTTAACCCTGAATTTTCTTTTACAAGTCGTCTACAAAATCCAAGAAGTCTGAGAAATGTCTGTCATTGCTGAACTCGTTTTTTAGAATTGTTTTGTCAAACTTTTATTTCCAAGGTTAAGATTGAACTTTTTTTTTAGATTTCTGGCGCCTCTGTGAATTTTGTCCACTATTTACCAAATTGTGTGCATTGAATAATCTAGAAAACAATTATTTATATTCTTATATATAAGGAGAAAGTTCAACCAGACTATAAAAAATGTGGTGTTTCAGCAACATGATATCTCTGAGTCACCCTTGTACAAAGCCTCAATGTTCCCAGACAGGATTTGGATATTTTAATGATTGTTTTGTGCAGATCCAGGTGCAGATTGAAAGCTCAAAACATTTTCTGTTATTAAAACAACACATTTAGAGGATTGTCGCGAGTTACATTACATGACCTCTGATTGTTTTATAGTATCTTTCACGAGTTGATTCATTTTTTAATCTTTTACCAGTGTGCGTATTTTGGCTCACAGATTGTCCCTGATAGAAACATTCAAACCAGACATGACTGTGCTGTACTCAAGTCTCTTCTTCTTCTGTGGTGCAGGAGGCGGTCTGGCGGAGATCACACTGACCTTTGACAGTGGCAGGGTGATGTACGGCTTCTGCAGCCTGAAGGAGCCCACCTCCGCTCTGCCACGATACATCCTCATCAACTGGGTGAGTCGGTGGGTCATTGGGAGAGATCAGGGGGGAGGGGCGGTACGCGACGCAATGCCAAACACTCCGGGCGGCATGCACACACACACACACACACACACTGAAATGTCCTCAAAGGTATTAAACGAGAATATCAGAGTCATTAAGGGTCATAGCACATTTTTAATGAAGCAGTTTGTTAAGCAAGGACACATCATGTCAGTGACGTCCAGGACCTGAAACCAGGTTCTGTCTAAGCCAACCAATCACAGAGCTGCAGCCTCAGCAAGAAACTGCAGCAGCAATTTAGAGCTGCAGATATACCACCTGCAGGTAATGAGGCTTTTCTAGACTGTCTTTGTGTTTTTCAGGTTTGAAATTATACAACATCAATTGCATGTCTCTTCATCCTGGAAAAAGAATCCCTCCTCTGTTGCTCTTCCCTATTTTCTCTCCATTTCACCTCCCCAGGCCCTCAATGCGAGGACACTATTCAAGATTGTCAAAACAAACGTAATAAATCTTTCAATGCCCTCAAAAATTCATAACGAACTCACCAGACTCTCATAACAGTAATGTAAGTGGTTACAATACAACCACGGGAACATGAACATGAGTAAAGTTTCTGAGGGTTTATTTCCAGGGTGAGTGACGCAGAACATAATATAACAAATGAGGTTAAAACTAAACTTTGTATCCATACTTTGCCTTTTATTAACTCATGTTACTTACATCTAATGGATGAAAAAGAAACTTTCAGATGAGTCAGAGAAAAAGTGGAGTCACGTCACCACACTTATAACATAGCCATTTGTACACCAGCTAACTGACAATGAAAAGGAGATTTAGCAGGAAGAGAGGAAGAATTTGGGAGTGTTGGAGTTCATTTTGTCACAGTGAGACTCGATAACACTGGGTTAAGAGCATTCAAACACAGTCTGAGTGCCTCAGAGAGCCTCAAGATGAATGTTTTACTTTCTGAACTTGACATCAGCAGCGAATGCATCTACATGATGAGAAAGTAGAGAGGAGAGGTGACAAGAGAAAGAAAATAATTAAAAGACAGGTTCACAATTCTTCTTTTATTTTGTTCACATGTTGAACTACAGAGGGAAATATATGAACAAACCTCTCTGTACAAACTGTGAATATAGAATATAGATGGGAATCAAACTGGAAGGTTTGGTGTATGTATGTGCTGCTGAAGTGGAGATTTCTGGCTCAGAGTCTGAGAAAGATGTGTATTGTAAAATTCATTTGAGACATGACTGGTAAATAGGGTCAAAACAGACATCACCATGAAACGTCCTCAGTTAATTACTTAGAAAATTATTATTTGTGTTACAAGTTTTCTGAAATTGTATGTTTAAATGTGCTAATGAGGCATGATGTAATGACACAAATAGACTAAATGAAGTCAAATAAACACCTAAATATGGACTTTGGATATTTTCTTTCCACTAGTCTGAAAGAAGACATGTTATTGCCTGTAGTGTCTCAACCGACCCTAACAAAGTGCTGTGAGTTGCCTCAACAGAAAAACTAAAAACTGTTGCCACGCTTCAGTTGCTGTGAGTGGATATTTACTGCAGCAACAACAGATGTAGCAGAGAAAAGTAATGAAATATGTCAGTAAACATACTGCAGGTACATTCATTAAGAAAAAACGTGTTTGCTGTTGCAGATTAGTTTTATGTAAACTGAATTTCTAGAGACAGACTTGAAGGGGGGGAGGACAGAAAATGAAAGAAAGATCCGGGAAGTGCAGTGAATGGAGACTGAGAGAGAGAAAGAATGAGACATTTGGTGTTTAAATGAGACTGGGAGTAGCGCCAGAGGAGTCCATCATAATGTAACACAGCAACACCAGCAGCCAAAAGAGCACCAGACCGTAAGAAAACTGGGCCAAACCAGGTCAATCTGTGCCAGAAATGGGCCAAAAATGGACAGAGTGTGCAGAAATGTATTAAGAATGAAATGAAGAAATTCCCCAATAATGAATCTAAATGTACCAATATGTACCATAAACTCTTAAATATACTGTAAAAACTATTTCTTTTAGATAGCATGGTCACATTTTGTTATTAAGAGATAAATTGTCATGAATTCAGATGAAATGTCTTTCCCTTTCTGTGTAATTGCTGCTTACTGCGTCTGCATTGTGTTGGTTTGAATGAGCTGTGATTACTGAATCACATGATACGACCGTCTCAATAACTGAACATGACCACAGCTGAACAAAGACGCTGATGAGACCAGAATGAGGGGAAAACCGTCCTTGTGAATTGAATGGAAAATAAATAAGAAGAAATTTGATTATAATTAAACAGAAAACTGCTGCTGCTGAACTTATTTTGTGTTTTTCTTTTTCTTTGCCTTCCCCCCCTTTCTTTCTCTCTCAGGTCGGAGAAGACGTGCCGGATGCCAGGAAGTGTGCCTGTGCCAGCCACGTCGCCACCATCGCTGACTTCTTCCAGGTCAGACCCACGACGGTACTTCTACAAATTTCTAAATAAATACTCTGAAAACAAGGATGCAAATGATCTTTTTATGTTATTGTTTGATTTCCTGTTAGCTTATGCTGTAGCTTCTGGTTCTGGAAATGAAATAAATATATAAACAGTGCCAGTCAAACGTTGGACACTCCTAATTCAGTGTTTTTTTTTGTTTGTTTTTTTTTTTATTTCTACATTGTAGATTAAATCTGAAGACGTCACAACTAAACTATGTTTGTTGGAATTATATGGTAAACAAAAAAAACATAAACTGTCATTTCTCTTCACTTAGTTGAGCCGTTCTACCTCTGAACAACACAACTGATGCAAGGAATTCCTCCAACTAACTTTTGGCAAGGCTCACCTGTTAAAACCTTTCCAAGTGACTACTTCATGAAGCTGACTGAGAGTTTGCCAAGAATGTGCAAAGTTGTCATCAAAGCAAAAGAAGGCTGCTTTGAAGTATCTAAAATATAAAACATTTCACTTTGTTTCTATTTTCTTTTTACCCTGAAGACAAGACACCAATATGGATTTAAATTTAGACAGGTTTATTGCATATTGTGGATAATGGTGTATTGGGATGAGGTGCTATAGGAGGGCTTAGGGATAAAGGGAAGAAGGTCAAGAAACGAAGGGTAGGTAGATGGAGGGGTAAGGGAAAAGAGGTGAAATCAGGGTTGTTGATTGATAGTCTGGAAATTGACCGTTGTCAGCTGGCGGCTGGAAGACAGAAGAAACGGGGAGACTCTGAGTGGGGAAACCATCCCATCATCATTCTATGTATGAGAGTCCCAATAGTTCCTGTGTTTGAATGAAAGAGAGAAGATAAAGTGTACTTAAGTATTTAAGATGCGAAAATGGCTTCAAGGTGTGGCCCTTGTTCCTGACCCTAATTATAAAACTTCATTAAAAAAGTCTTTATTTGTAAAGTAAGCAAAGTTGTCAGATAAATGTACCGAAGTAGAAGTAGAAAGTGACTTAAGCGCATGTATAAATCACAGCTCGATGTCATATATCAAAGGTTGGTCATGTCATACAGTTCAGTAGGACAGATGTCTACAAATCATTTTATTAACGGAAAGTTCAGAGTTTATCTTGTGTCGTATGACGAAGGCGACACCATGATAAGTATCAGATTCGTGTAATTATGTGTTTGACTTGAGAAGTGTTGGTTTTATAATCTGGTTTCGTTTTGTGCCACATGCACAATGTTTGAATATTTCCAACTGACTCTTTGTGGAGCAAGAGGAGCAAATTAAACCTGTAGGAGGATCGAGAGAGAGAGAGAGAGAGAGAGTGTGTGTGTGTGTGTGTGTGTGTGTGTGTGTGTGTGTGTGTTACAGTGCATGACTAATACCGTCTCTTTTTAAAGTAATCTCTCTGAGCTAAATGACAACCCTCTCACCCACCCAGTGCGTGTGACTGCTGTGCAGTGTATTCATACCTGTACACCTGAGTGTGTATTTTTGGTAGAGTAGATATAGAGATCAAGAATAAAGCAGAGGTGACATTTTATTTATTCATATATACAGTACGTGTGTTCATAACAGTCAAAGTGTGCGTTGGTTTTGCCTGTTTATGAGGACTTTTCACCAGAATACCTACAGACTTGTGAGGACATATTTATGGGGAGATTTGTGATGTGTCCTCTCAGGTCAGTGTAGAGTCCCTCCCACCTTTTCTCTGTACGTATGTCCTGATAATTCATATCTGAATTCTAGTGTGTGTGTGTGTTGAAGTGCCATTATTGTAAGTGGCGGTTCTCACACAGCCTCGACTTCATCACACTGACGGTGCTTTCCATTACCTTTTTTGGACAGGACACAGAGGCGCCTACACACAGACATACATAGTACAAAAAGTCTTAATTGACATAAATGATTTGTAATATGATTCATGATTAAGAAATATTAAGTACTACTATAATATACAAGACATTAAATGATATAAAATTGACATATATACAGTTATTTAAGTGATTTTAAAACTTAACTGCAACAACAGATTCAAGCACTGTATTCAATGGCAAATTTAAAGTACTTCTGCTTCACAACATCTCAGATAAATGTAGTGAAGTGAATTGTACAATATTTCACAGCTTTAGTTTCATTACAAATGAAGGTTTTTACACAGAAAACACATGATGAGTTTTGAATCTGATGTTTCATTTGAAATCAAATGATCCAGCAGTTTATACAAGCGCAGCTGAAACCAGTAGTGCATAAATCAGTTAAGAAAATCAATGATTGAGGGTTGAAGACATTCTTCATGTCAAAAAATGTCATGGTTTCAGATGCCGCTTTTCCTTTGGATCATTTGAATGTATTTGTAATAGGTAGTTTGGAGGTTTGGACTGTTGGTTGGGCAAAACAAACAATGTGAAGGTGTCGCTTTGGATTCTGGGTAATTGTGAAAGCATTTGATCTATACCACCTAATACCTATAAACAGTAATAACAATAAGACGACAATAATAACATTAGTGTCTATGTCTCTCTCTGTCTCTCCAGGGGGTGGAGGTCATCGTGAACGCCAGCAGTCTGGACGACATTGACCCATCAGCCATTGGTCAGCGGCTGACCAACGGGACAGCAGTGGTGGCAAGTCCGGTCCTGAGTCGCCTGAGAACCCGAGAAGAAGAACATGGAGACGTGGTATGAACAGAGAGAAAATAATTTTTTAATTTGTGTTTTTTATTGTAACAACTGTCAACAAGGTCATTGACGTTTTGGTACTTTTAAAAGTCATGATTGATCAACCACATCACGATTATTGGGATTTGGGAAATTAGATGTTTTTACAACAACAAACACTTGATTGATTGACCTTTTTTCACAGATCCAAAAAAAAAAATCTTTTTTTTTTTGAATCTGATGTTTCATTTGAAATCAAATGATCCAGCAGTTTATACAAGCGCAGCTGAAACCAGTAGTGCATAAATCAGTTAAGAAAATCACTTTTAAAAGTCTTTTAAAAGTCATGATTGATCAACCACATCACGATTATTGGGATTTGGGAAATTAGATGTTTTTACAACAACAAACACTTGATTGATTGACCTTTTTTCACAGATCCAAAAAAAAAAATCTTTTTTTTTTTGAATCTGATGTTTCATTTGAAATCAAATGATCCAGCAGTTTATACAAGCGCAGCTGAAACCAGTAGTGCATAAAAAAAATCTTTTTTTTTTTCATTTGCCTCTTAGGGCTCCCGTATTATTTAATCTTTTCATGCATATGTTTGTTCTTATTCTTAGTACAGCATTTGGTTTAATACCATGCAGACTACTGATACAGTTAAGTTAAAGTTATAGATAATAATTGTGATACTGGTAAGAAAAATCAGCCCTAGTGCTCTTTTATATTCTGTAGCTTTAATATCCACTACTGCAGTATCACATCTCACATCAGTTTGTTCCAGCTTTTTGAAACCAAGGACTCCATATTATGTTTTCATGGCTGCATCATTAAATCAAATGGAAATATCTAGCACATATACGTTTTACCAAAATTAAACCTGACATGTTTAGTATCTCTCGATACTTTGGGATCTTGACTAGAATGTAAAACAAAGTGTAATCTGTGGCATCTGTGAAACTATTACCATAATTGTGTGTTCACAATACACAAGGCAGCTGTACTGGCTGCTGCAGTGAGTTTATAAGACAGAGAAAATAAAGGTGATTTATACACATTAAGACAGAAATGGGACAGGTTGTCATTAACAGAGATTGTTTTTCTCTCCTCTTCTTCTCCTGATGCAGGGCACAGTGTACGAGAAGACCAATGCAGAGGTGGAGATGAAGAAAATCAATAGAGAGGAGTTTTGGGAGCAGGCCAAGGTGGGTGTGGAGCAGGAAAGAAGGAGGGAGGAAGGGAGGGAGTGGAGGAAAATTAAAATGGATGAAGGGAATGAAAGAAACAGTTTAATCCTGCAAGTTAGTTCACATTCATTACAGCTTGGGTCGTATGATGACATTGTACTCACTACCATTTTATCTGGAGGTCAAACTGTTTGTGAGGGTGTTTGAAATGTTAGTTATATACCCAGTCAAAGTCTATAAACTGTAATGGATGTTTATGACAGACAATGTGGGTCATAATTTCTTAGTTCACCTTAATTTTCTTCTTCAATTAAGTCAGACTAACCTGGAGGTTTGTTTCCAACTTGTTTGGTTGTCTGACTGCTCGTGTTTCTTGACCCAACACGCTTCTTTTTGGTGACGCCTTCGAGTTGCTACATCCAATAAAGCAGAATGATCCATTAAGGTTCATCGTTTATGTTATCTCAAGTAATATTCTCATCTATTTTTTCCCAAGAGATAGATGAGAAGATTGACACCACTCTCATGTCTGTTCATTAATCAGCCAGAAGCCGATTAGCTTAGCTTAGCACAAAGACTGAAAACAGGTAAACAGCTAGCCTGTTGTAGTTGTAGTTTCATATGTAACTTATAGACATTAGAGTGTTGTCTTCTTTCTGACCTCTAACCTTATTAATGTACAGTTAATGTGAATCCTGGTTGTGTTTGGACTCGATTGAAAGTGAAGAACAAAGTCAAACATCTACGTCCTCCAGCTTTGTTGCTTTCAGCTCTTTCAAACAAAATGCAAAATGACAGCGTGCTTTGTGGAGCTGCAGGGTGTTCACTGGATCTGCCCTTCACAGCTTCAGAGACTCTGAAACTGAAGTGAACAACAAGATTCAGTATCAAGACTGGATCATTCGATTAATTGCCAGACAGATAATCGCCAATACTTTTGATTAATTATTAAAACTATCATTCTTTATATTTTTATCAGTGGATATCATTGAGTGACATTTCAGCTGATTTGTTTTTCTCTGTTTTTTCTCTCCAGCGTGAGGAGGAGATCAGGAAGGAGGAGGAAAAGAAGAAGGCGGCAGAGGAGCGACAGCGCTACGAGGAGGAGCGAATGGAGCTGGAGAGGAAAGAGCAGGAGAACCGAGAGAAGAGGTACCGCGAGAGGGAGAGGCAGATTGAGGAGCACAGGTGAGGAACAGAAGCTCAAACATTATACTGATGATTTTTAAAGAAATGTACACCTGCGGAGGATTCCTCCATAAAACTGGGGCACATTTCACAGAAGTAATTTTCAAGAATTGCTAACACAAAGATTACATATACATTTGTGAGCCCTGCAGGTGTCTGTATGCTCTTGCACAATCAGCAGGTTTGTTTTGATGAGTCAAAAATAGCAAAAGAATAAATGCTCTCATGTTACTGACATGAACTATGTTCCTCAAAACCATTTAAAGACAAAGTGACGAAAAATCCATCTTATGAACCTTCTTAAACTACAGCATCATGACTGAAGACTCTTACCAACTCATAGGAGACTGAGAGCTTCTTAAGGAGCTCCAGAACCTGCAGGAGGAACCAAAAACCACTTGATTTATTGACGTTTCTATTGTTTTTGTTCATTTTCTGAGTGACAATGTTTAAATTAGAAAATAGGTAAATTAAACTATAATACACACCACAACCTACAGACGGTTAATATGCAACGTTACTTCCTCTCTATCTTTTTATTTAACCCAGTGAGAGACAATCTGTTTTTCAAAGGAGACCTGGCCAAGACAGCAGTATAAAGGTTCCAGACAACAACAACAACTACACTAAAACATATAAAATATACATTGATGGGTTGAGATTATTAAAATATCAATGACAAATACCAACCGATTTATTTACCTTTGTACTTAAAAGATCTTTAAAATCAGGTAGAGAAACCAATTCTCAGTTTCAGTTCTGTCTGTATGCTTGGATACTGTATACAGACAACAACACCATAACGTGTGACCTCAAGCGGTAAGCACAGACAGATCTCTGTACAACCAAAGTGCAAATAAAAATGCAAATGAATGGCTTCATAAATGAACAAGAACCAATGACTGAGTCTGCAAAAGGTCAGAGATGGCGAACCAGCCCTTGTGTAAATTGTAAAATCATGTTTACAGTTTGTAACAAATATCAGTGCACTGTGATGTGCAGTATCGAACACGCACACATTATCAAATAACATTGAAGCACCATAGACAGCTTAAAACGGGACCATGATTCAGGTTTGACACCTGTATACGTCACAACCATTTCATTTTCCGATGATATGAAACATCTTTTCTATCCTTTATACACTTACGATGTGGAAAATCTCAGGTATTTTCCAGGTTTCAGGGGTCTAAAATACCATCTAATGTGTGTGAAAACAGGAAGAAGCTGCAGGAGGAGGAAGAGGCCAGAGAAAGGTTGCAGAACCAGGCCGCCATCGTAAGTCTCTGTGTTTTGTTTTATTAATAATAGAAATGCAGTTTAGTATCTAATCAGCTGTCCAAGGAGCAGTAAAATGAAGAGTAATGTGCATGTATTAAAGTGGTAATAAATAAAATAAACAGTAAGAGGTAGATATAAATATTCTAAGATTTATATACAGTATAATAATATAATTATGCTCATTAATTATTCATTGCAGTATCCAAAACAATTTAAGTGTAATTGCGTCATGAGTGTACACCAGCACGCAAGTGAAGTGAAACACTAGAAGTGTTATTTAGGTGTCTTGAACGTGTTTTTATTAATATTTTTTTACTTATTGTGCCGAGACCTTGGCAAATTTAAATCAATTTGTGTGACAGCAGGGTTTGTTTTAAAAGGGAGTGATTATACGCTGTGTGTACTTTACAAAAATTTTATGTCGGGCAGGGACGGTTTATTCAGTCCATCAGTGCGTCCTTGTGTGTGTGTGACTTATTTTCTCAAGCTGACATAAAACTATTAGAACATCTTGCAATCAGCTGCCTGCTGCGTCGTAACACAGCTATGATATTTCAGCTAATCTTGTGAACCTCTTAAACTCTGTCCTCATGGTGAGTTCATACACAGCACTCATATTGTGTTGCTCGAGGCTCTTTAGGCATCGTTTGTTACTGATGAAAGTGAAGAAGAAAGCAGTGGGTTGTCAATAGCTGCTTCGCCAAATAATACCCAGAGGAACTGTAATCCTTTCAAGAGAACCTGCAGCATGAGAGCAAAGTGTCTAAATTATATTATTATACACGTATTATACATCTATTATATACCTATTATACATCTTTACACACATTTATACAACCATAATAGACCATTATACACATTTATACACCTTTAGACATTTATTATACACATTATACCTTATTAACTTTGTACAACTTTGTATAACTATCTTTGTACAACTTTCTTCACCTTTGTATAACCATTATAGACCATTATGCATTCATTATGCACCTTTATACATCCATTATAGACCTTTAAACATCTATTATAGACCTTTATACACCTTTATAAAACAATTTTAGACCATTGTACATCTATTCTACACCTTTATATACCTATTATAGATATTTTATGCTTACATATTTTATATGCCTATTATACACATTTATATGTGAATTATACACGTATTATACACCTTTATACATCCATTATAGACCTTTATATACCTTAATAGATCTATTATAGACCTTTATTCACGTATTATGTCATTATACACCCATTATAGATCTTTTATACATGTTTTTACACCTATTGTGTACCTTTTTATACACCAGTATACACCAATGATACACCTTTATATACTTTTATATTATTATACCGCTTTGTGTGGTCAGTCAACACTTTAGTGCTTCTGTGGTGTTGACCTTTGCTCCTGTATGTGATGTCTGGAGATTAAAACAACCTCAGTCTCTGTCGCCCCTCGCTGGTAGCTTCATGTAATAATTCCCTTCAGAGAGTCTGGACTTTGAAAACATTCCTGTAAAATCCATGTGATTTGTTTTTAAAGCATCCAAATGATATTTTCATTATTATTTCTTCTTCTTCTTCTCTGCAGGCTACAGAGGCGAGCATCGAGGACCTCAACCTGGACAAGAAAGAGTCTGAGGTGGAGGTGAGTTTGACAGACAATAAAAGCACCTTCAAACAAGATGGAAAGCAAAAAAAAATCTGCTTCATCAAGGAGAAGTAAAAGCAAATAAATATGAGAATGGCTTCTTACCTAGAGTCTTTTAACAGTCGTCCAGAACCACATTCCATTGAGGCAAAATCTGTTGTATTAGATAAAGCTGATCATTACAAAAACAAAGAACTGAGAACTAATCAAACAGAACAGATGAATGATGACTTTGTCTGGACGGCTGAAGAATAAAACTGACATTAAACACATAAAAGAGTAAAGTTACTTAAAGAACTATTTCCTCATACCAAACTTCTAGCAGTGCTTATAAAGGAAAAATTTATGTGTGTCTGTTTCCAGGAGGCGAAGGCCATCATTGCTCAGCGGTCAGGAAACCCGCGAGAGTTTTTCAAGCAGAAGGAGAGAGCCATGACTATCAGTGTCGACACCTCGCCTGTCTCCGTCCACAGGACCGGTAAACACTTTAAAACTCACCTGACAGTTTATTCTCAAGTAGAACTGGAAATATATACTGTGCATATATACAGTATATGTACATAACTGATAACATAAAACAATGACTGTCAGCTTAGATGTAGGAACTTTGTGTTTGTTTTTCCATCCACATTATAAAATGTGCAGTTAAATCTTAAAAGACACTGAACTATGGATATTTCACATAGTGCTTTTCCCAGGAGGGCAAAGTCATAACCTGATTGGCTGTCAGGTGGATGGATTATCTGGCAAGGAAGAAGTGCTCACTACACAGCTTTTTACTGAGAAATGTGTGCCGAAACGTTCTTATATCTTTGACTTCAACGCATGAAAAATGAACAATGACAAAATGTCTAGATTTTTGTTGAGCGTAAATATGAAGATAGAAATAATCAGTTGAAGTACGAGTTTCTGTAAACTGTACTTACATACAGTACTTGAGTAAATGTGCAGAGAGCTTCAGTTTCCTGTCCTGGTTCGGTGTGATGGAGAAATGAAGCACCTGAAGAAGTCTCCAGGAGTGGAGGATGGGGGTTGGAGAAGGCTTTGGGTGCATGTGAGGCTTCACGACTTCTGAAACATTATGAGAAAAAACAGAACTGAAATGTTTAATTTTTAGAAATTGATCAGGCGTTTGACAGAGAATTAATCACCAAGTCCTCGCTGTAAAGGCTCCTCTATTACTGTTGGATCTGCTGTTGAGCCTTGCTTTTTTATGTGGTTTTCATTTTAATTTGTGTATTTCATTGTTGCACATTGTTCCTCTGCAGTGTTTAGTGTTTGTCAAGACCAGACTCCTAATCTCAGTGCGTGTAGTTTCCACTGGGGACAGGTTGACCATGACCCCAACTCATATATTTGTCGCTCCACTTTTACTTTTTACAGTTTCATGATAATTTTCTCTCTAAAATCCTCCAGGTGTCCTTCCAGACATCCTTCGGCTACTTGGCCTGAAACTAATTTTTATTGTTGGCTAAAATACCATACATACATACAACATAGTTTGTCTTAATAAGTTAGTATCATGGATTACGTTAGCTGCTGAACTCATAAAAAATAACATATCCACTCAGAACACACTAGCAAGCAAGCGAGCTAGTGAAGCTGCACATATCCGACCGCCTTGCCTCGCCCACATTAGCAAGCAAGCTAACATTAGCCAGCTAAAACTACAATATCACAATATATTTCACATGCTTTGCATGTTGGGCTCTGCGTTGTAGTGGGTGCCAGTCATTTCTTGACGTTAGCGGACTCCATTTCTAAGCTAATGTTAGCTTGTGTAGCGCACTGTTGAGATTGCAGGTAAGCAGAGAGAGAAGGCACTCGGGAACATAAACGTCACATCCTTGGATTTTCACAGAAAATCTGTCATGAAGCTTTCACATAAAAATCAGTCGACAGACATGCATTTTTAAGTTGCATTACAACCTGTCCACAAATAGTCATTAAAGAGTAATACGTATTACATAAATGCTTCACAATCTTACATATGAAACTTTTAACAAGCAAAGAAACGAAATTCATGTCGTCTGAACACTAAAATTTAATTTTCAGAAAATGTTTTCCTTGTCTGGAATTCATTTGTTCAAAGGAACAGAAATATGAAGTGAAGTTTTAAAAAGCTCCGTTAGCATTTCATTTCTGCCTAACTGCATGCTGTCAGTGTGTTTAAAACCACACTAACCACTTTTCTTTCTTTCTCTCTTCTTTTTTTCTGTCTTTCTTTACTTATTTCTTCATTGCGGGGTTTCTTCTGACACCTCTGCACTCATTTGATTTGTGTTCGTCATCCTCAATTCCTTCTTATTTCTTTTCCTCTTCATTTATTTATTCACCCACTCCTCTGCTCTTTGTCCTCCATTTTGTGGGAACAACTTCTTTTCTTTTCCTCCTCCACATGTCTTTTTCTTCTTCATGGGTTTCCACAATCCTTTCCCTCTGGGACTGAACTTCTTGTATCTTGACTCTGACCTCTACTGTCTTCCTTCTACTTTCTTGCTTTTTGTCTTGTCTTTCTGTCTCGTCCATCTTTCCCACATCTCTCTGTTCTGGTGCGTCGCTTCGTGTTTTTTGTTGTATGTTTTTTGTGGGTTTGAATCTTCGTGTTTCGGCTGCGTGTGGCTGTTTGTCGTCCCCCGACCGCCAGGCCGTTTGGACAGCCCGTTCTTGAGGCAGCAGCACAGTCCCAGCAGCCCCAGTCCAACTCCCCCACCTCGGGGCGCGTCGCCCCTCCGCACCCCACCACACGCACGGACGCAGCCCGCCGCTGCAGCCGGTAGGTACAGCACATAACCGATAAACAGCAGAAGAAGAAGACCAATGGACACCAGCAGCTTGGTCGAACATCTCTCCCCAGACACAAAACCTCTCCACAAATATGGAGGCTGAAATAACAAAGATGAAAGAGGATGAAACTGCATGTGAATTCAAAATATTGTGTGAAATATAAGATATCCCAGTTTGGGGTCTTATTCTGGTTATGATCAAGTTCAGGACATGAAATACAAGTAATCTTGTTATAGGTAGTTGTTATTCTACTTGTGTACGAGCACAAAAGCACAAAGTACAAAAAAAAATTGACTTGGAACACTTGGAAACCTCTCAAAAAAAGTTGGTTTAAAAAACAAAATAAGTCTTCTTCTCCAAGAAAGCAGGATTTGATGTTTAACACAGTTTACACAGTGTTTTGACAGTGTGAACTGATGAAAAGACGGCAGTGATTAGATGAGTCCACATGCATTTTCATTCATCGTCATTCTCATAATCCACTTAGCAAATACGCACTTTCACAAACCACACATCTGCACACCAACCCCTTAAAATCACCTCACCACCTCCTGCCGAAACTACCTCACAGCCCTACCCCCTCCGTCCTTGACGACTTTTACAATCCCCCAGTCTTCGTTAGATTATTATTTAAAGTATCTCATATTTAAAATTCTAAAAATGTTTTGTTTTTCTTTTTGTCAGCAAATCCCGTCATTGGATTTTTTTGACAATAAATTCAATATGTAAAGCATACATAGCATTTAGCAGTTGCTTTCAGCTGTATCAAACAATAAAAAGAGCAACAGCACTTAAATATCAGGTCAAAAAAGGAAACTCAGTCTGGCCTTTATGTATTTAATACATTTACGTTAGCACGGATGCTGCTGTGTTCTCCCTTTAAAACATTAAAGTCAATTACATTAGTACATTATTACCTGTTTCATAGCTCACCTTCCTTTTGCGTTTAAAACTAACAGGCTAACACACACTCACATTTTACTAACTGCTAGATTATAAAATGTCCTTTATGGCTGTAAACCATAAAGCTGTTTGTCGGTTTGTGTGATGTCTGTCGTGCCCTCAGTCTTCATCCTTTAGATGTCGTCCAGTCAGCTGCTGATGTTCAATTATTTTTGTAAATGTTTGTTTTTCTGATGTTTTATGGTTTGAATTAGCAGCAACTTTACTTCTCTCAGGGATTAACAGACTGTTAACTTTAACTCCAGAATCTCACTGGTTGTCTTTCACCTCCCTCCTCTTCTGATCCTCAACCTCTTGCCTCTGATCCTGGACTGAATCACCTCCCTGCACACAAACACTCAAACACACTCCTCCTGCTGCTTTTAATCCTGACCGACTGACCAACCTGTGAGTGTTTTTTTATGAGTGTGTGTGTATGTGACGTCGTCGAACCGTCCGTCAGTCGCCACCGCTGTATGTTGGCCTTTGACTGAACATGGACATTTGCCCTTCGATCTCTGTGGAGTTGATCTAGTTCTGTTTAAAGACCAAAACAAACATCTGAAGTTACTGCCCACCAACTTCCAGAGCATACCTTGTTTTTGAAGATTCACCTTCTTTAAGAAAACTCAGACATCCAAGACTTGCTGTAAAGTTGTAAATGTTTGTTTCTTGTCTGGGGTCTAAGCAATCGCCCCAAGGCAACAAAAATATGAACTTTAATAAAACATCAAGTCAACTAATTGTTTGTTATTTTGAAGGGTCAGATCACTAGATGATCACTAGAACATTAGATGTTCTTGCTGATATTTGTGGTATTTATCCATGCAGATAGTTTTGGTGCTATTTGCCCAGGTTTTGAGATATATGTCTCTAGGAGTATTGTTTAAAAAATATACCAGTACCCTTAAAGTGATATGGATACCAATGGAGTACTTAAATCGATACCTTGCGTCGAAGATGCCATTGGTCTTGCAAACACAGTGCAGATGTGCTGAGCTACCCTGAAGTTTCCTCCATGCTCGATAAGGTGTTTTATCATATGACTTTTTTCCTAAAAAGTCCTTCCAGAGACACATACTGTTGCCATACTTTTAAACATTTTGATGGCATCTCGGCACGCTGAACTGCATGTGGTGAAGGGACTGAATGAAGGTGTAGCTGCGGCAGTTTGCCAATCATGCGTCGCAATCAAATCATTTGCTGTACTTGGCTGTGAGCAAAACCCTACAAATAGTCTCTTATTTTTTCTAGATCTGGCTACAAAAAGGATTGAGGTATCATTTGGCGAAGGTTTGATACTGCTTGGTACTGGATTATTTCGGTTGTACCAGTTCTAACCATCTCTCAGATTTCTGCCTCCACACTAATACAGTGAAGGAATGTAATTTTCTTTATTTTTCACAACCTTTTAAAAATGACTTAAAAGGAAAACTTATCCAACTGCTGGAAGGCAAAGCTCTCGATTTTCCAGTCCCTCCACTACATTCCAACTCTCACCTACAGTCATGAGCTTTGGTTAGATTGTGGTTAAAAGCAGCCAAAATGAGCTTCCTCTGCCGAGTGGCTAGATATAGTATTAGGAGCTTGGAGTAGAGCTGCTGCTCTTTCATTTCATTGGGTGCCTCCCTTTGGAGGTTTTCCAGGCATGTCCAACTGGGAGGAGACCCGGGGCAGACCCAGAACACGCTGGAGGAACTATATAGCCTATCTATCCTAGAAACGTCTTGGGATCCCCCAGGAGGAGCTGGAATGCGTTGCTGGGCAGAGAGACGCCTGCTGCTAAACCTGCTGCCACCTAATGTCCATATTCATGTCACCTGCACCCAGAGCTCTGTGCTCATTTTCCAGCAAAGGTCCACCAGGTGACACAAACCTTTTCTCAATCCAACTGTCCAGAGTTCAGAATCTGAGACTCTGTAGGACTCTGTAGCCATAAAGCTGGGGTGGGGGCAGGAATCTCAAGATATCTCAAAACCTGAACAAAAAAACATCCAAACTATCTGGCTGGCTAGATAGCACTAAAGGTAGACAATTAGTGCTTTTGTGTGAATCTTTACAGTCATGAAATGCTTTGGAGAATGGTCAGCAATAATCTAGTTGTTGGGCAAAATCATGCAAACCACCTTTATGATCTGCAGTGAGTGTCATTGCATGTCTGGTGCAGTAATGGGTGGGCAAAGAACCAGTTCATCCCTGACAACAAGCAACCAATTCAAATGTTGGTTCAATGTAAAAATGGTGTTGACAATCTCCTAAACTGGTTTCCATTATCAGAGGTTTTTGACCACCGGGTGAATTGGAGAACCCACCCATGCAAGACCCCGCAGAGCTGGATGTGATTTGTCATTTTAACAGGGTCACACGTCTCAGTCTGCCATTTATTTCCTGTCAAAGTTGTTCTTCATCTGTGGTTTATTATGTTTGTGCCCTCTGGGAAATCTTGTTCTGGTCTCTGAACAGGACATCTGACGTCTTCAATGAGCATGAAATCATCCAACATCTGAGGAAAATCATTGTGCAAGTGATTCTCTTGACTGTGACTGATCCTGTTATGATATTTGTCATAATGAGTTGTATTCCTGGATGTCGTGTTGGTGTTGTGACTCTGACTCACCCACAATGTGTTCGTATACATTGCATTTTAATGAATGTTCAGAGAATATCTGATGATTTGCTGGATTCTAGCGATTGTGTCTTTTTGGTTTTGGCGACAAATTGCCTGGGATCATTGTTGGAATATGTTACTCTCCTATTTACCAGAATTGATTGTACTTCAGCTCTCCTGGTAACAACTTTACAACTGTATAACATGTCCAATGTTCAATACAATATCTAACAATTCAGAGACAGGGTTGCCAAGTCTCACATATTTGGCATGAGACATTCACTTACAGGCACTGTCTCATGATATTCAAACAAATTCCAGTCAAACCCGATAAGACATCCATGCTAGTGGCTCTGTGAGGTAGTACTTTGTGCTAAATGCTAACATGTCAGCATGTTTGAACTTGCAAATTAGCCCTAAACATAAAGTAAGGCTGAGGTTGGTGGAAATGTCATTAGTTTTGCAGATATTTGGTCATAAACCACAAAGGAGAGCGTTGACTTGATGAAAAGGTCTGAACCAAATGTCATGGCAATTTGTTCAATAGTTGTTGGGACATTTTACTTAAGACCCTAAGTGTGAACCTCATGGTGGCGCTACAAGAACCCAATTGTGGTGCTACAAGAAATGTCAGAGGATCACCAAAGTAATTAGGATACATCTTCTGGGAACCAGGAATGTCTGAACCAACATTTGTGCCAACGCATCTTGCAGTACATTAAATATTTAACTGGATACATGAAAAAACATACCTGCTGGTGGCACTAGATGGAAAGTTAGGGGATTATCAACATTGTTAGTATGCATCCTACCCTAATCCATCTGGTGATTGCTGAGATATTTCAGCCTGGACCAAAGCCAAGCTGCTTCCATGGCTAAAAATAAAGCTTAAAGTTTAAATAGACTACCTATGTCCACTTTGCTCTACAATTTCTCATCTACCACAGATTAAATGTCCATCAAAATAAAACCTTTAATGCGATTAAGGAGTCTGTCTGTCTGACACAGCTTTACCCCTACCCCTTCACTTTCCAACTTTAGTCCCATCCACAGGACCTTTTGAATTGCTCAACAGTATTTGAGATGTGGAAGTACAGCAGTCCGAAAAAAGACTTGTTGACTGTATCTGTTATGTTATGTTATCTGTATCTGTTTGCTGGTCCTCTGAGAGGAAAAGTGATGTGATTGCCGTGATTTTGTGTGTTGAAGTAACACAGGATGTAACTGTGGAGATTAGAAAATCAGAAAACCACTTAACTTGAGTCATAAAAAGCAGATTTGCGTTCATTATTATAGTTGTGACATTACATTCAAGCAACAACTTTCTGTGTTAACTCAACACATCTGGTTTATGAGTGTAAATTTGATGTTCTAGGGGGATTTTGGTGAAGACTTTTACTCTGTACCTTTGCGATGATGTTGTGCCATTGTGTCCCTGTAGGGGACAATGACGACGAAGGGAGAACAGAGCGCAACATGGCCGCCGTGTCACCCATTCCTAAAATAGTCACCACACCCATCAAAGAGGACTTCAGCAAGGATGAGGACGACAGCAGAGACGAGTGGGGTAAGAGTGAAAGTAACACCTTCAACCAAATTTAGCACAGTTACCATAGATGTTGACATACCGTTTCAGCTGTAAAACAGCAAATTATCTGGTGAATTAAGACAAATTATTTGTTTTTTTATTGTTAAATTGGTGTTTTTCTCACCAGATTCGGTGCCAAAACAGGAGCAAATACCGCCAGTCCAGGAGTCAACACCCACCAAACCCGTGCAGAGCGTTGCCCCGCAGGCCCGTGATTCCTCCAACTTCTCTGTGTGGGAGTCTGGGACAGACAGCCTGGTCAACCTGTGGGATAGCAGCTCCGGCCCTCCTCCAAACTCTTCCCAGACCTCCCAGTCCTCCAATCTGGTGGACCTGATGGGTGATGTCCTTCACGATAACCTCCCACCCAGCACCGCCGCCGCCAGCAGCAAGCCTCAGCCTCTCCTCAGCTTTGATGAGATGATGGACGGGACCTTCTGCTCGGGCACCGGCGCCGAGGACGACCCCTCCAGTCTGGTGGACGTGACGGCCTCCGACCAGATGACCCTCAGCTACCAGCATGCACTGCAGCATGCATCCGGGGAAAGGCAGGAGCTGGATGATGGACAGCTACTGATGACCAATGGGGAGACGCTGCTGAAAGAAGGGACTCAGGTCAGACGGGTTAATGCCACTGCTGTGGATTCAAAAAGAGGTTTTTTGTCTGTTTGTTGAATAATAGTTATTTTTGTTCTTACAGGCGAGTGAGGGCTACTTCAGCCAGTCACAGGAGGAAGAATTTGGCCAATCAGAGGAGTCCTCAGCCAAACCTACACCGGTCTTTTACAACAAGCCACCAGGTGAGAAGAAAATTACTGTCAATTCCTGAACAAGCTTTTTCATTTGGAACATATAATTCATTATTTACCCTGTTTCCCCAGTTTCAGAGTGTAATACTGTACCATTGCTGTAAAAATGGACAGCTGTACGCATGTATTTATTATATTACTTGTGATTAAAGCTCTGAGCTCAAAGTCAGGGAAGCCCAGCTAACAAACTGAGCTAACATTAGCTAACAGCAGCTATAGTTCACAGCAGTTTACTGTCCAGGAAACTCTGTAAATCACAGAGAGGTGAGGCCAAGCAGCTGTGGGACATCAGAGGGAAAACCAGAAACATTTTCTAAAATTTTCTAAAATATGATCCAGTTTCACCAAAATCAGTGAAATAGTTGATGGCGTGTGACTCAGCAAATCCAAGTAGGATGTTCAGACTTAAAAGTACACAGGTGTTACATTATATGGTACTGGTTCCCAACCTGGGCGTTCGGACCACCACTAGGGGTTGCCAAAGCTCCACAGTGGTTGTAACGTACTACAACAGTAAGACTACATACTTTACTCAGTGATAGAAAAGGGTGAAAACTACTGGTATAGAGTGTTTTCAGGTGACATGTCACCATTTGGTGGCCATATTGGAGGGCGTCCACCCCATTCATATCAAAGAGGGTAGACAAAATAACAGATACATCTATATTGAATAAAATAACTCAATAAACATGTTTGTGTGCTCAGAGATTGACATCACGTGCTGGGACACGGACCCTGTGGTCGACGACGAAGACGACTAACCGGCCTATCAGACGCCACTCCCACCCCCCATCCTCCTCCCCCGGACCAAGAGGAAGTAGGAAGTGCGCTTCATGAAGAAACAGATCTTTTTTCTAAAAAAACGAATCACAAACAAACAAAAAAAAAGTGATAATAATAACAAATCTTGCATCAAAACTACTTCTGTATTATCTTTTAGAGGAAAAGAAAACAGTAGCCACTGAAAAAAGGGTTTGAGTTCTCGTTAAAGATGGTTTGAAGGCTCACTTTTTTTCTGTGTGTTTGTTATTTTTATTTATTTGTTTTTTCTTTTTTTCTTTTGTTTTGCTATGCAGATGTATTAGCTGGGAGCGGGTGACTTTGTTTGTGTAAATCATTTATTACACATTAACGTAGCGCACTGCTGCATATTAGAGACGATGAAGACCCCCCCCCCCATGTGAGGCAGACAGCCGACACACATCGTCTGTAGTGCTTTAATAACACCCTATAAACTAATACAGTGGATCATTACAGCTGCCATGTATATCTTCGCTCTCTGTTTCTTTTCTTACCTCTTTTTCACCTCCTTCCTTCTGCCTTCCTCCCGAAATATTCACCTCTGCAAGTCAGTTAATCTTGTATTTAGCCCTCACTTGTCCAACCCTCAGTAAGGAACCTCTTAAGATGAAATAACTCAAACTGTGGCTCCCTTTTCACTCCTTTTGTATGATTTAAAGACTGAATTCAAGATTAAATGGCTTGTAAATCTGGTTCCTTTTTTCAGTGCACTTTTATTATTTATTCTGCCTCCTTGTGGATGAACTGCATCTTCTCAATCAGCCCTCCCCTCATTGTTTTTTTTACCCCAACTTATATATTTACACAAGCAAAAAAAACTAAAGTATTTCTTTGCATCTAATCTAGATGAATATACTGTAGATATTTTTCCAAGTGTTAACAGTTTTTTAGGAGAGTTTGGCTTTGTGGTAATGAACATGAAGCCTCCTTCAGCTTGTGCACAGTAGAAAAAAAACAACAATGCATCCTTTGTATGATTCTTATTCTACGGAAATTTCCCACAATTTTTTGGACAGCAGTCGGCACAGGTCCTCTTCAGAGCCGCAGAGGTTTTAAAACAATAGTAATTATTTTAATGTTTATTTTTGGCAATTAGATCCTGGATGACAGAGGGAAGTTGGGATGAAACTTTGGCCACACAATGCTTGCAGATCTTATTTTTATGTCTTTGTTATGATCTGCATGGAGAACCAGATGTTCATGATTTAACACATCAGTGCTGATATGATGGTCAGTTTTAATTATAGATCCTGAGCTTCACACAGTCTGCACAATATTAAGTCAGAAAACTGTAGAAGGAAACAGAAACAACCCTCATAACTAATCTAAGCAGCAGACTCTCTAAACTCTTGAAGCATTTGTAAATTCTGCAGTGTGAAGGTATCAGTGTTCATTTTGAAAGCAAATTTTAACTGAATCATACTTTAGTCAACTGAATTGTTTTAGATTTAGTCCAGTTGTAGTCAACTAAACTCTAATGAGTTTAGTTAAAGTGTTAAACGTTTTATATCAATCTCGAGGAAACATCTGTTACTATTTATAAGACAAGTTTGCAATCTAACCCCTTGATCCCACCGGGCATGGCTCTGTGACTGTTTTGGTTAGCCCTCTATGAGGCTTCAAACTCCACCAAGAGTGTTTCAGATGCGGAGCGATTTGTCCGCCAGACTTTGTTAACTTGTTCAGATTTGGTCATTTTTACCTTCTTTATGCTGTTCTACCATGAGTAAGTAGGCTAGATAGTTAAATAGTTTTGTCTGTTTTTATGATCGAAGGCTTGCGCAGGGTGTTTTATTTTGAAAATTGACCGGATTGTCTATGCTGTTTCTGACTTCCAGCCAGATCGATCTGCTCTGTGCAGATTGATGCAGATTTTTCTATTGAAAAATAGAACAGCTGTGTATTCTCGGCCGAGCCGAGTGGAGAGACGCTTCTGAAACATGCCATGTTCTTCTGGAAGGATCAAGAGCATTCTTTAGAATGGCCACAATCAACCATGATCAGTGGGATCGAGCCATAAGATTAGCAACTTATTCACTTCTCTAATCAGAACAGGACAGCTTTTGTGTTTTTTTTTCAGCATTTGTGGGTAAATATATAAAAACCTTCCTGGTTCTCCACGCAGCTCACAACAAACAGCGACCACTTATGCTGCCCGACTGCTTTTGTTCTGTGCCAATGCAAAAAAAAAACACCTTATGTATTTTTTTTTTATTTTTTTTTTTATTGATGTGATATTTAGTTGCCCTGGAAACTGGAGTAAGAGGCGGGGCGGGCTGAGACAGGAGGTGTGTGTGTTTTTAATACCTGTCAAAAAGTGTGCTAGAATGGATTTTCAGGACCTTTTTGAATATTAGCAACAACAGTGTTAGTCTTTTTTTGCTGTAAATTCCTGTAGAAAATAAAAACTCCTAGGCAATAATAACACCTGTGTGTGTGTGTGTGTGTGTGTGTGTGTGTGTGTGTGTGTGTGTGTGTGTGTGTAAAGCACCTGGATACTGTGTATGTGTGTGTGGTGTGTGTGTTCAGCTTTATTTGGTTTCACTCGTTCACGTACCAGCTAATCCCGGTTTACACCTCTGAATCCTGAATGATCCAGGGACACGGAGAGGATGCCCTCACGTCAAAAAAAATTCAATAAATTATATTAAATTCTGTAAAATTTAAATTCAATTAGTGAATAAATATGGAACTCCTCCTTTTATTTTGCCTAATTTTGTCTCATCATTCAAAACCGTAAGAATTTATTTGGGTATTTTAATATAAGAAACTTAAATTCAAGTTTTGTTGATGCAGACTTTGTCAGGTTTATCGTGTCAGGCTGCTGCAGAGACGCATCGTGCTGCAGGATGTTGGTGCAGTGTTACGCTTACGTCACTTGACCCTGGGAATCCCGACCACCTTTAGGGGTTGCCAAAGCTTTCCCTTCTTGATTTTAAGGGTGTAAGAAAGCTTTATATATATATATATATATATATATATATATATATATATATATATATATATATATATATATATATATATATATATATATATGGTAGGCCTTTATCTCAACATTTAATTCATTTCTGTGAAGAAAACTAAACCAAGTATTTTTTTTCAAGTTTATTCAATGATTTAAAATGTAAAGTTAAATAAATGTAACAGGATAAGGGCACGGTGAAGATCAGAACACAAACTACATTTACAGAGTTTCACTCCGCTAAACAGCCTCGCCCTGCATTAGAAAGGTATGCAGTTAAAACAACCAAAGAGCTCAAAAAACAATGAGAACAAAACTATGAATCTGTCAAAAAAAGAAGAGAAGTGTATATGAAAAAATACATATTACATACAGAGAACTGTATAAAAAGTTCCCAAAAATATCAGAAAAACTCACGCCATGTCCATGTCAAAAATTGTGTGTAGTCTGAGGGGCGAAAAACTAAATTTTTTGTCTCATCACACTGTAGAAGTTTCTTCCAGCTGACTTCTAAGTCTGGATCTGGACTACAGCACAGCAGAGGTCAGTCTCATAAACATGAAAGTCTGTCCAGAACTCATTGAGCGTCGTCCATCGAGTGTTGGAGCTTCCCTGGACTTTTCTCTTTCATAATGAATCAAAGCGACCTGTCCTCAATTACGTCCTCATGGGGTTTTTACAGCTTGTCCACTGAACTTGAACTCTAAGAACAGAATATTCTGCTGCTCTTGGATACTTCTACCCGAAGACTTCATCATAATTTATCTTAGATATGAGTGGAGAGTATTATTTTTTAACAGATCACATGACATGTTTAAGCTACGTTTGAGTCAAAAATATTTTTTTCAGTACCTTAGCCAGTGTAAACATAGACATAGTCTCCATGATGTCACCTCCAGGTTTCTGAAGAGCCGTTGTGAAGCTCATAGTGTTGTGGCGGCCACCATCTAACAGTCCTGCCTCTGCTGCCTCCTGGCTAATCTAAAAAAGGGCAAAGACGTGGATCATGGCCTAAATGATGCCTGGTTGCTCAAACAAGCCATCTGTAATGTCACCCACCTGTCAATCAAAGCAGCCAAGCTGTTATGCATCATTTTAAGCCTTAATATAATTTGTACCGGTGAGTTATATAAAAATTCAGACTCAGTACAGTTATTATTGACTGACTTAACAGGATTTTAAGTGACTGAAATGTACTTATATACATCCCCTTTTGATTCGTCAGACCTCTCAGATGCAGCAGCATTTATAATAAACTCAATTGTAAACCCCTGGACTACACACATTTAACTAATTATTTGACTAACTCCATTAAGGTTGATTCAGTTACAGTTGATTCTCTTACAGTGTGGTGAATTTCTTTTAAAGATGCTCTAAGAGTTAACTTATTAACTAATATGTTTTTAACATCTAAAGAAACATAAAACAACAACAGAAAAGACACCTAGTGGTCAGTGGAGGAACTGGAGTTTAAATTCTCGGAACCACAACATGCAACATGCAGTTCATGTAGTACTTTAAATAGATTTAATTGATGATTGAGGGAAAACCTTTAAGCCAAGACACAGTGTTTTCCATACCATGCTGTTTTTGTGTCTAACCTGAACCAAACTTTCACCAGTAGTGTAAGATCAGAAGATTATTCATTTTCACAAACACTTCATTCTCAAAGGCAGTTAGGAATTAAGCATTTTATCTAATTTGAAGGACTTGTTGGATGATCTGAGCTCACCCACACTTTAAAACATCACAACATTTCACAGTTCATCACTAAAATAAAACGAGTTTCCTTCTAGGTAACACACAGTGGAAACATAGCAATCAATCCAACATGGTCAGAGGTATAAATCGAACCAGTGACCTCCTCAGCGGCACTTGTCAAATTTGACTTGTTCTTGTAGTTCACACCTCCACCACTAGATGACCCCACAGTATTTCCTTTTCACTGCTGGACTACCTGAACTGTCTCTGTCTGAGAGGATTTTTTTTCCGTCTGTGTCCTCTTCCCTCCGATGTTTCACTCTGGTCTTAGTAAACAGCTGACAGTATACGTCATATATCTGTGTTCCTTCTTATGCTGACGGTAGGTTTCTTTTGGTGTCACAAATGTGACTTCAGACTGTCTCTTTTTCTGTCTACCTGACAAGGAATCCAATCAGACAAAGGGGAAACGATGTAAGCAGATAAACAGTGGTTAGTACTGTCACCTCACAGCAAGGAGGTTCCTGGTTCAAACCCCCAGATGGCAGACCTTTCTGTGTGAAGTTTGCATGTTCTCCCTGTGTCATTGTGGGTTCTCTTCGGGTACTCCAGCTTTCCCCCCCCCACAGTCCAAAGACATACAGGTTGACTGGTGACTCTAAATTGTCCATACGTGTGAAAGTGAGTGTGAATGGTTGTTTGTCTCTATGTGCCCTGTGATGAGCTGGCAACTTGTCCAGGATGTACCCTGCCTTTCGTTCAATGTCAGCTGGGATCAGCTCCAGCCCCCCTGACGAGGATAAGCGGTTACGGAAAATGGATGGATGGATTTTCATGTAGCTCATCTCCCAGTCTTTAAAAAGCTATTTTCAGACTGGAGTTTAACTCATCTGTTTTTCCACCAAGGTTGTTATGGCAACAACCTTGAAGTCAATTAAATCTGATAATTTTTAATTTGTCATTCATTGTTACATGATTGATAGGTTCAGGAGCTGCCTGATTCAGAGCTGCAGCTCTTTAATTCAACTTTAAGGTCACATATTTTTCTGGTTTTAAATTGTATAAATATTCTTTGTTTTACATTTTGTGGTTAAAGTTTCTTCAACTGAATGATTTTACACATTAAACCTGCAAACATCTTGATCCTTATTGGCATTGCTTTTGCAGCAAGGAATAGTTCTTGTATTAACAAAATCCTTTGTATGATATAACAAGACATTTTTCTTATTATGGGTTTTCTTACGAGTTTTTACAAGACACTTTCTTAGAAAGAACCTCTGGTGACTTTCAGAAAACCTGCTGACTGAAGGTTTGAGGCCAAATGAGAAAAAAACATACCTTGAAGCCCATCATGAAACTCAACTAGGTGAAGCAGCTGAAGGACATCAGAGGGAAAGCCAAAAAACATTTTCTCCATAAAATATGATCCAGTTTCACAAAAATCAATGAAATAGTTGGTGGTGTGTGATTTACTGGTGTAAAGCCTTACGTACTTCTCAAGCGTGATCGTACCCAAAGCTCAAAGCTACATAGTGCAAAAATAGACGGACAGAGACACCATTCGCATGATTACAAGTCAGTGTAACATCAACATGGTTTGAAATCTGTTATTCTAAAAGTAGAAAAGTTACACAATGTTGCTGCAATGTAGCTGAAAACACTGGGGAATACCTAGTCTAGAAAACGTTTTAATTTCTATAAAACAAGACCTTAAAGATTTCTGGTGTGAGCAGGTTGTTCAGATTTATTGATGACTTTCTCAGTTTTTTGAGCCTTTTATAATGCATGTAAACTGATTTTTGAAAGGAAAAAAGGTTTCCTCTAGGCTGTTTGTTGCAGGGATGTGGTGTTTGAGAAGGAAGACGGGTGGGTTGACTGTAATTAGGCTGACAGATGGGAATACTCCAAAGGTTGTCCAATCAATTGGTTCGGCCATTTGGTGAGCACCCTCGTCTAATCACTCATTAATCAGTGGAAATTAGCTCTGATTAAACTATGTGACAGTGACTCTGAATCCAGGCGTGAGGGGCTGCAGGTTTTCTCCCACCTCGTTTCCCTCAGAGCATCTTCAGAGAAACAAGCTGCTGTGAGGTCTGACAGGACAAACACGACTGTAGAAAAACACCTTTTCTGTGAATTGACCTGCCGATTTCTGGCGGGACTGCATTTGTTTTCCAATAAAGGATATGAGATTTAGAACATTAATATAGCAGCAAACAACTATTTGCTATGTAAAGGCCATGACTCCCTTTACAGTCATGAGCAGGGAATGCCCCCCACCACTAGCTAAAACAAGAGGAAACTTTACCCCTACCACCTCCTAAATGATGAACTTTAACCCCATCACTCCCTAAAACGAGTACTAACCTTACTCCCACCACCCCCTAAAACAAAGTCAATTTCTCCCCCATCACTCCCTAAAACGAGTACTAACCTTACTCCCACCACCCCCTAAAACAAAGTCAATTTCTCCCGCATCACTCCCTAAAAAAGACCAATTTCTGTCCCTGTCACGCCCAAAACGATAACAAACTTTCCACCCATCACTCCCTAAAACAAAAGCAAATTTGCCTGCACCACTTGCCTCTTTCATGACATGCTGAAGTACTGCTCTGTTATTTTTGTCTAAGACCTTTACTTGAACACAAAAGCATTCATATTTCATCTTCATGTCCCTTTAGGGGCTTTGTAGCATTACAAAACTTTAAGTCGAGAATATTTTCAGGGGACCAAAAACTCCAATTAATCAACTTTTCAGATAAAGAATTGCTTTTAGGTGTCACGAGTTTGGTTGTAGAGAGGATTTTTATAAAACTAACAGCTGAATATTTTTATAGTGATTATCATTTAAATGAAACTGAAGCAAGAAAATTAACAATAACATCTGTTTCCTTCTCGCTGCTCACACTGAATTGCTTTGAAAACACACTGACAACTTAAGAACAAGGATAAACTGCATGACTAAATTGCACAGAAATGGAAATGAGTTGTTTTTTTGTTTTGTTTTTTGCAGATTAGACTGAAAAAACAATGTGCTCCAGGAATAAATAAACAGAGAGAAAAGTGGAAAAATGTCAGAACATCTGCAGCACTGAATGAATGTGATGGAGGATTGATGGAGGCTGCTCTCCATAATTAACTGTCGAAGAGAATGAACCTTCACAGGTGCGTTTCTCTGATGTTGAATGAAAGACTGAGATTAACAAAAGTGTTTTTTACAGCAAAACTGCAGTGAGAAAGAAATATTCACATCTTTTACTAAAAGTTAAGACAAAACTTTTAGAAAAAGTGACACTTTTGACTCTCCATGTTAAAAAGAAAAAACACTGTTTAACTACTGAACATAACTTACCTAACTATACATAACTTAAACTATTGCTTTTATAAGAAACTTGATTCAGACTCATGTTTATCTGACATCCCGCGGACCTGCATGTTGGCAGCTGTCGTGACTGTGGGAAGATTTGTGACGACACTGGAACGCCTCTGGCTGACAGCTCACCTCCAGCTGTGATGCTGTGATGTAACAGTGGGCGGGGTCGGCGGGACGACGTGATTGCCGGCAGGCAGTCTAATCAGAGGACAGCAGCAGGGGACAACGGAGCCAATGCTCAGCCAATACTATACCGTTGCCTTGGCAATGACAGAGCATTGGAGGCGGTGGGCTGATGTTCTCTCTTTACTACGTGTAAACAAGGCTGAGTAGGTTGCCAGGCAACACATACTCTCACTGATGCCATCCCAGGCTGGATATTAAAGGCTTGAGTCAGGTTTGACAATGGTAAAAATCTCAGCAGTGTATGGTTTTTTTATAATGTTCGGTGTTTGGGTGGAGAAATGTCATCGAGTGCCAGCAGAAAGGAGTCACACTCTGTGTCAAACTGTCGGACTGTTGCCAAGGAAACGTCATAATTTTGTCATCAATGTCCTGACCTTTTTGAAAAAATAAATGCCCCTTGTCAGCTATAACACTTCCCACCTCGATCTTTTTACTCCCAGGAAAAAACAAAAGGCAAAACACTGCATGAATTTAAGTCTATTCGTGTCACGTATACACTCTGAGCTTGTTGCTCAGCAGAGATGATAAATATTCTATTTGCTTCAAAGCAGGTTCCAGTTCACTCCTACTGCTGTCAGGACAACCTTGATTTTAAAGTAAAATGTGTAGTGTGTTACAAAAGAATACAGATTCAGGAAATCTGAGCCTCAAAATACATTTTTCACTCTGACTGTGAACCAGTTTACCTCCAGTTGGTCATGTATGGTCATGTAGACAGATTAACGACCTCTATGAAAACCTTAGTTGTACGCAAACACGTGATAATGAGATATGATGTGACAAGCCCCCATTCTTATGGAGAGGTGTGTGATGGTCACCTGGTTTATTCACTTCTGTGTTACATTTCAGTGCAGAAGGTACCTGATTGTTATAGTTGGAAACACCTGGGCCTGGTGATTTCAACTATCAGACCACACCTCTCCGATTTGTCTCTGGCTCTCTTCTTGCTTTCTCTTCTCTGCCGTATGGTTTTGTTTTTTTCCTACTTGGACAAGCTACAAGTTACACTCATTCATACACGCACGGTCACTACTGACATTACTGATAAACACACCTCATCTTATCTTATCCTTTGTTTAGTGTTGTTTAAATTTGTTCCGTTTCTTGAGAAACTTGCCTTCAATCTGCATCTTCCCTTGTTTCTGTCATGAATTTAGAGCTGGGTCTTGACAGTGTTAAATATAGAAGATGTGACATTTGTTTGTGAGTGCTGTGGAGTTGTTTCAACACTCACAACGTTGCTTTGTCACGCCCCTCTGCGTCTCATACAGACGTCCAAGGTACCCTTTAGCGTTTAGGTTTAGGTAATGAAACTACATGGCCAGGTTTACAAAAAAAGATAATTATTTGGATTAAAATAAATATGTTATATGACACCCGTGAACCCGGTGTGTTGAGCTGGACGGAACCACTGTGAATGACTTGTCGAACACAAGGTAGCCACATCCTGAAGAATACCCTGCTTTATCATCTATTCTACTCTAAATAGGACCGTAATTTACTAAATGAACATCATGCCATATGAAATAAGACTTGAACTAGAGATTGAGACTATTAACCCATGCGGAAACTGTTTACTGAGCTCATAAATCAACTGAGAAGTAGGCTCATTTTCCCATTAGACAATATATTGCAGCCAAAGGAGCTGCCCCCTGCGGGACATTAGGAAGAATGCAGGTTTAAGATACTTCACATATCCTGAAGCTCTGTCCACTGATTATACTGTCAATGTTTCAGATGGGACATAAACCTCATGTGGACTTTGTGGCTGTTTACACTGTCATGGTTCTCATTGGGTACCTTGTGCATCTGTATGAGACGCAGAGGGGGTGTGACAAAACGTCAGTATTTGATGCCCCGGTAACGAGAAGGCAACTTTAACCTGGATCCCAGAGAGATAACAGAGCTGAAATCTTTTTGATATCTTAAAGTCTTATAAAGTTCACAGCCGTCAAATATTTTATCATTATTTAAATTGAATGTCTATCAAATTAGAAACATGCCTGATTTAGAGACACTGTTAAAAATTTGATTTATTTCGTGAAGCCCTTTTCAACTACAAGTACAAATACAACAAGCTCAACTAGTGGAGTGATTGAATCATGATAAATTATCTTGAAATGAACAATGAAAACACAGGAAGAAGTCTTAGTGGTTACTGAAAGGAATCTGTCTCTTTCTTTCTCTCTGTTCAGATCTTTTATTACTCCACAGCACATTTGTGGAAACAGTATTGAATGCTCCCCCATCGCCTCTTTATATAACCTTGCAGGCTGAATCATCATCAAGGTGTTTGTCTCTGTGCTGAAATGCATGTCTTGAAACTGTGATGCTCATTTTCAGTTACACAATCTGTGTCTCAGGTTTCTCAAGACCAAGAAATATTTCTCTGAAGGTGTCATGTTTGATCATCAGTGACTCATCAACCACTGGTGTAACCATCATATACAAATTAAGACAATAATTAACATGATTGACAGCTTCCTGCAGCGTCTGTTATGCATTTTATAGATATTAGGACATCTGTTCCTCCACCATAAGGTACTGTGGCTCAGAAATGCTATCTTGATAACATTTCAGCCCATATCCATAGGATTTATGTTCATATTGGACTCTGTGCCTGATGATTTAGACCAAGTCAGGGCCAGTGGAAGAAGTAGTGTGCGTCTTTTGCAGCAAAGCCAGTGTGAAAGTGTTTTGGGAGGTTGGGTCATCATCACAGACATGCAACATTCTTGGTATTATTCACCTTAGTTGCCATACGTACATTTAGAAAGCACAGACCTTTAAAAAGTCGTGACCTGGAATGAATTTGATGCATCAGTGTTCTTGTCTGGTGACCGAGGAAGGATTGGAGGTTGTTTTTGTTTGTGTTTGCAGAAACTGCTCTAATATGGTGTATTTTTCCAGCATTTTTAAACTGTGGCCTACAAAAGGTTTTGGAATTGGCCATTGATGCATTTCCTCATTTCCTTGGCAGCAGCAAAACAGGCTGCAAATGCTCCTTAAAGTATGCCCACTAAAAGTTTCAAATTGTTAATATAAGTGTCTATCAACATTATGGAAAGGATCCCCTCAGGGAAAGACCTTTTTGTTATAGAGTAAGATATATTTGGTTTAACCAGAAACCGCTGTTGGATCACACACAAGTCAAACAATAATAGAAACAAACTAACCAATTGAAGCAGTGCCAGAGATAAATTACTGCTTTTGTCAATGGAGTCTGGTGGTGTTGAGCAGAGCGATATAACTGCTATTTCTGGTTAAACAAAAAGAATCTTTCTCTTGAACAAAAAGGTTGATCTTTACCAAGGAGTTACATTCAGTACAGGTGCCTTTTTAAACTTTCTTTTTAAAATGTTTTATATATGTGGGGCCTTTGTCGTGTGTCAACTTCAAGGACAGGAATGAGTTTTAGCTCCACGCACTGGTGATTGAACTGGACATAACCATCAAATGAAGCTGCAACACCACCAAGTCCTCTTTCTCACTGAGAGACTTTCTCTGAGAGTTTTTGAATATCCACTTTGGGCATTATCTTTGAAAATGAATTCACAGTTTAAAAGATAGATATATAGTCTGATATCATCACGCTACTGAGTGCTACACAGAATAGAAGATCCATTTGTGCAAAAAACCAACAAAAGCTTGAGAAAAACTGTTCTTTGATCAACAGTAGATTATGCTTTAAACCAACTGCCAATCCCAACCCTTCACCCTTTTGATGGTAATGATTGACTGCAACATTATTATTGACACTCTCCACCCTGATGAAAGCCAGAGCTGGAAACTATTACAATAATTTGAAAAACATTATTACCATAATTTTGTGTCAGCAAGGAATGAGAATAGCTGAGAGGATGCGACATTTAAACAAACTGATGCAGTTTTCACTCTCTCTGGCTGAGGCTGTGAAGTCAAACATGACTTTGTAGTTTCAAATTTGATGATTGCAGTTCTGTTTTAAAGGGTGAGTCAACACTGATTCACCTACCTGGAGGTTCAAACACTGAAAGAAGATAATGCCGTATTACAGTTCTCATGGCAGTAGAATCTGCCATTCATAATTACATAGCGTAGTATAAGTGTAGTGGGATTCACTTAGCACTGTACGTGTCTTTTCCTCAGCCAGGCTTTACACCAAAAGATTTTTGCAACAATTTTAACTGCTGCAGACAAATTTCCAATTTTGGTATAAAATCCTGAAAGTTTTGCTCGAGTTGTGGCATGCTCCCATCATCTTGAACATTTGGTGCGAGTCCCAGCTGTCTTAAATTGGCCTATTTCTTGTGTTGGCGTTCAGATAAAATCAAACATGTTATCGAAGGTTTTTAGGCTCAGTGCATGCAAATCGTGTTGTTCTATCACCTTAACGGTGTTAACAACCAACAAGTGCACCATCAGGTAGCAGGCAACTGGGTACACAGTAGTAAAGATGGAGGGGACTCCGGGAGGCGCAAGGACCAAGCTAATTTCCCCGTTCATGACAACTGTACTCAGTCTGAATTTTTATATACCTCACCTGTTCAAATTATATTAAGCCTTACAATTATGCATAACTAACTTTGTGGCTGCTTTGATTGACTTGTTTGAGCACCCAGGTGTCATTCAGTCTGCCTCAGGTCCACCAATGATCCACGTCTTTGCCCATTAGATTAGCCATGGGGCGGAAGAGGCAGGACTTTGAACATAGCCTCAAAATGGCTCTTCAGAAACCTACGGGTGACGCCACAAATATGCTGTCCATTCTTTATACTGTCAGTGGCAAGATCGTGAAGTCTTGGTTCTCTTGGATTGTAGAACAGGTGGAGAAAGTGGCGAAGTTGTTGAGTAAGCGATAGTGCCTCTTTGACGTGTCATTTGTACTACGGTCGAGTGGAGAAGGAAAAACAGTGGACAGAAATTACTGCAGCCCTCAAAATGCAAACATAAGGACAGCTGTGGTCAAAAGCTGCCTTTGATTCTGGTCTTTTGTTCAACTGTTTTTCTTTTTGTAAATATCCACCAGGTGCATGACGGGAAATAATCTCAAAATGAATCTAGTTGTAGTCTTGTAAAATAGTGACCCTGTAAAATTGTCTTAAAATCTTATAAACTCTGTGATTTCTGACACAATGTCTTTAGATATGAGAGGGTATCAGACTTAGTCTTTTCAAAGGTTTCTAGTGCATAGTAAGCATAAGTCCTTTTTGGATCTTTCCTTGACCTCATGACGTTTTCCACTGTGGTCACAGAAAAGTGTTTCATAGGATGTAGAAATCTACAACTACAGAACACCAGTCAAGGAGAGAGAGAAGTCTGCAGCATCAAACATGAACTTTTTAGACAAATGTGTCCATCATCTGACAATTTAATGACAATGTGTAATTTTCTTTGTTGCACATGCTTTCATTTCACACTATATTTTAAGCCGACTCTACAAAAGTGAAATTACCAGTAGCACTACAAACAGCAGGACACGTCAAGCCTTTAAGTGAAGCATTTCATTTTTCATTAAACATTAGCTGCATGGTACCTTTTGTTAAGGCACTGCTGCAAAAATCCCCTGTCATGAATCACTTTAATTAAATTTATTCAAATACTGCAAAGAAATAACAACTCACAAAGAATACTTTTCTTTCTTTGTTAAGCCGCAGTTGGTTTTGTTCCCTTATACTCATGTTCATGCTCACCAGAGGCACAGACAAATAATACTTGCAGAATACGAGGGCTTAAAATATCTGCGCTTGATTTCCTCTTCGCGTCTATCACCTCGAGTGTGTCTGGGAAGCCTGGCTCCTCTGCTACACTGAGATGAAGGGAAATAAGTGTCTCGTTTTGAGGCAGAGAAAACGATTTGATAACATGAACAGTTTGCCAGTGATGATGACAGCGGAGTGGCAGTTTTGCCAAAGTGGCCGATTCCATTTCGTCATCGTCTCAGCAGCGTTAGAGTAACAGCTTGTAGGCAAGGAGGTCAGGGCAGATACACGGAGAGAGTGACAGAGACAAAAAAAGAAGTGCAGTTATAAAGAAAGTGTGGATGCAATCAATGGAGGGGGAAATAAAAGGAGGAGGAGAATAGGGTAAGAGTGGCTCAGAGGCTAACTGAGAGAAACTGAAATCCTTGTTTTACATTCAAGGTTTTCCTGATTTGCAGATGTTCAGAATCAGTTTACTGCGAGAAGCAGAGAAAAACAGAGATAATCTGATGAATAATTCATGTGAAAACTTCAGAGGTCAGAAAACAACAGGAAAAGAAGGCTGGACAACATCTTTTTCGTCCAGATTATAAAAGAAGCAGTGATGACCTTCCGTATAATTTTTCTAGTTTTAGCAGCGATTAAAATACACTTCTAGCCAAAAGAAAGACGTGTCATAACTTGCTATATGTACCTCAGGTTTTGAGTGACTGACTGACCTGGAAGAAAACAAGAATGTGTTTAGACCAGTTTAAAACACGGGGTAGTGATGCACTTCAGCCTCTTGTGGCCGAAATAAACATTAAAACAAAAATACCTGTTTTCAGAGATACAAGTAAAAAGTGAAAAATGATGCTGGCAAAACCTGACAAAAAGTCAAACAAAATAATTTAGATCAGGTATTTTTTTTTTTCTCATATGTGTCATGAGATAACTTCTGTTAGAATTTGGTGCTATGTAAATAAAACTTAATTGAAAATTGAAATTGAAACGAGACACAGCTTAACTGTGCATTCCTGTACCTCCAGTTAGTAGGAACCAAATTAACCCAATGCAGATTACCGCTCTTTATAATGTCTAACGGGCCTTTTTCACAGCAGCCATTTTGACATGACATAGCAGGGTTAATGCATGTGTTTCTGTGGCAGTTTTCAGTTTGTTTTGTGTTTCCTGTTTTATTTTGTAATTCTCCCCTCTCTGTGTCTTGTATTTCTACTTCCTGCCTTTGTTATCCCGCTAATTTTGGATTCTGTTCTGATTAGTTTCACCTGTTGTCCTGCCTGGTTATTAAGTTCCTGTGTTTCCTTTTTATCTTTGTTCATTATGTGTCATTTGTCTGAAGCTCACCTGTGTTCCTCCCTCTGTTTGTTCTTAGTTCTAGATTTTGGTTATTGAATTTTTTTGTTTTGTATTTTTGCCTGCCTTTTAGTTTGAAGGTAAAATATACAAGAACAAATGAGTTACAAAATCCAACCATCCATTTTCCATAACCACTTTCCAGCTGGCGTTGAGAAAGATCCAGGGTAGTCCAGTGCCAGTTCAGCACAGGGCTGACACAAACAAAGCATTCAAGCTCACATTCGCACATATGGGCACTTTACAGTCACCAGTTGAAAGGTACAAAATGAATGATGTCCTGTGATGAACTGGCGACTTGTCCAGTGTGTACCCTGCCTCTCACTCCAAGTCAGCTGGGATAGGCTCTAGTCCCTTGCGACCCTGATGTGGATATACGGTTACAGAAAAAGGATGGAAAATGAATAATAATATAATTTAGTACTGTAAAGGAGATGTCAACTAAACTAAACTCCTGAAAACATTTTTTTCTAATTTCTAATTTAACTAATTGCAGTGAATATAAAAACACTTTTTTCACTCCATAAATTATTGGGAGACACCCAGCAGGTGAAGATGTTTTTATTTCACAAGAAAAAAAAGGCATTTGTCACAAAGCTTAAAAGAAATGATGAATCTGTACATCAAAAAAAAGTGTTTTCTCATAAATGACCCAGCCGACCTAACAGTTTGTAGTAAAGATGACGATGAAAACAACAAAGCAGCATGTTACAAAATGCGATCCAGGTACACTTGGTTCTCTGGTTGACTTGTTGTACTCTACCTTTGTTCTGGTTTTCACTGGGAGAAACTGTCACAAACACGCTGACACCAAAGGTCACCACGTGTTCTTTTGTAAGAGTTAATACTCGCAGTCCTCGAGAGGAGACAAGCAGTGAACACAGTCTTCGAAAAATCAGAGCAGATAAAAGAGGAGAGGTCGTCGTGGGCAACAGACAGTTCCCGGGAGCCATGGCAACGGCAGACTGGTACAATAGGTTGCTCAGTCACAGAGAGAGAAGAGGAGAGGAGCGATGAACAGAATGAGAGGGCAACACGGGGAAAGAGGGGAGGTAGAGATGAAAATAAAGGCAGACGGGATGAAAAGGTGGAGAAACAGCTGTGCTTGTTGCTCGTCTTTTACCTCATTACTGGCTCTTTTCTCTCATCCTCTGTCGTTCAAAAGAACCGTGACTCAATTAGCCTCAATATGACACCAGGATACCTCTGTGACTCAACAACACTGGTGTGAAACGGTGTGTAATTTCCTCCTTTATCCACACGCAGAGCTGAAAGCCACGATCCCAGCAGAGTAAGTGGCACCCTTCGCCCACAGAGCTGCGTGTGGGAATTGAACTCCTCAAGCCTCTGCAGCACTTTAACCCTCTTTCAGCTCTTTAGGGAATTAAATCTCTACTTCTAGTGGTGTTAGGACTGTAAACACTGAGCAGCAAAGGAGGCATACAGACAGGAAGTCTGTATTTACAGATCTCCTGCTTGAAGGCTCTTCAGAGATGGACCAACAATTGGTTGATTAGACTCCTCCAGTAAGCGTTCAGGTCTAGACAGCGGTGCTCCGACCCAGCAGGGGGAAGGCTGTAGGCAAGCCACAGCTGGGCTCCAGTCCCCTCAGTCCATGGACCCCTTGAAACCCTCCTTGGAACCCTTGTATCCCACCTTGAAGGCCTTGTATCCCTCCTCGAAGTCCTTGTATGCTTCCTTGGAGTCCATGTATGCTTCCTTGGAGTCCTTGTATTCCACCTTGGAGCCCAAGTCCATCATGGTGAGTCCTTTGTTCCCGGCGGGGCATGGTAGCCATTGCAGCGGCTGCCTGGACGGAGCGGGCCCCCGGTGGAGTGAGGTTGTTGTGGTTCAGGTCCATGTTTGACAGGAGGTGACCCAGGGAGTCCCAGCGCTGGGATGAAGGCAGGCGTATGAGGGAGGAGTACCCTCTCTCAGGGAATACAGCCATCACGGGAGGCTTGCTGGTCTCAGATGTGAATACCGGAGCAGGATCCTGATATTCCCTTGGAGGGGGAGGCTGTGGTGGCGGGGCAGCTCGGAGTGGGGCGGGCTTCAGGTAGGTGCCGCCCCGTGGGTCGGCCAAGACCTCGCTGTAGGGCGGAGGAGGATCCTCCATCAGAACTGCCTCCTCGTAGCAAGGCGGCTTCCCAAATATATCTGTGTCTGCAACAAAAAGAGAGACTGGGATTAATCACTTATACTCTCACAGGCCAAACACAGCACTGCAACTAAATACCCGAAATTTATTAGAAAAGGACACCAACTTGACAGGACAGACAAGGCACAGTGTAGTGTGATGTATTATCCATTTCACAAACTGCACATCTGTTTCAGCTCTACAGAACACTCTGCACTGCACTAACATGCATTGTAGTAATATTAAAAAGACTTGGGGGAGTGAAAGTTCAATGGGTAACCTTCTGTAGCTGTGAAGTCAAGCCAAAAACTGCAGTTCCTTGAACGGCCTCTTGAGGCTAGCTCCAGAAGTGAGTCAGCCTTCGTAAGTCCCCATGTTAAAATGTCCAACTTCACAGCAGAAATAAACATTTTTACAGTCTGGTACAAAAACAACTGTACTGAGGGTGAATTTTTATAACTCTCCCGTTCAAATTATTAAGACTTAAAGTTATGTTTAATTAAAGGCGGGGCCGCTTTGATTGACAGGTAGGTGCCATTACAGGTGTCATTCAGCCCGCCTCAGGTCCACTGATGATCCACGTCTTTGCTGATTTTAAGGTTAGCCGGGAGACGGCAGAGGAAGGACTGCCAAGATGATGGCGACTAGAGCCACCACACTCTGAGTTTCACATACGGCTCTTGAGAAACCTGTGGGTGACATCACAATTTTTTTTCTGACTGTGTTTTTATGAACACCAAAAACAAAAGTCTTTCTGGGTCTTTTCCTTTCAGGCGACTGCGTTTTGATTGACTGCAGCTGTTGGTGGTTCACCATAGAGAACGGGTAAACAAAGTAAACAAACCTATCGCTACAGGTCATGAGCAGACGTGTTGTTGATGGTGTTGAAGAGTAAGAACCGCAGTGACGATAGTGGATTCGTTCACATGCCGTTTAATGTGCCTCAGCTGTGCAGCTAATTGGCTGTGTAGCCTACAAACTGACTTTGAGTGCAAATGTTTGTTTGATGGCTCGTTCAACAAGTTTGAGGTGTGAAGTGCAAATTAGTTTTATTATTCTTCTGTTCATTTCCCTTCCAGAAATCTGTTGATGACTTGACACTAATGAAGATTTATCTGTCTGCTGATATCTGCACTTTGCAAGTCAAACAAAAGTCTTGACAAGAGATTTTTCTGCAGTTACAGATTTTTTGCTTGTTCTCCACTAATTGGAGCATTCACACCTGTATCTAATTAAGCGTAAGAACTGGCCAGCATAATTAAATTCAGTTTATATTTGCAACCAATTAACAAACTCAACAGTGAACAGCATATTCAGCAGAAACACCTGTACAAGTTCCAGAAAACTAAAAGCAACGGTGTAATTTGGTCTTACAACTGTGGCATTTTAGCAACACATCTGTTACGTAATTAAAATTAGTTTGATTTTATCTTCTGGACGACATTAAAGTTAAAAAATGTTTTACTGTAGAGAAACAAAGCAAAAAAAAAAAAGGCATCTACCTTGCAAAAGTTCACTCCTGTAACATTTTCTAAACTACCTCTGACCTGACAGAGAGAGCCTGTGGGCATAACGTAACATCAGAGTCTATATTTCAATGCATTGACAGTATAAAGGAAAGAAAAAAACAGCCTTGGGCCACTCCTCTTAAAGCAGTTTTTGTTTTTGGAACAACTTTAGACAGTTTCTATTTCCAGGCAGATGAATCTGCCCAGATTCTGATCAATATCTGTCGAAACTCTGTACAAGCTCTCCTGCTGCTTTCTTCACTGTACCTGAAATATTAACATCCCATCTTGCACCAGCTGTTTTGGATGGGAAAAAGTTTGCAGCCTCGAATGCAACTTCTTTTGAAAGAATGAGATTGCGGATACAAGCATCCGAATGAGTTTCCTCTGCCAGGTGCCTGGGCTCAGCCTTAGAGATAAGAAGCTTGGATATCCGGGTGGAGCTCGCTCCTTTAGATGCAAAGGAAGTTAATCTGATTGATTGTGTAGGAGTTTATAAAAATAATGACCACTAAATTCAAAATGGAGGGCTTCCTGTTGGGATTGGGATTTGGCTCCAAGAGGCTTTTTTGTAAGTTTTTCTGGATTTGATCCAAATACAGCTACAGATGAGAAGCTGTGCAGTGTCTTAAAACAAACTATTGTTTTTTTAAAAGGAATTCAGGGAATAATTGTCTCTTTTTCCCATCATTCTGTCAACAGCCATGATCTGTTTTATGCTGCACATGTGAGTGAGGATGAGTCTAACATCAGGGCACAGTGAGAAGAGTCCTGGCTGGGAAACTGGACGTGTGCCTAACAGCTCGCTGTGGCTGCTCCTTTGAAATATTTCAAACTGATCCGCCTCAGAAAATGCTGAGAAACAACCACTGCCCAGTCTTTGTAGATGCATTTTTAATAAATGATAGTAGTCAGTGCTAATCTCAGTGACAAAAACTGCATTTCCTGTGACTACTTCACAATAAAAGTCAACTAGTGTGCGCCATTTGAATGCCTTTAATGTGAAGCTGCAGCAGTCGAAAATGAAGTTTACTTCAGCAGCTTCATCCTTGTTCTGAACGCTGAGCTCACATTGATAACAGCAGCTACAGTTGCAATAGTTAATTTACTGTCCATCAGGAAACTCTGTAAATCATAGAGAGTTGACGCAGCGCAGCCAGAAAACAATTTATCCCTAAAATATGATCCAGCTTCACCAAAATTAGTGAAATAGTTGGTGAATGATTTTTAATCTGTTATTTTATGGTGTTGCTTTAAAATAAATAAAGTTATTATAAATATGATGGTATGATGGTGGTCATGACTTGATCTTTTTGTAGTTTTCTTGACTGTGGCTACACTGATGTAAAGTGGCAACCTAGCCACTAAGCTAATTTTCCTGTTCAACTGTACTGAGGCTGAATTTTTACATAAATCACCCGTTCAAATTATATCAAAGCGCTTAAAGTTGCATAATTAAAAGCGTGGCTGTTATCTATTATTAACGTACATATGTTGGTGTTTAAGCTTGCTAGCGTCTCTGACAATTACACCTACATCTCATTCCTTAGCCTGAATCTGTTTACATCAAACACTGTAGTGGTGTAAATCAACAGCTGTTTGTTTGAACCGTTGCCATGGAGCTGTATGTATTTATAGATGCAAAGATATATGTGTGTGTATGTATGTGTGTGTACGTGTGTACCTGGCCATCCCTCCTCCAACATGCCTCACTACAGGATCAGACTCTCATTGTTTCACAGCCCTGTCTTAACTCCCCCGTCCATCTCTCTGCTGTAAACAATCCTACCAGCTGCCAGGACAGCTTTAAATAAACATCAGCCACACAGAAACAATATCAGCACAAACACACGGGACTGATGTTTCCACCGGGGGGATCAGAGGGGGTTTCGTTTGAAGCAGCAGCCACTTCTCTGAGGATAACGTGTATGTGATACAGTGATTTCAGTACATGCTAACTGTAATCTGACAGCTTCTGTATGAAACGCAGTGATCATATTAGTCACGCTGAGTTACAGGATTACACAGAAACACGGTTAAAGGCAAACAGTGTGTGTGGTTGAATCAGGCACAGTACAGTACACACCAGTCAGCTATAACATTATGACCACTGACAGGTGAAGTGAATAACACTGATTATCTTGTTATCATGGCACCTGTCAGTGGGTGGGATATATCAGGCAGCAAGTGAACATTTTGTCCTCAGAGTTGATGTTAGAAGCAGGAACAATGGGCAAACGTGAGGATTTGAGTGAATTTGACAAGAGACAAACAGAGCAGCCATTCTGACATGAAGTAGTACGTAAACTCGACTACTACTACTCTGACTACTTCATGTCAAAATGGCTGCTGTGAAAAAGGTCTACAGCAGTTGTGGAGCATCTCCACCTCTTGTAGGTGTGGGTGTACCTAAGAAAAAGTGGGGAACCTGCGACAGGGTCATGAGCGGCCAAGGCTCATTGATGCACGTGGGTAGTGAAGGGTGGGCCGTATGGTCCGATCCAACAGACAAGATACTGTAGCTCAAAAGTGAATGCTAGTTCTGATAGAAAGGTGTCAGAACACACAGTACGTCACAGTTTGTAGCCGCAGAGCAGTCAGGCTTCCCTACCAGCCTCCCAGCCCACACAGTGAAACCCTGCTGCTCATCAAGCTCCACTGGCTACCTGTAGCAGCCTGCATTAAATACAAATTGCTAATGCTGACTACAAGCTCTGGTTCTGCACCCACCTACTTGAATGTCCTTATACAGGCATGTGTTACCTCCCCCAATGAACGATGTCTGGCTCTGCCACCCATACCCTCAGGGCAATCCAAACTTTTCTCTGCCTTTGTTCCCCGTTGGTGGAACGTCCTACCAGTTCCTACCAGATCAGAGGCGTCCCACTCTACCTTTAAAAAAAAACTCCTGATGACCCAGCTCTTCAGAGAGTACCTCCTATGCTAGCACTATCAACAAATGAACATGCTAAATCTACTCCCTTCTAGAGCTGCCACAGTACTTATTGCTGCACTAACATGTCCTCATCACACTGTACCTTGATTGTTTTGGTTTTTGTACGATGCTTTGGATAAAAGCGTCAGCTAAATGACTAAATGTAACATAATGTAATGTCTTCCAGCTGCTCCGCATCAACTCTCTGATTTACAGAGTTTCTTGATGGACAGTAAACTGCTGAGAAACTATAGCTGCTGTTAGCTCAGTTGTGAGCTCTGAGCATTCAGGGAGTTGTACAACTGGTGTTTTATACCACCAGGAAGAGCAGGGCTTCAGGTCAAGGGCGGACCTGAAAATGTAACTATTGTTACTGTTGGTGTTCTCCCAGATGGGAGCTGGGCAAGTGGCCAATGTAACCGGGCTCAGCAGCCTCTATGGACATAATGTCAGAGGTGAAAAGACTGAAGGTGACGTTGATGGAGGAAGCTTAGACGAGAAAAGGAGAGAGTGACCGACCTGGGACTGACTCATGTCATCTCGCATCTCCTCTAAAATATCCTCATCTCATCCCACTTCTCTATTAACGACTCTTCTCTATAACGACTCCACGCAACAATTTAATGTTATCAAAGACAAAACTGAGAGCAGAAACAAACGTGATTTACTGGTTCAAAACTCTGTGACTGCAGGCGGCTGAAGAGGAGTGATTATCACCCACCACTGCAATGAACTGAGCGACTTATCAGCGCTGCTCCCAGTGCGAACATCCTGTGTGGGTCAGGACTTTGGTATAAAAGCCTGTCAGAGCAAGACATGCTGGCTGTGTGGGATGACAGCTGAGTGATGCATGAAATCTGTGTTTCTGGAGCCAAATTCGTATGTTGTTTTTAATGTTTCCTGTCACACTCCGATGTTTTAAAGCATATTTTATTTGCAGTAATTTCTAATCTCATCCCCGGGTGCTGCCAGGTATCTGTGTATAAAAACAACAAATGCAATGACATTGAAGTTGAGATTTCATTTGAAGCTGTTAAAGAGCAACTTCAGTTTACACCCCCAGATACAGTGGTATGGCTGGTAGTTGGCCTCAAAAGTCTCAAACCGACAAACATCATCAGATATGTCGTGTCTGCAGCAACGCCTCAATTTTTGGCTTGTTTCTAAGCCAAACAATCCACATTATGTCCAATATTCACTCTCCTTTTCACGGCTGTTTGGTCTCCTGAACCATGTCTAGTCTACAACCAAGACTGAACCATACAGTAAATGTGCCATGAAAATAATAAACTAAACTATCTCCATGTCACCCACAGGTTGGGGGTGTGGTGGCTTTGGCTGTCGCCATTTTGGCAGTCCAGCTTCCACCACCTCACAGCTAATCCAAAAAAACGTCATGAACAGGGAAATTGGCTATAGAGGCCAAAACAGTTTTTTGTACCAGGGTGTAAACATATATAACATGTTTTTCTGCTGTGAAGTTGGGCATTTTAATATGGAGCCTTATAGAGACTGACTCATTTTTGCAGCCAGCCTCAAGTGGCCACTTGAGAAACAGCAGTTCTAGACTTGAACGCAGATGGTTTAGGCAACAGAACTACTTGGTTAGGTTTAGGGAAAGCTCCTCTTAGGTAAGATAAATAGTTTATGTAAGTTACGTACATTACATAAAATAAATTACGATTATTAACAGTTGGTTTCACACGAGATATGCGGGAAAGAATAAAGTCACTACGTCATCATGGTAAAGTTGTAAAATGGTGACAGTTTGGTTTAGGCATTTACATCCTTGAGCTAAACACGCCTCTATATATAACAATATGGACTGCTGCCTCTCTGGTTTGATGGCAATGGAGTCTATGTACGTGGGTTGAAAGAACAAGATACAGCTTGTTAATCAGTGAACTTTATTGGTATTTTTTTGGTAAATGGAGTATGAATCAAGACAGTCAACATCTCCTCCACGTCTCTCTCTCTCTCTCCCCTCTGGACTGAAACAGCTCCTGGCGTCTCCCTCCGTCCTCTGCTGTGCTCAGCTGGTCGGCACCTGCTTCTCTTTTAGCTCTGCTGCTGCCTGGATACTAAACCTCTTCATCAGTCTGCTTTGTGACCAAGACTCCAGCAACCTTTTGTTTTATCCTTTACTGTCTGTCTGTGCTCATTAACCATCTTTGACAGCAGCTGATGCTCTTTTACTCACACTAGCTTTCCGTTTACTCTCAGAAAATCCCCGTTTCCCTTCATCCGTCTCCTCCATCATCGCCCTCAAATTCCTCTCATAGTTGCTTTTCAATTTATTGTTTTTCCTCTTGGAACCACTTTTTCTATGTTAGATACAGCAGCATAACCAGTAATACATTTTAGCATTTCAGCAAATCTGCTGTATACTTTCATGCTCTAATGTCACTCAGAGTTTGGAGGATTTTCACTTGGCTCCATGTGCTTCTACTTAACGCAAATGCTGCTCACCGCTGACAATAATTTTCATTGCTGCTGCAATTTTATTTCATCTCAGGCGCCTTTTAGATTTGAAGTGGCTTATGAAGGCACTTTTCTAGCTTTCTAGGTCGAAGCTTGAATTCCTGAAAAGGAAAAAGTTGCCTCGTGTTTACTTCTGCCAGGAGGGTGAAGCTGAATGTGCCCAAAACTACACACAGACATTGGGTATAGGGATGATTGGCAAGTTTTTGGGTAAGGGGGGAAAAAGGAAAGCTCAGCACCGCAAAGTAGTGTAATGTTGGACAGGAGAAGGCACTTAACTGCCAACTGCACCTGTGAAGCCGCTCAGTGAGGCATAGTGTTCATTTGAAAAGGGTTTATAAACCCACTGAATCTGTTTCCAGATGTCTGAATCATCACTCAAATGTTGTTGAAGGATTCAAAGTTGTTGTTTTGATCTTGTAAATGTCTGTTTCAACAGATGGATCAATAATTGAGCCAATTACTAGCATGTGTGTAAGCGCATGTGGGATTTCATCTATATATATGCCAAAGCCAGATCTACTACAGAAGCTGTAACAAACTGAATATAAAATATCTCTGTGCAATGAAAAAATAGATCATATTCGGTGCTTATGACTTATGACTACTATGTCGATATCCATGATATATAATATTTGTTTGCCATTAAAGTTTGAACAGAGATTTATCCTGACAGGATGAATCATTCAGGTTTTTTATTTTTGTTCACCATAATGTCAAAATATCTCCACCAGTATTCGATGTATCGCCATTGAATGTGGTTCAGACGTTCATGTTTCTCTTTAATAACTTTAGTGAATTTAGTGATGTACCCTTGAGTCTGTCACAGTTTTGAGTTTGTTTCTGTGTTTCCTGTTTTATTTTGTAGTTCCACCCTGTCTGTCCTACTTCCTGTCTCGTTTCCCGCCTTTTTTGATTTTGCACCTGCCCCTGATGTGTTTCACCTGTCTTTCGTTAGTCCGGTCTATTTAGTTCCTGTGTTTCCTTTGTTTCCTTGTCTGTCCGTTCTTGGTTTCTTGTGGTTTGTGCCTGTGTGTTTCTCAGAGTGTCTGTATCCCTCGTATTTCATGGTTCCTGGTATTTGCATCTTTTCTGTTTTTTACCCTGGATTTGTTTCTTGTTTCTTTGATCCTTTTGTTTGTGATTTTTGCCTGGTTTTTCCCAGCCACTTTTTGTTATTAAAGTTAGTTTTTGTTACCCACACCTCCCTGCATTTGGGTCCTTTCTGGTTACCTCCCCACTCCCCCCGTGACTGAGTCAAAGACATTATTTGTTAGTAAAATACTGTAAAGTTTAAACATAACTTTAGGTGAGTTTTGTTGTCTTTGTTCTGTTTTTTTGTTGTTGTTGTTTGTTTTTTGAGATTCCCAACAGCAGGTTTTTGTACAGCTGTGAAATAATAAATTAGGATGTAACAAATGTTACATATTTCCAAATGACGGATGAATGAAGTCTTTTCACGCGTTGTCACAAAACATTTTTGCTGTTGCTGTTTGTGTCCCGAGTGAAACCAACAGTTAATGGTGACAATTTAAAGTTACGAACATACATTACATAACGTGCATTTTCCTAAACCTAACCAAGTAGTTTTATTGCCTAAATCAAACTGCAAACATTTTACAATTTTAACCATGTTTATTTTTGTTACCATGATGACCTAGTGACTTTATTTCATTCTTAATATTATTATCATGCTGACAGAATGACATCATCTTTTGCCATACTTCCAAAATGGAGTTAAATGTTACGTGAAAAGCGTAAAAGCCTTTCAGTGACGTGCAAAATGTCCCACGATATTGCGTAGTGAAGCCTATTAGCTTTGGCTGGAACAAGGACTGTAATTTTTGTCCTCCACAAGGTAATTAAGAAGGGAACGTTCAAAGAGGAATGATTACAGTGATCAATAACTCATACGCACATATGTGAAAAATCTAAAAATATTCTAAAACAGAGACATGAGAGAAAAAAACTCTCCCTCCCTCGTCCAGTTGTGCTCCTGCTGACTCTACACTCTGATCGTCTTTATTCTTGCTTTTCCATTTCTTTTTTAGTTTAGCCGCGGCCGTGTTGTTGCTTGCTCCGTCAATGCTCGGCCTCCACAGTCACCACCCACGCCTCAGCGGCAGCTGTCACCATGACGCCCCGCGGGGGAACGCTGCCCGGCGGGCGGGGAGGTGGAAGCTGGGAACCGAAGAGTCTAAAAAAAATCTGACAGTGTATAATGTAATCCTCCTCCTGTCCTCTGCTTTCCTGTCTGCATCTGAATTGCTCATATCATGAATTTCACGTATTTTACCTCTGGTTTTGTTGATATAACACTTTATTTATGGGCCAAATGCATATTGTATTCATAAGACTCATAATTTAAAGAGCATATAAGACGTGATAGGTGTGGTATCTGTCATTTTTCACTCAGCAGCGGAAAAATAATTAATGGTTTGCTTTGAATGAACAGTTTGGTGTTGAGACTCAACTTTTAAAAGTCAACTGCTGCATCCATTAAAGAGCGAGATGACACACTTATTTAATCTCCTGTTGGTGTCTATACTCAACTTAAAGTGATTTAAATCAGCACATCATCTATTTCATTAGCTTCTGATTAGGTCCTGTGTCAAATACAAATCTTTCCTTCTCAGACTTTTTCAAGTCCGTTATGTACTGAGTCTCCACTGCTTCCAGGAAATAACCACAGCCTCCCACTCTCGAGTCCAACACTAACAAAACTTCTCGCCTTCTCCCGCCTACTCGGCTTTTTTATGTTATCGAATTGGACATACTTCCTCCACAAACTCGCTGCCCCCCCCCCCACCCTCGACACCCCTCGTGCCAAACTGCAGCTGGCATGCCGAAGAGTACCGAAGAGACCGACTGGGAATTCAGAGCTCGACAGATTTGTTTATGTACGAGTCAGACAGTACACTCAGTGCTTGTTAGCCCGTAGATACTAATCCTACAGTGTGCAGAGAGACTCACTGCTGCAGTTAGACTTTTCATAGTTGTTTACTTGGTGTTTAGTGTGAATAATATGATTTGCATTTTAAAAAATCACAACACCACATACATACAAGTTGTTTTAGTAGAACGGTGAAGGGGAATCGTCATTTTCTTGGAAGAATAATGATGTATAAATCACTTCTACTCAACATCCATGCTTCCTGTTAGCAGCTCTTTGCTCTTGTGATCTGAAGACATGCCAGATACCTGAAATCCCCCTTAAAAAACTCTATAAAGAAGTCTGATACAATATCGAATCAGACGACAATAACATTAGATCTTCAAGGCACAATGTGTCACCTTTAACATCCTCCTCCTCTCTGGGGAATGCTCTCCAAATACCACCATTATGACAGATGTTAAAATACAGCAGCGTAGGCTGCCCCTATTCAGCTACAGACAGTTCACACAGGAGGCAGATTTATGCCTAATAACAAGATTATTTATCGTTTTTATCCTGATCCACACTTCTCTCCCTTTTATTTCCTGTTTGGGGCCGTGATTGCAGCATTTTTGAATCATTAATTTTACCTCTGCCGACAATCTTTGTTGTCACATTTTAACTTGTTACAGCAACGTGTATGTGCTCGCTACATGCATGAATGTGACTCCGTAGGAGGCTGATAGTGTAACAAATATTAAAGGAAATGCAAAACTTACAGCAATTTCTGATTATTTTCATTCAATGTAGTAGTGTTTTTTTTTTTTTTTTTTTTTTCTTTTTTTTTTTAGAAGAATACATTAATAAATTACTTAAGAGATTTTTTCAAGAACCACTACAGGGAGGTAACGTACCAACAATGGTACAGGTACCATAGTTTGAGAACCAGTGGACTAGTCGGTTAAACCTTGTTATCCTCGCTTCGACCCTGTTACCCCCATTTTATGAGCCCTCATGCCTTTTTATCCCAGTTCACAAGTTAAATTAGGTTATAGTCGTTTCCCTTACTGCTCTGGAATCCACTCTTGATCATCTAACCTCACACAACTAATCTGTTTGTGATGGCACTATTGTAGGAAAGAGCAAGTAAGAGTAACAGTATGGTGGAATCGGCAATAAAAAGAAAATACCCAGAGTATGGTACGTTGTAATGACATTCAGCAATAAGAAACCATCAGTCATATTATAAAATACCTGTCAGTCTCGCTGTATATGTGGACTAAGGTTTGTTTACTTAGCTAATGTACATGTTAACATTTCAGACGTATCGCAGCACGTTTAGTGATATTTAAATGCAGATAATATACCAAACAGCATATATTGGGTATCTAATAGGCTTTACATTTTGTTACATTTTCACTGTTCTCTGAGGGTTTGTCAACAGACAGAGGCACTGAACAAGAAAACAAATAAACCAACAGCAACAATTCGTTCACGTTACCTGGCATGCTGATCCAGGTCGCTTGCGGCATTGGATGAGGGACCTGCAGCGGAACAGGTGGCGACAGGGTTTGAGGAGGGCCGAACTGCGGCGGCTCCCTGGGCAGCTGGGGAGGTTGTGATGGTGGAGGGGGTGGAGGAGGAGGAAGAGTAGGATATCCTGCGGGCTGACAGCTGAGCGGCTCCATCTCTACAGTTCGCAGACATTGTTCCCTCAGCCTCTCCTCGTGGCGGCGCTTCAGCCTTCGCTGCAGGAAGCTGCAGAAGCAGCAGAGCATGACGATGACGGCCCAGACCAACCAGAAGCCAGCGAAACAGGCCAGGAAGGTGTAGGTGCCCTGTGACATCACCATGGCGGTGACAGGACGGGTTGAGAGTCCTCCCCCACCCGGACCTCCGAGGCAGGAAGAAGTGATTTCAGACGAGCGGGATGTACGTGAGGTCCTCTGGATGACGTGAAACTTGGTCAATGAGCCAAATTCTGGCACATTTTTCACATTCAGAGCTAAAAATATTAAAGAGCTGACACTTCTATCCTGTTGGTGTGTAATCCAAGGTGATAAAAGGTGACAGTTCAGCAACTTGACTTGAGCACCGATAAGTTTAAGTCTGTTAAAGTTAAAACATACGTCAAAATCATCACAAAAAAACTGATTCAAAATATCCTGAAAATAAGAACTGTGCTGTTTACTTAGCAAGGTTTAAAATGGCTTCTGCTTTTCTTGTTGAAAATGAAAAAACGGTATCCAGGATCCTCAAAATTGCTGGAAGAAGGTAAAATTATGATAATTTAAATTAAAAACTGTCCACATTGATTGTTGTTGAGGAAAAACATATTCGACATTCTGCAGCTGCTGTCTTGGTTTGTGTGAAAATCTTGTACTTTTCTGGAATATTTAAAGTAAATTCAATTTAAAAAAAAAAAATCAGTCTGTACACATTTTAAACTTACAGAATGGTCATAAAACTGGCAACTGGATCAAAAAACATTAAAAAAATCTAATATTTCTGTGCAACTCTTCTGTATCCATCCAGATGTTTTCAGCTCCTCTGCAGCACATGTACATGGAAATAAATCTCAGGATTCACACACAGACAGACGCTGTTGTTCCACAAGACTACAGATGAACTCTGCATCACCTTCGCAGGTGTTTCAGCAGCAGGAAACATTGATTTAAATTCTCCAAAAGGCTCCACCAGACTCCTCAATAATCCGCCCTCTCAGTTTTCTTCAAAGGCTACTGCAGCTGAAAAGGGTTTTTGGAAAATGGAAAGTAACGTTGAAATCATGACCTGATTCTTGAGGCCTCCAGTCCAAGAGGGAAAAGAGGGGAAAGAAAAACAGTGGGTCAAACAAACTGCGTCGGCGTCCAATCAGAAGCGCCAAAAACCCCAGAGGTGATGTGTGAATCCCCGTCGGGCGGGTTCATCCATGTGAAGTCAAGCTGGTCCCTTCGGGGCTGCGGGGGACTGGAGTCGGGGGTTCGTCTGCACCGCCGGGATGCCGAATTCCTCTCAGATCCCAGCTGGACTCCTCGGCCACGCCACTCTACAAAGACACACAGGGATGAAACAAGACCATCATCACCGATTATCAGAGGACAAATTCAGACAATATTTTTAACACAGTGAGATCTCGGAGCAGTAACAACAACGCAGAGGCCGTGTGCTTATGAATCTCAGCTGTTCAGGCAGGATTATGACGCTGACCTCAGGGGGTGAGTATCAGTTTCACACTTCAGAGAGCTGCTCGCAGAGAAAATATTCACTGTGATGTAGTGAAAGACTAAAAATGCGACTGAAACCTAGAAAACAGGACACATTGTTCCTTACTGTTATTTAAACTAATGAATTACTTCAGTTATTCCTTCCATGCTGCACGGCTTGTAAAAGCTCTAACAAGTTACTGATAGTTACGAACAAGTTCTCAAGGTAAACAATTAAAGGAACAATATGGAGTGTGTAGCTGCTGATTGCAACCCTATGGCCTCACCCGCTCCTTCCAAGAATGAAGAGAGAAACTATGGTGGCTGTGAAATATGTGAAAGGTCCATTCTGGGCTAATGTAGAAACGTGGTGGACTCCATGAAAGGGGACCCACGGCGTCTGTAGATATAAGCTCATTCTAAGTTAACAAAAACATAATGAGTCTTATTTTTAGGTGATACATTAATTAAAACAGTTATGAATATTATATTCCAATTCTGCCATATTCTCTAAATAGAGCCTCCTAAATCTTACAACTAGATCTTTAAAGACATGTTTCTAAGGTGTTTTCTGATCTGACACCCATGGATGTATAAAGAGAACTGGATACAGCATTTGAGGCAGGACTCCATTCATTCTTATTGGAGCTGTTCTGTTGTGCATAAAGTCAAAAAAGTTTCATTTCCGGGCATGAAATTACTCAGATCTCTAACTTCTGATGTAGCTGTCCGCTAACTTGAATGGGGATAAAGTGATTTATTCGTACAGCTCTTCGAGCCTTTTTAACTGTTATTGGAGTCATTTTGTGAGGGTTGTGCTCCAAAAATGTATCCACCATTTAACAGCTGTTTCGTTCACAATGTAAGCATATGGGAAAATGTCCTATTGAGCCAGTGTGCATCACTAATGCACACTAATGCTTTCATCACACGGTTTGGCCTCTATGTCAAATTGGCTTCAAAACCCAGCTTTCTCGCGCCTCTATCGACAGGACCTCACCTTACCCTCTCCTTCCAAGTGTAATGGAGAACTCTTTATAGAGTATAGTGTTTAGTTTGTCCATTCTGAATATTATATTTTGTAAATAGAGCCCCCAAGATCGAACAAACTGGACCTTTAAGTAAGCCCTACTATTAGTACTTTTACTTCAGTAAATGATGTAGGTACTTCTTCCATCACTCCATGTTTTGCTCCAGTCATACGTTCAGTAATGTCAGACTATTTCCTTCAACTGCTTCTGTGTTTTTCTAAAAAAGCATTACAATGCTGCAGGGAAATGTGGCCTCTAAATGGTGGAAAACAGAATACATGAATGATGCATTAAAACCGCAGCAGAATAATCACACACAAACAGTTTTTCTCTTAATTTGCTTCAATCTGTGTGTTTAGGATTTCTGCATCTTGATCAGCAGCTGATGCCTGCAAAAATTTAAGCTGGAGCCAAAATTGAGTTTGCAAATTGTCAAGACCAAGTAAATATGTTTTTCCTCCAGACACTGAGATGTTTTTGTTCCAGTTAAATGAGACTGGAGCCAATGGTGGAGAAGAGAAGGTGCTGCAGGTCTTCATGTCACTGACCCCAAACAGATGGGCTTTAATTAGACTGTGAACCTCCATCTGGCGCTCTTATGTGAAGATTTCTGCTGACAGATAATTTCATTAACTTTTATTAACTGGTGGTGGAGAGGTTAACCATAAAGAGTCTCAGTGAAGAGTTGTTTACAACCTTTAAGGGAGTAAACTTCATGATAAAGCAGTTGTTTTAACAGGACCAAGTGCTCATTTTACCATCTTATTTCAGTGTGTTCAAATTATATTAAGGCTCAAAGTTATAATAACTAACAGTGTGGACGCTTTGACTGACAGGTAGGTGCCGTTACATGTGGACCTTTCAAACACAATGCGACAATAGCAGCACTGCTCTCTGAAACCCATTATTTCCAATGGCTTGCATGGCACCACAACGTTTTTTTCGCAACACAGCACACTACTGATGCACCTGCACAAGTTCAAACAGGCCATTACCCTTGTTAATCGTCCGAGCTTGGAGGTGAGTCATCAGCCAATGACCCTCCAGATGCTCTTGTGGGACAGATTTGTCTTCAATATGAGTGTCTGCTAATTTTACAATCTAAAGATCATCTGCTCATCACCTTTGGGAACCACCGTCAGATTTTTGTCACGGTTCTTCCAGTCGTCAGCAATGCCAAAATTACACATTTTTTGGAAAACGCTGAGGAGGTTATGAATGTAATATTTCTTCCTTTCCTGTCTGAACAGCTCCTGAGGGAATCACCATCACTTTGAAATATGCTCAACAGTCGTGACTCATCCCATCAGCTACAATGTCTCATGCTGTCAGTGCTCAGACACAGCAGAAAACATGGCATTTAGAATAGAATTTCTTTATTGTCATCATGCAATGCATAACAAAGTTTAAATGCCGTTTTCAGTGCAGTGAAGTACAAGTATAAAACATAGAACTTTAAAAGCAGCTTTAAAAAAAAACAGATGAAAGGGATAAAAACATGGACATTTTTCTCATCATTTCTCTGCAACTGTGTAGCTGGCAAACCATACGCAGATGCAGTAAGTCAGGATGCTCTCTATGGAGCAACGGTAGAAAGACACTAGCAGCTTTTGGGAGAGGTGGCTCTTCCTGAGGATCCTCAGGAAGTAGAGTCTCTGCTGTGCTCTTGCACACAGCCCTGTGGGGAGCCAGTGCTGAGGCGGGGGGTTGATGAGGTGTGGGGCCCTACTCTCACTCTCTGAGGCCTATCAGATAGGAAGTCCTCTATCCACAGGCAGAGTGAGTCCTCCAGTTTGGTTACCAGTCTGCGTGGAAGTATGGTATTAAACGCAGAGCAGAAGTCCACAAACAGCAGCCTGGTGTAGCTCCCCCTCTGCTCAAGGTGGGTCAGGGCAATGTGGAGAATTGTGGCTGTCGCATCCTCTGTAGACCTGTTGGCCCTGTACGCAAACTGATGTACATCAAAGGTGGGTGAGAGGTGAGTGATGTGCTTCCTGACCAGTTTCTCAAAACACTTGCTCACATTGGGGGTGAGTGCCACTGGATGGTAGTCATTTAAGCTGCTGATGTTGTTCTTTTTGGGAAGTGGGACTATTATTGATGACTTCAGGCAGGGTGGGATGGTGGACTGTGATAGTGACTGGTTGAAGATGCTGGTGAGGGCTGGTAGACGGGATGCAGTTTCCTCTGGTGGATCCACCTCAAAACGGGCAAAGAAGTGGTTAAGTTTCTCTGCCAGCGAAGCGTCACCAACCACCTCACCTCCGGGTTTGTAGCTGGTGATGTGCAGGACCCCCTGCCACACCTGCCTTAAGTTGTTGCTGTTCAGGTAGTCAATTTGGAAATAAGACATCTGAAAGAACCTACTACTACTTAGAATCAAAACAAACTAACTGATGAGTTATGATGTTTTTTATTTGAATTTGACGGTTATTACATTTATAGCCTCATGTTTTTGCATCGTCACCTTTTGGGAATCACACCTCTGTGTCTATTGTAATTTGAATTTGTTCAGCAGAGGTGATTCATCAGCGAAGAGCTGTCATGAGGTCGCAGTGCCCCAATCTACGAGCACTGATAGGAACAGAGTCTTTGTTTACTCACCACATTTCCTGTCCAATCGAGTCATCACAAAGCAGCAATATTCAGACCTCAACCTCCACACCCACACATGTACAGCAACATGTACAGTACGCACTTGCACTATTTATATGCCTCCTTTGTCATTTTCTCCCATGTGGAGATAAAACTGAATCTCTTTACGATTTAAAGGACTGAACTTCCTTGAACACTCCACTGTTACACTCTTAATAATAATGGAGGACATTAAACGATGTTTAAAGGTTAAAAATAACGGATGTTACAAAACACTTGGTGCTTTTTATCCATAGAGACGACTGCTGCAAACGAGTCAGATTTATTTGTACAGAACAATCTCAAGGCAAATCAGAGCGCTGCCATCAAATTCTGGGCATAAAATTTCCCTGGATCTTCCACATATGCTTCTGCATTGTGGGGACCATAAAAGGGCACTCGAGACATCCACCGGCCAAGATGCTAACTTCTGGTTTAACCCTGGCTCCTCTTGACTTTCCAAATATAGTAGGACCAAATGGATCAAATTCTGACAGCAAAATAACAAATTTCGTTTGGGTTGGCATGTTTTTTACTGCTTATTCTTTCACATTGTAAGCTTATAGGATTAAGTCTTTTTGGGGCCAGTGTGCGTCACGTGACATGCGATTGCTGTCATTACATGGTTTGACCACTATGTTGAATTTGGTTCAAAGCTCTGCACACTTCCTTGGGGCTTGTTCCCACCAGCGTTATTTTTTCCCCCTTCATATTCTGTGAAGACTGCTGGCTAACACTAACCTAACTTCATGAACCAGCATCTCGGCTCCTTTCCAGCATGGACATGGACATGGATGTCAGTTTTTGACAAAATGTGGCATACGACCAATGACAGTATAAAGAATGGACAGAGCCTGAGTGACGTCACCCGTAGGTTTCCGAAGCACAGTTTTGAAGCCGAATACATGCCACGCTGACTGCCGACATGTTGGATGTACTTCTCCTTCCACCTCCCAGCTGATCTAAATATCAGCAAAGATGTGGATCATCGGCGGACCTGAGGCGGGCGGAACAACGCCTGGGTACTCAAACAAGCCATCTCTAATGGCACCTACTTGTCAATCAGTCAAACTTGACTCACTTCTGCAGTCTGTCTCAAGCGGCTGCTCGAGGAATTACAGTTTTTAGCACTCCACATTGGCTTCATTTCCAAGCACCGGAGGTTGCCACTTGCCGATAACAGACAGCCCAGACAAGTCTTGTTTTTAGCCTAGCTGATTGCTGGAAAATGCCTTTTGCTATGTCGTAAATCGTAAAATGGTGAATACTGCGCCCATACTGGCTGGTTAAAAGGAGTGAGGACTCAGCAGTCAGTGGCAGCTTTAAGGTAGATTTTTATCCAAATGTAGTTCAGATCTTAACCAGAATTTGAGAAAATTACATTTGCACTTTCATCGACTACTGTTTTGTGAACATTAGAAGTTGATCCGTTGAGAAACAGCAAGTGGAGCTAAACTATTGCATAAGAAGAGTAAGACACAAGGCCATTAAAAGCACTCCAGTCAAAGTTCAAATGATGTAAAACATGATGGAAATCAGACACTTTTGTTAGATTGCCGATTGTTAGATGACGTTTAAGTCACATGATTTATAGATGTCGTCATCCCTTCACTAAGTCTGTTTCTATTTGCACCTTGAGTCATTCTGCTTTTATAAATAACCCAACTTTTCCACCTCAGCCAAGGGTAATAATGTTTTTGCAATACTTTTTTACATTTTTGGCTAAGTCGCCTGTAACTATCCAGTTTCTGATCTCTTTATCCAGCCGGTGATCATGTGAGGATTCAGTGTTTTGCTTCAAGGACACTCCAGGCCACAGTGGGCCACTTCACCTCCTCTGAGGTTTCAGAAAGCAGCATGTCTGTCATCGCATTTCACTCAGAGCAAAAACACATGATCACTGGACCCATGTGAGATCGGTGTCAGATTAAAATCTTAAGATCACAAACTTCTTTTTCAGGAAATGAGTTCTTGGCTTTTTCCTTCTGGTGTCCTTGAATTCTTTGAAACTCTACAACTCACTTGTTTCTTAAAGATAACTGAGCTTTCACACATAAAGAAGAACTGAGACAGTGAAGTTCAAGTTCAAGTTTTTAAAGACTGTTCTGATGTGATCTTTGATCTTGATCTCTAAAAAAAACATTCCATTAATGTTAGCACATTGTTTTATTTCCTACATTTCTTATCTGTTTTATTATTATTATTATTATTATTATTATTATTATTATAGTTTTTATCTTGTACAGTTGTTGGGATTTGATGTACTACTTTAATCTGATCTTGGCTCAACCATGTAAAGTAAAATAGTTTTGGAGTTAAAAACAGTTTTATAGACAAATTTAATAGAGTCCTATGGTCTGTCACCTATTGAGAGTTCACACAGTCACAGTTGGCCAAAAGTCACATACACTTGACTGAATGCTGTAAACTAAAGTATAATCATATTTAGAAAAATGTATTATCTGTAATGTTCTTTTATTATATTTGATATATTTGGCTACATGATCCTAACTAGCTCGCTGTTTGCAAATCACCCCATTAGCCACTCCACAGCCAAGCCACAGAGTGCTTAGCTTTGGTTACAGTTAGCTAGTTGGTCTCTGCCTTGCATCACTCTTAGCTTGTAGTAAGCAATCATTAGTTACACTTTTACTTTGCACCATTAAATCATCTATTGTTGGCTAAAATAAATTTGTCAATCTAGAATTCAACTGAGGAATTTATTTCTTCAATTCACTACATTTAGCACTGATTAGACATCCACAACCTCCGTGGCTGTGAAGTAAAACCAATGCAGAAGTGCCAAAAACTGCAGTTCCTCAAACTATATAAGCCCCCATGTTAAAATGTCCAACTTCACAGCAGAAATAAACATGTTTACAGCCTGGGACAAAAAACAGTTTTGGTCTCTATAGCTAATTTCATCGTTCATGACAACTGTACTGAGGGTGAATTTTTATAGAACTCACCTGTTCAAATTATATTAAGGCTTAAAGTTATGCAGAATTAACAGCGTGGTTGCTTTGATTGACAGGTGGGTGCCATTACAGGTGGCTTGTTTGAGCACCCAGGCATCATTCAGCCCGCCTCAGTTCCACCGATGGTCCACTATTTGCCCATTTTTAGATTAGCTGTCAGAGGCAGGAATGCCAAGATGGCGACGGCCAGAGCCACCACACTCTGAGCTTCAAAACAGCTCTTTAGAAACCTGTGGGTGATGTCACGCATACTACCTCCATGTTTATACAGTCTATGCATAAAACATGGCAAATCCACAGCCTAAAAAGTCAGATTCAAAACGTACTTAAGTTACTTACATAAAAGTATCATCAGCTAAATGTACTTGCCACAAGTACGCAGAATGTCATATTATTCTGTTTTTGTCACTAATCAATACATTTTAATAATATAGTTCATCAACATGGAGCCATATTTTTATATACTACTGAGTATAAAGGTCCATACAAGTATGTCAAAATTGGTGCTGTTCACATCTGCCAGCAAAACAAAAGTCTTCCTCTGATATTTCAGCAGCTCAGTGTCGTTGGATCAAACTGTATGATGTCTGAGTGAAATCATCCAAAACATACTGATCGATTCCCACATTACGCAACCGCTCAGACGCACTGCTGTTTAAAAAAAAAAAAAAAAAAATGTCCCTTCTTCATCTCCTGAGAGGAACAGCAGGAGGGTTTTTCATCCTGACACTCAGAAAAAAACAGCCACAATAAGCCAATAAATGAATGACACGGAGATCATAAGACAAGGTGACTAAAAACCTCAAACAACAATAAACTCACAGCTCATTTAAACACTACAGGTCGCTGTTTTTGGTGGGAACAAAAACTCACCTTTAATTCTTCTGGCGCCTCCGATGAGATGACGCACTCAGCTCGCTCCGTGCCATTTAAGTTTTATGAAAATATAACAAAAACAAAGAGGGTAAAAACAACACTTTCCTCTCCCTGTGAGTGTGTACTGTCCACCGGTTAAAGGATGTGAGCTCCTCCGCTCCTCCCTGCGCGGTGCTGCCTTGAGCTGCGCGTCGTGTTCCGGACGTCAGCGGTGATAAAAAGGAGGTTTATCGGTTCACCTTGACAGCCTGGCTCCTCCCTCCCTCTCTCTCTCTCTCTCTCTCTCTCTCTCTCTCTCTCTCTCTCTCCCCTTCATTCATTCCCTCGCTTTCTCTCTCATCAGTGGAACAGCACAAGGAGCGTTTCGTGACACTCAGCCTGTCTGTCCGTCTGTCTGTCTGGATGATGAGAATACAAATCAACCTGCCGGCGGGGGTTTTCCGAGGACGCACGACTTTGGAAACGGAGACAGACTCTATGGAGGTCGTAAAGAAATACTGGGGAGATATTTACAGTAGTCTATTGTTATGTTATCTCTCTGTCCCAGTGCTGATATAACAGAAGAAAAAGAGCCTCCAGAATATTTATTTAGCCATTGTTTATTAGGGTTTGTTGGAAAAACCCAATGATGGGCTTATCTTACTACTTTCAGGGTGCAGTATCACTGTGGTAAATATGGACAGGTGTTCACCTGTATTTGCTATGATTATATTACCTCTGATGAAAAACTAGTGAGTCAAACAAGGTCAACAACACAAGACATGGCAGTCACCTAATATAACTTACTAGTCCAACAGCAAGAAGCCCAGCTTGGCGTCTGTCTTTCAGCCTTTTATTTCACAAAACTCTCACCAACAACTAAAAGTCAGTCCTAGATTTACTCTTGCCCAGCAGCTTCTTGCTCGATCACCTAGTATCTATCTTCCTCCGTCAACATCCTCTTTGGTCTCTTCGCCTCATTATATCCATATATAAAGGCTGCTGATCCTGGTTACATTGCCTGCTTGTCCTGCTCCAGTTCTGGCATGACATCGGCTCCGCTAACCGTTAGCATTCCCTTCCTCTTCCACTTCCTCTTCCCAGTGGTCCAAAATTCCTGTGATACAAACAGTAACACTCCCCCGGTGCTCTGAGCTCACAGTCCGGGCATCCCGGCTAACAAACTGAGCTAACATCAGCTACTGTTGACATTAGTGCACTTCACTGTCCCTCAGGAACTCTGTAAATCTCAATGTGCTTCCACTACACAGTAGTGTAGTAGTAACCAGGTTTATGCATTCAATATTAATAAAGACAATTTGTTTGTCCAAACCCAACAGAGAAAATGAATGCAGTCATTTTGACTTTATTAGTACTATTACATAAATCGTATTACTTGATTCACATTAAGTTTTGTTAGTGAATGTACTGTATATTAAAAATTTTCTATGTAATTGAAATACATAAGTGCCCGAAATATTTTTTTGAGTGAATGTAGCGTGGTAAGACAAGACAAAAAATCAACTTTTTGGCAACAATATGATGCGCAATGTTTGGAGAGTTTTAATTGTTGGTCTGTAAGATACAAAGTTGAATGGTTACTTTCTCTCTTCACAGAAGTTTCACAACAGGAAGTGCAACAGGAGTGTTCCTATATGTATGTATGAATGAATGAATTTTTGGGACGCTAGCCTGGTGACCTTGAGAATTATCTCAATCTCAGATGTGTTTGGAATAAGTACAAAGTATTTTGTGGTGCTGGAGGACGTCATGGTGATGTCAGTGAGGCTATCTGATGAGATTAGAGTCTACAGATGTCTAATACAAAGTCTGTGTTACAAACTGTGAACATTCACCAGGCAGGTAGGGTCGATTTACACTCATACTAGTGACTAAAAGTCAGGATATTTTAATCCCTGCTGCCTTGAAAGAAATAGTGTGTCTTGTGAGTTGCCCAACCTTACTGAAGTATAATACTACTGTAAATAGATCAACATAATCACAGTAGTGAATAATTAAAAGTCAGTTCTTGTTTCCATCGATAGTAAAGAACAGATGCAGCTTTTAATCAAATGACATCAAGTTACAAACAGGTGAGTTGATATCAGATGACCGTCAGTTTATAACACCTGCACCTCATGCAAATTAAATATTCATAAACTCGTTACAACAACGACAACACGTACCCACACCTTTGAAAGGTGAAGACTGCCTCTGTAAATAAGGGTTGGTATCTTAAACTTTACGTACATGTGGGGCAGGTGTCTTCGAGAGCCAGAGATGAAGAGTCACACAAATCAGCTGGTTATAATCCAGGTAATCATCGTGGGTTTGTGAAGAAAACGTTCCAGTTGTGATAAAACGTGAACGTGACTCATCAGTCACGAGAGAGATGTTGGTTTCCTCAACGGGCGTCAGTGTTCAGGACCTGCAGCTGATTTGACTGTCAAACATGCTGAAGTCAAATCGCTGTGAGCAGTCGGCGTCTGGTAACAGAGTAAACGTCTGAACAACACCAGCTGTGTGTCCAGTGAAGTACACAGATATGATGCAGTATAAACCCAGCACATACTATACGAATACCAAGTAAAGTAAGAAAGTCCTGTTTGTTTGACCCATCCAGACAGACAGACAGACAGACAGATTGGAATATACTTAATATTTAAATGTTTTTTAAAAGTTAAATACCTAACACATTTCCACTCAGGCTTGTCATATACCCGCTGTTGATGGTGTGAGCATAGGTACCTGTAAAGTATATTCATTAGTAATATATCTTCCTTGGAAACACATGAATTTGCACGTCTTAGACAGAAATGTGTGGCACATATTTCTGAGGAGACGACCAATGCTCCAAAGAATCATAATATAAGCAGGGAGCCTTGATGTAAACATGTAGTTATAAGACAGTGCTCCATATGGGTTCTGTTGAGTTATCAATTATTCATTTAAAATGCAATTCAAGCCTGTTGCATTGTGATAAATGTAACCTGGTTTTGTGCTTTATATCAAACACTTGTTCTCTTCTTCATGTGAAAGTAGAGCACAAAACAAAAGAAGCTGATTAATGTTCCCCGTGAGTCAATGAGTCATAATTTGGTCCTGTGTTTGGAGAAAAGTGTGTATCAGTCAATCCGCACTGATGTCACTCCTCCAATTGAAGGAGTGTGATGAGACTTGCAGTGATGGTGATGATGATAAAGCATCTTGTGACTGAAAGTCTGTGGGTAGGTTCACTTTAAGTTCACACTGCTGCCAGTTCACACATACAGCTTTTGATCAATGACTGTCCGGAGGGCGGTCGTTTTTCAGAGACTGTTGAGATGAACACTGAGGCTGTTGTCTTCATCAGTTCCTTCGTCATAAAGATCAGTCTGTTCATCACACTCACACACACAAAACATCTCGGCATTTTGCCCCATTATTGCCTCCTTAGAAGCCGTCAGTTTGGTGCTTTGGTGTCACACAGCTGACTGGTTGTAGAGGAACTTAAGGCTTTTATAAAACTTTTCCAGGCCTGGGGGATTCATGCAATTTGGTAAAAGTTCTCTACTAAGTAGAGCAGGATTTTTGGGCATGTTTTATTAAATTAGTTACTTACTAGTTACATATTCAGATTATTAATGAAATATTTAACAAGTAAATTATGATATATTATTAATCTACCCAGCAGTATGTAAAGTAGTTTAAAGTACCTCCACCCTTACCAGCTGTAATCAATCAATAATTATAATTATATAATCTTCTGAAATAGGCCATTTTGCATTCTTTTACCTTCTGGTATATTTCAATGCTAATATGTTTGCTACCCGCTCACCTCTCCTTTAAAGCATGATGTAGAAACTACGGTGGCTCTATCTAGAACCGGTGTTTAGTTTGTCCATTCTGGGCTACTGTAGAAAAATGTTGGTTCAACATGGCTGACTCTATGGAAGATGACCTGCATCTGTAGATATGACACACTCATTCTAACAAAAACATAAAAAATCTTATTTTCAGATGATACACTAATTAAAAAACATTATATTCTTTAAATAGAGCCCCCTAAAATCTTACACATACACCTTTAAGTTTATACAACAATTTATTTAGATTTCTAATGGTGTATTTGGTGTTAACTGCTAAAATACAGGTACATTTTTGGTATTTTTTTTACGACAGGTGATGGTGCAGAGATGCAGTTTTTAATGTATTTTTAATGGATCAAAACAAGTTTTTGACTGTGTTATGTCATGTGAGAATGTGTAACAGGTCAGTAAAGGATAATCATCATCCATGTTGTTGTTATCAATATTTAAATAAACCCTTGTATAGTTTTCTTTGGCTCCTTGAATTGTGAGTACATTGTTTTTATTTTGGATTTAATTCAGTGGAACACAGGTCAAAATTAAGTTGCCTAGAGACTTGGGAGCTTGGTAAAAACAACAACACCTATGTCCGTCCATGTATATGCTGGAGCCAGGACACAATTAACTTAGCTTAGCATAAAGAAACCAGGGAAAAGAAAAGCTCTGCGCAGTGATTTCCCTAAAGTATGGTTGCCAGGCAACTAGTGCACTGAAGTGCAAAGTAAGTTTTCTGAAGTGTTCCCAAGTCCATGTAGTAATATCCTTCATACAATCATGTTGGTTTTTAATAGAGTGCTGCCTGAAGAGTCGAAGGTTACGGGTATTCAGTGTTGTTCCTGCTCCTTACATGCAGAGATTTTTCTAGATTCTTTGAATCTTTGAATGATATTATGGATTGTAGATGGTGAAATCCATAAATTCATTCAAACATTGTGTTGAGAAACGTTGTTCTTAAACTTTTGGACTATTTGCTGTTTTTCACAAAGTGGTGAACCTCACCCCATCCTTGACTGTGAACAACTGAGCCTTCATGATACTATCACCTGTTACCAATGAACCGGTGTTTTTTGCTCATAACACAACTTTATTGGGTCAAAATGATTGTCTGTATTTTGTAAATGTACAAAGTTTGAACATTAAATATCTTGTCTATTTACGGGTTGAGCATGATTTGTAAATCATTGTAATCTGTTCACATTTTACAACGTTTTATTTTAATATGTTAATCTGGATATGTGCAGATGTTCCTTTCTATGTTCAGAGTGGTAGGAAAGAAAGAACAAGGACAAAACTAAACTGTCAAACTGTAACAAACAGAGTTTAATATCAAACTGCACAGAATCTAACAGTGTGCAATTAAACACTGGAGCAGCAACAGTCTGAAGATTCACAGTGTGAATCAAGGCTAACAAATGATTTTAATTGTAATTCCTGTGAGCCACGGAGGGCACACTAACACGCTATTAGAATAACAAATTTTGTTTTGCTGTGCATTTAAAATCAACCCCCTCCCTCACTGTCAGACGTGGGTGCAGTCAGATGCAGAAACATATTTGAGGGTCTTTGAAATGACAAGATAGTCATCCTCTAACCTGCTTAATGTGAGGGGAGAGAATCATCCATAATTTGGCTGCAAACTTGTGGGTAAAGGTTTGTGTTATAGAACCAGTAGAGTGTTTTATTGTGAGTGTGTATGGATATTTGGCAGAGATGTTTCGGTGTGTTTTTGTTTTGTCTCCTGCTCGGCACTCTTTAGTGGGAGCTCAGAAGTTTGATGAGGACGAGACGCCGAGCGGGTCTAACCAGCATCCTCATGCAAGAAAACAACACAGCGATGAGCCGGAGACGATTGCTATGACAACGGCTCTCTGTGGGAAGCGAGGAACTAACAAAAGCTATTACATAAAGACAGCCGTGAACTTAATACTGGCAAATTAAAAAGACTTTCTTCAGTGTTATTAACTTACAATATGTGTGTGTGTTGTGTGGCAACATCCAATCCAAAAGAAACCAACGCAAACCAATCCAACACTGGAGATGAAGCTCTCTGTTGCTGGAGTGATGGAAAATGAGACACAACAACACCTTTTCTACACTGGTGATGTAGTGACAGCAGTGAAAATGCAATAGAAATAAGAAATGTGCACAACTTACAAGAAAACTGTCCTCAGAGTGAATAAATTGGCCTTAAATACACTAAAAGGTCTCTAGATTTGTAGGGTGGATTTTCATGAAGGCCCCTCGTTTTCCGACTTATTCCTGTTTCTTGAAAGTTGACAGACTTGCTCATTGGCATGCTGATGAGATGCCAAAGTGCTGATTGCTTGTTTTTTTCCAGTTTCCTGCCCTCAGCGGGGAAACCTGACTGCTCGGTATTGAGGCATTAAGTGCCTCGCATGCGGTACGCCAGGGAAAAAGAAGCAATTCAGGGTCACGAGTCTCTTTCAAGTTCAGCTCTCAAACAAAAACTTGATTCTTCTCCGTGGTCACAGCTTTTGGTTAAAGGATAAGTGGGCATATCAAAGCTTTCAAAAACCCTTTGGTTGGTCCTGAGATTTTTTCTGAAATGTTAAGAAGGATGTGTTGTTTTCAGTTTGAAGTAAAACGTAGAGGTTATTCTTCAACATGACGGAGTACATCAGTCCTGCACTATGGTTAAAATATCAGATTTTTTCTCGTCTTGACCTTCTGATGATATCAAACATTAAGGTAGGTACACCCCCTTCAGCATCAAACAGGGAGGAGGAAACCTGGTAGTTATTTTAGTAACAGCCAGTAAAACTACTAAAATACCGTCACACACACAGTGTAGATGGCAAATTAACAGTGTTTTTAGTCTGTGTTTAATTTGGCGTGCATCTGACCCACTAACCACCAACTTATTTTAGTTAGAAATTTTTGCCTCATTCCTACAGTTGTCAGCTAACCAGAGGAGGCTGGTAGCGAGTTCTTGAGTTGTTGAGGCGACAAAATCCAAAGTTTGTACAGAAACACAGTTTATCTTTGTGGATTATCTTAATGCCAAATTGACATGAAGACTGTCGACATGACGTCCTTTATCTAGTGTTTGTAGAGTGATGTGTTTTACGGACATGTAATGAATCGTTAATATAACAGCACACGAACATCAGTAGTATTCTTATGTTTAGCACCTTTTAGAAGTTACTTAGCCTGCAGCAAATGTTTCACTTTGTGCTCTCTAATTTGCAATTTAAATAATACTCTTAATTTAAATATTGTATGTATTTTGCCTCCTCCCTTCTTGTACAGGACAGCGAACACCTTTAGTGTAACGCATTCTGTCAGAAACTGATGAAGAAGTTGTTTATGAGGCACTTTTTTGAGCTGAGCAACATTCACAGTATCATCCTGGTTTTACAGCGAAACAGTCTGCTATCCTATAAAATACAATTAAAGGATCTTGAAGACACCTCCTCTAACATCTCTCCATTCTTCAGCTACCATCCAGGGCTTGAAATAGATTCATGACAGATGGATCTCCCACATTGAGAACGAACCCACCTTCCTCACCTCCAATATTTCTGACCTGTCTAACAACCTAATGACTCAGACTCTAGAGCCATGCTAGCAGCTGTGGGAGTGGTGCTTTGAGTTAAATGCATCATCAACATGCTTTATTTCATGTCATGATTGTGTTTTACAATCACTTCTGTAATTTGTTGATGATTATTATTGCCAGAGTCAGAGTTTTGGCAACCAAACAACACAAGTGTTTGGGCTCTCAAGTTCAATCCCCCCAACAAACACAGAACGCTTGTTTCCCCTCCAACTGAGATGAGAAACGATGTAGTAACAGTTCATTTTTAGACCGATGGAGGATCTAAAAATGGAGTCATTATCGAGCTGCTTGTGGTTCCCAGCATGTGAAGAGATGGTGGAAACTCCTCTGAAGTGGTTTACAGCTGACGTGGTTTCCACTGTTGGAATCTGCCCACACTGAGTATGAATGTGTGTGCATGGGAGAGCATGTGTTTTATATGTGTCGAGATGAGATTACGGGAACCAAATTACAAACTGCTTGACTCACTTCAATTATGATCAGAGGAGATTCACGTCTTTCTGAGGGCAGAAAATAGTTTTTATTATGATTAGCTTGTTAGTCAGTTAGTCAGTCAGTCGGATCCAGACTGAAATATCTCAACAACGTTTTCCACATTCATGATCCCCAGAGGATGGATTCTTCTTATTTTGGTGATCCCCTGACTTTCCCCTGACAGGTTTGAGTCATAAATCAAAAATCTCTTGACTCTTTGATGAAATTTGGATATTCAAAGTGCTAATCTACAGTCTACACAGCCATGCTAGCAGCATTGTCAGGCTATGCGCTGATCTCTGAATGCCAATGTCAGCAATGTTAATAGGCTGGCAATAACAATGCTAACTTTCTAATGCTAAGCAGGTACAGTATAATGTTCCCAATGTTCACCATAGTTCAGTGTGTTGTCATGCTAATATTGGCTATTTAGAGCTGAGGCTGATTCCCATCAGTCATCAGTTTGGCAGATATTGCACAAGAGACCTCGTGGGCTGAAAAATGATGACTCTGAAGTGCCAAAAACTGCAGTTTCCAAATGGCCACTTGAGGCTGGCTCCAGAAGTGAGCATGGTTGCTTTGATTGACAGGTGGGTGCCATTGCAGGTGGCTTGATTAAGAAACCAGGCATCATTCAGCATCTGATTATTCTAATAATAAAAAACAACACCATTTCCAAGGAAACTATTCAGGTTGTTATGGCCTCTACGGAAAACCCTCTCAAACAGTATCAGGACAAAGTGGCAATGGCAGATCAGATTGACCAACTCCAGGTCTTGGTATGCCCCAAAGAAGTCAAAGCGATGTTGAAAGCGAGTCTGGCATCATGAAGCCAAGCCAAAGAGTGATTAGCTATCCATGAGAGCTTACGTAACTTGTGTGGCTCGTTGGCGTGCATCAGATTGGCGGAGGTTGCCTATCGCTGTTTTCTGTTGATTAGAAATGTAATTGTGTTTCCGCATATCTGCAATCTTTTTCTTGGTCTTCTTGATGTATTGTTCTACAAGAATAAACGATCTAGCTTGGCTGCCCTCTCTCCAGATCGTATCTTGGCTCCTAATTTTCGCCACAACAGTCTCCACCCACGATCGACATCTTATTTTCAGATTAGCATGGAGGCGGGAGAGGCAGGACGGCCAAGATGGCCTCCACAACGGCTCTTCGGCATCCTGTGGGTGACTTCACGGGTGCTACGTCCATGTTTTATAAAGTCTATGATATTTGGTAAACCAAAGTGTTGAACAAACAGAATTTTTGGCCTAAAGATGGTGGTAAAGTTAAAAGTCAGATCATTCATTGTTCACTGAAAACCACAAATGCCAACTCTGTGGTGATGCCTGAGTAAAAACTGAAGGGAATATAAAAGTCATCAGGATATCTCTCAAGTACATCTTGATCTGCTGTTGGTGCTAGAGGAAAAGTCATGTGATTCGTCAGAGAATACATCATATGGGGACCATGAATGTTTGTACAAAATTTCACTGACCAGTCTTGCTAATAAAAAAGGAAGAAATCATACAAAGCTAAAACTGTCCTTATAATAATAATGATGATGATGATGATGATGATGATGATGATGATGATTATGATGATGATGATCTGAGCAGGTCGAATCATCCAGTTAGATGTGAGTGACTCAGAGAAACATGAATAAAATAAATTAACAATACAACAACAGCAATGAGCCAAATCTGGAGCCGAGTATGGGAAGTGACCCAACGGAGAGAGGAAGAAGACAATGAAATGAAAAGAGAGAACATCGGCGTTCTGAGGGGGTTCAGAGGGACGTCAGAAGTCCAAATCAACGTCTGTCAATGTGTGTGTGCGTTTTTACTACTGTGACAAATGTGTGAGTGTGGGTGACTGCATGACGTCTGATCTGTAGTGACACAGCACAACACACACTGTACACACACACACACATACTGTACACATACAGACAATGGAGGTCTTTGTGTTCACACGTCCACTCAAAATACCCCGCAACTTTCTTTTTTCCCCCCCTCGTATTCAAATGAGCTTTATTCACTGCATATGCAGGTTGTACAAGTTTTACAATGGTTATGTAATAATTCAGAAAATAAGAAAAAAGAGACTCATTCACAATATAACAGACACTATAGTAAGCAATAAATCAAATCATTTTGTGTCACTGACAGGTGACTCATGGCTGTAATTTTCTTGAAATTTGTGAAATTCATGGAGATTTGGTCACTCAAGTTGACCTTTAACGTAAATACTTGGTTAATGTTGTGAAATAGTTTTAGTTTGGTTAGGTTTGGGCAACAAAACTACTTAGGTTTGGGAAAACATTACATATGTAACATTATGTACCTTAAAACTTAAGTAAATGTTGACCTATGGTTTCACAGGGACACAAACCCTAGTCTCCCAGGTGAAAGTGTTTGATTCAGTAATCAGTGAGGCCTTGCCACAGATGGACTCACTCTGCACCGACAGTGTCATAAGTGAGAAAGTGTTTCACTGGATGTAAAATTAGTAAACGTCTTCGATTGCAGGATGAGTCATCAACAACTTTTTACCGTTTTTCAGGAAAAATACCATGAAGAATACCTGTAAATAGTTTTAAAAATTGCGCTGCTGGGCCATACGCTGATGTACAGGTGACATATCATCTGTTCTTACTTTTATTTTTGTCTATTTATCTATTTACACATTTCAGTGTGCTATTATTTATTTTATGTAACCTGTCTCTGATGTCTTCTCACTAGCATCAGTTTGTGTTTTTGTTTATAAAGGTGGTGTGGGGGTTGTTTTATTGTGTGAAGCTTATTTGTGTTCTGATAATGTGTAATCTGTTTTGCATGAAAAGTGATAAATAAAGCCTGATTGCCTGATATCGCAATGGGCATGATAAAAACACTACATCAATTTTGACTTTGTAAAGGCCCAGTGTGTCAGATTTAAAGGGGGCTCCAGTTACAGAATATGGCAGAAATTATATATAATATTCACAACTATGTTTTTATTAGTGTATAATCACCTGAAAATAAGAATCAGCATGTTTTTGTTACATTAGAATGAGCCTTCTACATCCTTATGCAGACAAACAAACAAGTTAAACAGTGGTTCTAGATAGGGACTTCTGCAGGCTACCTCAAAATACAGTACCTGAGTAGATGTCATATTCTTCACACTGCCGTGTTAATGTTACAACACATACTTATCTTTGGCTAATAATAATGAAAAGGGTATTTCAGTATATTTTAATGTCATGACTGTTGAGTTATAATGTTAAATGTGTTTCAGGACACTTTGCACAGCTCTTGTCCCGATTGCTGAAGCCTCTTCAGCCCGTCTCTCTCCTCTTCATTTGTACTTCATAAATGAAGTGGATGTAATCATGAAATCAGCCAGCAATCACCTTCAACCTCACCTGTTCCCTCTGATGATTTGGCCTCTAAACACAACAGCGCGGCGGGTGTTCATCACAAAATAAAGACACATGAAGCACTGAATACAAGATCTGGATATGTACCGTTGTGTATGTGTGGGTGAGAGCATTCGTGTGTGGGCGTGTGTCTACATGCAGTATATTCATTTCATTTAAATCTTCTTCACTTTGAGTTGCCGTGGTAACGCAGGGGAAGAAGGAGGACGGATGGGGAGATGATTAACACATGACACTTGTTTCTGACACAACTTTTTGTTTTAATTCAATTTTATCAGTCTTTAATGTCTTTTGTCTGATCCTAATCTCTGTGGAATTAAAATTATTTTCATCCACTGAAGCCACAAGACAGATGGTGTGTTGCTCCTCTCTTAAATTGTGAATATTAGGATTGACCGTTCGTTAAACAATTATCCATTCATAGTTTAGCATCCGTAACTAAGCTCTAATAAGAGTGATCCTTAATTACAGTATATATGTTTACAGGATGTCAAGACCAAAAACACATCAGGAGTGTGTGAACTGATTGTGTTTATCTGCTCTAACATAAGCTGCTAACGTAAAACTAGCTTACTACAGTGGTAACCTGGCATTACTAGAGGCCAAGAGTTAGCATATCATGAGCTAACGACGGTATTTTGTAGCATTACAAGCCATATTTAGGACTACAACATTCACTGTGTAGCCAATCCTGGATGCTACAATGTCAGAGTTTTGGCTAACGTTAGCTAACCTGCGCCCGGTGGTTTGTTACACAGAACCATTTAGGAAGCTGTCATCGGAAACTGTTTGGAAAAGGTCAGGCGGGTGATTGGACAAACAGTCTTTCTATCAGTCGATCTCAATAAGCAAACTTCAATCAGATCAGTGAACCATATAACTATCATGGTTCAAGCAGGACCCAAATGTAGACACAGTGGCTAAACTAGTGCAGATAAATGGTCTACTATCACAGAAAAATGACAATAACGTTGTCAAACTCTTTGGAAACAAACACATTATTGGTTCAGTTAATTAATTAGCTGAAATGGACTAATTGTTCAGATATTACTGATAAATCTGCCAGTCACCACTGTAATCTGCTCATGTACTGTGTGAGAATCCAAATCTTGTTAACGGTAACGGGTCTAAAAGTAATTCTGTAAAAAATTTGAAAAGCAGTAAATGTGACAATGTTGACACTTTTAAGCTTTTAAGTTTGAAATATATTGAGTTTACAATTGAATCAGGATTGTTTTGAACTATATGTTCTTAATGGTTGTTGGATTCCCCTTGTTTCTGATTCTGTTTATTTTCATGGACAGGATTTCAAGGCACAGTCGGGGTGAAGAGTGACCTTCGGCTCACACTAGAGCGGTTTGCAACCGAGCGTGAAGCAGTCAGGATGAGGCCATGGTTCTCTGGCGGAAAATGGTGGATTGGTGCAGTAATGCGGACGTTGTACCACACTGTTGTGGGGAAGGTGGGGTGAGCCGGAAAGCAAAGCTCTCCATTTTCCAGTTGATCTATGTTGCAACTCTCACCTTTGGTCATTCACTTTGGGTAGTGACCAAAAGAATGAGAATGCAGATACAAGCAATATGAGTTTCTCTCCTAGGGGTGAGGAGCGTGGACATCCAGAGGGAGCTCAGAGTAGAGCCGCTGCTCCTTCGCATGGAGAGGAGCCAGCCAAGGTGGTTTGGGCATCTGATTAGGATGCCTCCTCAACACCTTCCTTTGGAGGTTCTGGGCATGTCCAACTGGTAGAAGACCCCAGGGGAGACCCAGAATTTCCTGGAGAGTCTATATAGCTCATCTAACCTGGAAATGCCTTGGGGTCCCCCAGGAGGAGCTGGATTGTATTGCTGGAGAGAGAGACGTCTACAATGCCCTGCTAAACCTGCTGCTACCGTGACCCTGCATAAGCAAAAAGAAATGGATGTTTTGAACTAAAATCACAAAATTATGGATGTACTGTTGTCGTGTTAAAGGCCTTTTAATAATTTTTGGCTCTGCATTTACACAGCTTTTCAGTGTTGGCGTGTTAACTGAGACATTTTTGTTGTTTGGAAAATATAAGAAAAGGTGTGAAGAAGGAAGATGAGTAGTTCGGAGAGAAAACAACAGACTGTTTGACGAGTGGATCAAGAAGAGTCTACAGGAGGTCGAGAAAATAGAAAACAGATTGATAACAGATCAGGGAGCAGAACAAAGATAAAAATACAAGAAAATCTTGTCTATGAAAGCAATAAGACAAACTTCAGTCTGAAATCACACTGAAAAAAAAATGACACTATTCCTCCTTCTTTCAAACTTTAATTCACACTTTATCGTGACTCACAGTCAATGCAGAGCTTGTCGCAGTCTTGCTGGTTCTCTATCCCATCAGCTAATTACAGTTAATTTCATTCACCTGCTGTGAGACTGTCCTTGATCAGGAGGTGAAATAAAACCCAGCAGGACTTCTTGTTCCAACTGGAAATCCAACTGCTGCTGCTCTAAAATGACCCACAGTCATTATTTCCATGACAAGATTTTCATAATTGAACCAGTTGTGTTGTTTGGCAGAGATTGCAATACAGACGTAACAGAAGCTAAATCACATGTATGAATCATGAGGTTAGGTGGCTGCTGTTTGATGATGCCTTTCCTTATTGATTACTGACACCTGTGTCTGTTTTTATCAAGAGTCTCAGAATAGGAAATAAGTGCTAACCAGCAGGAGTGATGCAGTTTTGGTCTTTTTAGACTAAGAGTAAAGTAATGTCTTAAAAGAGCCCGTCTCTTTTAATATTTAGGAGAGCTCCAAGTTTCCTAACCCAACAAGTCCTCAAAGTTAAATGACAAAATGCAATGATCGGAGGACAACAGGAATTTTTGTCCATGCCCTTCAACGCAAGACAAATCTGACACATCTATGGTTACGATTTGGTTTGGTCTAGGAACAAAAACAACCTGGTTATAGATATTAAGTTCATGGTTATGAGAATGGGAAATGAACAGCATGTTAAAGCCAGATGTTTTGTTTGAGTTTGTCATAGTCGCCAGTTTTGGCAATAATAAATCAACGTTTTATCTCTTTTGAAGGGACCTCAGCTAATGTGCAGATTCAATAATTTTCCCACCACCACTTTTTGGCACTTCTGCTTGATTGCATAACGGCTGACGGTCCAGAATATCCCCAAAAGTGATGGTTGATGATCTCCTTTCCAAGGCCAAATGTTACAACCTGTAAAACTGACTTACTTACGGTCATATTATAGCTAATATCTACAGTGTATTTTGGGTGACATTACCAAAATAAAATGATCATGCCAAAGAAATATTGAGGATATAAAGAAACTGGAACCAGCAGATCCTCCCATTTCAATAAGCAGTTATGCCACAGCATGGAGGTTATATAAAATAACCAAACAATAGAGAATAGTGACAATACTGTTTAAGAAAATGTGAATTTCCGAAGAAACCAACAGCATATTCAACTTTTCTGAGAAGCATGAACAAGATGTATTTGGTGAAAGGAACAGATATTTCAAGGCTCCTATAAAAAATGTGTCCTCCTTCACAGCGTGAATGTGTTTGTACCACTGACAACTAAAATTGAAGGCTGTCTGAAAGTATCCAACAGTAAGAGGACACAGGATGTAGCCACCAATGAAAACTACATTTCAGGCTGTCTCAGCTGCCTGTTCAAGTAGCATTAAAGTGGCATTTTCCTTCAATTTCTGCTTCGAGCACGGCGATCTGCACAGGGTGAACATCCTTGACACTTTTTAGATGCAACCAGTAGCTCACAGGCTTGATCTGTTGGTTAGTCGGCTGATCCACAAACATTTCCCCACCTTTTGGGCGTCACAGTTTTCACCCTAGGAGGCAGAAATGCATGAAGGCGTGGATGCATGCACACGTGGTCATAGCAGTTGTGAATTTGCACTTGTTCCTGCATACATAGTCAGTACTAATGCCAGTTCTATGCACCTTTTTAGCATCTTTTAGCTCATTGTTTTGGTTTTATGGCTTCCAACTTCACTGTTTTGCTTCACTCTCACCTAGGTGTAAACCCACTGTGTTGTCACCCATTGGTTTGTGGATAACTATTTTAAAGCCTTGAGTCTGGCATTATGGTCGTTGCCATCTTGGCCTTTCAAAGCCAGCTTTTGGGTCCAAAAATGGCGACCTCCCTGCACACGAAATGTCTTATATTATAGCTATATTATAGCTAATCAGTAAAATATGTGTAAGGAAAAAAATAGTCAATGCTGTAATAGAGTTTTAACTCATATTTGATCAGCACTGCCCAGTTTGACAGTTTGATCTGAGTTTCATGAGCCTGGTGTGTTGAGCTGGGTAGAATGACTTGTGAATCACAATGTCGCCACGACCAAAAACATACCCTGCTTTGTCTATTTTACTCTATAAGGGACCATAATTTACAAAATGAACATTATGCTGTACAAAAGAAGACTTGAAACTAGAAATTTTGACAAACAGCCAATACAATCAGATCTTGTTGTTTTAGTCAGTGGAGCTGCCACCTGTTGGCCATTAAAAATAATGCAGCTTTAGCATTAGCTTCATTTTTCAGATTTGAAAGCTCTGTGCACTCATTATATACTGTTAGAGCTCTCCTCACCACCAGAAAGCAGCCAGAAAAGTTGATAAACCAATTGTCATGGTAATGACTGCAGTCTTTTTCCTCTGCCTCCCTTGTGTGTTTTGTCTTTCATCTTCACTTTCCCCCTCCAGGCTCCCGGTCTGCTCATCAAGCACACCTGATCCTCTTCAACATCATCATGCTGCAATATATCTACACCAGTTATTCACCCACTCACAGATTATTCAGGCAGTCTGCATGGTAGTTTGTTCTCAGGCTGCATTACTATTTAGCAGTCCATATTTCTTTGCATCCCCATGGGTTTGCCTAGCCCTGTTCTCCAGGATTAAGTCCTGCCCGTTTGCTCTCAGCCAGCTACATAAAGCCACATCACATTCACTCATTCATCGAGCCAGCTTCAGTCACCCTCAGCCACTGCTCTCCATCCTCTGTCTTCCCCAGCGACATCTCAGCTCACTCCATCTCCATTTCCCTGCTTCCCTTCTCAATAAAAACCCTTATTACTCCACACTCCTGTGTTTGCTTCAGGGTCCAATATCTGCTAAACATAACAGAGTAAATATTGGACTGACTTGTCGGGTGGCAACAAATATGACTCCAGCTGAACGCTAGTGTTGCTCTGTGTCTGGATGTGTAAATATATACTTTAAACACTAATAACAGTAGGTAAACAGTAGGTTATTTCTCCCCTCAGGATGCATTGTAATAACTGAACCCTTAACATTTCATCTAGCACCATCATCAGGTCAATTTTAATTTGTCCAAAACTTTGTTTTATGACCACATAGCTGCAAAACTAATGACATACTCACCATCCTCAGTTGTACTTTGTTTGGTGCTAATTAGAAAATGTTAGCATGCTAACAAAGCAAACAAAAATGGGTGAATATGGTAAATATTATACCTCAGTGAGTTGGCATTGTGAGAGTGTTAACTTGCTATCATTAGCATTTCACACAAAGCACCACTGTTCCTAAGTACAGCCTCACAGAGCCAAATGTCCTGTTAATCTTTTATTTTTCTGTCACCTCAGGTTGTTGTGAATGCAATGAAATACAGGAAAAGACAAAGTCACTTAGCCGTCATGATAACCATAATAAATGGTTAAAGTTGTGAAAACAGTCGTTTCTTAGGTTTAGGCACCAAAACTACTTGATTATGTTGACTAAACAAAACTACTTGATTAGGTTTAGGAAAACATGTTACGTGAATTACGAAACAGAAAAATAGTCACGGTATGAACTTTTGGTTTCACGCGGGACACAAACAGTGGTCTTCTGGGTGAAAGTCCTGCATCTGCAGTTTGGTTAGGATTCGGGAACAAAACTACTTGATTAAGTTTAGAAAAACATCATGTTATGTAAGTTACATACGTAAATTAATTTTTGGTTTCACACGAGACACCATGAATGGTGCATTTGCAGAATGGTTAGGTTTAGAAAACAAAGCTACATGATTCTGTTTAGTTAACCGTAGACTTTTGGTTTCATACCGGACACGGAACAACAGTGTCGTGGGTGAAAATCGTGTTTTTGTTTGACCCATCCATCCACACAACCTCATCCCAATACGGACTTTGAAGCTCTTCAGATTACATCACGACATTTGTGCGTAAAATGACTCGCCATCTCGTCAGTATAACTGAGTAGAAACAGGAGAGGACAAAGTGTTGAGATTCAACATGAAATGACTTAATACATTGACGTGCCATTCATACGACATTTGGTGATATCAGGCTGTGAAAACAGCTTTCATAACCAATCTGGAAAGAAAAAAAACAATCTGAACGTCATTTAAGTGGAAAAAACAAACCACACTTTGAATTAAGTGGTCTAAAAATTAATGAATGAAAGCAGTCCATTTTATTAATAGAGGCTGTTACCTCGGTGTAAGGCTCTTAGGATTAATAAATGGTCTATTAACAAGAGTAAAAACCGAGTTAAACAAAGCTGGACACACTCAGAGTTGAACTCCCTGAATCCTTGAACCACATCAAGAACACATACAAGGAGACATGAAAAAAAACATTTGACACAAGGTCAACACAATATTACACAGTATTCTCATCTATTCATGTAGATCATTTTAAAACCTTTTGATTCAGAGCGATTCTGCTTGTCAGTGCTGGATGTACCACAATCAACAGACTTGATTTTTGTTGACGTTTTGTTTTTGTGTTCTGGGAATGTTGCAAATTTTGAGTTTGTTTATATCAGTGTAGGGGTGTCACGATATGCCAGTATTGTTTTAAAAATAATTATTAAATAAATAATTATTAAATAATTATTTCTTTCAATCATTTTCATTTCTTTCCATTCTCTCTTTGTGGTTCTCACTCTGTAATTGTTGTTTTTGTACGTTCATGGTTACAGACTCCACCTCCCTAAACCCACATATGGGGTTAACACAGGGTCAAGCATATGTCTTGAGATCACTGTAGGGTTAGCGTTAATTCTTATATTAATATGGGGACACTGACTTAATCTCCTCGAGATACAGAGCAGCTGTATGTTTGTGTTTAGGAAAGCAGGCACCAGTCTGATCATTACTATACTAACTGAGGTCAGAGGATAGGGCTGCCTCCCTCGACACAACGGATAGGTACAAACGCAGAAACCTCTATAGTCAGATAACAATGCCACAACACTAAGGGTAAACATATTATCTTGTATGTAGACTAATGAGGACGTAGGCTAGTTGGGGCACTATTCTGATGGCTTCTTCAGAATTGAAGACAAACTTATTGATAGATCCTCCATTCTCTTCAATCAAGTTTCAATAAACCTTTCAGCATAGGACATCTTGGACTTCTGTGCACCTTCTCTCCACAACACTCCACACTGATATTTTTAGTGTAATTAATTTGCCAAAATAGAGGCAAATAGTTTTCTTTAAGCAATATAGTTTTTTTTCTTCTTACATTAATTCTTTTCACCACGATAATCCGGTCGTGTAAATTTGATATCGTGACACCACTAGATCGGTCAAAGACAATTTTTACTGATGAAGTGTAAGGTGATATTTCACTTTGTGTTCATCCACGGATACATCTGTAGAAAACTTCCACCACTGTTTCCATTCAAAAATTAAGTGGTCCCATCAATAAAGGCTGGGAGTCTATCACTAAAATGATCACTAAATTGCCATTAAACTAAAAAAATAAAACTACTTTTTCGTTTTAAATCTCAATGTTTTGAAATGTGTAGCATCTATGTTGCATTGCTCAGAAAGAAAGCTATTAGGCAGTAAAGCAATATTTATGTAACATGCATACATACATGTTTGTACATCTATTTATGTGGACCTTCACTGATATTAACACCCTGTCCATGAAGAGTCCATATTTACACCATTTTATTTGATTTGTTACCTCCTTTATACAGATTTGGGTAATATAGGGACGTCATACAAGTACAGTACAGTGGAGCTTTCCAAAAAACTTTAACAATTTAACAGACAACACTCAAACACTTCTCTTTGAGTCTGACTGAAAGTAAACAAGAGGTAATCCCCCTACCTGTTCTGTTGGATCAAATTAATAGCATACTAGCTGTACTTATATGTTGAAGATTGACTTATCAGCTGTATTTATGCTCATGTTTTTTTTCTGAGGGAACTATCACAAGATTTTTCATACAAAACATCTTTTTAAATGATGCATTTGTTCCATGTGCAAATCTTATCAAGTCCTTTGAGTTTGTAACTGAGCCCTACAGTCACCCTTAAGCTAGTTTTGCCTGTATTACATCTAGACCACACGGGCATGGCATTGTTGTGTCGCTGTTTTGATTCGTTTCGTCCTCCAGACTTTGTTAACTTGGTCAGATTTGGTTATTTTCCCTTGGTTTATGTGCGTCTACCGTGAGTAATTATGCTACGTAGTTAAATTATTTCCTTTTTGGCTGTTTTTATGTTTTTTAAGTTTGCACGGGGTGTTTTATTTTGAAAATCAAGCAGCTGGGACGTTCATGAAATGCACCTGGAACATGTCACAGGTGTGCTAGGTGGAATTTAGCAGTTAAGGTGTAAATATGGTTTCCGGTTGACTGAAGATGTCTCCTGTGGTTTTGCCATATTATAGCTTAATAACTGAGACAGTAAATATACTAAAAATCAGCCTCACACTAATTTGTAATTATTTTTTGTGTGTTTATTTTCCTACTAAAAACAAACACACAGATGTATTTATGTCTTTTACCAAACAATACATTTGCTCACATTGTCCACAATCTGTTCATATAGCCACTGAGGTGAAAACGCAACTTATCAATTTACTGCTTAATAGGTAGTGCTAGTCAGGTCTTGAGTGTGTGATATGAATATATATATATATATATATATATATATATCAACTTTCTTTAATGAATATTCTGTTTTTTATGGTGCTGTTAGACCGCCTCATTAATACAGGTGTGTACCTCGTTTGTGTGCAACATGTCAGAGATCAAACAGTTTAGTGACCAGAGAAAATGTTGTTTTTGAAGACTAAAGGTCGACTAATATGGACTGAAGCTAAATATTTCATTAGATAAAAACATGCTGTGAACTTTGAAAATAATTACATTGATCTTTTTTTAACACATTTTGACCATTGGAGTTTTAAACACTATGGAGTTCTTGGAAATGTTTGATCACATCCTCCATCAGCTGCTATGCCGGTGAGTCAAATACAACACTACTAGCTTAAAAATAAATGTGACGTTCACAGACTTAGTAACTAAATCTGTCTATGGAAAAAAATATCTTTTTCAGCAGATATCTTAGTCTGAACTAGAGAGTCAGTTTAGTGTTTATGCGCAGATTTATTCAGTTTGGGGAAACTCCATGATGTCTAGAAAACCTTTGATGTTAGTTGTCTGGTACTATCATCATCTCTGTTGCAGGTTGTTACTAAGGCTCCATGGAAACAGAGATCTAACCCAAAATACTAATACATTTTGATTATGTTTGATTTAAGTTAATTGTTTTATAATCTAAATACTGCACTCGAGGGTGTGCTTTACCATCATTATTGGCACTATATTGACGCTTACGGACCGGTGAATGACAGTAAAGCACACCCTCGAGTGCAATATTGTTTAAACCACTGATTACTTTTGGTCAGACTAAAAAGTATTTGAGATGATTTTTTTCCCTTTCCGTGATCAATGTTGTTTCCCAAATCTCTACAATGGAGGCACTCCGACGTGATTTCATATTGGTCTGCTGTTGTGCCCATTGATGTCTGTTGGTGGCAAACAGCCAATCAGAGCTTTTGTAGGTGGGATTAAGAACATAGACATACTCACAAAGATCGAAGTACAAAACCACAGAGAGTTAAGAAGTTGGTTTATGGTACAAAACAGAAGCTTTCCCTCTGTACTCACAGCGTTTACAAGGCAGGGCTCAGACAAACATGATGCTGCTAACACACACACACACACACACACACACACACACACACACACACACACAGCTTTCAGCAGTTGAAATTAATTTGAAATCTATAAAACATTATTGCTAAACTAAAAAAAAAAAAAAACAAAACAATTAAATAAAACATTTGTTAACATCATAAAGGAAAGTAACCAAAAACAGACTGAAGATACACCAACACAACTTTTTCTCTTGGTTTCACTGATATTCAAGTTATCAGGTGACACTGAAGCAGAGCTGGACGAATCAGAAAAACCCACAAAAATATCACATGAAATCGAACTCGATCAGGAAATGTTGTAACGTAGTCTGACTGGTTGTGTTTCTTGACCCATCTGATTTAAGTGATGATGAACACAATGTTACTATTACTGATAAGAACAGTGAACCAAACTACAAAAATGAGACATTAAGTTGTAATGAAGGATGTTCGTCACAGAGAGAGACAACACACCAGTTGAGTCCTGATTTGAACGTCCACAGAGAATGATAGCACGCTCTTCTGACTCCCCAAACTCCCCTTCGACTTCTCAGTCTTTATAAAATCACTGCAGAGACTCCAGAGTTCAGAGGCTGGGGACGTGGATGGGGGGAGTCCACAGCAGTCTTTTTAAGTGTAGGGATTCTTTCAGTCTCATCGTCCTCATTTTCACAAAGAGACTCCACGTCCAGTGCGACGGTTTTGACGACGAAAAAACACACAAGGTACCACAGACAGGAAGGGAACTGAAGCTGACGCAGCAGCAGGCTTTGCATGAGCACATGTACAGACACAGACGGCAGGCATGTATAACAAGAGGCGACTACAGGCTTGAGGAGTACCTTCAAACACCAAAAGGCACCTTGGATGAGAGGGACTTTGTCATCTTGATCTTCTGGATAACTGGTTTAATTGATTAAGTGCTTCAACAGACAAAAAGCATACAGGAGGAGGCAAACTTAGACATTGACTTTCACTGATTTATACAAAGAAACCTGAACAATGAATCCATCTATGCAAATGCTCATCAAAAGGCCCTTTAGTTACTAGAATTCATTAATAATCAGACATCTTTACAAACAAACCAGTTCTCAGACTGCAACCATGTTGATGATTGATTAATCGCTTCAACTCTTCCATCCTTTCTCGTATATAAGAATTTGATTTTTTATGTCATACTTGGCAGTAAACAAAATATTTTGGGGGGGGGGGGGGGGGGGGGGTTTGGACTGTTGATTTGACAAAAGAAGGCATTTAAGGACATTTTATAGACAAAACAACTGAGAAATAATCAGCAGATTAATCGTTAATAATTAAAAAAAAAAACATTGTTAGTTGCAGCCCTAGTCTGTATTAAAGGGTAAGTTCACTCAAACTACACTAAAACATACTCTTCTTACCTGCCTCTAGAGGCATTGAGCCATCATGCAGATAGATTTTGGTAAGAGGGGTAAACAAGTATCCCAGCATGCATTGTTTTTTGTTTGTTTTTAATCAACCAAAGTAACAGTTGAGCAAACCCCGGACACATCAACCTGCTAGCTCGTCCATGTTGAAACGAGAACCAAATTTTGAAGATGGTTAAAGCAACACACACACACATATATATATATATATCTCAAGTTGGCTAGTGTTAGCAAAACACTACAGTAGCTAAAAAATTTACATCAATCTAGTTAGCTACCGTGTGTCAAAAATGTGGCATTTAAACATAGACAAGCGAGCACACAGCACGTTAGAATAGATTGTAAGTTGGCTAACTAGTTTCTTAGCATTTTCTAACATCTGCTAACTTAAGATGTGACTATTTTTATCACGTTTATCTTCAAAATGTGGTTGTATTTTAAATATCCATGAGCTAGCACGTAGCATATCTAAGTACAGGAAAGGTGGAAGTTGACTGAGGTTCTAATCGAGGTTTGCTCAACTGTGATTGGAGCTAGACACCACGAAAGGCAAATTAGAAAATATGTTTAGTAAAGAAGGTGAACTGACATTTTTTTTTTTTAATGCCATCATTTATGATAGGTAACACAACCTCACTGACAGCTTTGATAAAAGTAACTGACATTGTCGACATTTGAAAACTGTGGGACAGTTAACGGTGAATTCCACTCATTCATGGTTGTTACATCAAAGATCAGGCGTGTTTCAGTATCATACATAACAGCAGGAGTCTGGTGTCTGGTTTCTGTCTTCTCAGCTAGCAGTCTACAGAAACAACATGAAAGCCTTTTACACATTCAGAGGTATTTCATTTTAATAGCTTAAAATCAGAGGCCATATTCTTTGAGGACACAATTGACTGCAACAGTACCAGCTGAGGCATTTAACTACAGTGATGAACAGACCAGCTTCAGTCTTTGTCTGATGAAAGGATTTGACCCAAAAGCTTCAGTTACTCTTGTCGTTGCCTCAATGTGACTTTTAACCATCTGATCAGGATGCAGCCTGCGACAGATATGGATGTTTTCCTGCTTTGTTGCTACCGCACACACACGATGTGCTCTACTGGCAAGGCAAACGTAAACCTGCACAAACTGGAAATCATCCAACACAATCTGCTCATGAGCAAAATAAAAAGAAAAAAAGAAAAGGGAGTATACTCTCCAGAAACCCTGAGAGATAAGAGGAAAATAAACCTATGTGATTCACTTATCAAACTGGGTTGTTGTAACAATATTCAGATACTTTTTCTTTACCTAATTTCCGATACGATGTTTAAACTCGTTTAGACTTGTTTAAATCATCTGGCATACTTGATACTGGTTATGTTTTGGACACCAGTGTAATTTAATTTAACTAACAATCCTCAAACTGTCTTAAAATTTCCTAAGAAATCTGTAAGATAAACATGGTGCCATAATTCCTGCCGAATGTGTGTGATTTATCCACAACGAACAAAATAAAAGCCCAACGAAAAGGCACAATCATGTTGGTAAAAACAGCTTGTGTAATCAGAGCATTAAAGTTTGAAATTGAACTCTGTGTTTTTGTTAAATTTGACCATTTAATTTAAACCAAGACGATTGCACTGTTTTCTTCGAGAAGGGTTCAATCTGGGGCAACTGGACTTGGTTTTCAATCCGTGAAGACGTTTTGCCTTTCATCCAAGAGGCTTCTTCAGTTGTGACCGACTGCTGGGGAGTATTTAATCGTTGGAATCGTTGACCAGGCCATCAATTCCACTCGGTTTGTTCGTGGTCAGTGTTGTAATGACTGTCGTCCGAGAAAGTTGTTCAGGTCACCTGTGCTCTGGTGTGGATGATGGCCTCATGGGACTCCAACAACCAAGAGTGAATTGCTGTTCAGTCTCCTGGGAACAGGGAACAGCCACTCAACAAATGCATGGCTCAACACAGGAGGGCCAGCTCTTCAAGACTAGACTCTGCACATTTTCTTGCACCTTAGGGACCAAGGGACACTCTTAATGACATTGATGTTCGCATTTTGGACAGGGAAGACAGGTGGTTTGAAAGAGGACTGAAGGAGGCTATCTATGTAAAAGTAGAGAAACCATCCCTCAATCTAGGAGGAGGCCTCAAACACCACTTAACCTCAGCGTACAATGCTGTCCTGTCAACCCTTCCCAGGCTCATCCCTCTTTGGATCTACAACCAAGTCTAGTTGCCCCGGATTTAACGCTTCTCAAAGAAAGATGACCTGGACGACCGAGAACCTTCACAGAAAACTGGCACTGATCTGACAAGAGTAACTGGAGCCACACTGACACAAGACGAGTCGATTGTCTCAAGAAATCCATAATTGAAAAATTAAAAAAATGATAATACTTGATATAAAAATATCTGCAAATGTAGACTACATTATGACGCTTGCATTGCCAGGTCAAAACTATAATATCCAAGCAAAAATAAAAATCATACTTTTGAAGGAATTCAATGAAAAATAGAGCTTTTGCGTGAGGTCGGTCACAGCAGAATGGAGGGCGGAAGAAGAAAAGTGGTCACAGTTCATGAGCTGAAAGTCACCAGTTTGATTCCCTGGACAAAGTGGAGGGGAGACAAAGAACTCGAGGAATGCTCAGTCCTCCCTTATTAACCACTGTCACAGTGCCCTCCAGCAAGGCACTTTTACAGCAGGCGATTGTTCCAGATCAGTAACAGGGACGTGTGTGTGTGTGTGTGTGTGTGTGTGTGAGTGGATGAATGTGAAAGCAAAGCCTTCCCTGGACAAAAAATAAACGACCAACAAACAAACAAACAAAAGCAAAAAAGAACATCTGTTCATCTTGTTCAGAAAACATCAACAGCCGATATTTCACACATTTTAAATAACATTAAACATTATGGCTATGCTGAAAATATACATTCTGACATTTAGAGATAGTACTATCTTAAAAATACAAATGTGCAAAAATTGTAAACAAATGAGATTGTGATTGTGTGTGTGTGTGTGTGTGTGTGTGTGTGTGTGTGTGTGTGTGTGTGTGTGTCACAGCCTGGTGGGCTCCTCGTCACTGTCGCTGCAGTTACCACAGCAGTCCTGCAGAGGTAAGCAGAGAGCACAGAGCCGCTTAAAACGAGATTATTTTTTGGATTATCTGTGATATTTAGGTGAAAAGTTAAAAAACAAAATAATGTAGATGAGGCTAAATGTGTTTTTTTTGTTTTGGATGCTACTTTCGAGTTCAAAAAGCAGGTTGAAAAGACTGTTTGAAGTCAGATTCTCTTGTTTTGAAACAATATCTAGTCTGGGTCAAGCGCAACCTCCGTGGCTTTGAAGTGAAGTGTTATGCCAAAAACTGCAGTTCCTCAAACGGCCACTTGAGGCTGGCTCCAGAAATGAGTCAATCTCCATAAGTCCCTATGTTAAAATGTCCAACTTCACAGCAGAAATAAACATGTTTACAGCCTGGTACAAAAAACAGTTTTGGTCTCTATAGCTAATTTCAACGCTCATGACAACTGTACTGGGTCTGAATTTTTATCTAACTTACCCATTCAAATTATATTAATGCTTAAAGTTATGCATAACTAACAGTGTGGCAGCTCTGATTGACAGGTAGGTGCCATTACAGATGGCTTGCAACCAGGTGTCATTTAGTCAGCCTCAGGTTCGCTGATGATCCACAGCTTTGCTAATTTTTAGATTCTTATATTTCAAACAAACGTTTCATTGTTTCCAATGGCAGCTTACTAACTGTGATCACTACTGTGCAGACTTCGGCTCCAAATGTTGTGAAATCAGTGCAAGATGGCAGTGCCCATATCCAGGAAATCCATTTTTCTGCTAATATTGTAAGACAATGGTGTTTGTGAGGTGTTCACTGACCTGTCGGCCAAACAGCCGCTGCAGGAGTCCCTGTTTGGGTGGAGGGGACGGTTGTCCTCTCCAGTCCAGGTCAGGAGGAACCGTCCCGTCCTGGTAGAAAACATTCAGCTCAGCGAAACACTCCGTCTCAATCATCTGCAGAACAAAAAGACCAAACTTCATTCTTGTACTACATGCACAGAGAGTCGTGTGTTCGTATGTTTCTGTGTACGTGACTCACCTCGTTCTGCCAGGGAATAGAGACGCTGCCTGTGGACACTTTGCTGTAGAAAGACTCGTCTTTGGGCTCCAGCTCCACTCCTTTTACTGTGGAGAACTGCTCGATGTCCAGCACGTCTTTACAGTAGATGGCCTGCGGCTGCAACCCACAAACACAAAAAACACTACCACCACTGCTAAAACTGAACACAGCCTGAACAAGAAACCACAACTGAGGAGGTGATGAGTTTGATCTGACCATGACTGTGAGTGCCCTCAAACAGACTAAGATCTCTGTGTTTAGATAGAGAATCCTTCCTGTTAACACAGAGACTGTGCAGATTAATTAAGCAGGCTCTGCATAATAAGCCTTGGTGGCATTCTTATTAATCACATTAATTAACTTAACTTCCTGGGCTGAAGAGAAGATTGCATTTCCAGCTTCCTATTTTTGGAAATATGAAAAATGCTTGTTTGCTTTATAACTGAAGTTAAATGAGAAGATTTAGATTAATGTTACTAGCTACACCTCACTGATATCTTTATCTGTGCTATCTTAACTTATTAACACTACTATACCTGTGCTATCATTATTGTTACTATTCACACTGTGCTATTGTTGATGTAATTTGTTATACCTGTGTTACAACTGATATTTGTATAAATGTTATTTTGGTGTATGTCAATGTTATTTCTTACACTTGTGCTATGAATTATTTGTTATCCCTGTGCTATTATTTGTCACAAAAATGGTTTTAGTGTATTTTTTTCTGTTACTACATTCTTTAAATTCAGGAACCAACTTTCTTAAAGAATCCAGTTTCTGTAGCACAAACCTTCCTGAAGTTCTGTGAACTTGATGTCTGAGACTTACATCAGGAATGAAGGGTGCCTGCAGCATGCCGGCCTCAAGGCGTTTGAAGTTGATGGAGCGGAAGATGGGGTGGGCTTTGACCTCAGAGGCTCCATCGCCCTGACAGCCCAGCCTCTCTGTAGAATCTTTGGCCAGAAGCTGGAGGATAAAAGGAAGTGACAGAAAACACGCAAGGTGTGAACTCCAGAGAAGGAAGAAGATGAAGGAGCAGGTGTTGGCGCAGTTGCGCTAATCTCACAATTTTCCTCTCTGGAAAATCCTGGATGTCCCTAAATTTCCTTGATTTGATGATGATGATAAATTTGAGGTTTGATCAAGTTAGACATGTTGCTAAGTCTTGTTTCTTTCAGTTCAAGATAAATAGCTATTTTTTTTAATCAACCGCTGATCTACCAAAAGTGGTACATGTTTTTAATCAACTCTCGGCTGATCATTGTAATGCATTTCACACAGGTATCTGTGTTTTTAACATCTATAGAAAATTAGACAATCTATCTCAGTAATCGACAAGTAAACAGTAGAAATAATCTGTTCACATTACGTCACGACGACTAATTGCGTTGTGAAAAAAGTTGACCAAATTTTCCTGGACAATCCTGTGTTTTTTCCCAGAAGCTAACGTGCAAGTGAGAGTATTCCAACTGGGAGTAAAGTACAATTAAAAACATTTTAGGTTATCATAAAACTGACCACAGACCAAACCAAGACTGGGATTTTTCTACCCGCCCCCTCAGAAGTCAGATTTTGCTGTTGGTCAAAATTTAAAGTTTAACATGAGCAGAGGGCTTGAATTTAGTCAGAGGTATTAGAAGCGATAAAGCCAAGCACAGACAGAAAAATGTGTCAAGAGGTCTTTTTAAACACTGAGGTGTATCTTTTAGAATATGGTAACATATGGAGCAGATGGGGAGCTATAGACCAGTGCAAATGAAAAACAAGTGAATTTGGCCGCTCGAGCATCCACCCACCATTTTGCAGAGGGACTTGGCGTCCTCTGAGAACTTGCTGGAATATTCCTCCTCCACCTCCCTCACCAGCCGCTCCACTTCCTCCCTCTTGATCTTCTTCTTCCTCTGCTGGAAGGGAGACTGGCCCTCGATCATCTCGTACAACAGGCAGCCCAATGCCCACCAGTCCGGGCTGAAAGTGTAGCGCTCGTTTTTCACCACCTCCGGAGCTGGAGGAGAGAAGGCGGGAGAGTGAGCTGAAGGTGATTCATTGACACATAATTAAAAACCACAATGCTAAAGTGAGACTTTTCTCCCACTGTTTTACATTCAATATGTGCTTTACTCCTGTTATTCTGTCAATAAAAGTCAGAGGTTACTTACCCATGTATCCTACCGTGCCCACCCGTCCCTTGATGGTCTGTCCCTCTGGTACATGAACTGCTAAACCCAGGTCTGATATCCTGATGTGGCCTAAGGAAACACACAGAAACACATGCAAACATCTATAAGATGGAAGAAAATGAGAAGATATTTTATGACTCTATGTAGTTTGTTGTGCTTATAGCTTATTGGCAGTATGATTTGTGCAAAGGCTGGTGTTCTTAAATAGTATAAGTAGCATTTTTTAAAAGTCAAAAAGTCACAAAAGATGTCATGAAAAGATATTTTTTTGGAGATAATAAACATTTGATTTGTCTGGGCCGTACCCCGCCTCTCGCCCTAAGTCAGCTGGGATCAGCTCCAGCTCCAGCTGGCGTGACACATTTATTGTTATTCTGTTATTGAAATTGAAGTTCTTTTGAATCCAATGGTACCAAATATTTGATATAACTCCCTCACATAGGATCACTCATTTCATCCTACAGGAATACATTATAAAATGTCTTATAAGTCTGCACACTGTTGATACGATTTTTTTCAGAATATGTGTGCAACAAAAAAGGTTAATGAATGATGAAGGATGCTAAGAATGTCAGAAAAAAACTCTAAACAGAAATTATTAATGAAATCTTCTATGTAGTCGTGACTTTTAATCTCTCTTATGTGATTGTTTGTCTCCTTAAAGACAAATAATACAGCTAACATCTCACTGAAAGTCATAACAAGTCACATAACAGATTGTTCACACTGATCTGATCAAAGCTGCAGAGAAATTATGTTTTTATCTTGTGATTTATTTAAAAAAGTCTGATGGCTGTGGTCTCAACACATGATGCTCTAAATGACAGTGAGCTTTATGTTTGTTTCCTTTGATGCTTAATGATTGAGTGAAGAGCGGACACGCTTTTCAAGATAAGCCACATTATCTTTATGCTTGCTGGTCGCAGTAATTTGTCTTGACCTCCTGAATGTTGACTCTATTTACCACAATTCTGTTATTTAAAGCCTTGAATTCATCTTTATTCTGCTGCTCTGTTATTTCCCACTGACAAAACGCAAGTGCAGACTTAAAAACTGGATATTTTTGGCTTGATTGGCTGGTTTTCAGGATAGATTTCTGTCTCTGGACGTTTCAAAAAATAGTCACCCTTGCATCAGTCTGGAATTTTAATCTTTTTTTTGTTCGTTTAACTCCTCAGCAGAGACTCACTCTTTTCTCTGAAAGCTTTTTGGTTTTGTTTTGCTGTAGTCAGAGCACCCTCTGGTGACTAACAGCAGAAAATGATCTGACAAACTGCAGAAAAATCTCATAACTCTGTATTAAACAGATTAAAACAGCTTTCCAGGATCAATAATAGTTTTTCATTAAGAACAATAAGATGTATAGAATATTTACCCTCAGACCACAATGCTTTTCACATAATTATAACAAATTTTGTATAAAAATATATAAATTACAGCATTCAAAATTAGCCAAATTTGCAACTAGCACTTCCTGTTTGCAGGATGGATGTACAAACAACTATCACTGGATTACTTTGATACTTCAAACTTAAAACATGATGCTTCTCAAGCAAGTTCTGCAGCTATAGCATGCATCAGATTTATGTCAGTTCGTACACAATGGACAGATATAATGAGATTCTTCAAAGGTGTAAGTCATATTGAATCTAAAAAAAATGTGTATCATGTCTGTGTGTTTAGATTTGGCTGAGTTATGACTCCAGGAAGGGGTGTGATTTGACGCAAATTGTGGCACTAGGGGTTTTAAAGTACCATAATTACCTCTATGAGCTGTGCCACAGCCTCTGCTGCAACTACTGACCGTGTTATTAGGCAGCCAAACAACAATAACGAACTTCTTATTCGTTTGGGACCTGTTTATCGACCTCTGATTTCATGTTTTTAGAGAAACACTTAACGTTTTCAATGGATTTAATGGTGATCAGATCAGGTGATTTTCCTTTAACGCTGCAACTCACCGTGGTCATCCAGCAGGATGTTCTCTGGTTTTAGGTCCCTGTTGGACAAGAAAACAAAGGGGAGAGCCAATGAGACAAGAGGAAAGAGGAAAGACAATGGGACAAATGTCTACGGAGTTAGACAATGCTGACCTGTAGACGATGCGTTCTCGGTGTAGGTCCTCCAGCCCACAGCAGATCTCTGCAGAGTAGAAGATGGCCCTCTTCTCGTCAAAACCCGCCTCGCCCATGTGATAAATGTGAAACTTCAAGTCTCCTCCGTTCATCAGGGTCAACACAAGGCACAGAGCGTCCTTCGTCTCATAGGCGTACGCTAAACTCACCTGGAGACAGACAGTGTCATGTGATGTGTTAATGAGGAAGGCTTCGGGGTTGATCAGGTATAACTGCTTCCTATCAGCTGCTGAAAATACAGCGGTGCATCATAATTAAAGAGCTTAAATCAACTTCTGCACCTATCGGTAGAGCTGAAATGATCGGTAGTTGTTTTTGTAGTTCAGCTTCATCGTAAACTGAATATACTTGGGATTTGGACTGTTGGTCGGACAAAATGAGGCACCTGAAGACGTCGCATTGTGTTCTGGGAAATCGTTATCTGTATAAACAGATATCTGCAGACGAGGAACCAAGAATTTGGCATCAGAAGTGTTCCGGTTTCCGTTTGTAGTCTTGATGAATCATATTTGAGCGGGCAAACAGTCCGTGTGGAGCGAAAGAGGCCAAAACACAATCTGAGAACCCAGAGCCTCTCATCTGATGACAATTTCTCTAAGTCATCTTCATTCATTTATTCATAGACATTAGCAGAAATGTGTCTTTCTCGTCATTCTTACATATCAAGCAGCTAATCAGACTGCAGACAAAGCTTTGACCCAAACATCCGTTATCAGTTTTCTAGATATCAGCTGCCTACAGTCCAGAAACACTGGCTGTTGCCGCTAGAGGCTAAATTGTTGTCAGACAATAGCCGATGCGTTCCAAGAATGGGGAAATTGTGATGGATTTCTTGAGTTGCAGTTCAAAAATCAAGCATCAAATTTAGTTCAAACTTGATTTGTACTTGTACACTCATTTTTATTTAGTTTTCTCTTGTTGATTCTCTCTAATAACAACAACATTTGAAATCATAAATTCATCACAATTTAAGACCACTACCTTGCATAAAGAACAAAGCTGAAAAAGCTGTAAACACAATATTTATATATTATGACCTTATGAAGTTGATATGTTTAGCTTAGAAACAAACAGATGTTTATTTTCACATCCAGCAGTGTTTGTGTCACCTGATTAAGTACAATATTCCGTCTCTTTTAGCTCTGATTTTGGTCTCTTCCACCCCCTGAAGGAAATATCTGTCTGAATGCTCCACTGTGTTCACCAGCTCGTTGCTAACTATGTCTGTAGGTAGTGTTCAGTGGGTTTTTACAGCATGTTTTCTAAAAATAAACAACTTTTCTGGCCAGAAAACCCAAACAATGAGCTAAAAGAGGCTAAAACTCTGTAGAGATGAGCAGAAATTGGATAATTCTCTGTAGGCTGGTAGGCTGCAGCTTGAGCAACACCCTTCAAGTGTTTTCACATTTTAATGGCTTGTTGATACATTGCCAATATAAAATATTGATTTGAACATTGTATAACTAAGGTAGAAAGGGTTATACAAGTATTTTAGGATTAATTTTTCCTTTGATTGTGAGATGTTCAGGGAGCTGATGACAGCTTGCACGTTCCCACAACTAAAACCACAACATGCTGACAATATTTCCAAACAAAATTAATTTCTGTTAAATAAAGTTGTCTGACACTAAAGTCATGTTGAACCCCGAGGGAATCCTCAGTCCTGGGAGCCCGGACAAGACTGAAGTCCAAATCAAATAAGCTCAGTGAAGGTCATCTGGCAGAAAATTAAACCAAACCAGAGACAGAACAAACCTCCGTGTTGTCTTTTAATTAGTGCGGTTGTTAATGTTGCAGATATCACGTCCGACTGACGCACACAGAGAGCAAACTAGGGGGGGAAATATGTGAAGCGTTTCACTCCATGGATGTCTATATAAGAAAAACAAGGCCACCACACAAGAGCACCAAATGTGGATTTGTCTCCAACAAATACACAATTTACTTTTGTTTGAGTAACGAGCAGCTGTTTTAGGAAATTGCTGAACCTTTTTTAAAATTGAAACTATGTTTGTGAGCTTATATCTTCAGTAGGAACCAATGGGCTTGGAGCAGAGAGCTGCAGACAGGAAGTCGTTAAGTCTTCAGGGCAGTGTTCTTCAATCCTGGTCCTCGGGGACCCCTGCCCTGCATGTTTTAGATGTTTCCTGCTCAAACACACCTGATTCAAATGAGTGGCTCATTATCAGGCCACTGCAGAGCTTGATGACGAGCTGATCATTTGAATCAGGTGTGGTGGAGGAGGAACCATCTAAAACATGCAGGGCAGGGGTCCCCGAGGAGCAGGATTGAACACTGCTTCAGGGAAACTTTGCTGGCTTTCGTCTTTTAATAAGAGTTCTACAAAATAAGACAAATATAGATAGATATATTCAGGTTGCCCAGTTGTGCTGCTTTGCACTTTTCAAAGATCAGATCTTATCTGACTCAACATGCTACTCAACTCCTGATACAGGTTGTGGTCATCTCGCCCTCTGCACAGTGAAACTCTTTCCGATGATTTAGAACGCGGCAGTGCGCTTGGTCTTCAATCAACCCAAAACGACACGTTACTCTGCTGGTCATCAAGCTCCACTGGCTACCTGTAGGCGCCCGCATTAAATTCAAACTGCTAATGTTTGCCTACAAAATACTCTATGGTTCTGCACCCACTTGACTAAATGGCCTTATACATTCCCTTTTTGTAACTTTCAATAAAAGTGTCAGCAAATGACTAAATGTAAATGTACTTAAAGAGTACTTCCACATCCGGACCAGTGTGTGTAGTCAAGATGCATATATATTATTAATCAAATTATGTGATCTCTGATGAGAAAAATAAACATGATGAGTGTATTATTAATACAGAAACTCATAAAACATGTTGCCTGCTACTTAAGCTTTTATAGTTACTTGTAGCACTGACTCAGCAGCAGGTTTTTCAATATGCAAATTCAAAATCTGCATAAAAACAAATAAATGGAAAACAGGAGATAAGATGAGATGCTTACTACAAATCTGCTGTTGACTTTCTCCAGGATCTGTTTCTCATTGAGTGCCATGGACTCCCCTTTCCTCTTCTTTATCCTCTTCTTCTCTAGTTTCTTACAAGCGTACATTTTCCCTGTGGCTCGTACCTGACACGCACAGACCTGCAGGGTAAAGGAAGAGGAGGCAAAGACAGTTCAGTGTGTGAAAATAAATACCAGGAAAGAGTTTACCAATAAAAGACACAATACACTCTCTTAATAAAACTATTCATATCGTTGTTCAAATCTTCATATTTAAATCTTGTGACTTCATCATCTGTGAGAGCAACAGGACCCCAAACAAGACCGTGATTGTAAAAAAATCTGGTTTTAGGTAACGCAGGGATACACCACCGCTATTACTGGAAATGGGATGTTTTTGTTGGAACGACTTATTTTAACTGAATGGAAAATGTCCATACTTACAACCAAGCTACCTGTTTAAAACAGCATTCATTGATCATCAAAAATTTAAAGGGAAGAGAGAGATTTTTTGGTGGAGACAGTACAGATTTTTATAAATAAAAACTAAAAACTTCTCTCTAACTGTTCTGTCTCTTATTTCTCTGTCCAGTGTGTGGTGCTATAAACTCAGCTATAAACTACACACACTGTCCCCATATTGAAAGGTCAGCTCTTTAAAAAGTCATAATGAGTCTAATTTGGACAAATCTGTATGATGGTGCGACTGGTTACCGACTGGTCCGACAGGAGCCTGGATCATTAACTGAGGATGAAACATTTAGTTGTTCCGCTATGACATTTAAATCCTGTCAAAGTACCTTAAGTGTAACATAAAAGATCTGAGACTACTATCGTTTGAACAGCTTTCTAAAGAATTGAATTTGCCTTCTCAAGACTTTCATAACTTAAGAAACACAAGAGTGGCAGAATACAATGTAAAACCCCATCTGAACTAGAGAAACTGTATAAAAAATGGATTGTATCAAATATTTACAAAGTTATACAACATAAATACTCAACAATACTGAATAACTGCAGTATGGATATTACAAAAAAATCTGTTTTGAAATGATTATAATAATTGTAGATTAAATGTGTGAGGCAACATTTGAAACTGGACAGAGACGAACAAAAAGCCCATCGGGGCAACTGAAAGGAAGGTAAAAACTTTTTTTTTTGTCAGAACAATAATTCATCTGAAATAATAATAACAAGAAATTAAGTTGATTTTACTAAGATCATGTGCTCTGTGTTTATCGTTCTGTTGTCTGTTGATTTGGTTTCAAAAACTAACTAACTACTAAATGTACTCACCTCTCCAAAGCCTCCTTTCCCTAAAACTCTGTACTGTCGAAATGTGCTTTTCGTCACCGGTTGCCTGTTGGACACAAAAAGAAACTAATCTATACAAAAGTCAATTTTTTAACCCCTTCTACTGCACCCCAAACAGTAGGTCAACAGCTTAAAACTACATCAAGTTTATCACCATTAAGACACCAAGATCTTGAGGAGCACCTTAGAAAGATTCATGCTGTGTGACATTTGGAGATTTCTGTAAGAATCACATTTTTTGGCAATTGGACAGCGAGCACTGCTCAGAAATTTCCTTATTGTGAATATCCATAGGAAAGCCATTCATCCTCTGAACGCCCTCCATCTCTAGTTTGTGGTTGTACAGTGACATGAGGCTGTGATTTTCCTCGAGGTCACAAATGGTCATATTATACAGTGAGCTCAATGAAATGGCTCCTATGGTGAACTAACATCATCACACATGACAAAACTGGGCTCAATGAATCCACAAGAGTCTCGGTCAGACTCAATTTATGCCATTGAACCCAGCATGCAGATAACTTTAAATACACCATTCTTAGAAAATAACCCATTTATACTGCATGGCTTTTGCCCAAAACTGCACAGGATTAGCCCAAAGTGGGCCTATCTGTAAAGGGGAGACTTATGTTTACCATAGAACTCATTTTCTTCAAGGGACCTCTTCGAAAAGTATCTTCCTCTGAAAGATAGTAGTACCAAGGACATTGAAGAGGAGTTGAAGAGGTTAATTCAGTCTCATCTTACCATCCCGGGTATTTATATACAGGATAGTTTAAAAAAAACAGTTTAGGACATCTATGGTATAATATTAAGATGAAGTGAAGTCAACAGGGATGTTTCGGCATAACGAACAGACAACCATGGCTACCAAAAGGAAACACCAACAACTTTGTATGACCGCTGCCACGAAAACAGTTTTTGTATCCACAGTCAGTCAGCAGTTGACGGATTTATGAGGACCATAAATAAAGCTGGTAACAAACACCAGCACCAATGACCTGGTCCCTCCTGGTACCAACACTCCCATCACATGTCCCTTTGGACAGTTTGGTCATTCAAGCAGGTAAATTAAATGGACCCTGGGGCATGGACTCATTAAAACAGGATGAGTCATTTACTGCTTAATAAGCCCTCTGGTGCTTCTTTTTACACTGTGTTTTTCCATAATTGGTATTGGTTTGTGTAACCTTGCGTTTATCCTTATATTGACCTGCTGACTTTCTTTGACTATTTTCTTTGTCAAAGATTTAATACTTTCTTATCTTTAAGGTCAAGAGTGACAACAACATCCTCCCTGCAACCCTACATGCTTCATTTTAAGTTACTGTTGGTGAACCGGTTTACATAAGCTTTTGTTGTTGTGTCGATTCTTGGGTTTTGGTAGCAATATCAACTTTGAGCAGTATAGACATGGATTTATACAAAACTCAAAAAAGACTGAAGAACCTTTTTAGAAGTTAAAGAGTTTAAAGTGGGGAGAAATATGATCTAAATAAGTAAATATCTGATTTAAGTAATAACTAATCAATCAATCAATCCAAATTGTCAGTAGTTGACAGAGTTAACTAATTAACTTGTTAACTAATAGTTGGTCCTATGGAGACATTTTGGTCAGTAACAGAAAAGTACTGAGGTTCAACCATCTGTTTAGTTGTAAATGGTAAATTAACTGTACTTATATTGCCCCTTTCAGACCACTCAAGGCGTTTTTACACTAAATATCTCACTCACCCATTCACACACATTCATACACTTATGGCATTGGCATTGGCTGCCATGCAGGGTTCCAACTGCTCATCAGTTTTTGGAGGCTAACCATTCATACACATTCACACACCAATGGCGCAGCCTTCGGGAGTAATCTGGGGTTCAGTATCTTGCCTGAGGACACTTCAACATGCAGATCGAACCACCGATCATCTGATTAGTGGACAACCCGCTCTACCTCCTGAGCCACAGCTGCCTCTGCTATGTGTACTGGTATTTTTCTACAAAGTCAGATTAGATTTTATCTTCACTACACTGATGGTATGACAGAGCACATAGCTACTAACAGCATAGGAGAAGGTACAGTAGCCAAGTAACCACTTCAGAACTGCACTGATTGGGTGATTCAGTGCCGAGTTTTATGTATGACTTGTCTGAAACTTTATTTAGGATAACAAAGCTGACTTTAAATGACTGAGATCACATAACAGAGCCATGTTTTTTTCAGTACACTCAGTGAAACCGATTGAGATGAAATCAGCAAAACAATGAAGTTGGACAGGATGTTAACAGAGTGAAAGAAGTCCTAGTTCTTCTTTTCTAGTATTGCTGTTGTCTTTTCGATGGTGTGTTGCTCTGTTCTGGCCTCCAGAGGTCCCCTGACTTTGGCTGATCTGCTGCCAGCCTTTCATCAGCCATTACCCAGCCCTGTTCAATCATCCCATTAGTCTGTGGGTTTAAAAGTCCATTCAGTTGGTCAGTTGATGCTCTGGTGTAGAGCTACTGAGCTTTCCAGCATTTGTGCTTTGGCTCAGCTCCAGTTGAGTGTTTTTGCTGTCTGCAAGAAGCTTTCAGTAAGTCCTCAAGTGTTTGTCCTGGGTATTTGTTGCACATGGGTCTTCATTCTCTGCTCTTGAAACCCAGATAAAGCCTTTATTTATGTTTTCATATGCAAGGACATGAAGTTTATCTGTGAAATCTTTGTTTTGTCTCCTCAGTCTTTTTTACTTTACAATCTCTAATAACCCAAAATGCAGCTACGCTTTACGCAACTGTATTCAAAATAATGACCTGGTATTCTGGAAAATACAGGTGTTTGTCATGAACAATTTGCAGGTGTGGTGTGTGAAAATGCGCACACACACACACCCATTAACTAGAATCTACTGCTTCTCTGTAAACCACCAGTTGGCCTGAGACCAGGGGCAGGACAGGACAGAGATCTTCTTTTAGGTGTTGTCACTTCCAGTGTCTTGTATCCAGGTAAAATCCAGAGTCACGTATATTACCTCTGTTGGTTAAATTACAAATCTGATTGCAGTGCATCTCAGGTTTCTCAGCTATGTGTAAATCAGGCTCAGCCCTGGTTCAGAGGGTTCTGTTAATGTACCTGAAGCTGTTTGGTAACTGCCAAAAACACCAGAGGAAGAAACTTTAGAAACCCTACCCCTAATTATATACAACAATTAAATTCAAAGTTATTCAGAAACTCATGAATGAATCATATTTATGAGTTATGAGTGACATCCAAGTTTTATTGTCCTCATAAGCTATGTGAAGTTTTACAAAAGTAAATTACTTCTTGGCTTTTTACATTTCAGTTTACATATGGATTAAACAAATATATGATATTAAGTTAACTTTAGAGGACTATTAGTAGTACGTTCCTGTTGGGGTTTCATCGTAACCGCTTTGAGTCATCTGAAATCAGAGAAAATGTCCAAATTCTCTGATTTCAGCTTTTCAAATGTGAATATTTTCTGGTTTCTGTAGTCCTTTATGACAGTATACTTAATATCTTTAGGTTGTCGACAGAATAAGACATCAGAGGACGTCACCTCAAGCTTTTTTTCTGACATTTTATGCACCAAAAAACAAATCTAACATTTAACAAAGAATATAAGCAGTGGTAACATTTTTCTCATTTAACTCGACTACAAAGCAAATAAGATTTTTTCCCAAACGTTCCCAAACAATGTTTTAAAGTGAATGTATTGATTTATCAATGGTGCTTTGTGTAAACAAAGTTAGATTTTATGTTGTTTGTTTTTTTCTCTTGTCTGTCTCGTTCAATTGTCTTATTGTTTTTAAGCTAACAACATCATACTGGTTCTTGTAAGGGGTGTGTCCTGCTGTTGCTAGGAGAAATAAAAAGAAATAAAAAAAACATTTTTATGTATGTATTTTCACTGGGATAACATGAGCAGGTCCCCATACTATCATTCTTCTTCTAACAACTTAACTCCAATTATGGTGGTGCTCTCTATGTTTTTACTGCAGTTGAAAGATTAGAAATTCTCCTCCATGAAGGGAATTCAGCGACCCTGTGGTTTGTGAAAACTTCTCCCAACCCCACTGGATGAGCTGAGAAATTCAAGGTCATCAACCTTGCACAGTTCCTGGAAAGCTGACATACGGGGTTTTTTATCCGTTGAGCAGCTTGTGGGCCTGCGGGAAACGGGCCTCGTTCTGCTGTAAATAACGAGGAAAGAAGCCAACAGTGTAAAAGGTTCCCGGTGGGCACACAGATGCACCATCTGTCTCCACCTTCTCTTGTCCTTTTTGTTTCGTCGCTTTCATTTTCTTGATTTTCCGTCTTCCTCTCTTCTTCCGTCACTTTGTCTTGGATTCAGGCCTGATCTTTCTGATCTACGTCACAAAAAGAGGATCCCTGGGGGATGGATGGATTAGCATTTCATGTTGGTTGTTTCAGCTGATTTAACCATCAAACCTAAACACTGTGATCCACTGCGGGATAGACCGCATGTTTACAGCATCACAGAGGTTTTTCAAAGTCGATTCTGGGAACCATCAGAGGTCCCTGATGGGACGCACACCCAGATAAACTTACTTTGTCTGTAAACAAAAGTGATCAAACTCACAACAACCATAATTCTCATGACAGATTTATTTCTCCACCAACAAACACTTTTATGACTGCAGCAAGAACTGAGATCGTGTTTTTTCCTGGAAATTCTTGACAGAATCTGCTCCATTTTTTCCCAGGGAAAATACTATTTTACTTATTTTTTGCATTTGTGTGTCTGTTTGCTAGTAATAAACCTGGACAGACTTCAATAATCCATTTGATTCTCACGTTAAACTGGCTCCAACTGTGTGACGACATACTGTACACTGTTTACTTTGATCTTTTCCTCTTCTTTCAGGCCGTTCCCCATAGGTGGCGTCGCAGTGGATCGTCTATTTGAAATCTGATGACCCACATATTTGATTTGATGTAGGCTTTTTATGCCAGATGTCCTTACTGACCTAACTGCTGGGCCCAGTGTAGTTTCTATGGTCTGCCGTGGTTCTCTCCAGGTATTCCGGCTTCCTCCCAAAGTCCAAAGACTAATAGGTTAATTGGCCCACAGGTGTGAATGTGAGTGTAAATGATTGTTTGTCTCAGCCCTGTGATGAGCTGGTGACTCGTCCACGGTGTAACCCGCCTCCCGCCGAATGTCAGCTGGGATCGGCTATGGAAGACTGATGGATTGGATAAGAACGTTTTGTACATCTGGAGTTGACTTCTCATGAGGCTCATTGTTTCATTTACTTTCCGAGATAAAGTCAAAGTTGGTTACCGATGTACTTTTGAGAGCCTGATCGTAGTGTTTGAGTTCATTCATTCATGAAGAGCAGTGGTCACTGCGTGCAGAAGGTTTGCAGGGGAGAATCTCATAAATTATCTCTAACCAACAGACTGAATGTCTCTTCTGTGTTCCTTGATGTCATTTACGTTACAATTGCTGTATCTATGTAAATGTATTGAAAATAAATGCGTAAACAGTGTCACTCTTTGTTCCCGAGGGCCCGTTGAAAGTTAGGTTAGTAGTCTGCACTGAACCAGGTAAAAGAGCTTTTATATGAGCTGCTGTTTCCTAGGACTGGAAATATTTAAAATAGCTGTGTGACTTTCAATCATTGCTGCAGAAACTTTTGACAAAGAACTTTTTATTTTATTTATTTACCTGATTTGACCTCCTGAATCACTCTAATCACTTTCTCAGGTTTTATCTCTAACACTAAACTCACTTATGTCGAACGCGGTTACAACAACAGCCTGTCCTGAAAAGTGACCTCGCTGCTGAAATTCAACTGTGAAACTTCACAGTTGTGCAACTTCAAGCTTCTCTCTTGAAACATGTAACGGTGATATCACTGCAAAGTTCATGGATTGCGTTGTTCTCACCCCTATAACCCAGAGGAGATGAGGACACTGAAGAGAGGAAGGAATGAGGCAACTCTCTGAGCATGTTGTTACTGGTACTGCGGTGGAGTTTAAATCTAACGTAGCCTCTACATGAGCCTGAGTGAGCTTTTAAGTGGCATGTGTGTAAAGACGTCATGCTGATGCACATAAAAGAGAGAAATGGCAGCGAATGGAAGCAGAAACAAAGAAACACTCATGTGAAACTTTACCTCTCCAACCACTTCCACTGGAGGAACCTGTTGTAGTACATGCTGTCGAGGTAGTCTGCGAAGGGCGCCACACTCAGGTAGTCGTGGATCAATCTGGAAAAAACAGTTAATTGCTTTTAGATGTGTCATTAATTAATAAGGCGCTTCACAGAAGATTAACAACCATTTTGATGACTGATTTAATCATTCAAAAGTTATCTATCAAGCAAAACTGGTTCCCTGATGTGAAGATTTGCTTGGAAACAGTTTATCTATGGTATATCTTCATAGTCTAAACAATAAATGTATTAATTAAAGAAGTACACAAGAGATTAATCAATAATGAAAATAAGTGTTAGTTGCACCCCTAGTTACTTTTTTTATTCAGTGAATTTTCTGCAGTGTGGAACTGAAACTAACTGATTTTTTCATATTTAAATCAACTATTTCAATTTAGATTTTTCAAACAGAAAAGCTAAAACATTACCAAGAACCAGATTCTCTTGGGACTGGTGTTAATTTTGTTGAAAACAATGATGAAAAACATTTTTCCCATAATCAAGAAGACACAGTGACAAGCTAAAGACAAATTTTTGATATAAAAAAAAAAAAAAATGTAATGTTTTCTTTTTACTGACGAGATGGGACTAAAATGTTAGTGGTGAGTTTTTGGACATCCAAATAACACTATATGATATTTTCCACCATTTAGTGAGAGAAAATGGAGGTATAGCGATGTTCGGGTCAACTTAACCTAAACTTAAATTAATCAATAATAAAAATGATTAGTTAGTCAGAAATGTGATTTTTGAAGTTTGTTAACATTAGTCACCATGAACTACTGGTCATACCAGACCAAGTAAGGCCCTGATTGCCATGAAAGTACTGAATCAATGATTTGAAAGAAGGCAAACGTGTTATTTCTTCATTTCTTAGTTATATCACTGCATGGTTGTCCATCACTCTCAATCACTGTCTATGTCACTTGATCAATGCTTTCTCTCTCCCTCTGTCTCAAACCATCAGGAACAAACCAAAGGAAACTTTGTTTTGTCACTATTTTGCAGCATAAATTGCAAGTCAGACACAGATTCAGAAGATGAGCACATGAAATAAAGAAAGCCAGAACACAATAGGTAGAGTTTAGTCCATGAATCCAACTAGATAGTCTCAGTTTCAGAGACATTTCAGGCTGACTGTGGAGATTTGACCGGTCTGAGCGTCTAATTGGTGGCCGCAGATTGATATCGGGCTGCGTTTTTCCTAAAGTTGGATCCGGCTCAACTTCTCCGCCTTAGGTTTCTGCAGTTTTTGGCGGACCTCTTTTTCTTGCACCACTGCAGCCAAAACTCACTACCCCCGTTCAAATGAATGGAAAAAATGGACCTGTGTTTTTGCCGTAGTGTTGGATCCTGTCTGAATGGGGCATTAAGTCCTGTTTGGCTTCACTTCGATCAATCGTTTCTTGCATAATAATTTGGTTTCTACGTAATAAACACAGTTCAGTTAAAAAATAAATCTAACTATCAGCAGTTAGAGCAGTTATTTAAAGCAAGCCTTTGGCTGAATTTCACTTCCATCTCACTGAAAAAGGAGCTTAACTGCTGCCGCATGGAGCCGATACAGGAACGATTTACTCTTGTTTTTAGTCCACAGTCTTGATCAAGGTCACTGTTTGACTGAAACACTGACAAATAAAGCAGCTAGAAGTAATATGTAATTTATAATAAATAAAATAATTCTGATAGTTGCTATTTTTAGAAATATGTTACTGACAGGAACAATGGGAACAACCCTAACCAACCTTATAAAACACATGAAGATGAACAAAGCAGCAGAGTTTGTAGTGTTAATACAGTGTACAGCACAGTAGTAAATTACTCATGTCTTCTACTTGATGTGGCTTGAAAAACAAAGTGCTGCCTCACACCTACGCAACAAGCATGAACACAGCCGTTCGAGGATGTTACTCAATGTGTGAGTGTTGATTATGGAATGAAGTCTTCCTCATCACAAACAACGTGAAACTGAGTATTTTTCTTTCCATCTTTTGTGTATTTATCTCTTTATCCTTATTTCTGACTGTCATTTAAATTTCTTCTTGATTTAAAGAAGCTGTTGCATCACAGATAAGAATCAACATGGTCAGGGTTCTCAACCGGTATATAATGGATTTCCTCATTTGAGAAATGCTGGAGAACAAATCCAGTGTTACAAAAGCTGCCCTGCTGTGTCGTGAACTTTATTGCGATATCTGAAATATTGGAAATAAATAAGATTTTGAAAAGTTTCAGTGCCTCTAGTTGATGAAAAAAATGCATGCTGGGACACTTGTCTAGTCCCCACAAGTCAGCTTTGAAAGCATTCCCCATTTGAGACGGACTTTGAAGAGATGGGCTGTGACTGATGACTGTCAGTCAATGAGAACACGAGTACAGACAAGAACTCAAGAGAAGTCTGAGGTGTTAAAGGGTTAGTTCAGGTAGTAGATGGCGGTCGGCACGCCCCCAATGTACTGCTGTTGATGGGGGCAGCAACAAAGCATATTTTAGACACCTAAAAATGACTTAACCTTGCTGTCAGACAGGAAACCCACAAATTTATTGAGAAAAAAAAAGTACATTTACCTTGGAGAACACAGGATTTGATGGTTCACCGCTGCCTGTTAGTTACTTTTAATTAAATTCAGTGTATTTGTCGTAAATAATCATAGAGGTACAATCAGTAAAATGTTTTTGCCCGTGGCCACTTTTTACTGACTATGGATCAGTACCTCACTTCGGATAACCTAAACTCACCCTTTAAGTTGCCCTGGGCTTCAGACTCGCTAACAATCAACAAAAAAAAGTGCAACTTGGTTGACTTTAACAACAACAACAACAACAACTCATCAAATGAAGTCACAACGACACGTGATTTCACTTGGACTTGAGCCCTGTGACTTGAAAGACTTGAGATTCTGCCAAAAACCCAAAGCAGAGACAGAGCCGACATTCAGGTCAGCATTCCCTACATAAAGTCTTCTGGAGGGTTTTGATTTTTTTTTCAATGCCTGATTGTACTATCAGCACAGGATTTCTTTTTAAGTATGCAAAGAACAGAAAGCTCACAGACAGATAGAGAGAGATGAGGGTTTAGATATTCTGGGAAAAGAGCTAACATTGATCACTGTTATCCTTTGTGTTTCATGGCAAATGGAGCAAATCTGGTTTGTTGCGACAATTCAATCAGTTAAAGTTAAATTCAGTAGCACTTGCTTTGGTTTGCCCACATCTCATATGTAATTTCCCAAACATACCACTGTATTATCATGGTAATCTCAAGCGGCAACCTCTGTGGCTGGGAAATGAAGCCAATACGGAAGTTCTACAAAAATGTAATTCCTCGAGCGGCCGCTTGAGACAGACTGCAGAAGTGAGTCAGTCTCCGTGTTAAAATGTTCAACTTCACAGCAGAAATAAACATGTTTACAGCCTGTTCAAATTATATTAAGACTTAAAGTTATGCATAATTAAAAGCGTGGCTGCTTTGATTGACAGGAGGGTGCCGTTAGAGTTGGCTTATTAGACACTTTTGAGCTGTTATGAACACTTTTATTGAAACTGATTTATTACACATAAACCAAGTTGTGTTGAAACTTATTCACTGGATGGTTTTGGTGATGTCAAACTGCATCATCAGCCCTACATAGACCCTCGAAGGGAAACTCTAAATCTGGAAGCAGAATTAACCAGGATACATAAAGGTTATATATATGAGATCAGCACTGTCACCTCACAGCAAGACGGTTCATGGTTTGAACCTCGGCTAAGACTTTTCGGTGTGGAGTTTGCAGGTTAACTGGTCACTCTAAATTGTCTTTGTCAAACTTTATCTTTGCTATGTAAAGATATAGCAGAGTCATGGCATCCTGAGCAGAGATTGACGTCACACTGCCTCTGCCTGTGTTGTTATCTCAGTGTCTTTGTGTTTACAAAGCTGGGCTGGCTGTGAGCATGCGAGTCCCCTCTGTATGCAACCAGAGAGAGTGACTGAAACAGCGTATTTTCTCATCTACAACCTCTGATTATTGGGTTAGTGGAAAGACTAAATTTATGTAATTTCTGCCCACTTCGACTGAAGTTATGATATTACGATGATCTAAAAGGGTAAAATTAGTATTAGTATATACACACACACACACACACACACACACACACACACACACACACACACACACACACACACACACACACACACACACACACAATAGCAGCAATCAGCCTGAAAAGCCAACATGGGTAATCATGTAATATAAACTTCTCTTCAGGACTTCTCCAAAGCCTTAATGACTTCAGAACATGAAGGCTTTGACCAAGCAATGTGTCCCATTCCTTGTCTGAAAAAATAACAAAATAATGGACCAAAATAAACAAGCACAGATGGGACCCCTGTGATCTTACTTGGTACAGTCCTTGAAGAGCTCTTTGCAGGCCTCCTGCTGTAACCTCTCAGCGCACGGAGCCATCATGGCCTCCTCCACCTCAGGCACGTGGTCCTCCGACTGCACCGCAAAAAAAAAAAAAAAAAAAAAAAAAAAAATGAAGTCCAGGTAAACACAGTGACTCAACTCTGACAGTAAACTGAGAGAGGAAAGCCAGATGAACTGGGTATAAAACAGCGCAGGAAGATGATTGTTCTCAGCACTCCTGCATGTTCAGACTTGTTTCAGTTACAGACAGAAGAGGTGAGACTGAAGCACACACAGAGGGCGAGTTCTCAGGAAGAACAGGAAGAAACTTTAGCCTGCTCAGGACTGCAGATAGGAAGGCTGAATTTTTTTATTAATAATGTAAAGCACTGTGCTGTATCACTGTAAAACGTTAAACTTTAAAGGACAATTCTAGTGGTTTAGATTAGATTTCCCACTGCAGAGATTCTTGCCAAGTTGTAATAAACCACATTCACGTGGTGCATTCATGAACAGTCTGTAAAGTATAAAGCTCTGTTGTTAAAAATTAAATTGAGCTATTCTACTCTGGATTTGGTACAGCATGATTACTTTTGTTATTTTCAGGGATAAAGAATACTTTATATGTATGTGAATGCAACACTTAATTGTGTTGTACTTCTATACATTGTTTATTCCAGGGTTTCTCAAACTTTTTACGCCACATACAACCTCAGAAAATATTTGTCTCTCCAAGAACCACCATTATGACAGACGTCGGCCCTGTATGGTATCAGACAGTTCTGTTTTAAGATCTGCAAGGTAAAATTATTACGTTTTTGTCAATGGAGTCTGGTTTGCTGCAGAACCTTATTTGTTTTGATCTGAGATGCTCTTGTGCCAGTTGGTAGTAAATGGCTTAAACATGCAAAGCCGTCAGTGTAACCTTTAAAAACTGACAGCTACTGCCAAAATCTATGATGTCCTTGAAATTAAGACTTTTATTAATAGCTTTTTTTCTGCAGACAAAATAGAAACAAACATAGAAGCCTGTGAAAGCAGCAGCTACCTTTGGGTTGAAGTATTTTTCGATGAGTTCCTGACCGCACTCCTTCCTCTTCTCATCTGGAGTCACTTCGTACTCCGCCTGCAGAAAAACACATCAAGACCACATTAACCAGAGGTGACCATTGACTTTGGCCCATATCCTAGTTTCAGAATCACCTTTTAAGAAAGTTTACTGGGGGTCCAAATGTAACAAATGAAACAAGCTGAAATAAACAAGAATAAAAGAGAAGCAGGATTCAATGATATTTCAATGTGTGACGCAGATATAGTTTAAGTTAAGTTAAACCAACTGATCAAGACTGAACATAAATGTAAAGCAGATTACAGGTTAATATTAATATCAACCTGTTGATTGTGCTGTGGTAGCATTTTCACAACAATGGAAATTAACCATCAGGGAAGTAGATTTACAAAACAGATTTATTTAAAGGTCACATATCATGTTTGTCACCTTTTAAAAACCAACAAATGCATAGGAAAAGACCATCTCCTCCCTTTTTTCTTTTTCATGTATCAGAAAGTATGTGCTTCAACAAGCCAATCAAATTTGTCTGGTCAATGGGGAGCTGATGTGAACAGCACCGCCTCCTGGATGAGCATCCCCTCCTTTGGCATCGAAGTGAATCTAGTTCGCTGGCTGACACAAATTGTTCTGTTTCTGCTGGCATTACTGGCTCAAGCTGAGCTATATTATTAACCTCTTCCGCTCCCCACAGACAGCAATGCGTTGGCCAATACAACTGTCTTTCAGAGGCTGTAGCGAGTGAAGCCACTGGTATCACATGAAACTAGAAGACCTAATGCATCCATTGATACCAACCATGTCAGGAAGAGGGCTAAATAACGCTCCCAAGTTAGACTAAATTTTGGCAAAGTAAAAACATGCACAGGCATTTTCAAAGAAGTCCCTTGACTCCCTGAATGAAAGCAGGTTCTATGGGTTTATGCTAATACTTTATGCAAATCCCATGCAGCTTTGGCCAAAAGTCATGCAGTTATTTGCATGCAGTATACATGTTATTTTCACCTAGTGTATTTAAATATTTCTGCATACCAGGATCAATAAAGAGTATTTTCATGTCAAATTTGGTCTGACTGTAAAGCCGGGACTCATTGCACCCAGTTGTTTTCATGTGTAGGAGCCATTTCATTGAGCTCACTGAATAAAATGACCTATTGTGACCTCGAGGATAATCACAGCCTCATGAAACTGTACAACCACAGACAAGAGGCCGAGGGTGTTCAGAAGATGGATGGCTTTCCTAGAGATATTTACGATAAGAAGGTTTCTGAACAATTTATACAAGAGACATGCTTGCCATCCAGATGCCAAAATATGAAATTCTTACTCCAAAATGTCAAATTACATCTCCAAATGTCAAAAGATTTGTATACAAAATCACAGCAATGATTTTTCTGTGTTGTTCCTCAAGGTCTTGGTGTCTTAATCAGTATTTTAGAGAATTTTTGACAACTTTTATCCATTTAAGTGTTCAAAATGGTTATTTTTACACCAAATCTGTGTAACAACTTATGAGACATAATAGATCATGGGATTGCCCATCATATAAATCTTTATTTATGCAAAATTGTAAAATGAAATGTCAAGAAACAATGTTCAGTAAACAGAAACCTCTGACTTGCTTAGTTGGTTTTTAATTAGCCTGTAATCATTCATTTGGACTATTTGACATTTTGTACATCAGTGACACAATCTGATCATATCATCATGATGATATAATGACTGCGCTGCTGGTCAATAAATAATAATATTAAACGATTGCTCATCTGCACCACCAGTGCTCTGTTTGTCCACTGAAACCTCTCAAGGCCGCAACTTCAGAAAACCCAATTTAAGATTTAATTGACGAGTTTGGGGAGGCCTGTTCCACACCCTGCAGTACATGAACTGATTGTATCTACTCCTCCTCACATCAAGCCATCCCTCTGAATGACTTGCAGTAAACTGAGCCTGACTGGAAAACTCCAAAGTGCTTCCTCTACCCTCTCACAGCGAGAGCCTGTAAACTAATGCTAAGTGACAGCGGAGACGGTTCAAATCTCATTTTCCTTCTCCAGCTCGTCCTCTCGCAGAGTTCTCAGAGAAGACGGGAAGCGGTTGTGGGGGGGGGGGGAAGAGGACATAATTGCTCTATATGTGAGTCGTATCCGCTGGACGACTGAAAGCTGTAAAGCAGTTTGGCTGAGCTGGTCGGTCAGACTGGAGCCTCGCTGCCTTCATAAAGACAGATGGAGGTCTTCATCAACCTCTCCACTCATCACACCTGACAGCAAACACATACTGATTGATTGACTGACTGGTGAACAAATGCGATGTAACTTCACACATCAGAGACAGGAAGGCAAATAGAGCACACATTTATGTGATAATAGCAGATTATTTCTGAATGGGACGATGGGATGAACTTTCTCATCTATGTTGGTTATTTATAGGTTTACTTCGACTAAACCAGCGCTGGTGATTGTTTGGTGGCGAGCAATAAAAACTTCTGTTCTGGTGAACGTGTGTTTCTGGTTAAACAAAAGGTATAACTGTAGAAATCCTTTCAATAATGTTGTCAAGACACTTTTGAGAACAACAATCTGAGCCTGTCAAAAACAGGCTCAGATTTTGCGGCAAAAACAAGTACTCTTAGTGGACATACTTTGATGGCCGCAAGAATTACATTGTCGCCATTGCAGCCCATTTGCGATCAAGTTAACCTGATGAATTAAGGATTTATTTTGAGCAAGGTTTTGGTGAGTTTTATTTTGTTTCTGTCCAGTTTGACTCAAGTTTCAATGTTAAAATGAGACAGAGATGGTTTCGGGCACATTTGTTCCCAAGGATTAGCTACGTTGTCGGCCACTGCAGTCTGTTTTGGGAATATTTCCACATCCAACTTAACGTAAATTAAGAGTTGATTTCAACCAAACCAGCGTTGATGGTTGTCTGAAAGACAGCGGAAAGACTGACAAAGATGGCTTTGGTGAGGGTGATGGTTACTTGTCACTTGTTTCTGTCCAGTTTAAATTAAGTTTTGATGTTAAAATGATGTAGAAGGTAAAATGACCAGTTTTGGCTATGGAGTCTGGTGGAGAGCGACAGCGATATAAAACTGTTTCTGGTTAAACAAAAAGGTATATCTCTGTATAGATCCTTTCCATAGTGTTTCCGTAATGTCAGACACTTAACAATCAAGCCTGCCAGTGGCAAAAACAAGCACTTTTAGTGGACATACTTTGACAGGCGCATTTGTCCCCAATAATTAGCTACATTACCACCATTGCAACTCGAGTAATGAATATTTTCACATCTAACTTTGTAGATTGAGGGTTTATTTCAACCAAACCAGAGTTTGGTAATTGTTGAAAAAACAATGATGGTTTTGGGGTGTTTAATTATGTTTCTGTGTGAGTTATTGGTTTTGTCAATGGAGTCCGGTGGGCCATAGTGCCCAGTTGTTTTGGTTTGAGACGCTAGTGCTATCGTGTGACATTTAGTAGAAGCCTTAAAAGCTTTAAAGAAGTCTAGTCTGTCTCTTATTTCTTGATGAGTAAAAAATATCAACATCTTCAGAGCAGAAATGTAGAAATCCATCAAGCAGCCAAGAATCACTGGTGCCACTGTCGTGATGACGGCCTCCAGTATCTCATGCTGTAAATAGTCACATAATGTCCTCTTTGATGTGGTACTGCAAAGTTTGCACCTTTGTTAAATCGGTAAGAAAGAAGACGCACAGGAGTGATGAGTCACACAGACCTGTCTGTTGTGTGTGTGAGTTAATTTGTAGTGATGTGACGAAAATAAGGCAGAAGAGACTTCAAAGCAACACTTCACTTCTTTGTTATTTCTGTTTAAGTGTTTGTGTGTCCTAGAGAGTGAAGGAGGAAACCAAAACGCGCACACACACACGCACACGCACACGCACACACACACGCACACACACACACACACACACACCAGTGTGAATAAAACAAGAGTGTGACTGAAACATTCCTCAAGTGAGCAGAGCGAGCAGTGAGCCGTTCACTGTGACAGATGAGGTCAACAGAAAGTGTGTATGTGCGTGTGTGTGTGTGTGTGTATGTGTCATGGATACAACATGGGAGGTAGAAAAAGGCGACACACTGACGCACTTCTTTCTCCTTTGCTCCCAGAAGTCAACAGTTCCTGTATTTCATTAAACAGATATTAAACTCCACTTCCTCCTCCTCCTCCTCCTCCTTCTCCTCACTACAAACTTCAAGTGTTGGAGGCATTTGAGGATAATTAAAACTTCCTGCATCAAAGACCCAACATGAGAACCAGCTCAACAATTTACTTCCTCCAGCTGCCTGTAAAACAACTTTAAAAACACAGTACTTTAAAGGATCACTTCACCCAAATCATAAAAACGCATCTTTTCACAATTAGCTCTAGGTTTTCTTTATTTGCACAGTTATTTAGAAATCTGTCTTTAAGATTTCTGCTCAATGAATATAAAATAGTATAATATAGAATTTAATTTATGGAGCTAAAAGCTAGAAAACAAGATTGTGTTGTCGATTGTGTTGATTCCTCAATCGATTTAATTTATTCCTTTTGCTTGATGCTAACACATAGTGGGTATTACTGTTAACGTGCTAACAGAAATTAGCATTGCGATCGCTGTAATATGATCTTAAACAATTTATTTTACTTCACAAGCTTAACATAAAACAACACGTTGTGTTTAGCTGGCTTATATTTCATTTGCTTTGTGGAAATGAACCAGTTGCTGCTGACTTCACATATTAACTCAATCCACTGCTGTGACCAGCTACGGCAACCTCAGAGGGTCAAAACTCAAAATTCCCAGTGAGTTTAAAAATATGGCAACCACTTGGTGGAGACTGCCAGGGGAGGGCAGCACATATACTGTATCTGTATATACCTCTATTTTCTATTTTATTTATTCTTCATAAAGCACTAGCTTGATGAACTAAATGTAGAAGTTTACTTGTGTTTTATTTACCAGTTTTATATGCAGTAAAGCAATGATGATGCTGAAATAAAAACTAAGAAAGACTGAATAACCTGTGATATACAGTTGCTAGAAGTCTATGATTCAATTGTTTCCCACGGTCCCAAACCTTTAAGTACAGAAAAAGGTGTCTTCATTACTGACTTTTTAAGAAATATTAATACTCGTTTTAATTGCTGAGTTCAGAGCTTTTAATTGTGTTTCGATTGGGAGCCAGCTGTCTATGCTGCTATCCTGAGCTGGGTCCTATGTGACATCTCAAACAAGGCCACACTTACATTAACAACCTTTTCATATTTGTTTTCTAACATACAAAAACATATTTTAAATGCTGTTAGATATCCAATGATGTTGCAACAAAACCTCAGACTGCAGGAAATTCAGGGAATCTGGAACTATCAGAAATGCTCTGAGCACCTCAGCACAGTCTGAGATGGCTGAACTTCAGCTGAGCAAAAGAATTGAAAAGGGACTGAAAGCCATTTGTCTTTGGGCTGTTTATAGAGAGGGGAATGCCTCATCTGCAGAGAGGCATGGAGGGCTGCCATTGGCCTACTTCACCAGACCGTGACCATTGAGATGTCAGATCAGAAAACTCTCAAAAGAGTTGAAGTTAGGTGATGTATTGTAAATGTTGACTACTTTTAAGTTTGGTAGGCTACAGGTACAAAATGTATTTGTCTATGGACCAAGTGGCAACCTCCGTAGATGTGATATTAAAGGTACAGTGTGTAAGATTTGGGGCCTCTATTTTCAGAAAAAGGCAAACATGGAATATAATATTCATAACTATGTTTTGATGCATGTATAATCACCTGAAAATAAGAATCTTTTTATGTTTGTTACTTAAAAAATATCCTTTTATATCTACAGTGGGAGAGGGTCCCCTTTCATGGAGGCTGCCATGTTGAAACACCTTATTTATACAGTAGTCCAGAACAGACAAACTAAATACTGACTCTAAACAGGGTCCTTAAAGTGTTGTTTCTCCTTTGCACTAGGAAGGTGAGGGTGATGTGAGGAGATTACAATACAGTGATTGGACCACTAAATGCAACTAAATTCTACACACTGTACCTTTAAGTCAAAAGTCAAAAACTGCAATTTCTCAAACATCCACTTGAGGCTGGCTCCAGAAGTGAGTCAATCTCTATAAAACCCCATGTTAAAATGTCCAAATTCACAGCAGAAATAAACATGTTTACAGCCTGGTACAAAAAAAAAATTGGTAACTGTAGCTAATTTCCCCGTTCATGACAACTGTACTGAGAATTAATTTTAAAAAATTCTAATTATATTTAGGCTTAAAGTGTCATTCAGCCCGCCTCTGGTCCATCGAAGATCCACGTCTTTGCCGATTTTTAGATTAGACAGGAGACGGTAGAAGCAGGACTGCCAAGACAGCAACAACCAGAGCCACCACACTCTGAGCTTCACAACAGCTCTCTATGGGAGACTATGTCCATGTTTCATACAATCTATGCTATGGATGCAGTTCTGATCATAAACTCTGGAGAATCACAGTAGAAGCAATAAAATAATAGTTATTATATATATTGTTAGAACAGGTACACAAATACCTAATCTTGGCCCAAAAAAAATAAAAAAGTAAAGAATATTTAATGTTTTCCATCCTGAAGTGAGTGTTTTAATTCTCTTACAAGATATAATATTATTTTCCTGTTGACCTTTTTAATTTGTCAGACAAGTTGTTCTGCTTTGATGTTTTTGTGTTTGTGTTCTGATCTTCACCCTTGTCTTCATTTTTTATCTGACACCTTCTCACCACAGCGCAAACTGAGAATGATCTTGAAGTGTGAAAAAAATAAGAAAACACACACATGCCTCCCTTCTATAACAAGAACTGAGCAGAATTTCAGGGAACAGAGAAACAAGTCCTTGAGACCCCTACATCATTCACACACACACTCTTTATTTCTTTTGTCTTTCTGCACTCGTAATCATGAAAAAAAACTACCAAACTCTCCAACCCAAACACACACTTCCAAGAACAAGACAAACATCCACACACACACACACACACAGACACACACACAGACACACACACAGACACACACACACACACACACACACACACACACACACACACACACACACACACACACACACACACACACACACACACACACACACACGCACTCTTACCACAGCATCCAGGAACTTGACGCAGCGTCTGAGTTCAGGTCGAGTGTCACAGAACTGTCTGAACAGTAACCGTCCGATGGGCTGCCGCTCACAGAGGCTGCTGTAGTCCTTCTCTATGGACACACAGAGAGATGCTGATGTTAGCTTTCAATCCAAAATAAAACATAAATTACCAGATTTTTCTGCAGTGTGTTATCATGGAGGCAGCCACCTCTTGATCTCAGGAGGAACTGTGATGATAAATAATATCAGACTTATTGACCTTTCAGGAAAATGAGCAGTAAAATGACCTTGTATTTAATTAGTGAGGTGATTATATAGTTTTAGTCTTTTTAGATCTTTTTCTTTTTAGCCTTTTTTCTGTTATACAGACTGTTTTATGATACAATGGGTTACCCATTCAAAGAAAGCCACGGCTCTCTTGTTTACACTTGAGAATAGCTGTTATCGTTAGGCAGCTCTCTGTGGAAAGACCCAAAATCCATGCCAAAGTGAGGAGAAGAAGACAGGGATTCTGGGAGCAGAAAAGACAGTACAAATCATGCGTGCCATCTGTTATCATGGGGAATCTAAGATGTACAGCGGTACCCAGGCAGGGGTAGCATGGAGAGTGTAGCATCAAAGAGACGTGGCTGAATGACCTCACTTCGGGCTCGCTGGTAACTTTGGACGGCTTTCAACTTGTGAGAGGGGACAGCTGAAGATAGACAGGAAAGCAAAGGAGAGAGAGGGGGACTGACACACAACGAAGGAAACGTCTGTGGACCACAGGCCGGAGTCAGAAAAGAGTCGCTGCAGGAAGGACTCAGCCTTTTGTACCAGTTGACCCACCAGGGTGCCCCTATTTATTAATTTATATATAATAGTATTTTTACTATCCACCTTGTATAATTTGAGGTGCTGTAACAAGTGAATCTTCCCATTGTGGGGTCAATAAAGTCTATCTTATCTTATCTTTATTTAAACATGTAGGGACTAAGTTAAAGGATTTCCCAGTTTAATCTATTTGATATAATCTTAAAATTCATGTTTTCAGGTTTTAGACTGGTGGTCAGACAAAACATTTAAAGATGGAACCCAGGAACAAACATGCAAAAAGAAGCTTTTACTTTACCACAAACCACTTAACCAAACAAATTAAAACATTTATTTAACTCCTTCACTCCTATTTATTTGGTCTTGGCAATCAAATATTATTATAAAAGAGGCTTTTTTCCCCCTCCTTTCCCAGTGTTTCCCGTTGTTTCGCCTGCCCTGTTTGTGTTTGCTGCCGGGTGTGGCCTCAGGTGCTCCCAAATCACCCCAACACCTGTTTCCCATCATTCAATCAACCTGCACAGGATAAACTGGTTCAACTTCCCAGACTTTGCCTCCCTTTTTGATAACAATGTTATGTCCAGGCTAATGACTCCTTGGAAACCTGTGTTGTCTGTCTGTCTGTCTAACCTCGATTTTGTCACGACCTGTATTTGTCAGTAACGTCAGCAGTGAAAGTGTGTGTATGCAACGTGTAGTGAGAGATTGTTGCCTGAAAGAAAACAACACAACAATGCACGGCAGAGAAGAGAGAGAGCGTCAGGGCCAGGAAGGCGTGGTCGATATAGCGGGAAATCACTGAGCGCAGCTGCTTCCAACTAAGGTGATCATGCCGCCCCTTAGGCACCTGCCGCACTAAAGAAACAACACAAAAGGTAAACAAACCATGGGACCGTCACACCCTGTGCCTCAGGAGTCCAGAAACCACCAGCCCTGAACCATTCTGGATCACCCTCACCTCAGCAGTCATCCTGTCATATCCACTTTTAGGAGTTGTGCTGAAACCATCCCCACTAGTCTCAATAAACAGCTTTACCTGATCTTGGTCTTTCTCTGCATATTAGGGATTATCTCGTTACTCAGTTTCCTCTTTACATTTCATCACACAGTCTGGTTAGCTTAACTGAAAACACTGATAGCTACACAGCTAACAGTACTACAGTATTAGTATAGGTACAACACTGGTCATTGGTATTTGGTCTTCACTTGTTTCTTTTTTTTTCTTATTTGATATATGTAATGATCCAGTGTGTAAGATTTAGGAGTATCTATTGGCCGGAACTGAATATAATATTCATAAGTATGTTTTCATTAGTGTATAATAACCTGAAAATAAGTTTAAAAAAATCGTGTTTTTAAAAATGAGCCCTTTCATATCTACAGAGAGTGCGGGTCTTCTTCCATGGAGTCTGCCATGTTGAACCTCCATTTTTTCTACAGTAGCCCAGAAGGGACAAACCAAACTCTGAGCTACATATGTCCTTTTGCTTTTTATGTGAAGTTCAGTTGTTGTTTTTTTTTCCCTACATGTATTCCTACGTGTCCATCTTCACAGCAGAAATAAACATGTTTACAGCCTGGTACAAAAAAAACGGTTTTGGTCTTTATAGCTAATTTCCATGTTTGTGACAACTGTTCTGAGTCTGGATTTTTATAATAACTCACTTGTTCAGTGTGAGTTATATAAACTGAACTGTCATTGTTTGTACAAGTGTGTACATTTAAATTAATGTAATTTAAAATTGTTTACTCACTTATATTCTGCATTAGTCTGTTGGGCAAATGTTCGTGCCAAAAGGCATATCTGATTGTTTTGCCATTTTTAAAATATTTAATAAATGGGTTTTTTTTAGCCTAATCTGTAGCAATATTGTTTTTATAATAAATATTGTGTTCAGTACATGGGAACAGCAGTTGATTACTTTGATCAAAATTTGTTTTGGCTCTTTAAAAATCTGATATAACACAATTACTTTGGCTCCAAGTCCTTGTTGTTTATGCATTAGTCTGAGACCACATGTATGTGTGATCCTAGTCTGGGAGTCAGTTCTCACTCTTTGTTTTAGTTTTTATTGTTTCTTTCCTTTCTTTTGTTTCTTCCTCTTCTCAAGAGTTCAGTGTAACTGAGAACTGAACCTGCCCATTGTTTTCTTGAGTAATCGATTAATTATTTTGAATATAAAATGTCATCTTTTCCTTCCTTATTCTGCAAAACACTTTGACGTCCTTGTTTCTTCCAGCTGATATCAGCTCCCTCTGAATTTTTTTTTTCCCCCCCACAAGCTTCCCCAGAAAGATATGGTTATCGTAGAGTGGGTGGTAAAACACTGCTTGTATTTTTCTGTTTCTTGTAGCTTCCTGGTTGTGCAGTGACAACTGTTCAGGATCACGGGCAACATCTGAAAATACCTGGACTCAGAACAACCTCCTGATATTTGGGGCAAATAAAAGCAGAACTTGTCATAATGCACTACGTGTTTTGTGACATCAAGTTTAACAAAGTTCCCGTCCTGGATATGTGTCATCAGACATGAATCATTATCTTCCATTTATGTGTTTTTAACCTTTTAATTATCCTCCAAAAGGTCAGTGGGAAGATTTTGTTTCCTCTGATAATAACAAGCCGATAATCCATCGAGTTATCAACATAACAGAAATATGACGTCTGAGTGTGACAGGAAACAAATTTAATATTCAAATATTGGCACACACAGCTGCTGTTATCAACGGCTACTTTATGATAATATTTGCATACATATGGAGTCACAGGGACAGTGCTGTTAAGGTGCAGAGGCAAATGAGCTGCAAAAAATTAACAGCAAAAGTCCAAACACTTCTAGACGTGCAGTTGGAAACTATCTGTGGGTAGATTTAGATCGGAAGGTTAAAATGACGTTCAAACACTGAAATATTTTGGAAAAATGTCTTCTAGAAACAGATTTTATGGATCCACTATTGCTCTTATTGGAAGTATCACCGGGTCACCACAGACCAGTGTTATATACTGAATGTTTTGTTGACGATCACAAGACAGAAATTACAATTAATTGGATGAAACCTCCCAGAAGACTGAAGATCTCTGAGTTTTGGACTGTTGGTCAGACATTAAAAGACGCCATCTTGTACTTGTCATTGCCATTTTTCAATGTTTGCTGATATTTTGTGGACAATTAGTTAATTGAAAAAAATAATGGGTGGACAGAAGTTAAAGTACATGTGGAGACACACCATGAAAAAGAAATCACTTGAACTAAATTTCAGGTCTTTAACAAATGATGGAATATTATTTTAATGCTGTTGAATCACTGGTTATTTGTAGCCCTGACAAACCGCACGTATAATATAATATAAATATAAACCTGCTGTTGATTGGTTTGTGTTCAGCTTTGCTTCAGGACTAAAGAAGAAGAAAAGCACCAGGGAAATGTTGATTTGAATCTATGACTCGTGTGGATGCAAAGTGACTCAGGAAGCTTTACGCACAAACAAATGTGAGTCATGGTGGAGCAGAAAAGAAGAAAAGAACAAAATGATCTGTAGTACGGTCCAATCAGACCAAATTGACTCACGAGTCAAGGCAAATAGTTCCAGTTAATATCACACACAGAATTTCTGGGAGATTTATAGGCAGCGATTCAAGTCCAAACTCGAAAGAAAAGACAAGCCACAACAACGGGATTATAAAATAACAAATCAGTGTGTTGCTGGGAAGTAAAGAAAGGAAAGACTGTTGGTTCGGTCTGTGCAGCGAGGCCAATCTGTTCACTTCTAAACAAACTTCACACGAGTTTACATTCAGTTTCACACCAAAGCACACTGCATCTCCTCTTCAGGCCTAACTAATGTTTGTTTCATTCCTCCGAAAACATTTGCAACAAGCACATTTGCATTTATAATGTGACGTTTTGAATATTTTGCTATTTATTTGATTTATGAAGTTGTCAAGCTTCAACCAGCAAATGTTTTCTTTGTTGTAGTTTCTGATATTCCCAGGTCAGTGAAGAGTTTGTCAGTAAACATGACAGGAGGTTTAAGGTTTCCACTGCCACTAGGGTCGAGTTTGAAGTAGTCACAGTTCCTTTCAGTTGATCATCAAGATGACCTTCCAACTCCTGTAGCTCATGTAGGAAGAACCTATCCCCTCTAAGAGCCACAACTCTATGAGCTCCAACATTTAGCAGTGTCCTGGTCAACACGCCAGGACCTGGATTACATTCGAAGATGACAGTTTAAGTGTCGTCAGGTGCGAAATGCTGTGTTACCAGTTACTCAGATCTGGGTCTACTACCAGATAAATGACTAAAATGACTGCAATCAATGGCTTTTAATAAATCTTTTTAACTGACTAAAGGGTATTTAGTTTTAATAGTACCACGTAATACTTAATAGTTTTAAGTTGGAGGACTTGAGAGAGAATAAGGCTGTATGGAAATGGTAAAAAAAACAAAACAAAAAAAAATTCATCATATTGCGATTGTTTTGACAGATGTTGTGACTGGAAATGATCGTTTTTGTTGCCATGGTACTGCATGGGTGGCAGCTAGTTACAGTAGTCTTTTCTTATCCACCTCCTATCCTATCCACCACCATAAAGTCTGTCTTGTCTTGTCTTGTCTTGTCTTGTCATCACAGTTTTTATTTTCACTGAAAGAACTATTAAAATCATGATGATGTGACATTTCTTGGGGTCTTAACCAAAGAAACTTTTGTTTCCTACATCTGGAGAACAAGATCTGTAATATCATTTGGGACACAAAGATACCGAGTTTGGCACAAATCTTGACCAGCAGAGAAATTACAATCATTACAAATAAAATTATGGCATTAAAATTCTCAGGTGGCACTGGCATGAAGTCGAAGTGAGCCAAGTTGCAGACTTTCTTGCTGGATTTGGCCACTTTTAGATCCTCTTAGCACCTTTGTTTCTAAAAAGTGACAAATTTAGAGACTTCTTCAGACAATCAGGGAAAGGGTAATGAACACTGTGGCTGAACACCTTCCATGGTGGATCAGAGTAAGTTAAAGGTTATTAAACTGTACTTATTATGTAGCTTCAATTTGGGAATAGTTGAAAAGTTTGGGGGAGTTGAAAGTACGACTGTTGCTGGACACATTTTACCTTTTATCAAATAACTGCGAGAGAGAAAGATTTTAGAAAATGGAGGAGAGGTGGAGATGAATTTTAGTCCCTCATCTGGGTCCAACTCTCAAAAATGCAACCAATAGCATCTTATCATGAGACCCTCCCTGTCTGGTGCAGTAATTGAGCACGACTCGGGTGGAGCAGCAGTTTCTAATTGTTTCACTTTGCTGAGTCATTTCCTATCGATGGCACAGAGGCTGATATTAAGTGATGCCTCGTTCTGTCAGGTTCTCCTCTGTTTTTTCTGCTCTACTTATCTCTCTGCTACGCCCTCTTTGTTCTCTTGTGTTCGACTCTTACATTCTCTCCACATGTACTTTCGACGTCCTGCTGCAAAGTAAACAGAAAAGGACAAAGAGAAGTCATGAAAACTATGGAGGGAAAAGAAGCTGAGCGGAGTTGGATATCCGGTGGGCAGCAACAAAAACTAATCAGGTGTGACTCTAATTAACATTGCTAATTGACAGGCTATAAGGCCTGTTTACATCGAACGCAAACCCATTATCCTCCTCTAAAAAACATGAAAAATTAGCTTCATTACAGTTCATGAAGCTACATGGCCGATCCCACACTAGCTCCTCATGCGTAAAATATAACAACCCCAAGTTCTGGGAACTTTTCATTAAGTGGTCGTGGATCAGTGGACTTTCTCAATACATCATTGGAGGTGTGATGTACAAGAAAGGAGCTCCAGGAGTGTACAGAACATGCAGTACATCATCACACAGAGAATTTACACAAAGAGGCCTCTGTCTGGCCTCTTGCTGGCTCCACAGGCCTCAGGGTCCCTACAGTAAAATTATTATGCCACGGGTTTGAAACCGGATCAAGGCCTCTGCACTCCTGGCTGTCTCTATCTCTTTATAGAATAATTGGGTGAAGTAAACAAATATAGCTCTGGGTGCATTTAACACTAGCTTGTTTAAAGGTTGTCTTTGTTTTAGCCTTGCTAACAGCGAGCCAGCGGGGATGCTAACGTAGGCTGTTGCTCTGTCCACCAAATTGGACCAGACTGAAATATCTCAACAGCCACTGGATGGATTACCATGAAATCTTGTTCACACATTCATGAAACTATGATGAATCCTACTGACTTTAGAGAAAAACATAATATTGCATTGCAGACACAAGTTTGAAAACGTTCACTTCACAAACGGAAGCCACAATCAAAGAATAAAACTTTTCAAGTACTCTTAAATGATTGCGTTGTTTAAATCACCCAACAAGGAAGAGCTAAGTCAAGTAATTCGTCCAATCACCATAGCCATCTAGTTGGTAACATCACTCTATTGGTTTGGTCAGTGGGGTTTTATGGTGTTTGGAAGCTCTCTCCACGAATCGCCTGAAAAGTAGACTGTGGACGCCTTAGATCATGATATAACAACTAACCCAAAAGATATTCAATTTTACTATTACCAAAGAATTCAACCACCAAATATTTACATTGAGAAGCTGCAACCAGTAACTCTTTGTTGGCATTTTTGCTTTTAAAACTTATACTAACTAAAAAAATTTACTGTTGCTTATTTTCTGTCAACTAAATAATTGTTCAACTTTCATGGACACAAACAAAAGTTTCTGAATTTTTTTTTTTTTTTTTTGTTATTTTTTTCTGTAAAAGTCTGACTAGTATCTAACATTGGTTATTAATTCTCCATCTATGTTTACAGCAGGAGACATCCTCCGGGGCTGAAAAATGAAGTGCCAAAAAACTGCAGCTCCTCAAAGAGCCACTTGAGGCTGGCTACAGAAGTGAGTCGATCTCCATAAGCCCCCATGTTAAAATGTCCAACTTCACAGCAGAAATAAACATGTTTACAGCCTGGTACAAAAAAACAGTTTTTGGTCTCTATAGATAATTTCCACTATTCTAACAGAGTCTGATCTACGTCTTTGCGGACCAAGAAACCTGTGGAATTATTGCTATTGATTACGGTCAGTTTGACTCATCACAACATAGATCAGATTAGTTAGTAGGTTTCTAGGTTGCTGCTGACTGCTGAAACATATTTCTATGGATTTATGTGTCAGCATTCATGTGAAGATCTGCTGACAGAAAAGATTTCTGCAGCCACAGCAGCTGAACTTTAAAAGCCAGTGAGGACCCGGTTTACTGTAAGATCGAGTTTCTTTAATGGCCTGGTCTCAGAATAGGAGGAGGAGAGCGTCTATCAAGACTCTAGATGCTCTCATTTGCCATTTGTGGAGAGAACACGTCTGTCAGAACGAAGGACGAAGACAACAGCAGTAAACTACGAGGGGAGAAAGAGAAAGTACGACAGAAACACCAAAAAGGAAAAGTTCACAGCTGTAATCACATAGTGCTGGTAAATAAAGGGGAATTAAATTGTAACTGACTGTAACAAAATATTAGAGGTGCTCTGTTTACTTCTACATATCTGTCTTATCATTTACATCAGACCACATTGCACCTGCAGTAATATTCTTCCTGAACACACCTCACATCGCATCGATGAGGTCGGAACTTTATTACTCACTTTCACAAGCTGAGGTACATCAATCAGTTTTGTTTTGGCAGCTCTTCCAAGCACAGTGTGTTTAAAAAAATGGATCTCTGCAGGCTGAGTAGCAACTTCATACGCAAGTATAACAACAAAAACACATTTCTGCTAACCTCTATAAGCAGATATCTGCTTATGGATGCAGATCACGTAAAAAAAAAAAAAAGTTCATAAAAAGATATATCATTGTCAGACAGTAGCCAATGGCGTTCGAAATTGCATTTTGGCTGATGCATTCCACCTCTTTTCTCTCCACACGGACTGTTGCAAATAAAGCCTATTCAAATGTGATGTCAATGCTGCTCGGACTATAAACCAAAACCAGAACAGAACTTCTGATGCCAAAATCTTGCCTACAAATATCTGTTTATAAAGATTAATACAAAGCTAACAGTAAAAAGTGAAGTAATGATGAGTTCAGGATGAGAAAACGCTCTAAGGAGACAGGAAGTAAACAGACATGCAGCTTGTAAAATATATATACGTCACACTTCATTGTGCAAGAGAACTGTTGGATGGCCTTTTGAAAGACACCCCACCCTCCATCACATCTGCCTTTCCTACTTGTTTTCATTTTAATTGGTAAACACCAGCTGACCGATCTGCTGCATGTCTTTTCATGTGACTTCAATACTTATTTGTTCTACCTCTGCACAACAGAAGCAGATTTCTCTTTATTGGGAAACAATATTGAGAATATTGTGAGCGGAAAGGCTCACCAGGAAATCAGTGTTTGCAAACCATGTTTTCTATGTTCTCGTGAAGTGAAAAGTAAAGGGAACTGAAACCATCAAAAGTAACGTGAAGAAAGTTTTGATCACCACTTCACTGCATTTAGAAATGCATCTGAACAAAAGAGGAAAAACTGTTGTGCAAGATAGAAATGATGCATATGGCCTTCGTGGTATATGATGACATGTGATGTAAATATAAGGAGAGAATAGAAAAAGAAATGAATAGAAGAGAACAACATGTTTCTGACAAACGAGGAAGTCGACAGTTTCCTGAATGTCTTTCTCAAGACTCCCTCCCACTCACGTCTTTTTTCTGGTTTCATAAAAACTGTCAACAGTCAAGTTCACCAAGACTTTCACAGCTGAATCATTACTTCTCTTTTTATCGTAACACTTATTTCTATTTGTCACTCTCGCATTTTCCAATCCTCATGTTTTACTTTCCTTTTCCTCACATTTATTAGTACATCTACTTAAACATAAACATGTGCGGTTTTTGTGCCTGCACTTCATGTTGAGTTTCCTGCCTCTGCGGCAGCATGTGTAACTGAACCTATCCAAATCAAAGCTTATTTGCATCGCACCTTGCAGGAAAGAAGCAGCTCTGTTGTAAAGTGAGAAGGCAGCATTACTTCAACCAAATTTCATTTAACAAAACAGAATATTTTAGCATGAGCAGGAACTGTTATTACAGTTAACAGTTTTAATTTTTACCACATCTAAAAAGCTGTAAACACGTTCTACACGAGATGTGGAAAAGGAGAATGAAAACTACAACACACCTGTCTGCAAAGTAAGATAAGAAAGACTTTATTGATCCCACACCGTGGAAATTCACTTGTTACAGCGGCTCACAATATACAAGGTGGATAAGAAAAATACTGTAAATAGGGGCGCGCTCGTGGCTCGACTGGTAGAGTGGACTCCCCGTATGTAAGGCTGAGTCCTTCCTGCAGCGACTCAGCTGTCCCCTCTCACATGTTGAAAACTGTCCAGAGTTACCAGTGAGTGCGAAGTGAGTTCATTCAGCCATGCATCTGTGATGCTACACTCTCCATCTTATTGGGCAGACGGCACGCACGATTTGTACTGTCTTTTCTGCTCCTGGCGCTTAGGTCCAGCTCTGCATCCCTGTCTTCTCACTCGGGATCACCGGTCTTTCCACAGAAAGTATGCTAGCGCTGCCTAGCACTAACAGCTGCTCTTGAGTTCTTGAATGCCATGACTCTTTCTGAGTCACTCAATGTATCATGACGTAGTCCATATAACAGAAAAAAGGCAAATCACTAATCTCCATAGTTCCAAGTCCATGTTTGCACACAAAACAGATGGAGATTGGTGTAGAAAACGCAAAAAAAGTACTAAAAATACTAAAAACACAGAGAAATGTTCAGAGCTACTGTAACTGCCACCCACGCTGCGCCATAGCAACATCAATAGAAGTATCTAAGTGTTTGCCTAAGTACATAATCGCATTTAAACAATTTTAGCAAATTAAGTTGCTCTTTTCCTCATTAGACTCAAATTTTCTCTTTTTTTAAGACTACAAGATGGCTACATAACTTTGTTTAAATGCTAACAAGGTTACATGAAGTTCCTCCTCATTCGTTTCTCTATTGATCCTCATCAATGACTCCAGTGACAAACAGTCCTTGCTTACAGTCTGCATGATGCTGCACACATGTGGTAACAGTTTGGAATCTTATTTTGGAAAAGTTTGAGGACAGTAGCCCAGGGGACCTGGGTTCAGGGTCCAGATCCAGCATGTGAGCGAACTTCATAAGACCAATCAAATTTTTAGAACTTTTTCCTTGTTTATATTTTCCTTCAATTTAGAGAAACAATTCAATTTTTTTAGCAAAGTTGCAGAATTTCACATTGCACCAGCTCACTTTTAGTTATTGATATTGGTAGTAGCCTTAAAGGTTAAATATGAACTTCAACACATTAATGTTTGTAAAGACAAGCACCTTTAGTTGACGTACACTGACAGGCACATTTGTCCTCAAGGATTAGCAACGTTTCCACCAATGCAGCCCATTTCACAAATATTTTCACCTAAATCTGTGAAGTGGGGTTTATTGCGACCAAACCAGCGTTGGTGATTAAAATTGTGTATTTACCGGTCTGATATTTGGTTTAATGTGAAACCAGTTTGAACATTTTACATCAGTCCAGGTCTAACTATTGGACAAATTTAATTTCATTAGGATGAACCAAATTTCATTTTAATCCATCCAATACTTGTTTAGATATATATGAACCAAAGATGTGGACCAACCAACGATATCAATTGTCAATCTAGTTGACTAGAGGTACAATTACTCCATATGAGTACTTCCAAATCCTAAGGAACTACAGTACTTGAGTAAAATGTTAGTATTTTTCTGAAAAGGTTGTTTTGTTTCCAGATAAGTTCTTGCGGTGTAAAAGGGCTTCCTAAAGTATTTCCTGCAACAAATTGGTGTGAAAGCTCCAACAAACACATACTGTATACAAACTCATCCTTGTGGCTCAAATCGTCGTCCTGGTTTTGATCCTCACCAGCCTGTCTGTCGCCACACTGCACCTCAAGGCAGTATAAGTTTTATCATAGGGCGTCATCGGCTGGGCCTCTATGCTTCGTCTTTAATGGATGTCTTCCTAACAATGTGGCCTGTGTGTTTACTCTGCACGGTCTGGTGCCATGTATGGACGTATACCTCCAACAGGCTGTGTGCAGTGACAGTGTCTCCATACACAAACAGACCTCCAATGGATGGGAACACTGATGTAGACAACACGATAGTGGTAATATTTCACATCACACTGACATCACATGCTGTTATAGTTAACCTTAAGAGAGGTCAAACCACTTGATCGGTTTACAACAGAACATGAACACACACATTCACACACAGGACCAGGGGTCATGCTCACAAAATATTTTCCATCATTGACTAAATTTATAGAATAACGGAAAATGCCTGAAGGCCATCCGTCATTTTAATCACCTGTAGTAGCCCCCTCTGTCCAGTTAGTGGCAAGTTTGTCACTACTATTGTGTAATAGTCTTGTCTTTGATCCCATGACCTCGTTGTCTGTCTTTAGCATCACAGTTCTATCTTTAGAAAGCCTAGTAGCCTAGTACATTATGTACGTTACTCTGATGAAGTTGTTTTTGACAATTAAATGCTATTAAATAGGCTATACGTCTCATTATCATTAAAAAATGTACATCAAAATGACTGGTTATAATCGATTATGACAAATTTTGCAACGCTGTCTGTCAAAACAACGGACAATGACAAAGTCTAACGCAATTGGTTGGTTATATCGCTACAAAGCTTAGCTATCACAAGAGCTGAGAGCTACAAACATGGTCGGGAAGTCAGAAAGTATTGAGAGATGAACTAACAAACACACACTAACCAAGGTTGACACATCCGGTAGAAGAGAAGCATCTGACAATAACCAACAACGAGCAACAAAAGAGTTGTTGTGTGTAGTTCACACAGTCGTCACCAGAGCTGTTCTTGGCACTCGGGGCGAGATAAGGGAGATTTGGGATAAGTGTGAATCGCAGTGAAAATAGAAAGTGGAGCGCCTTCAGCAGAACAAACAGAATAATCTCTTTGTCCCAAAACTTTGATAAGATCAATTACCAAGCACTGGCTACAGTTCTTGGTAATAGGAAAAAACAAGACATATTTGATTTATCTCTTAAAATATACATCCAAGCCCCCTCCAGGGATGTCCTGACACTCACTTACATTGCTGTAAATGCTGTGCATCACTTAGACCCAGGTTTAATGTGGCTCTAGGAAAGTCCCAAACTGGCCAGCGGACGTGGCGACCTGTTGGGGGATCACCCACCCAGCCATCAGAGTAAAGTCACTGAACATGATCCCCCCCAACAACATTTGTCATGCTTTTTTCGTTTACACTGCAGCGCCTTATTCACTTCCTGGCTGTGGTGAGATTCAAAGCTTGTGCTATCAACATATTCAGTGCTCTAGATTTTACTCTACATCACAGGCATGTCTTGTAAAGAACAGTACAGCTGCTGCTGAGCTGCACAAAGTGATAAAATACAACGGAACAGGGTTAAAGATCACAGCCAGTTTCAATATCAACACATAAGACCTTATATAAGACAGCAGAAATATCCCAACAGATGAATAAAATAAAAGTGATGATGATGACTCATAACAACCAAGTGACATCTCCATGGCTGTGAAGTGAACCCAATGCCGAAGTGCCAAAAACTGCAGTTCCTCACACGACCACTTGAGGCTGGCTACAGAACAAGTCAATCTTAATAAGTCCCCATGTTAAAATGTCCAACTTCACAGCAGAAATAAACATGTTTACAGCCTGGTACAAAAAACTGTTTTTGGTCTCTATAGCTCATTTCCCCGTAAAAACCGTACTGAGGGTGAATTTTTATATAACTCCCCCGTTCAAATTCTATTATATTATATATAGCGCGGCTATACTGTCATATTGTCAATAATAAATAACACAAATAAATATCAGTTATGCTCCATCATAAAGACTCTAACCTGTTAATTTCTGAACAACTTCTGTTTATAAGTTACAGAGATTCACAACAGGCTGACTAACATGTACATGTGAAGGCACATTGTAAAAGAGCTCAACACCTTTGACCATATAATCCTGTGTACTCTAGACACATCCACAGACATAAACACTCCTATATCTGCTGTGAGGAGCTGCCTGAACACTGTGCGGAGAAGGACTTGTCTTCCTCCGTTAAACGACACATTCGGGCGGTGCAGTTATAACTGACAGTGCCGCAACAAGAAGACGGAGTCGTGAGATGAGACCGTGGATGTTTTATATTGCAAATTTGATCTCGGTTTTGAATTTTGGTTTGGGCAAATTCTTAAACCTTCAGCACACTCCAGCTATCCAGGTGGTCTGTTCACCCCAAAAATGTGACAGTGCTTCCTTCATTTTACAGAGTAAATGTAAATAAAAGTTTAAATTATTTCTTCTTGATGAGAGATCAGATGAGATTTCTTCACCAGCTCCAGTAAACTTTTTCCTTCATCTTGTGCCTGCACTTTCACTCCCATCCTCTCCTGAGTTCTTCTATCTGTTCTGGTGTCATACACTCTGAGCTATCATCTGTTTAAAATGAAACTTACCATACTGCCTGTTGAAACATCAAAAACACTAGTCTGCTTCCTCTTTCTGCACTGGCCACAGTTTCCTCTGCGGTGCCACTTGAGCAAGATTTCTTTTTTCTCCAGCCTGCATGCATTCACATTCAGAGTTATCATACACTCTCATACCAAGCAGATCATTCATCCAGTTCAGTCAAGTCAGATTTTAGCTGCTTGCCTTTAAAGATAACATTGAGTTTTAGCCGACCGACAGACTGTGTACGCATCTTAGGATACAGAGAATATTTTTGGAGATTAAAAGTATAGCATAAAAACAGAAGTCAAGTCAAGCCCACATGTTAGACAGGAAGCAGTGCAAGCCTCACGATTACAAAACACATTTATCCTGCTCAATCAGTTGATGACAAAAGCATGTTTGTAGGAAAGATACTATTTAAATAAAGGAGAGTTAAGCTGAAAAATACTTCAGGGTGAAATGGCCAAAACCTAAAACCTCAACATAACTGTTTTACATATTTTATATTTGATTTCTGCTAGCATCAGTTACTCAGCAGGTAGGGGTTAACTGAACAAAGCAGAATCTGCACATTGTTCAGTCGACTCCCGTGGCTTCACATCTCGTAAGCATAATAAATACAAACAGCTCTGATCAGTGTGCAGAGTCTTCTGTCAGATGAGCCGTAAATTCATTCCCATAAACTTAAGTGGGAGTGAATAATTCATGTCACAGTTTACATGACTGTCATGGACAGCTAATGTAGCCACCTATCATCTACTTAAACTCAAGGTAAGCTTTTGTGAACGTTGTTATAACTCCCTCTTCAAAATGTAGACACTTCAATATATCACTCAGCCCTTGTTCAGTGACTCCTGAACTTTTTTCTCTCGGGCCCTTTTTTGTGAAGTTTGCTTTGTGGTTATTAATCAGATGAGCATGTCGCAAAAAGCGAACATCAGAGTTTGTAAAAGTTAGGAAAAGTAGAAGCACACGACTCGATCAGTCATTTGCTTTCTTGCAATCACCCTTTCTCTGACTATTATTCATTTTCTACAGTCTAATTTAATTGTATATAGTTTGTTTTTTTTAATCTCTTTCAAGTTCTATTCTAAATTCTATTTTTAACTTTTTATATAGTTTTCTTTGTGTCTCAGCATTCAAATGTATCTATCTATGTCTTTAAAGCTGGAGCTAGTAGCCAGTTATCTAAGATTAACAATTAGTGAACTTTAAAGTTGTTGGTCTATCTTTCACTAGCTAACAGTCAAACAAATGTCTTGATTATTTAAAAGGTACAGTGTGTAAGATTTGGGGCCTGTATTTTCAGAATAAGGCAAACATGGAATATAATATTCAAAACTATGCTTTCATGCTTTATCATTCTTATCAAGAGTGTCACATCCATTTTCTCCTGTTGAACCTGCAGTCTGCTGTTGAACACATGGATATGTCGCATATGGATGAATGGATATCTGTTTTTGTACAGTATATTAAGTCAACACTGCTACTCAGAGGAAATGAAAAATCCACATTGATCACATAAACTAAGTGAAATATAATAGATCAATAAATACTGCAATATTATATTATGATTAGATCAAGTTTCAGTGTATCTGTATATCCAAAAATAGCCAGCTAATCTGACTCAAGTGCACTTAAGTAGTGGTGGTGTGTACTTCTGAAGTGTTTTCGTTAAGTAAGAGCTATACATAGAGCTGCCCTCTGTAGTAAATACATAAATATCTTAGTCTGATTGTTGGGACTTTCCCTCTACAGGGAAGGAGAGTCAGCTGCTGCCACTTTAAGGGAAAATCCACCTTACAATACAATTCACGTTATTTCCATAAATTTGTACAGCTTGGATTTTAATCCTGAATTCAGGATACAAGGAATACAGATCTCTTTATAAGTAGGGACAACACTTTAATCATGATGTACACATTCATGGGCAAAATAAAGAAAATAATCTCCTCTACTTGATCAGCTGTATTAAATCTCTTTAACACGCATCATGAGGAGAACGTGGGTGAACATGTGCGCAAGTGAATTTTTGCTATTAATTCAGGATTCAAAGGGTATTTATACCCTCAAAACTTTGTGAGTTTACTTCCTTCTTATCGCTAATTAGCAAATGTTTGTGCTAACATGCAAACTGTGATGGATTGTCACTGAGCATGTTAGCATGCTGATGTTAGCATTTAGCTCATAGCACAGCAGTGTGTCACAGAGCAGCTAGTATGACTGCAGATTTCAAATCAAAGTAATCATGACTTTCATTATTTATTTTCATGTTCCGTGGGAATCCAAAAGTTAGCATTGACTCCTTTAACGATACAATATTTTCCTAAACCTAACCAAGTAGTTTTTGTGGCTAAAGCTAACCAAAGTATGTTTCACAAGGTTCACCATGTTCAACAAGATATATTTTGAGTGAGAACGTGTTGCACTGAACACTGTCCCATGAAAGGGGATTATGAAATTAACAAGAAAAAAGTAATCTTAAAGTGTTTGCTGATGAGGCCATATTTTACCATTACAATGGTCTGATTTCCAGCTTAAGGAGCCAGTAAAGCTGTGGAGGAACTTTCCTGTACCAACATGCCATTTCCAGAGGTGCGTTTCCAAAATCACAGCCAAAGAACAGATCCTTATGTATTGGGTCCCTCTCCTCAGCTGTAAAGTCAAGTCTTACCTAGTCCTAGAAATCCTGGTGTTATATTTGATCAGTTCGTGTGACTTCCACATGAAGAAAGATCGACAAACTTTCTTCAGACAAACTTGCTATTTTATCACAACCTGAAGTACAGATGAACGTTCACGCTGTTATATCATCCCAGTTTGTAATTCCCCTTTCAAGTTGTCTCCGAACCATCTGCAAATGATCCAGAACACTGTTTCTGGTGCAGAAGAACAACACACATCCCACCAATCTCATCTGCTTTACATTGGCTTTCCATCGAGTACAGGATTTTCACATATAGAGCCCTGCAGGGTCACGCACCAGCTTACATCTCTGATCTGCCCCATCCTTACATCACAAGTAGGTCATTTAGGTCTACTGACCAGCGGTTAACTCGTTGTCCCTCGTGCTCGACTGAAAAAAAAAAGGTGAACATTTTGAAGTGATGGCTCTGACGCTGTGGATCACTCTTCCTGTAGACTTACATTCTGGTCTCTGTTGAAGCCTTTAAAAAGCAGCTCAGGGCCCATTTATTCAAACTCGCCTTTCTCTCGCCCACTGTCTAGTGTTTTCATGTTTTGTTGTTGCTTTTGTTTTATTGTTCTATGCTTTCAAGTGAGGATCTTGACAATATGGAGGTCTGGTGATGGTTACACAAGATTTGTTTAGCTGTGGGGATGTTTAGGCAGAGCAACAACCGATTTGCCAACAGGTTTGAATCTGTTTCAAAAGCCTCACTCAACACATAAAAGACCACAAAGACTTTCATGTCAAGCGAGATAAAAGTTTCTCACCTGTAAGACTGGGGAAAGAGACCGTTATCTTACCTGTGGTTTGTCGCAGCTCCTCACACAAACTTACATGAGGAAACTGCAGCAGCTGCTTCCATTTCTTGCTTTTTCCTTTTCTGTTCCCGCCGCCGCCTGTAAAACAAATAGTTTGGGTTTAAAACTCAAGTCCAAGAAGGATGTTTGCTTTGGTTACCAAAAAGATGTGGACGTAGAATAGGGGTCTGATGATTTGAACTGTAACTATGCGATACAACAGTTTACCTGAGGGATCCTTATTTATCTTACACTGGCTCTTTATGCAGCCCCTCATCCTCCACCCTCTGTCTGAAACAAGCTGTTTTAGCTCCTATCTTTTCAAGGACCCCCAACCTAAAATCCAATTTTCTTTGATTGACCAACCTCCCAGAAGCTTGCCAAGCAGCAGAACCCAGTGCTCGTGAGCACCGCCTTATCCTGTCAGTGTGCTTAACGTAGCTTTGATTAACACGGGGCACTGAATTTGATTTACTTTTAATTAGACCGCAAATGAGACAAGAATTAGCTCGAAAAAACAACTGACGCTGCCAGAGCAGTTTCTGGTTTCTTCTGGATTGTTTCTGTTTCACTGATTATTGTACAAAAACACAACTTTTATAACTTCATTCACTGATTTTGGTGAGTCTGGACTGTATTGTGGATTGTGAGTAAATATTTTCTGGTCTTACAGCAGATAAACTTTCAGTGATTTATGGAGTTTCTTGATGGACTAATAGCTTTAATTGTTCTTTGCAGTTTAGCCGCTAAGTGTTCTGTAGCTGCTCTTAGCTAGCTGACTTTAGCCGGACTCTGAGTTTAGAGCACCGGGGAAGTATTGGTGTAGACTTCCACTACAGGAGCTTTAGAGTGCCGAGCCTATCGTCCATTAGCAGTTAGCAGTAGTTAGTGGTTGATTACTTTAGCAACAAGTAATGTCCATTAGTAAACTCTGTAAATCAGCGAGAGTTGAGGAAGAGAACCAGACTCAAGATAGTACTATCAAAGTAACAACTACACATCCATAGTTTCTGCAGCTGTCCATGTACAAATCCAGTTCGAAGTATATTCAGGTCTTAAAGGCAGACAGACTAGGTAGGTTATTGCCCAAGAAAAACAGGTGCAAACTTTAACAAAAGTGGGTCCATAATTTTCAGTAAACTCCAAAGCAATAAGAAAATACAACTAAAAGTTACAGGGACAAGTGAAGGTGGTCAAAATTGTTATAAAACCACAGCCTCCACCCACCCAACACCACTAGGCTGACACACCTGGCTGGTTAGATGAGTAGACGCGATTGTCATTTAGTCATCTAACGACACAACAAAGCCTCCTGGTTTTACATAACTAATATGCGTAGTTAATACAGCAATTACAGTTCTTGACTCCAATAAAATATATAATCAAGTGTCTTCATTCCCTCTGCTGCATAGTTACACTGTGCTCCACTATGTGTGTGGATAATAATATGTGGCAACTGCAATTTATGAGTCAAAGGGATAAATGCTAAGAAATATTTTGTTTTAATTTTTTTTACCTTCTAAGCTTTAGAAAACATCAAAAACACATATTTAGGAAAAGTTGTGGACTGAAAATCTCTAGTTTGTAGTTTTTATTCAAACAAAGTTATTTGAATTATGAAAATGTAAACGGTTTGTTTGACTGTTTTGGATGCCTCCAAGGAATCAACAAAATGTCCTCACAAGTATAGTAGAACATGTTTTTGTGTGCAGCCATACACTCTTGAGAAACTAAGTGAATACAAAGAGCAAATGTCACTCGCACATTCAGAACAAAGCACAAAGAGAAACCAGAGGAAGTTCCTGTCCTCTCTGCATTAGTTTAGCTTTCAAAAGCTCGTACAGCCAGTGATACAGTTTCATTAACCACACTGCAACACAATGCTCACTGTAGTACGTTAAGAGTTTCTCTCATGCAAGTTTCAAGTCCCTACAAGTTGATTTTCTAAAGAAATTATTAGGTGTCTGAACAGAGGGACAGTTTTCATAATCCAGGAATTGCTTACGTCATTTTATGAAGCAAAAATGCAAAAACAGACTCTGGTTTAAGTTTCTTTTCCCCAATAACTTTGGGGTTTGGACTGTTTGTCTGACATTTTATAAACAATGCGATATATCTATTAATTAAAAATAACTGAGTAACTGACTCAAGGGTCTATACACCCTGGACAACCTGTAAAGGGTGCATAGTTTGGTTTCAAAACATACAGAGAACCATCCCAGTGGAAATTTCTGTCTTGTCCTGTAAACATCTCACTGAGTGTCCCTTCAGATCTCATCCAGAGATAATAGAGTTCTGTCAGATTAAACATGGCGGTGCTATGAAATTCATAGAACTGACTGCCCTTAGTTATGCTCCAAGATCAAAGAAAACGCAGTGTAGGAGCTGTAGATGTATTTACTGATAACACAGTGTTGTTGAGAATACAGCAGCAGACTCACTGTGTCATCTGACGAGGAGAAAGTCAATACCACACGTCAGGATTTGCTATTCAAATACTGCAAGGCAGCTGCTACTCAGACATACAAGCAGAGATGAATTAGTCACAGATACAATGCAAACAAGATGTTTTGTTTGTGTCCGGGGAAACAGACGATAATATCAGCGACAGAATTAGCAATAAGCTGATTGATAACAGAGAAAATGAGATGCCTGATGTCATCCTGTGCATATGAGGACATGTAAATCAAGACAAAGAGCATGAGAATACAGCCTGTCTCCACAAATGACTATATTTAGTATGTTAAAGAAAAGCCCAACGCATTTTTTTTCATGTTAAAGGTGGGAAAACAAAGTGTCAAGACAAATGGCTACACAATATCAGATTTACAATAGATCGAGCGCAGATTATTTAATATTGAAGTTGTTTTAAATCAAACGCTGCCAAACATTTGATATAACTCCTTTACAATCTTCAAGATACAGCCAATTGTCTTATACTCTATTTCGTTGTTACACACATGGGGTTTCATCCCATAAGAATACATTATAAAAAGCTCTGCACAATGTCAGTACTGGACCACGAAAAGGCAACAGATGATCATTTTTCTTTTTTCAATCTATATTGTCAGAGTTCAGATTATGTATCAATGCTGTTGATACATATTATCATACATACTGTTGTTCTTGAGGTGTTCTCCTGTTAAATCAAAATTAAAGTGAAACACTTGTGACTAAAGCTTCATTAAAATTTCAATGGATTTGAGCCCTGACCTAACCCTAGCTGTGAACATTAATGAGTTATCAAACCACATCACACCAAAGAACAACACGTCTACTGTTTCTTTTAAATGTAACTTTTCTTGGCAGTGTCTCCCTTTTAGTATCTTTAGTGTCTAGTGTTTACATTCTGTGTTACTCACTAAAGCATATGTTTTGAGTCTTGAGAAAGGCAGTAAAAAGAATGGACGGCATATCTGTGACATCAGGTTTCTGAAGAGCCATTTTGAAGCTCAAAATCTGTGGCTCTGGGAGCCGCCATGTTGGCTGTCCTGCCTCCTCTGCCTCCCAGCTCATCTAAAAATCGGCAAAGGCGTGGATCATCAAAGCGAGCTGAAGAATGCCTGGGCGCTCAAACCAGCCATCTGGATCCTGTCAATCAAAGCAGCCATGCTGTTTATGACGCAAAACTTAACTCATAATATAATAGCAGATTAGTTCTATAAAAATTCACCTTCAGTACAGTTAATAATTTATGTGACATCTGAACATAAAGCATGCAGTGGAGAGAGAGTGTGTTCAGGTGCTTGTCCACAATCTCAGGCAACATGAACATGGAGTGAACTCATCAACTGACAGTCAAACACAACCTCCATAACATTAACAAGTCTCTGACAGAGAGCCTAAATGCCGCCCCACAACCCTGAGCTGCACTACCCCCTTTTTGTTTCGAGCACCTGGTCCTGACATCTATTAAAGACTTCAGAGCATCAATCACTTTACCTGTCAGATTTAACTCTCACCTGCAGGGTAATCCCCCAATGGCATAAATCAAAAACTGCCTGCCCTCCTAAAAAGCTGAGTTTAAAAAGTACAAGCGCTTCAGACGAATCTGAGAAACTCCACATGTCCTGCAGCTGCAGGATAAAGTAGCCACAAACCATGTGAGAAAACCTTGTGGTAAATTTCAAACATCCAGTCATTTTAAACAAGATAAAACGATGATTATCATGGTGTGTGTCACGTTGTCACGTGAGATCAAAGGGAGCGTTCACATCATCAGATGACTAAACAGTTGGTCGTGTGAGGGTTAAAAATACCCTGCACTGACAATATACAACCACTTATCCCAACCAATTCATCAAATACAGCAGCTTGGTCAGTGTGCCATCGAAGTCAGGTGACATAGTATAAAGTGTACACATGGAGGTAAATGGATGGGTCAAACAAACACAGGGCTTTAACCCAGGAGATCATTATTCATGTCACGTGTGACATCAAAAATGAAGTTACAGAGCCCATTTTCACTTGTAAGTTAACTTACGGAACATATTTAAACTTTATGTGAATTAATGTTATAATATACTTTACGTAATATTTTCCTAAACCTTAACCTATATTGTTTTTGTGCCTAAACCTAATCAAAGTTTCACAACGTATATGTTTCTGAGTATCTGACAAGTTGGGAGTGATTATATGTTGTCGCAATATAGATATTTAATTTGCGTTTAATTACCTTGAATGACTAGTGATTCAAACTTAGTAATTACAAAACAGATGAACAGTAATGCTTTGACACATTCTATACGCCTCGTGTGAGCTGTAGTTGTTGAACGCTATTAAAAATAACTGTTGTCACACCCCCTTTAATAGATACGTGTCCAGATATCAAATCGTATTTGCTGCTCAAAGAAATGTATCTATAGAACAGAGTATCACAAACTGTCATGGTAATGAAAGAAAGCACTGAGTGCATTGAGATAGAAACTGAACAGTTTCTCTAATTTAGCTAATTTAGCTAGTTTACAAAGAGTCTTCATGAATCTATAGAGGACCGCCATCCCGAGAGAAAACACTGTAAAGTGTATCAATCCCAACCACGTCAGCAGTTGTACATCAGAATCACACAAATAGAATTAGTCAACAAGAAAAGCTCGAAAAGAAAAACATTACCTGGGTTCAACTTTCATTTGACAGCCAGTCTGTTTTAATCATGTTGGACACGACGAACATAAATTACACACTATGCATTGCATACTAGAGGTCGACTGATTCATCAGTGGGACAATAGGATGTATCATTATCGGAGGAAATAACTCCGATAGTGGCCGATGGCTGTGCAGCAAGTCACATGGAGATTTTCCTAATTCACAGTTACACCGATCTACAGATTCGAATTGGTCTCCAACTCCAACCTCAAACTTAATGGACCCACCATCAAACAGCCAGGCTTTCAGGCCGACGGCGGCATACTGGCTGGACTACGGGAGGTAAAGGTCTTTTTGAGATGGGGAGCTCTACGTGTGATAGCCATCACCAGTGGCACAGATATGAACATTAGCTACTGATATTCGAGGAGAATTAAATTAATTCTATCTTTGATGCCAACAACAGAGTTATTGTCGATAACTAAAGTTAGCTGAATTATCATAGTCATAATTTTGTAGCCTAGCTTAAAATAAAACTTTGATGATACGTCCGGTCTTGCGCTAATGCTCTGTCATGTTGTTTCCCTCCTGTTTATGTCGGGAAACTCACAAACCTCCAGGATCAGTCTGTCATCTATGGCCATTAGTACCTGACAGTAGTTTCTGCGCATTATGTAGAAAAAAGTTCAATACAATTCAATTCAGTTTGTGTGCGAGATGAGCACAACCGCAACAGATTCACGGGATAACGTCCACCCACGTCCTGCTCGCCTCTCACTGAAAATGAATTATGAGACATATCAATCGTTCCTCATCTGAAAAGACCAGAACACTCCAGAGTTGTCCGTAAATCACTAAGCTTGTTTATTAGACATAACTGCTGTCACTTTGGTTTGTTTTCGTTGTTCCTCCTTTGTTAGTTGTAAGGTTTTGTATTCAGCACTGATTGTATAACACACCGTGGTGGACTTTCTTTCTAAATTATTGTGTGTTTTGTGCTTCTTGTTGATTCCTGGTGCCTTTTGGAAATACCTGTTTGTTAGTGATTGTTAAGAGACCATGTATCTGACACATGGGTGTAGGGTTGACTGAAATATTATCTTTGTCTTCAACAGATTTTCACTCTGACTTTCAACAGCTAAAAAAGTTCGATTTGCTCCCACCTAGATTTGTTAGTTTGATTTTTAGTTTGAATATTTATCAATTATCCACCTCTATTACATTCCCAGTATTCGTACTATGGTTCAACATACTTCTGTGTAAATAAACAGTAGTATCTATCGTTTTAGTTAAGCATACTTACATTTATCGAAGCATCATTGACGTTAGGCCAGAGCTGCTTGGTTGCTGTCCACCATTGTTAGTTAAGCTATTTTTGTCCCTACTGTATTGCATTATGGGATATTTATTTATGTCCAGTGCTTGCATATTGTAATATTTCCCCAGAAATAGTATGCACTTCACATACTACTGGTTTCAGAAATCTCACATACTGTCTTAGCCATCTAAATAGCACATTGTTATGTCATTTTGGACACGTAATTCATGAGCTCTTGCTCGTTCAGCTTAATAGCTGTGAGCTGTGGTAATAATTAAAAGTGATGACATGCGGGAAAGAGACACAGGTCGGATTCGAACCCCAGGCCGCCGTGGTAAGGACTGAGCCTTTGTACATGGGGCGGATGCTCTACCGACTGAGCTAAACAACACCCTACTGGACACTGTTTTAATGTAGAAATCAAAAGTGAAACCACATTTATAGTTTCACTTTAATTTCTTAATTCAACTCTCCAGAGAAAAATGACACCTGTTTCCTTTCACATTAGCGTGCAATACCGGTGTCACACTACATGATTTTCTGAAGCACAAACTGTTTCCTCTCTCCCTGCCATTTGCAGCCATCAGCTTGGGAAGTTGCCTACTGTAAAGGAAAACTCCATCTAAAAGGCCTTTGTTTCAAATCAAGGCTCATTTTTCCTTATGCAGGTCTTGTTTTTTCCTTCCGTGAGTAACTAAGCTGTGCAAGGTAAATGTCAAGCAAAGACCGCCCTTTTAAAAACAAAGTTGCACCAATACTTCATCACAAGTCACTTCTTTGATGTATTTCTTCCTCTGAGATGAAGTATGGTTAGCTCTAGTGCAAGAATAGATAAGTGTGATGAATAATACTGTGAGAACGTGACACTCATCATCTCACGGCCCTCTGCAGATGGCCTCTGCAATTACATTTCCACACTGAAATGAATTTAGTATTGCACTTTCATAAAGTTGAGACAGATTTTTTAAATGGTCAAAATCAATCGTTACCATTAGCTGACTGACTAACTGATGTTGAGACTCTTTAGACTTTATTCTTTATTATGGTAAAAATATGCACATACACATAAAAAAAACTGTTTTATCTCCAATGACACTAAATTTTATCGTTTTTTTTTTTCATTAGGCTAATGCTGCTTCCAAAACAAACTTGATGATGTTCACTAATCAATGCAATTCTTTTCAAACTTTGGAAAGCTGTGAAATCGGTGCCACTTTCATAGTCTTATGCTGCATTCACACAGATTCAGGCAAGATGGTAAACGGCAAACCGAGTATCATTTTAACAGATGAAACCAGGACCATAAAAATTAGGTGAGACCAGCAGAGAATACAGTCAACGGTAACGGTCGACACATTGCCAACCAAAGTTGACATATTTTAACTTTTTGGAGTCCTCTGTGACAACCTAATGTAGATTACGTAGCTCTGTAACACTGAGAAAACAATGAGAAAACATGTGAGATCTTGACAACAAATTCATTAATTACGTAAAATAGACATGTAATTTTCATTTTAGCAACACGTCACCAGGCAAGTTTCGTCCAGAAGATGTTGTCCGTCTGTGAATGCAGCATAAAACATACAAAATTAAACGTACAGTCCTTTAAATTCAATGCAATTTCCTCATTGCCTGAGGGCTTCTGTTGGTTTTTGCACGTGCTGATGGCGTCATCCTTCTGATCTCTTTGCATTCATTTTCTTCAAACTTTATACATATTTGCATATTAGCAAATGTGTGTTTTTAAAGAGTCAAACGAGGTCTAGTCAGGCTGTCCAAAAGGCTGTAAAGTAACACTAACACTGTGTCTGGTCTCCAAGAGAGGTCAGAGGTCAAGGCCTTGCCCGGTGCTGGGAGATATGTTGCCTTGAGTCCTCTACGAGAACAGATGAAGCCCTGAATCGAGCAGATAAGCTGGCAATGAGGGATCATGACACTCATCTTCTCGTGTCCCTCTGCAGATGGCATTAGGATTATGTTGGCAACAGTCACCACAACCTTTGTCTCCTGTTTAGAATAACAATAACAGCCAGGGCTCTCATGATGTTTCCATTGTTCACAATAAGATGTCTGTTTACAATTTCTACTCATGCACAGGGAGGGCTGTGCCAGTGTTTTTAAATATGTTTGAATAAGGGCAATACAATCTTAAATTGCAAGTCTAGGCAGAAAAGTACAAACCTCCTGTACAGCACAGCTGCTGTGCCTCAACATCCTGTTTCGCAAACGTCAGGACGATGCTGCAACATCAGCAAGGGAAGCCCGATGTGTCGCTGCAGTCTCATTTCACAGTTTGCAAACCGCTTCCGGACCTCTCACACTTCCATGTACATGAGCCAAGCCAAACTTATGTTATGAAACTACCTATTTTACGCGCCCTTTTTATTACAACTCTCCGCTTGCTTACACAACAGTAAACAACAACGCTGACAACGTTTTCTAAACGTTTGGGGAACACTCTTTAATTCGGCTTGCATTGATAAACACTGCTCGGCATCCCCGCTGTCTTATTTCACCAAACCTCACTGTGGAGGCGGTTAGCGTGTCACAACAGTGTTGACTGACAGTTTAGTGAGCACCGTCAACGCGGAAGATACACATTTAATCGAAACAAATTGATTAATTTAAACAATTTCCGAGCCGAATTGGACACCGCTTCATAAAGAGTTAGCAGCCGTCATCGGACGTGTTAAAACGCGCATGTGCGGTGACAAATAAAGCCGGAAAACTTTAAATAGGTAAAGTTAAAATGGAGTTCAACGCCCGCTCCAGAGAACAAGCACGTATTTTAGGTGATATCCCGCAGCATCAAATGATTTGTTCACCGGCCAAGAGGAAGTGCAGTAACCCGTTCATATCACCCACGTCTGGGGGGTAGAGCTCCAGCCGTTAAACCGCCGCTGTGTGCCGGCTGAGAGAGGAGCTGTCAAACCGCCATCTCCATCTCCATCCCTTACCTTCCCGTGCTTTCAACAGCACCGTGTTGGCTACGATGTTCTCCAGCTCCATGTTGATGCTGTGTGGGGTAACAGCAGCAGCAGCAGCAGACGGAGCTCCTGGTCCCCCCCACCGGGCGGCTTCAATCTCAGTTTATCCTCTCTCTAAACACCGTTCACTACCTCCTCCCACCGCCCTGCCGAGGAGGAAAAAAAATGAACTGCTTTCAGCAGCACAGTCCTGTCCTGCAACAGTCGGCACCCCTCCTCTTCTTTTTCTCCTCCTCTTTCTCCTCCTCCTCCTCCTCCTCACACCGTCTCCGCCCTGAAGCTCCTGTCAGAGAGGAGGAACAAACACAGACTTCTCACTCTGTTTTAAAATCACCGTTTAATAAAATTAGTAAAATATGACACAAACATCACCGACAGACCCCTCACTCTGCTCACACCACAGTGCATTTAGCTAACAAGCTAAAACACAGAATTTTCATAGAAAAGCTCAGACGTATTAACTCAGTTTCGCCTCACTTAAATCAGTTTTTTTATAGGATACAGTAGCCTAATTTTATATTTAATATTTTAATTGAGATTAAATGAATGTTAGCATTAAAAAAACAGGCTTAAAAAGGGCTTTCTCCACTCAATAAGCTCTACTAATACATGAAGTCAAATTCAAGGTTCAAGAGCAAAATGAGCATTTCACTGACTGACTGATAATTTAGACTTTTTAGACTTTATTTTATGATGTTTCAGTCTCTACTTCAATCACACTATATGCTATATAGAATGTATAAACACATATAAAACGCTTCTCTAAAAATGGCATTGCTGGATATAGCTCAGTCCTTGCCGCTGCGGCCCTTTGCTTCATGTCATTCCCCATCTCTCTCTCCCCACTATCCTGTCACTTCTTCAGCTGTCTCTGTCAAATAAAAAGCTTGAAAAAATATCTTTACAAAAAATATATGTAATATAAACATTTAAAGACATCAGTTATTCCTAAACATCATAGGAACATGAACACTATCATATATTTTAAAGATAAAAAAATAGTCCTAAACAACATGAAAACATGAGCACTATCATAATAGGAAGTAATTCAGTATTTTAGCATTTAAAAAACCAAGGCTAACAGGAAGCTATGGCATCTGTAGCTGCTCAATGTTAATAAAACTCTTCTCAAAGTTGCGGCAGTACACTTAAGATCACCATATAACTTAGCATGCAAACAGAAACCTCCAGTATTGTTTATTGTTATTTCTTGACCTTGGAATTATTGTTTAATGAAATGATCCTAACTCAATAAAGTCCACATTCTTGCTTTTTCTGGAGCTTTTAACCTAAGATAACTGAAGTTTTTAATCATGAAATGTGGTTGAACGCTCTTGAAAAACCTAGTAAGTTGAGCTTTGAGTTAAAAAGAATAGCCCTGGCCAAGATTTTAACTGAAAATTTGTAGTTTTTACCTAATGACTAAGCCTAGGCTAGTCATGGTTTAAAAGCTAATGGAGCTAGCCGTTAGCATGGCTAAAAATGGGCTACCATTGCTGCAGCTTTAAAATGACCAAAAACGTGCTAGCTTTTTGCTATTTTAATTTTTAACTTTTGACATTTAAAGATAAAACCAGTTCCTAAATAACACTGGAATACAAGCACTATAATTGTAGGAAGCTACTATTTTGATTTTCAAATATATATTTCAAACATTAGCATGATATGATGCATTGTGATTGCTGTTGTGGGTGTGATCCATATGAGGTTGGCAGGGTTAGGGCATATATATATATAACAGGGTTCAATCAATGTACTCTGACTCTGATGTTTGTTTGATTTACTACTTCTCTATATCTGATAGATCAGTTATCTCGTAAATACAAATTTTCAGAGCCACTTCATTTGTATTTAACAACGACATACGTCACAATATTTTAATCATTACAATACAAATGAAATCCAGTTCCTCTTATGGGCCAAAATGTTTTGATATCCCTGCATGTATCAATCAGAATTGATACACTGTTACAAATCCAGAAATCAATACATTACTGACTCCAGAGCTGCTGCTCTTTGTGGCTCATCTCTCATTCTGCAGAAAATGGATTTCCCTGCACAGATCAATGAAAGCACCACGGTGCATTAAAGGTGCATTAAGAAAGACGTTTACTGTTCTGCTGTGCTGAATGACGACAGCAGCTCATATCAGGCAGAGAGGGGCTGATAGAGTTATTGATCAGCACGATTGCTTCTCCTGGAAACTCACTCTCTGGACCGAACTTCCACTTGGAGACAATCCACATCCTCTCAGTGTCTGGTCATTGATGAGGAGGAGGACAGCATGACCTGAACTGTTCAGAGCTGTAAAAGGCCTCTTATCCAAAGCAGGAAACAAACAAGTGAACAGGCTGAGTACCCAAGCATTGGGTATTTTGAGACCTGAACAGTCTTGGAAGTGGGTTGTATAACATTGAATTATACATTTAAAAAAATAATAATACTATTAAACTTACTAAAGACACCTTAGACCACACCGGTGAACATCCAGGGATTGGATATCATGATTGTGGGAGTGTACTTTCACTTGAGTCTACTTTTAGCATTTTGTGTGCTCTGGTGTTCATTTAATGCTGCCTGTCTGAATAAAATCTAAACTGAGGTGACACACGTGCAGCTTTGTGAGAGATGTTTTGATCCAGACTGACATCTAGAGGAGAAACTCAGCTGTTGCAGATGTTTCCATCCTTTGACTCAGAAGTCATCTTGAGCATTTATCATGTTATCTATAATTTAAACAAATGTAGTTGTCTGTTGCTGGAAGTTATTTGGACACACATGATGAATCATTGATGATAATGATCTTTTTTATTACTTCTATCAGAGCTTATTATTAATTTATCATGGATTCACAGTTCTGCACAATTCTGCACAATTCTGCATCTCTAAAGTTGAGTAAACTTTAGAGAAATACAGTTGCTACAACATTACTATTATTTAGTTTTATTATAGATTACATATTTGACTTATACATTTTCATCATCTGCCTTACGTTTGTCTGTTAATATTTTAAGTGTAGTTGAAAATATGTAGTGTAATAGTTTAAAATGTGTTTTGTCTTTTTTATTTTCATACTGACTTATATTTGTCAAGTGGGTTTGCTTTGGCAAATTGGTTTAAATGATAATATATATAATCATAGTACGAGAAAAAAGAAAGAAAGATTAAAGAAAGTCCTGCAAGCCAAGAAGCATAAAATATAAAACAAACGACAATATTGAAAAATATTATAGAGATAATATAAAGACAGTTTGTACAATAGTTGTTTAAATGTACAGTTGTGCTTGTGCAGGAATGATACTCTACCAATTGTTTGCAAGTGCAATCTTCTTTGCAGCCATCTGCTCTGCAGCCCCTGGAGAAGGTTGTAGAGAGAAGGATGCTCCATAAACTTCTCAACATAATGGACAACAGTTCACACTCCCTGCACGACTTACCGATCAAACAACAGAGCAGATTCAATCAGAGACTGAAAAAAAAGACAGCTACAGGGGGACATTCCTGCCCACTGATATGACAATTTATAATGACTGTGCAGAGAGAGGAGACTCATTCTTTGACACTTAAAGTTGATATTCACATTCATAACTTGCATTATGTTATTATGTCATTCTCTGACTACGATTGCACAATGCACATTTCTTGCACAAAATTACTGTACAGAGTTTATGTATATTTTTCTTTTGTATTTATTTTACATGGATAAAACAACATGTTCTGCCTTCTCTTTGACTGTAATTTCTACTGTAGTCATGTTAATACTCATCTACCGCATGCCTTGTATATGCTGTATGCCTGTTTTGTGTTCTTAATACATATAACTGTGACTGTAACACTTGAATTTCCCTTCGGAGATCAATAAGGTCTATCTATCTACCCACATTTTAAAATGTGTCACATTTTAAGCCTGGCTTAAAATAACTTTTATATTTACTTTTTCAACTTTTATTTCACCTTATTAACCTATTTATGTACTGGGTTATTAGCCTATATGTGTTTATGATTGATTAAAAAAAAGTCATAATTGTTGTGTGTCTTTGGACATGTCCACTGATTCATCCAATTGGAGTACAAATGCCTCGTCTGTTTGTAGTTTCTCAATTATCTGCAACCTCCCATTCACCATTATTTTGGTAAAAATTGTCAGTTATTGTAACAAAAATTGGCGGACCCCCTGCAGTACCTCTGAGGACCCCCTCGTTGAAGACCCGTGATCTAATTAGATAATTAATATTAATTTACAAATAATATTGTTTTATCATTATACAGTGACAGCTACCAGCTTATGAGCTGTGATCAAATAAAATATTATAAAATATTATAAAAATTAAATGAAAAAAAAAAAACAAAAAACGCGATCTGTAGTCACATGACCGGAACAAAACAAACGCGTACTTCCTGTTGCTGCCTGCACGTTGTCGTGTTTGCCTCAGTGATCCACCGACAAACCTCCGCTGAGCTGTAAAGACAGATAAAACACACAAACATGCCGAAAGCCAAGCAGTCTGCGAGGAGAAAGAAGTTTGACTACAACCAGGACCGGAAGAAGCTGAAGAAGAAGTTCATCAAGAAATGCAACCCGAGGATAGAGAAGTACGTTAGCATGTTAGCTCCTGTCAGCTAACTGTGGACATGTTGACTCCACGTGAGAAGGCTTTAATACAGCAGTACTCGGATACTTTAGTGAAGTACCACAGGCTAAAAATACTCCATAGAAGTCAAAGTCCTCATTCTAAATGTTACTTAAGTAAAAATACACAAGAATGACAAGCTAAAGTACTCTGTATATGCAGAATGACTCATTTTACTGTGTTATAGTGTTACACAATATTGGAGTTGCATGGATTAATTAAAGTTCTGAATTGTGTTGATAAGAAAGTCTGATATCAGCTTCATAAATGCGAATATTTTCTGGTTTCTTTAGTCCTCCGTGACAGTAAACTGAATATCTTTAGGTTGTGGGGAAAAAAACAAAACAAGACGTTTGAGGATGTTATCTTATCGATACATTTTTCAACATTTTTAGACAACTACTAATTGATTAATCGAGAAAATGATTGACGGATTATATAAATAATTGTTAATTGCAGCCCAGATCACTCCGGTCCTCTGTGACCGTAAACTGAGTATCTTTAGGTTGTGGAAAAACAGACATTTGATGACATTTTCCGACATTTTCACACAATTACTATTCAATTAATTGAGAAAATGATTGACAGATGAATTGATAATGAAAATAATTGTTAATTACAGCTCCGACCACAAAGGAATACATGTTATACATCTGTGTAGATTAGTACTGTAGTACTTGCATCATGTCTTATCAGCATCTTAAATGTAGTGAAATAAAAAGTGCAATATTTACCTCTGAAATACAGTGAGGTAGAAGTAGCATAAAATAATATAAAATTGAAATACTCAAGTAAAAAACAAGTAAATTATACTTCAGTAAATGTGTGGCCGTAAACTCAACATCTTTGGGTTGTTGACAAAACAAGACACCTGAGGACTTCACCGTGGGACGTTTTTCACAAATTTCAGACAACTACTAATCAATTAATCGAGAGAGCATTTTAATGTTGTAACAAGCTTTGTTGTTTACTTCTGTGTAGATTAGTACTGTAGTACTGCATCACGTCATATTTTGTGTTGGTTTGTGTAAACTATGTAACTAAATCTGAATAAAGTGAAGTACAATATTTCCTTCTGAATTATAGTGAGGTAGAAGTAGTGTAAAGTGTCATAAAACGCAAATACTCAAAGTACAAATATGTCCAAATTGACTTCCACCACTGCTTTTAGAAACACGTGTTACCGTTAAATTTTTAAACGTAATTCTGTTTCTTGTTTGCCGATATCTTTTGTATTTACAACTGGTCCTTTTTTCTCAGTGCACAGATTCGAAACGCGTGGGACGACAAGAAGTCCTCAGCCCGTAATCTGCAGGAGATGGGTCTGGCTTTTGATCCGAACCGAACTCTGCCAATAAAGAAACCAAGTGTAAGTGACCGCCGAAGTTTCCTCTAGTTTATAAAACCTGAGGAGATTTTCTGAGCACACACCATGTCTTATATATCCACAATTTGTATGTTCAGATTGACGATATCACCTGAAATCACCGTTAATTGTCACATTTACCTCAAGAACACATAATGAAACAATATTTAATTCAATACACGTGTGCACTTTGAGCTTTTATTCACTCTGAATAATGAGCAGAAAATCATAATAAATGACTCTGAGCACTATTAATTTAACATATTTAGTAGGCAAGAAAACTTGAGGTTTTTGTCTTTTGCTAAAACAAGAACTCTCCACACTAAAAATAATCAAGCTATATTCAGATTTAAATAACACTTTCAAAGCTTCTTTTATCTTTTTCTTATTTCTGGGATGATTTACTTATTAGATGCTTTTGCATCACAGCTTTATTATTTTAAAATCTATGTGTCTGAAACAAATCACAGAGAAAACTCATCTACATTCAGCTGTGAATACACGGCCAGCATGGTGTCGTCTTCTCTTCTTCGTCTGCAGGGTTAATTACATCCCTCAAAGCTTTCATGGAGCCATGTTGACCTCATTTTCTCTGTAGGCAGTCAGTATGAAAGAATTCATTTATCAAACACATTAACGTGGCTGAAATTAGGTTCATTAAAGAGTCATAAAGGCGGTTTCGGTACATTTTGGATGAATTGCTCAGCCGTGCTCTGAACACGTCTAATATTAACTCTGTGCCGTCGCACCTTTTTGTCCTTTTATTCCTGCCATAATTCTCTAAAATCTGAAGTTCAGCTACACTTTCACAAATGAAACTCTTTATATGGAAGTCTTTTTTGTAATGTGATTGTACATCAATGAACCAGTTCAGAGGTGCAGCAGATCGTTTAATCTGACTCTGAAACTGATAAAAGAATTTTTATCACGTTCAGCTGCTGAATAAATGATACGTATTAGAAACGCTGGCTAATGTAAGATTATTTACGCATGGGGAAATTGATGCGCAGCAGTTGGTGCAAATATAAAATACCAATGGGTGCAAAAGTAGTTTGAAAATAACAAACAGATATAGATTTAGATTGTATAGTAATTTAATTAAAGAAGTTTGGGGTGTGATTGTCACCATACAGACCGTTTTACTTTTCGGCCACTGTGGATGGGATAGGTTTTTCCATTCATTTGAGTTGGGGTAATGCGTTTTGGCCGCAGGAGTGTTCGGCAAAACAAATGCAGCAACCTGTGGCGGAGAAGTTGAACCGGATCCAGCTTTTGAAAAAACGCAGCTTAACGTCATGCTACGGCAGCCAATCAGACACTCAGATCGGTCAAACCTCCACAGTCAGCCTGAAATGTCTCTGAAACTGAGACTATCCAGGTGGATTCATGGTGGACTAAACTCTATAATAATAATCTACCTGAGTGTTTATTTCAAATACCCAGCTTCTAAATCTGAGTCTTGCTCGCAATTTATGCTGCAAAATGGCGACACACAAGTTGCGTTTGGTTTATGTCCAATGGTTTGAGAGAGGGAACGAGCACTGGTTGAGAGACAGAAAGTTTTTTCTTGACTGTTTCAAAGCGGTTAACTCCACACAACACCAAACAACGCTACAGCGATTCTGATTCTGTCTGAATGCGGCCTTATTGGAGATTGTCATGTGGTAAACTGATGTTTGATATTTATGTCCTCCTGTTGCACGTGGGGATTGTAATTGGTTCCAGACGGCTTCTCGCTCTCACGCACCATTTGCCTGATGAAGCTTTGAAACGTCCAAAATAAAAGTATTATCACAAGTTAGACAGCGGCATATTTACCTTCATTTGGATATTGCTCTTGGCCATCATGTGATTTCAAGAATATTTTGATTAATAATGCAGCTCGAGTGAAGATCATAAGTCGCTCGTGTCTCAAGTTGTTCATTTGTAATTGGATTATCCAGAGATTACGATAAACAAATAATACATAAATCAGTTTGGGTGCAGTATTGGCGAAAACCCTGGCACCCATTGTGCTGAGGTTAATGGGTGGTGTCGCCAGAAGACCTGCTGATGAGGACCACAGTGGACGAGGGGGGGGGGGTATAAGTCTGAAGAAAGTCTGTGAGATAGTCAGGGGATAGGTTTTGGTCAATAATAGGATTTTGAAACATGTTCACGTCCTGTAGTTTTTGTTTGTGTCAGAAGGGGGTGACAGAGATCTGATTATGATGATTAAACACGTGAGAAAAAAAACACCTTAAAACAAACTTCAGTTAAAGAAGTGTTCATTGTGTGTGTGTATGAATATGTAATTTAATGCTTTATGTTTCTGTGTTGTCTTCACTGACTCATTCACAGGATAATTAAAGTCCTGAGTCCTCTGGGCAGCAGCTTGTTTTTAGCCTGAGACACGGTTTAATTTTGTTAATATGACAGCGAACGACTCATAAATGATTAATTTTTTGCCTCCTCTGGGCTGCAGCAGCATGCACACTTCAACTCCATGTTATTTTGAAATTGCCTCACTCGTGGAAAACCCCACATTTCATACCTGTCGTGTCGCATTAGAGAAGAAGATGGATGATCTGTGGAGAAGAAAGATGTTTATCCTCCTCCGTCCTGATCGATTAACACAGAATCCAAACACACTGTCTCATGACCTCCGTTGTTCTTCATAATGTGTTTTTGTTCACACTTGTAGCTCCTCGGCAGAGAAAGACAGACGAAAGCACCCGTCGGCATCGTGACCAAGCCCTACGTTCTCAACCGTAAGTCATTTCTTCTGAAAACCTCATCATGTAAAGTCATTACTTCTTTCATTCTCCAGCTCTTCTTAATTTGTTTTGCACCGGAGGTCTGACGATCAGAGCTAGACCCTGAGCACATTGTACAAGCACTTTAATCAAGCAATAACTTAACACAGATGGAAAACAACCCGGCGTCAAACTTATTGCTGCTTCAGGTGTTCTTAGCAGGCTCCAAAACACGCCAGGTTTAAGTACTATTTGTAAGGATAACTCAACAACAATCCTTTTATCTTCTGCCACAATATCGTCAGGTAAAAGGTAGAATATGCCCCATTTACGTTATAAAGTAAGTATTGCCAGAAGATGTTCACGGTTTAAGTGGTAAATGCAGTGCTTCTTGTGGATAAGGTTGACTTTTGTTGCAGTAAAAGCAGAGTTATCATCTACTTCACAGGTTAAAGTTCATATATATGAATAAATATACTCCTTTTGTCAGCGGAGTCTGGTCTGCTCCAGTGTGACATCTAGCATTAAGTATATGATTTTGTATATATAAACTTTAATGAACGTGTTTTCCTTCCTTGTCTCTTTGGAAAAATGAGGCAGTTGTGTTTTTTCACAGAAAAGTCCATTAAATCAATACCACCGATTTATAAATGAAAGTAGAGTTTCACTTTTACGTTCTTCACTCAGAGCTGAATGCCTCTCAACAGTGGTAGTTCTGAGATTTGCATTATTTTTTTCAGTCCAACCCTTTATTTTGATGCCCTTGTATTGTCACGAAGCAAGATAAAGAAAAGAAAAGAATCTTTCTGCCTCTCAGATGTGTTTTACATCCTGATTTTGTGTTTGTGTGGATTCGAACAGAGCTGGAGGATGAGGCCAGCCGTCCAGAGAAAGACACCAAGACGTTATCCTCCGATCTGATCGAGTACGCTCAGTACATGATCCGAGAACACAACGACAACTACAAGGTGAGCGCAAGAATCGAAGCCTGAATGTGTCCCGGACAATGTTGCCACAATAAGAGAGAAATGGGAGGTTAAATGACCAGTTTTTATGTTTAGTAAATTTTAAAGAGTTACTTTTACCTTCCATTCATCCATTGATTTCTGATTTCACTACGACGTCTGACATAATCTACCCCATGACCAAGACATATACTCAGCCTGACATTTATCCCCCACAGATTTCTCCCTTGTCACACTTTATACCACACTACCCGACTTTCTAAAGGCTTTCTCAAACTTTCACTCCAATAAATCTGTCACTCTTTGAAACAACAGATTTCTTGGTTTTCTCTTGGTTTAACTGCTAACGTGCTTAAACTCTGTGAGACAAGAATATTTTGAACCAGCTCGCAGTAGATCTGACATAAATTCCACCAGGCGTGGTCCTGTGACTCACAGCCGTCACCTGAAGTGAAGTGAAGTGAAGTGAAGTGAAGTTTTGCCCGCAAGATGTTAATTTGCTCATCCCTTGGTTTATCTGCTTCTTCTTTGATTAGGTAGGCTACATAGTTAAATTTTGTCTGTTTTTACGATCAGGAGTATAGGAGTATTTTGGGGTTAAGCGCTACTGTGCTGGATCAAGTGCAAGAGTTCCAGATCTGGGTTCACCATTGAGACACGACCTTTCTGAATTTGAATTTCATAAATTCAGATTCTTGGCAGTTCCCAGTTCTTGTTCGAGGTCCAATGTTTAAATGCTTAACTCATAGTAGCTTCATGTTTATTGTATAGGCATGAGAGCGGCATTGCTCTTTTCATCCAGTTCCCTGCAGTGAAAGGGAATCAGCATTTCCCCAAATGTTGAATTATTCCTTTAAAACTCAGCTCAGCAGACGATCAAACCAATCTTCCACGTATGTGGAATAACAGCTGATTGTGAGTCCAGGTTTGATATTCACTGACTGTATGTTTGGGAACTGTTTGGAAAAGTTTCCCCTGATGGTGCATTCAAGGACGTTCTAACGTCTGAGATATGAGGGCTGTCTGCCAAGGTCTGAGACGTTTTCTTTGTACCATCCTGGACGTGCTCAGTCACTGCGGAGGAAACTTAATTTGTCAGTTGAATATTTTTATCTTGCGTGCAGCCGATGATAACGGCGTCCTTCCTCTGTTTTGGTTTTAGAAAAATTTTGAGTGAAGCTGCACAGCTGAAGGACAGATTCTGCTTCCATGATTTTCTTTTTCTCAGCGTCAGTTTTTCTCATGACTTTAGATCGAAGGGGCACATCACGGGCCGAGCTGAGCACTTAGTGTGAGTTTTTAGTGTTTATTGCTCAAAGCGGCGAGTGGCAGAAGTTGAAATTACTCAAGCTTTTATCTGTAAAGTTCCTCATTCAATGGTTTCCAACAGTTGCTTTAAATGGAACTGAGTCATCACTGGGAGCACTGCCAAGTCAGAACAAGTCAATAACAGAGGATTTTGTGAGTTTTCTGCAATAAAACATCTTTCAATAGAAAATATTCCATCCCTGACAAGCTGAGTCAGTCACCTGCATGTGACTGCAGCAATTAATTATACCTCTCGAAAATGTATTTTTTAATGTGTTTCTTGATCGACACATCATCACACTCAAAGTGGAGACGACGTGCACAAACCCTCCATGTTCTAAAACTGGGTAGATTTATGGTTTTTACTGTAGTTCAGAACTGAAAATGGACCTGTGCTCCCAGTAAGAAGACTTCAAATATAAGATTTGTCTTTTTAGCCACAACACTAACAATAGCACAGAGGTGTCAGGTGGTCTAGACTCTCTGGACTCTGGTTCAGAGTAAAATGTCTCATATTTTTAAGATAAGATCCCAAAGTAGTGTCGGCTCCTGTATGTTGACTTGATTCACCGGAAGTACTTAACGTAGTATTTTTTTAATTTTTTACTGTGGTTAATTCAATATTTTGATAAAAGTTACGACACAACAAAAGTGACAAAACATTTCTATGTTAGATGATTAACTGCTCATGAGTATATTAGTAGCGATCCATAAAGAGTGGCCATTTATGTCCATGTTAAGTCCTTGTGAGTATAGTGGACGGTATCGCTGAATGTCCCCAACGGGATTAGCTTTGTGAACATCCTCCTCTCTCCCTCTTCATCTATAGAGTCTAGGGGGCAGTTCAGGACAGAGCTGGTTCTCTTGACCCTCAGACCCAGATGATTTAAAGAAGATGATTCCTAAAACTGTCATGATCCTCTGACTTTACATCTAGCCCAGAATACCAGAGTACAGCTCTGCTATTAGATTAGCTTTGCAGCTAACGTTAACAGACTGCCAGGAGCCAAACCTGGCAAGAAAACCACCTTGGAACTGTATGTCCTGTCATGAAATGGGCCTCTGTTGGCTTTGGATGCTGTGCTCAGTCAGCCAGTTAGGCCGTGAGGGGCAGGGCTGTCTGTTTGTACAGGAAATAAGCAAATAACATGCATTCCGTTTCATGGGGACCTAAAGTTGTGATTTATAAATGCTAAAATGTAATTATCATTTAAATTTATTAAAATAACCTTTAACAGTTCTGTTTGTCTCACTTTGCAGAGCAATAATTCTCTAGTTTTATACCAAACTTGAACTGTCCTGTTCTTTATTGTCCCTGCAGGCGATGGCCAGGGATGAGAAGAACTATTACCAGGACACACCCAAACAGATCAAGAGGAAAATCAACGAGTACAAGCGCTGTCACCCGGAGCACTATAATGCCTTCATCAACTCGCTAGCTCCTCCACAGCCGATGGTCCAGTAGATTGGCAAACCCTGTTCTGGACTTAATGAGATGAACCTCATTCATAGGTCAGACTGTGACAGAAGTGAGACATTGGCAGACCCCGGATCAGCATAGGATGATCCAGGAGAACTGGAGGACAAGCACCAACTTCTGTGTCTTGTTGAGGACCTTTCAGATGTTTTTGGACATTTCTCCTGTTATGATCCTCTATGTCAAGACTTCCTGTTTTTATTTTTTATTCTTGATCTCAATTGTATGTTATGAACGTCAAACATAATTAACTGAGATGTATTTTTAAATATATGTATGATATAAACACCCTGAAGCTCATTTAGCAGATGTGTTTTTCTTCCTCCAGGATGAAAAGCATCCTTACATTTCCTGATCATCGTATAGTCACGCTAAACTGACATGTTAAATCTTCAGTTAAACCATCAAATGTTGGTGATGGTGTTTATGTCTGGGGAGGAATCTGACCGTAGCATCATGTTTTCAACCGGACTGGAGATTTGTGCAGTTTCGAGTTTCCAGCTATTTTAAAACTGCGTGGAAAATTCCTTCACAACACAGTTGTTAACAAATTGACCCAGTTTGTGCCGATGAAAACAGTCGGGTTAGAATAACAAGTTTAGGTCACCCTTAACAAAAGTGAATATGAACAGGACAATGGGATAGAAAGTTGACCCTGAACATGTCGTGACAAACACAAACGAAAGCTTTGAATCGAAGGTTGAGTGCTTTAGAAAATAAATTATCACCTTGATATTTTCTGACGTACACAAGAAATGTTGGCACAGGATTTTCTGTGAGAGTCTGCCTTCGGGAAAGGAAGTGAAGGTTTAACAGGATCAGTCTGGTGTTTTTTAATATTTTTCACAAATCCCATGAAAAGATCAAAACCAACAACGTGTTAGCATGTATCTGAATACTTTCTGACTTCATGCATGTGATTCTCAACTAAGTTGATGTAAACGATTCACTAGTATGTAGTTTAATTCTTAAAAGTTTAGTTATTTCTTTGAATGACTGCTTGCTGTAGATTTAATCAAACATTGCTCTAACTGGAGGAAGTAGTCCAGTTGTCGTGGACTGTTTTCAGCATTAATTCAGTTGTTTCGAACCTTTTTGGCTTGTGAGTCATGAAAACAAAGCAAGGACTATTTGCGCCCCCTCAGCAGAGTTCAACAAATGAGTGATATTTGTTTTGTTAGTTGTTGTAAGAGGCCTGAAGAAGTAAAATCATTGAGTAATCCACAAGAGGAAAGGCAAAGATTAGAGGAAAGCATGAAAGCTAAATCTTCCAAAAGCTCTTTCAGCCCCTCAAGATTTATTTTACAATCCCTACTCATTGCTCATTGATGTGTTTTTACTGTTTTCTGGCTAATATTGGAGGCACAGAGGAATAAGATCTATCAGGCTTGGATAGACACATACTGTAAAACTCATATTGCTAAAGAAGAAGTGCTCAACATAAAATCTAAAAAAACCTGCTTGAGTTATAAAAGTGTTTTTTAAAAGTGCTTTGGCTCATTTAACCCTGTGAGCAAGCAACCGTTGCTGTGGGGGCATCTCACGATTGGCTCTGTAGTGTATGCAAAGTACTTTACATTAACTGCTTTTTTAAAAATAAGTCTCTGAGACACAGTTGAACCTGCCAGTCGTTGAAATTAAATTTAAAACTAAAACATTCGAAAGCATCAGTTTTAATTTGACCTCTGCGTAGCCGGAAAAGGGGTGGAGTAGAACAGTTAATTCAGCCAAGCCTTGGTGTGAATTTGCAGCAACACAAATGCACCATCATCTGAAAAGCTGAGGTTGCATTGATGGCTCCGGGGGATAAAACAGTGTGAAGTAAACAACAGAGGCGAGTTTGACAGGTGGATAGAAACCTACATCACGCTGAGAGAAGCATCCAATTTAAATGTGAGCAATAAAGCTGGTGGGAGCAGCTTGAAGAGAAAGTAAAGGCACTGCATAAAGTTTCTCTGTCTATTATTGTGCTGCGCAGTTTGTCTATAAATACGCCCAATGCGGTCGCCTATAGAACACATATGACTTATGAGTCACATCACATCCACATGACTGTGACTCATGTAAACTGTACCTTAGTACCCTGCTGAGTTTGTTCATGGCTTCAGAAAACCAAAGTAGATATTGGGAGATGTAGCTTGTCTAACCTTTTATTGTCCAAAACCTTCAAACTTTTCTAAATGTTTCCTCTGTGTTCCTTCAGCACCTGCAGCAACACAGTCAGAGCGAAAGTGACACATTTTCTTCAAGGATGTTCAAATGTTGGACCAAACATTTATTTTTGTTAAAGGATCCATTTCGAATGACCTTGTGCGCTGAAACATAGAAGGACATCTGGGGCCAAACCACTGCAATTCATAACGGCCAGGCACAAGAACTGACACGTTACTTTGACTACTTTCCATCCATCCATTTCCTTCCGGTTATCGGGCGTCGGGTCGCAGTGGCAGCATGCTTAGGAGAGTGTTCCAGCTCTTCTGGGGGATCCCGAGGTGTTCACAGGCCAGATGGGCTATATAGTTCTTCCAGCAGGTTCTGGGTCTGCCCCGGGATCTCCTACCGGTTGGATGTGTCCGGAACTTGACCATAGGTCAGTGTTGGAACATAGATGCTCTGGAACCCCCCTCCCCCATAACAGTTTGGTATAACATCCACAATACTGCAGAAGCTGCACCAATCCACCATACATTTCAGGCTCCATTTCCCATCATTCCTGAACAAGACCTGAGATACTTGAAGCAAAGGAGTTGGACTACTTTAGTTAATCATTTTGAGTAGTTGAAAGCCAAGCTAGCAGCTCAGTGAAGCTGTTCTTGGTCGTTACCATGTAAGATGAAGGTCACCTGACTTCGTCCTTTCCTGCACATCCAAATCCACAAAGATACCAAGGGAAAAAAGGGAGTGTATTTTCAGGAAACAACTGGCCTTTGGAGCCGTGGGCTTTTGTTTTTCTGGAATACCGGACTGTCGAATAAATGGGCTTTTAGTCCAATGGGACATTTTCAGACTATTGGGGTTTCGGAATAATGGGCCGTCGGAACAATGGGCAGTTTAAAGACTGAAGGCAAAAGTGTCTGAATGTAACAAATGTCCAGCAGTGGAAAACTACCTATTTAAACTCGCTGAGGCTATTTTGAGTTTGAGTCTGTTTCAGTCCAGGTTATTTCACATCAAAGAAGGCATTTTTTCTTTCAGCCAACAGCCATACTGTTGTGTAAAAAGCTGGAAGGAAACAAGTTACCCATAGACAGGGCAGAGAAACTTTGAATCCATCGTGTTTCTCTCATCTCCACCCGGTTACAGAGACCAGGTTTCTGGTTTACATGCCATTCAAGAAATCAGCTGGTAAACAGTAGACAAACCTACAAGTTACATTGTGAAATCAACACACGAGGTATTTTCCCTCCCTGCTTGAGTCATGTGGACCTGGGGGACATTATCTTTATTATCTTTCGTTGTTTCAGATTTATCTGTTGCACAAGTTAACAGCGAAACAATAGTTTGACCTACATCTACCACTGACCTTTGTTATCTTCGTCAATCATTTACTGCCTCGTTCCACTGAATAACTGCAGGTTCTTGCAGAGTCACGTGTTTGACCATCGAGAAAATCATCCTCGGCACCTTCAGGAGGGGAGGACACATAATCATTGCAGCAGCAGACTAGAGGTTATGGTATAGGTTAGGTATGAATGCTCAGTGTTGTATGCCAGCAGCTGGTTGTTTTCTGGAAGACTGTGTTCAAGACTCGTCCATCGAAAAAACACAAACAGATCTCATTAATAAATGTGACTCATAACCAAAATTTCTCAAAAACTAATGACCACACACCTGTCAGCCTCACCTGTACTTAGTGGTTAATGCTTCATAATAAAGCATCATAATACATGTTAGCATATTAACATGCAAACTGTACACTTGCTGACTAATTAAATGATAACAACAAGATTTACAAGCTACATAATGACATGTGGAGGATAACTTATTATATTCTTATATTACTTAAGTAAGTACAAATTTGAGGTACTTGTACTTGACTTTTTCCATTTTCTACCACTTAACTACATTTCAAAAGACATGATTGTACTTTTTACTCCACCACATTTATTTGACACAGTCACTACAATTTAATTTACAGATTAAGATTTTACATAAAACAACATATAATAAACTTATAGAAAACAATAAATTGTTTGAGATTAAACCCATTACAAATATCTATGTATTGTGTATCCTTGTCAGATTTCATATGTCTATGAGTTGTTAGCGCCTCTGAACTTCTCAAATAAAACTCTCTAATATGTCACAAAAAGCAGATATTAGAAAATATTAGAACATATACTGTATACATATATACAAAACCTTTTCATCTTTCCACGTACATTAATCATCTCACAACCCTTCCGATTTATCTTGTATCCCTTTGGAGGGACCTAAATACTAGATTGGGAACCAACCAATGGACTGTATAACTATATAAAGCAGTTCAAACTAGCTCTACTTGGAGCAGCTAAAAAGATAAAATGCTATTTAAGCATAATGCATCAGTGTTAACAATCTAATATCAGATATATTAAAATGAAAATACTTTTAATTAAGTAAGATGTTAAATGTTTAATGCAGGACTACCGTTAACGTTAGCATGTCCAGAAAATGTCCATAGAGTCCACCTTGTGTTGAAAGTTGACCAAAGTCTGACAGTGCAGAGCTGAGCCTGGCAACCTGAATTTAAAATGGCGTAAAATGTCCACCATAGCTTCGTTCTGTCCTCTGGTGCCAGGACAAACTGTAACTTACTGGTGCTAATGATCTAAGAACAGCAAAATGTCGTTTATGACCCTTAAACCATCATAATGTAAGATTAATGTTTTTTATTGTGGCATGAAGATCTCATTTCTCCAAAATAAACTCAGGTCTGATGATTGATATAAACATGTAACCCTTTAAATGTTAACAGTTAAAACATACAAACAAACTATCATTTAATAGGTTTCATTGAACATCATGTACTTCACAACATTATGAATAACTTATTTAATTTGTATTCTGATTTGATGTCCCACAGCTTTACAAGATGACAAGCTTTCGTCCACAAGCTGTGAGTTTTCATGCAGACCAAGTGATGCTGCCTCACGGTCATAGTGACCTGCTGAACTGACCTCATGCTGCCAAAACACTGTAACTCTGTGCCAGAGTGACGTCTCAGCGAAAATAGCTTCCTGTTCGACCAGTTGTGGAACTTTGCCCGTAAAAACAAAGTCAGCCAACTATAGAGACCTATAGATTATCTGTGTTTGCATTTGCATTGACGTGCTCGTCAACAGAGACAGAGGGAAAGACTCCAAACTTCCAAGTCTGCAGTGCTTGTTAACATTATTTTTGTTTGTGGACAGTCGTACAAGGTACTGTCGATCCATCCATATTGTTTTTAAAAGGGAGACTATGTTACTATATTGGCATGTTTCCAATTATATTTACATGATATCCCCAAGCAGTTTTGCTGCCTAAACCAAACCAAACTGTTTTAAACACATGAAACGAAACACATGAGAAATAAAAAAGGCCTCTAGTTTACTAGTTGCAGTGTTTAACTTGTCCATTCTGGGCTACTGTAGAAACATGGCAGACCCACAGCATTTGTAGATATAAAAGTCTAATGAAAACAAGAGTTATGAATATTATATTCTGTAAATTTAGCCACTTAAATCTTTTTCTCTTCGTTTATTGTTGTCAAGGTCACCTACAGTCAATACAATAATTCTGCTATGAAATTAAAAAAAGTTTGAAATAAGAGACTTTATCTCGAGTCAGGTACAGATAATTTGTTTTAAAAGAAACACATTTAAAGAGTATCCACTGATAGAGCATTTCACTAATGTAACATTATGGACTGTAAAAAAGAAACATCAAAATCAATGCAGCAGATCCAGAGACATCATTTTTATTCCATGCATTCTTCTTTGTTGTCAAAATCTGGCGCCTACATTACCCACAGTGCAGACTTCAGTGTGTGTTATACTACTTGTAGTAGCGGCTAATGTAGCCTCGAGCTAGCCTCAAGCAGAGAGGCTTCCATACCAACAGATTTTTTCATTGTCCTTAGCTGTAATTGATGCTGAATCAATCACTTGAGAATATTTATGAGACTTCATACAGGTATGCAGCAACAGACTTTGACATGTAAAATCAGTTCCCCTTTAAGACTAAATAACATAACGGACACTGCAGCTGACATGTTAATGTCATCCTTAAAGAGGAAAATAAAACATAAAGACATGCATGAATTCATATCTAACAGTTCCACTCACATAACACAAAGACAAGAATGGGAAGCAGTCGTTGGTTATAAAAACATCCACAAAACTCTTCAGCAGGATTACTGTACATCAAAAGGAATAAAACTTCACATTCATTAAAAAATTGTGCATCATGAGCAAACATCGCTGCACGCAGACAGCATTAAAAATCAGAATCTAGCTAATTTCAGTTTGTCTGTGCAAGTAGGATCAAATACTTCACATTTATACATTCAACGATGTGTTTAACTGGACACTAGTCCTTGTCTAAACATTTTCTAAACAGTGATCTAACTGGAGCAAACAGGATTGGGAGGTTATGGGCTTAAAAGACTTAAAGCATTGAGCTCAAATCCTTAAATGAACAGAAATTGGTGAGTACAACTGAAATGAGATCTTCACAAAATACTCTTCTTGCATTCCCCGAGGGAAGGTTTCTTGTTTTTGTTCATTCTGACCTTGTATGGCTGCGTTGTCAAGTCATTGTTCCAACAGCCCGTTATTCCGAAACCCCCAATACTTAATACCTTTATTTTATTTTATTTTGTATTGTTGCAACAGCCCATTATTCCAAAAACAAACGACCATTGCTCGAAAATGCACACTCTGGTATCACAAACTTATGTATGTAACTTAAAGTCAGCCACGAGTTTAGTATTGTTTCCATGATGACAAATGTCACCATACCGTCACCTGAATTTCGAGTAATTCAGCAAAAGGAAATGGGAATGAATGCTTGTCTCCATCCACTATTGTTGTGCAAATATTACGAGTTGGTTCACGAGATAAGCAGTAGGTAGCACCAATTCCCCAGTCGGAAAACCAGAAGAAGAGGACGCAACAAGATGACGTAATTCCAAGTGTGCCATTGGAAGCTCAATTGTCGGACGGGAAACATCTGATCAGTCGTTATTTGAATGTTCCCTACATCAGAACATATCTGAGAAATATTTATGGGAACACAAGTGGTGTCATCTGAAATTTGAGCTTTAACGTACTATATTTGGGGAACTGGGATACTGGCAGATATTGAATTAAATGTGGTGGTCGACTGTAGTGTTGTCAGGACATAATCAAGGTTAGTTCTATTAGTTCTAAATGAAGAAGCTTTTGATAGTCATCAAAACATGTGGAAAGCTTTCTCTGAACACCTGATTCGTGACAAGAAAAATAACACGCTGCTTTTCAAACTGTCAGGAGATCCCTTCAAATTCGCTCACAAAATTCCCCGGGATCTCAGAAAAGCCTCAGAGTAAAAGTCAGCGAGTATCCTTCAAACACCCAGTCAATGAATTCACAGAGCCGGTGCAGTTTTAATCCTCGGGGACTCCAACCTGGCTACCTTGACTACTGCCTGTTCTGCTCTGCTGATTTCTCTGATCAAGCACAAGATCACAAGACCAGCAAACCAGATGAAATCTGTATATGCATCTACAAACATGACATATTTATACAGTGTAATCTATATGCTTAAATTAACCTGTCACAGGTTGACATTAAGCTTGGTCCAAAGTCTGAGTCATTGACAGGAGGTGAACACTGTTGTTGTGAGTCACAGACTCCATGGACAAACCTTCATCCTTCTGTCCCACCTTCTGTCCTTATCCTCCTCACTCTGCACCTCCTCTTCTCTGGTGAGTAAGATGTGAAGAGTGTAACATTAGATGAACGCCGCTTTTCCAAAAATGAACTGTACTGACGTGTTTTGTAAAGGCTGAAGAGGAAGATGAGGAGGTACTGCGAGGCTTTGCGCCACATCGTCTCTTCTGATTCAGTAATTTCTCTGCCTCAGTTCCTGCAGTCTTCGTCATCTCCTCCTCCTCTGCCTCAAATAAGACAGAGCTTAAACAAGGAGGAGGAGGAGGAGGAGGAGGAAGATTGCTTTAAGCCATCCCTTTGTTGTCCTCCCTCCATCTCCTACTCTGCGGGGGGAGGTGAGATCAGATGAGCTGGAGCAGGAGGTCCTGGAAGGTGTCCAGACCCCGGGAGGAGTTCCTCAGGGCTCCATCGGAGCCTAGCTGGGCAGCCAAGAGGAACAGCTTCCTGTCGTCAGTCACGGAGCCCAGAGACAAAGCTTCATGCAGCTCCGACACGCTCACAGCGTTTGGCTTATCCTGTGAGGAGAGGAGAACCAGTTAAACTCAGTTTGCCAATGACTGTCTTCTTGTTTAAGGACAATAACCAAGACAAAAAGATAAAGTGTGCCAGCATTGACCTCAGTTCTGTTTTCTTTTGTAAATATGTGTTCCATGTTTATAGAAAGGTGTAAAAATGATCATAAATATTATTTATTAAAACCTACACTTCCCCACTCCACAAAATGTACATATAGCAATATTTTCATAAAATATAGGTGTTAAGAACATACTGAATACACAAACTGGAAACATTGGAATCAGATGCAACTGTGAATTCCAGCTGACACCAGTCCTCCACGCAGAAGAAAGCTACAACGAGAGCCTTTAAAGCCTACAATCGGTGAGTGTTACATATTCCTATAATAGCTTGAACCTCAAGTTTTACCTTTTCATTTTATTACAAAGAAAAATATAACAAATCACCAAATGTACTCCACCTCAACAAGCTGACTTGACTTCCCACGAAAGAATAAAATCAACATTAACATAATACTTTATTAAACAACCACATGTCGCACTTTTAAATGTTAGTTGGCTCAGTTTTGATCACAACTTGTGCAGATGAAGACAGTGAATTTAACACCGCCCTCCTACACAAACTATTCAGCGCAGGCTAGAGTATGTAGATGTCCGCCTCGTTTCTTTGCACCACCACATCCTTTCCAACACGCAGGTTCTGCTGGAAACATCCTTTGTACTGTTTAAACAGAGCGAGTGCCGAGGCAGAGAACAAAGCAATGGTGGGTGAGAGCCGGTATCGCTGTCAAAAAGAGTTCCTCCTACTGAAGACTTTATTTCTTTTAATTCACCTGCGTCATGTGCGCAGGATGACAAAGGTTTAAAGCTGTAGTCTTTAAAAAAGGACTGGAAGTTTGGAGGCAGTTTGAGACAATCCATTTCAACTATTTTCCAAAGGTTTTAAAAAGGAGGATAAAGATGTTTTCTGACCATTAACTTTCATTCATTTCAGTGTAGAAACAAATCAAGAAAACTGAAACCAACAGTCTGTCATTGTACAGTATGGCAGTAAGTGGTTGTAGGGGGGGGTGAAAATACTTGACAAGGACAGCACTCCAATTAAACGATTTATTCATGGACAGATATTTCAAGCCGATGCCCGAATTGAGTGCTGTCCTTATGATTTAACAGACTTGAGTGCAGTGGTTTATTATTAGATACTTGTAGTAGTGGCCGTTCATCCAGTTGTATGATCAATGAGTTTCGAGGCCGTCAAATACGGATGTAAATGGGAAAACAAACGAAGTAGCTCGGAGTGAGTCCTTCAACAATCAACTATCTTTGAGCCTCCAACCCAAAGCAGTACGATGACCTTGGAACATGCCACCTGTTGTGTTGTGTGCCTTGCCCCAAGCCACTTTGTTTGCCATTTACGTCGGTATTTGATTTGCATTTTGTTTGTTTTTTTGGAGCCAGAAATGACCATATTTTGGACATTGTTATGCTTCTATCCTGATTGGATCTTTGAAGCTCACACTGTAATAGCAACTTGCCACTCACAAGGGAGCCACACCCTAAACATCTCTCATTTGTCGTATATATTTCTCTCTAGATGGGACCATAATTTACAAAATGAACATCATGCTGTATGGAAGAAGACTCAAAACTAGATATTGAGACCATAATCATTTGAGCAAACTCTTTACTGAGGTATTAAATCATCTGAGAAGCCAGGTCATTTTCTCATAAGCTTGCGTACAGTACTTCGCAACCAGTGGAGTCGCCCCCTGCTGAAAGAATGCAGATTTAAGGCACTTCTGCATACTGTTAATATCATTTGCATGTCAAAACACGAATTTGGTTGAGAAGTGTCTGGTTTCATGCGTGTTTTTCGACATTTCGACATAGGTTTTTTCAACATAATTTAGTTGTTTACATATAAACAATGTTATATGTGTTATTCAACCCAATTTAGCCCACTATGATGATGCCTTCGAGTCTTTTGACCTGAAAAATCCCCAAAGATACGCTTACCGGGAAATTTTACATTTACGTTGAACATTTTGATGCATAACATCAAAGCTTACCTGTGTAACCTGAAAGAGAGTCTGGGTTTCTATAGCCACCATCACATCAATAGTCAGTAGTTTTAAAAAGACCCAGGTCTCTGTTTGATTTCTCTTTGATGTTAGAAGATATTCATTTTGAAGATGAAAGTAGGGAAAAAGGGAGTTTAAAATGCCTCCTGTTCTGGATGTTTTGACCATAAAATACTGCATAAACTCACTGGACCGCACATACAGACCAGTTTTGCTTTCGGCGTAACTGAAATGACTTAACAATGAGTATCTCAGATTTCTCTCTTTCTAATATTGCGAGGAGCGTGGAGAGGATGAAAGCTGCAGCGCTCTGACAGTAGATGTGACAAATATTCTTACTTCCCTCTAAGGGTCATGTATAATTCCACAAGTGCCGCGCAGGGCGAAGAAATATGAGCCGAGGAAGAAATGTAAAAATTTCAGGAGTCTGGTCTGATGGATAAATTAAGAGGGAAGAGAGTGTACCTGTACATCAGCTCTTTTTTGTGAACTTTTACTAAACTATAATTTGGACTGGAGAGTTTTACCATAATACCAGTCCACCAGAGTGGACCCACTAAATTTAAAGGTCCAGTGTGTAGAATTTAGTTGCATTTAGTGGTCCAATCACTGCATTGTAATCTCCTCACATCACCCTCACCTTCCTAGAGTAAAGGAGAAACAACACTTTATGGACCCTGTTTAGAGTCAGTATTTAGTTTGTCTGTTCTGGACTACTGTATAAATAAGGTGTTTCAACATGGCGGCCTCCATGAAAGGGGACCCTCTCCCACTGTAGATATAAAAGGATATTTTTTAAGTAACAAACATAAAAAGATTCTTATTTTCAGGTGATTATACATGCATCAAAACATAGTTATGAATATTATATTCCATGTTTGCCTTATTCTGAAAATAGAGGCCCCAAATCTTACACACTGCACCTTTAACAAAGAAGTGCATCATAAGGTTTATTATTTAGCTTTAATAATCATAGGAAGAGCTTAAAGGACCATAGCAGTCAGTTTCATGTCTTTAACAAGAAACTACTGTATGTATACTACACACTTTTGTTGTATTTTTTAAATACATGCTAGATTTTAAATCTTTGGATATATATTTTTTACTGTTCTAGGCAGCCATTGGTTTCCAAACCTGCTTAAGGGTACATTCAGAAAAGATCAGGCACTGCAGCGAATCTCCACAGGGTTGTGCAGCAGTGTATGGGGGCGATGGGGGCTGCTAGGGGTTTGTTTATTTGTGTTGAATGTAACCGCTGCGAAACAATGAGGAAATAACTTTTATTTCACTTATTAACTGGCTTTTTTGATGCTGGTGCTCCCTCACTCTCATTCACTGTCTAAGTCTTGCTCTACCTCAAACCTTCAGACGCAAACCAAATTAATCTTCTTTGTCAATAACATTAACCGTCTTTCCATCCAAATGTGTTGCAAATTTTAACCAAATGCAAATGAATGCTTCTTTCCATCCCCTACTGTTATGCAAATAGTAGGTGGCGCCAGTATGCCAGTCAGAAAACCAGAAGAAGAGGACGCAACAAGGTGACATCATGAAAAGAGCAGCAGTGGAAACTCAACCGGAGAAAAACAATCCAGAAAACAGGATGTAAATATGACATTTGTGTTTGTTTCACGTATTAATGTGAGGAAAATTGTTAATTATGGGCTGCATTTTGGGTTGCTAAAAACATGCTAAAAACACATGTATGATCATTTAAGAAGCGCTTGAACATCTGGTTTACCTGTTTGTTTCCCAGGACGACCACGGGCAGTTGGCGGTCCACACTCAGCAGGCGGTGCAGTTCAGCCTTAGCCAGTGGGAAGCGGTTCCTGTCTGAGGAGTCCACCACATACACCAGAACGTGAGTCTTTCGCAGGTAGTCCGACCAGTAACGCCGCAGGTCTTCACCTCCACCGACTGCAGTAGAGAAAACACAAATATTCAGACTTTAAGGTTCCATTAAAATGTTTGTACATCTGAAATGTGCAAATGAATGAAAGCTTTAGTTACGAATTGTCAAATGAATCACTTGACATGTGAAATGTTGTTACGTTTTAGTTTTGAGAGTCTTTGAAATGTCTTCTAGCCCTCAAAAGAATGAGGAAAAGATAGAAACTCTATTATTTGGTCTAACACTGATCACTGCCAAAGCTTAGAACCTCAAACACTTTTCCACCTACATCAGACCACATGCAAAAAGGCAATTTCTGTTGTCAGGTTCAGCTTCTTCCAACTCTGAGCCGTCTCCAAATTCAGGCACTTCCTACCACCCACTGATCTAGAAAGAGTCATTCTACCTACTGCCCGGTTACTAACAAGGTCCCCCCCTACCTGGCTTCCTGTTCACTTCTTTCTTCTAATTGCCATGTTGGCTGTGCCCCATCTGGAGAAAAAAAGGCCAGCGACCAGGCTTTTTTGGTAGCAGCTCCATTAGACAGTCTGTTGATGCTTTTAAGACGCACCTTAAGACCCACTTTTATTCTCTGGTTTTGAACTGTGTTATTTATTTTATATTTTTCTTATGTTTTTATTTTTTCTGTCTCTTTGTGAAGCCCTTTGATGCAAAAACCTGTTTGCTTTTAAAAGAGCTATATACATTTAATATACTTGAAACCTTAGAATGAACCTTTTATATCTACAGATGCCACGGGTCCTCTTCCACAGATGTTGGATGTAGACACGTTTCTACAGTAGCCTAGAATAGACAAACTAAACATTGGCTCCAGATAGGGATGTTTACATTTTTTGCGTGTTTCATGGCCACCGTAATTTCTCCTACATGCTTGGAACACTAGAGTGAGGTGAGAGGATTGCAATCTGGCTGCTACAGCTGTTCCTCCCTCTCCCTTTGTATTGAAACAGCCTCTCAACTGTGACACAGCAGCTTTCTGCGAGTTAAATAAGAGTTTAATAATTACCCAAAATATCACATCAGTGTGAACTAGCAGAAACACCAGAGTATTCAGAGATTAACAGGATGTGATGTATTATTCTTTTGTTGATCTATAGCCGTTGCTTTACTTGAGGGCTGTTTCCGATCAATATCCGTAGAAGAAGAAGCCTTTCTAATAAATCTGATGGTTAAATAAATAAACGGACAGATCGGTTGGTGGAATTAAATAAACTGTTGGCTTAAACAAATTTGGTCTGATATTAATTTCTGATGTGCACCAGACTAAATGAAATCTAGTTTTCACTGAGGGATGAAATCGGCTAAGACGGCACTTAACAATTATTTATATCCACGCTGGGGAAATTTGGTCTGATTCATTTTTCCATCTTATTGCCTCCAGACACGACATGTCAGCGAAGCTCTGAGCAAAATATGTTTTTTCTTTTTTAAGAGTTCCTCTGTTACTTTTGTCTGTCTGTTCTTCTCTTGTACTCAGAGGAATTGTTCTTATTTTTTTTTTTTGCAGGAATTGTTTTAGTACTCAAAGTGTGTTGGATTCACCTCCGAACATATCTCTTTTTAGCCTTTGTGCAGCATCTCTGTCATGATGTTTTAAACATGGAGGGAGTCAGATTTGAGGGCTGGAAGGTGTTGGAGGACTTGTAGGTTGTTTACGCAGATTATTATGTCTCCTGCTCTGTTGACTCAGGGTCGAATGAGTCACGTGACTGGCTGATTACATTGTTATGTGAGAAAATGGCATCATAAGGTCGAAAAAGATTGTCAGTACCAACACAGTTTGTACCACACACGTGGTCCTAGGACACATTTTCCTAGCTCCACTGGTGAGGAAAGTTTCATACTAACTGAAGGCTTTAACATCCCACAATCCTGCTGTGCAGGAGAAATGACCTGCGGCTATAATGACCAACAGCGCTCGGTGACCAAACAAATCACTGCTCACACACTAGTGGGTATGAGTTCAGGTCGTCACCGCCGCCTCTGAATTCAGCACAGCACAGCAAGAATTCATTAGTGCTGGACTTAATGGAGAATGTTGCTAGGAAACAGAGTTGTGATGTACCTTTAGCTGATGTGATGTGGCAGCAATAAATACCTGTTTACCTGATGTGATACAGGCAGTGGACCTGACGTTCGCCGCTGTGGGCAGCTTGTGTTTTATAGTCAGAGGAAGCTCAGTGGGACGCTCGTCCTGCTGCTCTGCAAGCCACTTTATTAGATACACATCCACACACAAACAGCTGAGTCATATGGGTGTGAATGACGTGGGTGTGTGTGTGTATATTGAACTTAGTTTCAGTCCTGAGGGCAAAACTATCTGAGCAATATTTGCAATGGAAAACGTGGCTGCACTCCATGAACAGCGACACGAGCTATAGTACGACACTGGATTACCTTTTGCAGCCAAATAAATTTAAAGCAACATTAAAGTAACTTTTCTACCATGAAATAACAGATTTTAAATCATTATGATGCTCCACTGACTTGTAATCAGGTGAATGGTGTCTCATTCGTATGTCTGAAACACACCACCAACTATTTCACTGATTTTGGTGAAACTGGATCATATTTTATGGTGAAAATGTTTTCTGGTTCTCCCTCTGATGTCCACTGGCTGCGCCGTATTAACTCTCTGTGATTTACAGAGTTTCCTGATGGACAGTAAACTGCTGCAAACTGTAGCTGCTGTTAGCTAATGTTAGCTCAGTTTGTTAGCCAGGCTGCCCGAAATGTGAGCATGTGAGCGTTAGTGTTTTTGGACCACCAAGAAGAGGAGGTTTTTCAGGCCTTGGCCACGGGGGAATGCAGATGGGGAGTGACACTGGAATGGGCACCAGAACTGAAGCTTGGCAACGGGCAATGTAACTTGGCTCAGCAGAGACAAAGAGCCTGAAGAGGACACTGACGGAGGAAGCCAAGAAGACAAAAGGAGAGACTGACTGAGCAAGAAGCTGCCAGATGAGAGTAAATCTCAGACTGACTTTTAGTCGTTGGCGAGACCTTGGTGAAATAAAATGCTGAAAGACAGATGCCTAGCTGGATTTCTTGCTGTTGGACTAGTAAGTAATATTAGCTGGCTGCTATGTCTTGTCAGATTTTAACCTTGCTTGATGTTTGGCTGTTGCTTGAACTTTGCATTCATCCAATGGCACTCTGGTGTTGTGACAAAGTCTGTTTCCCATTCAAGTCTGTTTCCTTTAGCTATATCTGACCTTCATGCCTTTACAGTGCAAACTTTAGTGATGAAATACAAACTGAATTTTTCTGCTATATGGGAGTGATTTTCATCTTCACAGGTGTTTTTGTGATCTGACAGGGGTTAGGTATGCACCTGGGAGAAAAACAATGTTTAAATCTAGTATTTTTACAGATTGTGGGCAGACGGGGCATTCAAGAGAAGCTGACACCTTTTAAACTGAAACTGATAAACTCATAAAAAACTGTACATCTGAACATTTTGTATAGTTACTGTAGTGTGGAATAGAATCACACGTCTGAATCAATAGCGTCCATGCCAGATTGAGGAAGTTCCTCATATGAAGATGAAAGCAAACTAGTACATAATGTACTAACACTAAAGAATACAGGTCACAACCACAAACACATATTAGGAATGTCTTCTCGTTACTGTTTTTCACTTCCCTTTAGCACAAACCCAAATCTTGGCTGGTGAAAGTCTTAAAACGACTTCCCTGACTGATCTGATCTGCATCATTTCAAGTTTAAAGGCTTTTAGCTTGATTTCCCCCGTGGATTTCATAAAGAGAACTTGTCAGTCCCCGTGCACTGTACTGCTCCTGATGTGCGTTAAGTGTGCACTAAGCTGTCAACATGCCTCTGCATCAATGTCACCCAGACAAAGACTCTAACATTTACTGCACTGGACCACTGAAGTATTCTGATTGAGTGGGCGGTGACATGTGTTCTTCTTACTTTCAGAGATGAGAAAAGGATTCGAGGGCACCCACCGATCTCTGTGTTCAGATCATGAATAAATCAGCCACTGAGCAGTGACACATTCCTCCGAATACATCCACAGAAACTCATCCCGAGGCCGACTGCAGCTGAGCATCTCGCACAGACTGGTCTGAATGAAGAGCGAAGTCATTCTTGGTTATTTTTAGCACGGTGCAGTGGCTTTCAGTGGAATGCTTATTAGCAGGATTTATTTATTTGTCTGTAAACACAATCTAACTGGAACCACCTGCCTCTTCTTTTTGGATCCGCGTGATTTGATCTCCACAACGTTGCATTGAATGAAATGTCAGTTTTTATGGTTTTCTATAAGACTGTGGACCACCATGATACCTTTATACTGAGAACAGAAACTGCTGGAGGTTTCTCACTGAACAAATGAGGACAATATAGCAGGTGCCAGAGACCGCCTCTGTGTTGGCAGTGATGGATGCAGTCGGCTTTCAGAAAGGAGATTGGAGGCAAACAACTGAAGTCTGGATCAAGTTCTGAACAGCCAGGCCCAAATGAAAACCTACAAGTTATGCACCAACACTTAAAGCAGCTAAATTCAATATTTTGTTAATAACAATCACAAAAGCCATCAAAATGTATCGAAAATCGTAACCAAATTTCAAGTAATTCAGCAGAAGAAGATGCTAACTGAATGCTTGTTTCCATCAACTACCGTCATGTGAAGAATCAGAGTTCATTAAATAAGCAGTAGGTGGTTTATGGAAACATGTCTACTGTGAAAGGTGTCTCTGGTTATGAAAAAAAAAAAAAACTGAATCTGCAGCTCTCTCAGCTTTACACAGCTTTATAGTGACTTTCAGCTCATTGAGTGTCCGGACACAGGTTCACTCTCAGCGCTCTCATAGCATCAGAAAAGGAATGAAAAAACTGTAAAAAAGTCACTATATTAGCTGGTGAACGTAGTGGAGCAGGTGGTGGAGACCAAAAATAGAGCCAAAAGGGAGTCAGTACTGGACGTAGATTCATCAGTTGAACAGATGTGTAAATATAACTGTTTGCACTTTAAAGGTGATATGTTAATGGTCTTTTCACAATTTGTTCCCACTGTGGCCAAACAAATCAATACCTGTCAAATAAAAAATAGTGGCTGAAGAGTAACAAACAAACAAATCAGAACACCCCTGTCTGGTCAATATAAGGCCACAACAACAACAGTTTCATAATAGTTGCTCCTCAGATTGTTACCTTAACCAGTCTCAGAGCTATCGTCCGACAAGGTTGTAACCTCTCGGAGCAACGGGAAACGGATATCTGGGCAAAGACTTACTCTATCAATGAGCAACTTGATATGTCAGAATGAAGAAAAAGACAAATTATTACTAATCTCTAAGAACAGATATCTGTATATGAATGCAGATAGCTTAAAAATAAATGGCTAAATCATTGTCAGAAAGTAGCCCATTGGATCAAAGAATGTATTTCGGCCAATGAGGTCTGCCACTTTGGCTTTCCACATGGACTGTTGCAACCAATGCCCACTCAGACATGACTGGTCAATACTACTCATGCCCCACAGCCTGCACGTCAAACTTTCAGTCTTCAAACAGAACTTTTTCAGGCACCTCTGTGGAGTTGTTTGCTGCAATGCAAGTTTAATGAAACAAATGGCAAACTGTACTGAACAGAAGGATACTTCATGCTATCTGATAAAGCATAAATGTGCTCCAGACTTCTCACAGAGCCTGCTTTGTTTGACTTCAAGGAATAAAAGAAGTCTTACTCTCCAGGAAGTCGAGCTGACAGGCGGGGGCATTGAGGCTCATGAAGTTGAAGCCGCGGGTGGGCCGGCAGCGGCCTCTCTTAGCCGTTGACTCCCCGGGGGTCAATCCCTGCAACATGCTGCTCTTCCCGGCCCCGTCCAGACCAAGGACGAGGACCTGGCGCTTCCCACGCTCCTCTTCCTCCTGCAGGCAGAAAACAAAGACAACCGCAGTCCGGAAACATTTAGAAACATAGACACAAGGCAAAAACTAAAGACAAATAATTCATTTAACAGTGAATGGGTTTATTTGCTGAGTTTTAAGTCAGGGTCTGGAAAAATGCCTTAGGTTTACCAATATGATTAACAGTGTAAATGTTTTGACTCACATTATGTACATCAAACCACAGCTGAATCTGAACACGGTACATGTAACAACACCCTTTGGCCCCCATTAGGAGGCTCTTAAGGTCCTCCAATATAACTGAAATAACCTAAAACAACCAACATCTACAACACAACTCATGTTCAGAAAGTATGGCTAATCAGCTAATTAACAATTACCATACTAACATACGTAACTAACATGGTAAACATTATGAACGTACCATAGCATACATAGCATTGTCACTGTGAAAATATTAGCTCGAAGCATCACTGTACAACCTTGCAGGGGCGCTCTTATGAAACAAAGCGAAAACTTGCCTCATGCTATTCACTCAAGTTTACCTGCAGGATTGTTCGTGTTTATATTTACACTTAATCAGGTTTTCTACAGCAGTAAAAGCTCAAAATAAACAGATTTTGCTTTGATTTGACTGCAATAAACGGATCAAAAGGATGACAAAAGTACATCATGATGTCAAGTTGTAATTTTTCCTGCCTTTCATTTACATTTACGCAGATGATATGTTTATGTTTTTATATAAATAAAGGTTATTTATAATTATTAATGTATAACCACATGTTTCAGGACTGCCATTCTAATATGAGGCGTGATAAAAGTCGTTGAAACGGTCCATTTTGATTATTTTTTAAGAGCAAAAATGGTTTCAGCTTCCCAAATGCGAACATATACTGCTTTTCTCTGTGTTAGATTGTTGTAAATTGAATATGTTTGAGTTTTGGACTGTTGGTCGGACAAAAAAAAGACTTTTTCAGAAGATAACCATCTGGCATCTGGTGATGTGTAAGCTCCATTATTTTCTACTTTGCAGCCTTGATTTTATAAAACCAAATGCTCGTACTTCACAGATTAGCAAGCACCAGTTATCCATGGGCTTCATGACTGGATCGTCTTCGAGTGCTGTGGACAGTTGAGACTTTGGCCTGTAATGTTCAGGAAAATTAATCTGCTTCTGGAAACCTCTTGAGGTAAATCTCGTGATATTATACTTTAATATAAGATGGAGCAGCTCTTTATTACGGCATATTTAGGTCAGATTTGAGAAAGCATACAGAGAGCATACAGAGAGTTTCGGCAAAGGTTGCAAGCCCGGATTCAAACCTCCACGCTCTCTTTGCACCTGAGACACCACAATCCCTCTGAGATCCTGCACACGTCAGTCATCTCCTTTTAAAAGTCACACAAGGTTAGTTTTTATTCATGCCGTGTGCTGATGTGCGGCTGCCGCTCTGTGGAGGTTAATTAGCAATTCATATCAGCCCTTTTATAGCTGAGATGCATCAATTTTAGCTTCCGTATTAAAAATATAGCACTTAACGTGATTTTGTTGATGGATGCTCTTTGTCAAACGCCACAGAATGGGCTCTAATTTGATTCTGACACATAAAACAGCACCATAACTACCTTGGCAACTGTGCCAGAATGATGTCAGATGAAGAATTCAACATATTTTGATGACCAACTGGTGATGCTGGATAAATGTAGCATCAGATAAACACGGTTCCTTTGAAGGATCTGCAGCTCGCCTCTTGTAATTCCAGCTTATGCAGCCCGCTGGGAAACAAACCTCAAACCCTGACAGCATTGGGCAGCTCTGGAGCTGCTGAGGCTGCAGAGCTTGTACCGCTTCTCCTCTTTTTGCCGCATTATCAGCACAGACTTTGTGCAAACTGATCAATTCTTACATACCTGGCTCTCTGTCGTTGCAGTCATGGGATTGGATCTCCAAGAGACATTTGTCTAAACATTCCATTTGATTTTTCTATAAATCTCTGACCTTTCATTCTTTAATAAATGGATTTGACATTTCTGAAATCAAGCCAACGCTCTGGCCTTTTATCTCCCGCTTCTTTTGTCACTTCACATACTTTTTCTTTTAGATTTTAAACTGCCTGTTCAGACATTTATCATAAAAAGGCCGTGATACTGTATTGATTTCTGTTCTGTTTCAGCTCCACGGGGAGGACAAAAAAGAAAACTGCAGATCTGCTGGATCTGACAGGGATTTAACGTCTTGCTCAAGGACACTCAAGCAGAGCAGATGGTTGGCGACACATTGGCTTTCTAATGAGGTAGTGCCAAAGCCAGCTCGCCTGCAGCACTGGATACAACGTTGAGGTGTAGTTTACAAAGAGGAGATGGAAACTATGATCCTCTGATCACATATCATTAGTCCAGGAGTTGTTCTGTGAGTAAATGCTGTGAATTCCTACTTCAGTTAATGAATTACTACATTACCATGAATGCCTTTCAACCACATCTAGATAACCAGCTTGAACTTGTTATATTCAGCAGGATGTTTTTAAGCAACAACTATAAAATCATTAAATATGCTTTTTCTTTCGTTCACAGAGGGAGATAAGATAAGACGATGGATAACTTATAGTGAGCTTTATAGCGCTGGTAGGTGTATTTGGTGGTAGGTGGCTTTCTAAAGTCCAAGAAACTAACCCTGGTGATATCATAGTGATGACGTCATTGTTATCTTCTTGTTATCTTGGACTTGGACTGTAATTTTATAGCAGAATACCTCGTGAGCTAGAAGTGTAAAGTTTAAAAGACATGGGCGTTTACAGGCAGCAAGGGTGTGTTATTTTATTATTATTATTTATGTATTATATTTCTATATATATATATTTTATTTGTTTTTTATTTTGTCTTGTCTTTTTAATCTATTTCATCAACTTTATTCAGTTTTTATTTCACTCTGTTACAGTCCACACTTTTCGTGTCTCATTATCGGCTTGTCAGTTGTCTGTAAGCACTTTGAACTGCAAAAACCTGAAAGGTCCTAAACAAATAAAGTTTGATTGATTGATTGAAGACAACTGTGATTAGTGTAAATAAATACAAACAAGAAAAGAGCATTTTTTTCTCCAGTGCTGACACAGTTCTAAAATGGATGGATGAATGGACGGATGGATGTTTTTAGCAGTATTTATGTTAATATCTGTGTATGTACACTGAAAGCAAACTGGAGTCAAATCCATTTTATGTGTTCACATACCTGGCCAATAAAACTGACACCTGTACCTGCAGGAATAACAAAATGATGATCGACACTGAAGGTATGCTGACAGTTTGGCCTGAGGCTAATCGTATCCAGCTGCTGGATCTTCGTCTTGTGTTTCAGTGTTTGTTTGTCGCCGCGTAAACAATCACGTGAGACCCGCCCCACAAGGTCAAAAACAAGCTGTAAGTTAACTCCTCTGCTACCTGAAGACGGAGACGTGATGACGATACGTGTTCGTTAGACTATGGCTCCCCTAAAATGAAAACATTTCCATCCCATCAGCATGCTCACACCTTCACCCCCGTTATCATTGTCATTAAAGCTGCTGTAACTACAACATCTGTATCACCACCTTTGTCATCTTCATCACCACGTTATTTTACTTTGTTTCATCGCCCTCATCTTCACCCTCATCATCATCAATTCTTCAAATCATCATCATCGTCATCAAGGTGTTGCCACATCATCTTCATCATCCTCTGTATCATCGCCTTTGCCATCGTCATCTTCACCACTAACATTTTTCTCATCATCATCTTCATTGCCACATCGTTTTACTTCGCTTTGTCGTCCTCATCTTCACCCTCGTTATTATCATAATTTCTTCATGATCTTCATCATCCTCTGGTTCAACATCATCGTCTGCAATGTTTGTCGTCTTCACCATTCTCCACCAACATTTTCTTCTTCATCACAACACCATCCTCATCTTCATCACCAGTACCATCCTCACATTGTTTTTTCTCATCTTCATCGTCCTCATATTCTTCCACAACATCATCAACCTGCTCGTTACATTTTGCTTCATCGCCCTCATCTCCATCATCTTCACCATCATCATCATCAACACACCAGTTATTCATCAAGCAGCATCATCGTCGCCTCTTCTTCTTTTAGATCAACTATCACCTTCATCATCATCTTCATCTTAATGACTGACATCAAAACCATCTTCATCACCACAACTATTATAATTCACTATCATCATCATCTTCATCATTATTTTCACTATTTATATCTGTTTGATCAGAGTTACCATCATCATCATCATCATCATCATCATCATGTTCACTGACATCAAGTCCATCATCTTCATCATCACTGTGATTTTAACTGTGATCTTCATCATCTTCACCATTGACATCAAAACCACCTTCATCAACACAACTACAGTCACTCATTCATTCATCACCATCATCTATCTTCATCATTATTCTCACTGTTTACATCTGTTTGATCAGTGTTACCATCTTCATCAACACCATTAACACATCAGTTATTCATCAAGCAGCATCCTCCTCATCATCACTCACATCTTACTGTTTTTAATGATTAACGCCATCAAAATCTTCATCATCATCACGCTGATGAAGCCATCTGCATCATTATTCTCACTATTTACATCTGTTTCATCTTCATCACCACCATTCACACATTATTCATGAAGCAGCAGCCTCCTCTTCATCATCACCCTCACCATTCACATCTTACACCTTCACCACCTCCATTCACATCCATTAACCAACATTATTCATCATCATCATCATCATCTCAGCTGTATTCATCAGAATCCTGCAGTCAGTCAGTCACATGTAATGATATATTTAATAATATATGCATAATACAGCCTCTTCCGTCCAAGTTAAACAATAATTAAATAAATTGAATTAAATAATATTAATTAATATTAAAGCCTGATGAAGCTTCACCTCTTTGATCGTGCAGTATTCCGCCTGTGGTGACCATATCCGCCTCTTGTAGAAGAAGTTCAAGGCGATGAAGAGAGCGGAGCCCAGGGCAGCCACGGCGGCGGTCAGGGCGATGGAGATGTGCCGGAGGAGAACCATATGTGGAGCGCACGGATCGGCGACTGGACCCGGAGAGCCTGGCGGGAGGAAGAAGAAGAAGGGACGGGAGGAGGAGGAGGAGGAGGAGGAAGAGGAGGGGGGCGGTCACTGCTTCCTGGACTCCGACAGTGTTGAGACTGACTGCCGTTTCCTTCTTCTTCTACTGCTGTCTGCTACATGTGACCGAGCTGTCTCCGCTTGTTTTTGTTTCGAGACGCGCATGAGGAAGAAAAAAAATGCTGCGTTCAAGCGCTGCTCGTAAAGTCCGCTGCTCCTATGGAAATGCGGCTTTTAGGGCACTCAGTTGCACTTAGAACAAACAGACATGTGAGAAGTATTGAGACCTTTTACTCAAGTACAAATACCACACTGTGTAAATACTCAGCTACAAGTAAAAGCATTCAAAATCTTACTTAAAAATGCAAGCCTGTTTTCATCAAATGTTGGCACGCTGTGTATGGAAACCTCATATTTAATTTAAAATAGTACAAAGACAACTCATCAAATGTAGATGCACTCTTTCATCTCCTCTTCATCGGCCTCTCTGGGATGCTCTTTTTTACACCCAACCATGTTACTAACCTGTTGCCAGTTAACCTCATTTATTGTGAGATGTTCCACTGGGAGTTTTCTTTTAGCATTTTGCAACTTTTACAGTCTTTTGTTGCCATTTTTAGGGAAACATATTGCTGGCATCAAATTAAATATGGTGATATAATTTTAGAAAAACAATAAAATTTCTCAGTCTAAGTCGTCTTTGTGCTATTTTCAGCTAAATATGGGGTTTCAATCTTTTGCCTATCATCACATTTTGTGTTATATACATTTTACACAACATAACAACTTTTTTGTAAATGAGGTTGAAGTAAGAAGAAAAGTTTCTTGTTATAAAGTCATGAGTGTCTATACTGTAAAAACATGAACACATCATGTTGTTATGACAACATGTTATAAGGAGATACTGGTATGTTTTCATTTTTCTGGTGTGGCAGCAATAAGCTTCTGTAAAGTCCTGCTGCATTAATGTATATGTTGCATTTTACTGCTGTAGATGTTTCAGGTTGAGCTCATTTTAATGAACCATGTAAAGTCAGAAATTCAGCCTGTTTTGTGACGATGACTTTTCCAGCTAATCCAAGAGAATAGTTTTTAAATACACTTTGAAGTACCTGCAGGATTTTTGACACCACAACTAGTTTCAGCCAATAATGTACCTGTATGCAAACCTCCAGGTCAAAAACACTGATTATACACTTTTCAGTGAAGAAGGCGACATCTTGTGTCCAGCAGGTTGAACTTTTGGAATGAACAAAAATAATACTGATGTATTATACAAAGAGTTTATATAAAACATGTCTGAAAGATATTTTTTTTATATCCAGGTTAGTTTTACTTTTCAAACACACCTTAAACTGGACAGAAGACATTTTTAATTTGAGCTTGACACAATTTATTCACATTCACAACTGAAACAACCAAAGTCTAACATGTTGGCATGTCTGTTGCTGGAGGAGCTGTTAAGTCCATTTACTCATGTTCAGACAGCTTTGGAAGCTAATTTAAATTATGTTATATAATTATTTCAATAATTTCAGTCCACTGAATTATTTATTTTGTGGCTTTTACAAGTTTTGCCTGGAAAAGATGGAATTAAGAAAGGCATGTTATATTTAAGTTTAATTGACACATTTATAATTATAGTTATACAGGTGCAATCACAGTGAAATGTCCCTAAAGAAGCTCTTACAATTTCCTCAATTAAAAATAGGGTAAATAGGACATAATGATGGTTACTATGGAAATAATATGAGTAAGTAAGCATGTTGATTACAAATACGGCAATAAGGCTACTAATTTAACAACATAAAAACATCTGATAGTACTCTAAACTGTACATCTAAACATTGGTGAATCTGAAATATTTTGTGCTGTGGAACTTTGTGCCTACAGAGGGACCAAATTCTCACATTTCCAACAGGACTTGAAGGCATCAGCAGCAGTCTGGCTGTGGGTGCTGTGTGAATATTTATGTGTGAAACACATGAGCTGTTTGTCTGTCAGATAAAATGAGAATCAACTTGTGTTTAATCGTGTTGAGCTGTCAGATCTGATGATGATGATGATGATGATGATGATGATGATGATGATGATGATGATGAATATCATGAACACAAAGAGTGGACTGAGGTGAAGTGCTCCATCTACAGTCTGGTCTCAGTCTTATATATTTATTTATGTTTTTCTTGTTTAATTGGCTCTTCAAACATTGTGTGTGCTTTCTGGCTCATTAAAACTCCACAAGAAGAGGAAACTTTCTGAAAAGGCTACACTCTTAATTAGCTGATCTGTTGGATATTTTCTCATTAAAAACTTTTTTTTATTCAGACTAATATTCAGATTTCATACAAATGGAAAGAAAATGAAATAAACAGACCACATTAAAGCAAATTAAATGGAAGCAGCAACACCTCAGTGTAAAAATACGATGGTAAACGGACATAATTCTGACACAAATGTAGTGTTTATCATGTTTTCTCCACTGGAAGAGCACCTATGGGGCACTTTATTGTGTTTTCTCCACTGGAAGGGCACCTATAGGGCACTTTATTGTGTTTTCTCCACTGGAAGAGCACCTATGGGGCACTATATTGTGTTTTCTCCACTGGAAGAGCACCTATGGGGCACTTTATTGTGTTTTCTCCACTGCATGAACTGTCAGAGGGTTCATCATTATGTTTTGTCCACTGGAAAAGCACCTACACGATACTTTATTGTGTTTTCTCCAATAGAAGGGCACCTATAGGGCACTTATTGAATTTTCTCCGCTGGAAGCGTATCTACAGGGCACTTTATTATGTTTTTTTCCACTAGAAGGGCACCATAGAGTGCACTTTATCACATTTTGTCCACTGGAAGGGCACCAAGGAGGGAACTTTATCATATTTTATCAACTATATGGGAATCCAGGTGGGCACTCTTGTTACATTTGATGTTTGAACTTGGACCTACATGAAAACAACAAGACATACAGGGTAGCAGTAAATACGTTAAAAAATACCAAATTGAATCTACACTTACTAAAACTACACAAGCTTCAGCATAAATGATCCCTGAATGCTGACGGGGAGCAGACTCTCCCACAGACAGACACCATCAAATGAAAAAAGGAGCTTCTGGTTATTAACTCACAGGCAAATTACATGAATAAACACTGGTGTTATAATCATGCAAAGTGTGGTTACATATCCGATAACAACCAGACTGCATGGCACTAACGGCAATCAGTAACATCCAAAAGTTTAATCAGCAGCCGTTTAGTGGAGGATTAAAGCACTCCAAATCAGACTTATAGTGTCTGTAAATTACTTTGAGTTCAACACTCAAACCTTTTCTTTCAGTGCCCTTCAAGTCCATAATTTATTCCAAAACTACAGTCTGTGTGTATCCATATTTACAGCACATCATTTCTTTCTGTCTTTAATTTTTGCATTTATGTAATCAACATGTTTTTGAATTGCTGAAAGCCCTCAAACTACTTTGTCACCTTCAAAACAAACTGTGTGATGTTTTTTAAATATCAGGACACAGGGTTTGCTGGAGCCATCCTTCCAAGTTTTATTAAAATCAGACCACATATATTTGAGATGCAGCTTACAGTATATAACTGGTCTGAAGTCAGTCTTCATCACTCAGCAGGTAGCATTTATCTGTGTTTACCTCTAGAGGGCGCTATGGGCTTAGAAAGTTTGTTAATACAGAAACGTGAAGAAAAGTGAACTGTTGACTATATTTATGACAAAATATATAGAAACGGTGAATTAAACTGAAATAATTTAAGCGTAAAACTGTCTTGAACAACCACAGCAATACAAATAAATAAACAGAAAAATCAATAAACCAATAAGAAACTGTGATAAGCTCATATGAGTCACTGCACACACTATAATATAAGGAGAATGAAGAAGATGGATGACCTTTGACCTCTCGCAGATTGTTATCAATGAGAAGTTTTTATTTTTTATTGTTCTATTTTCTATTTATGCTTCTTGAATTTGTTCATTCATGGTTTTTATTTTCTCTTCATACTTTTCTACTTGAATTTATTTGTCACATATAATTACAAAAGAACAATATAAAGTGATATATTGAAATAAATATAAAAAAAAATATATAATACAGTTAAAGTAATAGCATAAGATAAGATAGACTTTAATGATCCCACACCAGGGAAATTCACTTGTTACAGCAGCTCACAGATGGATAAGAACATACTCTTAAATAAATATAATTAGCACAGGAAAAAGTGAATGCACAACGTAGTGTAATTTTAGTGAGATTTAAGTCAGGGTATGCATGTACTGAAGTGAAATTATAACAGTGAAACAGTGAAAATGTGTCATAAATGAAAAATAATGTATTAAAAATTATAATATATCAGAACGAGAATCACTTTTATGCCCAGGTATGTACACACACAAGGAATTTAATCCCAGTTACACGTTGCTCTCAATGTACATACAGATATAAACATATATACAGCTAAAAAAACAAGCACATTGACACACACATATATATGTAAACTTTCAACTTTGTGTGTGGTAGATTATTTCTTTGCTGTAACAATGCTGCTTGGAAATAAATCTTATACATCTTTTGTTCCTTACAAAAGTGGCACCATTTAAAAGGGAAATAAACAGTGAAGGAAGTGTTCCCGACACTGTGTATTATCAACATAAGACTCACTTTGACTTATTTTATTAATATCAAACAAAATGTGTTTAAAACATGATGATATTCTCAATTTGTAAAACTCTGACCGGAAGTCGCCTGGCTGAATTTGTCAACAAAGCTTTTATTTTGAAATGGCAGCCGGAAGCCGCTGTGAATGTACCGACACTTGACAGCGGTCGACCGGCCGAAGTCATCGGGACTGAAGGAAAGACTTTACCGCCGCTGCCGCCGCTTCCCTCCCGTCCCCGGTTTTTTTTTTAACAAGGATAATTCAACAAAAATAACAACGCAAGTTTCTCGAGGATTTACCGGATTTTAACCGCCGTGGATTCAGCCGTTACTTCTCTTCTTCTCTCAGCGGTTGTTCAGGCTATTCGTTACCCCCGCTGCTGGCGGCTAGCATCGGTTACTGCTGCTAAACATGGTGGCCTGTAGGCAAGAAGAAGAGACGACCCCAGTTTGAGGGATTTTAGAGGATTTTTATTCTTAAAGCTACTCGGACGGTTCTTCCAGTGAGACACCGCTGCTGTGGGCACATTACAGCCGTTATTTTCAGCTTTATTTGGCGGTTTATGGACTTCGACGTGAGGCTGTTTACGTTGAAGGAGCACCACCAGCAGCAGCAGCAGCACCGTCCGTGTCCTGTGGACCGTGGATAATTGTAGTTTACTTCAAAAGTTGTCGCCTCAAAGTTTTCCACCCTGATCGGGGAAAAAAAAGTTGTAAAACATGCGCTCATATGTCAAATAGCGACACGGGTTTTTATTTTATAACCTTTGTGTTTATATGACATCTCACATTGGAGATGAATTGGTGCACAAGTGCAGCTAACTGGAACAATTTTATCCACTAAGTTCGTCCTTCTTCTAACTTTTCTTTAAGGTTTGATCCATTGTTAATCTGTGGATTATTATGGATTATTATTATGGCCTAATCCAAACCTGGAATTTTGGGAATAACTGCTGCTACAAATGATGATGATGGTGATGATGATGACAGAGAAAAGCGATGGTTTCCCTTCGTTATGATTTTGAGTAGAGAGGAGTTCATTACATGGAGACTCGCCTGACATGCCAAGGAAGGAGTTGCCACTACCTGAGGGTTGGGAGGAAGCCAGAGACTTTGATGGCAAAGTCTATTACATTGACCACATTAACCAGTGCACCAGCTGGATCGACCCCAGAGACAGGTAGGGGAGTGCAAGTGTGTGATGAAGATGGATGACCTTTGACCTCCTGTAGATAATCATAACACTTATACTGTTAAAATAATGGACATGTCATTGAATAGGACAGTAACTATGCATGTTACTCTGTAAATACAGCAAATATTCATGTCAGATTAGTCCCAGTGCATCATCATAACACTCACATTTATCACTTTCGTGTTTTTTAAACCTCACAGAGTACTTTTTGTGTGTAGTTGTGTCATGTAATATACCAAAAATAAAAACACAAAATCAAAAGGGGTGTTGGGATATAGCGGTATTAACGCTGAAGTATTGATATTATGTTAATATTTTGTTAGTAATATAGTAGTTCATTTCTTTTTAAACTAGATGTGTGGTTCCCACTCAGTGTAATCGCTCTATTTATACTCTTTTGTACATTTATGGTTACACTTTCCACTTCTCTACACTTGTATTTTGAGTTGAATTAATTGGTTAAAGATGATTTTGACTTTAGATGTTCTCTAGATATCATTATAATATTGTTAAATATTTTGGCCATTGGAAAATCTGATACCGTGACAGCCCTGACATCCTTTTTTAAAATGGCTAATAAAATATGTTTTCATGTCAGGTTACACATAATACATATTACAAACCAGAAATGCAGTAGTAAATGAAACAAATCTTAATCTTAACAAAGAGTATATTTTGTGTACTGTTGATGTATTCAACCCCAAAACAACAAAATCAGTCACAAAATCTAGCGAGAAAGTGGCCAAGTTGACCATAACAATTTCATATATTTCATAATGATAAGTTTCTCTACTTCATTTTAATTTTTAATTTTGGCAGGAATTGGATCTTACTCTGCTTCATACCTGAAAATAATTGACCTGGAAAAAACTAATTTTTCTTGCAAATTACAACGTTTAGAAAACAGACTCCAACTGGACTCTCAGTTTGCCTCAACCCTAAAATACTCGGTTAACTCATTTATCACAACAATTGGCAGCAAAACCTCACATTTAAGCAACTGGAAGCAGTGAGAGCTTGACGTTGTTGCTTTGAAAAGTGACTGGAACGAATAACATGAAACATCTTCCATCATCTAACCACTGGTTCAGGTATGGATAAACCCCAAACACAGAGTGACACACCAGTGATGACGATGTTGAATCATATCTGTTTTACACCGCAGACTCATGTTCAGCTCATTTATCCCAACACTGAAACCAGTATGACTGTCACTAAACCTGATGACCTGTATCATTGACAGCAAAATGTAAACAATGTCACAAAAATATTTGCACAGCAGTATCTGTATTCAGACGTGTGTAAAACAAGAAGCACAACTCATTCTTCAGTAGAAAACTAATATTTTTAAATAATCAGTTAATCGTTTAAGTGAATTTTTAAGAGAAAAGCCAAATATCCGATGGTTAAAGCTTCTCAAATGTGAGATTTGCTGCCTAATTTTGCATTAAATTAGCTTTCTTTGGGTTTTGTAACTGTTCTTCGGACAAAACAAGACATCTAAAGATGTCATGTTGGACTCTAGGAAGTAGTTGTAGGATGTTTTAATCGGTGATGAAAATAATCAGTAGTTGCAGCACTCTTGTTAAAACTTGTGGTCAATTTATGAGGCAACAAAGTTTTGATACAGTGACCTCCATCTGGCAAAATGTAGCTGTGTTGACAGTGCATGTTGAGTGGATTGTTTGGTCAAATCAAAACTAAGAGGCTGAAACATAAACTGAGGCTCTTAACAGTGACAGCCAGTACTGTTAATCTCTTGACTTTTCTTCCACCAAGCAACCCACAAAGCATTCAGGATTTTGGAGGTGGGTCGTTTCCGTAGATTATTAGACATACCCATAATAGGAATACCCATAATTAGGGCTGCAACTAATGATTTCCATTAGTGATTGATCTGCAGATTATTTTTGTTTGGCCTATAAAATGTCAGAAAGCAGCAGGAAATGTTAGAATTTGTCACAGCCCAAGTTGACGTCTTTAAGTGTCATGTTTTGCTCAACTAGCTGTCAAAAATTCAGAAATATTCAGTTTACTGTCATGGAAATCCTCATATTTGAGAAGCTGGGACCAACAAATGTTTGGCATTTGTCAAGACAGTTGTAGATGAATAAAATATGTTGCTTGACTGATTAATCATTCTAACTCCACCCTCTGCTGAAGCTACCTGCAGCCATTTTCAATACGAGATACAGATTTGCCCAAGATATTGTGTTATTTTTAGCTATATGAATGTGAGAGGGATGAACAGCAGAATGATGATTAGAGGAAATCTTAATGAGAACTTAACTCGCCTGCAGAAGTGTTGTCTGTTTTGAGATCCACAGTCTCTCATTTGATTTAGAAATTCGACCTTGGAGCTCGGAGTGCTTCTCGGGAACCCTTTAGTGTTAAGTGAATGCATCAAGAAGATCTTGGGGATGATGATAAACAAGGTGTTCCTCCTCACAGTGTGCTCTGTTCATAAGTGATGTCTCGTTAGCTCTGTAAGGGGAGACAGGGAATAAACAGAGGGCATGACTTCCTCCCTCCTGTTCAAACCATTAGAGAAAGAAGACGTTTGAATTCACAGGAACAACTTTCAGGAGTCGGTACCCTGAAGAAATATCCCAGATAATGTGCTTACATATAAAAAATGGAAATGGAGTTATTTCCAGTCTTTCATATTTTGCATGGTTTGAATTTTACCTTGATTTATGCGAGTCCTGTATTTGTTTTCAGACCATCAACTTAATAATAGAGACATAAAAGCCATGCCAATAACCCTATTAATTAACTATAAATCATGTTTACATCAGCGTAGCATAGCACCAGTTCCCTGCCTTCCAGCAGCCATAGAAGCCAATGGCTGCCAGGTAGATCGAACACCATACTGGAATGGAAGCCAATAGTTGGTCAGCAGACCTGACCTTATATAAAATGAATGGAAGACCACAATACAACACAATAGTGAAATGGATGGAAGGCAATGGCTGTGTTGAACACCATGGTGAAATGAAACAAAGCCAATGGTTGCCAGGAAGGTCAGACACCCTAGTGAAAGCAATTGAAGCCAATGAAGGTTGGACACCATAGTGAAATGGATGGATGCCAGTGATTGCTCAGAAGGTTGAACCTTTTCTGAAATAGCCACAGTATAATGAAAGAAAGCCAGTTTCTGCTTAGGATGTCATACACTATAGTGAAATGGATGCCTGGAACACTCAGTTTTTGATAATTTTCTACATTTTTCATCCTTTCACTGTGCTTTCAGAAAACGGTCCATTTAGTTGCTTTTCTGGGGCTTTCGCTCATATCATATGATTTTCACTGGAAAAACGTTTTATGGACATTTTTGAATTTTCTGTCTGGCCCCTTGCAGCTTAAAAACAACCTGCTTGAGGAGCTTAGGCCGGCAAAATCCCTGTCGTCCTTTTAATACAAAAAAGTCCTGTGATTATTGGTTGGACACTGCATTGTTTGTTAAAGAAAGTATATCAGTTCATAAGAAGATATTGGTAATCAGTTTTTTCATTCAGCCTTTCAATTTGACACATTTTATAAATACAAATATACTTGGAGTACTAATTAACTGACGGATTTAGGTAAAGATTTCTCTAAAATATTCAGAATATTTTAAAATACAGAATACTTAATTTAATTTGTTAATTGTGTCTGTCCCAAACCAGAGAAAAATTCCTGAATACCAGAGTTATTTTCTTCGCTGTGTTTCTCCCAGGGTACATCCTACTCATTTACATTCCTGTAATTAGAAATCAGGTCTGGAGGTGTGAGTTACCTTTTCTTTCTCCTCTATCTTATAGAAATCCATCAGTGTAATAGGCTTAGAGTGCCAAGCATGCAGCGCTACACGACACAGTCCTGCTTGTACAAAAACACAGTGTGGAGGTAGAGGTGGGGGGGGGGGCAGACTTTCATGGGGACTCGTTTTTCATCTTTACCAGTTACTTAAGACCCCTTGGACTTTGACACCAAATCTCTTTAATGGCTTATGTCTGGAATTCTGGAGGCTTAAAGGTTGTTTTTTTTTTTTCCTTTTCTGTGTGTCGGTTTCATGTAAGAAAACACAAATGGGTTTTTTTTTAAATGTATGTGGTTGATGCTGTTTGGGACAGCAATGAATCAGCTATACATCAACACTACAAGCAAACAGCCAAAAGATGGGAAAAGTCACGGCTGTTGACCTTAGTTGAATTTTTACGTAAAGTCTTCATTTAAGTCATTCTATGTGACAAGAAAGACTCATGTAAATGATGCTCTGCAATATTCTTCACTGACTTTACTATGAATTTGTAGTTTTGCTACCACATGGATTTAGTTAGTTTTCGTTTTAGTGTTTCAAATTTTTGTTTAATCTAATGGAATAAAAAAAAAAAACTTGAGGAGCAAATAATACAAATTTCTCATAAAAGATGGATGTCATAATACCAAAATGTCTGTGCTAGTGTTGGCTGATATGACAATTTACAAACCAGGGCTGATTATTTTCATTATCACTTAATCTTTCAATCATTCTCTCGTTAGTTTAGTTAGTTTAGTTGTTTGGTCCATAAAATGTCAGAAAATGATGAAAAATGTTGAATGCTGTTTCCCAAAGTCCAAGGTAATGTCCTCAGTGTCTTGTTTTGTCCGCAACCCAAAGATATTCAGTTCACTGTCATAGAGGACTAAAGAAACCAGAAAATATTTACATTTGAACAGCTGAAATCAAAGAATTTTTTTCTTAAAAAAATTACTCCAGACAACTAATCGTAAAATAGTTGGCAACTAACCGATTAATCAACTAACTGTTGCAGTTCCAATGTAGACTGTGACACGGTAGCTTGTCGATTAATCGGTTATTCTCTTTTGATTAATCAGATCAAGTAGCAAACCTTTGGCAACCTGTTTCAGTATTCAAATGGGGCACTGGGAAAAAAATGTGAACCTACCCTTTAAAGAGTTATTTGATTAACTACGAGTAACTAAATAATGGGTAATTCAACTTTATGGCAATATTTGATTTGATTTGTCAGGTATTTATTTTATTGGTCATTTTATCTGTCACTGTTTCTCCATTGAATATCCAAAACATTTACTGTGTCACGCTCCATATCGTTCACTCATTGTCTGCATATTGGGTCCAGTCTGACGTTATAGACCCACGATTATATTGATCCAGTGTTACTTGGTGTTATCCTTCAATCCAGTTATTGATATAATGTACAGATGTCACCCATCTGTGCTATCTATCAATGGGACATCCACTTCAGGTCATCGTGTTTTGGATGGCAGCTAACAAGGATGTGTAACAAGACAACAACAAGCGAACAAAGCTAAATTAATGAAATAGACAGTCGTCACTGTCGTTGCAGTCTTAAATGTGGCAGGAGGAATAAAGACTTTCTCCTTTTAGTGAACTCTTCTGGTTGGTCAGACACTCGGAGGCAGCGAGAAAGAAGAGAAACCTCCCCAAACAAAGTCCTTAAAAAACACACACACATTCCTGAAACACACGACGTGAAGGACCGAGCAGCGCGCAGACTCGCCAACCAAAGGCCTGATTCATCTGAAATCCCTTTCACTACTTGCCAAGGTGCACGGGGTCAAAGTGCAGCGTGAGGCCCCGCAAACTGTTAACCAGCATCTGAACAGAGGCCTGCTCGCACACCGCTGCAGTGTAGTTTTTTTTAACATACATAACCAGACATGTTATAAGTTATTTATGTGTGGCAGCTCATAACAACGGCATTAATACAGACCTAAAAGTGGTTTCACAAACTGACACAGTATATAAACTTCAGATGTCGCCACAACAACAGCACATTTTCCAGTTTTTATTCTTGTTTGCAAAAATAAAAACTCTATTCTTTGATTTATTTATCTGTCTGATTCACATTCATTAGTCAAATAGTCAATACATTTCAAAGTCAATAAATTTGATTAGCTCAAAACTAGATTAGATTTGATCTTTTTTGCATCAGTTTAAACATACACCTCCCACTATATCTTTTCTAATCTTGTTTAGTTTTTTGACACTTCCTGATCATGTGATCACAGCTGCGCTAATCTACTACAAAAAAACAACATCGCTGTCAACGCAGACATCTAAGTTCTTGTCTCTGAGGTTCAGTGTGTTCATAATTTTAAAGTTTTTTGGGTTGGCTTTGAAATGTTTGGTATAAACTCAAAATCAACCTTAGAAATTTACCGCACTGTTAATATTATAAAGAGTACGGTCTAGAAATTGAATTGATAAAAATAATCAGTCCTCCAAAATACACCACTCTTAGACTTATTTCCAATTAGCACAGTACAGAGAAGTCAAGAATTAAATTGGCAACAAGTTTAAGAAGTACAAAATAAAAATGCTAAATATTTGATGATTCCAGCTTCTCCAGTGTGAGGATTTATGTCTCATCATTATAATAAACTGACTTTTTTTAAACTTTTAACTGCTGTTCAGACAAGTTAAGCAACTGGAGGATGAAACTAGGTGCTCTCGAGCTTGCACAAGTCCCCACTTGCTAACGTCTTAGACTAAACTAGCGCTGAGAGTAGCAATTATTTTCATTATCGGTTAATCTGACACTAATTTTCTCGATTAATCAATCAGCTGTTTGCGCCATATTATGTCAAAAAAATGCTGAAATGTTGATCACCTTCCCAAAACCACCCACAAATGTCTTGTTTTGTCCACAACCCAAAGATATTCAGTGCAATACATCTTTCCATCCTTACCCATCACAAACAATTCTGTTCTCTTCTGTGAGGAAGAGGAGCCAAAAATAGTTAAAATTGTTGAAATATTTCCCACCATGGAACTTATGATGACACGTTTGACCAGTTATTGTACGTGGCAATAAAAACAATACAACAAAGAACAAAAAAGGCCCAGATATGTAAGGACGTCACCTATACTTGATATGTTTTTCAGCGTATTTTTCCTTTTAAAACTGTTTTATCTTTGCTGTTTTCTCTTTCACTCCTGTTTTACAGTACTGCTGGTATTTCAGGTGATAGATGAGTATTGACGTGCGCTGTTTGCTTTGGATTACAATGTCAGCAAAACCTTTTCTGCCTATTCAGCCTCAGAACATTTATATTTTTTGTATTTACATAAAGCTATTACCCACAGACGGAGAGAAGGAAAGAGAAGCCGACGACAAGTTGGCCTTGAATTTGCTGCCGCAGTCATGTGAAAATCTCTCCATTATAGTTTAGGAATGAAGAAAGACGGCAATCCTTATTCTGAAACCGACAGCATTTTTGTTTGTTTTAATGTCGTCCTGCCTACGGCTCTATGAGGAAGAGTCACCGATATCTGATGTTCTTTATTTGAATATCTCTTAATGTACCTGCAGCCCTACGGGACATCCAGATTGTGGTGTTGATTTTATGTGAGATTGTCTCTTACAGACAAGAAAAAGTCTTTTTAATGATCTGTTTGTGAGTCGTGCAGCTCTTAAAATAAAAAACATACTTGGCACGTTAATGTTTCTGCAGACCTTTAAGAGGACGACCAAACAAAAAGGGGAACAATAGAAGAAAAATAAAATGAGCCAAGCTGCTTATGCAGCCCTTTTTATAAAGTGCAATATCATTTATCCACCCTTTGCGGTGACGCATTGAATGCATGTCGTCAGGTTAAAGGAATGTTATCTGCCAGATAACACGTCGTCACTGTTATGAGAAGGGTAATGTGCAGAGAGTCCGAGGCAGATCTCTGCTGTCGTTTTTATGATCAATTTTTATTTATCATAATAAAGCATCACTTTATTTGCTTGCTTTGTCAGTTAACCATAATGAACTCTACAGTGTGTGTGTGTGTGATTGTTTTACTATGGGACCTTGAGCAGCTATGAAGTGTAGTTGGAAGCCTCATAACTCCACTTGAGGAATTTATACGCTGCTTTGAATGAACATTTCTCTGACTCACCGTTCAGATATGCAGCCCGCCTCCCTGTGTGTTTGCACTCTGCCACACGCTTTGTCAGTTTGCATTAGAACACCGAGGCCCGGCCTGGCTGTTTACCTTGGTATGTGAAACCTTGAGGGGGGGTACGTGTTTGTGTGTGTCTGTGTGTGTGTGTGTGTGTGTGATACCGGGTTTGAAAGGCAGATACAGAAGCAGCATTGATATCCTGCAAATTAATTTTTGAGCACTTTGATGCCAAAAAAACGTCACAAGAATTCAGTGTTTTTTCTCCCCAGAGTTTAAGATAAGCTTCTTAAAAACATGCAGACCGTCATGTGACGCTCTCTGCTGAAACCCATACTTATTAATTGGTGGGGTTAGCAGTTATATAAGTGCAGGAGTCTGGACATATGTGGGAGGATAAAGATCAGTGTTACGACTGTTTAAAATCAGCAGTTGCCTCATAAATGTGGCTGTAGAAAATAAAACTTTATGTTTTATGTACCCTGACTGCAGTCGAGTGTGCCCCACTTTCTGTGCGTGGATCGCCGAGATCAGCCAGATCCGACAAGCAGCATGCTGTCAGTCCACATGGATGACTGACAAACTGATCTATGTGACAAGAAGGTGTCTAATCTGAGCAATCTGATACCAATCTGCTGTCAAAGATACCGGCTTCAAATGAGTCCGTTATGGAAGCACCCAACAAACGAACACATGTTGGATATTTTGGTGGTGTTTATATCGTTCAGTGATGTTTTAGTCAGTCAGTCCAATCAAACTGTTGATGTCTGTTGCTGATGTCTCTGTTACATTTGTCTGAAACACCAGGGGCATAAACAAAATGTCAAGTGGATTTATTTAAATAGGCCAAAACCACAAATTATCCTCAAAGGACATCCTGCAGTGTGTCATACAGTCTAGGAAATGATGGCACTGCAATTGGGATGCACAATATTGGATTTTTGGGATATTTTCCAACTCATTTTGTATACAGATTTGTCATATATTGTCCAATATGTGCCAATATGAAGATGTAATGTACAGTAGCTATGGTTGTACCTATTCACAGCCCCAGAATAATAAAGAAAATCAAGCATGAAATATCTCAAGACAGAACTACAAATTCACATTACATTCTGTTGTATTGTAGTAGTAGTAGTAGTAGTAGTAGTAGTAGTAGTAGTAGTAGTGGTGGTGCTTTCTATGTCTAATGTCATATCCTGTTGTAGATTGTCTGATCTATTTGTCTGAATTAACTGTAACACAGAGTAAAGTCACCTTTTATTGGATTTAAATGAAGCAACAAGGTTCATTTTTATTGTACAAATGAAGAAATGCTTGTGAAGTGCTTGTGTTTTTGTGCTCTGCAAGTTGCACACACCACCACAAGTTATTCAGCAATACACTCAACTTTGTATTTTGGACTGTTGGGTGAACAAAACAAGCAAGATTTGACATTTTTCCCCCAATTTTATACAAGATTAAAGTGAAGAAGTGCTAGAACAAACAGTATTTTAGGCTTATTGTTGTGGTATCATCGAAGTATTTGTTAATTATTACCATAATGGTATTTTTTGTCTGTATTACGACATTAACCGTTGCAGGCGGTTTGAGCACTAGAGCAGTGAAGCATGTGAGAAGCACTACAAGTGGCTATTGAATGACTGACAGTGAAATGGAGGCTGGGCCGCCGCTGCCAGCTGGTCCTTCGCTCCGAGGGGAAACTGTGACGGTGAGCAACGAGTTTAGGTCAGCGACTCCCCTCGGCCCGGCGATTAGAGGATAGGATTTAGTGGGTGTGAGGAGAGAGGAATCAAATAATGGGATGTGGATACCCAGCCAGCCAACCAGTCTGCTTTTTCTGGGATCAGCGGTTGGCAGAAGCCTCCCTGTCTTCCTGAGCTAAATATAGAGCAGAGCGGAGCTGAGGGGGTCTTCTCTGGGCCCCTTTCATTATTTATCAGCTGAAAAAGGACCCAGTTCAGTTTCTCTCTTCAGCAGCGAGCCACTTCTCTGTGTTTGTTTATTTGCAGTCACGAAACGAGAGGCAGCAGACGAGAAAAGCCTTGAGTCTTGCTTTTTACTCTGCTGGATGTTGTGTCTCGTAGGGTTAGAGTGGCACACAGAGACTACGGAATACCGTGGTTGATAATTGACCATCTGCTATGGCGCTGAATTTAACTCTACTGTGTTACTGTTACGAAAAAATATAGGATATCATATGCTGTGAAATTAAAATGAAGCATTTATTCAACCCAAAAAAAGCTGTTCTCTCTGCATTCCTTTAAGGGTCATCGTAATGGATGATAATATTTTTGTGTAATACCGTAAAACCGTGATATGTTCTGAGACGCTTACTGACTGTGAAAATCTCATAGCGTTGCAACCATACGTGGTCAAATAACGCAAGATGGACAAACCTTAAAGGTTCAGGGTTGTAATAATTACAGAAATGGAATGTTTAGTTTGTGTTTTTTTTAGTATATTCACCTAAAAATAACAATCTTTATGTTGTGTTACAGTGGCCACGAAACATTAGTGATCACAAAAAGGCTCATTCTAAAGTTTTACCGGCACTGTAGTCTGTACGGCAAGTGAAGAGGCGTGCAATCTGCAACTACAGTGCTAGATTTCACTAAACCCTTTATAATGATCCTTTAAGGGTCATTGTATCTGATGATGCTAATTGTGTAGTAACGTTGTAAAATGAAGCAGTGATATAAGAGACTTTTGTTGTACTGTTAAAATCTCATACTATTGCAACCCTACTCTCATGGTCAAATCAGCAAAAGGTGCCAGAGTTGTTGCCCCCCTTAAAACATCAAAAATGACCTGACTACAACCTCCCTGTACCCAAATGCTCTCTGTAAAATCAGTGCTGTTAGCAGACGTCTCATTTTTCTATTGTAAAACCTCTACACCTCGTAAAACCTCTACACCTCGTAAAACTACAAAATAAAATCTTGGCAGTCACCCAGTCAGCATAGAAACCAGTGTCTGTACATTCGGCCAGTGATCGTGTGATAGAGAAAGTTTATGCTCTCTGGACATTTATAACTGAGTAGCAGCTTGTCAGTCCATTAAATTATCACGTTTGCTAACGTAACGTTAGCAGCTGAAGTGCAAGTACTGTTAACAGGATCAATTTAGCCTTAAATATAAGATTTGACTTATCATCAGTCATTATCATCATAAGGAGATAGATACACAGCAGTCACGTTACAACGCTATGAGATTTTCACGGTACGATAATTTCACAGCATATGGTATAACAAATGCTTTACTGCTATATTTAATTTCACAAAAATTTAGGTCTGACATTTTTTTCATAACAGTAACACGGTAGACTTAAATATTTTATTTTCAAATCACACTAATGCAGTAGATTTTAAGACTGCATTTTAGAAAATGTGTGGTATCATAACGGCATACCGTTGCAACTGGACTAAATAATTCTACTTTTGAATGTAATGATTTTAAATCAAAATTACGCCCGTTAAGAAAGTACTTTTCTCCGTTTCACCAGACTAAGCCACTGACAAATATTTAATCATCACATCATTTTAATATTGTTTTGTACATTAAACAGTTTTCACAGTATTGTTTATCTTTATCCCTTGGAAGGAGCAGTAGCCTTGTAAAAAGTCCTAATGGCCCCATCTATATTTGATTTTTCCTTTTGAAAAGTGTAAATAAAAGCTACAGCTAAGCAGCACAATATAAATAGAGCTCATAATAAGTCTTCTGAAGGTTAATCTTAACGTGGGGCAGGAGGAACAAAGGAACGCCTGTGAATATTTATTATCCGTAGATGTAAAAACATGACTTTAGGCCTTTCAACAAAGTTTTTTAATGTAAGTAATATTTCACTCGTAGAACACGGCACACAGGTTGTATCACACATTTATTACGTGGTTATTTCTACTGCTGTTGTAGGAGAAACTAAACAACAACATAATTAACAGGTCGGATTAACATTTTTGTCTGATTGAAGCTCTCAGTTATGTCAAAACAAAATGTAAAAGTGGTCAAATGCACCATCGTGGCTGCAGTGAAGTCGCTGTAAGGCCGAGGGTTGCCCCAGAAACCTCCAGGCGATGCATCAGCACTGCTTGTGGAATGCCACGGACCGGTTTCCTCCTATTGTGGCCGGCTAGAAGGACCCCCCCCCCCTCCCATCAGAGGTGAATAGAGGATTCAGTGAAACACCAGACTACCCACCCCCTCCACTCACACTCACCCTAGCACCACCACCACCACCACCTCCTTCTTGTCCTGAAACAGCTTTCAGACAAACACAGTGAGCTGGGATAAGTCCATGTTGTAGTTTGGTCATTATTCAGACTTCTGACACTATTGGGCTTTGTTAGGGAAGGCTAATCATAGTTTTTACTGTAGGTTTACTCCAGAATATATTATGTAATAAAAAAATGTCATAACAATTCCCTAAAGCACAAGCAGATATATTAAAGATATACAGATAAATGAAATCTCGAAATCTTTTGAATCTTGGACGTGGAATCAGTTAGTCTTTTCTGTTTTTACGTCTCTAAGTATCAAAATGGTTGGCGATTAATTTTCTGGTTGATTGAATAATCGATTAATGAACTAATTGTTTCAGCTCAAGAACAATTTCAGGCGCTTTATTGTTTATAATCTCAATCTAAACACTCCATTAATCAGTTTTAATGAACTTAAAGTCTTTCAGGTTTGTACTTGGTTTGGTATATTTCTGCACACTGAGGCGGTGGGAGGGTGTCAGCCCAAAATGCTGCATTAATAACTCTTTTTGTTGCTGTGCTGTGCTGCTCAGCATGCAGCCATACACAGTGCAGCGTGAGTGTGTTGATTCATTATCATAAGTCTGTGGTTTAGCAGCGATTTTGTAAAGAATCGCGCTGATCTGGAGCCAAAGATGGTCAGTGTGTCAGTCATTTTTCCTCTTAATCCACTGAACGTTCAGTAAAATGTGTGAATGTAATAATATGATAATACTATAATAATAGTGATGCACCCTCACAGAGCTGAGAGTTTTGTTTAATCTGTAAACAAAGTTAAACTCAAAGGTATAATTTTACACATTTGAGAAGCTGAAACCTTCATGATTTTGTTTTTTTTTTGTTTTGTTCTGAAGTGTAAAAAGCCGGTGTAATATGTTGATTACATTACATACTTACATACATAATACTTAATAATATATATGCAGATATATATTGTGATGATTACTGGGATGATATTTCTTTGCCATTTGTTGATCACAGCGGAGACGATTCTGTTTCTGAATCTATTTTGTGATTCTGTTTTCTTTCAGGCAGACGAAGCCTCTGACGTTTGCTGACTGCATCGGGGATGAGCTGCCGGTCGGTTGGGAGGAGGCGTACGACCCCCTCGTCGGAGCGTACTATGTCGACCACAACACAAGTGAGTTTACTGTCTGCTCATCTCTCCGTCCGACTGTCTCTGATCAGCTCAGCAGTGTAAACAATCTAATTGAGTTGTAAGCGAAAAAAACAAAAAAAAACAAAAAACATAATCATAAAATATTACTTTTAAAATGCTTACAACTCAATTAGATTGTTTACATTGCTCGTGAAGGAGCTATGTGAAGTCCAATCAGCATAGCCATCCAGTTTGCGTCATTCCTTTATTGGTTTGTTCACGTTTATTCTCCATTTTTACCCCCATCATTCTTGTTCCTTGTCCCTTTATCACTTGTTAACTCTCTTAACTCTTTCCCTGTTATCTATCTATACCTGCCTGTATTGTAATTAAAATAAATTACCTGGTAAATTATCAGAATCAATCTAAGTATTGTGATAAGTCTGATCTGATTGGATGTTGTTTAAACAATGCAAACACTGCAAATCTGACCATCTTTTTGCTTAAACTCAGTCGGATCTAAATCCTCCTCCTCCACTCATTTTCATCCCCTTCGCCTTCTTTTCCTCCAGAGAGCACCCAGTTGGAGGACCCGCGGGCCCAGTGGCAGCGGGAGCAGGAGTCCATGCTGCGGGACTACCTGGCCGTGGCCAGCGACGCGCTCAGCGCCCAGAAGGAGATCTACCAGGTGAAGGAGCAGAGGCTCCGCCTGGCGCAGCAGGAGTACCGGCAGCTCAATGATGCGTGGAGGGACAAGTCGACGTCACAGACCAGCTGTGAGTACAGACGTGATGCAGCTCCATTTTATTTTTACATTCGGGGATTATTTTGGAAGTGAGGGAGGCCGAAGCAGGGACAAAGTGCTACTTAGACCTGACAGTAACACAAAGCAGGTGCTGCTGATGCTGAACAAATGCTGTCCACAACAGAGAGAAAAGATCCTCTCCAAAAAAAACAAAAAAAATCGAGGCGTACGACTTTGTTTGAAAGTCTTAATTATCGTTACGACGACGAGTGTTGACTGTACTCTGGTTCACCTCTGAGTCAAACAACCACAGACAGAGAGGTTAATGATAAAAACACAAGCTTCATTCAGCTCCATCATCACACCCAAAGTCACTTAATGAATTAACACTACGTCAGAGATAATAACAAAACATTGATACACACTTGTACATCATAATAAAAATAAAATCAAATGAGATTTGATGGAAAATATAACTAAAAGAAAAAACTAAAACAAAAACTAAATAATTTAAGAACCATAAAATTAGCACAAAATAAAAATAAACATTTTATAAGGGGGGATAAAAGATAAAGCTCTTATTAACTCTAACCCTCAATTTTGAAATGGCCGGTATACCCAGACTTTAAGTAGCATATGAATTACTTCATTTGCACTGTAAAAAACACAATATTGCAGTAAAGTTTTAAAATGAGCTGAGTTTGAGGTTGTAAACAGAAGCCAAAAAAATAACATGATCATAAAATATTACCTTTAAAATGCTTACAACTCAATTAGATTGTTTACATTGCTCGTGAAGGAGCTATGTGAAGTCCATTCAGCATAGCCATCCAGTTGGCGACATTCCTTCATTGGTTTGTTCACGTAGCGTGCATCTGCTAGTCAGTGAGGCCAGGTGACGTTTGGAAACACAAGGAAGTGGACATTAAATAAAACCTCTATGATTCACCTGAAAAGTAGATTGTGGGTCAAAATCTTGATATAAAGTCGTCACACTAATCCAGTCCCACTTTTCCGGACAGTGGGACTCAATAAGCACAAACAGACTAAACAACAATCCTTATGAAAGCAACAGACGTCCAAAGCCTCAATAGACAAACGCCTCATTTTTCAGACTCACTGCTGGTAACAGAACAGGTGTTTATTATACTGTAGGTCATCATGAGGACAGGAAAGCATTAGGACAAGATTATTGGTAGCGGCAGTGTTGTCTGTGTCAGTGGATTCACTCAAGTAAGTAAATCTGCCGTTTTCTGAGTGGAAAGTGCTATGACAATGTGAAAAGGTAAAAACGTCCCTGACATCAAATAGGATGGTTTATTTGTGATGTTGTACCTTTTCTTTTAAGTCTTGACAGAAAAAAACAAGTTGACATTTCTCTTCAGTTTAACACGTACAAACACATTTCCCCACAGTGACTTTAGTTGGTGGTTCTGTCTCTCTCCCAACGGATATAAAGGCTGTTCTTTGACGCCTCTCTTTTCTCTTCATATCTGACCTTTCCTGCAGTGAATTCCAGATCGTCCTCGTCCAGCAAGTACGACCCAGACATCCTAAAAGCAGAAATAGCCACAGCCAAAAGTCGGGTAAGATCCTCTTTTTCCTTTTTCAAACTCATGACGTGTTAACGTGCTTGGATTGCTTATGTCTGCCTGGTACCTAACGGAGTGAACATTTCTTATTAGTGCTACAATTAAACATTATTTTCATCACTGATTGATCTGTCAGTGATTTGTCTATTATTAGGTTAATTGTTTAGTCTGTAAAATGTGAGAAAAGGTGAAGATCACATCACTTTAAAATGTTTTTAATTCAACCAACAGTCTAAAACATAGAGATAATCAGTTCACAACAATATTAAGTGAGAAAATCTTTCGATCTTCTCTCTAGTGATCAAAAAGTCATTCATAAATAAATCAAATAAATCAAATTATTAACGCTGTTGCTGATTTTTACAGTGCTATTATTTAAAAACTTGTCATGGTCATGCTGCATGGATGACGCATTTTTGTAGGCCAACCTGAAAATTAGCATCGCTCTGGTTCCCTTGATAAAACGCTGGTGGGATTTTTACATTAATCACAGGATTATTTGAGAAAGTAAGCTCTGTGACAAACCAAAAGTCATGATAGCTAGCGACATGTGAAAACACATAAAAGCTTAAAAATGTACAAGTGGGGTATGTATTAATGTATTTCATGTTGTGGTACTTGTGTTCACATCTTCATGTTGTTTGGACAAAATGAGACATCCAAGTCTCCTTTTTTGACATATTATATTGACAAAACCGATCAATCAGGTAAATAATTAGTGCATTAACTGGTAATAACATTAGATATATCCTGTTCATCTTGAAAAAGAAAAGACAAATTTTTAAATTATATCAGTGTTTACCAGGATGATACAGGACTGAAGAAAATGTGATTTTCCTCTAAGTGAACGAACAGGATATCGCCTCATACGTTCACTCCTCCTGGCTGTGGATCAAATATGTAGTGGAGTCACCTGCACCCAACACTGGTCACACCCCCAAGTTCACCTGTTTTATTGGTCGAAATCCAACACTCATTCTCGTAACATATTACGTCTATGAGTTCCATGTTGGCTGCTGTTTCAGTTTAGTTTTCTCAGTACTACAACTTAAAGGATCAATCTGGTGGTATTGTGTATTAATCTTATTGTGAAAAGACCAAAACCAACACTAACAAGTATTATGTACATAGTATTATGTACGTACCAAAGCTTGATCTTCTTCCTCAATGTAAAAACACACCAATGAGCCACACTGTTACCATGAACACACAGTGGTTTATTTTGACATAATCCCACAAACCCCGACCTGCTGCCACAAATACTCAATAGAGAACCAAATGTGGATTCATCCACTGCTGAAAATAGCCCCTGACAAAAACACTGTTGACTCATGTCCTGAAAAAAAGTGCAAAAAACTACAGGGCCCAACTGTTCCATTTTTTAAAGAGTGTGTTTGGGGATGAGTACCACAGACACTGTAGACTTGTGTCTCGATGGTAACCCTAAATTTGTGAAAATCTGGTGTGATTTGAATGAAATGTTTCTGATTCAAAATATTCTTGTTTTGCTGAGTTTGAAGTGCAAAATACTGATTTTTGTGTTTTTGTTTTAAACAGCAGCAAATGACAAAGCCTTTAGGAAGTTGCTTAGGAAGTCCACAGAGGTCATGGTGGGTGAATAGATTGCGCTCAGGGCTTTCAGCCAAAAGACAGGGAATTGTGTCCCACATCAAACCAAAAGTTTAGCTTATCTTTTTATTTTTTATTTGAATTACAGTTTGGTTACCTTAAGGCAACAAACTACTTTGTGAGGTCTAGGAAAATATCATAGTTTGAGTTAAAATAATAAGGTAAAGTTGAGTTGTGGTGTGGGACACAAAGTGGCTTTCTGGCAGAAATCCCTGAAACTAACGTGCAGAAAAAACGGATACAAATCTCACGAGTTTCATAACTCTAGGGTTACTATCTAGAAGTGACCACACAGTAAGGGCGCCAAAAAGTACTGAGAGATGGACCAACACCAAATATGAAACAATCATTAAAATGCTTCAAACGCTAAGAGTTTTTCTCATCTCCGTGTCTCAGGTGAACAAGCTGAAGCGGGACCTGGCCTGTATGAAGCAGGAGCTGCAGTACAAAGAACAAGGCTTTGAGACCCTCAAAGAGTAAGTGTTGCCTCCCGATGTCCTCAAACTGACGCACTTTTTACCTTTGCTTGTCCGGGGAGTAGTTGTGGTTCATGTGAGCTTCTTGTATTCACTTCTGGAAGCTTTCCAGCCTTTCCTCGTCCACCTTGAATCCTTGCCGAAGGGTACATTGACAGGTATATTTGTTGACAGTCGATTCTGAGATTTGATCCTCATGCTTTATGCTACCACCAGCCCTCCTAATTTAATTTGACGAGCGAAGCAAGGCAGTTTGAATATGACTTGAATAGCAAGTGTATGTGTGACCTTCCCTCAGTCTTTACAGTTTCACTTTCTGCCTGCAAAACGACTCACGCTAACTGCTGAAACTCTGCGGAGTGTTGGGTGGAAAGAGTTCTTATGCAGCCTACATCCATCTCATAAAGGTTAATAGAGTATCATTTTATATTTCCTGATTAGGAATTAGCTTTTTAAAGGTCTGGGTAAAAACTTTGGCTCAGAAAGTCACAACTAGGACTGCAAGTAATTATTATTTCAATTGGTCATGGAAAATGTTCCCATCAGAACTTCCCAGAAAGCCCAAGGTGACATTTTCAAATGTCTGTCCAACCAACAGGCCAAAACCCAAAAATATTTGGTTTACAATGATATGAAACAGAGAAAAGAAGCAAATCTTCATATTTGAGAAACTTGATCCAGTGACCGTGGATCAATATTTTTGCCTAACCCTCCTGTTGTCCTTGGGGTCATTTAGTTAACTCATAACTATTAATGTCTCACATAAAATGTTCTTAGATGTTCTAAAATAATGCATCTGCTTAAAATGTAAAACTCTTTGAGTATACAAAAGATTTGCACATACAAGTGCAGATTGTCTTTCAAATGTAAGTAATCTATGTTGACAAATGCTGCCTCCTTGGCAGTAAATCTAATTTTTGACATATTTTCACAACAATAACTTTGATCCAACTGAGAACAACACACGGCTGTCAAACGCATGCACAAGTGGAGGGAAAATTTGTTAACATTCAGGGTTTTTCAAGCATCATCTCTATTCATTTAAAATATGTGGAAAAACTACAGAGGTGTCATCTGAATTCTGCGGGGGCAGATTCCACATGGTCAGCTGTTTGGTTGTTTGCCAACAGAAAGAGTACAAAGACAAAGAAATGTAGCCATGTTCCTGTAATTTTAAAGATTCAGAGCATCTTACAGAATTATCCGGCACAGTGTGAACTCTATTCACTGTAATGTACCGTTTCTTCTAGCTCTTGTCTTTCATTTGTCTTATTGTTATTTCTGACACGATCGCTCAGGCATCACAGGGATACTGTCGTACAGTAAAGACAAAGGCGCTGAAGCCCTCTTGTAATGCTGCACTTTTTGGAATTTGCCCCGTTAAACAGTAAATGTGAATATGTCAGTGAGTTAGAAACCACAGTACAGTGGACTTGCTTATCGCCTCGGTTATTGCCTCGGCATTATCACACATTCCATCCGATCATTAAACACCAACACCTCTATAAACTCAGCAGTAGAACAACAGCTGAAGAATGTGGATTTGAAAGGAAACACCCCTTCTATCTGACCTACTTGTACACCTCAGAATATGAAGCCTTTTAGAGAAAGTGCAAGGTGTACCGGTGGAGGCCATCTGTCAGGAATGTTGATTTGAAAAGAGGTCAATTCTTCCATTCTGTTCTTTATCTCTGAGACTGAGGCTGTCTGTGATTTCTTTATTTTTCTTTTGTTTTTCGCCACATCAGAAAGCTGACATGCCGATCCACTGTCGGCCGAATTGAACAGGAATGTCCGGTCTGTTTGTCTTGCCTCACGCAGCACAGTGAGAGTGTCAGGAGGATTAAAGAGTAGCTGAGGCAGAGTGGTTGGACGGCATTCCTCCGTGACTTTCCTCTCCTGTTACAGTCATCAGACGGCATTCAACAACCAATCACTGTTTGCAAAAATACGAATAGGCTTAAGACTGGAATGCAGGCGAACACTCAGCTCCTGATAAGATTTCACAAAATACTGGTGCATACTGGGAGTTTTTTTAGTGGTGTTTTTCTGACACAATAAACATGACAATATAATACTGGATGGCCAAAAGTATGTGGACAACCCTATACTTATTCATATACTTAAGTTTTACTTGGTTTGGGCTATATCCGATAGTTCCCATGAAGGGATCTATTAATGCTATGTAATAATTTGGACCAGTGGTCCCCAACCTGCAGGGTCACAGGATGATTAACAGTATGGGAAGGCAGAAAAACACCATGTCATGCTCATTTTTTCAGATTTCCGTCTAATCTTTGCCTTTTGCTCGTGGTTTACTGGATAATTTTACTTTCTCAGGGCCAAAGGGGAAAAAACACTTTTTTGATTGGACTGGACTCAACTGGTAGACATACATTCAGGGTTCGTACAAAGTCCAAGAACACAGTACAAGTTTGGAAAATGCTTCATTTGAACTGGTATTTTTTCAAGGTTAGAATTATTATTAGATTATATACTCTTTTTAACATAATTTGGTTGGCCAATCACTCACCAAAAATACTTGAATTTTTTAAAATGAAATGATCAAGTCATTGGCTGGTACACGCATCTTTGGCTGGACCTCACTAATTACTGTACAAAAGCACAACTTTATAACTTTATTCACTGATTTTGGTGAAACTGGATCATATTTCATACAGAATATATTTTCTGGTTTTTGCTCTGATGTCCTCTGGCTGCTCAACTTCAACTGTCTGTGATTTAGAGAGTTTCCAGAAGGACGGATAGCTTTCGCTACTTTCCAAACGCTGCTGGGGGTCGCCTGACCACAAGACCATGACTGTACCTGGTAGTCCCACAAAGACTTTGAATTCATTGTGGGAACTTAAATGTTTGGGCTTAGCGAGCATCTGTTAAATGTCTCTCTTTCTATCAGTGTTATCGTAAAGCCATCATTGTGATTTTAATTGTAAAAAGATTCATGACACTGTTTTCCCTCAGCATAAATCCATGTTTGAGAAGGACTTAGTGAGGATTACTTTTTCTCTCTGCCTTTTACAGACAAGTGCTTCACTTCCTCATTCTCTCTGTACCTTGTTTTCTCCCTCTCTTTCCGTCTGAACCGCCCTCCCCCTCTTCCCTCTCTGAAGAATGTGGAAGGACCTGTTATTCAGATGCATGCATGACTTGCTGATGACAGAGTTTACATAGCTGCTGCTGCCTCCGACGGCTGTTTTCCCTTAGCGTCTCCTTGCAGCAGGGTCTTCCTAGTCTGCCCACAGCTGAAAACTGGATCTCATGTGTGTTACCTGGAAGTTAGAAGTTGAGCAAACATTTGATCTCATGCTCAAACTGATCACTTCCACAACAAGCCGGCTTTGTGTGAAAACGCGTTTTACCTGAAACGATCAAGGTTCGCTCAGCATTTTTCAGCTTGTTTTTGTCTGCACTGAAACCCCTAAGTGGACTATAAAATGCTAAACTTCTTATTCTTGACACAAAAATACTTATCTGGTGTGGACAGACGGTCACCTATATATACCTATATGAACACCTGTAGTGGTTTAATACAGCAGAATTCTCCATTTAGTTGCTTTTATTAGGTTTTCTTTTATCAGACACCTAAACAAGCAAGAAATAGTCCTTTTATTGTCTTTTTCTACCTGTTGAACAGTTATTCATGCCACTGAGATGCTAATACAGTCACAGTTTTGTGAAGTTACTTGTGAATCCCAAAAATCATTAAATTAAGCTTCTTCTAAAGAAGGTTTTAAAAATTAGGAAGCTCACCGTGTCATAATTAAGCCTGTCACGTTAACTACGTTTGTTGGACAATATATTGTCCCAGGCATAATTGCAATAAATGACATTATTGTCATTCTTAGACCATTTTGTAATATAATAGCATAATAACAGCAGTTTGGGAGATATGGGAGTACGTTTTCTTTGGTTTCTACAGTCCACTGGCATCATTACAGGCAGAATTATGATAAGTAATAAGTATTATATGATAAGTCGATGGTGTAATTATTGTGGCAGACCTATTCATAATCAGTAAGTGGTGATTTTAGCGAGTAATTTAGGAACCTGAAGGTGTGTCAGGTTTAGGGGGCTGTATTTACAAAAAATTTAAGAAGTGTAATATAATATACATAACTATATTTTCATCAGCATATAATTACCACAAAATGTGACCCTTTATGTTTTTGTTTCTTTAAAATGAGCCTTTTAAATTTACAGACGCCGTGGGTCCATCATGTTGTACCATCATGTTTTTACAGAAGCCCAAAAAGGACAAACTAAACACTAAACCCTGATCTAGATGGGGGAGTGAGGCGAGAGAGGGTTGCAGTCAGCTACTACACCACTAGATGCGACTGAATCTTACTCACTGATTCTTCAAATAAATTGATCATTTTAAATTTCTTAATCCAGCCATCCATTTTGTGTCGCTTATCAAGGTCATGTTACAGGATACAATCTTACACAATACTGCACCAAAATTCAAAACTCGTCCCCATTTTTTCACTTGAACACAAAAACACACAAAAAAATGTAAATAATGTTATAATAATGATTAGTAATTCTCGGCTACATTGTTGGATTTGCATCATATTTAACGACATTAACGAAGCATAATTGAGATAAACCAAACGGTATTTCCTAAAATAAGAAGTAAAAACAAATAATCTAAGGAGTGCAGACTTTTGGTAGTCCTTGGTTGAGTTTCAACACTGTCACAGTTAATATGTGTGAGGAAAGTGAATGAGTAATGCTGCTCCACCATCTGCTGTCTGACTCCAGTGAAACCTGCTGAGTGACTGCTGGTTAAAGGCTGTGGCTACACTTCATGTAGTACAGCTATATGCAAATAATCTATAACGATAATGTAATATATTTACACTCAGCTCATCCGGTTCAACATTAGAAAGCAGCTATTTGAAAGTCATTAAATCTTTGAAACTGATTCCAGGTCTGTTGTAGAGCAGCTGACAGTGAAAGAGGTGATCTGGGGACATTTTGACGGGATGATTGACTGTAGCTGAAACCCTCCTGCTGCTTACATTTTTCTAAGTCGTCATCCAAACTGAACTCCATCTCTCCCGTCTCTTTCTCCCTCTCTACTCCTCCGACCTCCAGGATCGACCAGAAGGTGTCCAACAGCCCGTATGGCTACAAACTGCAGGAGGCGCAGGCCATCCTCAGCGAGGTCCGCTCCATCCGAGATGCCATCAGCTCCGGGGAGAAGGAGAAACAGGAGCTCATGCAGGTAAGAGGACATCTCTAATGGAGGGAACAAACCCCACGACTCCCCATGCCAAAAAAAATAAAGTACACTTTGTATACTTCCATATGAATGTGATTAGTGTGCTTCAAATGAGCTATTTCTGTTCACAAACAATACACTTAGTGTACTAATGATATATCATTAGTGCTATATACTGAGATACAGTTAAGTGTACTTGACTGTACTTTTCTGAGACACAATTAAGATGCACTTAAATATAATTACAGGAGTTATTATGCACTTTTTATTTAATGCTTTACTTTTTAAAAAATACACTTCATTCCAGCCTTTTTCAGCTTGAAGTATGTTTAAGTTCATCTGATTTACTAATATTTTTTTGGGATATTTCTACTTGAAGTATAGTTTAATCCATTTTGCAGATAACTGTTCATACACTTGCATACATTTAGTCATTTAGCTGACAGCGACGCTGTTTGGGCCTTTTCTCCACATGACTTCAAACCCCACAGGAGTGTTTTAGAAGCATTTTTCACGCCAGACTTTGTTAACTTGCTCAGATTTAGTAATTTTTCCTTGATTTATGTGCTTCTAAAGATGCATATAAATATATAAATAAACTATGTAGTTAAATTTTCCCTTTTGGCTGTTTTTATGATTGGCAGTTTGCACGGGGGGTTTTATTTTGAAAATCGATAGGATTCTCCATGCTGTTTCTGTGTCTGACTTCCAGCCAGCTTGAGCTGCACTGTGAAGATTGACACTTAACATAAATTATGAGTATACTACATACGCTTAAATTAAATCTTCTTCTTTGGACGTTCTACCAAGGTGGGCGGGTTACCAGAATCTTAAATCATTTGAATATGATGCACATTTTTTGTTTGTTAATTTAGACCCTTTAGCAGCTGAATATTTGATTTAATTGTGGTCAGAGTTAAGGTCAGTAAACTGTAGCATCAGTTGCATAAATGTTTCGAAGAAGGTGGATCAGAAATCAAACCCAGTATATTTAAAGAAGTACTTTCATTAAGCTCAAACAATGTGCCAGCTCATCTCACTTATCTTACACTGAAATTACATTAAAAAAAAAACCTCAAACACAAGAAGAGTAAAGTTAAGCACAAATCTGATATGCATGTAAAAGTTTAAAGGCTGCTGAAGGCAGGATGTTGACTCGATCAGCTCCAGTATCAACTCTTCGACGAACAAAAGAAGAAGGAAAGAGGAGACAGATAATCCAAGTACTGACATCTGATACCGAGAGCCACGTGGATCATGTCAGAAATCACAGCAAGGCCACTTCATTATATGTGCATCTTTCCACACTAAGAAAAAGATTGAATATTGCTGTAGCAGGGACAATTTGAAGTGAATCTGTAGCGACATGTTTTATTTTCTAATCAAAGGACAAGATGTAGTCGGTTTGTTCAGGATTGTATCAGATCTCTGCTTCTCTATTCTGAGATATCCTCCTGGTTTGTGGGGGGTTGACATAGAAGGTCCACACATCACAGTGGAAAAAAGGTTTATTGTGTTCTTGTTGTAAACCTGATGTAAGGCGAGACACTACAGGTAAAAACATTGTTTTCTCATGCAAATTTCAGTCTGCTTTTAGACTAGTGGAAAGAAAATTACCAAAATCCACATTTAATGTATCACCTAAGGATGTTTCATGGCGATATCATGGTGAAATATTTTCCCTAAATAGATTAAAATGTGCCAAGAACCAGCATTAAATAGCTCTGGCTTATTTGCTCCAAGATGGACTATGAAAGAAAATGATTTGTGATGAAGAGAAAGAACAGTAAGAGAACAAGGAGATGAAGCAGGCGTATAAACGTGGAAATGAATCACAGGGAAAGAGTTAGCGGAGGAGACAAGGGCATCAGATGACTCTCAGGAGAGTCCGTACGCGTGTTAAAACACTTTACGTTATACGGCCGTGAGAACGAGGCCCGGCGCACTAAAAGGGATTTAGTATCTGCGAGGAGCTGAGGCTGCAGAGAGGCAGGTGGTGTTTTAGTGTCGAGCTCAGTCGGGAGAAGATGAGGGCTGTGTTTGTGAAGATCACTTTGAGTTTTCGGGAAAGTGGAAACGATTTTGCTGATGGCAGCAACATTATCTCTACTGCGGGGGTTTTATTTCCTACGTAGCTCTGAGTGGGTGAGTTTGGAGCATCTGTGGGTCTTCTGTCTGTCTTTATTTCTATCTGTTGTTGTTTTTGGTTAAGTATATTGTTGATAAAATTACCATAAATATCAGAAAATTCCTGTGAAATCTTGAGATGTCTTGCTTTTTCTGACCACCAGTCCAAAATCCAAAGATAGTCAATTTCCAGTGATGCAGTGAAGCTCAGGTTTGATGGGGATCATGAGTGAAATCACTTATTCTCAACTCAGTTAAGATCTGGACTCTGTCTTGGCATTTGGAACAATTTATCTGTGAGATCTCGCACTACTGTAGCACTGTAGGCTCTAGACAGATTGTAGCTGTTCCCAGCAGCATTATCAGCCTATATAATGTCCACCGAGCACAGCTTTCTGATGTTGTAGTCCATTCCCTATCTGGCTTCATGCCCCACCAGGAGCATTTTGCCAGACAGATTTTGTGGAATTGCTCGTCATTGCTTGGTCATTTTTCCTTGATTGATAGGCTTCTACCATGGGAAAGAAGACCGTGTAGTTAAGGTGTTTTATTTTAAAAATTGATGTCTATGTCTGACTTCCGGCCAGCTCGACCTGCTCTGTACATATTCTGGAGTCACAAACATTGTCTCGAATGGCTGTGATCAGCACCAGCAGTCGCATTGCAGCCGTACCCGGTGGTATCAAGCAGTAAAGTTGGCGGTTTGTGGGTACGGTCGGGTTTGGGTTGTTGATTGAACTGATAATGCTGCACGGCGGTCGGTGTGGATTGGCTCTAATGGGTTGATTGGTTGCAGGTCTTTAAACAATCCTGACTCCCGCATCACTATTCCTCCGTTTACTCTGACTTATTGCGGGAAAATCTCATCAATTTTTGAATGTCCTGTATGTCTCATCAAAGAACAGAATGTTTTTATGATCAAAGAATTTTAGCTTGTCATCGTCTTGTCTTTTGCATAGAAAAAAGTCTGTTGAGGAACTCCTTCAGTGTAGTCACAAGTGATGGAGGTGATGCCCTCCAGTAAAATACGTCTGAATCTTCAAACCCACACGTAATATTTCAGTCTTGTCCTGTCAACAAGAACAAAACACACATTTTGTCGTAGTTATGAAAGATCTATTTTCATCTCATCTTTGTCATTGTTCTTCAAAGTTTTAAGAAATGAACACTGAAGTCTGTAACTCCTTCAGATCAATCTCTCTTCATACGATCACTCAGTGTTTGAAGAGGACCTGTTGTAGCCTCCTTAACGATTGATTAAATTCGATTAAGGGATGTTTGGTGACTATAGGTTCTTGTCTTTTGTCTCCCAGCAGTCCTCTGCTTCACCATCATCCTTTATTGTTTGTGACAGCATTGCAGTGTTAACCCACCCATATTTCCACTATGGATGCAGTGCATATTAAAGTTGCATGATGGGACTTGACGTTCAGAGGCTGCAGGTGTACGGTATGCGAGTCTGCAGAGATAAAGGGATGAAGGGAGTGGAGACGAACATGAAGTCTGTTTGATTTACGGTTTCTGGCTCTGATGCAACAACTGGCAAAACAATAATTTATGGTTTCTACTTTGCTGATAGACCATAAATCACCACGAGGATTCCTCCGTGCTCAACGTTAGAAACAGTTTTGTAACAGTGCAGATGTTCTTTGATGCTTCAACAGGTCTGAACAGAATATTAAACAGTAGAAAATGTTGAGCAACTCATGTCTAAAAAGGGTTTTGATCATTTTTAGAGTTTTAAATAAGAAACCGCCTCCGTGTTGACAATACTCCAACATGCTCACATATAGATTTAAAATATCAGAGTCTGGCTGCAGATCGGTTTGGAGGTGGAGGGAGGAGAGTGTGTTCAATAATACATCATCTACTCTGTGGTCTCCTCTCTGCTCCCTCTCTCCCCCTTCCTCCCCCTTACCATCTGCAGCTGACAGCTAAGTCTGTTCACGTGTGTGTGTGTGTGTGTGTGTGTGTGTGTGTACGTTCTGTGTTTATGTATGTTTATAAGGCTGTCCAGTGTGTAAATGTTGCTGCATGTTAACAAGTAATTTGCACTTATTCATGGTCGATAAAGTCAGAGATGGACGACTGGAGTAAAGACAGGTGCAGTGTTCGTATGGACGGCTACATTTGTACAAGATGGACGTTGAGAAGTTGTGATCAGTAAATTCTGTATAGTGAGCAATGAATCCATTGATTTAAAAAAAGCAGATTAAAAATTAAAGCAATCATTACTGACTTTAAGCTGACTTTAAGAGTCAGTGCACAGCAGGTTAGCTGAGCGTGCTCTGATTCAGCTTTTCAGATGTGAACATTTTCTGGTTACTTCAGTCCTCAACAACAGTAAACTGAATAAATGAATCAATTAATCAATAAAATGATTGACAGATTAATCGATAATGAGAAGGGAATCATGGGAATAATTACACAGATCTGTAAAATAAATATTTACATCTCTTTCTTACCATTTAAGAAGGTTCGAAGATAAACACAGACATAGAAAAGATTCACGGGGTAGTACAACAGGTCCTGAGCTGGAGTCAAACCCATGATGTCAAATTTACTGCACAGATTCACAGAACATGTAACACTAAAGTGGGTTACGTTATGGCATGCTGCAGCAAACAAGAGGACCATACCTTAAACCACCATCTTGTATGGATTCACTCTGTTTGCTCAGATTAAATAAAAAAATGTGTTGACTGGTGGTAATCTTCTTATCAGCTCCTGAAGTGATCAATTGAGTGTGAAGTGCAAAAACTAGCTCTTCAGTCGTTTACCAGCTGCTCCATTATGAGAAAACTCCATCATCTGAACCTGCTGTGCCGATGTTTTTCTAAGAGGAATGTGATGAGCACGCAGATTTTTTTAGGTAATGAAATATTTTGCAAATATAAGTTTAAACACTTATCTCCGTCTGCCACGTGGACCTGTGTATGGTGAAACAGATAAACACCACCGTTATCTTCGATTTGGTATGTTATTTTTCTGAAAAGCAAAGATAAGGTGCATTCCACAGCAGGCTTTAAAATGAACCGCAGAGTCATATAAGATATTCATCACCACCGTAAAGATGAAAGGATCCGTCACTGTAACTGTAACCGTCTTTTAAATTTTACAGTTTTGTCTCTTCACGGATGACTTTGTACAGCGAGTCGAACAAAGTTCAGCCTCCAGATGATGAAAAGGACAAAATGTTTCTACTTTTCTAGAAGCCATTTAAGATACTATTAATAAAAGTTTGATTCAATCTCATTCTTATTAAATATCATGTCTTAATTTCACTCACTTAAAGGGATAGCTCGGGTTATTTGAAGTGTGGTTGTATGACGTACTGATCCACAGTCAGTGTGTTACCTACAGTAGACGGTGGCCGGCACTCCCTCAGTACTCACACACTCACTCACACAGCAACTAATGTAAGTTTGGATCCAAAAGTTACAAAATAACAGAAACAAACTAAACGATCGAGGCAGTGGTGGACCAGCAGCTTCTGTGTTCTGCAACGTAAAACCACTGTTTTTGTCAATAAAGTCTGGTGGCCCTAAAAGTTTCAGTTTCCCGCCAGAAAGGGCAGTCTGCGGCAAGATAAAGCAGTGAAAATATTGTAATATTGTATTGTACTTTAAATGTACGTTTCTCCAAACTGGGGCCATGCTGACCGCCGTCTACTGTAGGTTTTTACTATGGATAAGTACTTTCATAACTTCATATAACCTGAGCTGTCCCGTTCATACAGTATTTCATTGTTGCTTAATCTAATAACTTTTCCTTTGTCCTTAATCACATCCTATTTTTGTTCTCAGCGTAGTTTCCTGCTGCAGTGTCCCAGTTTTCTCCCTGCGGATCTCGCTTTGATTCGTATAATCTCCAACAGCCCCGTTTGTCTCTTCTGTTCATGCAGAAACTCGCCGTGTTGAAAGACGGTTTCCAGCTGGACTCGGGCTCCCAGCAGGAGCTGTGGGGCAGCAGCCCTTCGCTCGCCAACTCGGAGCTGTCCATCCCTCGGCTCTACTCCGACGCCGGATCCCAGACAGACATCCCCGCTGAGGTGAGTCCGGGGCAGCCATCTCAGTTTCACTTAGTAAAGGCCACACAGACAGTAGATTTCTATCATGTGTTGGCTCTAATCTTGGGACAGTTTTTCCTGAAAGCTGACAAAGATGGACACCCAGTCATCCCTTTAAAACCAGGCTGGGTATCATACCTCAACATTTTTAGTACAAAGCATGATGAAGACTTTGTTTATTCCTCTTTCATCTCCCACTAATCATCTGATGACCCCTTAGATTTATTTGTTGACCCTCTGGAGGGGTACTACGTTTTGCTGATAATACTTATTAATGTTCTGTTTGTATTCAGTTCATGACCAGCACCAACAAACTGGCAGAGAAGGTCCGTCTGAGTCTGAAGTACGAAGAGGCCAAGAGAAGGTACACATGACTTCAATCAGCTTCCATGACGCTCAACACATTACCCATAATTCTGTCATGCTCCTCAAGGTTGTTTGATTGTGGGAAGTTTCAAAGTCATTGTCAAAGGCATGTTCACGAAAGTCATCTCTGTCGTCCTCCTCTTCTTTTCCCCTTCAGGATCGCCACCATCGAGGTACAGATCGCAAAACTGGACAGCGAGGCGTGGCCGGGACTCTTAGACCCCGAGCGAGACCGTCTCATCCTCATCAACGAGAAGGAGGAGCTGCTGAAGGAGCTGCAGTACATCAGCCCTCGCCAACGCCTGGAGCCCAACGACGCTGAGAAGCTGGAGTCCGAGAAGAAACGTCTGGAGAGAGACCTGCAGGCCGCCAGAGACAATCAGAGCAAGGCTCTGACTGAGAGGTGGGAATGCAAGTTTACAAGATTTATTTCAACCTCAGAGCAAAGCCCATAACTCCTGACACATCATGACTCACGTCTGAAACTTGAGCTTCAGAGATAGATCTATGTGAGACGAGCCAGCTCATGGGAGGTGTTTGCCTTCAGGACTTTAGACAGCGAAAACGTGATTGCAGCAGTCTTTTTATGAGAATATCATCAACAACCTAGAAACAAGCCTGACAAACGTTTGTTGCTGTAATGTCACTCGTAGTGTACCTGGACAGTGTTTCTAGCTTTCACGCAACAGCATTTTGAGTGTCGGGTCAGCTCAAATATGTCATCTATATTCAATTTCTGCTCTTCAGTGTCACATTACTGCAGACAGATCATCTATTCAGTGATGCTTAAGTCATTTCTTGTGACCGACAGACATAACAGAAAAGAAAATAAAATAAATTATAACGTGCTAGTAAATTGTGAGGCGACCTAGAATGCAGCGTTTCGTGTCGTCGACGATGATGCACAACGATCACCTGTGCCCATTGTCCATTGACTCTCCTGAATAGACCCTACATTCTACGTCTGCCAGTAGTAGTAGTAGTAGAGTTAGTAGTGGTGGTAGTAGTAGTAGCAGTAGTAGTAGTAGTAGTAGTAGTATTACACCATAATGGCAGAAGAAACATGTTTCTGTCATTGTTGACATTCTCTGATAGTAAAAGCAGCAGCAGCTGGAGCAGTAAAGTCTGTCGCTCATATTTTTAGTCTACGTCTGAAGGTGGACTGAAGAGCGTCGTCATGGAGAAGGTCAGAACAGGTGATGACAGCGGACTGATGAGTATAACTGTGGTCGTTATTGTCTCATCTGCTGATGAAACCACTGACCTTCTGCTTGTGTCGGCCTTCAGACCTTTAGAGACGTCAAACCTCACTGATGATTATTAAGAGTTAGAGATGAACATGACAGAGACGACTGTCCTCCTCTCCTCTCCTCTCCTCTCCTCTCCTCTCCTCTCCTCTCCTCTCTCCTCCTCTCCTCTCCTCTCCTCTCCTCTCCTCTCCTCTAAATCTTTTCTCCACCGTTTTCTCTTGTACCACTTTCTCTTTTCTTAAATAGCAGCAGGCAGCAAACCAGAACCACGAAGATCCTGTCCTCTCCTCTCTCCCCTCTCGCCTCTCCCCTCTCTCACCCTCTAACAGGAGTCTTGTTGTTCGGTGTTCAGGTCAGACTCTACCTGAGCTCAGTCTCTCTTTGTGTCTCGTCTCCTGTTCCTGAAACCCGAGAGGCCGCAGAGTCTGGTCACAAAAGGAACTTCTTGTAGTCCGCCTACGCACCCGTACACACACACACACACACACACACACACACACACACACACACAAACTGACACAAGAACTATGCACTTGTGTTCTGAAGATGTTAAATTCTCTGAATCAGGATCAGTTTTAGAGGCTCCAAACACTCGTTCAGGTATTAATTAGGTATTCTGGCCAATTAGACCTTCACCCAGGATGAACTTTGGCATTGTGTGAGGTTAAAATGAGAATGTCAAGTGTGTAAATTTGCTCTTCTCTAAAGAAACGTAACAAAACTTCTAAAATGTTGCTGTTTCTTGGTGTTTTTATAAAAAAGTAACACAGAAGTTGCTTAGAAACGTCAAACAAACCTACATGTGCAGGTTTTGGTGATATCGTCACCAAAACCTGCACATGAACCTGAAAGAGACGCCGGTCTGTATGGACCAAAGGATAATTAGACCCGATCCAAACGATGGTAGACGACACCAGACCAGAAGACACCCAAACAGAGAGACCAGCACCATGAAGCCGAGTTACAAGCAGCCTTGGTGGATGCTTTCACAGTATTTTAATCAAACCTGGGACCTACGGCAATACAATGGTACCCGACCCAATTAGACTGAATATAATTTTGGACCTGGCCCAACTCAGGTCGCGGGTCATTTCTCAGTTACAAGGAACACAGTGGACCTGGAAAGACTTCCAGGCACCACAAGTGCTGAGAATCATTTAAAAACACAAGTTTTGATATGTACCAAAACTTTTTCTTGATATCAGACTTATATAAATACAAATATGTCTTCAAAACATAAGTTTTAGTTAGTGAAAAGGACTTCATAAAATCAAATCAAATGCAGTGAAAAAATTTTCATTCGAATCAGGAACAGACTTTTGATGCCACTTTTGACACATTTACTTGGTGCTACAGACCAAAAATCACAAACTAGTTACTAGCACACAGCACACACACCTTCCTCTCTCACAGACATTCATATGTACAGTTGTAGAAGAAATAGTCACAAAGTCGAGTTAACATGAGCACACACCGGCCCCAGCAGCTGTCTGTAACCTGATCAAAGGCTTCCTCACTTTGGCCTGTTTCCAGTCAAACGATGGCTCACAGTAACAGCTGTTAATGGACTGGTTTCCTCCAAACAAAGCTCATACAAACAAATGACACCGCTGTCACCTGAACACAAAGCGGCTGCTCACAATACCTCAACACATCGCCGCCGTCATGTCATATTTGTTAACTTTTAAGTGCTAACACCTCCAGCATCTGCAGAGATGGAGGATTATGTTCAGTGTTTTTATTTTCTGGATGACTCACGCTCGGCCTGGAAACAGATTTAATTTAGTACATGAAGACCTGACTTTACACCCGCAGGTCTGTAGCTGATTGAACTATATGACTTTTGTTTATCAGTTTACCAAATAAAGTTTTTCTTTCTTCATCATTTCAGGCTGCGACTTCACTGCAAGAGAAACAAGCTGGTCAGAGAGCTGGAGGAGATGGTTCGACTGGCCACTTCACTACATACTCAACTCAAGAGGTTCGTTCGTCTCATTTCCTGATATTCCTGATACAACCGATGATATCGTCACCAATGTTCTTTTTTTTTTTTTGTTCCACTGACAAAATCTAGACCATAACTACATAAAAATTTAGATTTATAATGACAAAAACTGACACGGAGAAGAGCTTTCTGCGAAAACTTAAGATACTTCCAAAGTGCATGGAGAAGGAAAAATGTCTGAGGTCAAAACTTCACCAACACTTGTCGTATCTAGAACAACTTAACTGTTACACCAATGTGTTTTGGCTCATCAGTGTCATTCCTGGTTCATCTCAGCCAAGACGTGCTGGAGTTTTGACCTCTTCAGACAAAAACCATGATGAAATATGCTGATGTTTTTGTCAACGACTAAAAACAAGATGAAAATTTTGAAGGAAAGAGTCAGAACTAATTTTCTTTATAATTTTTCTGTGGTAGGGAGTTCAGTTTCATCAGCTCTGTTGTCATCTTTGGACTGTTTCTTCTTCTCTGCCATTACTCCTCCTTGTCTCCAGAGTTTGACGTCATTGTTTTACAATGTGCAGAAAAACACGGCGACATTGTTGAAAGGAATCGATATGCTCAGAGGCATACAATACAGGATTGATCAATTTGTTCTCGATTCCCATCCTGAATCAGAAGACTAGGAATAAAATTAAAGCAAAATTTGCTGTCAGAATGAACACTGTTGATTGCTGTGGTCTGGGAACGCCGGTGACATCATGTTAAATGTTCAATAATGTTTATTGTGCTAATCAATTAATTCAACAGAACAGAATCATCAGACAATTCACTGCAAAAGCATCATTTAGTTTCATGTATTTAACCTTTAAAGACCAAACGTTCGCTTAATTCATTGAATCATTTTGACCGTCTTCATCTTTTTGATTTCAGTCATGGTCAAATTTTTCAGCCCAACCCAGAACGTTCTCAGGAATTACATTTTTATGAGATGACGCAAGGCGGCTGTAAGAGCCGTACGTGTTTCAGAATCGTTAAAACAGTCCTGGTTTCTAAGTTAAACAGCGATATAATCTGAAAGACAGGCGAGTTTCTCTCTCGTTCCTGTTTCTCGCCTCACTGCTTGTTCATCCTGTCTCTCCTCCTGGTCTGATGGACATCAGAAGTGTCCCCGGCGGACAGGGACTCCTCTCTATCTGCACTAACGAGCCCTCCTGCTTTAATTAGACAGCTGCTAATAGTCAGCGGTGTGTGAGGAGGTAACTACAGGAGGGCAGTAGAGGACAGACAGAGGGGAGGAAGAAAATTACTCTACTTTCCTCTTGAAAAAAGTCCCGGAGGGCCAAAATTTAATGTGTATTTTAGATTCTCCATTTAGTTTGAAAATTTTAAATTACTGCAGCTACAGTAGCGAGGAGGTCCAAACGGTATTAAATTGCATTCGTTTTATAACTGTGTATAAATGTGTCATCTTGGACATAACTCCTTCTTTTTGTCTCCCTCTCTCCCCCAGCCTCTCTGCAAGCACTCTGTCCTGTTCGTCCGGTAGCAGTCGAGGTTCTCTAACGTCTAGTCGCGGCTCGCTGGCCACCACCTCCAGCCTGGGCTCCACCTCCTCCCTCAGCTTCACAGACCTCTACTTGGAGCAGCCCGAGCTGGCTGACCCGGACTTCCAGAACAAGCTGGACTGCCTCCTGCAGGAGGGTGGCCAGGGAGGCTATCGTCCCTCCAGCTCCATCACCACCATACATGAACACGAAGTGGTGACAGGCTGCGGAGGGAGGGACGCTGGGAGGCTTGAGGGCAAAGCAGGTGGGGTGGGAGGAGACACGGGGTGTTCTACTGGAGGAGGCGCGGGAGGAGGCGCAGTGGAGTCGGGGTCATCGAGGATCCAGGCTCTCAGACTGTCAGAAACCCCTCGCTCCATGAGCTCTTTATCTCCAAGGTCATCTCTTTCCTCATTGTCCCCGCCGTGCTCGCCGCTGGTTACAGACACTAGTTTTCTCTCTGGAGAGACATTCGCAGGTCAGACGGGGCCCGGCGGGTTGAGCCTGGACCTGGAGCTCCACAGCAGGCTGGCAGAACTGGAGCTCAGCCTGGACTCTCAAGAGCAGCTGCAGGAGGAGCATGGCGGTCCCAGGGGGATGGAGGAGAAGCAGAACCACAACAACACGCTGGGCGAGGAGGTCAAAGGTAAACCAACATTTTCAAACTTATAATCTTCACAGTAGAAATACCAGTTCATTGAGTTGATTTGAGCTCACATTACTTTCTAGTCCAACAGCAAGAAGCCCAGCTCGGCATCTGTCCTAGATTTACTCTTGTTCATCAGTCTTACTCTTTTTTTCCTCTTAGCTTCCACCATCTTCCTCTTCTGTCTTTTCACCTCTGCCAAAATGTCCATACAAGCTCCTGAGCTTGGTTACATTGCCCGCTCACCCAGCTCCGGTTCTGGCACAACACTGGCTCCGCATCCCCTTAACATGCACCATTAGCCCTCCCTCACTTCGTGCCTGAAAACCTTGTCCTTGCAATGGTTTAAAGCTCCTTTGTTAACGGTATAAACATTAACAACAAGATTACAACAAGATCCCGGTCTAAAGATTCACGATGTTCATAACGTAATCTGACTCATCATTAAACCTGTGAGTCCCAAAACAATCACATCGAATCCCAACGACAATAAAACTGTTTTAATGATAACTCAGGTGGGCTGCAGGATAATGACTCCGAGGATGGTTCCAGTTAATAACGTGGTATTCATGATTGATTATCTGCAGAGCAGCAATAAGAGAGGAAACGCTGGTGATGTAACACCTTTATCTCTGTTACACTCGACGTCAAAGAAAACACTCCAACTTTATTGGAAAGCGGGATACAAGGAATCCTCCTCCTCCTCGCTATGTGTGTGATGAGAAACTTAATTCCGTTTGTGAAACCTGACTGCTGGTGGGAGCAGTGAGGAGAGAGGAGGTGAAGGTTAGGAAGGTGTCGGATTACCGCCGCTGGGTCACCTGTGTGTGTGTGTGCGCTGTTTGAACTCTGGGGGATACGATGATGATGGATCTATACACAAATGGTGTGTAGCATTACGCGAAGATGTGCATATATTACATGAAATATCGCCACGAAAAGATGGTTGAGATTTTACAAAGAATTACAGCAGGAGGTTTGACAATCATCATTCAAACAATTAATCAAACAAAATGTTTGTTTGATGATGTTTTATATCAGAGTAAATGAAATAGAATTTCTTTGAGGCTTTTGACGGTTTGGTTGGACAAAGCAACACATTTGAAATATGTGAATTAACTGCTAGCTTCTCCTGTTTGCATTGTACCAATGGATGTACAGACAACTATCACTGGATTACTTTGATACATTTACATTTAGTCATTTAGCTGACAGCTCTAGAGGGGAAGAGATTTAGCATGTTCAGTTGTTGGTAGTGTTGGAGAGGAGGTCCTCTCTGAAGAGCTGGTTTTTGAAGATAGATAGGGACGCCTCTGATCTGGTAGGAACTGGTAGGACGCTCCACCAACGGGGAACGACAGACGAGAAAAGTCTGGATTTGGCAAAGCCAGGCGTCGTTCATCGGAGGAGCACGACCGATGTGATGCCTGTATAAGGGCATCCAAGTGGGTGGGTGCACAACTGGAGACCGCATTTTAGGCAAGCGTTAGAGATTTGAATGTAAAGCGAGCGCCTACAGGTAGCTATGGTGGAGCTCGATGAGCAGCTGATACTGAACAAAACTCATCATCACGATACTCTTCTAGTTCTGCAGTTATAAGGCTACTCTTTTGTTTGCGTTAAGCTTCTGAGATGTTGTGAGAAATGATATCCTCAGAGTTTTAAGTAGCACAGAATTTAGAAACAATGTGTATCGTGTCTGTGTGTTCACATTTGACTAAGTTATGACTCAGAGAAGAAGTAAAGTCACTATAATTACCTAAATTGCAGACATGAGCGGTGTGACTCATCGGGTTAAAAGCATGTTTTGTTTATCTATTCACTCTATTCATTCAACTCTATCTCTGCACAGTTAAAGATAAAGATTAGGCTTCTTACTACTACTACTTTTTGTAGAATTAGATTCCAGTGATGACTTTTTAGAATTGTTAGAACTGTAAGAGTGAGTTGTTGATCATTGATTGTTGTGGTTGATTGTGTGATCGTCGGCTCCCTAAATGATCTTGCACACTGTACGTGTAATTTCAAAAGTAAAAATGGCCCTTCTGGCTATTGACATTTGTCAATAAAGATTCGTTTGAAAGCTCAGAGGCAGGTAGTCGTTTGTTTGCAAGCAAGTTGCTAACAAAACACAAACTTGCTGCTTTGATCGTCTGCCATCTTGTGTGCCGATTGTCAAAACAGCAAAACACTCCGGCGTTCATGGACTTTCTCTCGTTGATAACAGTCGTGATCGAAGGAGGTGGGAACATCGAAGAAGCATGGGTGATGCTTGACCAGTCTCCATATTTTCTGTCCACATGACGCGTTGTGTTGTCACGACACTTTCAGACACTCTGTTTGCCATTTTGTGCAGTCGCAGTGACACAAAAAAAGGCACAGACTTTGGGGAATTAACGCCCGCTCCTCAAACCCTCCTGTACTGTTATCGTAGTATCGAATCAGCCTGGCGCCTCCATTTATTTATGTTGAAGAAACTAGCGAGTTACATTCATCAAAGAAAGTTGATTGAATAAAAAGACTAACTCAATCATTCGAAGCTTCATTTGAAAACCCCAATAGAAGCTTTGACTGTAAAACAAAATGACATTCAGTGCAATCTTAGAGTCACAGCCACTGCCTGTTAATAAACTGCCAACCCAACAGCCGAACTACAGCACCAACCTTCCTGAAAATTAAACAATTGTTTGTTGCTGCCCCAAAATGAATGAAAGCTGAGGTGTAGTAACGGTCAGTTGAAGTTTGAATGGGGCCCACTGCAGCTGAACGTGACTCAGGTTCGTGTTGCAGCCGCAGGTGAAAGGTGGACGTGGTGTCCGGTTTCCTGTTCACTCTCCATCATCCCTGCTGCCAGGCCTGAACCTGTTACCAGACTCTGGCTCTGTACAGACAGTCAGATCAGCAGTAACACTGACCGCGCACAATTTAGCATTGTTTGGCTACTTGCTTTTACAAGACGCGAGATGCTGCTGTGATAACTTCTCAGAGTGAGAACAAAAGAGGATTAACTGTTGTTCAAACTGTTAACTGTGTCTTTAAAGGTTTTCAGTGGGATATTCTTCACCGCATTCAGCCTCCGCTGCAGGTGTCGTATTTACACTGTAGACTTCAACAAAGCCATGATAACTTAATCAGATCTCATAGCACAGAACAAACATATCTGTGAAGTGTTGACTGAGGATTTGATCAGTATCAGTGATTCAACAAGTACTGAACTACAGAGGTTTACTCTGTTCGGGTATCTGTGCTATGTCTACGCTCTGATCCGATCATGTCATTTATTAGCCCTGAAACGGGACTCCTAACGTAACCTTTAACCCTCTAACCTTGCTCTGACTGTGATCGTCTAACCCCGATTTTCTTACCCTAACAAATCTTACTCTTCATGCCTAAACCCAACGAGTACAAGCCAAACAGAGTGAGGAGGGTCGTTTGTGATGTGCTGCTACAGAGCACTGGCTTGAAGAGTTGATTTCTGGTCGTGTAACATTATCCAGCTTAATGTCAACAGGCGGACTGTCAAACTAGATAATTAGAAAGCTCAATGACGTTCATTCTCTGTATGTATCAACCTGACAGTGCTAACTATCCAACAATGATTTCTAACAACTGTTAAAACTTATATATATATTTTTCAACACACTTGTATCAGGTCAGAACTTTGTTTGGTTGTTCAGATACACAAAGTTCAGATATAAGAATCGGTATCAGGAAATAAAAAATGCTTCTGGGTGAAAATACTTCACTATATACTGCCCTGATGAAGGTCATGTCGGGTTTTTATTCAAATTTCTCTGGTTGCTCTGTCTGGAGGACATTTTGTTTTCTTCAACTCAAGGCTTCCTCAGGAAGTCTGTGAAAGTTCTGAGTCATCCAGGTCGTCTTTCTTTAAGAAGGGTTAAATCTGGGGCAAGCAAGTCCAGTTGCCCAAGATTTAACCCCTCTTGAAGAAGGTTTCCTTAGCTGATATGTGACTCGTCGTTCCCCTGTTTAAAGCCACGCACTCAAACAATTTATGTATTCTACTTATACTACTTACACAAGTGCTTATCTTATTCAGCTTCTTTTCTTTTCTTTTCTATCATCTGATGTCTAATGGTTTCATCTAATTTTTTGTGATTTGCCAACACGTTATTACGTCAGTGTCAGAGTATATGTATTCATGTTATGTTGTTTTGGCCTTATTCTATATTTCTGTTACTGTCAACAAATGCTGCAAAAACGCCAAAACTAACACTGTGTGTCCGTCTCTTAATACTTTCTGACTTTTTACCTGGGTTCCCACTGAAGACATCAACACCACCAATATGTTCGTAAAACAGCTGCTCACTGTAGTTTTTAATGAAGTTCTGTCTCCACCTTGTGCTCCTCCTCCTCCTCCTCCTCCTCCTCTTCAGACTCAGCTCCTCAGCTACGAGGGACAGGGGCGGGGCCAAAGAAAATGGGCGTGACCTCCGCTGTGTCAGATGAGTCGGTGGCCGGCGATAGCGGCGTGTACGAGCCTTCAGAGCGCAGGTACGATACATTTTTATCTGGCGAACTCTCTGTGCGACCTTGCTGCAATCTAAATATTGTTTTTGTGGTTCCATACATTTATTATACAATAACAATAATAATAATTATTATTATTATATTTATGTATCTTCACAATTCTTCAAATCCACAACTTGATTTTCGATTTAAACTTTTTATTCTTTTCAGCACAATAATAATTTGTAGATATCTGTAGATGCTGAACAGTGTTTACAAGTAGAAAACATCTAGCAGTTGAACAGTCTCACTTTCCATAATATTTTTCTCAGAGCTTAAGTGTATACGGGTATTTGTGTTCCTTCCAGGCCGGGCCTCCCCGCTGACCTCCTCCTGGGCTCCTACGAGGAGCGTTTGGCGCCAGGCTGCTCTCAGGTGCAGCTTGGCTTCCGCTACGAGTCCAGAGACCAACGCTTCACCATCTACGTCATGCAGCTGTCAAACTGCAGCGCCCTCTGCCTGCCTTCTGACCAGAAAGTGTACGTCCTTTTACTTCTTGTTGTTAGACGACACTTTCTGCAACTGCAAGTAACGATTATTTTCATTAGCAATGAGTCAATTAGTTGTTTGGGCCGTAAAAAGCCAGAAAATGGTGATACGTGTTGATCATTGTTTCCCTAAGCCGGAGGCGACGTCTTCAGATGTCTTATTTTTCAAGAGAAACTGCAGGTTAGAAGAAGAACCAGAAAGCAGTTTGTATTTTCACAGTTAGATTAAATATTCAGACGGTGAAGAGTTCACAGAGTTTACTTTTCCCTCAGGCTTGTCTTATTTGTCTGTTTGTATGTTTAATGTCGTAGACGCTGTGCTCACACACACAGAAGGTCTGACGGCAGTTTTATCTGCCTTTCCTTGTTATGTTTACATTTGGAGACGTGCTGCTAATGACAAATTAGTGGATGCAAATACATTACAACCAGCGCTTTAACCATACAACCTCATGCTAACACTGTAGAGTAACGTTGTGTAAAATTCTGGTAGCAAACAAGCCTGTCGGTGGCACAAAGAAGCATTTTTCGTGGACGCCATGTGACCAAACAGCCTCACCCCCCCTGTGTCCTCCAGGTATGTGCGTTCAGCGGTGTTGCCCTGCGTGGAGACTACCCACTGCCTCTTCCGAACACGCGGCTCGCTGCCTCAGGACGTCATGGAGGTCAACGAGGTGTTCAGCATGCAGATATCTCACAGTGCACTGCGGCAGAAGACGCTGAGGGTCGACGTCTGCAACACCAGCAAGTCGGGTCATGAGGAGTGTCTGGTTAGTCTCCTTCCTGGTTTTACGTGCAGGGTGAAGAGAACACATGGGGCCAATTTTAATGTTTTTTTTATCCTGTTACAATTCAGATTTAATTTAGCTCAAAGGTAACTTTGATATTTTTCAACCTGGACCCCATTCCCCATCATCGTCATGCAGCCGGCAGCTGCCATTATATAATTTTTAACATAAACAAACTGACCAATCGAGGCAGCAGTAGAGCAAAAACTTCTGTGTTCTGAAAGGTAAAATTACTGTTTTTGTCAAAGTAGTCTGGTGGCTTTGAACAGAACGTCTCTTTCTGGTTAAACAAAAAGAATCTTGAGCCTGTAGAGATCCTTTTCTAATGTTGTCAGACACACAATAACTATCTGAGTCTGTCAAAAACAAGAACTTTTAGTGGACGTACGTAAATTAACGGTGTACAATTACCCCCAAAGGATTAGCCCGTTTCCTAGCTGCAACATCCTCGCAAAAAATCCCCATGGGACATCACTTTGATGTCAAACATCGGAATATAGATTAGAAAAATACTAAAGTTTCCCTTTACCAAAGAGCTTTCAAAGTGTTTTGCATGAAACTATTAATTAAAAATGTCTCTAACACATTGAATTGCAGAATGATTTCTAAACAGACACTTTGCTTTGCAGTGTTGTGCTTTTAACATCCCTCCATCTTACCTCTCTCCCTTTCCTCTCCTACTCCAGGCAGGAGCACAGATCAGCCTGGCTGACGTCAGCTGTTCGGAGGACAGATGCACCAAGTGGTACAACCTGCTGAGTCGCGCCTACATGCCCGAGATCAACAACAAGGACAAAGAGAGCAGAGCAGCCGGCGGCTCAGACAGGGTACAGACACGGAGTGACATCCAGAAGTTTGCAGCTCAGAAACTTTTCTGACTATAAAACAGTTTTTTCTGCTGCTTCAGCGGTTTCCCTCAATCTAGTGAACCAGAGTAACATTTAAAAATGAGATTTATAATTCTCAATGAATGAAAGCTTTTCCCTCTGTGTGAACGTTTGTATCTGTTTTAATGGTTTATTAATAATACTGTCATGTCCTGAATGATCAGTATCAACACAGTTTTGGGGCTGCAGAAGATTTCCTCCAACCGTGTGTGAGGCTAAGAAAAATAAGTTTTTTCAATCTTGCAGATCTTTTAGCAGAAAATAGTAAGTTAATAGTTTTCAGGCACTTATAGAAACCATTCAGACTAGTCAGTCATGTGACCAATAGTAAACAAACAGGTAAAATTACAGTCAGATAAGATCACATTTAAACACAGATATGAGTCTGTTTGGTGCTGATGTGCGTGTGTGTGTGTTTTCTGTGTTTCAGACTCCAGTCATTTCCAGTGTTTCTAAAGTCGGACCTCCTGAGGACGATGAGTGGTGAGTTTCTTTGTTTATTGTGTTTTTAATCATTTTTTGTCCATTTATTACTTTTTTACTTTTCTACCACTTCAGCAACATTTCTCCATTTTTTTAACCGTTTATTTTCATCATTCATCATCGATAATCATTTTAGTTTTTTTCTTTGATTTGTTCCTGATTGATCAGCATGACTGGCCATGTTTCTCTCACTGTCTTCATTTTGTGCGATACTTTCAATCAATCAAACTTTATTCATACTTGTCAAATCAGATGCAATTCAGATCCTTTAAAAACGACAAAACATCAGATGTTAAAAAGAAAGTAACGCTCACCAAAAACCATCAAAAATTAGCAGAATAAAACGTTAAAAGATGGGTAGTTAAAATGATAAAGGATATATACAATAAAAATAACAATAAGTTATGAAATATTACACAAAATCTATTGATTTTAGTAAAACAGTAAAATGTTAAAATAGAATTAAATAAACAGCAATGATGTTAATAAGTACAAATAATACAATTATTATAAACACAACATTAAAACCAGACTTAATTGATGTGTTTTTAGTTTACGTTTGAAAATATCAATGTTTTTAGCTTCTTTGGGAACATAAAGTACAAAATGCATTACACACACACACACACACACACACACACACACACACACACACACATTCTCAGTGTTAAGAAGTAACTAAGATCACATGTACTCTAGCACAATACTGAGGTAATTTAGGTGACATTTTATTGAAATTAAAAAAAAATCCAATTAATTCAATTTTTCATAAAAAAGTTCAAAGAAAAAGGAAAAGAATGAACAGTTGTGTCATAAATCCCTCAGATTTATCTGCTAACCTTTTAGAGGGGCCTGAACCCGAGGCTGAGAACCACTAAAATACTCACACATACCTCCAGCTCTGCACAGTGTAATGGGCTAGACACTCAGTATTAACTATCTAATAATGCCATATATAATACTGATTATCATGCTGATGATACTTGTGTACTTCATTAAGATTTAAAATTTTAATTGTAATGGAGTATTTTTACTAGCATATCCTACAACATTTGTCATTATACAGGATGTAAATATGTTTAAATATATTTGAATATATTTTCACACTGAACTGTACTGAAGCAGTCACTTCCTGTTACCCACACACACACACACACACACACACACACAGAATGTCACCTGGCAGGTTCATGCTGTAAATAAAGCTGATTAAATTTCACAGACACCTCCTCCCCCCTCCTCTATGAATGACACCTCCACCTTTCCTCCTCCCTCAATCACCAGGTGTCCGGAGGTTATGGTGCCCTCAACACACACACACACACACACACACACACACACACACACACACACACACACACACACACAGTGGAGAACACCTGTCGTCTTTCACAGGAAAGACTGAATTAGATCAGACCAGCTGTATTTCTTTTCAGTCGTTCTTCTTTCATTTCTTTGTCATTCACTGAAATGTTTACTCAAGTTTTTGCTCAAAGCTGGTATATTTATTCATTTAAATGATTTATAATTTGCATAATTCTTTACAACCTGTTTGACATTTGGCTCTTATACGTTTGGTTTTTAGCAGATTGGGCAGCGACTTGGTGTGCAACAAGCTTCAGTTTCTAACAGCAGCTGCCAAAAACAAACAAAAAGTAGCCTGTCAAAAAACAAACAAATACCCGCTCACTCTGTCACTCTTGTGAGGTTAAGAAGTCTGAGTATGGTTAGAAATTACTCGCGCAGGTACGATGTGAAACAACATTGAATATACACTAAGTCAGAAACATACACAAACGTAGAAAAGACAGAATATCTTGCATTCACACTTCATGTTCACTGAAAACATGCAAATCAGTTTGTAGAACAAATCAGCCAAATAAAAAATAAATTCTTTCTTTATACCAAGTTAACAATAATTCAGTGTCACTTACTGTCTCATTACGTTTGTAGAAAACAAAACAAAACCAATGATAAATGCAAAAATCCTAATTTAAATCAGACACCATCTGATGGAAGAATGAGTAAATACTGAAAAAGTATGAAAGTAGTCGACATGAGAGCTTGTCTTCTCTCTGATTTTCTAACTACGTCTCTGTCGTTGATTGTCAGGCATGGCGACCCTCTGGAGGCAGACATGTTTGATGATGAAGAAGGAAATGGCGTGGAGGGGGTGGGGCCTCTGGAGGAAGAGGATGAGTTTTATCCTGAAAGCAGCCAATGGGAAGCAGAGGAGGTGACCAAACCGCCGCCACCACCGCCTCCTCCAGCAGCGGCAGCGGCAGCACCAGCAGTCATCACAGAAAAGGTAACTTTTATGATTTTTGTACTTTTGTTGTTGATGCCTGAAGGAAAAGAGGAAAGGTTCGTGATGTATTTGTGTTGGATTGTGTAGATTTGTATAAGAAATGAGCCGTTTCACGTTTGGTTGTCAGTCCTGTAGAATCAAAAAGACATTTTCCATCAGCGTTTAACAATCATATAGAAAAGAATCCATCACAGAAGAGGCACAGAGACAAATTTAAACACCCACTGGAGCAGGAAATGGACTTTAATGGAGTTCTTTCTATTGTCATCGTAGTAATTTCTTCTTTTTCTTCTTTTGTCATCTCAACAACTGCTGGAGAAGTTCAAATTGTCTAGAAGCTTTCTTTGTCACTGAAATTGAGGCATTAAATGGTCTTTGATTGATTTAAAGAAAACATTTTTTTGTCTAAATGTAGTTTTAAATCTGAAAATCGCAGTTTGTTTTTGATGTTTTGTCCCGTCTTCTCATTGGCTGTGCTTTCTTTGTTCAGGTCAACAAGGAGACGAGCATGGACAGCTCGTTGCCGTCCCACTACCACTCGGTCGTTCGACCCAAGGAGCGTCGCCCGGACGTCCACCAGCAGAACCCTTTCATGAGGGGGAACACCATCATCCGCTCCAAGACTTTCTCCCCCGGACCTCAGAGCCAGTACATCTGCAGGGTAACTAAACCCAGCGAGATCAAAGAGACCGAGACAAGACCAAGACTTTGAGGGATTGAGACCCAGCCGCGCGTTGTCTTCTGAACACTGTTTGTAGATGAACTCTTTGTGGTTTAAGAAGTCAAATTTTATTACAGAGGATTCGGTTGATGTCTCCTCCCTGTCAGCCACAGCTTTTTCTCCCAAGATTCACTTTCTTCAAGTGCATGTGAAGGGGAGACGGGGTCAGGTGGAGGCTGTTAAGAGAAACGTAAATTTCAAATTAGAAATGAGTTTTTGGTTCCATTTGAAGTAATGATGGTAACAGATAACTCAGACAACGAACAGGCAGTTCAGTGATATCCCTACAGTTGTGGTCTTGACCGGTCTTAAATAATATCTTGAGTCCTCTTTGCTTGAGATTGAGAAAAGATTGAGTAAAACTGTGGTCGATTTAAAGACGAGACTTTCAAAAAGTGGTCTTGAGATAGACCTTCTCGTCTTCATCATAGTAAAAAGGTTGTTCACGAACATTTTTCGTCATAGTCGAAATGAGCACTGATCAGCACATCAGACAAATAAGTTTCACTCTGTTCTGAATTTGTCTTTTTCAGATAAACCGCAGTGACAGCGACAGCTCCACCCTCTCTAAGAAGTCTCCGTTTGTCCGAAACGCCTCCGAGAGACGCAGCATGCGCATGAAGAAGGTAGATACTTCACTCCTGTCTCCTGATCTGTCTCTCTGGAAAGACTACTTCATATTTTGGTCTTTTGGTCTTGGCAGATTAGACGATGAGCTTGATAGACTTGACACCCCGAACAATCATAGCCTAATGTCTTTTAACAAGATTTAAAGTGCTCGTAAACCTCGTACCAGGGAAGACTCCACCTGACAACACCAACAACATTCCTGTTTGACAGCATTTAGATCTACTTAAGTTTTCTTACACTGCTTATAACAAGAAGACCTCATGACCCCTGTGAAGCTTTGGTGACCCCTAGTGGGGAAGGATACAATTCATACATGTTATGTTTTCGATGCACCCAAACACGTGTAGCTCTTTAATAGCGATGGGATTCAAGAGCCGGTTCTAGTTGAGAACAGGATACACATTGTCTGATTCATCAGAATACATTCAGTCCGGCATCAATGACATCAATCATGCGTCTATGCTGCTGGTAACTAAAAGGGTGGAGAGGAAGAAAATGTGGCTTCGTTTCAACGTCAGTATCCGAGATTAAAGATTTATTAGCGCCACACAGGCCGACTTGTTTTCTTTTTATGACTGAAGAAAACTGAAAACAAATACTGTACAAATATTCTCTTATTTCATCCATTTTAGCTGTCAGACTACAGCCAACTTCACTCACCCATCAGCCCTTTTTATCTCCTCTGTTTCTACACTGTGTAGGCCCACTGTTTTTTTTTTTTTTTCCTTTCACACAGAAAATTGCTCTTCAAGTTTCAGCTTTGTTTGTCGTGCATGTGCAGGTTAACACAGGATCAACAATACAACGAAATGTGTTGGACAAGAGGAACCGGTCAGCTCAGCGTTAGGAACACTAAACAGTGTAACAGCACTACACATAAGAATAAAAAATAAGCTAAAGAAGAAAAATACAAAACTATAAAAATGTAGGTAAAAACAACAATATAGAAATGCAAAATATACAAAATAGAATATGAAAAATATATGTAAGTGTTCAAATGCTTATATACAGGTATTGAAGTGTCACTGTGTAAATAGACATGACATATTATATATGCACAGATAATGTATATTGCACAGTGTTAGTTTAAACATGTTTTAATAATGGATAATAACATCAGTTTCAATAAAATTGCATCCATTCCCGTCCCCACTGTTAAAAGATGAAGAGGAGTGCTGACACTGTATCTTCATCTCAGTGTGTGTTTCTATCTGCTGCACTTACCGACCACACTAACCGTCGCCTCCGCTCCCCAGAGAGAGCGACTGAGAGCCTATTAGCATTTTTGAGTCTTAAAGCCGTTCAACCACTCTCAGTGAAGTGACTCTTAATATTTAATAACCGCCTGAATGTTTAATGCAGCTCTGACATTTGCCAGCTTCCATTAATTTAGAGACAGGCAGTGAAATCTCTCCTAGTGGTCCCTTTCATCTTTTAGGTGTCACTGTACATTCAGTTGACTTTTCGGTCCTTAAGTATGTTGCTGGCTTTGTGTGTTTATTAAAGTAACAGCCTTTATGCTCTCACAGGATATTTATCACGTGTCACTGCCGTGACCTGGTTAACAGCCGTGAGCTGAAAAGTAAAGTAATGACATGAAGGACGTTTGTTGTTCTCTCACATCATGGAGGATTATAGTTATTTTGCAGCTGCAGCAACTAGCGCTTAGTGTGTTAGCTCGATGCTAGCAGCACATAGTGGGAATTGCCAGTAATGCGGCAACAGATATTAGCGTTACGGTATTATTAACAACCTTAAATTATAAACCTTAACAAATGTGTCACTTTAATTCACTTGCTTAACATAAAACAACAAGTGTGCTCACTCAATCTGCTGCTCTGACCTGCTACAGCAACCACTAGGTGGAGACATTGCATGTCAGGAGAGGGCAGCTCAAAGGATGGGTCAAGATGGGTCAACATCATCCAGAGAGCCCACGTGCCTCCTCTTGATGTGCTACCCTTACTTCATAGATCTCTGTGTGTGCAGCAACTAACTATGTCCATCCCTGTTGTCCCTTCAGCCCCCCGTGCAAGTCAAAGGACTGGACGGTCTCCTCCGGACGTCCCTGGACCTGGAGTTGGACCTGCAGGTGTCTCGGACGCGGCAGGCCCGGCTGGCTCAGGAGCTGCGGGTGCTGCGGGAGCTGAAGACCCAGCTGGAGAAGGCGAGGCAGCGGGGCCAGAGAGAGTTGCCGGACTGGGTCCAAGAAGACGAACGCTTCCGGCTCCTCCTCAAACAGGCCGAGAAACAGGTGAGTGACGCCGAGGTGTTCAGGACTGTTCGCCAAGCAATCAGCTTTTCTCACCACAAGCTCAAGGGCACTTTTCTTGACTCTCGCCTCTCTGTCCCATTCAGACTTGTGAAGAGCAGCTGCAGGAGAAACGGGTGGAGAAGATGATGAGAGCAGCAGCCAAGGACGTCCACAAGATCAGGGGCCAGAGCCGCAAGGAAGTCCCAGAGGTCCAGACCTTCAGGTGGGAGAAACACGACACCAGATGTCGTTGGCAGTTTGACAGTTTTTCAGACAGCTCATGAGTTCATGTTGCGAAAAAACAGTTTTTAGTCCAGAAGATGTAGATCATCATGTTTATGGTGGGCAAAGTATCTTGATAGTGTAATATGTTCTGAATCTCACAAATACAAAACTGGATTCCACTCCTTTTTATTCATTTATTTATTATATATTACTTATTGTAATCACTGTCATAGAAACCATAAATCTCTTTGGAGCTCAGAATGTGAAGGACATGTCTTTACAGCCTGTTTAATACAGTACAAACGTTTTTATGGTGTGTCCACACAGAAAGCAAAGTTAATTCTCGCTCAAGTTTATTCCCAGGATCTTTGTATTTATTTTGAGTAAATATTCAGCCTTAATCTCACTTACTAGAGCGGTAGGAGCCGCAGATAAACAATTTTTGCTGTGATTTGATTGCATTAAACTATTCAAATGATGCTGAAATAACTACATCCTTACGGTTAGTTTGTCAGGTCTGACAAGTAAACAACTTTTAATATGCTTGCTTTTCTGAAAGGAGTTTGGATCAGCACTACTTAGTTCATAGTAAAGTAAAGCTGGAATCAAGTAACAGACACATTTTTACACAAGTTGTATCATGGAGCTGTGGGTGCCCACACACACAGCTACAAGTGGAGGTCAAGAGAAGCAAGAGTGAAGATAAATACTTAATAATTAATCCCAAAAGTTAAAAAAATTATTATTGCATTGACTTTGTATGTAATCCTGCCGCAACAGAAATGGCATAATTGCAATAGTTTGACCATGAAGAAGTTTGACATCAGGAAACAGTTTGAAACTAAAATTCACAAGTTGGTTTTTGCCTTTGCCTTTACGTTAAAGACGTCTCCAGCTCACTGCTCTGTCTGTTTCCTGTGTGATTTCAGAGAGAAGATGGCCTTCTTCACACGAGCGAAGACCAGCATACCCGACCTGCCGGCTGACGACGTGTAGAGGAGAAGCATTTCAAAGTATTTCCCCCTCTTGAGTCTTAACCTGCTGTTCCCAACACAAATGAAGCAAATGTTTGGCGGTGTTATGAAGAATTTTAAATAATAATGATGTTAGTAGAAAAGGAAAAAATCACTCGAAAAGGTGAAGAAACACATTTTTAAAGAGCTCAGCATTTCTAATGTGGATAGTCTTTGTTTGTAAATTAGTAATAGCACTGCTAGAGCTTTTTTTTTTATTATTAATTATTATTATTTCACTCTCTCTTCAACTTTATGGCGTTGTGTTTCTGTTACTAACAGGCTGTTTATAGGCTTTTAGGTGTTTTAAATCATTCCAGCACAAAGTCACACAGCTGCACGTGTGCATACAAAGAGTTTTGTACTAAAATGACACATTTGGACAAAATATATATGTATATTAAAAGCACAAAACAATACAGAAGAAGAAAAGGTACTAAAGTGAAATAAGCAACTTAAGCTGATGACGAAAGAAAAACAAATATCTACATTCAAAAGATATTTAATCAATCTTCAAGTGTTTTTTAGAGCATTTTGAAAACTTTATACGCAGGCAAACATAAGCACACCTGAAGCTTGTCTGCTGTGTACAATATTGATAGCACAGATAGTTGTACATATGAATCATCAGCATGCCTTCTGCTCTGGCGTCTTTCACAACACGATACAAGAACACGAGAGGAAAAACTGGAGCTTTACGAACGTTACTAAATGAACTGGATCGGTTTTTAATCAGAGAGTCGGAGGCGAGAGTCAAAAAAAGAGTCATCCTGATCGTCTCTCACCAGTCGCACTCACTCATCAAAGTGTAGAAACAGCACTTGTCTCTCACTAACACTCAGGTAGTTGATCGGATAGTCTGCACTTTAAGAAAACTGGAGGTAAAAGTTTAAAAAAGAAGAAAAAAAGAAACTTGATGTGAGTTTTTGGAAGGTAAAAAAAGAAAAAAAACCCAAAAACTTTTTTCTCGTGCTGGAATGATTGTTGAGGCACACAAAGATTGTCGAAACACACACAGGAAGTGAAAATCAAATGTATTTTGATGACTGTGAACTTCTTATTGATTGTATGACTAAAAGGAAGTGACTAAACCCCCCCACACCTACCACCGATGAGGAAAACTGACCAGCAGCTTACCAGCTACTAGGAAGACAGCAGTCCTACTTTACTTCTCAAGGCTCCTGTTCTTCACTCTCATTGGCTGGTTAAAATATCTTCTACCCAAATGACATCTGAACATCTGCACTATGTTTGGTCAGTGTTTATAGTTTTCATTTTTTAAACCTTTGGCCGTGTTTTGCTGTCACATCAGACAAAGAAAATACATCAGTGTCACACTATAACGTGAAAAGTTTATTATTAAAACAAGATAAAACATCTCATAACAAGATATGTTCACTTTATTACAACATACAAACTCCAACTTACATTGTCATAATGTGAACATGAACCTTGTTTTATGTTGTAATAACTTTAAAATATCTTGTTATGACGTGAAAGCATCTTGTTATAACCCACATTTTCACGTTATATTGTCATACTGATTTGTTTTTTATTTTTCTGACGTGCTACTAACGCGCTTCCGTACTTCCCTCTGTTTTCCGTTCTGTAACTGGATATTTTGGATACATATCTGAGTCGCTCTCATGTCTCTTTGAACTGGATGTTAGCATGGTGCCCCAGCAAAACTGAACACATCGTCTTTGTTTCTTCTCATAGAGTCCTTAAAACTGCGCTAATCAATATTTTTGTCTGGATTTTATCTTAATGTGAAAGGGGTCCCTGTACTTATCCCCTGACTCCTCAAAGCTTTTAGCATCTTTCAGCTCATTGTTTTGGTTTTACAGCCTACAACTCGTAGCTTCGTTTTAGGTCAGCGCAGACAGCCGAAAAGCTCTAAAATGACACAGTCAGAGACCAGCTGATGACGAAAGGCGAGAATTTAGTAAATAATAAGCCAGATATTTCCATCAGGAGTTGGTGGAGACCAAAACAGAGCTAAAAGGGAGTGAATATTGGACTTGCATTTAGCAGGTGACACATACATGGCAACTGTTTGGTAACGAGATCCCCATAAAGTGATAATATGTTAATGTTGTATTAACAGCATCAAGTACTGTAGGTTTGAATGCTTACTTTTTCTTCCATGCCACAATTAATACCAGGTCTAGACGTTTTAAATGAATTTAGATGTAAAGTTTTTAAAGCTTTCTTCAACTGCAGACCAGATGCAGATCTGTCAGTAGATTTGAGTTCATGTAACTTCTCATAACACTCGCAGTCCTTGAGAGTTCTGCATAGTGCCGGTGTCCTGTGGGTGCAAAAAGGTTTAGAGATTTAAAAAAATCAATGTGAAGAGAAATTAAATAATTCGTTGGGAGGCTGTTCAGGAACCCCTAAAAGTCATTCCAAGCAACATGGATTAATAAATACCTGTAGAGTCAAACACTTAAGTTAATAAAAGTCTTCAGAAAATTAAAGATGATCACTCCCTCCTAATATTTATTGATCAACTTAAATCAGAGGAGAAAGTGTGTTTTTGTCTTTTTGTTGCAGGGCAGCCAACAGAGACAGTCAGTGTAGAGTGAAGTCAGTTAAATGTTTGTACACCTGTGGTGTGATTTATATTCAGCCCATTGAAGACTCACTGACGTCTGATGTTGTTTCCAAGGCAACCAGACTTAAAAATCAGCAGCAGACCTCGACTCTGGCACATCTCTTGTTTACAGGCTCTTTGTGTTTGTACCTGGATGTTGAGGAGCTGTTGGAGAAGTCGTCCTTGGTGTTTTTTCTTCAACATTTCACCTGCGTTAAAGCAAAACGTCTCCCTGAAACTCTTCACTGTTTAGTGATAGTCCTCATGTTTGTAGACGTTTAAACGATCCTAACTGGACTCACGCAGACCTCAAAGCCGACATTTTAAGCAGATTTAAGGTTTTGGTTATGGTAACCCCAAAGTTTTCGACCTGGTCCTTGTTATAACGGACCGAAGGTGCACTGACAGCTGGCCTGTCTGGACTTTTGGCCATTATTATGATTGAGCTGAAGGAAGTCGTGTGACAACAAAGAGATGTTTAGTTTTCAATAAGAGCTGGAAAATCTTTCTCATTACTTTTCCTACTACCTCATTTTTTGTTACTTGTGATATTTCTTTTGTATAAAGTGTTGTGACTACAGCGCAAAGAAACATTTATCTGCAGATAAATCCTCTGTCACAAAAAAGTTCTGAAAAACAAACAAATCGAATCAAATTCTGGGAAATGTAACGAATGATGAACTGAAGCAGACAAGTTGAGGGAAATGGACTTAAACCTAAATTAAACCTATAGGACACAAAATAATGAAATAAGTCAACAGTCTGAAGTTCAACAAGGAAAAAAATGAAGAAAAAAACTGCGTGGAAAAATAAGACAATCAAAACAAGAAGAACAAATCATGAAGTTGTATTTCTATAAAAGTTACAAGTCTAAGGTTTCCACAACAACTCCTCTCCTGTGGTATCGACAAAATTCAGAAAAACGTGAACGAGTCGAGTTGAGATATTTCACAGAAAGTCCCACCCTGCTCTTTGGCTGTTTGTTTTTTTCTTTGAAAGGTCATTGTTAGTGGTTCACTTCTTGCTGGGTCACCATGCTGAACGTGAATTTTGGGTGCATTGCAAAAACAAACCATTTTTCCGTAAACAAGAATGTGGCTGACACAAACCCAACTGCTGCTGTCATTCCAGATGTTTCTGCTTGTAGATAAACAGCAGCTCATAATATGCTTGAACTGTAGATCCAGTGAAGAGTCGGCCTACACCCCCCCCACCCCACCCTTTTTTTTTGTAGTTCATGTTGTCTTTGGTGTTTGTATATTTTAAGACCAACAGAGGAAGTTGATTTTTACTTATTTTCCTTGTTAGATGTCTCCACTTCCTGTTCCTTTTCTTCTCCACATCCTCAAATCCTCTTCAGAAAGTCCCAAAAACTAAAATCAGCCTTGTTTTCTGATAATTAAATACTGTAAATGTTTTAAATCTGCACAAAATAACACAGTCACTACACATTCAGGTAGAAGTAGGAATATTTTTGCACAAATATGTAATAATCAAACAGCTCTTCATCCTTTGTCAAGAAAACAAGAAGGTGAAATGTGATGGGAACTGAGTTGAAATGCTGCGAGGACGTTCACACTGAGGCTGCGTTCACACTGTGGGAACTAAATGTTTGATTCTGGACTCTGGTCTGAACAGTCACACTTCAATACTCAAACATTCAATGCCAAAGATTTAACACCTGAAGTACACAAACATGGCCCGGTGGTCTGAATAACACTTTACCTATCCATGGAGCTGCAAGTGTAGACTCAGGTGCAGTCCAATATAATCTTATGCCATAAAGTCGACTTTTATGATGCTGTAACTGTTTTGAGGTCATAGTTAGTGGACAAACAATTAGAAAAAACACAATAAAATATAGTCTTGTACAATACTACCTTTATTGTGGTCTCTATAATAACTATACGGTTTAATTTACACATTTCTGATAATGTCAACAAAAACTGAACATTATGAACTTAATAAAGGAATTTATGGCAGCGCTATCGTATTGAAGTAGATTGTGCAGATGTGCCTAATAAAGTTGACACTGAAGATGAGACTGAAGTCTTTTAGGCGAACTCTTGCTCATATCCTGTTATTTTTTTCCACTTTATAAATGAGAATCGTCTAATAGATTAAAATAAAGCACACAGGTCGGTTTGAAGTCAGGTTCTTCCTTTCTAGCAACATTTTAGATAATTATGCATCCTGAAGGTGCGATGAAATGTAACGTGAAATGACTTTTTAGCTGTTCAGAATGCTAAATGTAGCATTCTGAACAGCCCTGACTCATGGCTGATCCCAGAACTCACAAAGAGAACTTGTATTTTATGCTTTTTTGAAGTCACAATGCGTCGGGATAAGCACGTACTTTTTCAAAACACATCTTGTCCTCAATACACTTAACACTTGACTTTCTAATCTTGACACTACAACGCAGGTCACCCTGCAAATCCCGAGCAATAAAAGACAGTTCAGACTGAGGTCAGGCTGCCATAAATCAGATTTATACCACATATGAAAGATGCAACAGAAAACGTTTAAAAAAATAAGACTGATGTGGTTTCCCGCAGTGTGAATGCAGCTGTGTACTCTTGACGGGGCTGAGGGTTTTACTGTAGCAGGAACACTGTGAAATTAATGAAAGCCTTTGGAGTTATGTGAGAGAGTGTGCCTTTGGAGAGCAACTATTTTTACTTTCTTTTCGTCGTCTTAAATGTCCAAAACCTGGCCTCCATCGTCTGGTCTGAGAAAAGCTGTAAATGTAGAGAGACGTTTGCATTGATTTTCCTAATGTGAACCGTTTCCACTGTAGAGCGCCATCTGTTTTAAAGTCCACTGAACTTTTCGTCTTTTGATTGAGCGAATGTTGTTTAACCTCCAAATCAGAAAAACTCATTTATAACATCTGGATGAAGGAATGTAGGTTTTTGCTACGAGAAATCACGACGATCATTCAGAGAAAAAAACAAATGCTGTTAGTCACAAATATTTTTTTTTTCATCATGTAGGTTGTGATATAATTCTTGTTTGTTTTCTGAAGTTCAAGTGCATTTTTCTCCTCATTTGATTATTGTTTTTTCTAATGAATCTGTTTGTATTACGACTGGTGATGAACCTGGTAATGTGTATGGAGGCGGCTATGAGAAACATACAGCATGTATTTATTGCACTTTGTGATTTGGGTGTGCTTTTCCTGTTTTTTCTTTTTATCGCGAGAGTCCCGAAAAAGCTGTGAATTTTATTCTCAGACACTGTACTGTCGACCAGAGTTGTAAATATTTCACCAGCACAAAAAAGAAAACCAAACAAACAATATGTTTTGTAGTTTCACAACAAATAAAAAAAGTTCTTCTCTTCTATTTTCATGTGTTTTGTTTCTATTTCAGAAATTGTATTTTGTACTTTTTTTTTTATTTTGCTCAGATATGATGTGTCACAATAGTTGTTGAGTGGCAATTAATTAATTGTTTCAGCTCTAATTCAGAACGAGTGATACAATACATCTGTGTTCTGTGTCAAAATACACAAATAAGTCGATCAAATATATAATTTATAAAATAATGAATCCAACACAGTCTAACATAGTCTTAATTTAATGATTGTTTAAATGGATTTTTCAGGGTCTGTAATTTGGACGTTTGTTGCATCATGCAGAGAGTGCAGCAGCTTTTGGTTTCATTCTGACGTTATGAGCTCGAGGTGCTTTTGACAAACACAGTGGTGATTTGATATATTTTGTCAACCTTTTTCGACTTTATTCGACATTTTGTGTTTAGTTTTAATGCACAGTTAAAAGAAATCCTCACTGAAGGAGGAAAATGTTTTGACATTGAATATAAATAAATATAAATGATATGAATACTTGCAGTCAAGATTTCTGGTGGAGTGTATTATATAGATACTATATGAATATTACCGATAGAGATGCATGTGAATTTATGTGGGCACAACATAGTAACATAGTAACTTAAGTATTTCAGTTCAGCAGTGGAGTAAATGTACCACAAGGTGGCAGCATGCAGCTTTTACGTCGGTTAGTGACCAACCAAGAAGAAGACGTGGCCACCTATGACCAGTACCGGATGTGTCATAGAAAGTTGTGGACTTCTTCCTCCTCCTCTCTCGCAGTTTGTTTCATCAGCCACGAGTTTCCACATCCAGCCGACAGCAGAGTTTCTCTCCGGTGTTTCAGAAAGATGGGAGACCTTGTAACCGAGTACACAGCCCGGCTGCAACAGCAGGTAAGAGGCCTGTTTGTGGATGAAGCTAACGTTGGTTAGCGAGCTAAACGTGGTGACAGTCAGGGCTGCAGGAGGAGGCACGGCGCCAAACCTCAGCGAAGAAGCTGGCGATTTAATGTGTTTCTGCCTGTCAGTACAAATAACCACACGACCGATCGAAATAATTAATAAAAGTCGAATAAGTAAGCACTACTGTTAAATTCGGCTAACAAACCTGACACCAAGCCTCACTTATTTCAGTGAAATTTCTCTTTCTCTCTTTCTCTTTCTGTTTCTGTCATTCCCAGTAGCTGTCAATAGTATTTTTTTTTTAGTTATATATATTTATTGATACAAAGCTTTGGTAATTACTTAATGTCTCATTTTTTTAATGCAGAATTTACCAGAAGATCTTATAGATTTGTGACTCTGTTGATAATCACCAAAATATTAAATGGGCAGCTATTTAAATTCAGTTTTGTGCGAGTGAATTAATCCCCATAGAGAACATATCAAACAATACAAATTTTATTAATCAGTCAAATGAAACATGTTACAGGTACAAGCTGTCCTTTACATGATGTTAAGTTTGGTCAGAGTTTATTTAAGTATTATTTGGGGACCTCTAGTGGATCCTGGGTGTTTATTTTCTGTCATATACAAAATAAATACGTTGATCTAATATATTTAAAATATTTCGAGTCAACACAATCTAACATAGTTGGTTTATTATGAGAGTTTATGTGAGTTTCAGGGACTCTTGGTCAGTTTGTAATTTGTATGTTTGTTGCATCATGTGAAGGAGTGAAGCAACTTTTGGTTTCATTCTGATTTTTCTGATTTCCTATCAGCAATGTACCACAAATGTACTGCCAGTGGATTCTTTTGATACTAAAGAAAACTTTCTGCAGTCACAAGGAGACAAAATATTACTGATTATGTTTCTGCAGCGATTGATAGTCTAGAAAACCCAAACAATCTGAATCCAACACCTCCACCTTCATCGTCATTTAATCTGTCTACTACTTTTTTGATTAGAATTTTGATCAAAAGTATAAAATAGTGAAATATGCCTGTTATAGTTTTCCAGAATCTAAACCTTGGTATTCATAAAGCTTGTCTAAACAGTCTAATACCACAAAGATATTCAGTTATTTATCATGTATGACAAAGAAAAGTAGCAGATATTCGTATTTGAGAATCTGGAACCAGGAACAATTCAACCAACACAATCTAACATAGTCTTGAATTAATATGAGTGTTCACATGATTTAAGTTAATCGGCTGTTTGTTGCATCATGTGCAGGGAGTGAGGCTGCCTTTTGGTTTCACTTCTGCACTTGTGCAATAAAAGTCCTCTCTTGCCTAATTTATTGTCAGTTTATTGTCATTTATTGTTTATTGTCACATTTACAGCTTCGCAGGCTAAATGTTTATGATTCAAATTCACTGTTCAAAAGCAGACAAAGTATATTCAGATATATAATAGTCACATGACAATAAAGTATTCAAACAGAAGAAATAAATATTTTTTCCCCTTCAAAACTAAAAATGTATTTTTGTTTTAGTGTCTGTTCAAAATGAGTCAGTAAATGAGTGAAATATTGATAAGCTCTGTATTGTCATAGTCTAATTTTGTTTAGTTTTGGGAAACATGATTCATGATTGCTACATAGTGGCTAAAAGATTTCACGATACTGATATTGTGATATCTATCGAAAAAAATCTGAACAAAAATAATGTTATTTCAAATTTATTGTAACTTTTATTGTGTGTTTTGTCTCTTTTTTTTTTTTTGGTAAATGATTTACGCTGAAAGTACGAGTGTAGGGACATGGAGAGAGAGTCTGTAACCATTAATGTACAAAACGCTTACGAGCGAAACTGATTGGGAACCACACACCTAGATCAGAAAGAAAGCTAAATGATTTTAGAGGTGCTGGATTATTCACACAGTATTTTCATATGTGGATTATTAACATGATTTCAGTATTCCATTTTTTAAATATATAAACAAAGAACTTTTTTTGTGTGTTTGCAGTCTGGTTTTGATTCAATTACATCCACTTTAAAAGTGTCTCACTTCTATTTAATCATGCTCCAGTTTTTAAGGTTTTAAAGGCTTTAGGGATGTGAACAGTGTAATGTTGACATGGAGCCAGTGAGTTAACTGTGGGCTACAACTTGTTTTTCTTGCCTAAATTTGTTTAAATGTTGGTAAATTGGCACGAATAAAAGTTGAATTTGAAAAGTTGAAAAGCTTAATTAGCTTTTAGCCGTTCCTGTTTTCAGTGCACCCACAGATGTACAGACAACTATCAATGGATCACTTTGATACTGAAGTTCTGCATTACAAAGAACATATTTTTTTCCTTTTCTATGATTTTATTTTTTATTGTTTTTTATTAGTTTATCCTCAGAGAATCATACTGAATCTTTGTTGGGTTTTTTTCAGGAGAGCGAGATCCAGAGTCTCTCTGCAGAGATAGAAAGTCTAAAAAACCCACAGAACCTGAATGCATCTACACGTCTGGAGGAGCTGCAGGAGGAAAACGCCAGGCTGAAGTACCGTCTCAACATCCTGAAGAGGGTGAGTGACACAGCAGCACAGATTCACTTTTCTGCAGCCATTTTGCCAAAATATGGCTGCTGCACTTCAAACAAAGCTTCCCTGTATGTTCCTTTTCGTCCTCCTCGTCTGTCTTCATGTTGTTTTTAATGTCTGTTTTCAGGGTCTGCAGGAGGAGAGGACCATGATGAACATCAACCAGCGCCTCCAGGAGGTTTTCGGCGAGGCCATCCGGGCTGCCTGCCCCGAGCTGGACGACCCTCCGCTGGCCGTCGCGCCTAACCAGCAGGCCAAGTTTGGAGACTACCAGTGCAACAGTGCCATGGCCATGGCCCAGGTGAGACCGCCAAGTCTGTCTGTGTGGATCCTAGAAAATGATTCTCTAACTGGGGCTTAATGAGTGTTTCAGTGAGTCCACAGAGCTTGAAATTATTTAAATGTCTTGATTTTAGTTACATCTCAAGCCTTGATTTTTCCTTGAATACCTTTTTAATAATGAAAGTCAAGGTTTTAAAACATTATTTTATTTTCAGTCATAAACAAACCTGTCCTCAGGAAGGACCTTAACTTCAAGGGATAGTTCAGGTTATTTGAAGCGGTCGGCACACCCCCAGTTTGGAGAAGCAGTGAGAAGAACCAGCATGAAATGAAAGTAGTGTACTGCTGTAGCAGGGGGGAACAGCAAAACAGATTTTAGACACGTGTACGCAATATTCAGAATATTTTTACCGCTTTACCTTGCAATCAGGCAGCCCTTTCTGGTGTTTATATCGACCAGTGCTCTCTCCAGGCCACCAGACTCCATTCACAAAAACACAAATTTTAGCTTGTAGACTTGCTGTTGTACCTAACCGATCGAGGTGAGGTGAAACATGAATGTTTTAAATATAGTGTACAGTGTACTTTGACTGATATACATTTTTTTAATGTGTCTATATAATAGTACATTACTTTGCTTCATGCTGATCCTCCTGTGTGCTTCTCCAAACTGGGGGCGTGCTGACCTCCGTCTACACTGCCTACTCCCACCTCAAATAACCCGAACTGTCAGTTTGATATCCCATTTTTAACAACATGTTTATTGACCTGAGTGTATTTAGAAGCTTTTCGTTGTAACATTGTAGCCTTTTATTGTTCTGTTGAACTGCTGAACCAGCACAACCACAGCACATTTCATCATCATCATCATCAATTTTTAAATGAAACTTGTCAAAAAAAAAAGTTACTACACACACGGTGTTTAGCTGTTTAGAGATCTTTAGGGATGTGCTGCTGTTAGCTGTCTGACAGTTCAGGAAAAGTTTCTTGTTCTGGGATGAAAAGTGTTGCAGTTTAAAAACTTTTTGTACCAATCTCTCTCTCTCTCTCTCTCTCTCTCTGATTTTGTGCTTCTGCAGATGCTGAAGGCAAAGGGAGTGAAAATCAACCCGAGGGAAATCGCGGAGAAGATCATCCAGAACCTTCCAGACAACGAACTCGTCGAGAAAACTGAAATCGCAGGACCAGGTATCAAACTATCAGAGAGCGATTTCCTCGCTGCTTACTGCACTTTGGTGTTTCTAGGTTATAGAGTATTTTTTCTTAATGTTTTTATAGAATAAAGTGAACATCAGTCCCGGCCCTAACCAATTTGGCGCCCTAGGCAAAATTTAAGGTGGTGCCCCCCTTGCATCGCAGCATTGCCAATTCACATACAAACACGTTGTTGCCCAATCAAAACAAAATACAAAAAGATAAATAAATAAAAACAAAAATGGGTAATGTACAAAAATACAATATACAGTGTGTGTGTGTATATGTGTGTATATATATATATATATATATATTTAATATAAATAGCCTACACAGAGTATAAGATTTAACTACCCACAAAATAAAACCTGTAAACGAGGTGGAGGCGACAGGAGGATCGCTTGATGTTGCTGAAGTGGAGATAACTGGTGACTGGGTGAGATTCAGATATCTCAACAGCACATCTGATGGGTGTTACAGTCTAATCATACAAAAACATGATACCAAGAATAAAATGAAACGAAATAATAAAAATGAAAAACCTAAGAGAGGCATGATTTCCCCTATTCTGTGCATGTATCATATACAGTGCAGTTATTTCTGATATGCAAGTTAGATTAGATTAAATTTTATTCTCATTACAGTGAACTGCTGATTAGCAGAATGCAAAGAAGCAGTAAACTGCAGTATAATATAACATATGGGAATGCTAAGTTATGAATTAGCATTCCTGATGTGCACTTTAACACTAAACACACTTTAGACAATATGAACTGTAACACAACAAACAACCAGCCTTACAGCTCTGATATATGAAGGTGTGGAAAAGGAATAACATTTTGACTGACTATTACAAGCAGAGCAAACGTTAGATAACCACATGTCAGTAAAAATCTAGACAGATGTAAACACCTGCTGAACAGATCTCATCTTTACAAATGATCCTGAGAAATGTAAGGTGGGAGAAGTTACCTATGTTATTATTTTCTATGACAGCTGTTAGGCCTCTCCATCACATTAACTGACGTTAAAACAGGCTAACGCTATTTATTGATGATCAAACCGTGTTAGGCTAAAAGTTACTATCGTTCTGCAACAGACAAATAAATCCTTGACATCATCTTCACTGTACCTCTGTCTTTGTCCGTTTTTCCTCCTCTTCTTTTCTTTTCTTTCTTCCCTGAGCACCAGAGAGATTTGGTGTTTTCACATTATTATTGTCAATAACAAAGTGACGTCAGAAAACTGAGAGCAGGTACATTCCAATCAGTCAGAGGAGGCGGGGGCTTAGGAAAGTATTATTGTTATTATTATTATTTAATAGGCTTTGCTATTCAGTTAAATTAACATGGGCTTATTTTTTCATATCAAGAAATAATAGAACCAACTAGTTTTAGTATAAGAAAAGGGAAATTACTCTTTTTTTTTTTTCCTTCCCCCGTTTGTGGCGCCCCCTGGATGGACGGCGCCCTTAGCATTTGCCTGTACTGCCTATGCCACGGGCCGGCACTGGTGAACATTATAGTATTTCGGAAACATAGAACACACCAGAAATTCAGTAAAGAAATAAAAAATGATGTAAAACAAATACAGTGTACATACAAGAAAGTGATTTTTCATGGACTAAACAGGTTGTTTAAAACTTTAGGTGTGTTATAGTAGCAAATTTTGAGTGCAACTTTAAGAAAGTTTTGTGAATGAGAATGATGTAAAAAAAAAAAAAATACATTTTGTAAATTTTGTCCAAATTCTCTGATTTCAGCTTTTTAAATGTGAATATCTTCAAGTTTCTTTAGTCCTCTATGACAGTAAACTGAATATCTTTAGGGTTGTGGACGAAACCAGACACTTGAGGACTCACTCTGGCCTTCGGGAAACACTGATTAAATCAATTTTCTGACATTTTATGATCCAAACAAGTGATAGATTAATTGAGGAGCTAATCGTTAGCTGCAGCATAAAGCAACCTCATGAAGAAAACTCTGTAACTTTTGTTGAGAAAACACATAAACTAACAGAGCACAACATTTGATTGAAGCAGATGTGTTGATGTCAGACAGTTTTTGTCATCAGGAGACTCAGAACTTGATTCGTCCTCTTCGATGCCTTTTGTGTCTTCAGGGTTCATCAACATTCACCTGAAGAGGGCGTTCGTGTCCAAACTCTTGAGCAACCTGCTGGTCAACGGGGTGCAGCCGCCCCCACTGGCCTCCAAGAAGAAGGTTGGTCACACTCCTACGTGTAGCATGTAGCTGGATGCAGATATATTTAACAGCTTTGAATTATAAAATATTGCAATTATGAGATTTCCCAGTGTTCCTAGAGTAAAATTCCACATGTCATCTCATGTCTGGCGCTGTCTGTTTGTGTGGTGCTCAGGTGGTGGTGGACTTCTCCTCCCCCAACATCGCCAAAGAGATGCACGTGGGTCACCTGCGCTCCACCATCATCGGGGAGAGCATGTGTCGACTGTTTGAGTTTCTGGGCTACGACGTGCTGAGGTCAGTTCATAAAAAACCTGCTGCACCTGATACATGATCAAATGCTGCTCAACATGCTGAAGCTTGCTGTACAACATCCAGCAGTTTTAAAGATTTTTTTTCTCGTCTCGCATTGGAGGTGAACTTAAGACGTGAGGGTGGAAAATATCTAATACATTTTTGTCCTCAGTAAGAAATCTGAGTTACTGACCGACATGTTGGATAGACAAAATGACTGACTGAACAATCTTCTGGTATTTTGTCAGTTCTTGACTTTGTTTATGTTGAACCAGGTTGAACCATATAGGAGACTGGGGGACCCAGTTTGGGATGCTGATTGCCCACCTGCAGGATCAATTCCCAGATTACCTGACCATCTCCCCTCCCATCTGTGACCTGCAGGCCTTCTACAAAGTCAGTTCGAACTCCACCTGTTTCTCTCTTTCTGACTTAAACATATATCACTCATACACCTACATATTTGACTGTCGTTGCTGCAGTATTTGTGAAAGCTATTTAAGCATTTGCTGTCAAAAAAAAAATCACAGCTTCGAAAACATCTGTGAGAATTTCAACTGTGTGAATAGTTGAAGTGTCAGACGGAGGTGCATTTTTAATAGTGAATATCAAAACAGTAATTTGCTTGTTGGATACCTCATCCATGACGGACAGCGTGTATGTTTTCACAGAGTCTTTGAATGGACTTCCTTCATTTGCCAGAATAAGAAGGGAATCTGCTTTTGCTTTCTTGGTCGGTGCATGATGGCACCAATTGGCTTCAATCATAAGACGCAATCAATCTAAATAATAATAAACAAGTACTTCCCGGTCCAGTCGAGCACTTTCCCACTTGTGAATGTCAACAGCCTGATGTTCTGAAAAGATTTCTAAACGTGGTCGAACTCATCTGGTGTCGCTATGTCGGTAAACATCCTGCCCAGTCGGTGCTACAATTCTCAACAGAGATGAGAAGGAAGCTAGATCAGTCACTCGCTAGTTACTTCTATACATATGTGTGGTCAGATTTATGTTGGCTGGGCCATTCAGACGTTTCTTCTGGGCCATATATATTCTGATAAATAAAGTAAATTTATCGTCAGTTGATGTAAAAATATTCAGCGTGGCATCATGTGTCTGCAGTACTGTAGATGTATATAAGCAGAACATTATCCGTTCTCTCTGCCGTCGCCTTCCACACCTCATTAACTTCTTACATCGACTCTTTTTATGTCCTCCGTTCTCTCATTTCTTGTTTTTTCGCTGTGTCATTTCTCCTCCTCCCCCTCCTCACCTCGTCCGCCTCACTCAACCAGGAGTCGAAGAAGCGTTTTGACGAGGAGGAGGACTTTAAGAAGCGAGCGTACCAGTGTGTCGTCAGACTGCAGAGCAAAGAGCCCGACATCATTAAAGGCTGGAACCTCATCTGTGACGTCTCCAGGAAAGGTAGACGTTTATCTGTTTGTGAGACTTTTAATATTAAAGGAATAATTCGGGGTAATGTAGTCTATGTAGACATGTAATAACTACAACAACAAGGTAGAATAGTGTCATTACAACTTCCTAAATAAACGTTCAGTTCTGGCTTTTGTTTTCTTGATATTAAATTTTTTTAAAACGAACGCTTTGATGCGTATTGTGTGTGTTTCAGAGTTTCAGAGGGTTTACGACTGCCTGGACATCACCATCATCGAGAGAGGAGAGTCGTACTACCAGGACATGATGACGGATGTGGTGAAGGAGTTTGAGAATAAAGGTCCGTGTGGACATTCATTTTGTAACATTTTGATCCACTTTAATGTGTTTTGTGGGTCTCAGCTTGAGCTTCTTTACAGTGTTCGGGTTGTGCCTTCATATGGTCTGACCACCAGGGGGCAGTATTGTCTCATAGATATCTTCTTTTTTTGGGTCCTCTAAATTCTTCTTTTTACCCTCAATTTCCTCTTTTTTTCTGCACTTTCTTTATTTGACTCGTTATCCCTCTTTCTCTTTATTCTCCTTATATCATTCCTTTGTTATTTCTTTCTCTTAAAACCATAATTTTTCATCATTGTCTCTCATGTCCCCTCCCTCCCTCTGTGTCTCTGTCTCTCTCCTCAGGCCTTGCACAGCTGGATGAGGGTCGTAAAATTGTCTTCGTCCCGGGGCAGTCCATCCCCCTCACCGTCGTCAAGTCCGACGGCGGCTACACTTACGACACGTCGGACCTCGCGGCCCTGCGCCAGCGACTCTTTGACGAGAAAGCCGACATCATCATCTACGTCACAGACAGCGGGCAGGTAGGTGGAGAGAAGAGGAGAAGAAAGGCAAACAAGGATAACAGAGGGTTAGTTTTAAATTTAAAATATGTTATAGTCTTCAACTATTTGTTTCACAGTTGAGCAGTACTTCAAGAAACAGAAAATCTTGTTTTTCACCATGGTTACATTACATTACCTTTGCTCATACCCAACCACACTGCCTATCCCTGCAGGTGGTGGGACCACAGCTCCTTGTAGCCTCAAGTCAAGGCCTTGTAGAAACAAAGTGAGAACTGTGTCCACGTTCGCATAAAGACAAGCATGTTTTTGGTGTGTGTTGGACTCCACCATAGTTTCCCCATTGTCTCTGATCCTTTCCGTGATGTTCACGGACGGGGTTTCACGGTAAAGAAAATGTCCAGTTCGGTAACCTCAGAATAATGTGCTGCTTTATGCAGTCGACGTGGTCCTGTTGGCCTTATCAGGCCATGGTTCTCTGCCAGAAAACGGTGGATTGCTCTCCTTGGTTTTGGAGTGACTTGCTGCCCCAGGAGGATTGGTGCTTCGGGTGTTGTACTCGACCAATCAATCTACGTTACAACCCTCACCTGTGGTCACGATGTTTAGGTAGTGATCGAAAAAAATGAAATGTGGACACAAGCAGCCAAAATGAGTTTCCTCCATTGGGGGTGTCTGGGCTCAGCATTAAAGATAGGGTGAGGAACTCAGGCATTTGTAGGGAGATCACAGTAGAGCCGCTGCTCCTTCATGTTGAAAGGAACCAGCTGAGGTGGTTCGGGTATCTGATTAGGATCCTCCAGGGTTTCTTCATTTGGAGGTGTTCCAGGCACGTCCAACTGGCAGGAGACCCGGAGGCAGACCCAGAACTTCCTGGATAGACTACACAGTCCATTTGGCCTGGGAGCACCTCTGGATCCCCCAGGAGGAGCTGGACAACGTTGCTGAACAGAGGGACGGCGTTTTCTGCAGACACAAACCCATCTTTAGTTGATATTTCTGACATAGACTAATACTTTGAATTAATCTCTGAAAATCATCATTTCGTGCTTCCTACACATTTTGGAGGCTGAAAATTTAAAATGTTGATTATTAAGACAGACATCATCCACAGTGTGAAGAGAGGCACAGGCAGAGTGTCTGATTGAAACTAAAGCTGAGGAAACTGAATTGACCGGAGCAGTAAATACAAGGCGACCTGTGGAAAACGTTACCAAGGTGACAGAATCATTAAGTGTCGCAGAAAAGGTTGAATGACGTCCAGGTTTTGACTTATCTTAAGAAATATAAATCTAACCAATGGATTTGCACATAATTTTGTACCAGCATTGATGAAGGATGAATCCTCTTGACTCCAGTAATCCTCTGATTCTGAAATTTTAATCTGTCCAAAACCTAATGACCAAATGTCTGCAAAACTGATGACATTACATCAGCCTCAGCTGTACTCAAGAAACACAAATGGAAAATATTGGGAGAGAGTTGCTGCCTCAAACAAAGGAAAATAAATATGAAAATAATAAAAAAAGACTGAATTTGTGTTTCTTTTTTTTTTTCTCTCGTTTAGGCCACACACTTCCAGGTGGTGTTTGCTGCAGCTCAGATGATTGGCTGGTACGACCCTCAGGTGACCCGCGTGGAGCATGCAGGCTTTGGAGTGGTGCTGGGGGAAGACAAGTGAGTTTAGATGATATTCCATCACATTTGATGGTCCAGACCTGGGACCAAAAACCAATCAGCAGTGGCCAGGTAGGCAGGGAATACAGTAGCCTGCCGAGGTAGTTTTCTTGCCCGGTTTGGCTCCTGGCATCCTGGTGCTAATTTTGACTTCATAGAGATTGGTAATTGTCTTTTTCATCTTAAAGATTCATTTGTTTAACATCAGGACACTTTGCCTCAAGGTTCTAACTTCATTTTGGCAATAAAAATCGAATGTATTTCCCAAACTGAACCAAAATAAACCTGTATGATAGAATTTAAAGGCCATCACACACATGATTTCACATCCACAGATCAGTCAGTTAAGGCTGGCGGATGTTAAAGCGTTAAATATGGAGGCTCTGTGGCAGTGTCGACGCAGAGTGTTGTATCTGCGTAAACACTAATAACAGTTTAACACGAACCCAAATCGCTGTCATCAGAGGCAACAAAGCCGAGCAGCTCCATCGCCGCTGCTCTGTAATCATCTGGATGTCCTTCACTGTATCTTCACTGCTTTGTGTTTTTATCACATTTATTATCGGGCATAAAAACGAAGCTTTACTGCACGACAGCGTTGACAAATAAAAAGGAGAATGTACAGCTGCTGCTCTGCAAACGGCACAGCGACTGTTTGAAGTTCAGCTCCTAAGCTGTTATTACTCAGCATGTGAGGAGCAGGAGGTTCCGCAGGAGGACAACGGTAATTAAAAGTTTCAGAGATGCTTCGACGCAGACACAGTTTGTCCTGTTTGTCTAGAATAGAGCTGCGACTAATGATTAATCGATTGGTTGTTTGTTGATCTATAAAGCGTTGATCAGTTTTGGTGTCTTGTTTATGACCAAAGATTTTCAGTTTACTGTCACAGAGGATGAAAGAAACCAGAAAATATTCAGAAGCTGAAATCAGAAAGTTTTTGACATTTTTCAAAAATAGATTCATTTAAAAGTTGTGCTGTGTTTGAATGCTGCTTCTCCTCCTCCGTCTTTCCTCTTCTTCCTTTTCCTCCTCCAGATTATTCTTCTCCTCTCGTTCATCTCCTCTTTCTCCTTCTGTTCTTCTTGTTTCTCCTTATTTTTTCTTCTCCTCCTCATCCTCCTGCTCTTTTCTTCTTCTCCTCTTCCTTTCTTCTTCATCTTCACCTTCTTCTCCTCCTTTCCTTGTCTTCTACTTTCTCTTCCTCCTCCTCATTTCCTCAACTTTTTCTCAATCTCTTTCTTCTTCTTCTTCCTCCTTCTTCCTCTTGTTCACCTCCTTTCCTTGCCATCTTCTTCCTTCTTCTGACTTCGTCCTCCCCCATCCTCCTTCCCTCTTCCTCCTCCTTCCTAATCTTCTCCTTTTGTCTTCTTCTTCCTCTCTTCCTTCTGAATTTTTCTCCTCCTCCTCCTCCACTTTGCAGTTTTGTTGTCGCTCTGCTTCATTTAGTTGTACTTTGTGTGTGTGTGTGTGTGTGTATTATTTATTTCCTTTAATAGTAAGCAGTGATTACAGTGCTGCTGAGAGGTGAACAGGCTCTATAATTCAACCCGATCTGTCAGCTGTTGTTTTGTCCTAATCAATCGTCCAGAGAAGAAGAGTCGCGCTCAGGCAGGAGGTTGACGTTACGCTTCGCAGAGGCCATAACGAAGTGCTGCTAAACGCCCCACGGTAACCTGAGGGGGCGTAAATTGGCCCCACAATGTCTGCGCTACTCCAAACTCCATTAGAAATTTATCATGCTGTTTTCATAATCGCTCATCCAGACAATAAGGGCTTAATGCAGCCATGGGGGGAGCTGTTATAGCTGCAAGTAAACAGAGAAAAAGAAGGAGGGGGAGGGTTATTAAATTTTTGGCTCATGTTCGGCTTGTAATGCTCATCTGATTTGCTTGATTGTACAAAATGAATCGCCCCGAGGCGGAAGTAATCTAATAGTTTGTTGTCTTGACAATTATTTTGGACAGAAAGTCCAACTTCAGTACCTGTTTGGGGATGTTGAGACGTCTCATTCGAGTTCCTCCCCTCACTGAACTTTTGCTTCTCTTGTTTCGTGCTCAGGAAGAAGTTTAAGACCCGGTCTGGAGACACGGTGAGGCTGATGGACCTGCTGGAGGAAGGACTGAAGAGGTCCATGGACAAACTGAAGGAGAAGGAGAGAGACAAGGTGAGAGTCTTCCTCTCCTCTCTCTTTTTTACCTCCACATGAGCTTTTGCTTTTAAATCATAAAGATATTTCCCTCTGATTCAGGACTGTTTCTGATGCTCTCTCACAAACTAAAGACCAGGTGAATGAGTCGAGTATTGGTTCATTTTCTCTACTCATGCACACAGTTTGTTTTATTTGTCCAGGTTATTGGTATCTGAAATTTCTGCCTCTGCCTTGATCCAATTAAGAAAGATTTCAAATTCAGTAAATCATTCAGTCGGGCTCTCTGTGTTCCTGTTACTGTGGATAAAATATCCATCCATCCATCCATTTTCCATGACCATGAATCCTTATCATGGTCATGGGCCGATCCTGGCTGACATTGGGCAAGAGGCACAATACACCCTGGAATACACCCTAGATTGCCAGTTCATCGCAGGGCTGACACACCTAGGGCTGAGTTAATTCACATATAAACCCGCATGTCTTTGAACTGTGGGAAGAAATTGAGTACCTGGAGTGAACCCACACAGACACGGGGAAATCATGCAACTCTAGAACCTTCTTGCTGTGAGGTGACAGCGCTTGTACTTCTAATACTTCTAATGAACATCGTCTGTACACATCCCCAAAAAGGCGAAATCAAAAGTCCACTTTGGTCTTGGGTAAAATATCCAAAAATATGGACGAATCGTGATGAAGTTTGGTTCAGGCATTCATGTACCCAGGAGGATTATTCCTGCTGACTTTGGTGATCCTCTGACTTTCCGGGCTGAACAAGAGAACAAAATAGGAAAAAAAAGTTACGCATGGATTAAAAGATAAAGATTTAAATTGGGTAAAGATGAACAAACACAACTGCAGCACCTCAGGAGTCGTGTTGTTTTTAATGTTTTTGCACATCTGTCGTGAATATTTAATTCTGAATCCTCATGAAAGCTCTTCATATTTAATCATGCGTAGGAACTCTGCTTTCTTTCTATGATTTCTCCTCTGAATAATTGGTCAAACTTTAAAGCAGAAAGAAATTTAATCATTTTTGGCAGAATATCAGAGCTCGTATTAAAATCATTGTATCAATATTCGTCTCAAATGTTGAATCTTTGATAAGCAGCCATTTAGCAAGAGGGAGACGGTCCAGTGAACAGCTCATTATTTCCTCTTTGCGCCCGGCTTTCGATTCACCCTGAATGACGATCCTTATTTTACAGTAATGACTGTCTCCCTCTACAGTAGCCATTAATTCTTCTGGCACAAGCCAAACACCAGATCCTTCTGAACGCCTCCAGAGACGACCGCGACTAAAATATGAAACGACGTCGCCGGGAATCTTTCTTCTCATGAGCTCTGGGGACAGCCGGACCGCGTGTGGTCTCTCTTGAACACAAACTCGCTCTGATTCTTCTCTTCCTCCCCTCCATCTTTTCATCATGTCCCTCTTTGTTTCCCGAGCGTCAACCTCCTGCAGCCACAACAAAGATTTTTCTGACTATTCTTGCGTCTGATTGCTGAAAACGAGCCAGCGTCGAGAGAGAAACTGAGACACTGACATTGAACTGTTTGGAAATAGATTATACTTAAGTGATCATCACTTGATCAACCAATAGAGAATTGTAACATATAGTACCATTCAAAAGTTTGGAGACGCCATCACATTAAATGTTTTTTCTTTGTTTTGATTACTTTCTACATTGTAGTAACTTAAGACATCGAAACTATGAAACAACACACATGGAATGATGTGGTAAAATGTGGTAAATCTTCAAAGTAGACCCCTTTGGCCTTGATGACAGCTTTGCACACTCTTGGCATTCTCTCAATCAGCTTCATGGGGTAGTCACTTGGAATGATTTTAATTAACAGGTGTGCCTTGTCAAAAGTTAATTAGCGGAATTTCTGGCCCTCTTAATGAGTGTGAACATCAGTTGTGTTCAGAGGTAGAGGTGGCATACAGTAGCTCTATTCAACAACGGTAGTAATCTGCCCAGCTAAGTCAAGAGAAACCGCAGTCCCTCTTTACTTTAAGATATGAAGGTCAGTCAATCCGGAAAATGTCAAGACCTTTGAATGTGTCTTAAAGTGCAGTCTCAAAAACCATCAAACGCAATGATGAAACTGGCTCTAATGAGGACCGCCCCAGGAAAGAAAGACCAAGAGTTCATTAGTTACCAGACTCAGAAAACGCCAACTAACAGCACCTCAGATTAGAGCCCACATGAATGCTGAGTTCAATTAGCAGACACATCTCAGCATCAACTGTTGAGAGGAGACTGCGTGAATCAGGCCTTCGTGGTCGAAATGTTGCAAAGAAAACACTGAGTGGGACCAAAAAGAAGAAGAGGACTGCTTGGACCATTAACACAATGAATGAACATTAGATCAGTGAAAACCTCAACTTTGGTCTGATCAGTCAAATCTGACATTTTTGGTTCCAACTGCCGTGTCTTGAGATACAGAGAAGGTGAACAGATGGTATCTCTACATGTGTGGTTCCCACCGTGAAGCATTGAGGAGCTGCGTCAGATGACCTGGCCTCTACAATAGCTCGACCTGAACCCAACTGAGATAGTTTGGGATGAGTTGGAGCACAGAGTGAAGGCAAAGCAGCCAACGAGTGCTCGGCATGTATGTGAATTCAAGACTGTCGAGGAAAACCATTCCAGGTGACCATCTAATGAAGCCGATTGAGAAGATGCCAAGAGCTGTCATCAAAGCAAAAGGTGGATTCTATAATAATGTGTTGTTTTGGCGTTTAGGGATACTATTCGGGGAACATAGATGGTGGTGCCACATTTTATAGCAATCCATCCAAAGCACAGCGTGACAAAACGTTGCCAAACCAAGAGCCTCACTGCTACTCTGGCTAAAAAATAGTCTACTTTATTCACATTAATCAAATGAACTCTTGGTGCTCTGAAAATGTTTTTGATTGCTCCGTAGAATCACATTTTTTACTTACTAGAATTGAACATTTTGTTGCCGAGGCATTTCAGTTGAAATCCCTTTGAGCCCGATGTTTGTTTTCCCCGGCATTCAGTTTATGAAATAATCCATCTTGATAGTGTGAGATTGCACCTTAATCACATCCTCTGTAGCCTTTCTTCATCCAGGGAAGGCTTGATGAGTGTGCGTTCTCAGCAGCTCCCCGACTTGCTCGCACAAATTACCCAAACTCAGCTGCTGCTACAACACAAGTTCTTCACCAGTACTTCTGTTACTGTTACTAGACCTTATTAAAAGAAGTGTATTTTGGTTGTTTAGGAATGTGGAGTGTTATTTTTCACAACCTTTTCTACAGATTAAACCCAGAAAACATCTGCTGACGAGCATTTTCCTTCATCCCAAGGCTACAGTTAGCTGCTGTTTTCCCTTTACTTCACACAGCAAATCCTGACTTTTCTGTTAATTCAAGTGGATGTGTTTGCAGCTCCTGATGTTAAGGGATTTGTATCTGAAATTAAAATTGCAAGGGGGTGAAAAAATGAGGGGGGAAAAAACAACAGAACCTGACCTGGTTAAGTATTATCTGGAGCACTTGGTGCAGTGTAAACAGTCAGTGACTTCCAGTTGAACTGCAATGATTTTAATGCTGAGAAGGTTGTGGGAAATCGGAGCCAACACAGTTTCCCTGCAGGCCCTTCTGGCCTGGCTCTGTGCTCTCAGTCTGGGTCGGTGCCCATGTCTACCATCTGCTAACCTTGCCTCATTAAAACCAACCCCAACCCTGGCCTCCACGAACCTTAGTCTGTACTACTGAAGATTTCTTTTTTTTTTTTTTTCCAGTTGTGTCGTATTGTACTCTGTTCTGTTCTTCTGTCTTCTATTATTTACTACAGTTCTATTTTTTTGTTTTGTCTTTTGTATCCTGTTATGTTCTGTCTCTTTCCTGTCTTGTCCTGTTATTCCCTGTCCTGTTGTGTCACACTGTACTCTGACCTCTTAAGCCCTGTCCTTACATATCTGTTGATGATCTGACCCGTCCTGCTATGGCTCGTCACTGGGGTTTCATCTCGAGCTGCAGCAATTTGTCGACTGTCAAATTATTAATCTATTATTAAAACGGGAGCAGATTTTGTTATTAAGTTAAATTATTTATCAAGTAATTGGCACACATTCTCTGGTTGCAGCTTCTCATATGTCAGAATTTGCTACTTTATATCTGATACTAGATTGAATATTTGTAGGGGGGACTGAACAGGTGATTTGAAGGCCTCACTTTGGTCTCTGGGAGCTTGCAGTCCACTGTTTTAGTCGACAGCAAAAACAATGAATCAAGAAAAATTATTTGAATAATCATTAGCTTTAAATAACCGTTATTCTCAGTATTGATTTAATGCTGAGTGCTTCCCAGACTTCAAAACTTGCAGAAATTATTGAAGCCCATTTCTTTCAATATGATGAAAACAAATCTGCAAGTCCTTATAATGAGAAACTTTCTTAAAATAATGACGTAGTACTTCAGAGTGATTACTTACAGGATCAGGCAGGGTCAGGGGTGTGTTTATTTGTGCTGAACGTAACCGCTGTGAGAGAATCAGGAAACAACTTCCCCAAAAGTTTGCTCTGGCTCAGCCCAGATGTTTTCTGGGTTTTATCTGTAGAGGTAAAAATAATACTTCACATTCCTGAACAACCAAAATACACTTCTTTTAATAAGGTCTAGTAACGGTGATAGAACCAGTGATGAAGAACTTGGGTGCATGCATTTTTTACCAGACACCCCTGCAGCCAAAACACACTGTCCCCACTCAAATGAATGGAGAAACCCGCCTTTTTGGCACAGGGCCGGATCCTGTTTGAATGCGTTCTTAGTATCTCAGTATAATAACTTGGTATCTCACATAGGACCTCAACATAATAACTTGGTGGTTGGTAACTTGGACTTACTTGAAAATAATGACTTGTTCACCTTGGTGGAATTGTGCTTCCATAATAAACTGATTGAATTTTTAGCAGCTGTGAGCAGTTCTGTGGAAAGTGGCAACAAAAGAAGCTCAGTTGAATTTGTTTTCATTTAACAGTTTTTTTTAACATGAACACGTTTGTTTCTGTGGATGCTTCTCATTACTTTCTGTTTTGAAGACTCCCCTGCCGTATTGACAGCAAACTGAAGAGCAGGACGGATTTCTTCATATTTTAGATTTGACTGATGTGATCGATGAGCATCACCAGTTTTTATTTTCTTCCCTGTCAAAAATTTGAGTCTTGATTGCTCTGCCGGCGTTGATGCAGACTTGTTTGTTTCCAAATGATTTAAACTTTTCTGCTCCACACTTCCTCTAGTCATGTGTGCACTTCACTTCCCCAGAAGTGTTTCTACACTCCCACTGGAAACCACCGGATTAGTCTGTAGATTGTTTTTCCATGAATCATCTATAAAATGTGAGTAAACGGTGAAAAATGGGCCCCAAAATCACATCTTTATAAAGCTTGTTTGTCCAACCAACAGTCCAGAACACAAAATGTTCATTTATGACTACATCAAACTGAGGAAAACAGTAAATCCTCACATTTGGTCAACTTATCGATAAACGATGTCCTATTGAGGTCTCGTCCTCAGCTATTTTGTCTATTCCTGTTCTGTTCCTATCACGTTGGGAGCTGTTCTGTCATTCTTTGCCCTGTCATTCACTGTCAAATCATTTCCTCGGTCTGTTGTGCTTCGTTTCGCTGGAAATGTTTGTTTTCCAATAGAATGATATCACAAATGTTCCTCATCACTCTGTTCACTCCCTCTGGTATCAAACACGTCATGACTCAGATTCAAGGGAGGGCTATGACTTAATAAGTCAATTTAATCTTCGCCTGAGGTTCAAGAATTAGATTCATTATTTGGATTAAATTCATCTCACTGGTTTTACTCTTAGAAGCATAAGGTGAAGAACTGCCTGCAGTAATTACAAGCTGATAAAAGCTCCAGCGTTATCAGAATATTTAAAGCCTTTAAAGAGTGTTGAGAGGAAAATGGTGATTGTAAAGATAGTCGACTCCACACTTGTCATTAATCTATCCGCTCTAAGAAATGAAACTGAAATGGTCTTTCTGCAGGTCCTGACCCCGGAGGAACTATCCAAAGCTCAGAGGTCGGTCGCTTTTGGCTGCATCAAATATGCCGACCTCTCCCACAACCGCATCAACGACTACGTCTTCTCGTTTGACAAGATGTTGGATGACCGGGGCAACACAGCGGCGTACCTCCTCTATGCCTTCACCCGCATCAGGTGAGGGTTCACTGTAATGTTCACAATATGACTGAATGTTTTGCTTCTGGGCTGCTGCAATACTGTTCAGTACTAAAGTAATGAAACATTCAGCTTTGTTTCCACCAAATATTCTTTTTCTACTGAGCTGTGAGTTTACCTTGAAAACTACAGAAAAACATCCATCCATCAACTGAAATGGCATCAAAAGTGGAGTATTTGAAGTATTTCACAAAAGACCGGACAAAGCTGTTGAATATTGCTTGATAATTGCTTTTAGCCAAGTTTGTCAGTACAATAAATACACTTTTTTTTTTTTCCTGTACTTCAAGATCGATGCTCTAAAACTCTTAATAGGAGATGGAAATACTTTTTCTAAGTAAGTTGTGATGTATTGAACATTGAACTCGCTTCAACATGACAATGCCCTCTGCACAAAGTCAGCTCTACATAAAGAAATGGTTTCTCAGATTGGCATGGAAGAACTTGACTGGCCTGCACTTAGCCGTGACCTCAATCCCAACCAACACCTTCAGGATGAGTTGGACTTGATCATACCACGTGTTGGTCCTCACTAAGCTTGCGGCTGAAATCAGGTAAAGACTGACACCACTGTTGTTTGCAGAATTACTTGAAATTCTGTGAAAGTTTGCGACACATTTGGATGTAAACCCAAACACGTCTGATGTCGCACTTGGTTGATCTCGTGAAAAGTGACAGAAATGGCTGTGCAAAAGAGAAATGAAGCCATTCAACCATCCAGTAAATCTATTAATCAAGGAACACAGGACACTGAATAGTAACATGAATCACTCGTACAGTTTCAAACTCCAGCTGTCTCTTCGGGACACCGAAAGTATCTCGAAAGTTAAATTGAGTTCCTCAGACACATTTCTCCCTCTTCTTCACTCTGTCCTGTTAGAGATCCTCTCATCAGAACCAGCATACTTTCATTACCCATATCAGATCAGCCTCGCTGGCCCTTGCGGGAGCTTGTGGCAAAGGATTAGTCTTCGGGGTATTTCCAGTCAGCGAGACCCAATTTCTTCTCACCCCTTATCCCCCGTATCGAGTGACCGTCTCCTGGCTGCAGAGTGCTGCGTTGATCTCCTTCCTCTCCAGCTTCCCTGGAGGTGTTAGACTCAGGGTGGCAGAGTGCCCGGCAAAGATTGATCTTCTTTTTTTTTTCAGCAGGGGGGCTTGAGCTGTCTCGTCTGAGTGGATTCGATGTCCCTGCATTCAGTCAATAGAGCACTCACTGCTCCCCCCCCCTCCCCAGCAGCACACAGTGTGGGTGTTCAAGTGTCAGAGAAGACAAAGAAAGACACTTTGAGCATCCTAATAGAAATGAAGAACAGGACGGCAGCCTTGTAGATAAGAGGCTGCAAGTAATCATTTGTTATCAATACTCAGATTATTGTTTTCCCCAATTAAATAGTTGGGAAATACTGTCGCTTATTATAAAGAAAATGTCCTAAAAGTTAGTCGAGTTTAGTTTGTTGTGTTATTTACATATTTATTAATTCTTCATTCATCATTGGAAACTTCTTTCATCCATGATGAATTGTAACATCAGTCAGACAAATTGCAAATTTACATGCTGTGCACTCGCTTAGCAGTTCATTAAAATTAATGAAATTGGAAGAGTACCAGTTGAACACCAGTACCAGTGTTGTAAGTACTTGAGATAGGTCTTTGTCTTGAGACCTGTCTCAAGTTGTCTCAAATTCAGAATACGAGTGAGAGATGGAGAGAGTCTGTAACCGTAACAATAACTCAGAGTGGGAACCACAAAGCTAGAACAGAAAGAGACAGAAATGATTGAAGAGGAACGTCAATACCAGTATATCGCAGCAAGTGTCCAGGACAAGTGTCCTTCTCAGTACACATCTTTAAATAAATAATAGTAATAATTCTCCTTCATCTAAAAGTTTGTCTCCCTTGGTTGCTCGTGTTAAAAGATGTTGGTATCAGCCTTTGTTGAGCTTGATTTAAGTTTCCCAGAGACATCTATGGATTACAACAGATATTTCATTTACAGCGATATAAGACAGAGAAAAGCAGCAAATTGTTGTATTTATAAAGAGGTGGTTTGTCGCTTAAATCAACATGACTTGAGGCATTTACTGTCTGCTCCTCTCTGAGCAGCTTTAAAGTTTGACAACCACTGCTTTAATGGTAAATAATAAAAATGTTTATGGTGTGAATTCTCTATGAATTGAACTATGGAGGCGATTGATTTGTTGTTGCTGACTATCTTGGCCAGAGAGTGAGGCTTCCCTGGTTAATTAAAAATAAATAACTGTGGGACCACTTGTTGTTGTTGTTGTTGGTGGTGGTGGTGGTGGTGGTTATAAGCTGTTATTGTGACCTTGTTATTTAACGGTGTTACTGACTTCCTGTAGGTCCATAGCTCGGCTGGCTAACATCGACGAGGCCACTCTGAGGAAAGCGGCAGAAACCACGGAGGTCCTCCTGGACCACGAGAAGGAATGGAAGCTGGGGAAGTGCATCCTCCGTTTCCCAGAGATCCTGCAGAAGATCCTGGACGATCTGCTGCTCCACACGCTCTGCGACTACCTGTACGAGCTCGCCACCACCTTCACCGAGTTCTACGACAGCTGCTACTGCGTGGAGAAGGACAGACAGACAGGTACGCTGCACAGAGAGCTCCTAGATGCCTACAAGTAGATAAGCTAGCATGGCTACAGAAGCCTGGCCCTGTGGCCGTGTCCGTTGGTGACGTGGTTCCTTAAAATAATCCACAGATCTAGCAGTAGAAATTCCGGAGTGTTCTGCTCTCATTTTGGTAAAAAACAGGAAGTTACACTCTGAGAAGTAACCCTGTTGACCCCGCACTTGTTCATGTTACCATTTAATCCCCACAGTACGCTGAAGTGCTAGCACTTCAGGCTTAGAGCTGTTTAATTATGCTAATTCGCAGTTAGGGCTGTGGCGGTAACTCTAGCTGGAGGTTAGTACTTTGTCATTTTGGTTTGTTGACTGAGAAAGGAGACTTAAGATCTTTTTCATTTTGACAAACTGTACATGTATTCATCTTTCAAAGAGTGTATTTTAATAAAACAAACATTGGTAAGTGGTCAGAATGTCAAAATACACCTCTAAAGTGCTTCATGAGGTAGATTTACACTTTTATGGCCAAAACACTGCTCAGTTTAGCAGCAGTGAAGCCTTGAGGTGGATCCTGCTGTATTATCTGTTCTTGAAGTGGATCCATCTTATGCTTATAAATAGTGAGCTGGATCTACTTTTTATTAAGATAAGATAAAAACATATGCTCTTTTGGGACATCCCGGATTCCGTAAATTGTGTTGTCAGAGCCCGGCTCCAAGACCGCAACAAAGAGAGATATAACATGAGGTGGTGGCGAAGGAAATAGATTTATTTACAAAACTACAAACACAAAAAAAGACAATGGTGATCGTCGCGCCAGACCCAAAACCAGAGTGTCAGGGAGCATCTGCAGGATTATGGATGCATTTATAGGGTGGTGCACACCGGCCCAGTTACAGCTTGTTTAGCTTAGTTTAAAAGTAACTCTATCTGTTCACTTATAAACACATAAAATAGAAATGTAGGCTCGACTTCCTTAACTTCTTCTTTCTTCGTAAACCTTCTTTCTCGTCAGCCTCCCTCCATCGTCGTCCTGTGTTCTTGGATGCATCGGCCTGTTTGTGAAAATTACAAGCTCATTTTGCTGTCTGTCGATGACCATTGACGTTCACGCCCCTTTAACGAGCTGTCTGTTTAATGCAGCCTCTGCTGCTCTGTACAGACTTAATTTTTATTGGATTTCTGCTCCGCGTAGCAATTTGGATGTGGCGTGTGGATGCAGAAGTCCAGGTCATTGATTTTCATTTGATGCCGTGGTGGTTGTGCCGTCGCTGTGTGATGGTAGCATCATTAAATCTGCCCTCTGACCTTTTTCTGTTTGTCATTCGGTGCTTCACCTCTGACTGTTTCACATCCCTTCAATCAGCACGACTTCACCTCCTTCACCTCTTCTCTGCTTTTTTTTTTTCTTTCTTGTCTGTTACTACTTGTATTTTCCTTTCCAGAACATCTACAATCTCACAAATGTCCCAGTTATACTTGTCATTTTTTTATTGTATAAAGGACTCAATCTTTACTCGAGAAGGAAAGAAGAATGTGATTATTTCTTTGTAAATTATACGTCATTTTGACAAGATCTTTCAGGTAAATGTAGAGTTAAAAACTACAATATTTACCTGTGAGTTTTGCCAACACTGAATGTTTTATACTTCGCTTTTTCGCTCGTAACAAAGAGGAGAAATAAAAACATCCGATCAGGGATTGCCAGAGCTTTGTGAAACTTGGACTGAATCTAAAACTGTAAATCTTTGTCTCTCTCCAGGTGAGGTGGTGAAGGTGAACATGTGGAGGATGCTGCTCTGTGACGCCACAGCGGCCATCATGGCCAAAGGGTTTGACATCCTGGGAATCAACCCCGTCGACAGGATGTGATAGTTATCATAGTGATCCACCCCGTCTTCAGCCTTTGCCTGAGGCTGGAGTTCACCAGAATCCAGAACCAAGACCACGACGAGGAGAAGTGAAAATAGAGTCTTTCCTTAAGCCAAAACTCTCTGGACTCTATGAAATAATTTTCACAGATATTCTATCAACCCTGGAAGGAAAAAGTGTATTACTTAACATCTCATGTCAAGTTTCTTTTTTATTAAAGAACCAATACCAAACCAAAACATCACGTCTGCTGTCATTTTCACCAAACTGTTCTGTAACTGGAAAAGATGAGAAAAAGGACTGCCCGAGTCAGTCAAACATGATGATTTCCATAGATCTAACTCTAATACAAACATGTTTAAACAGCAGCTCTGAGGCTATTGTGCGTCATACATAATGGTTTCAGTCAAAGAGGTCTTTGTGACACAATCCTCACAATAAGTTTTGGATTTGTTGGTGAGTTGATTGGATCCTTATTATCTCCCTCACTATCAAAATATGCTTTAAAAAATGTATTCATGTTGGGGTTTTTTTAAACTTCTGCTGCTTTAACACTTAGTGACTCCTGGACCAACATGCTTCGTATTTTTAGGCATTTGTCCCAACTTAATCTCTACAAACGGGTATCTGCATATGAATGCAGAATCTTCTGGTTTCCATTTGTAGTCCAAGTAGTATTAAACGGTCAGGTTTGAGCAGGCTTTCGTTCCAGCAATCCGTGTGGAGAGCAAAAGGTGTGGAACACATTGGCCCAAATGTAATATAGGAAACCATGGGATATCATTGGACGTCTATTTAGCTTCTTTCTTGTCATTCTCGCATATGAAGTCGCTAATCCACTTTCCTAAATTGTCATCAGACCATAGCTGATGGGTTCTAAGATTGGTCCCAACTTGACCAGTAAAAAGCTACAGTATATAAAATATAAAAGACACAAATAAGAGTTTATTAGTGGACATCCCATTTTAAAATCATGGGCATTAATATGGAGTAGGATCCCCCTTTGCAGCTATAACAGCCGCCACTCCTCTGGGAAGAGTTTTTACAAGAGTTTGGATTGTCTGTCATAATTTGTGCCAAAAGAGTATTTGTGAGGCCCTGTAGTTGGACGAGAAAACCTGGCTCACAACCGACGTACTAATTCCTCCCCAAGGTGTTCAGTGGGGTTGAGGTCCAAGCTCTGTGGGGGTCAATCCAGTTCCACCTCACCAAACTCATCCAACTGTCGTTATGGGGCCTTGCTTTATACACAGGGGTCTTCCCCAAACTGTTGCCACAAAGTTGGAAGCGTCTAATGTCTGTATCGTGTTGTATTACGAACAACCTTCACTGGAAGTTAAGGGATCTAGTCCAAACGTAGAAAAACAGGCCCAGTCCATCAACCCTCCTCAACCAAACTTTAGAGTAGACACTATGAACTCAAGTAGGCAGTTTCCACCACCTCAGGGTCTAGTTGAGGACACACCACTCCAGATGATGTTGGCATTTCATGTGGTGATGTCCGTACAGCTGCTCAGCCATGGAAATCCATGTCATGAAGCAGTTCAGTGGCAGGTTTAATGGGGCAGAAAGTTCATGACCGAACTTGTGGCAAACTTTTAAAGTCCCTGAACTCTTTGCAGCCAGTTCTAAATGTTTGTCTATGGAGATTTCAAGGCTGTGTGCTGGATTATATGCATGTGTAAGCGATTGGTGTGACTGAAACACTCATTTCAGGGATGTCTACTGACTTTTGGCTGTATATCATACTTAAAGTCTTTGAATTCTTTGTGAAAGTGGCCACTCTTTGTTGAACATTCATTTATGCATGTTGGATCCTGGTTTCCATGGATCCATTCCAAATCTGGCCCAAAACCTCTCCTGTGTTTCTTTTCTTCTGTGTCGGGACCTCGCTGTGCCAACCCATTGATTTTATTGACAGGAAGGAGGAAGCTGCATGTTGTTTTTTGTTGTTGATGCAGCGTTAATGTTTGTTTCGGTACGGCCTGAGGATGAATGATTGAAAACAACAACTTGAGCCATCAGAATAAGTTTGTAAGATGCTTTTCGCACCGTTCGCCCTTCCCCACTTTGACGTATAGAAAATCGCATTTGACTTGAGCTGCTTTTTACATAACAACTCTTTTCCCTCCATGACGCGTGAGTAAGTGTACTTTGTTTGCAGAGATTCAAAGTGCAAAGCAAACAAACCCACTTGATGAAGTTAATTATACATCGTGCGCACTTAGAGGCAACCTGGAAGCCTGTAATTGTGAAGTCTGGCTTTACCCATCGAACGTGCACTTTGATTTAAAAGTTGAATGACTACGGGAATCTCAGTCGTACAATAGTTGTTAGAAGAGTTCTTAAGGAGAAGATGTACGCCTGTGACCTGTCTTTGAAACTTATAAAATATCCGCACTCCCCTCCTTTCTAGTAGTCTCCCATCACCCTGTAGGTCCCAGGACTTTCTGGCTCATCTCAGCACCTTCTCGGGCAATAATTCCCACAGCCTCTTCATGAAAGATTCATTAAGCTTTCAGAGTCTGTGCCTTTTTTTGTGAGGAGTTGCTGTTTGAAGGACAGTGTTAAAGGTGTTTTGACAGTCGCTCCAGGAGGAAAAAGCCTGCTACGCCGCTTCAATAACACCTGCAGAAGCAATAACGTTTCCCACCTTAATGGGATATATGGATCTCATCACCTGGTGGCCTCAGCTGATATTTATTCCCCCTCTCCCTCTCTCTCTCTCTCTCTCTTGTACCTCGGGGTGGATTAGGGAGGCAGGATGGTGATTGGTGGTTTGCAGAAGCTGGTGGCACAGGGTGAAGGAGCAGCGTCCTCCCCGCTGATGAAGACGTCTCTGAATCAACTCAAGTTTTGGGGTGTCCTGGTGGTACTGCTGGGAGGTAAATATGGATGTAAGTCCATTGTATAATCTTTATTTTCTATTGCTTAAAGCTGCAATAATCAAGATTTTCAGGTTAAATAGATAAAATGACACTCACTGTGATGAACCCACTGAGAGTTGTCATTCAGCTCTCCCTGTTTTAGCCTCTTTCAGCTCATAGTTTTGGATTACTGGTACATTCACTTCATCATCAGCCTCTTTGCCAGCAGCAGACAAAATTTGTTACTTGCAGATATTTTTATCAGGAGTTGGTGGAGACCAAAAACAGAGCTAACAGAGAGTAAATATTGGACAAATGTGAATCCAAATTCAAGCTCTAATAATAATAATCATACATTTTATTTAAGAGGACCTTTCTAAGTACTCAGAGATACTTTACTGTGTGGGGAGGCCAGGTGGAGTTGAGAGGCAGAAACTGTGAGTGGTTTTGGTGGGGCCGACGATTATCATGTCTGCTTTGCCACAGTTTAGTTTGAGGAAGTTGGTATCCATCCAGGATTTGATATCAGTGAGGCAGCTGGAGAGAGTGCTAACTCTGTCCCATCCCATCGTGATAACAAAGCAGTGTATCTGTCAGCTTGTTTTGATGTTTTTCTAATCCCTAGTGGCTGCTGATGAATTCATCTTTAAAGAAAAGTTACAGTTTTCCCATTTTGGAAGATTTTCTACGTTTTAAAGCCCCTTATAGTACTATTATATCTGTACTTTGAATATTCCAGTTTTTATTTAACATGTAAATCTAATCTGCTTCCATCTGTTTTTACTTCCTTCTATACTTCCTTGACACATCTTCTTCTGTCTGTTCATCCTTCTGTAGAATTTTCTATCTTCCCTCTGTTTCTTTCTTAATTTTCCTCTAGCAACTGACATGAAAAAGTGAAAAAGTGCTTTTATTTGTAATTGTGCATTTTCTATTTGGTACTTTTATTCAAATTGTATTAGTTGATTTTTGTCCACTGGAGGCAGCAGACCAACTGAATGTTTTAACAAACATTTGCCACATTGTCCACATCCAAGAGAGTAACATGATCATCCCATTGGAGTCGTGTTTGTATCATCTGATGAATGTAACTCCAATATTTTCTCTCTTTTTTAGCTCTGTTTTTGGTCTCCACCACCGTCTGAGAAAAACTTCACTATGTTCAACTCTAAACAGTGGAACAGTAGAGCTCCAGAGTTGCTGATGATTCTGTTATTTCAACTCCTTTCACATTAGAGTCACATTTGATTTCAGGTCAACATCACAAAAATACACTGAATGTGTGCTTCAATCCCCGGCTCCTCCAGTCCTCCATGTTGAAGAGTCCTTAGGCAAGATACTGAATCCCAAATTGCTCCTGAAGGCTGCTCCATCTGTGTGTGAATGTGTGAATGGATGGGTGAAAGAATTATGCAGTATAAAAGTGCCTTGAGTAAGAAGAGTAAGAAGAGATGACTAGAAGGGCAGTAGTCAGTCTGACATCTAGTTCACATCATGGGCATCCTTAACCCCGACCAGCAGTTTGTATCTCAGCATTTTATTCATTTGTGTTAAGAAAACTAAATGAAGTAGTTCTTTTTAAAGTACTTATGGCTATATCTGTATGTACAATGTGTGTGTGTGTACTCACACCTGCCCAATAAAGTGACTCTGATTCCGAAATGTAAATAAATATGACAGGATAAGGGCACGATGAAGACCTGAACACGAACTATGTTCACAGAGCTTCACTCGTCCTGCATTAGAAAATGCAGTTAAAACATCCGAAGAGCTCAAAGAACAAAGAACAGAAAAAGATTAAGACATGATTAATTATGTATGATTGTTCAAAATTGTAAAAATACATAATACAGACAGATAATTGTATAAAAAGTTTTTAAAAATATCAGAAAAACTCACAGGAAATAATCTGCTCAGAATTAATCCAAATCACTCATTTGATACAAACGTCCTGCAGTTATTATTTCACTGTTTGGGGTAATTGTTTATCTTATCAGTTGTTCTGTTCTGGGTTTGTTCTGTATTGAATATTATATGAAATGTTCATAAAATATGTCACTGAAAGATCCCGTAAAGAAAAAAGGGAACCAGTGTTTTAACCTTTGACCTCAAGTTCACCCTGAGTTCACTTCACGGTATTTCAGCACCATATGGAAGGAACAGACTCGCACAGAAATTAAAGGTGCCTGCAGGCACTTCTGTTATTTGTAATTTGCATAAATTACTCCTCTTCCTTAAAATCCTGTTTAAACCGAGGCAGGATGTCCTCGCCACAAGAACTATTTTCACATCATTTTGTTGCTCGGCATCTGTCTCTCGCTCTGAGTGTTTATCAGTGATCCGACTATCTGATCTCCGAGATGCATCAATAAGATATGTAAATAAGCTTTATGCAAATTAGACACAAGTGGGTGTTTGTGAGCGGGAGAAAGAGGTGAGAGTCTGGAGGGGTTTTTTTGGGAAGTCTGCAGCGCGATCACACTGCCAGGCTTATTAATCTCTTGCGCTTCAGTGGCGCAGTGTGGTACCTCATCTTCACACGTCCTGCTGTTTCCACCACCTTCCTCTGAAATTACAGTCAGTAATCTGTTTGGAACTTAGACGAGTCACAGAGGAGAGAGAGGAAAAAACAACAGGAAACAGATTCAGAGAGAAATAAACATTTTAATTAGGTGTTTGGCACTGATAAATTTAGATTTCACACGCACACAAACAAGATAACGTTTTCTGAAATTAAATAAGTATTCAGGTATAAGAGATTTGTATTTAGATGTACATTAAGTTAAATAATCTGAAATATGGCGTTTGAATGAAATGGACTTTTGCATGCACACACCTGCCCCTACTTCACAACGACTCCAAAGTGAAATAAGACTGTACATCACACAGAATAAATACAAATGTTAAAAAAATTCAGGAAGATGTCTGATTGCCGGGTAGCGCACAAAAGGCTCGCGGCGAGGCCTCCGTCGATTCACAACTTTTGTCGCGCTTCAAAGAGGCGTCGTCCTGTGGAGAGGTAGATATCGCTCGTCTTTGAAACTGTTCCGCACGTCGTGCGTCCCGTCAGAAGACAGGTCAAAGTCACAGGGACGAATTAAAAAGCGGGAACAGTCACTCAAAGAGACGTTCCGACGGCGGTGACAGTCTGCGGCGTCGTGCTAATTCCTCATCACAGCTGGATCCAGCTGCTTTGCTTCTCGGGTCACTTCATCTGGCTTCGGTACGTGGATAACCGCCTCAGAACAAACCCCAAAAATCAAAAACAAAGTGTCTCTTTTTGCTTTGAACAGTTACAGGTGAGGCAGCTTTCTCTGCTATGAATGCGTTTTTTGTTTCTAAGCTTCGTGGCGTCAGACTCAAAACTATACCCCGACATGAAGTCGGTTTTCAGGGCAGTGACGTTCGTAGGTTTGGTCCATCCACTCCCTCCTTTTCCCTTCTTTACTTTCCACTGGAGCCAAATGTCTGATGGTGAAAACTCCTGTATCCTGTCATTATATCCTGTGTTCGTCCAGGAAACTGCCATGTGTTTCCCTCCCTGCCTCTTTCTCTAGATTGAGAACAGCCACAATTTGTGGATCTCGTTGTCTTGACGTCATATTTTAGGCAAAGCAAAGTCAGTTCCTGATTAAAAATGTCACTCCGCTGTCACCTGTTCCATCCTCGCTTTTTTATCTCAGTTAGGAGTCGAATCAGGCCTTAGCTTTTCATCCTCCCATCAAAACGCCCTTTGTCAAAGCTCGCCATGGCTTGCATTTTTTTTTTATTTTTGTGAACTTGAGTGTGAAGCGTAACAGACGCAGCAGGGAGTGTAGAGGTGCTGCTGGCAATCTACAAGGTCACTGACAAAAAAAAGTGAAAACATTGAAAGAGAGTCAAAGACAAAGCGACACAAATGGTTCAGGGAAATCCTCACGGGTCACCTCATCTGCTCGCCGAGCTCTGGGCCACGAGTTTCACTTTTAAAACTTTGAGGAAGTCCTGAAAACGATTGTTGCAGTCACCTTTTATTTTTCCAGCATTCTGCAGTTTAGACGTACGGGGGTGAGTACTCCGGATTAGTGCAACATCCTTTGCAGTCACTCATATCTTGGTCTCTTTGTGGTCGGCTCTGAAGGAGTCACGGATCGCAAGGAGACCAGAGGCCAGAAGAGGTCCGCTCACTTTGCTGTGCCACTCCTGCGACCGCCCCCTGAAAGACAAAACCGACAAGACCATGTCAGAGAAGGTTGAGCAGAAGCAAACTTTCAGCTGTAGGTTTGACTGCTACGCATTAGTCGAGAAGAATATTCTCCTCCATCTTTTCAGAAGTCGATGCTGTTAAAATCAGGAGAAAAGCACTCATGCTTTGTGGAGGACAATCATCTAAAGAACAGACGGCGTATGCGTGATGTCTCCTATAGATCTCCGAAGAGCTGTATTGAAGCTCAAAATATGCAGGGCTGGCCACCGCCATTTTGGCTGTCCTGCCTCTTCCCTCTCTCGTCTAATCTAAAAATGAGCAAAGACATGGATCTTGGCTGACTTGTAAACATGTTTATTTCTGCTGTGGTTGGACATTTTAACGTGGGGACCTATGGAGACTGACTCATTCTGTAGCCAGCCTCAAGTGGCCGTTTGAGGAACTGCAATTTTTGGCACTTCCGCATGGCTTCACTTCACAGCCACGGAGGTTGCCGTTTGGTAAATAATCATGAATGTATGTGTGATGAACCCTACATGTGCGTTACTTATTGGGCTGAAAAAATATTACAAAATATTACAGGAAACATTTTTAAATTACATTCCAGCGATACTTCCACCTACTATTGTTTGAGAAGCAGTGTGTGTTACACCATCTGTAAATGCAGGACCCCGAGCAGATACTGGTATCGACACCGGCTGGCTACACAGCTGCTTTACTTTCTGTCCCACTTCCAGATTTTAGGTAACACATCACAGTATTTCCCGCTAATAGCAACAAATTCTCTCAAACAAATCACGTGTAAAATAATCTAATAAGTTCGATTTGTTTGCATCTTTTATGTGTCTCCAAACAAAACATCCTTGATGTTTCTCACTCACTGAGGCCAAAGCGTATTTAATTTCCTCTGGAGGCAATAGGATCTGTTTCACAGGCCTGTACTGTAAAAAGCCCCGTTGACCTTGATGCAGTGGATCTTGTTTTCTTGCCTTGAAAGCTAACAAGCACTTAAAATGAATGCCATAGTAAATAAGTCCAAGACAGCCTGGCGTTTAGCTTGAGCTCTGTCATGAGAGGAAATTAAAGGCGAGAGGAAGTGACAGACAAAAGAAAAAGATCCCTCTGGGTGTTTTCACTTCTTTCTTACATGATCACTCTTGCATAACAGCAGCGTTGGCAGGCCGATGTGGCTCAGACGCCTGCTGGTTGCTTGTAAATGATCTTGGAAATGAAGCTTGTTTCACTACTGCACAGGCTCTTCGTCGCTCTGGATAACAGTTTCAGCTAAAAGCCTAAAATGTGAATGTGTGTAGACTTGATAACAGTAGCATTTCAGCTCTTGGCTGTTCCCTATCACTCCACACACTCATCAGAAAATTAGAAAGAGACACAAGGCTGTGAATGTGTGCTGACGGGATCCTTTCAGTTCAGTTGTAATGGGCCGACTAAGAGCCCGCTGACATAATCACACGGTCATAGATCAAATCTGTCTTCGTCTTTTCCTCTTTTTAATGTCACGAGTCGCCGATTTCACTTCCAGTTCAGTCTGTTTCTCATTGAAGCTCGTTTCACGGAAAATAAAAACTGTTCACAAAAAAGTTAGTAAATCAAGTTTATGACTGACCTTCAAGATTTACGATCCCTAAACTTAAATGATGACCGCGATTTTGGACGAAAATAGTCGAAATTATGAGATACTGATTTAAAATTACGAGTTGATCAGAGTTTTGAGTGTCTGGGTCTGAATTATGGGACAGTACGGCAAAAGTTTGAAATCTGAGGTAGAAAGTCAAAATTTCAATCACATTGTCACACTGTACTTCATGTTTTGTGCTAATTAGCAAAGTTAACACGCTCAATTATGATAGCGAACACAGTAAACATTACACCTGCTAAACAGGCATGTTAGCTTTGTCATTGTGAGAATGTTAGCATGATGACATAGCTCAAAGCCCCCCTGTGCCTAAGTATAAGTACAGTCTCGTAGAGTTGTTAGCATGACTGTTGATCTTGTTACAGAGTATCTCGAAGTCTGTTTACACCTGATGCCGATGAGATCAGAAGTGTAAACGACCACCAAGTCACGTTGTGATCAGATCACTCAAACCACTCGCCGAGGTGGTCTGGGAAACATTTGACCTCTTTTTTTACTGTAAACGGTAGTGAGTCCTGTGCAACGTTGAAGGATCACCTACTCAACTGACTTCTGTAAGACCACACGAAACATGCTATCTGATTTCCAGTTGGTTCACTGTGTTTGGGCTCTTTTACCTGCCAAGGATAAGCAGCAGGTATTTGTGACATTTAACCGCAATATCCCCAGGCTCCCTTTCAAAATAATACAATTTTTAGAGTTGTTGAGCGAGAAGACACATAAACTAATAAACTTTGCGAAATAGCTATGCCAAATTCTTAATTATTCATGTCTGCTTGTAAATTCGACATTCAATGCAGCATATTAAGTTGTTTGTTGTGCATCGAACCTCCCAACATTTAGCAGCTAGGTGTTAGAACGCTGTTTTTGCACTAAATTCATGAAAGAAGACAACATTTTGTTGATGGTAAACTTTCTAAATTTTGCAATACAGGCCACATCTTTGTCAATGTGGAGAAAATCCTGACTTTCTTTAAAAATCTTGCAATTTTTTCCAGTTGTTGAGTTTGGAGAAACTTTGTGAAACACTGTATATGGCAAAATGTCCCATAACATCCTAATATGGGTGTGTTAGGACCAAGACTACTGTGTTTAGCTTCAGCAAAGTTAAGTTAAGTAGTTATTTTTTGGGCAGGTATGAGCCTCCACAGTTGTCTGTTGTCAGCCTTTTCATCTCTTCTTCCACCCCTCTGCCTCTCTGTGCTCTCCTTTATATTGAATCTGTGCAGAGGAAACATTTTGCGTGCTCAGAACTGAATTGACTAAAATCTGCAGTTACTTCCTCCTGCACCCTGAGCTGCTGAGGGAAAAAAAAACCCCAAAACAAACTACAGTGCAGTTAAATGACAGAGATGCTATGAGCCCGGCCCTCTGTGAGAGAGCTGCCGCCACCTGTTTTCTGTCGCACCGAGGTTCATTTCATTTAATCAACTGAGACAAATGGAGCTGCAGGGCTCCGCTGAGAGTCAAATTGATCATGTAAGCAGCAGAAAATCTGCAGCAACTTAGTTTCAAAGGGCATGAATCATGAGAAGGAGGGCTGTTCCTCCTCCTCGACTTCCTCTCGCTCATGTGCTCACCTACAGGGAGGTTGTGATTGTACTGCAGATAGATGCTGGCAGAGGTCAAAAACACAGAACGGGCGCAATTAAGACGGATGAGATGGACTAAGAGCTCTCTCCAGATATTTCTTTTAATAGGCTTCTCACGGCCTTAAATCCTCTCAGCCTCTCTTCAGCTGCTGCAGCTCACTTTGCCCTTGGTTTTACTTCTATCTCCATAAAGGACCATTCTGCCATTTTAATGTTAAATGATCAACACAGGACTGATGCCATATTGAATGATTAATCTTTTAATTCAGGTGTATACTGTGAATAGCGTACTGGGACCTCCACCAGGTGGCAGTCTAACGGAGGCTATCAATCGGCATGCAATAAGACCACAGGTAGGGTTGGGTTTGTTTCCGATTTTGCTGGTCTACGAGCTTAAACTGACTGAACCATCGCTTGTCATTGTGAGAGACAGGAAGCAGCTCTCAGCGGTGTCGACCCTTTAATACAGCGGTCCCCAACCACCGGCCGCGGACCGCGTCAGTCAAGTGATACGTTTCCCCAAAAATTAAGCCCGCACGCTAGCAAAAATTTGTTAAAACTACAGAATAAATCAGTCTCCATAAGCCCCCATTTTAAAATGTCCAACTTCACAGCAGAAATAAACATGTCTGCAGCCTGGTGAACAGTTTTGGTCTCTATAGCTAATTAATTCAGATTATCTGGGAGGCGGCAGAGAAAAGACTGTTAAAATGGCAGCGGCCAGAGCCACAACAATCTGAGCTTCAACAATGGCTCTTCAGAAACCTGTGGGTGGCGTCACGGATACGACGTCCATTGTTTATACGGTCTATGTTCAGTACCTGTTCCGCTCTGTTTGTGTCAAGTTACATGCACCCAAAAATGGCATATGAGAGTAAAAAGAATAACTTCATATCGCGACAAAAACACAACACATTACAATGTGTTTCAGAATGTAAAGATAAAATGGTTTCACATGAAGTTTATGAAGTAAAGGTATTCAGGATGGAGGTCGGCAGTTAAAGAGAAGGAACAGATGATGTTACTCGTCAGGTGTTATAAGCGAGGACGCTCCCTCCCTCAAAAACCAGCATAAACATCCTGAGGCAGCTGGACAACTATTAAATGTCTCAAATTGAAGCTCTGACACGATTCTGTTCACCTCCACTTTACAGGGGTGGCAGCAGAGAACTTTCAGACATCGCAGAACATCGACTAATGAAATATTTACATGGTCTGACACCAGAGAGGGTGAGAGAAAATACATTTTTCTGATATTTCATGTCAGTCTTTATTGTCAAAGCAAAAACAGTATAAAAATATCTATTCTGTAGTTATTCATCTGCAGCGTCTGCTGCAGCCTCCTCCTCTTCCCTCCCTGATAATTAAATTGCTCTGTTTTCTCTGCATCCCTGGCAGTTATTCAATATGAGTGCCTTTTACCTTCTCTCCCCTCCCTCACTAACTCACCTTTAGTCACCTCAGTCTCACACTAATTTGTAAAATGAGCCAAAACTTCACTCTTCCTTCAACGTTTTTCTTCCCCAGCGTCCAGCCTTACCTTGTATCTGTTCGACAGAGGTGGGTAAGCCGAGTCTTCCTGGCTCCGGTGGGCTCCAGCAGGTAGAGGCAGGAATGGACGTTCGCCCTAACCCCCTCCAAGAGCACCTCGGGGTGCTCTGTGGATACAGAAGACAGATACAGAGGGCCGGTGGATGGGTCTGACTGCCAGGTCCTGGGAAGAGATTAGCAGGAAAGAGAGTCAAAATGTGACAGAAACTGTATTTTAGCTGTATAAATGATAACACTATTGGGTTAAATGAAAATGGCAACACACACAATGCCAAAAAAGACACTTAACATTAACTGTGTTTCCATCTAAATGTATCACAAAATTATAAAAAATTTTGAGTAAAATAAAATACGAATACGATGTGAACATTAGGAGTTGTTTCACGAGATAAGCAGTAGGTGGCGCCAATTCTCCAGTCGGAAAACCAGAAGAAGAGGGCGAAACAAGGAGATGTCATTCAAACGGAAAAAAACAATGCAGAAAACAGGCTGTAAATATGACATTTGTGTTTTGTTTCATATATTAATGTGAGGAAGGTTACATCAGATCTGTGTGGAACAACCATGGATGTATTATAGAGACATGAGGAAACAGCTCAGCTGATTAGTTACGTGACTTCAGTGTTTGTTGGTCAGAATCTCTTTGTAAAAAAAGCGTTTCCATCTCACGTTAAAAGCATTAACTCTTTTTTTAGAAAAACGTTTTTTCGAACTTTGGTGTTTCCATCAAACTTTTCTACTTCAAAATGCATCAACACACACTGATGGAAGCATGAGTGAAAACTGCTACCTGCAGAAAACACACATCAGTTTCCCACTGATACCAGTTCAAAACACGTTTTGGCCTTTGTTTGATCTCTCACCACAGGAAAACCAAAAAAAAAAAACCCTGAAATGACACAAAGATACCTGAGATGAATTGAATCTGAGACATCGTGGGTAAATAAAACACAACTTTGACCACGAGGATGCCTCCGGAGCTGTTTTAAAGCATAAGTAGGGATGAGGCGGTTTTCTACAGATACCATGAAAAGATCAAAATATTGTTATTGTATCAAGGCCTGATTCCTCTGCACCAAAGAGCTCCAAAAACTATTAAAAACACATCAAACATCAATCCCACATACGCCATCCTGCTGCCCCAAATATGCACCAGAGCACCAAATGTTAATTCACAGCTTAAAATAGTCCCCAATAAATGAGCTGAACAATGAAACTGAACCTGTGTGAGGTGTTTTTAAAGATTTACGGCTTCAGGAGGAACCAATGAGCTTTGAGCTGACAGTCTCAAAGTATTACGAAACGAGCTTAAACGCTGTTGTTTTGGGTCTTTTTGCTGCAATTCGATGACAATAAAAAACATTTCTGATCGTCTGAATGTTCCAGTGTTGATTTTAAGGTCTTATTCAGGGGTAACTCAAAGTTCGTGCACACTGGCGTAAAGAGAGGCGATGTGAGTTACACAGTGTGATGTGATCCAGCTGCAAACACAGATACTGTCATCCCAGATCTGACTTCAGGGTTGGATTAAAATTTCATCAACCCCATTCAAAGCTCACACACACAAAACACACTGCTGTCTCCGACTTTAAATCAAACTGCCACTTTCAGAGTATTTTTGGCTGTGACTCGTCCGTCCTCCCCGCTCTGTGGAGCTCAGCAGGTTAAGACCCAGAGGCCCGTGAAGCCTGGGGCTCGCCTTGCCTCATTACCTGAGCAGCAGATGCTCCTGTGGGGGCCGGGAGCCCAGGGCGTGGCCTTGGCCCTGGAGGAGGTAGCGATAGACTTCGGTGTCCTTGGACAAAGTTTGGATGACGGCGGCGTGGCGCAGGCTTCCTTCCCACAGCTCCTGTTCCCTCAGCAGCCGGTGGAGGAGCTCCTTCTGGGGGGCCTCCACCTCCACGGAGCCACGCCACATCCACAGCGGGAAGCCGTCGTCCATCTGCAGACGAGTGGAGAATTATAACTCAATGGAGCCATCAGTCTGGCTGACCCTTCTCGTGCCCTGTTGCCCTCTCAGTAAACTGGGATGTTATAGTGAACCTTCCTGAACAGATCCAGCACCAAAACATCTAAAAACAATGTGAGGCAGCTTTTGTTTTTGTTGTTACTGAGCTGTGGTGGAGGGATACAGGCAGGTAGCTGTATGAAGGTTTGTTTTTTGGACAAAACACTGTGAATAAACTGCAACCACCATCGTGAAAATACTTCTCACAGCAAGTATGGCGACTCTTCCAGTTTACATTTAACATGTGTACTGAGACAAACTTGAAAGGCATCGAAACAGCTGCATACTTTTGTTACATCTCCCTCTTGTCTTTAAGTCAAATGTCCTAATTCATAAAAAATCACTTTGATAAATAAACATAAATCATGTTTACATCTGTGGAGCAGCATCCATCAGTATGTACTTAAACACAGAGGTGGGTACAAACATCTAGATCCTACAAAACAGAAACTAAAGAATCACCTCCATCCTACAAAGGTATAAAAAGCCTGAAGAAACTATTCAATTATGACTAAAAAGAAATAGCCTTGACTGAGAACCCGTCGCCTATCGTCTGAGGACTGTTCAGCCTCTGGGGGACAACGGCCAAAGTTTCCGGAAAACAGATAATAGATATCCGGGCTGAGACTTCCTCTGCAGTGCGATTAACAACTTGATGAGAAATACACATTTCTGATCACCTCTATAAAAAGATATCTGCAAATGAATGCCAAAATAAAAAGCTAATTAAAAGCTAAATTGACGTCAGACCAAAGCTGATGGGTTCGAGATAGTATTTCAGTATTTTTTTTTCTTAAATCTGCTCTTTGTAAAACTTCCACTCTAAATATTAATACTATCTAATATTCACTAAATACAAATCTTCATAGTTTACCTTTTTTACAAGCTCAAACTGTTTTTTTAACACTAGTAAACCTGATTTTAACATATTTTTTTCCCCTTTTTATTTCCTTCCCATGTTTTGTTTGTCTTCCACCTCCTTTGTGCGTTACAACACAATATGTAACATTAACACTCAAATATCCAGATAATCAGATGTAAATATACTCCATTTACCTTCTTGAAGGCCAGCTCGACGTTCTCTGGCGCTGGGTGGTTCTCCCAGCCACGACTCTTCTCTCTGGCCTCCTTCAGGAGGTGCTGTGTGCTCAGCTGAAGCTTGCTCCTTCTCTCCTCCTGCTCCTCCTCACCTCCACTCTGACCGGGGGGCACCGGGCCTCCTCCCTCCTCACGGAGAGAGTCCTCAGGGGAGCTTGCAGCACTTAAACACCGACCGGGCCAAAACTCTGGAATCTACAGGAAGATTTTTATTTGTTAAAGTTATTTTGTTTGTTTTTTCTCTCTTCAGGCTGATTCTGGATAGTTTCAGGTTTTTCATACCTGGAAGAGTCTCTGCGCCTCGGTGATCATGTTGGCCAGGCCTTGGGTGGCAGCCAGGTTCTCGCTCAGGTCCCGCTGGTCTGGGCGGCCCAGGCTGTACTTCCTGTGACTCGACCTGCAGCCACAAAAACACAGAAACTTTTATTGACTTCAGTTAAAACAAGCTGAAGTCCAAGAAGTACTCCATTACGAGCCCTGCATTCAAATCCTACTCAAGTGAAGTATTGTCATGTCGTAAAAGTACACGTTAGAGCAGGCAAATTAAGTTGCTTGACTGTAGAGCAAAAGGTTTGACCAACATGCATCATAATTTTTAAACTTCTCATATGTTTGTTTGAAGAATTTGAATCTAAACGAAGCTGAAGTTGTCAAACGTAGTAAAAATGGAGTAAAACGTATAATATTTCACTCTGAGATGTATTTAAGTACAAAGTAGCATAAAAAGATAATTAAGTACTTGAGTGTTTATACTGTACATGGGGAGGTATTTGGGACTCAGTGTCTTGCTCAAGGATACTTTGACATGTTCTTTCACATCACCAGTTATCTACGACACAAAGAAAAGAACCACCTACTGATGGAAGAGAACATCAGACATGAGGAGGATTACTTCTATTTCAGATGTGTTTTTTTTACAGGTAGAGAGAGACATGTGACACATCTCCTTTGCAGCTTATAGCAGCTTCACTGTGTAGGTAAGTGTTTGTACCAGCTGAGGCCATTTTTAGACACAATTACTGCAACTGACAGATTCAGGTTAGCTTGTAAAGCTTTCATGTTGCATCTCTGAGGTTTACTGGAAACCGGCAGACTCACAGGAACCTGATTATTTGATATGAAGTTTTATCATTAAGTTGTTGTTGAAAAAGTTGGAAGGATGAGCGTTTTGTCATATCAAACAGAGCACACTCTTTTTTGACGCCGCAAAACTGCAAAATCAGACGCCAACACTTAAAACAAGCCGAGCCGGTCGTCCGGGTGGTTAGACCATTAAAAAGTAAATATATTGGTGGGACGGTGAGTTCTGTCAAAGCAGAAACACGAGGCCGAGATGCGATTTTTGAGATCTGTGGGAGAACAGCTGCAAGCGGCAGTCAATTTTCCGAGTTATTGTTCCCAACACAAAGTGTGACATGATTTCTGACAGGCCGGGACTTTGGCTTCCAAGAGCAAGGGAGGCACAAAGTGCTGATTGTGTCATTGTGTCACTTCCATCTACTGTCCCGTCAGCCTGAAGGAAGTAAAAGAGCAAAAATGGGAAAAGTACAGAAGGAAACACAAGACGAGAAAATGATTATAAGAAAGAGAAAACAAAGAGGAAGAGATTTCAGGGGACGAAGATGCAAAGGCAAAATGTGGAGAAAAAGAGTCGATGTGCAAAGAGTCCAAAAACAGACTACACTAAACGATGGCTTGTAGCTGTTTTAGGAAATTAGTAAAACTTTTTAAAGATAAAACATTTGTGAGAAATTAAGGGGAGTGAGAGCGACAGAATGAAGATCGGGGTTGGAATCAAACCAGGGTCGCTGCAGTAAGAACTTTAGCCTTGATACATGGAGGGTACACTCGACCAGGTTGATCGATTGTCGTTTTATTGAATTCTGTTTTCATTTTGCTAACACACACTCACAGATATGTTAGCATGTTCACTTTCATTCATGCATAAATGCAGTGATTACACTTAGCAGCACAAACTGAGCTCAGATAAATGGTCTGCAGGAAGTTCATATCCTAATAATACAAATCACCAACTGTGCATTATCATTGCAGAAGTCTCACTTTGTCCCTTTACTTTATCTCCTCTAAATATATCCCCCATTTCTAACCTTTTCTCAGCTGAAAAGCAGATAGAAAATATCTTTCATATCAGGCGGTGAAGTTGAGGCCAGATGGAAATTGGTGAAGGTTATGTAATGTGTTCTCTGTGTAAACTGTGCTGACAGCTTTTTATTACACAGAGAATGTGTGTGTGTGTGTGTGTGTGTGTGTGTGTGTGTGTGTGTGTGTGTGTGTGAGTGTCTGTAAAAGCTGGATTGGATCCAGAGGTGATGTCATGTGTGAGAACAGAGAAGTTTGGAAACATGACATCTAATAAAGCAAAACAAAAGAAGGAAGAAAAACATGTTTCTATGGCACTGACATGTCAACCTGACAGCTAACACACACACACTCAGACACATGTGCACACAATAACCAAAGCTGAAGTCATAGACGACAGTAAGGGCACATTCAGGCCGAAAACACAGGTTTTTCCATTCATTTAAGTGGGGACAGTGCGTTTTAGCTGCAGCGGTGAGGGGGCTGCAAGGGGGTCTGCCAAAAAACGCGGCGACCTGAGGCGGAGAGGTTGAGCCGGATACAGCTTCTGGAAAAACGCAGCCTGACGTAATGCTGCAGCTGCCAGATGCTCAGAAGCTCAAATTGGTCAAACTCTTCCACAGACAGCCTGAAATGTCTCTGAAACTGAGACTATCCAGGTGGGTTCATGGACTAAACTCTGATACTCTACCTGTTGTGTAGCTTCTAAATCTGTGTCTGGCTCGCAATATACGCTGCAAAACAGTGACCCAAAGAAATTTCCTTTGGTTTGAGTCTGATGTTTGACAGAGCGACGGTTCAGAGACAGTGAATGAGGGTGAGTGAGCACTGGCATCGAGAAAGCCAGTTAATCAGCGAAAAATAAGTATTTCCTGGTTGTTTAACAGCGGTTACATTCAGCACAAAAAGACACCCCCAGCGCCTGAGTTTAGTAGTTCAGTTTTTTCTGCTTTCTTTTGCACATAATTCACTCACATCCTGTGTGATAACTGTTTTCCTGCCTTGTTGGTTGTCTTGGTAATCAAATACAAAACTACAAAAAACTTGATTTTTCTTCTCAGGATCAAACGAGTGAAAGTTTTTGGTTTGAATCCATTTCAGTACTCCAGAGCTAAGGTTTGCTTACCGTCATTAATCTGAAACAGTAAGCACTGGGACCGTTTTATTTGTTGGGACAATTCTCCAAATGATGTGTTCAAGGACACTCCAACATCCAGGAACTGATGAAAGGCACAGCACTGATGAGCACCGATGTTGGAAAATAAACTCCAGATGAGATATCATAGAAACAATTTGCAGTTAATGAGCTCAGAGACATATTTGAATTGTTATGATCTCCATGTTCTTTTATATGACGCCAAGAAAACCAAAATCAAATTAAAGCAAGACACACAAAGTGGTCTCCTCACCTAACAGTTCTTATGTAACCACCGTTAAAACTTGTGTAACTGTGACAATGTGGGTCAGACTCCACACACCCGCCATCCGCCATTTCCATCTTTTACTGAGATGGTGCACGCCGAAATAAAGTTTCCATCATTTGAAAAAGACAAACTCAGTTTTTTCGCGATGGTTAACAGAATAATAATATAACAGTATCTGTGGTTTTGGCTCACCTGGGTGCATTAGTGTCTCTCTTCAGGGTGTTGAGGTGGAAGAGTGATGGTGCCAAACAAACGGCAATGTTGGTTGGAGTCATTTGGTTCTCATCCACAGAGGCCACCACATCTTGCAGGAAGAACAGCAGCGTTCGCAACGCCTCCCTGTTCTCGTCAGGAAGCAGCAAGATGGCCGCCTGAGCCGCAACCAGCTGCTGATCCTTGGGAAAATCTGCAAGCAGAAAGAAAACAAGTTAACATTTTAATTCTGCAGTGTAAATATTCACTGTTATGGATAATCTTTCTCTTGCACGATTAAAATCTCTGTCAATCTTAAATTAGATGACCAAAATTCATTTAAAATCTAACGTTTTGGGAAATGGCTAGCACAATTTGTTGTTAAAACAGCTCTAAGCTCTAAGAAATCAGTTTAGGCTGAAAATACTTATTAACGCAAACATGTCACAACTTCTGTGATAAAATATATGTTATGTTCGGATGCATTAGCATTTTAGCTTGCTAATGCTTAGATTCTAAAGATGTGTTCAAATTAAATGCAAAGCAAATTTTGGAGGTATCACGACTGTTTAAGCAAAAATGTGCGAGAGAAGGAGAGCGGCCAAAGAAATGTTATCTTGAGGATCACATGAAAACAGTTAGCAACTGCTCACATTGGTAAATGTGGAGGAAGGACTCGCAGAGCTTGCTGGTGAAGATGGGTTCAGGCAGATCTCTGAAGTACTGCTTCACCATGTCGGCAACGTCAAAAGCGGACTGACTTTCGTATGAAATACCCTCTGGGTCGGACTCCACCAGCTCGCGAAGGTACTGGATACGAGATTTCACCCCCGACTTCCGGAAAAGACCAACCTGAGAGAGAGCACAATACAAATGAAATTAAAATGATATTTTCAGTTATTTTTCTCTCATTTCTCTCTTTTTGGTTGCAAAAACACTCTGCAATGAACTGTTTTTCGAGTATTTTAAAGAAAAGCCTCTTTTACTCCATTACCTGGTCCAAACACTCGGTCTTCAGGTAGATTAGGGCTCTGAGGATGCTGGGAGGAAGTGGCTCTCCTGTCTGCTGGACACTGAGGAGCAGAGGAACCCCAAAGACCCGCCGGCCTTTCATCTCCATCACCTTGGTCTTCCTCAGCGGTTTAGGAACAGTCCTACATGATGACAGAGATGTCCATTAGATTCTGCAGTCCACTGTCATAGGAAGCAACCAAACAGGACGGAATAGTGTTTGAGAGAAAAGTTCTGTATGCTCAAAAACTGTCGTGGGAATTTGTAATCTCAACCAGTCAAGTGTTTAAAAAAAAGAAAGCTCAACTTGGCTGCTGTTGGATCCGTTTCCTTTTGAAGGAAGAGCCAAATAAACATTTTTTGATTACATAAGTCCCTGGTGATCGCTAAAATGTGTGTGCCATTCAAACCAGCTCTGCAGGAAAAACATGCATGGATGTTGATCAAAGAGATTGTTCTTTTGGAAGTGTTGAAGTTTGTTCATGTTTCTGAGCTGATATCAGAGACCTTTTAACCATTAATACCAGTGACTGATTTGCTTCTTTCCTTTTCCGTTGGACCTTCTGTGGCCCCAAAAACTTTGTAAAAACCAACACCGAAAGCTGCAATGCTTCCATCCATCCATTTTTTCCCCTTATGCATTTCCAGGCTAGATGGGTCTATATAGTCCCTCCAGGTGGTTCTCGGTCTGCCCCGGGGTTTCTTCCCAGTTGGACCTGCCCAGAACACCAAAGGAAGGCACCCAGGGGGCATTCTAATCACATCCCCCAACCACTTCAGCTGGCTCCTTCCAGATGTTCAAGCTCCTAACCCTATCTCTAAGGCTGAGCCCAGCCACTCGACATAGGAAATTCATTTCGGCCGCTTGTATCTGCGATCTCATTCTTTCGGTCACTACCCAAAGCACATGACCATCGGGACCACTCACTCCTATCCCTCGTGAACAAATGATGGAAGCTGCAATGCTTTTTAGCTTTTAGCTCTAGAAAACGATACAGTACCACACAGAGTGCACTCTGCAGTCTTTAGTCAAGTTTAAAAAAGACAGATCCAAAGTACTCCAACAATCAGTAATGAATCCCCTTCTCTCCTAAAAGTCATAAAAACACGTCAACCCTGTAGTTTTAACCAAAGTGCACAGCCACAAAGACGGTATAGTATCAAACATGCACTCTAAATGCTTTTCAGCTCACTTTCAATTTATTTTTCCTTCCATATCAGCAGCTCTCTGAAAGAAACTGGCTATTTTGAGGAAAGTGGCTCAGTATCAGCCAGCCCAATCAGCAGTTAATTGCTGTACTTTTAATCATCTAGCGCTCGTTTTGGCATCAATGATTAAATCATTTAAATGACAAGACTTGAGCTAATTGTTGAAGCCTGAGGAGATTTCGTTTTTTTTTTTTTTGCTGGAGCAGCCGGCGTAACGGTGCTGTAGTGCTAGATCATGCAGTTTTTAAAGCAACGTTTAAGATAACAGTTTCACTACAATTTTGATGACTCGTAATCAGGTGAATGGTGCCTCTGCCATTCATATGTCCGTCCTCACACTATGTAACTTTGGTCACTGAGTTGGGAGAAGTATGTAACATTTTATGGCACTAAGTCACACACACTAACTGGAGAGAACTTTGGACTTCATGATACATTGGGTGACCCATTCAAAAAAAGCCATGGCCCTCTTGTTTGCACTTGAGAACAGCTGTTAGTGCTTGGCAGCGCTAGCATATTCTCTGTGGATACATAGGAGATCCATGCTGAAATGAGGAGAAGACGACGGGGATGCAGAGCTGGATCTAAGCGCCGGGAGCTGGAAAAATGGTACAAACCATGCCCACTATGTGGGATCAATAAAGTCTATTTTATGTTATGTTATGTTATCACTACACTTCAGCATCTGTGCGTATTAAACCACTGAGATATAACGTGTGAATTAGTTATCTTTAGAGATGCTAGTAGGAGCCGTGTCCCATTGTTTTAAGTCTTTGTTCTAAGCTAGTTGTAGCCTTATGTTTAATGGACAGAGTGCTATCTAAGTCTTCAAGTCTTTATTTAATACAACTTTTGCCATTTCAACGTTTCAATGTGTCAAGTGCTTATTAGTTATGACTACCATAACTATATTTTAAAATATCTGACTTGCCTGAACTTATATTTTGTGGGACGAATAAAAGAAGCCAATATGTCTAAGATGTATAATTGTCACATCATCCAGTTTGAGGTGAAGGAACATTATGTTCACATATTTTGTGCAAAAACAACTAATTTGCACTTTATGCTCATTTAAATCTCTTGCTTTGTTCAACAACTGTTTTCTCCCTTTTTCCCTCAGAGGTCAGGTCTGACAGGATTACTGTTCATTTCCCCCCATTTTCATGTAATTTATTGAAGTTTAAACTGTAAAATTGAGCAGTTTGAAATGCTAAAACATAGCACACCTGAACTACAGGAAGCCTCGCTGATGCTGCCACAGAGCAGCTGTTTTTCCTGAATCTCTCCCCTGAACACGTGTTTGATCCTGAAAATTAAAGACGAATATCTATGAGGAGTCATTTCAGGACGGCTTTCTGTTCAGTGCTTAGTTTCCACTTTCAGCCTTATCTCATTGAGCATAACAAGCCCGGCAAAAATCTAATTGCGTTCCTACCAAATCATAAAACAAACAGGTCATGTGTTTACTCATTAGAAAACACAAATGTTAAGTACAGTGAACAAGCAGAATATCTGAATGTTTTATTATTCTTAAAAATAAATTTGTCTCAATTTTGTGTGAGGACAGACTCAGAAACATTGTAGGAGGCAAAACACGGATCTCATTAAATCCATGTATGTCAATAAAAAGTGCAGTGAAATCATCCTTTAACAAGCTATGGTTTGATCTCAACAATCTGCAAACTCTTTATTTAAAGACACAATTTGTCTTGTTGTTTTGTTTTGTTGTTCCCTCCTGTCTTACTGTTATTACTGTCACTTAGGGCTTGCCATACTCTCACCACCTGTATGTTAAGCCCATGTAAGGAATATTTTAACAAAATAAAATAACATAACAAAACTGTTTCCAATCAAACTGAACCTCCATGGCTGCCAAAAACTGCAGTTCCTTGAACGGCCACTTGAGGCTGGCTACAGAATGAGTCAGTCTCCATAAGACCCCATGTTAAAATGTCTAACTTCACAGCAGAAACAAACATGTTTACAGCCTGGTACAAAAAACAGTTCTGGTCTCTATAGCTAATTTCCCCATTCATGACAACTGTACTGAGTCAGATTTATTTATTTTTTTTCAATCCTGCAAATTATATTAAGGCTTAAAAGTTATGCATAATTAACAGCATGGCCACTTTGATTAAGAGGTAGGTGCCGTTATAGATGGCTTGTTTGCCGCAGGTCTGCCGATAATCTGTGTATTTGCCAATATTTAGATAAGCCAAGACTGCCAACATGGTAGTGGCCAGCACCACAGATTTTGAGCTTCAAAACAGCTCTTGGGAAACCTGTGGGGGACATCACCGTTAACTGAGGATGTACGTGTAAAGTATTTGTAAACAATTTACAATGTTTTTTTTTTTTGTTTTTTTTTGCCAGGATCTTGCTCATTTTTTTGGTACTGACCCTTGCCCACCTTCACATCGTAATTTATGAAATACTTGCTAAGTGAGTGACTAAAAACTGTAAATACAGAGATTTGTGGTGGAAGAAAATAGTCCAAAACAACCCACAATGCCTCAATGGTTAACCAGTGAGCAGAAAAGAACTTTCCTCTGATACAGACCCAAGGTAAGACACCCACAGTCCTTCCTGTGTTTTTTTGGGAAAGGAGTTTATTCTTCTTGAAGCATGCTGTTGTTTTTTTTTATTTAGCCGAGGCAAGGTTGCACCTGAGCCATGAATAATGAATGAATTTTCTAAATAGGCTGCCTGAAATATTTACCCTCCGCCCGCCCACCTGCCCTCCTTTCCACAGTCGTTTTCTTGAAGAAGTTTCTCCATGCAGCTGTGCAGGAGCAAAGAATCGAGGAATACTGTCGTTTTTACACAGTGTTACTGCTCACCTTCCAACACCTCTGCTAACACTACCCGCAACCTCTGCTGATCCCTCACGTTTATTTTTAACCATGAAATCACCCAGAATCTTGAACCTCAGTCCTTTCACACTCCTTACCAGTTCCAGCCCTGTTTGCTGGATGGGGAATATTTGTCCATGAGAGCGGTGAGTTTGAGCAGGGAGAGTTTCTGCAGCAGGAGGAACTGGGAGATGGACTGGTTCTCCACTCCTGGACAAGTGGGAAGGGAGGGTAGGCTCTGCTCGCTGGACCAGTGCAGCTGCTGGCTCACTCTGTTGGACCCACATAGAAACAAAACATGCACAAACACGTTTTACAAGAGAAATTATATTTTATATATTATATCCTAGAGCTGACATACATATTTGTCCATATGAAGTGAGCAAGTGTTTTTACTTAAATCTTATTACTGGGAAGTTATTAAATTAAAATGATTATTCTGTCATCAGTTCTGACAGAAAAAAAAAATGTAACTATGTTATCATCTATTTAAATACCCTAATAAAACAGATAAATATGCATAAAATGGGACTTGGCTCACATTTTATCAGTGCAAGATGGACTTTGTCAGACTCAGCTGTATTTAAATTAACATTAGCATAAAAGCATGCTGATGTTAGTATTCAGTTCCAAGCACAGCTAAATTTAGTGATTTATTAATTATTTGTAAATAGAGTAGTTTATAATTGTCTCCTGAGCCATGATGTCAAAAAGCCGGTTCAGAGATACAACACATGTACAGTGCACATACAGACACATAATTGGGCACCTACATTAAAACTAAGCCAGTAAAACAGACACGGAGCAGAAAATGAGAGCGTCCATCAGCATACAGTGATGATGTGGCTGACTTTACATTACAGGAGAGGCTTCATAACTCTTTATTGCTCTATATCTGAGAACAAATGCAACAACTAAGAGATATAAAAGCAGCACTATAAAGAGGCGATCAAAACTATTCACCATGAGGTTACTGCTTTTTTCTTAAGTGCCTCACACTTTTACTTTGGTTGATGCCTGAGGGAATAAATCCCCATAACTGTCATTATTAGAGCTCCGCGGGACACAAAGGCTCACATTTACATTTACAGATCAACTAAAAGTGCCCAATAATTAGTTGGTACTTCCTAAATTTTGATGGCAATTCAAATTTGCCAAAAGAAAGAGCTTTTAATTGAGGAAGTTAAATGTCACTCCCTGAGTTCTTTGTGTTGTCTTTTTAATGGGCCTGATCTGTTTTTATCAACACTCATGAAACACTTTGAGTTATATTGATTGTGAAATATGATATGCTCTATAAATAAAACTTGATTTAACTGCAGTTTTGATTTCTTGCATTTCACTTCTCAAGCTTCCTCACCTGCTCCTGGGTTGCGGCGATCTTGTCTTCGACTCCTCTCCGTCCGCCGGCACCTTCTCACGGATCTCTGTTTCCTCCTCCTCCTCCTCCTCCTCCTCCTCTGGATGCTGCACTTCCAGGTGGATGTGGCTGGGGGAGGAGGGACAGGGGGAGGCGGCTGAGGAGCCGTGGGCAGGTGAGTCCTGGGAGGAAGAAGTGGAAGACGAGGAGGAAGAGGAAGTAGAGGAAGTGGAGGAACCTCTCTGACAGTCATCCTCGGATAGATTTTCGGACCAGGTGGAGACCAGTTGTTGGAGGTCGCTGATCCTCTCCAAAACGCTGTCCAGAGCTGAGAAAACGTCTTCACCTGCTAACAGCCGACTCACCTAAAAGAGGAATAAGAGACTTTTAATACCAGAGTTGAGACTTAACCAGTGTGGAGGCTTACATGACACACCGTACCTATTAGTGTAAATGAGGAACTTCCCTGAAATGAAGAAGGACTAAAAATGCACAGCGGTTGGGAGGTAACATATGCCTGTATAAGGCCATTTAATTAGGTGGGTGCAAAACAGTAGACTGCTTTGTAGGCAAGCATTTCTGATTCAAATTTAATGTGGGCGGCTACGATGAACAGTAGGGCAATGTGCCCTTTTGGGTTGACTGAAGAACAGGCGTGCTGCTGTGTTCTGGATCATCTGAAAGAGTTTCACTGTGCAGGCTGGGAGGCCCGTCAGGAGGGCGTTACAGTAATCGAGTCCGGAGATGACCACAACCTGTATCAGGAGTTAAGTGGCGTGTTGATTTTGCCTGATTTTTCAGCACGAACGGGCAACCGAGGCAACGTGATCAGAGAAGGTTAGTTGGTCATTGATCATGACGCTTAAGTTTCTTGCTACCCTGGAAGGGGCAAGAGATAGGGAGTCAACTTTGATGTTGATTTATGGTGTATAGTAACAACAATTCAGTTTTTGAGAGGTTCAGCTGAAGGTGGTGTGCCTTTTTCCATGTAGATATTTCTGAGAGGCATTCAGAGATCACAAACTGAGGGGTCACAGATAAAGTGTCATCTGCACAGAAGTGATACGAGAAGCCATGCAAGCAAACAATCTGACCCAGAGAAGTGGTGTAAATAGCAAAGAGAAGGGGCCACAGCAGCAAGTCCTGTCCAAGCTAGGATACGTTGAAGAGCGCCCAGTGAGGTAGGATTCAAGCCAGGAAAGAGTCAAGCCAGAGATGCCCACGTTTGAGAGTAAAGAGAATATGTAAAGATCATTTTTACAGTACTGTTGGCATTTTAACTTCTAACTTTCTCTTCAGCTGCCAATTTTAGGGCTTTGCAAGTGAAGGATTTCATTGCAATACATCAGTTTTAGGGGATTACTCAATTAGGAGGTGTTTTTCAATTTCACAGCGGATCAGAAGTAAAAGTATCGGGTTCCTTAAAAGCAATTACCTAATGACTTCTTTAATATTTTATGTCAACTTTTACTTCCATGGCTGCCGTGTTTTTGTCAAAGAGCAGGCCAACTTTATTCCAAATGGCTCCTCTTCTACTTTAGAAAGAAATGCTTCTGAAGCAGGATGATTAATATAAGTAGTTAGAGATTTTTCTATAGTTTCAGTCTAAAATGGAATTTGATATGAGCACTCACAAAGTGATTCCCAGTTTTATGGGGAAACTCCATATGGACCATAGCTTATGAAAGTCAATATCATAGATTGAATTACCTGTTTCTATAGACCTACATTTGAGATTTTTTTCCCCAGGGGATTTTATCCTTTTTTTTAGCAGAGAGGCAGGAGATGTCAGTTTTAAACAAATCTCTCCATCCACGGAGTCATTTAGTCACAGCCAGGTGGAACAAAACATAAATACTGTATATCTGGGACCTTGTAGCCACACTATTTCTGCCTCACAACTTGGAGGATGGAACTGCAAGTAAATGAGTGGAATCACAAGCAGTGTTAATTTTGACAGAAAATGCACCTTGGAAGTAGATGAAATTGTACCAGAAACCTCTACTCTGCATCAGTTTTCTAGTTAATGAAAACTATGATGAAAATTGTTAGCTACGGAAACACCTTCACAATAATTTTCTTTTGCTATTTCTAAAAAGCTTTGTACTGAATTAAGAAAAATTTAAGAAAGAAGAAGAAAGAAGATTTATTAGCATTAGATGTAATGACTAATTAATAAAAAACAATTTTAGAGAATGGAAACTGTCAAGACAAAGGCAAAAATGTTTTTGTCTGTTCTGAAGGGCAAACAAAAAAAAAAAAAAAAAAAGATTTCTGGTTGTTTTGCTTTTGTAAAGTTTCTCCTTGAAGACATTTAAGATGTTGCATTGTTTGCATGAGAAATGCTAGAACTAGTGTGAAGAATAAAAAAGGAGAGAGAAGTTCACAGCTGCACTGTTGAATTGTTTTGGAGAGTTGAAAAATCATGGGGACAGTCATCGTAACCAGGGTTAGATGATCTGACAGACATTGTGTTTGAAGGCCTTGAGGTATCGTTAGAAACATATAAGCACAAAATTAAGTATAAATACCAGTGGAATAACCTTACCTCTGACTCCTCACCAATCCGATCTGCATCACTGACACTTCCGCCACTGCCGCCTTCACTTCCAGACAGCTGCTGGTCGTCGGGCACGTTGTCATAGATACTCAACCGATGATCCAGCACAGCAAGCGGGCTGGGGACATCACAGGAAGAAGACGACGAGATGTCCCGGTCACCAGTGGCCAACGATGACGTGCCACGGCGACAACTGTGTCGACCCCGGTAACCGTGGAAACTCCCGGTCCTCCAGTTGACGGAGGTGTTGTCGATGATGGGTGATAGGATGGTGTGTTTGTGTGTGAGGAAGGTAGGGAAGGTCCCTGGTTTGTGTCCGTGGGGGACCTGGAAGACCAGACTCTCGTGGATGCTGTTGTTGTTGTTGTTGATCTGGTTCCTGTAGTCCTGAGAGGGTGAATAGACCAATCAGTGAAGGTTTAATGGAAAGGATGGGGGAAAAATTAAGGACAGGATGAAGCAATCACTAACTTTATTTTAGCACACAGCCTAAAGTTTGTCTAACCTGTCCATCCATGTTTTTATGAATATGTAGTATAAATCAGGCTCTGAATGACATATGAACAGACAGCTCTGTAAAAACCTTCAGATTATAGACAGGAATAAAACTGGAAGGTTTGGTGAATATACGTGCTGCCTCACAAAATAACCATCTAAATGTGGATTTTTGGCATTTTCTTTTTACTAGTCTCACTATCGCTGGTAGAAATGTTGAACAAAACTACATACTGTATGCATTCATACTGAACTTTAGTGCTACCATGAGGATGACATTTGTAGTTTTAAGTGAGATATAGCCCGACAACTATTCTTTGGATTGTCATGAAGACTGGTTTAAACATTCTTACTTTTCATTTAGTGTCATCAAAGTTCTTGTCAATTACTTTGGTTTATTACCAAATAAGAGTGTCAGAAGTCTTTTTACTATTATTTCTTTTAACTTTGTGACCAAAATAAAGGCATACACAAAATGATCAAATCATGAATCACACTGATTTAAATAAAACTATTTAAACTCCTTTTACACCTCTGTTTCTGTGTGGTTCTGGTTGTTCCGGGTCGTTCCACCACCGACCCCGCTATTGGAGCGTTTGCAGTTACTCCTGACCCGTGTGACCGGGCTGGGCGTACTGACAGTGCTGCTGCTCTCTGAGTGACTGTTACTGCTGCTGCTGCTGATGGTGTGAGGAGACGAGGGCGAGGAAGATGCGCGGCTGCTGGGTCGAACCTGCAGACTGGAGACATTCAGGAAGGATTAAAATCCTGGAGCAAAATATATTCCATCCATGTTAAGAAAATAAAGTAAAATCACATTTGAGGCTGTGCTGAGGCAGCAGGCTAATATTCAGTGTAATAGCATGACCTCGAGTGTGATATTGCTTTTATACAACAGTCCTACAAGCATCAGTTAACAGTAATAAGTGACAACTGATTATTATATTTAATCATTTATTTGGCTCTGCCAAGATACATTTGCAACCGGTTTGCAACTACAAGTTACCACAGGCCAGCTGCTTCGTATCATGTATGCAACCAGTGAAATAAGAATCTGTTGACAGTTGTTTTGGTGGAAATATCAGTCTTTTTCTCGTCTTGACGTTCTGATGAAATCAAACATGTTTTTTTATTATCACAGGGTAGGTTCGCTCTCTTCAGCACCAAACAGGAAGCAGGAAACTGGGTATACTTCATATTTAATGTAACATTTTCAGCACAGGGAGCTTTAGTTCATTTCAAACTGCTAAGATGCTTTTTATGCTTTGTCACCACTACAGAAACACTAGGTAACTTTTGAGTATGATACGTTTGTTTGACGTTGACTGATGTTGGTTATTGGTTTCAGTAATGGTTTAATAATCTGTTTATTGATTATTGACGGTAGCTGATCAGGCTAATTATCAGCTAACCATATTTAGTTTAAGCAGATTTTAGACTACTTGTAAAAATATGTTCAACTTTGTTGTGCAAAGTTTGTTATTATGATAATAATGGATTCATTTATTTTTTTTGTATTGTTGATATTAACTATCATTCTCTTTTTGGATTAATTTGCAACTTTGGGATTTTATTAAAAATGTAGTTCATGGTGCAGCTGAGAGCATGCTTTATGATTTAGGTGAGTCTTTGATCAGTCTGGAAATAGCTCGTACTTAGACTTAGAAAACTTTAATGTCCTCCGAGAGGCAATTTGTGTTTCAGCACACAACATATAACAGCACTAACAGTTGTAAATGTTTTTAAATGACCTCTTGGGTTTCTGAACGATTTCGGTCCACAATCCTCACCTTGACGGGGAGTGCAGCCTCTCCATTCTCTCCTCCTCTTGGACCAGAACCGGCCCACTGGTAACATGCCGGGGCAGGCTCCCACTGTTACTGCCTCCGCTGTGAATAGAAGGAAAGAGGCCTGTCGTCCCCCTCAGCCTCAGTTTCTCCATCTTTCTCAGCAGACTGGTGCCCTTCTTCCTAGGTGGTTTGTCTGGGAAGCAGCCTTCAGCCTCCAGAATCATGGTGGATGATCCTCCACCACTTCCACCAGGGGAGGGGGGTCCACTGAAAGAGGTGTCAAGGGACGGTGTCTTGTTTGTGGAGGAGCAGCGGGACGAGCTCCTGCTGGTCTCGTGCTCGTCTGTGGTGCTGGCAGTAGCAGTTGCTGAGGCGGTGGTGCTGGCAGCAGCATCTCTGTGTCCTTCGCTCTCGGTACTGCTGGAGCTATGGATGGAGCAGACATCATGCTGGTCACTGACATCACACAGAGACACATCCTGGGGTCCGGTGGGACTGTCAGACAGACGAAGGATGTCTGCTGCGGAGTTGAGGCGTCGCCATCGTCGCATCCGCCTGTCGTAAGTCCAGTTGGTGCTGATAGCACAGAAGTCTTCTTCATCACAGTCGTCTCCCTGGAAGAAGATGAAAGGTTGAGACACATAAACAAGAGCTCACCGAAATCTGAATATGAGACAAATATTCAAACATAATGCACACTGACACTAATATATGCAGAGGAGAGAAACATGTAGGCATGAACAACAATCTGCAAACAGAATGCATGCACTCAAACACTCACTGACAAACACAGACACAAAGATGTTTTCAACAATTTATACAAGAATGAACATCATTATACATTCATACAAACAAAATCATACGTCACACACTGCAGAAACCATACTGAGCATCTACAATATGAGGGGTGACTCCATATTTAGAATTTAAAATGTAGTTTTGGTTGTAAAATAATTATTTATTGTGGATTGAGCAAAACAGTATGACTATAAATGTGTTAACCAGGCAAGGACGTTCTAAATAAGTTGATTTTGAGTTGCAAGTCTAAGATTTTTGGCCCTTTGTTACTTTGATTCTTGATTTTACTTTTTTTGATTGTATTTTATACTTGTTTTGATTCAACTTTGTTCAACATTTGGGCTACCACAATAACAGATTTTCACGATTTACAACAATTATCGTGGTCAAAATACTTAGTATCGCTAGCTATAGAATATTTGGTGTAAGTCAATATCATCTTTAACTTTTATTGTTTGTTCTGTCTCTTTTTTGTCAAATGATCAAAATACGAGTGTACGGAGGTGAAGAGAGTCTGTAATGATGAATGTACAAAGAAAAAAAAAAACTACACTGAGTGGGAACCACAAACCTAGATTAGAATGATTCCAGAGGTGCTTGGTTACTTACATATGATCATATGTGCAATATTAATATTATTATATTATGATATCAATATTTAATTTTGAATAAATAACAAGGTTATCATGAATACAGGTGATGTAGTTAATTCCTAACGTTTCAGGTAAAAAAATGTGCTGTATTCACATCATAGCTTACCTGGCTGACATTTACAAAAAAACAAATAATTACTAAATGTTGTGTTAGATGGGAATTTGTTTGTATGTACCTTCATATTTCATACAATAACATGCAGCCTGGGTGATCAAATCATATCAAAAGTTGTAGTGAAGTATTGAAGATCCAGATGTCAAAAACAAAACATAGCATTCATTCTTTATAACTTCAGCTCTGTTTCCTCCTCTTTTTCTTGTCTGAACACCTCACTTCATGTTCTCCTAGAAGGAGAAGCTGCTGAGGAGGAGGAGGAGAAGGAGGACTGATCAGTTGATCAGTCAAAACTATTTCTTAAGCGGTCCTTAATGTGGAGATTTCATGGAGTGACACACCCCACAGCTCCAGCTGCTTCCACCCTGCTGTGTTTGAGTTTTTGGTGTTTGCTCTCAACACTCACCCTGCGTTTTGATCTCCGCGGCTCCAGCCTCATTTCCACGCATTTGTTCAAAGTGCTTAATCTCCTGTGAGAGAGGAAGAGAGGAGGTGGTTAGACTGGAAGTCTTATATCATAATCATCTTCACACACATATACTGCCATTCTGTACATTACACTTTAATCATGTATGATCATGATGCAGTGTATTATGCTTTGCCAAGAGTTTCTTACATGGATGCAAGCATGTAAATGAGGAGTTATGTTTCAACATACCGACAAACATGTCTAAAAATCACATATGATAGTACTGTATGTGGTACAACAGTGAAGGCAGCCAGTTTAACCAGTTTTGCTGTAGGGGCTAAGTTAGACGGTGTCAAACTCAATTACAGTTTCATCTACACTGATGACAGTAATTATACTGTTGGTTCACGCACTGATAGTCTTCAATGTCTCTCAGATATATTGTCTAACTTGCAGGCTCTTGAAATTTCATGCATTTTGTAAATATGATATATACATAGAGTGTGTGAGGAGTAGAAGGGGTCAGAATAACAAAGACAAAGACAGGATGGAGTTTAATGTGCACTGTATTTAAAGTTGTTGTCTCCACACCACCTGTATTGCATTTGGAAATAAAAGTGCACCTGTTCATGCAGTTACCTGCAGAGTGAATCAAGGGCATCTTTATCCAGGAAGTGGTGATCACACTTCGCCCACTCGATGTCGATGGGGAACCTGCAGTCTGACACAAACAAGACAAATGAAACAATAAGACGCTGCCTGAGACATTGCTTGTATCATGTTGGAGTTGACTTTGCGGATTGTGTGGCGCAGGATTACACTGACAGCCTCATATTTACCTTTGAATAATTGCACATACTGAGGGAAGCCGGCTGCTCGCAGCCAATCACAGGCCTCCTTGGCTTCAATCTCTGCAAACAGCGAGAAGGAAAACAGAGCTTGATTCAATTATAATCATTTCATGCTCCGCCCGCTTTAAGAGGGCAAATATTTGCACTTAATCAGTCGTCTGTTTATGAAGTTTAATTACATTTGCATTTGGGTGGGAAAAACAGTGAAGGAGAAAAACTGGAGGCACATACAGGCTATTAATTATCTGTGACTCTTGGAAGAGGCCATTTTAATTACTGCTAATTGGCTGAGTGTGAGGATAGGAGCTTCTGAGAGAGAAGGAAAAGACATTTTTGTGTGTTCATGTTTCCCTCCCCTTCATCTTCTATCCATCTGCCTTGCTCACCCTCTGAGGCTGTTATTCTCACATGCTACTCATTTACTGGTGATACCCATGAAAAAGGATTGATTTCAAAAGGTGTTGGTTGGTTGGCTTCCAAATTTTTCATGGACAGAAACAAAGGGTTTATTTGTAAAAACAGATATTTATTTTACTAAATCAAGTTTTTTTTTTGTTGTTCTGCACTCCCGGGAATATTATTATTATTATTTTTTTCAGTTTTCATCATCATGTAAGAAACCTAAAAGCAAGTCAAAGAAGAGATTTACCACCACTTGGCCACAGTCACACCAAATCTTGTTACAAAATTTGTGCCTTTTTCTCGCTTTGACTTTGGTGTTTTAAAGATTCACCTACATCAGCATGAAGAGAAAGAACAAACAAACAAACATGCAATCAAAGAGAAAGAAAGACATAAACCTAAACTTCACTCATGGATGTGATTCAGATTTTTTTCCGATAAGAAATCAGTGTATATACTCTGTGTTTGTTCTGACTTATTTGCCCAAAATTGTAAAAACCAAAAATGAGATATTAATGTTTTATTTATTAGTATTCTTTAGGTTTTTTTCTCTCTACCACCATTTTTAATATCCCACAATTGTTGCAGGAAACTGAACTATATATTTTCCATCAAACCAGAAAACAGGACGATCAGACACTGTTATATGTTTATTATATGTTCATATTTAGTCTATATGTTTATTATTAGTCGTTGGGGAGAGCTTCGTGAAATAAAGGCTGAAAGACAGACGATGAGCTTGGCTTCTTGCTGTTGGACTAGTAAGTAATATTAGCTGGCTGCTATGTGTTGTGTTGTTGCACTTGATGTTTGGCTCTTAGCAAAGTTGTCGACTCGTTTTTCATCATAAGTAACATAATCATAACAAATGCACAGCAATATTACACTCTGAAACTATGGCAGCCATTTTATCAAAGCCATTAAAAGGAGCACACAGAATAGGTGGCATAATAATGCTCCAGCGTACACAGCATAAAAACAGGCACACAGGAATAGATTCCTTAATCAACACTTCCCCGTTTTAAAATGTTATTACAGATATGAACATACATATAAACCTCCACCGCAGTCAAATAATTTTGAATCAAAGTATTAGAAAAGGCCGAATGGAAAAGAAAACTATAATAAAACATTCTCACTTGGAGCATAAAAATGTTTTCTTGATCTGGGATGTTTACAATGAAGAGCCACAGAAATCATTTTCTCAGTCTGGCTGTACAGCTCAGAAGAGGATTTGGCTTTTCTGAGAGATCTCAAAATATTTGTCCACCACAGCCCTCCCTGAAATGTTAAACCTGCTGTCTCTCCATGCAGAAGAGGCCTGTTGCGGTTAGAATACTGCCAAGGGCATTTCTTGTTTTCATATTCAGACAGCATGAAATATGGCCGACATTAGTCTCCACTAAAGAACAACAACAGCAGTTTGCCCATGACTGATCGGTTCTTCAAACACTTCTTGTCTGGCGGTTGTGTTTTTTTTACTGCCACTCCACGCCGAGACGAAGGAAAGGCACCTCATTCACGTCTTATTTTTTGTGACTTTTCAAAAGTTTGCCAAAAATTCACTTGACAGCAGGATGGAAACTTGGCTTATGATGTGGTCTCGCTGTTTTCCCCAGACGCCACGGGGGTCAGGAGAACAGCGCGACACAAAGCAGATGGCTCAGATTGCAAACACTGGTGGGAAATTCAGCGGATATGACAATCATCAAAATGACAAGTGACTTAAAGTAAGGCACAGGCAAATAAGTGAAAGCTTGAACAGTAAAATACAGATGAATTAGCATGAGTATGTTTATCCTGACCTTTTAAATGTCCTGCCGGTTAAAAATGTGAGTGCCTTTCTCATTTTCCGGTGTCGTGATAGAGATGTGACATTTGAGATAGAAAAGGGATCAAGCGTACTTGTCAAAGTGGTGGTCTCACATGTCCACAAGAAGATCTGTAAATCCACGGGGGATATGTGGCTCTACCACAGTTAGAGCCCTGACTTGTCAGGCACCCACACCACTCCAAGCACCGTCCAGATCCATTACTAACACTACAAAAATACAGCAGCCCAGAGGCTCACACGTTAAAAGTCATTTAAACCATTTTTCCACTTTAAACAGGTCTAATATTCTGCTTTTAGGCAGAGCTTAGTGAAGGAGCTTCTGTTGAAAATACCTGAGGTTAAAGTCCTTCAACCTGCAGGGAAAATCTTAATGTGAAAAGTGAATGGTTATTATTATTATTATTAGTATTATCTCTGAGTCCTTGACTAAAGCATTCAAACCCAAATCGCTCTTGGGTGGTTGTGAATAGAAATGACTTGGAGTTGCATTGTTGATAGGACTGAAATATGAATGTGAAGTCAAAGACGAGTGGAATAGAAGCCCAGACAAACAAGTTTGATTTCTTTGATTCCCCACATGCTACAAGGTCTTTGGATGCTAAATCTCCACTTGGCATCTTTGCAACTTGGAGGCTTCAAAAGGCAGCAAGACAAATTAAAGTTTCAACATGAAAAGGGAGAAATCTTGGAAGCAGAGAGAGAGTCAAGCTGCACAAAGTTTGTTTGAGTTTACTACCCAATTCTGCCTGTAATCTCCCAAAGATCAGCTTTTATACCAAACAGGTGAGAAGAGAGGAAAAAGATCCAATGGTGTTTTCTCTACATGGAGTGTTAGCTTATTTCTGGCCAGTTTGGATTTTAGACTTAAACTTTAATTCACCTTGTCCATGTGGTTGCTTTCTGACCTTGTCTGTGGAGCCCATTTATATTTGCTTGCAACAAATCTCACAAATATGTAGTTTCATTTTTTAAAAATGGGCTAAGTCATTTCCTCAAACTGCAAAAAGCAGCATGTCATAAATACAACATTTGCTAGACAGCAATGTTTTAGCGACAGTACAACCCTGCTCTTCTCCCAATCCTTTTCCTCACAGTGTCAAAAAAATTGAAAAAACAAACAAACAAACAAACAAAAAAGTTTACACAAGTTTACAGCATGCTAACACGAATAAATTAAATATCTTGCAAACATTAGCCACCTTGCCTAATTAGTCTGTGTCTGCTAAAGGGATAACAAACAGTAGGTCAAGTCTTAATGGTTTCCTGGATTATTTGTCTTCAGTTAATTAAACACAGCCTCCCCTTTGTTTCGTTGGTTAATTAAACTTGGTGTACCAGTGATAATGCCCTTGTTGTCTTGATACAGGAGAACAGTGGACTCCTGTAATCAGGATTCACCGTATTGCACGATATTTAGTATTAGTTGACAGACTGATACTGGTACTCTGAGTAATTTTTGCTCAATTTATGAGCTGGTTCACGCAGCTTCAAAATCATCAATGAATGACATCAGAGCAGCCGGATAGGTCGCTACAATCAGACCCCAAACAACACGAAAACACGTACACACAGTCTGAATATGGAGCTATGGTCTCTGATGACAATAAGTCATTGAAGAAAGTCGTGGACCAACAACGGTTCAAAGAAACGAGAAGGTATTGAGAAGAAAGTAAGTCAGACACAGGCTTAAGAATGACCCAAATCCATGACTGACCTAATAACCACATTAATTATTAGTCCAGTGAGGAACAAAACACTCCATACCTGTCAGAAATAACAATAAACTTTATACTGAATGTTTGGTCACCGCCTCTGACTGCCACATTGAAGGGGCCTCTCTCTTCTCGTTTACGTAAGTGATTGTATCTGGATGCAGTATGACCGCAGCAGGCAATGGCCTCTTCCCTTTCCAAATGACTCTGCCTCTGAGGAAGTTGTTTTTTGGCCCCTCTGGACTTTGATAAGAGATTTGGATGTGTGATTAGCGCGACTCCGCCCTGCTAGCGCCAGGAAGCTGGACAGTGTGTGTCTGGATGCTGAGAGGAACTGTGGATGGTGGGGTTACGTGCTCAGTGGACCGTTTGTGTTTGGGTGTTTATGCTCGTCTGGACACCAAAGCTTTGACCTGGAGTTGCTGCTCACCGGGGGAGGGTTTAAAGTTTATCTGTTTGTAATCAGTGCAAATTCACAAGAAAAAAAAGGTAAAACGTGTGAAACGAAAATCACCTAACATGGATTTGAAGTCCTGTTTGGACATATTCTGTCCCCTCGAGGCGTGATACAGTTTTCTGATAGCTGTGGAATATGACGTCTGATTTCCATCATAATCCTTAAGAGGTCGTATTCATTATCAATCAACAGTTAGCAATCAGCAGCAGTCATTACCTGACTGCCAGTTCAGGACTCGTTTAAAAATACACAGCCACGTATGTGTGAACCTCTTTCTGGCTTCTAACAGTTCGACATGCTGTTGTGTCCAGAGAATGATGAAAAGATTGATACCACTCTCATCTCTGTACAGCAAATATCAGGCTGAAGCCAGGAGCCTGTTACCTTAGACTGTCACAAAGACTGACTTAAGCTAGCTGGCTGCTGGCTAAAGCTTCATATTTATCATATAGACATGAGAGTACTATCCTGTATTCTTATCTAACCCACAGTAGGAAAGAAAATAAGTGTATGTGCCCCAAATGTCAAACTACTCCTTCAAGTGGAAGTGAAAAAAGAATATATATCAAATCAAATCTGCAAAAGACCAAAGCCAAACAAAATCAGCTTTCTCCTCTCGTTTAATGGACAAATATTTCTAAGCAAGCCCTTTCCTTCAGAGTCTGATATTTAACTGATAGTTTAAGGCTTTCACACCACTTTTACGCCTCACTAAACACCTGTGTAGCTCATGGAGGATAAAGTACAGCCACTGCTCTGCTTGCAGTTTCGGGGAGATACTTGAGATCGTCTCACGGGACTTGAGAAGTGTGGTTGAAGATCAGAAGTGTGTCAGCTATCAAAATGGCGAACGATGTTTCTCTCTTTCTATTTGCTGTTTCTCTGATGGTATTCCCCTGTCAGTCCAGTCAGCTCAGAGAGGGTAAGTTGAAGATGTCTGCGGTCACGAAGGGCCAGAGGGACGAATACTAAAACTCTATTCTATGACTCACTGTCCGTCTGTGTGTGTGTGTGTGTGTGTGCAACACATCAATATGTTGATGAATCACAGACCTCAAAGATAATGAAACAAACTTTAATATTTATCTGTTTTTGAGCTGGTGGGTGATGTTCTGTGCATTGCTCCTGCTTGATTTTAACTTTATTTTCAAGCAGGAAAAATATTGCCCTGCATGGTCACAAACATTCTCGTATTCCAGCTAAACAGTAACTAAAATATGTTTGTGAAAACATTTGAGCAGAGAAGTAGCCAATGCAGTAACAGAATCTTGATTCATATTTGATCAACACTGCCTAGTTTGACAGGTTGATCTGATTTTCTTGAGCCCAGTGTGTTGAGCTGGACGGACTCACTGAGAAAGACTTGTCAATCAAAAGGTAGCAACACAAGTGTATAGTATAGTAGATAATTTTTCCACAAGCAGACAATGGAGCTGCCAACTGCTGGCCATTAGTAAGAATGCAGTTTGAAGAAAGCACTTTAAATATAAAAGACAAGTCTGTAAAACTGTTGATAGGGCAGCTCCAACTGCAAACAAGGTCAATTATTACAATTCATATTATTAATTCATAAAGAATATATAATTTGTAAAACGTTCATTGCAATGAATGGGCATGACCTTGGAGTCTAGTTCTTGTAATACTTCTGAGACCTGAATGTATTATGAGAATTGGATACCGGACAACCCAGGAGAATTTGTTGGGCACATTCAGATGTGACCTATAATTGAACTTAGCGTGCACATAGAGGACCACAACCCCTTATTAATTATCCAAGAGGAAAAGTAATCACATTATGAATTTCAAGTGTAAAGCAGCAAAGAAAATCTCACACTTGTCAAAAGGGGACAAAAGCTTATTAACCTCTTGGCTGCATGTCTCTTAACTATTATAATAGGTTGCATTAATTTCAAGCATTTAGCTGACCCTGCTATCCACAGCAACCTGTAGAGATTATAGCAGGCAGCACATTAAGATTAAATGTATGAAGGAAAACTTTTTAGACAAGCAATTAAAGCAGGAGAAATAAAGCTTAAACCCTTTGATGCCATAAGTTCTTCTTAAAGGCTTGAACTGCTCTTTAGTTGTACTTAGTAGATAATCAATAAATACTTCTTGTAAGCACTTGAACTATAATAGAAGGAAAAATAAAGCACTTGACACTTGTTAACAATACACATTTGTGATGATGGACCAAACGGTCTATGGGGTTGATGAAGTCCTTGATGTTGATTGGCAATTATTGCGCCGTTAGAGACAATTTACTCCCACAGATTGATTGATTCAGAAGATTCATACCCATTTAGAGGAAAAAAATCTCAGGAAAAAGCCTTCTTACTTTATTCTTGTTAAAATAATAAAGCACTTGAGCTCTAACCAATGGGAACCATTTTAAAAGTTCAAACTTTGCACAATTTTCAATGCCTTTTCCCTAAAATTTGCCAGATGACTGAACATGCATTTGTACTTTGACTTATACCCAGTTGGGGTTAAGACCTTTTCAGTGGCACATTTTGAACCTAGAAGTGTTTTCTTAAGATCTGAAGCCCATTGAGAGTGTGCAAGTTCTGTCTCTAAATAATAAAATGCCATTTTGTCTTTAAAGACAAACACAGAAGTGGCCAGACATTCTTAAAGCTTGCAGTCAACTGGGGGAAAAGCAATACAAACAAAAATTCAACTAATCCAACAACGACAAAAGCACTTCACAATTTGATTTCAGGCCACAAGCAGTCTTGCAACACTGACATCTGGAAATCAGATCACACAAATTAGACTGAAGAGGTGAAAATGTAGGTGGTGCTTCAGCAAAACAGCAGATGACCTGGATAAACCAGGAGCAGTCATTCAGAGAGAAATTCCACTGTGACGGTGATCCTGACGCCTGTCTATTGTCACTGTGAAGGTAGAGGGGAAAAAAGATAATTCACTCTACACAGGAGATGATGTCAAAGAGCTTCAGCTGCTGTGAAACATCAGCATTCGACTGATTACAGCATGGACTGGAAGCACCACTTTCACCTGTTTGTCATGTAGAGAAGTTAGGCAAAGGCTATGACCATTCAAGTCAAAACTAAGGGGTTGCATGTTAGGAAAGCAGAAATTACTGTTTATTTTCTTGAAAATTACCAAATAATTTTACCTCTAAGAATGAGTCATTCACACAAACAATCAACGAAAAGGACAGTGATATTTGAACATTCACAAGCCAAATTGGTTTGGGGTCCACCTCACTAGACCACAGGCTTCTCCTGGCCTCCAGTGACGAGGGGTTTTACATTTATTTCAAGTTTTAAGTTCATATTCAGTATCTATAAGTTAACATTGAGAAAAGTAATGTTCTCTTTCACAGATGCTGACAGAAAGCAACAGGTTTAATATACATGTTTTATTTGCTCTAATAGAGGCATGCCCTGCCCGTCAGGCATCATAAAATCATCCAAATCAGAGGGGTTTATTTCAGATGTTTATTTACAACAGCCTGACTTAGTGTCTAGCTTGCATCTCTAGCAAGGAAAGGCAATTTATATAGTATATTTAGTCAATGTGCTATGGCGTTAAGAAGTCAATCAGATTTGTTTCCCCGATCAGACCTTTAGGACAGACGGTTATTTGCAAGTGATCAGATCACATTTGTGTGTTCACGCATCACCAACCTATCTGCATGGGTTGTTGTGGTCGCAATGTACATGCCAGCTTTCTAACATGGAAGGAGCTTTGTCTGTACAGAGGCCTTCCCCCAAAGTGCCAACAGACAATTTGTTTGAGTGTCTGTCCATAGACTGACTCTGCTGGTGGCAGCATGATTCTGTTCAGTTCCTCTGATGCACTTCCATCAGTCTGGATTTGACATCGTCATTGTGTGTTGCGGCTTAAAAGACACTTTGAAATCCCATTTGAGTGTCCAGACCATCCGCACTGAGATGCATCTGCAGAAATCCAATTGGAATCGCATTTCAAACCAACTTCAAATGCAACTTGGATCCAATTAGCAAAAAATCTGTCTGCTGTCTACTGTCCAAAAATCAATCTGGATATGCAAAAAAGCAAAAACAAAACAGATTTGAGCTGGTGAGTCTATATGAAGCGTTTAAATTTACTCTTTGTCAACCAGCAAGGTGAGTTTGCTTCCTCATTGAACCAATACCTGATATTAGCAGTTACTTTAATTGGCTAATTTGAAAAACACCCATACATGCATATAATTATATTGCATTTCTATTTTACAAACTATTGAAGTCTGGGTTCTTTTACACATTTCTGCCCACTTTAAAAATTCTTCCTTTGACTCGAGAGCCCGAGGCACATGACAACTTCTGTGGATAATCCTCGGTTTATAAAATCTGGGGCAATTTTGACCTATTAAATAAGAAACACAGAATTTATTTCACTAAATATGAATCATTTTTTCCCATTCAAAAAGCATCAAGGCTGGTTTCTGGCTTTTGTGGTTATTAAATGTTTTTGTCTTTATTCATGTTCTAGTTTGGTCCTCTCTTTTAAATGAAACCCCTTGAGCGGTGGCATCTTTTCAGTGTTATTTTGTTATGGGTAGTCTAATGTATTGTAATATGATTTCAGTCTTTTCATGACATTTCATGAGACCAGGCTGCACAGACACACAAACACACACACTAAGTATGACTTGGTCCAGCCTCAGCTGGCAGGTATGGTTGCATTAGCTCATATGTAGGTACAGTATAATCATTCCTGCATGGTGTTGCCCTCCGTTGCTAACAACACTGTCTGTGCATTTGAGCCAGTGGAAAGATGGCTTTACTAAGTTTGGATAAACACTCTCATGTTACCGTGAAGCAAATTGGAGGAACTACAGGGGTATTTCGTAGAAGCAGATATGACAACACAGCGCAGCAGCGTGCCGCCGGGCAGAAAACCAGCTGTCACCAAGCCAAACTAAACCACATGGAGAGGAGGGTTTTTTTTCTTTCACTTCTTTATTTTCTTTCATCTCAGAGCACTTCACCTGTTGTGTTCTCCATCCAGAATTAAATGTTCAGTTTACCTGCCAATAGCTACTAAGAATTTAACCTGCCAAAAAGTTGTTTTTACCTGTCATATTACATGATATGTACTTTACTTCCCTGGAATCAGTTCTGCTTTGCGCACTGAATCATTCAGGCCATTCATACAATTTTGTGAAATGACTTGTCTTAAAGGAGAGAAATATTTGTATTCATCAGGGAACAGAGGGAGTACACTGACTTTGGTCTGGGAAGACCCTGTGAGTCATCTGCATGAATTTAGGCGTTGTCAGTAGGAAATGGCCATAATTGTTGTGCAGGCATTTGGCCTAGCCTTTTTACCATCTTGTTACTGACTGAGTGACAAGTTTTATAATTGCTGTGATCTGAGAAAATTTCAGGTCAAATGTCAAAAGTCAAATTTCCACTAGATTACCCAACTAAATTGACTCCTGAATTAATCTGAGGCATAAAATAGGGCATGGATTTGCAGAATCAAGCTTGGCTTTTCATTAAATTACACTTACTTCTAGTAGGAGTTGGTACAAATTGTTTCATTCCTATCAGTCTAAAGATTTTTAATCACTTACTTTGTAGTTGAATCACTGTTCACACTGACGTTTGTTCCCTGGCTCAAGCATCAAGGTCATTACATCAGTTAAATACAAATCTAAGTAGTTTATAAGGTTTATAGCTCAGCGGCCGACTGTTTCTGTCAGCATTATCACATTGTGATTGTTTCTGTGCTTTGTGCAGTCTTTTGGTACGTTTTTACTCAGGACAAAACATACTGTGTATCATGGCTAAACTGACACCGGTGCTCTACTTTGAAAAACTACAGATTTGGTCAGTGGCAAGTTTTATAATCAGTTCACCATGAAGATACAATGTTAAATATTCATTCATACATATTGAACACCTCTATGATTCACTAGCGGAATGATTTTCACATTTCTCTTGGCTAATTGCTGACAGTACATTAACCTTTGGCCTTACAGAACTAAAGTTACATTAGCTAACATTAGCTATATTAGCCAAAAACACTGCCTGAATGTTATGCACATTTCCCATGACTAACTACAGATATCAGAGTACATTTAACCAAGAGTTAATTTTCCCTTTACTGACTTCATGGAACTAAAGTTACGTTAGCTAGGATTACCTACTAATTATACTTACTAATTAAAGACATTGGACAGTATAAGAAACAGGAAATAGTTTTATTTTCTTTTGGCCTTATAGCACTAGTTACGTTAGCTGACATTAGCTTCATTAGCTAAATACAAAAAGCCTGAAAGAGTCAGTTTGCTGAAAGAGACAGATAGCTATAATATTGAGATATAAAACTTGTTAGACTCTAATGAATCTGGATATTTTAGCATGTTAGAACCAGATGTTTCAACCTAAACCTGCTGTTACTGTTGTTAGCACATAGACTTGATTCATGCTGACTCAGAAAAATCTTTGTATTTTTGGTATTTCATGAGATTTTTCTCAAGCAACTGTGACTAGGTCCTTTTCCGAACAGCTCTCTTAGTAACCATAATGAAAATAAATGAGAAAGACTTAATTCCACAGAGATGTTATTAATCAGGTGTTTATCATTCAGTAAAGAAACAACTGCAGATCTTTTAGATTACAACATTTCTCACCTCTATAATGAATCTAAAACTTTAGTCTGTCCTGTGGGTGTTTGATGTTTAATGAGCCACTTGGGTATTACAACTGTACAACAACAACTCAAGCTCATTAACTTTAGTGTGAAACAAACACCTGCATGTCCCTCGATGAGTCTGGGGTTTGACAGTATACTTTTGAAACATGTTTTTAAAAAAGATTAAAGTTAAGTAAGAAAAAAGGTCCACTGATATACGATTATTTATTAATACCATAAACCTGGGCCTGTTTGTTTCTACAGTACAAGTGAGGAGATATTGTTTAACACCTAGAAAGTAATTTGTTTACCTTAAACATTTTCTAGGCATCACAGTGAACATCGGGTTTTGGTGCAAAGGTTTATATCACTGTACAGTGTTCACCGAACAAAAGAACAGGAAATGGACCAGAATTTACTGCAGTTAAGAAAGTAATGAAAATCTTTATCTTGACAGGGAAAACTTTACGTTTCTTGTTCTTCCTAAGCAATGCAACAAAGTAAAGTGCAAACTTTGTAGAGCAATTACAAAGGCATTCTAGAAAGTGTAGAAAATCACTAACTAAAGTAAAAGTACCGAAGGAAGGTTGGAGGTAATTGTACACAGAAGGGTGAACTATAACACGTTATCATAAGGGAACTCAACCAGGCTTTTTCACTGTTCAGCAGATGGAATATTTTTTGCTGAAAAGTCTTTGAGGATTTTGGAAGTATCTTCATAATGGTGGTAGGTGTTGTTAAATTACTGTCTGGGTTTTTCCAGACATCTCAAAGAAACAGCTGCTTGCCTCTGTGACACAATTGTAAATACATGAGAGGTATAAACTGGGGTGAGGGAAAAATAATATTGTTTATTTTAACTAACCTGTAAATATTCATCAAGTTTAATGACAAAGCTCTGCGTCAGTGCAAAAAGCAGTTTGATTCATACAGTAACAGAGTGAAAGATAAATGTGGAAGCAGGGGGCTGCCCATAGAGCCGAAAAATGTCCCGTTGGACCGAAAGCCCATTTGTTTTTTGTTTAATATTTAGTGTATTCGGACATTAAGGAAAGGACAAAGTCTGCTGACCTTGGTCATCATAATCAGGTGACCTTTTTCGTCATGGTAACAATAATAAACACGTGGTTAACATTGTGTAACGGTCACAGTTTGGTCAAGTTTAGGCTTAGCAAAACTACTCATAGAAAAATCATGGTTTGGGTTTAAATGACTACCTTAGTTACGTCAGTTAAGTTATGTACGTAAGATGGTGATACAATTGTATGCATTTCTGGAACATCAGGCCTTTGGCACTATTAATTTTTGGAATAATGGGCTGTTGAACAAATGGGCTTTCAGATCAATAGTAAATTTTTTGGACTTTTGGGGTTTCGCAATAATGGACCATCGAAACAATCAAATGGTACACAGACGCATTTATCTTTAACACTGTCATGCATACTAGTTAGTGTCGATATTTTAATCACGACTGTCATGTCCTCCTACTTTGTAACTAAGGCAGCAATTCCTTTTCATTCTCAATAATGGCTATGATTTACTGGATGGCTATTCATCTATAAAATATCAAAAAAGTCCAGTTGTTTCGTAAGACCAATGGGATTTCTTCAAATAACTTATATTGACTGACAACAGTCCAAGACTCAAAGATACAGATTGCCAGCTCAACTCAAGTGTTTCATCTGCTAAGATCGCTTATTATTTATAAGTGAACCATTTTGATAAATTGAAGAAAATGTAATTTGGGCAGCATCTATCCCTTAAATCATAATCGCTAAAACAGAATACATAAACATTGGTTGGTTGAAGTTTGCAGTTCAGTTAACTCACTATGACCTCTTTTGTTAGTTGCTAATAAATCTGAAAATTGAAGCCATGACATTCATATTTGTAGTGCAATTAAAAAATGATTGCAACTTTCTTTGTCATTAACTTTCTTCGCACATTCACCAACAAACAAGACAACAATGTGAGGAAGTTACAAATGATTTCTGTATGTGTGCTATGCAACAGGAATGCAAATGTGTGGCCCAAAATACTAAAATAAAACTGAAACCATAGATATCAGGTCACATATTTCAGAATAAAGGCAACCATTTTTGAATAGTTTACAAATCACTTTCATGCAGGAGCCCATTACTGCTCAGACAGGTACATATTTAAACGTTTTTAGACCCAAATTCATATCGCAAAATTTGCAGTTTTCTTTAGCAGGTGATAGGTTCTCTCCAACAGATCACATTTTAAAAGTAACCCACACACATTCAGAATGATTCCTACGCTCTTTCTGCAAAAGAAAAAGCTTTTATTCCACCAGAGTTCAAAACTGCGCTCGTGATGTTTTCAAGCCCACGGCCTTCAAATGACAAAGAACTCTCAGTCGATACTGGAGTGCTTCAAATTCCTTTTCTGCCTCATGAATCAAGAACAGCACCATTACACGTTAACATTAAACACATATTAAAACATTGTATACATACTTGCTAAAGCATCATTCCACCATCTAATGCACCTTATACTGTGAAGTCTTTCTTTAGCTATTTAGGTCACCTGAGGAGACTTTTCTAAGCAGCCCAGGAGCCATATTTTGTCTAATCTAGGTTCAATCATGTTCTTGTTAAGCTAATTGACCAATCATCTCCTTAATGAATGTCATCAAGCACCAATTGTCAGTTGTCATCACAAAGAAAACAGACAGAACAGAGAGGCTAGGATTCTCATTATCTCCCCATCTGGTATATAACAAAACATATGAGCTGTAACTGAACACATACTCACTTGTGATCAACATGCTTCTGAGGTCTGAAGTCTTGGATGGAGAAAACTAGCAAACTTCCATGTTTAAACTGATGAGGATTGATGAGGAATCAGAAACAGATATTTAAAGAATTAAATCCAAAAAGGGAAAAAAGTCATATATCCAGTGGTAAAGTGGAGCAGTAAAGTCTAGTTGTACTGGTCATGTTGGGCATCAAGTTAATGAAGTCATTGTTGAAGATTTCCCCTTTCCCCTACCACTCCCCTTCCTCTTGCCCGGACTGGACCATCTGAAACACCAGGGGGGAGGTGGAGGAGGGGGGTGGTGCATCCTAAAAATAACCCGAGGGAAAACACTTCAGACTGCCCAGCCTGAGGAGACTAAAATTACTTTGAATCTCTGCGACTGGATGAGACGTGGAGGAGTCATGGACGGGCCAAGTTAAATTTGGGAGATAAAATCTGTAAAAGTTGAATGTTGTTGGCTCTCCCTGAAAGGAAACGATGGATCCCAGAGTGAGCTGGCAGCCCACTTGGTGACCACAGATTTCATGGCAAGAGTGAGCTTTGAGGCTGGCACTTGTTTTCCTTTTAAAATACTATCATTTAAAACAGGTCATTCAGGAGAAGTTCCACTTTGCCTCAGCTGCGCAGTGAAACTCATGATCAATATTCTCCGCTGCTTGCATCGCAACCCTCAGATGATGAAATTACAAAGATAGAGTGAGGAAATAAACATGTCTCCTCCTTTTTCAGATGAAATACTTTCCTGATCTCTGACCTTATCATAGCTGTTTGGTGGCTTTGAAAAAGTGCCACTTCACATGAAATAAAAGACAGATATTTGACTGGGCAAATTACTTAACACGAGGAGGATGAAGTCCTTGCCGTGCCCTAATAGTCTGTAGTTCTTCAAGGTTTCATCTTGGCTCAGTCCAAGGTATACCATTAGTGTTAATGGCCCTCTATTTAATGCGTAGGTGTTTGATTATGGGATTTTAAATGTGAATAACTCCCTCAGAGGAAGGAGAGCGGTTGGCGTGATTCGCTGCATTAATTCACAAGTGGAGGAGGAGAAAGTGGGAGTATGTAAACAACTAATGGACTTTTTCACAGTCTGTCGAGAGTAACAGAGCAAGACAGAAAGAGAGCGAAAAGAGGTCGAAACTTGTTTTCTTCTCTTTGGCAACATTTCTGTGAAGATTTCAGGGGTTAAAAAAAGCTTTGAAAACCCAGAAAAAACAAGAACACTCAAGCCAAGAAACCCATTCGAAACTCAGCAACAATGTGGCATTTTGATCAGGGTCACCAATCAGGATGCTCTAATTCAAACTGATAAATCTGGGTGAACAGCTTAACTTCATCCCAACAGCTGTAGCAGCTGCTGTGAGCAGACCGAGCAGCAGGTTCCCCCTCAATCAGTTCTATCGCCTGCTTTATATTTATTTCACAGCATCTGTGATTTATAGAAACGTTTGGGACATTTGGGATGCAGACCTCCCCAGCAGATTACACTCTGAAGGACTTGCAGAGGAATATGTAGGAGTACTTTGACTCCAAAACAGAGAAACTTCAGACCTCTGAGAAACATTAGTTATTTGCAGAAATTGAATATAATAAGCATAACAGTTCTCATAAGTGTATAATCAACTGAAAATAAGAATTGTGATGTTTTTGTTACCTAGGAATGAACCTTATATATCTACTGATAGGTTGAACCACCGTGTTTCTACAGTAGCCCAGAAAGGACAAACCAAACACTGGCTCCATTGGGACTTTCCCGTTTTTGTTGCATTTTGTGGCCACCTTAATTTCTCCTTTATGCTAGGAAGGAGAGGATGAGGTGATGGGGTTGCAGCTACACAGTTAGATACCACTAAATCCTACACACTGGTCCTTTAAAAAAACTATGTTAATGTTCAGTTCTAAAGCAGGAAGTAGCATGATTGGTACAATAAGTTCTACATTTTGAGAAAAAGTTGCTTTTTTGTTTTTTGGCGTAGAGTTAAATTAGAAGATTGATATCCATCTCATATCTGTCTGTTCAATATGAGGCTGGAGCCAGCAACTGGTTAGCTTAGCTTAGCACAAATACTGGAAACGGAGGGAAACAGCTAGCTTGGCTACCACCCTCTCCAAAGCCCACTCATTAGCATGGTATATCTTTGTCAACTTGCCATTTTATGGGGATTATCTGCCAGCTGTTTGCTGCCTACTGCTGCAGCCCTTTCTTCTATAAATTACTTTTATATGCAACAGATTTGCAACAGCATATACGACTTTAGGGAAACATAACAGAGACTGAAATACTTTCTTTGAATATCATGAAACAAATATGATTAAATGCTCTCTAAGGTAGTGATTCTCAACCTTTTAGAGTCACAGCCGGAATAATCAGGTTGGTGTTCGCCATTTGGCGACCCCCAGTTGAGAACTGCTGTAGGTTGTGATGCAGTGCCGTATAGACAGCTCTACAAACCTTGTTGGCCTCTATGTGCCTTTAAATGGTTAAATAGTTGATAGTTTCCTGTGTCGTTTTATTACTGGGGTGTTGCAGTCATACTAAGTCTGAGTCATGAGGTAAAACAATTTTAGCCAGCGTTTGGTACTGTTTCACCATAAATGGCCATCATCGTGACCTACTGTGAGCTCGTACCACAGCTGGTGGAGCCAGTACCGCCTGTAGACACTACTCAGGGCTGAAAGAAGGCACTGTGTTTTTGGAATTTCATTTACAGTTAATGTCTTCAAAAGATGCTACAAATAGGTTAGGAGCTCTTTTTTGTAACGTACATTTCCGATGAAGTAGCTGACTATGAAAAGTAAAAGACATTCTAAAAGTTTTTGAAAGAATTTTTAACCACCAATGACATTTCTAGCTTATTTTCTTACACTTGTATTTATTCATGTGTTTATTCATTCGCAAAGTAACAAAGCGGTGAGGCCTCCAGTCTCTGGAGCCGACAAGATGTTGACTGGTGGAATCAGGATTAAAGCAGAGCTCAGGGCCTGACCTCTGGCTCTGTTAACAAAGAGACTCTCTCTCTCCCGATCTTTCTCACTCTATGTGTGGGTCTCTCTCTCTCTCTCTGATGTGTATAAAGGTTACACAAGACTGAATTTCCTTTTCCCAAGCAAGAGCCTCACGGGCGTCAGAGGAGGAAGAATCCAACAATACTCCCAGCGGATGGGAGTTTCTGTGTGTGTGTCGTTTGCATACGTGTATGTTTTGGTGTTTGAGCTTCAGTCCATGAGGATGAAATGTGTCGTGTTTACTCTCACAATCGTAGCTACGCTGCATATTCACTGCTGCTTGCGTGTTTGCGCTCTGGGGTGTGTTTAAGTTTACTTTGCGTGTGTGTGTGTTTGTAGTTTAATCTGAATCCAGCCTCGGAGGCTTCGGGGCTGGTATTTCCGATGCAGCAGGACAGGAAGTGGCCTGAATTGTGTCCCTCCCTCTCAACACTGCAGCATACACTCTATACCAGAAGCAGGTTAAACATGCCTTTTTGTGTGTATCTACTGTACATACAGTACAGCCAATATAACGTGATCATTTTGATAACTAAGTGTGTAAGTTCCAGTTTGGTTCCAGCTTCACGAATGTGAAGATTTGCTGCTTTTCTCTGTTTTATATCATTGGAAATTAAACATTTTTGGCATTTGGATGGCTTGTTAGACAAAAAAAAAACAACTCGAAGGCATCACCGTGTGATTAATATATCAAATAATGAATTGATTAATTAAAAGTATAACCAATGATGAGTTAAATGATGCGGAAAATGATCATTAGTGGCTGTCCTCCATCAAAATTCTTCAGTATAAGTTGTGAGGAAATATCATGGTAGTAAGCAGTAAATTCACTATTAAGTTTAGAACATACAAAGTAGTATTGGAGCTCTCAATCTCACTAACCCATTATTTTCTTTTGTACCATACAAATTATGATCATTTAAGAGAGTTAACGTTCCATGAAATGGCTCAATAAAACCCTGAGATATTCTGTTGTCTGGATGAGCAAAAACTGGAAGGAGTGTTTCATTTTGATGTGTTTAAGTCTGCCAATGTTACAAAAGCCTGGAAAAGAAGGCAAGATTTCTTAATATATATTCAGATTTTTAACATTATTACATAATTTTCTACAATCCCGATTTAGGAGCTCTGCTCTACTCAGTGATGATCTGAAACTGATGCTAGCAGCATCACAGAATAGAGGAAACAGAATCACAGTAACAGAATAACATATGTTATTGCATGGTACTTTTCATATAGAGCAGGTCTACATTGTACTATTTATAATATTGTTTACAGAGTTCAGTGATTCCCATGGCAAGCATTCGGCGACAGCGGCAAGGAAAAACTTCCTTAAAGAAGTAGAAATCTTGAGCAGGACCCAGCTTATGGTGGACGGACATCTGACGGACTGATTTGTGCGTGACTGTCCAGTTGCCTTGCAAAGTGAAGTTAGCATCCCAGTCAAGTAGTAATTAAACAAGTAGTATTTGTTGCTTAAACCTAACCAAACCTTTACAATAGCACGGCAGATCAGAAGAAAGTTACAATAATCATTGTCATATGTCACTGAAGATATAAGGCACTGGCACACAGTGGGTGTTTTAAACAATCCCACCTAAGTCTACTGTATAATAAGAGTCAGCACCCTATTTCTTTAAAACATGGTGGTGAAAATAGCACTAAGTGGTTTTGTTTCGTGAGCTGGCTCATTCAGGGCAGCAGGGTAAATATATTAAACCTCCACTCACTGAGTCATGAATTCTGTGGCCGCCAGTCTGACACAGCTGCGCTACAGCTTTGAATCAGAATAATGGTATTTTCTTTACATAAACAAGTATACATGACTTTATTTATATCCATCATTCTATAGCTTTCTCACAGGAGTGAATGCATTGATTAAATGCTTAAATGTTGGTTTCTTCTTTGTGGAAGTAAACACTCACCGTTACTACTGTTTGGCTTTGCAGAGACGGATCCAGACTAAAGCAGACTCCCAAGGCCACAATCAATTAATTGGGGATCTGATTAGAGCTGCTCTTTATTAGCACTTAGGAATGATCTCAGAGTGTGAAGTAATGGTCCGTCCACGCACAGTTCATTTGGAAAGTGTCTTTATGAGGAGTATACCTCCTAAAACCAATAGTTGGATACTCTGGCAGCTAACACAGCGGACTGTTTGGGCCCTCATTTCCTTGCCAGTATGGTTCTGTTATATTCAAATTTGCTGGTTGTTGTTTTTTTTTTTGTTTTTTTTCACCAAATGATCATTATCTGGATTCAAAGGAGTCTGTGGATTTTGGGGAATATGATTTATGTCTCATTTTTTGTCCCTCCAGTTTTATTTTTGCTTCTGTCACTGCGGGAAAATGGTTTTCTCATATCTTTAAATGATCTTTGAGAATTACAAAACAGTGGCATGTCTTCCTGTGATACGAAAACCCAACATGCTGTTTATTTAAATTCACAATTGCCCAAAAGGGTGAAGTATAAACTGCCTTCATCACTCTACAGCTATAAAACAAAATAGCAAAGAGGCCCGGGGTTCAGATATCCAGTTCTTATGTGTGAGCTGGAAGTGATCCAGTGAGTAGTCTTTAACACAGAAATGTATGGTTCTTTAGGTATAAATGGTGCATCTTGGAGCCAGCAAAGACATGGTGTCAGAAAACTTTGTAATGGACTCAAGGATGAAGGTACAAACTACTTCAGAAACATTTAATGGAGGTTGCGTACTCCTCTCAGTCAGCTGATCTGTAGCTGTCAACAGTCCACATGAGCTTTTTCAGCTTCACGTCTTTTTGTTCCTTGATAACACCTGTGAGCAAAGGTGCCACTTTCACCAAAACACCTCCGACATCATTTCATCTTTTTTTTTCTTTTGCTTCTTGTAAACAGAAAACATTTTCAGAAAGACCTATGATGGACTTCATCTAAAAGCAGCAGAGTGATGTTTTTGATATGTACTTTAATCAAATTACTCCCTGTATTGAGAAAAGGTTGTCTGCTGAGCCGTAGTGTGGAGCTCTGTGCAGCTTTCATCCAATTTTATCAAAGAAACCTGCTGAACAAAGTCTAGTAGAGGGAGACTGCTGTTTTCCTCCAGGGTAGGTGGGTAATACCCAGGTGTCAAACACCAGGATATACTGGACTTGGACGATGGCAAGCTAAATTAAAATCCCAAACCCTGCTCACAAACCGCCTACTTTTCGTCAAGACATTATTGTTCAACCAATTACCCTATTACAAGTTGGTGTAGCTTAAAAAAAAACAGTGAAGCTGTTAATTTTAGGTAGAAATGCTATCTCATGTTGCTTTAACCATGTGTTTATTATTGTTACTATGATGACAAAGAGAATCAATCTTTTCCTGCACATGCGAAACTCTCTAACACTTTAACTGACACAAAAAATGTCCTTAATGATGTAGTATTGATACACCATCCTGTGATATCATGTTGAAACTTTATATTGTGTCATGGAGGTCTTTGTCTATCTGCAACAATTTTCAGCACAGTTAACAAAGACAATTACTGCAGTACACAGCAAATAAAGCTTTCTAAATAAGGAGAAAAAAAGGTAAAAATCCCCAAAAGACAGAAAAAATAAAGTTTGAAGCATCAACTGGTTCACTTTACTGATATATGAGAGCTGTTTGTTACAAAATGCCCATTCAGCTCCAATGCTGTTAATATAACAAGCAGAAATGGCTGTTTGGGGATTTACTTGATGGATTGCTTTCTTCTTGCCATCTTGTTATCTTCTTCCAGAGTTCATCCTTATTTCCATGCTAAAACCCAAACATTACCATACTGTCAGCCATGTTTTTCTTTTTGATGAATAGTCAGTTGTAGAGGTGTGTATTTGGACTGGGCAGATGTGTATGTCTAGATGTGTATGTCTGCACCTGTTTTGTGAGTGAAATTGGGACTGGAAGCTCTGTGCATCATCAGGTTTCTACTAACTTAAGATGAAAAGAGAATAAAGGAAAATGCAAACAAAAAAGTCAATGTGTTGAAGTGAAAATGGACATTACAGCAATGGTGATTTGTTATGCTGCTTTTAGCTTGAGAGCTCACATATGGGTTTAATATTCTGGTGTCCACATACTTTTAGTTTATTGTGTAGCCGCAGTGGCCACAAAACTTACAGAAAACACATTTGCTTCACAAATACAGACACTTAATTCACAAAATTAAAGAAAATATGAAAAATATCACCAGTCTAATGGCCTCCAGAGCTGAAAATGCCTTGTGCCAGGCCTATTTTTTCACGGGGCACAGCCAACATGTAGGACAATAATAGGGTTCTAGGTGGTGCTATAGGGGGTGAGAAGTTCAGAGATATATGTAGCAGTGAGATGCTTAGGTAGAGTGGCTTACAACAGTCCAGCCTGGATGATATTAGTGCATGAATGACTCTTTCTATGATTCTATGGTTCTGAGTTGGAACATGGCTGACATAACAATTTGTATTTACAGATGATTCAACACTAGAAAACATAGTTGTGAATATTATATTCTTTTAATAGAACTGCATAAATCTGACATACCAGACCTTTAAGTATGATTATAAAATAAATGTTAAAACTAATCCATTTTATATTCTTTAACTATTTTTTCAAATCATTAATTCATTCATTTATTTGGGAAGTTAGGGCAATGCGACATAAACAAATACTGAAATAACTAGAACCGAATAAATACTCCTGTGACATGGATACTAAAACGGAAATGGAAACTCAATAGGCAGATAACATACGAGTGAAGAAAAGATTTATACACAGCCCTGCAGCAGGCGCCTTATCCCGCTGAGTCACTGGGACGGCCCACAGCTGACCCTTCCAACTGTACTGGTTGACACACACTATAAATAAAGTGCTCTCTGTTGTTTTGTTCTGGGCAGTAGATGGAAACCCGGGGACATTGCCAAGGGTCAGCAGAGCCACTGGCACCATGTTCAGAGATGTTATTACCAGGCTTTCAGTGTGGTTATTGTTCCAAAATTCCTCTAAACACACAGTGTGACAGTTGGTCTGTATTAGTGCAAAGTTTGACATCCTCCTCTGACAAAAGTCCAAGTGTTGGCCATTGGTAAGGGACGAAAACTAACTATGGAGACACACCGTGGGCACAAGAAGCTGAAGAATATTTTATCCAAATTTAAGTTAGTCAGCGCTAACGCATGAGCCATCTTGCTTCCTTCTCATCTCGAGTGGCACAGGTGCAGTGACACACCTCTTGATGTAGCTAGTTAGCTAAGATTCTGCTAAACAATCTTCCTCACAATTTGTTTATTCTTTCCGTCTATGTTGAGACGAGGTAGCACAGGAAAGGAGACAGCTGACAACTTCCTAAATTGTTATTGGAGCACAGAGTGAAAGGCAGCTGGACTTTTTATGAGTTGAATGTGTAAGTAAGAACATTTCTTAATGCATAATTACAAGGAGGGAATTTATGGATTTCACCATCTACAATCCATAATAATAATCCAGACTTGATTGTACAAAGGAAATTACCAAATGGGCTCAGAAAAATTTCAGAAAACTGTTATCTGTAAACAGTTCATTGCTGCATCTACAAATGCAAGTTAAACCCACATTTGTGTCCTCAAAATTTCTCTTTTACACAGAAACTTTTTGGAAGTTAGTTTTGAGTGTGTTCCTGCTCTATAAATCAACGGTAGTTTGTTGTTCAGTTCAGAGTCGGGAATGGAAACTTGTGTCTGATGCCTAGCAGGTTACACTAGGTTACTGTCAGAGGTCTGAGTGTTCCCCACTGGAAATCCTACTCTTACACCAGCTTCACCACCTCCACTGCCCATCAACACCTTTAACTGGAACGCCGTGTCCAGCAACAAACCTAACCCTCAGTGCCACGTCATGACGTGGTCATCCAACACGTTTCACACCACGGACAACTTTGAAATACTAGGTTCTAACGTCATCTGAAGTGCTGTAACTACACCTCTTCTGTATTTCTTGTTTAGTGTGGTACTGTTTTTGATACCATCACAGCCAAATCTCAATAGGATAGCCTAAGACTTCCTGTCACTTAAATTTCGAAAACTGGTGCACTTGTACAGCTAAAAAACATCAACATTTACCAACTGCATGGTGTATTTTTAAACTCAAATTCTTATATTTCTGAACAAGCTGTGAGTTTAAAACCACATACAGTCTCTGACCACTGATAAAAAACCCCTCTGATCTGGTTTAAGTGTCACCCCCTGCTCTAGTCTAGGGAGTTAATTCTCCACTTTGCTGCCCATCTTTAGGTATGGCACCCTGTGAGCCATCTTAAGGGATTCATGACATATTTTAACCAAGACATTCTGAGTGACAGTAAGATGGCGACTTGGTGAAGTCCAAGGCCACATTCCAATGACAGAAGTGCAGTTGATGCTGTAGCCAATAAGCCACCAGGACGCACCTGAACAGAGCTGGATTCAGGGGATAAACATACTCACATAAACAGCTTTGTCAATAAAAAAACAACAAAACAGAGCTATGAAAAATTCAAGAGTTGAGGGAAAGACAGTGAACTGGCAAAACAGAGAAAACATTGCGTTCATCATTATCTTCTGAGTACCCGCCATCATCCTCCAGCAGGGGAGAAGTAGTGTGGGATATTTAAAACTACTTTCAATGGTACAAACTAAGCGTTAATTTGCTGAATCATAACTTTTAAAGTCACACTCAAAAACACACAATCATACATACTACTGACAGTGTGTTTATCCTAATAGAAACACACAAGGTGGTAACATTCAGTCTATGTGTGTGTGTGAATTCCTTTCTCTCAACCATCATTGCCTTCTTAATGAGGCTTCACCTGTCCGCAGTCCTCGCTGGTTGAGAACATTTTGTGCTGCATTGCGATCAAACAGTCATGGCAGACAGAGGAGGTGTTGCTAAGAGACACAAGGATTATTCATTATATATTTAACCTTTATTGATGCAAAGAAAGACAATTGTGGAGAATTGTGGTAACGTGTGGTTAATGTTGTGAAATGGTGGCAGTTTGGTTTTGGCATCAAAACTACTTTGTTCCGCAAGTTACATGTTATGTACATTACTTAAATACGTTAACTTTAATGTTTGACCTTTGGTATCACATGGGATACAAACAGTGGTCGCCATGTGTAAAATGACTTGCTATCCTGCTATTATATTTCAGTAGACACAAGAAATGACACACGGAAAGCAAAAAATGTGTTATTCATATGCCATCTGGTAATACCAGACTGTTGTGTTGGCGTGATCAGCATAAAGACTGGAAGCAAGTAAAAACAGTCAGACTCTCTCGAATGTAATGTCACCAAAGTACGAACTTTAAATACAGCTACAGGAAAAGTTAAAGGATTATCTGGAGGAGCTCATGTATGTCATTACTAAATTTCATGCCAATCAATCCATAATTTGACATATTTCATTAAAAAATACAGTTGTCAACCACATGGTGGTGCTATAGGAGGATCACAGAAGTCAGCAGGAGTTCAACAGTTGTTGACCAAAACTGTGAACACCCACCACGACTGCTAAAGCTCACTAGCTAGCCAGTTTTATCTTGGTTTAGTTAATCCAAGCACCAACAGAAATGTAAAAACAAAATGCATTAAGCATATTTCCTAAACTGTTGAACTGTTCCTTGAACAGTGAGGAAGGTCATGATCATAAACTGTAAATATTTAAATATTTCAGGGATACAGGGTAAAAATGTGCCCACTATTAAAAGTGTCTTTGGTGATCCAATCACAAGTTCTCAGTTTGTAGTACAAGTGTAAACATTTCTGTTAGGGACAATCTGATTACATTGATTTGTTGTTTAAATATGAATAATTTAACTTAAAATACGTTCGACACTTCAGTTAAAAAGATTGAAATCCCCTGGTAATATTCATGTTTTTCTTCTCTTGTACAATCAAGCTTTCTGGGAGGTGATTCCAAACCTTTAAACAATATTGTGTGTATCAACAATTGCCAACCCTTACTGGAATTTAGCTTGTTAATGTTGCTGGTAATGGTGTTTCCACAGAATGGAAAACCCTGCCATCATTACTTGAGCAGTGCCAAGATGGCTGTCCTCTGTGATATCCTAGCTCTGTCTGATACAGTGTGGGTGTAATGATGTGTACTTTAGTTTTGCATGTGTATGACTGTGTGGGTATGATCCTGTGTTGTGTCTTTGTGTTTGTGAGTGTGTGTCATAACGGCGCCCCTCTGTCGACTACCAATGACAATTACCATCTGAGAATAATAGCCTGTCTGGAAGTCTCATTTCCTTTTATGGTAGCTGGATGTTTTCTTTTAAAATGTGATGACTTATTAGTATCAAAGACGAAAATATCTTGGAAAACACAGTGGCACAGCGTTGGGCACAGAAAGATAATACCAGACTACGTGCCATAGTACGAACAGACTGCTTGAAGGGAGTCAGTTAAGTAGGGGAACCTCCTCCATGAAGGTTTGCTTTTGCCCAAAGGTCACATCAAGTCAAGTCAGGTCTGACAAAGTGACTCAAGAGAATAGATACTGCAAGCTGGGGACGTCAGTTCACCAGGCGGTGACAGACTAATGATGCTATAAAATCGTTTTTGGAGTTTGACTCATACTAGGGACTATATCTATATCTTGACCTGTGCTGCATTCATTTTGACCATAACTTTAAAATCAGTATCTTCCGAGTCCCCCAACTTTATGGAAGTGCATACTAAAGTGTATACTGTAATACTACCAATATGAGATACTGCTCAATCAGTTAATCAGTTATCATCATCAATTATCTGACTAACTTGCTCTAGCAAGTCTGTAAAGGAACAGAAAGGAAGAGTCTGAAAACATCGTATTGGACTGAAAGGCAATTTGTCTGACAGCTGGTTATCCTGAAAATAAACACCCATTGCTCTGAAAGACGTATGTAACGTAACTGACATCATGAATATCTTCATGTCAGGTGACTTTCGTGGTAAACGTTGTTCACCAGTTAGTCACTAACTTTGCTGGTCTGCCATTTGGCGATAAACATAAAATGGGGTTGGTTAAAGAGTGAACTCAGCATTAAATGTTCCTTAAAACCAAAACAATGAGCTAAAAGTGGCTAAAATAGTAATAATTTTGTGTGCATTCAAGTCCTGTATTCGCTTTGCTATGTTTTTTAACATCTCTTTGGCATTTAAAAGGTGTATTGAATTTGTTGTTGCTGCCCTCCTCCTTTTTCATTTGAATACTTAAACTACGTGCATCAGACCTGTACTAATAATAATGTTTGCGTGACTAAAAAAAGAAACCTGCCTGCGGAAGGTGCTGTGTTAACCTTTGTCTTAAAGGGTGGACTTAAAATAAAACACTCTCACTATGTGTTTCTTTATCTACATTCTTAGAGGCCTCCTGTGACAACACGAACATCCACACCTCTTTGTCATCGAAGCGCGACTGCAGGAAGTCTCCGCCCTGTGTGCTGCAGTCCACAAGGCGACAGCCTTTTAGAGACACGGCGTTCTGACCACTCCGTCCTGTTCGCCTGCTCAGGAAATCCCTCCGTGATTAACTGACCCTTCCTGAATGGTTGCGTGATTGCCTGTCTGTCTGCCGATTTCATTGTCTGACTGTTTGTCTCTGCAGTAATGCAACTGTCTGCTCAGCTGCTCGAACCATACTATACATCTGATTACCTGTCTGCCTGGCTTCCTTCCTGTTTACTTTATTAATTTAAGCTCATTCTGCTATGCTTTAAAGGAGCAATAAGTAAGATTTTTTACTGCCCTGCAGCACGGAGTCCGGATCTGCAGAGGGTTGATAGGGTTTGCAGATCAATACCGGAGACTAAATAACTGCTTCTTCAACTGCTGAGATTTCTGGCTGCAAAAACTCACTCTGTGTCAAAGGAAACACTCCCTGTCTAGACACTAAATTACTTAATACCTCTTTAACTTTAGAAAAGCCAGTGGACACTGGGGGCCAAGAAGTCTTCAGTGGAAGGAGTAAATAGATTTGTTTTCCTGGTTGTTTTTCCTGTTTACGTATAAGAATTGACTACTTTGGGGAACGTTTTGAAATGAATTCAGATCGTCATGTTGGGATTTAAATTTTACTTAAATAGATTTAATTGAACAATTAACTGAACAAATAAAATAAAAATTTGGAATACAGCTCTGCCTCAGCTATTCATTTCTTTGCTGACTAGGTTACCTACTTAGTTAAGGATAAACACAGTTAGGTTTCTGGCTGTCTGAACCTCTGCTGAATTTAACACTGTGCTTGATTTAGCTTTTTCATCTGATCACCAGTTACTATGCGGTAACTATGAGGTTGATAATAAACCTACAAACATGGCAGAGAATAACCATACACAACATACACATGCATGCACAACACATAACTGTGATATTCCAAACAGGTCATCATAACCAGGATAACTGAGTGAACGCACTCCCACAGACAGAAGTAGTAGCCAAGGTACAGTATAAGAGCGGAGATGTGCTGGTCCGGGGACCAAAATGTGATAAAAATGGTCTTTTTCTTGTTTGTGTTGCCCTCAAAAGCAACACTATGTCTGTATTTCGTCAAAGACATTCATGGTGTGTCATGAAGTTTACACAAAAAGTAACAGAAGTAGTTGTGTCAAAAATGAAAAAAGGTCAAACAATGCCTGCTTTCATACCTCCGCACACCTGACCAGCTACTGTGTCATGAGGGTATGATTGTTAAATATTTCAATTTTGGAAGGTTGTCACAGGTCAACCAATCTGAATATTGGTAGGGTGTTGGTGTGGAAGGATTTTGGCCACTGGAAGCTTCAGTATGTTTCAAATTACGACTTAATGGAGCATTTTAAATCTTGAGATGGTTTCGTTTTAAAATTAAAAAACGGATGAGGGTTGAGGTCAGGTATGGGGACTACTCATTGTTCCAACGGCCCATTTTCTGAAAAGCCCAATAGTCCTAAATATGTCCTATTGGACTGAAAGCCCATTTGCCCGAAGCCCATTATCCCCAAAACAAACGTCCATTGTTCGGAAAACACCATCCCGTTATCACGCCAATGTGTGTGATGCAAACGCTGTTCCACTGTGTACTTTTCATGCCTAGGCAAGACAAATGTGAGACTGACTTGGTATCCTTTAGTGCAGACAATTTAGCAATCATACAAAGATTTTCCAAATAAAGCTAACTTAGAAGCATTTTGGTCAAAATTTAATTTAGGAAAGAAAGTCTTCATTGCCATGAACAAGACCAGCAGTCACAGTTTTGCAATGGGAGTTTGTTTTCAGGATAATGGGCTGTCGGACAAATAGACTTTTGGTCCAATGGGACATTTTTTGGACTATCAGGGCTTCAGAATGATGGGCTGTCGAAACAATGGAGTGGCACCATTCTTGTTATTGGATTTACAGAGAAGAAAACAGGAAGCAAAAAGTAAAATTGTGTAGACTGAAATAAGACATGAAGGATTATTATTTTAACATCCATATAATTAAAATACACCAGAGTTAAGATTCTTTTGCTCCTACAGGTCTTTCAAGGAGAAATGATGATGATTGTAAAATATTTAATAAAAAGATACAATTATGCACAGATGATTGAACAAATTAAAGGTGGAAATTTCCAACTTGTAGCAACAGGATGTCTGCCTGCTCTTGTGATTGAAATGGCAACATAAAAGTCGAGTCAACGATGAGTATTTCTGGAATGGTGCCTCCTTCCTTTGTTTTTTTTCTTTCTTTCCTCTCAGTATCTCACTCTGTTTCTAAAACTTAATTCCACTTCACATTCAACTCCCAACTTCCAATAACTCTGGTGGGGCTGACTTCTCCGGTGCCGTCCCCTCCTGGGGACTATAAACCTTTGATGGGAACAATGACTGATAACTCAGGAACAAGGAAAAATTAGGCCGCTTCATTATTGGTGATTCATAATCCACTTCTGAGGTGTTAATGGGGAGCCATATTTAAGCTGCCAATGTTTGATATACACTTTCTGCAGTTGCACTAAATCTCCTGCAGTTTTTTAGGTTTGGGGGGTGTTAATGGAAGGAGTAGAGGGGCAGGTCAGACTTGGCTGCCTGCCCAGGACAAGACTTTGCTTTTGAGTTTTCTTTGCACTTTGAAGTAACCTGGATATACAGCTTGTGGATAACTCTTTCACTTTCGATCTCTCTTTTCATCTCTCTCCGTTAGTCTCTCCTTGGGTTTTATTTTTCTCTGTTTATCAATCTTTCTCCTTTACTCAGGATCACTATCTGTCTGTGTCTGATTGGTCTGTCTCTCTTTCTTTTCCAGTTTCTTTCTGTGCATCTCTCTTCTCATGTCCTTCACCATTTCTGTTGTTCGCTGGACTGTTAAAGGACTACTAAGTAATAGTTCAGTACATAACCGGTCTGTAAAACAGAGAATTTTTCTTTTTAGGCTTTGGTTTTTGTAGCGTTAATCTGTGAACTTGAGGTGTTGGTAAACAGATTACCTTGGACAGGTATTAATCTTGGTATGAATCTTCTTATTTAATGTGTTAATTAAAAATATATTCATAAGTAGCATTTTAATGATCCACTCACAAATGTACAGTGGAGAAGCTGCAGGAGTGGTTTGAAGAGTTTCATAGATACTTTTTTGATAACTTTTGTGATAAAACTGGGTTACTGTTTCACTGAATCTGCTGAGAAAGCATGCTGCTGTTCTCTCTGTGCCCCAAAACTTTTCAAAATCACCTTTCAAACTTTACAGCAGTGACACTAAAAGTTTTTGGTGGAGTATTTCTTTAACACCAAGTTCAGTCTGTTTTTTACATTGTTCTGGGGACGATACGATATGCAATGCAATGCTTGTATAATCCAAGTTTAAACACACTACAAAGTGTACTGTGAAGCGTCTTTGTGTACTGTAGTTGATCTCTGTAAATCACAGTGAATATAATGAGGCGCACTGAGACTGAAGAGACCAAGCAAACTGGACACCAGCTCGGAGGAAAAGTAAAAAATACATTCATTTTTATCTTAATTGCCACGGTAAGTCAGTACCTGAGCTTTGGGGCTGTAATCCCTCTGACATTTGCCTTTAATGCCAGACTTAATAATATGGACCCCCCACACTGCTAATGGATCAATGCAGTTTGCAAATATCAGACTTTTTAAAAGTTCAAAACTCTTGAAGTGATGTGGTAATATCAGAAAAAATGGCAGAATATTGTTTTATTTACAATCCCATTAACCTTTACATATAACAAGACATGTGATTGGATTGCCTCCTACAAATTCTGTTCCTATTTTACTTTTATTTTTTAATTGTTTTCATAATTACGTTGTTGTGACAAACCTGGATGATGTTCAGCGATAACGTTTCTTGAGTGAATTAAACACTATATTTATGTAATGCACTGCAGGCGGTTGTTGGAGTGGACAGTGCAAAGTCCCAAGTTCCCATCCAGACTCTGGTCTTGTTAGGTTTAGGCAACAAAAGCACTTCGATTAAGGGTTAGCCTTTTTGAAAATGGGAATCACCACCCTGGTCTGCCACTCCACAGGTACTGTTCCCTTCCTCCACGCGACATTGAAAAGGTGTGTCAGCCAAAGCAGCCCAACAATATCTAAAGCCTTCATCATGGTAAATGGTAAATGGACTGTACTTATATAGTGCCTTTCTAGTCTTCTGACCACTCAAAGCACTTTTACACTATGTTCCTCACCCATTCACACACATTCATACACTGATGGCATTGGCTGCCATGCGAGGTGCCAACTGCTCATCAGTTTTTAGGAGCTAACCATTCATACCTTCGGGAGCAATTTGGGGTTCAGTATCTTGCCCAAGGACACTTCGACATGCAGACTGGAGGAACCGGGGATCGAACCTCCGATCATCTGATTAGTGGATGACCTGCTCTACCTCCTGAGCCACAGCTGCCGTCATCGCAGGCAAATCTCTTCCAAATTTGGCGCCTTGCTGCCAAAGAGATTCTTGCCTACCTTTCCAAGAGATATGGGCGAGGCTTCCTGAGTCTTCAGACTCCTCGACAAAGGGCTTATTGGTTAATATTGACAGTATCCAGAATCCAGGTCAGGCTGCATTTTTCATCAGTTCATTGCTGCCTTTTTTTCTTATATTTCTACTGCACCACTATGCACCTTTATTGCTGCATTACTAGCTTTTACTGCACTCAGCAGAAATGTGTACCACATCATCCTTGTAATTGTGTGTGTATGCTGGCATAACACAATTTGGAGACATGCTCATAAGCACATTGACAAGAACTCAGCAGGGTTCCTTTGATTTCATACTGCACACAGACGAAAGGTTTATTCACTGCAGATTGACAGGCCAACCTTGTAAACATCTGCAGCAGCGATATTTGAAGGACATGGGTAATTTTTCTTGCTTTTAACTGTTGCCACTACTGTGTAATTTGGCTTTGATATCACAAAGCCAGAGCCATTTAGTGTCAATAGAGAGGCCTCATGAAATATGTTGTTTGTCTGGAAAAGCTTTTTCCTTTTCTTTTCCTCTAGACCCCATAGCGCCCCAGATTGACTGTGCTACATTCACTATAGCGCCCAGGAGCGGCCATCATTTTAGAATGATTCCCAGTGTATCTAAATACAGAAAATAAAGTGGTGAGCTTTGTACTGTAGTCATCAATAACCAGAATCAGTAATATACACCATTACATTGACAAAAATTTCCAGTGCAAGTCTAAAAAGAATTCCACCAACAAAGCGTACCCAAGACATCATTGTGTTTTGAGGGAGATCCAGACCCACCTTGCATAGAAGAAAACGACAAAGATATCGTGAGTTCAAGTGCTCACATCACATCACATAATCACCATCAGTAAACAGCAGGACTTAGCCGGCTCTCACTGCCGGAGATGGAGGCTGTTTTCTCAGGGATAGTTTGCCTTAGAGTCAACAGAGAGGACTGAACAGGCCGCGCCGACTTTACCACATAAATTCCAAGATCTTTTCTTAAAGTTGCCAAAGACACTGCCTACTACCACATTAGTGTTGTTTGTTTAAGCAATGTGTGTTGCTAGAAATTTCATCACATAATCACTGTAGATAAACAGCGAGTCTTAACCAGCCCTCAGATGGAGGATGTTTTCTGAGGGACAGTTTAGGTTGGATGGATGGTCAAACAAACACAAGACTTTCACCCAGGAGACTGTTCATGTTCTGTGTGAAAGCAGATAGTGCCAACTCTGACACTGTAATACAGCAAATCTGCAGTGAGCTGACATGATCAGTGGTAACCAGTTCAGGCACAATACAGCAGACATGAGTAATCAGTAAACTCTTTTTGACTTCTTTCTGTTTCTCTCTGTTATATTTCTTTTTACTCTTTCTCCTTTCTGTCTATGTCACAGCACACAAACTGCAGTTGAGTCCTAATTTGTCCCATATTTAATTATAATCCACTGCTACTGTGGAGGTCAGAAACAATATTTAAATGTATCATAATCATCCAGAGCCCAGCAGGTATCAAGGGTAAAATTATCTAATAATTAGCCCGCACATATTAGTTATTCATCACCTGGATTTAATAATTAATGCCCTTAAATTGCTGAATTATAGTTTCAAACTGTAAAAGGTAAAATGTTGAGTTGTAACAGCAGCAAACTGAAGTTTTAGGTTGTCGAGAAGCTGTGTTTTAGTGCAGGCGTGCCCTGTTTTTGTCAATGGAGTCAGGTGTATTTGAACACAGTGATGCAACTGCTGTGTCCTGGTTACACAAAACAGATCTTACTCTTTTTTAAAAAAAAAAGTTTTATTTCTGTAGGATCTTTTCCATCATGTTGTCAGACACCTTTAACAGCATAGTAACAATCTGAGCCTATTAAAAAGTGACTAGAACAAGCACTTGGATGTACTTTGACCATGCACAACTGCTGCATGTTGCAGTCCGCTTTTGCTTATGCCAGCTCCTACAGAGAGTGTTGCATTATGGTTTCTTGAATTTCTTGGTGAATTTGTAACAGCCTTCATACTTTGTCTGTTAGAAGTAGGCGGCCCAAACTCCTAAATTTCACCAGGCCGCCAGAACTGATCGATCTGATTATGATTCCACCACAGCAAGTTTCAGAAATGGCCTAGAAGCATCTCTTCACTGTGCTCTGCAGGGAATATGCGGCTGGTCTATTTTAGATGGATGCTGTGACTAGCCATGTCAAGCAGCACAGAGCAGATTGAGCTGGCTGGAAGTCAAACACAGAAGTGGAATAGAGAATCCAGTCAATTTTCAAAATAAAACATCCTGTGCAGAGTCCCATTTGTAAAAACAGACAAAATGGAAACAATTAAACTACGTACCCTACTTAGCCATGGTAGAAGCACATAAATCAAGGACATAATAACCAACTTTGAGAAAATTAGCGAAGTCTTAGTGGGGTATGAAGTCAAGTGGACCAAAACAACATTGCAGCTGCAATGTCAAAGAGCCATGCCCAGAAGAACTTAGCAATAAACGGGTATTAGTTTGTAAGTGTAAAATACAAAAGTTTCTGATGTCTCTGGTTAGATACATTTAGTGCAGAAACACACTGTGGACCAAAACATGTCAGAGTTGTGGACCTAAGGACAGTCTAAGGATGCTAATTGCCATCCTGAGTGCTTTCAAGAGCTTGACAGGGTGACACATGCACAAGCTACACTAATGTGGGATTTGTGTTCTAGTATTTCATGTTTTTTTGAGAGAGAAGGATGACGACTATGTTTTCTTTGGACTGATAGTATCTCAGGGAATCTTTCCCAACAGGAATGCTCTAAAAGTGTTGGACTTCAAAAAGGTTGGAAAAGTGTGTAATCTCATAATCGGGGTGATCTTATATTCAGGCCAATGTGCCAATGAATCATTTCAAAGCATTCATTTAGTGTATATTAATAATTAAAGCCTTTACTCCAGATACCAGCCAGTTTCCATACTCTCCGTTATGCACCACAAGAGGTTGATGTTTGGGACCATTCTGTGCTGACACTAGTTTTAGAGCTGTCTTAGTTTTTTAACCACTGGGGGGGCAGAAAAACTGCAGAACAAGCTGAAAAACACACACCTCCTTTAAAGTTGTTACAGCTAACATGTTAGCAAAAGTTGTCTATTTATCCAACTAGCAAACACAAAGGAACATTTTGTTTGTGTCCACCTGCTGTATCTAATTCCAGTCCAATATTCACCACTTTCTTTACCAGGCATTCTCTAACTTTGTCAGGCCATTTGGTGCCAAACAGCCATTTTATCTGAAACCTGCTGCCTGCTGGCGCTGAAAAATGGTGGTCATTGAGAAATTTCAATTTCACCTTCCAACTGATGCGGACTCACAAGTTTAAAAATCGATGAAGGGTCTGTACTTTCACCTGTTTTTCCCCTTCACAAAGTGTACTTCATAACGTGAGTCCTTTCCCCAAACATTTTGTATACAGTTCACATCCTACCATCACTAGAGACCAAAGCCAGGAGACTGATTCTCACAACAACAACCTGCCGCCTTATATTAGGAGGGTTCGTGAAGAAGGTTTTGACGAAAAGGTCAGGCCACCTTTCGCTATTGAAAATCATTGGCTGCTAAAGATCATGACATTAAAGGTATGAGCAGAGAGGCCATAAGAGAGCAGCAGCGAGGAAGAACAGATGAGGCGGTGGTGGCAAAGATGGAAGGATGGGAATAGAGGGAACAAGAGAGTGAGAGAATACCAGAGGATAAGAGAGGACAATGAGAAAGAGAAGGGCTGGTGGATGACATTAAGAACAGGAAGAATACTATAGTCGGAAGAAGTATTCAGATCTTTTATTCATGTAAAAACAATGCAAAAATACTCAACTACAAGTAAAAGTCCTGCATTTGAAAGTCTTTAGTCCTCTGTATTAGCAAAATGTGATTGTAGAGCAGTAAATATGAGTACAAATGACTCATAATAAATTAATATAGATCCTTTTGAGGTCATTACAAATACATCAAGCATTTTAATGTAGCTTGTCCAATTGGTGCCACACTACACAACAGACAAAGGGACAATCACATTTAGTCCTCCTAGTCATTGAAGTGCACACACCATTCCAGCGGGGCTATTCGATTTAATTCAATTAGCGTGAAATCACAACAGCAGTTATCTCATGACACTTTTTATATAGAGAGCAGGTCTAGATCGCACTCTTCTCCTTAAATGACGGGGACTGATCTGAATGTTATCTCTAACAGAAAGACACAGTACAGTTTCTTCATCTAGTAGACCTTGATTGTAGTACTGATCAATAATAAGCTGACATTTTCAGCTTCAATCAGTTGCTACAGTCGTCAAGACGCTATCTATGCATGGCATGTCTGATAAACATATATGACAAAGACCTTTTGTTTTCTTGTGATAATGGGTTGATCATCTCATTAGTGAAATAATTAACTTCTTCTTCATATTGAGATAATGGCATTTGCAAGCATGGCTGTTCTTGGCTTCCATAGAAACTAGAGACAAAGTACGCAAACCTATGCTGTAGTGTAGCTTACATACCCTGGACATGCATCAGAGTAAGAACCATGCCACCATCTTACCGGACCACAGTGACCTTTGCGGACTGCTTGTGGACATGCTGTTTAGCTATCTAGCCTGCAAACTGACACCAGCAGTGCACTTGAATGTTTGTTTGGTGGCTTGTTCAACTAAGCTAAGGTGCAGGACAAGTTGTGTGTTCATGTTTGTAACGAACAGGAAAGCTAATGTGCAAAGATTTTATTAGCCGTTTGGAAACAAGTTCTCAATCTACATAGACAGAGAGTTTAAGGTTATTTACACGAGAATTGAAACATTATTATAGTTGCTATGTATTTGCTATGTATTTCGTTTCTGTCCAGTTTGAATAGAATCACTATGTTAAGGTGATCTGGGTGGTAAAATTACCATTTTAGTCTATGGAGGCTGGCAGTGTAGAAGGGGTGACTTTTCCTTTAGTTTTGTAACAACATCTGTTTTACTGCAGTGTTTATTGTCCTACTTCATGTGTTGAAAAACAGCTAAACACAAACTATTGAGCAACATTTTGCCATAAAATCAATTGTCAACACACAGTAAAATGAGGCCAATGTGCTAAAGGCTTAAGAATTAGACATACTGTATGTAGGCTAACGCTGTGCTAACAGAGACTCAGTGGAACCAAATGATTAGAGCAGCAGACAAACCCTGCAGAGCAAAGAGTGAAGAAGCCATACTTCACAGTGTGTGTGTGTGCATGTGTGCATACGTGCGTGTGTGTGTGTATGTGTGTATAAAAGTGGGTTGCTTTCAGCACAAACCAGATAAAGGCTTAAATCTAGTTTTGTGTGTGTAGTGTGTCGGTGTTGTATATATGGTCCTATGGATATCCACACGGAATAAAAGAAATATATCCAGAAACGGATTATTTTTTCACAGAAAAGGTGGAAATGGGTCACTGAATATCATGTCGTAGTTTATTTTTACGGTAAAACACGGTGAAGTTTAAATGGGTGGCAGAAAATCTCTCTGCAGATGATTACATTTGATTATATGTCGCTAACGAGAGGCAGCTTAACAGATCTTGTTCCAACTATTTGATGGGTACAAACACATTTCGGCTTCCTCAATGAATTATTTTGTTTTCTTGGTGCTGAATGAAAACCATATGCTGTCTGTTCAAAAGTTTCGTAAAAACTTTCATCTTTGAGGGTACAGAGAGCCGAAGAGTCAAAAATTGAGGAAGCAACAATATCTTATTAGCTACTCGTTAACTCTGAGAACTTTGTTTCCCTCGCATAAGAAAACCTCTGAACGGAGTGAAATGATGGGTGAAAAACAGTAAGCTACAAAGAAAAGAAAGAAGCATTTGGGGAGCATTTGTGACTCATTAGTATTAGCATGATTCCATTCCAGATAGTTGGCGGGCTAGCTCAACAGACAGGCAGATTCATTTTGTAGGCCACTTTCTGGTGTGACGAGGCCTTTTTACAGAAAGAAACAACTGCTGACTGTAGGGGGAAGGGGAACTGAACTGAAGTCTGCCACTTGAGTAATATGCTGTGTTGACGCATCAGTCCACCACAACCTCCCCAAGAGGCTTTGTGACTGAAGTATGATCTAGTAAGTCCGGTTTGACTCAGAGTTTCAAAGCTTTTAGATGCCAAAATACTCCTCATGGAAGTTATCATGACATTTTGTTTCAATAAATACCAAAAATCAGTTTTCAATTCAAGTGACTAGAAGTCTAGCGGCTGCAAGCTCTTGTTTTGCATTGGCAAATGCATCTGGCCACGCTTCCATTCAAACTGAATACCATTCCAATTGGTCGGGCCAATCACAGCCATTTATTTAATTGGTCGGGTGGGTTTTATATGATGATTGACAGAGAATCGTCACCGGTACCGATTTGAAAAGTCGCATATTACACAATCTCAGAACTCATCAGCGATTGTCTGACAGCCAATTTTTTTTGGGCCAAACCAAACCTTAACTATCAGTCAGACAATAAAATTGACTTATTTTTCAACAGTGTTTTTATTAGTTTTGGAACCAACAAGTTATATATTGATAAATGTGTCTAAAAATAGGAGCACGCATGAATGCATCATTATAGAGGACATGGATAGACTATGTATTTTATCACTTTGTTATAGGACAGTTGTAAGGTGAACAATAGAAGTACGCAGTTAATGTTAAATAATTCTCTACCAGCAATTTCCACATATCATTGTTAGCGTAGCGTTTATACAGTTGCTGTTGTGGCGCAATGTACCCCAGAGGCATTTGAGCAAGTCAGGTCAGCCATTCTGTATATTGTGTTATTGTTTGTGTTTGTTGTATGTTGGACAGCCACAAAGTTTTTTTCTTCTCTTTTATTGTCTTCTCTTGCATTATATTCATCAAATAAAGTCCAATAAAGCTAACTGAAACCAACATCTATCCAAGATATTGTCCGACCCTACAGCTCTTTGTCGATTCACCCTTTAATGTACTTTCAGACGCGGTTCAGCGCATGTTAAATCAATGTAAATTCTTCCTACATCTACATACATATATGCACATACATGCTGGTTCATTGAATTATTCTCTAAAATGTGTGTATAGAACCCTTTAGCTTTGCCATATATGAATGAGATGGCTTCATCTACATTTTAATTTACTAATTTGCAAATATTGTATTTTCACCATTATGAAATGGTGGCAAAAACAATAACCCAGCTGCTGTACATATGTATATGCCATGGTACAGGTTAAATACTCAATCAGAATTAACTAGACATAAATATAAATATGATGTTTTCATTCTGAACCCGCTCTGAAAAACTTTAATCTCTTGTCTATTCTGTGAAATCCTTTTGCAGGCAGTGTTTTGATGATTGAACAAATTCGTCAGTAGCAGTTAATTATGCTTTCTGGAAGAATATAGGACAACAATGGTGTATAATTACTGTAAACATTTCTGAACCTAATTACAGTTAACATTTACTGCTACATATCACAGTTTCAGACCTTGTTTGGTGCCACTTCACACATTTTGCAAACACAGATGTATATTCTCTTGATCATTTTGTGTAAGACAAAAACAGGTCTGGGGAAGTTTTCAGTCTGTCAGCTTTCATAACAAAAAGTGCTTTGCTTTTTTTAAAATGCAGAGTTGGGTTAGGCAGTGATGGAAATGAAGCCTTTAAGGACAAGAAAATAATGAATTTCTCCCTGATGAAGTTATTGTCTGTGACATTTCAGACAAGGATGCAAAAAACCCATTTCACCCTTCACATCTTATCCATTGTCAACATTTCATGTGTGAATGAAGCTACTGTCCCCCTCCGGCTCCTGTAAGCGATTTGTTGGACTTTCTGATTTTTGGACAGTTTGTGCGGAGAGAAACGTTGCAATAAACACCCAAGTGTGCAGCCTGAAGCAGGTGGAAATAACTGGCAGCACACCGTCAGCAGTTGGTGAAAATGCTGACCAACACAAAGCACTCCATCAGCTAAACATTAAAGAATCAATATTGTGAAAAACAAAACTCAACTGTATGATGGAGAGGCGGAGGGGAGGGGGAAACACTAGCTTCCTCTTTTGTCAAAGCTGCTGCTGTGGTGGAAGTAATCATATCGGTTAAGAGCATTTCATCATTTATCAAAACTACACCTGAAAAGCATCAAACTGCAGCTGAGTGAGATCAATCTATACTTTTTAGTATAGTATATAATATATATATATATATATATAATAATAGTATATCAAATGACAACATGAAAGGTGATCGAGTTTACAGAGCTTTGTAGTGAGTTTCAGCTCATCGTTTAGCTGTTCGCCACAACTGACTGTTTTGGTTCACTCTCCAGCGTTCTCGTAGTCTTTTTATGGAAAATGCTGACTAGCTGCTAAATTAGCAGCTGAAAGGCCAGATATTTCTCTTAGGAGGTGGTGGAAACCAAAAACAGAGCTAAAAGAGCGTGAATATTGGACTGAGATTCATCAGGTGACACAAATATGACTCCAAAATGAATTCTCATGTTGCTCTGTAACTGCTGGATGTGTAGATTAGCAAATGTTTTCTAACAAGTTCACCCTATCGGCTTAAAAAAGGCATGTGTATATGTTAACAAATTGTTCCTGCTGGCCTCAATTGACTAAAAGTAGATCTGTAGTAAAGAGTAATAGTAAAACAAACCTCTAAATGCTGCCTGAGGGGTTTGAAGGCCGCAGGCATTCAATGTCGGTTTTGGGCTTTGCCCCTTAGATGCAGATATTCCTCTGGATTCTCTGAATCAAATCATTTTCCATATTTTTCCAACATTGACAGAATTTTCAGTCTCTCCCTGAAGGTAAATTCATCTTCCTTTACATATGCAGAACAAGTCAGATTACCACATATAGACCAGATCGTTTGCTTTGTGTAGATTTAATCAATTGTTCCAGATTAATGAGCTGCATGATTACTGCCTTACATGTAAAACACACAGTTTGTACACTGTATGTGTGTTAGTGTGCTCGGTTTCTTTTTCTTCCACTCTGATTGACTCTAAAGCGACACCTGGTGGCAGGACACCGCCACTACAACAAGACATTGATTCTGAGTATGTGGGTTTGAGTGTGTGTTACGTATTCATGTGTGTGCATTCTGCACTAATGGCTTTGGTGGATAGTAGGTTTCTGGTGGGAGCTGACCTCTGAGATCGTATCTATTAGTCTGATGTTGGTAGTTGATACCAACCTGTGCAGAGAGAGCAGAGAGAGGTGGACACGCTCATAAATCATAGTTTAAAAGTATAAAAGATTGTTACACAACATTATATATTTTATGTTTTTTCTTCTTGTAACTTCTGGGACAAAATATACAGTTTGTTTGTGTTGTTTACTCACTTACTTACTTCACTTTCTTACCATGTGTTTGTTGCAAGAGAAACAAAGTACAGTGATTTTCTTGTTCTTTCTGCCGGAAACTTTTGGGACATAAAACTCAACTTTCTTCTTCTTCTTTAAAGATTAATCTGTGAAAATCAGAAAACTGAAAATAATGAGTCTTGCCTTTATGCTGAGAGTGAAACAATGTGCCCTCTTTGCAGGGGCGGTGATAGTTACCTCCTGGATAAACGTAAAGCTTTATATCATATTTCCTGCAGTAACAGTGGAGTTTCAGTCAGAAAAGTTTCAACATACTAAATAATTACAGAATTTACATAAGTGTTAGGTTTGGTGTCAGTCTAAGAGGATTCTTTCTGGAGCACAAACCAGTTTTAAACAATCACATGAAAAGAAATCCAGCATAGAAACTCTCAGAGAACAATTTATGCACCCAGAAGAGACTCAATACACCAGAATGCAATGCAACTGTGAGAAAAGAAAAAAACAAAAACAAAAAACGTTGCTTTCCTAATCATACAGTAAACAACTGAACACTACAGTTCTTGTTGAAAGGCAGTCTGGAAAGGTGGGTTAGCCATGCTAGCCGCACAGCTCCACTTGTTCAGTTCAAATAATTGTCAAGATTTGGACCGATTGATTAACAAATAAATACCTATAAATAAATACCTGTATACATTTGTTTTAATCTGAAAAAAGTAGTTAGTTACACTTCAATAAGCATAGTATCTAATTACTGTGACACAAACAAACAGTGGACAGGGTGTTGTGGTTTGTGTTCATCATCACTTAACTGTAAAATCACTGCAGGCTGCAGCTGAACTTTCATTTATTTTCTAAGATGTTTAATTTACCTACATTTTAGAGCGTCTGCTCAGATGAACACCTCAGTTGAATCAATATGTTCTTCCAGGAGAGAGTGGAAGTAAATGAAGCCATCCGTCAATTCAGCTGAAACTTTGAGCTGGAACACTAGTTTCACCGACGATTCAGCCGTTTGTTTCATCCCAGAGACCTTCAATTGTGTCTCCGGTGCTCCCGATGAGCACTCATTCGCATCAAATAAGTCAACTCAAGTTGAACGCCTCAGGAGAGTCACGGTGACATATGACAACAGATAGTTTCCCCCCCAAAAAAAGTGCTCACACTCTGAAATGACCACTGGGCTTTTTCCTCTAAAAGTCTGGAACAAGATGATTGACAGGTGTCCTGTTCTCTCTGTAAAAGAGCTCTGTGATGGGCGGAAGAGGTCGGCTGTGATGCAGGGTGACAAAATGACAGAAAATCAAAGTGAATCAAAATAAGGCAGATGCTGAGTGTCTGTCAGAGTATTCAGATATTAATTTATGACTTCTATTCAAGCAAGAAATTTGGATTGAATTAATTGCTCATGCTTTATTTTATGAGTCCATCATTTCTGAATAATGTCTGTGGAATGTTCCCTGCAAAGAACAAAATAATTAAATGTCGAAAATATGTAATTAAAGAATAAAGCTTCCAATAATTCTGTAAATGATGAATCAATATTAACTTGAGTTTAAATGGAGCTTTCAAGGAAATGACTCTTTTTAATAATTAATATCAGATTATGTTGTCATATATATATAATGATCAAGAGTCCAAAGTCTGGACACAACCCCAGGACTGTAGTGTTATAGACCTGCACTTTGTACGCCTGTCGTCCACACCAACCACCACCTTGTGAGTCGTTAAATAAATGTTGTGTTTCAGTCTGTGAACATCATCCAGGCAGCGATTATGTTTGTCACTGCAAGGTAATTATGAAAACAATTTCATAATAGGAGACAGGATTGTGCATATTTATCTGCCGTTTTGTGAAACATGATGCTGCCATCATATCAGCAGATATTATGAAACGGGCCACAGATTAGAAATTTCTAGCTTTAATGAAAAGGGCAAAGATGGTGACAGGCGCTAATTCTAAATCTAAATGTATTTTTTCAGTTCTGAGCAACACTTTTCACAAACAAATATGCCTTCTCAAAAGCAAAACATTACTACAAGTATTGTAAACACTGAAGCCAGGCAAAAATATGCTGAAATGGGCAGATTGGCAGAATAAATGTCAGCAAAGTAGATTGCAAAAACACTAATGAAAGATACAATATGATCAACATTGTTCTCAAAATCAGAGCTAAGAGACAAACTTAATAATAATACATTTTATTTGTAAAGTGCTTTTCTAGACCTGAAAGAGGGCCAATTTAGAACATCAAGAGCAGCAGACAGTCTGGAACAGATCCATTCAATTTCAAACCACCAAGCACTGAGATATGCACACAGTCATAACCTCAGATAAGCTCTTAAAGTAAATATGAGTAGATATGTCATTAAGAATTGTTGTATTACGTAAATTTAAAGCAACATTGCATAGAAATGGGTATTTTCGCAATTTCCTGAGTCTTTTGCTAACAGCCAAACATCAAGTGAGTGCAATAACACAAGACATAGCAGCCTTATATTTCACAGATTTACTCTTGTCACGTCACTTTTTCATTTTCTCTCTTAGCTTCTTCCGTCAACATCCCTCTGTCATTATGTACATTAGAGGCTACTGATCCTAGTTACATTATCCACATGCCCAGCTCCGGTTCTGGCACAACACTGGCTCCACTCTCTGAGCTCAGTCTGGGAAACCTGGCTAACAAACTGAGATAACATTAGCAAACAGTAACTAAGCAGCTATAGTTTCACTCCACTGTTGCACTTGCACTCACGTGAGCATATTATCTGTTTATACACACTTAAGATCAAACTTCAGTAAGATTATAGAAACTTGAAAAACCAGTGAAACGTTCACATCAGAAGTAATAATTTTAAAGATGTGAGAAAACAACAACTCATGACATGATGTGGAAACGTGTTTTCTTTATCCAGACCATTTTTTGTTGTGATATTGTGGAAATGTTCTCACGTCTTCTGCTGTCAGTTATTTTCTGATGTGACATTGTTTCTTAAAAAAAAATCTTGGACTCAAACTGAGCAGTTGGTGTGAGTCCGAGAGCAGCACGGCGCTTTGACCCTGATGCTCTGTTAAACAGCTAATGCTTCACATCCCGGGTGGAAAACACTTCTTTCTGAACTACACACAGACACACACACACACACACACTTGGGCAGAAAGCAGTGTGAGCTCAGTGTTTTGCTGTGCTGCAGCTCGTCTGTATCATCACACTCGGCTGACTCTGAAATCTGATCAGGGCTGCTGGGACCTTAAATGACTGTGAGAGAGGAGAGGCAGGAATCTGTGTGTGTGCGTGTGAATCAAAGTGTGTGTGTGCGCATCCGAAAAACAAGGTAGACAGAAGGACAGAAAGGAGTGCAGTCAAGCGTAAGTATGTTTCTCGTTGTGTGTAGAAGACTGTATGTTCATCCATGTAGGTGTACAAATACCTGTCCAATAAACGTGACTCTGATTCTGAGTGGATGTTTGACGTTTCATGGCACCCCAACAAGCAGAGCTCCGAGAAGCTGATCTTTTCCAGACCTCAAAATAGGCTTTGCCTGTCTGAGGCAGCACAACGTGAATTATTGGTATTTTGATGGAAATTTGAGTAAAGTAAACAGCTGTGAACTATTGCTGCTGTTGGCTAATGTTAGCTCAGTTTGTTAGCCGGGCTGCCCGGATTGTGAGCTCAGAGCATCGGGGGAGTGTTAGTGTGTAGAGGAGGTTTTTTTAATGCCCAGGGTGCAGGGAAAGGCTCATGGGCACTAGAGCCAGTGTCATGCCAGAACCGGAGCTGGACAAGTGGGCAATGTAACCGGGCTCAGCAGCCTCTATGAACATAATGATAGAGGAGAAGAGACTGAAGAGGATGTTGACAGAGGAAGCTTAGAGGAGAAAAAGAGAGAGTGACCGAGCAAGAAGCCGCCGTACAAAAGTAAATGTCGGACTGATTTTAGTCATTCACGAGAGCTTTGTGAAATAAAAGGCTCAAAGACAGACGCTGAGCTGGGCTTCTTGCTGTTGGACTAGTCTTGTGTTGTGTTGTTGCACCTGCTTGATGTTTGGCTGCTAGCAAAGTTGTCAGCTCACTAGTTTTTGATCAGAAATTCTATATAATATATATATAATATAATCATAACAAAGACACGTTGTACAGCTGTCCATATTCACAGAGGTGATATTACACTGAATACCAATTCCTACACAATGTTGATTTAAGGTTAGGTAATGAATTATGAATTATTATTATGAGCGTCCTCACAAGTAGAGGTGTGTGTAGGGGCCAAAATCTCATGTCGTGTTGGGTTTGTTTTATGAGACGAGCCCTGCAAAGAGATGAACACGACAGAATCCTGCCCACACAGGCACACACACACACACAGGCACACACACCTTTATTATTTCAATAATACAGTATGTGTGTTTGAGACAACGTGACAGTAACTGTGTTTACATTAAAGAAAGAACATAAAGTGTGTGTCTGTGTGTTTACAGTGCAGATAATAACCATGTACACATTTTTTATATTGACAGTGTGTTCACACACTTACAGTGTGTGTGTGTGTGTTGTCACTGTGGCCTGTAGTTGCAGTGAAGTCTCAGCACTAACAAGGTGCCTGACAGGAAAGAAAGCAGGTGTGGAGGGCAGAAGCTCATTTAGTTTCTCCACCTGCGGCCTATCCAATATTCTTCTCTCCTCGTATATACAAACAATGAAACTCTCAGGTGGACATTTTAGACACACATGACGAAAGAAAAAGTCAAGGTGTAGAAGTTTAAACACCAACATCTGTTATTCACTCAACTTAAATTTGGTTGTTGAGCTACTGCACTTGGTGCAGTTGGCTAACAGCTAACATGCTAGCCAGCAGCTGGGACATGCTAGCGCTAATCAGTCATAATATAGTTCTCCAATCTCTTTCTATTTTCTCCTCTGTGTCCTGTTGTTCTCAGATTGTTCACAATTTCATTCAATCAACAGTTACTGAAGAGGGTCAAAACCTCTCCGAGCTAATGAGTCGAGCATCACAGCAACCACAACCATCAAATCAAGTCAGCTCCAGTCAGCATTTCATGTCTGTGAACTCAACTCAGTCTTCCTACAAAGTTCAGACTTGACTCACAAAAGCTTGAGACTTAGCTTGAATATAAGTTATTGTGGAAACCTTCGAAGCAGATCATTGTTTTTAGAAAGTGGGACTCAGAAAAAGAAGAGAGGTGAAATGGTCTGATTCTACTAAGAATAGAAGAAGTCTGAGAATAAATAAGTTTCCAAAACTTGCTGCTCCCCTCTAAATGCCAGACTTGTCTCATGTAAGATGACTTTACATTTACTTTCAGTGCAGCAACAAGATCTCATTTTCTTACTGGTGAGGTAAAGTGCTCTAAGCACTTAAAACCCATTAGATCAAATTAGAGAAAGGTGGCCTCGGTTGCTAAAACATATCACAAGTTTGGACATATAAGGAACAAGAAGGGGGATAGGTGTCGTGTTGGGACTGTCCTCCAAGGAACAGTGCCAAAAAATGACGTGTTTACTATCAAGTAAAAGGTCCTCATAGTGGTTGCTGTAAATGCAAAGGAGGAAGTCTGGCTAAGTTATTAAAGAGCAACAAAGCTGCTTGGGAGGAGGTCGGTGTAGATGGACGGGTTAACAAAACATCGGATTACAAGACAGGCAAGCACTGTTTGTTTCCGGTCAGTATAGCACTGACACTATACTGGGTTTACTTTACCCAGTACCAATGGTGTTTTTAGACCAAGTGTCATTAGTTGTGTTTCATTTTACAAAATTTACATTTCGAGTAATTCATCAAAAGAAACTGTGAACAAATGTTTTCATCCACTACCATTATGTGATTATTAGGCGTTGGTTTATGAGATAAACAGTAGATGGCCTCAATTCGGAAAACCAGAAGATAGCGCAATAGAATTGGGCCAGTGGAAGCTCAACCAGTGGAAAACAATCCAGAAAAACAGGACGTAAATATGACATTTCTGTTTGTTTTGATGTATTAATGTGAGGAAGGTTACATCAGATCTGTGATTTTGATACCTCAAAATCTCAGGGGGATATAACCATAAAGTTGGTAGAAAAAGTTCCGCACAGAGTTATTCTGATCTATGGACCATCATAACAAAACATCCCTCCCTCCTTCCCGCTAATTGGGGCTGTTAAAGGTTTACTGGACGTCATCGTCCCTTTATCTTTCTCATTTTTGCCATAACCGAGATATCTTTCAACCCGGCCTGCTGCTGTTTACTCATCCTGTGCTGCTTGTAGCATATCATCCATCTTATCTGCGCCACATCTTCTTAGACTGTCGCATCTCTGCCTTATCCGACCCGTCACAGCTCCTAAGCTGCTACAGACTCCATCTCCCCGACTCCCTCTCCATCTCCCCTAAACCCTTCCCTTCTTCTTACTGTTTGTCTATTTCATATCTCCTCTCCCGTCTTTCCACCCAGTTTTCCTCTTATTTCTTCCTCTCTACCTTCTGCCTCCTCTGTGATCTTTCTCTCTTCATCTTTACCCCCACCATCCCTGTGTTTGGACCACCCCGTATTTCTTTTCTACCCTCCTCTCCACGTGATAAGGAACCCAGGTGGCATGATGGATTTCAGTCAGGCCAGGAACAGTTTGCTCCCAGGCTACAGCAGGCTCTGGATATTGCTGGATAAGCAGGTCAGACGGAGTTGGCGTGTACGCAGAGAAAACAGCTGACAAGAAGCAATAAGAGGAGCAAAAGATTGGCCACCCAGAGATAAATGCATCTCTTTTTTACAGAGGAGAGGGGTGGGCCAGAGCAGAATAAGCCATTTCCATGTGAAAAGCTCTGAGGAAGAAAGAAGAAAGTAGGGGGAGATCTAAATCAGAGTCACTTTATCCGACAAGTATGATAAATGTGCAGGAATATGCCTCAGAGGCACTGGTGCAGAGAGGTTGGCACCTCGCAGAGTTTCACTCCACATACTTGCGAAGGAGAAAGAATCGGATCCATAAAGAGCAACAGACTGGCTTACAGGTTTACAGTAGGGTTAGGGAGCGTGGAGAGGTGCACGAAATCAATAAAATGTCAGGTGAACTACAGGAGGGACACAGAGGACGCAAGAAATTAGAGGTTAGAGAGGAAAGAGCTTCGCTTCATCGGGCAGATTATTTACAGACTCATTGCAAATTCACTGCCACACGAGACCGGTAGAATAAGTTTAGTTTGCTTTTTGTATTTTTTCTGAAATTATTTATGTCAATTTTATGTTGGCAATTTCCAGCATCCTGTGTCAACGACTTGATATCTGGATATAATAATATATTGCACAACTGGATTACTTTTGATAGTGATTAAAAAAGTGGATTGTATAGTTTGACAACTGAAGTCATATTACGCATTTATTTTGTTAAAATACTTCCACACATCACGATATCCGCAGCTGCGCAGATCTGTCCTTTTTGGAGTAACTCTACGTTGAACAAATACTGAAGTCCAAATCGAGTACTCCCCTAGATGATCATGCATTTCATACCATTTTTAATAGTATTTATGGGTGTTTCCTTCAATGGACAGTGGAGAAACCGCTTCCATGGAAAGAATACGTTTTTGAGTTAAGTTTTGAGCGCCTCAAGTTTGACTTCATCTTTGATTCTTGAAGCAATATCAACCACCAGGGCTTTAGCTAGAGCTAGACGGTTAAATTGGCTGACATGTCATTTTATATTTGATTATTGCAGATATGTGGGTATCAGCATGTCAGCCAGTAAATAAGAAATGCCGAAGATATGTCTGAGGTCTTTTGAGGCTCCTGTATACTTATCAGAAGTGCTTGTTAGATATTTGGACAGCTTCAGAAACTTCCTCCAGCCCTACACCTGTCTGACTTGGATCAGCCTTGAAAATCCATTACTGTTACAGCGTCAACCAAACAGGCAGTTTGTGATGATAAACAGTATGTCCTCGATAAGGTGACCTCAGATAAACAGCAAACTTTTAGCTTACTCACTCCTTATGATACGTAGAGGATATTGTGTTTTTACTGATGTTTTATGTTAAATTAAACTTTATAGATCAGTTTCAACAGATTTATCGACAGACCAGCATGCCGATAATATTACATTAGAGGTGAAGTGAATAACACAGATTATCTTGTTATCACCTTTATCACCTGTCAGTGGTTGGGGTTTGATGAGTGCAAGTGAATATTTTGTCTCCAAACTCTATGTGTTAGAAACAAGAAAAATGGGCAAGCGTAAGGATTTGAGTGACTTTGACAGGGGCCAAATTATGATGACAACTGGGTCAGAGCATCTCCAAAACTGCAGCTCTTGTGGGGCGGTCAGTAGTATCAAAAGGTATCATAAGGTCTTGGTGCCACATACTACAGCACACCTTCAGAGTTCCGGTGGAGTCCATGTCTGGCGGCAAAAGGGGGTCCTACACAAGGTGTTCGTAATGTTATAGCCGATCGGTGTAAACTTGGGGTGATAGAAATCTCAAAACAAAAAGAAACATATGGGCTGCATCAGATCTCCTCTGATTTCTCATGTTGCTAACGGGTTTTATTCTATTTTCAGCTTTTTTCATATTCATGGCAAACCCAGATATATTTTAAAAATTAATCAAAATAACAACGGTGGTGTCTCTGAGAGAGTGTCAACTAAATGCCTGACCCTTAACCCTCACCCTGCATTGTTTTGGCATCGTATTGGAGACTCTCTGCCCCCCCACACACAACGCTTTGTTGGCTGTGGATCACAGAATCCACCCACTGATACCTCCTCTCCTCTGCTTTGTCTTTTCTCGCTCTCTGTTTCTGTTTTCATCACAATCACCACACAGACAAAAACAACTGCAGGCAGTGAAGTGTCCGCTCACATCTGAAATAATCCGTTTCGCTGTTAGGTGGTGTGTTTTTTTTTTGTTTTTTTTTAAGAATTCCAGACGCTTTGAACAGCTGCCAAAAAGCACTGATGCTGCACAGGTGGCATAAAGTGGACTCTTGAATTTATTAGGACAGAGAGAACAAATGATTCATCTCCTAGAACAACCTTCAGTCTGGCAGTGGAATTAACCAATAAACCGAAAGTCTAAGAAACATTTTTACTCTTTGTGTAAATCAATTAAGACTCCAGAATTACATCACACATGAATCATTTGGATAGAAAAAGCAGAAACTAATAGAGAAGCAAGGTTAATTTAAGAGTTCATCTTGGTCCTTGTACCTAAACATCAAAATAATGAGTGACTTCAGCCCTCTTTGTCCACATTGCAAACAGTGGTAACCTTGGCTTGTGCTTTTTGTCACATTCACTGTATGTATGCAGTGAATGAAACAAAAAGCACCTTAAACCTAAAAGTTAACAAGTGACAGATGTGTCAAACATTACATATAACATATTACAATGCAAACATGTGACAGAACAGCTTTCAATTAGTTAAAGTGCATTAACTAAAGCTGCTTTCTGAGTAAAATTTGTATTGTTTACATACGTTTATTCTCTTTGTTCCTGCCTTTTCCTTATGTGCTGCTGCGTTTCACAAACTTTTAAATACCATGAAAGTGACAGCAGGGAACGTGTATCACGGTCTAAATCTCCACAGGGGTACCTTTAATCTGTCATTTTGGAACATTTTATAGCAGGAAATACACACTGCAGTATTATTTTATACTATCCAGGCACACATTTTTTCACTGGTTGAGCTTCCACTGGCACGCTTTTAATTTCGTCATTTTGTTGCGCCCGCTTCTTTTAGCTTTCTAACTGGAGAATTGGCGCCACCTACTGCTTATCTCGTGAACAACTCCTAATATTTAACAACACATTGTCTTTTGGTGAATTAGTCCAAATTTGGTTAAAGTTTGTGACACATTTGGATGGAAACACAGCTAACGTAACTTCTGAAACATAACACACTTTTATCTCACACAAATGAGATACTCAATTAAATACACTGCTGTTTTGGTGCTACAGCCCAAGTGACAGGACTGCCAAGATGCCAAAACCTAGAGATATTTTTTTGGCCTTTTTAAAGTTTATTGTATAGAGACAGCTGAAGACTGACAGGAATGTGGGGAGAGAGAGATGGGGAATGACATGCAGCAAAGGGCCGCAGGTCGGACCCGAACCCTGGGCCGCTACGGCAAGGACTTGTACATGGGGTGGATGCTCTACCAACTGAGCCAATCAACACCCCAGCTCATCTGTATAAATCCTTAATCTTCCTAGAGTTGTGCGCCTGTGTTTTTTTGGTATCAGTGCTTGTTTTTAAATGCTGTTATTTTAGCAATAACTCAAGATAAGAGTCGTTTTCTCAGGCCTTTATCATAAATCTCCATGTTGAGTTTTTTTTTAGTTCACAGAGAGCGGCAGAACAGCACACCCTCCTCTGAAAAAACAACTGATTCATTCAAGGCTGGGGGGCATGTGCTGTCAGATCTGCAGAGCTCTTAATTTTGTCTAACTGACATGAACTCCTGGGGCGACTCAAGATTTTCGGCTTTGGACCCCCAGAAAAATAAGAAAATGATCGGCTTATCCTGGCAGTCAGACCCATCAAATCAGGCAGGGACCACCAGACATGTGAGAGTTGTTGTGTTACTGCAGGACTAAATGGAATTAAAGCATATTTTAACTTTCACCCTCTGGGTTTCCTGAATGAGCCACACCAGCTGCTACAACAACAGTCGATCTAGCAGTCATAACTTTCTTCATGCATGTGATTTATTCAATACAACTTTTTCACAGAGAGTTAGATCAGTTACATTTTATAGCTCCATTTATCAAAAACTTTCATATCAACAATAAATCAAACCTGTGTGTAATGTAAAAGGTTTCTTGTAGTGATGAACTATCACTGATTCTCCTGCGCTACAGAGCTTCTTAGCCTCTTTTAGCTCATTATTTTGCTTTTTATGACACCTGTATCCCTAATAGTCTAATGGCACGTGAAAATACAAAAAAAGGTCACCCATTCAAAAGAAGAATAGCTCAATTTTGTGCTGCTTCTATTTCTGCATATTTCCAATCTTAATGAAGCTTTGAAGATATTACTTTGGAGCTTCTAATATGATTTGTGTTGTCACGTATTAGCAGTTATGATGGGTGCCTCAATGATGCTACATTACTGAAGAATTCATAATCTAAACGTATAAACTTATACTGTCTCAAACATTTTCTCCAAAGTACAACCAAGTGGCAACCTTCATGGCTGTGAATCCAATGCGGAAGTTCCAAACACTGCAGTTCCTCGAATGGCCACTTGAGGCTAGCGCCAAAACCAGTCAGTCTCCATAAGAACCCATGCAAAAATGTCTAACTTCACAGCCGAAATGAACATGTTTACAGCCTGGTACAAAAAACGGTTTTAGTCTCTAACTAATTTCCCCGTTCCTACACATTTTTTGCATCATTTAACCTGCCTCAGGTCCACCGACAATCCACATAATTTTTAGATTAGCCGAGAGGTGGCAGAGGCTGGACTGCCAAGATGGCGACGGCCAGAGCCACCATACCGGAACCTATGGGTGACATCTCAGAGTCTACATCCATTCTTTATGCTGTCTAGTAGTACCACACAGAGAAGAACAGTCAGAATAGTTACAACAAGCAGTTAAAACATTAAAACACGACTTGTTAATATCATAAAAAAGTTTAAATTAATAAATAGCACCATGAAACTTCATCAGTGAATTACTTACATTAAGAAATGTTGTGCTTAAGTATGCAAATGAGGCATTTTCTCACTAAAAGTGAGTGAGTGAGTAACATTTCCAGAAATATGAACATTGAATAAAGCCAGGTTAAAAATTCTTTCATTTTGTTGACATATTATATTGGAGTCAAAGGGGGAACTTTGGATATCTCTTTTTATCAGAAAACACTGTCAACAGCCATAAAAAAATCAATGTTTTTATGAATAAAATGTTGTATAAATCAGGCTATGAATGATATATGAACAAACCCCTCTGTACAAACCATCAGAATATAGATAGGAATCAAACTGGAAGGTTTGGTGCATGTAAGTGCTGCTGAAGTGGAGATTTGTGACTCAGAGTCTGAGAAAAAACCTATTTTGAGAAAACAGCCTTTAAAGATATTTATTGTGAAACTCAGGCATTTTGAGACACGACAGGTGAATAGGCTCAAAATTTGATCTCATAGATATCACCATGAAACTTCCTCAGTTGAAATAACTTACTACAGTAAGTTAATTGTTTTGCTCTGCATTTGGTGGCTGTAGACTCTTAATCTTTTTAGAAACTGAGTTTCTGAGCTAAAATAACACAAAATGGTAACTTCAAGGGTTAGATGCATATATACAATATACCATATGTTGATGTGTATCATGCCTGAAAGACAAATATCTGATAATAAGGTTCTGATAAAAGGCTAACGTTGTATTTCTGCTCTCCTATAGTATAGGTTGCAGTGGGGGTTCAGTGGAGTGGTACTACTGGTTGTAAGAGTTGCACTGGGAAGTTCCAATACACAGAAGATGTGGATTTACATTGGGTTTCTCGACAGAGTTCTAATATTTCCTGGGTCAAAGTTAGAAAAATATGTGCCAGTTTCTAACAAGTTTCAAATCCTCATACGTATGTTTTTCCTTACAAACCAGCATGACTCTAAATCTGATCCACAGACAGTGATCTCCCTCCGAGCAGCAACTCAGACACAAACAGATTGTTTTCAGCCTCCTGCCTCGTCTCGGCTGTACCCTGCTCATCTTGTCCATCCCTGCAGCGACGAATGAGGTTTTAAGGGGCCGCATCACAATGTAATGAGAACCAGGATGGCTTCCATGAACCTGCACTCACCTCGGCGATACCCATCTGCTTCACTTAAAGGAAAACACCACTCAATTTGAGAATTCATGTATGTTGTTTATCGGGTCCACTGGAGTTGAGTCAGTCTTCTCTCCAGGCCAGACACCAGAGACCTAAGCATAAAAGTCACATCATGGAGGCAGACAGCACGTATCACATTGGCATTCAAAGCCGTGCAGGTGATAAAACCCTCTGAAAGCAACTTTCACAGAGATGAATTTTTAAGTAGCGACAGAGGAGAAGGAGGAGGAGGAGGAGGAGGAGGAGGAGGAGGGATCTCTCTCTGTCCTGCTTTTAGCATGGTATGATGAGCCATTTGCCGAATGACTTTAAAACACTGTTTTCGGTACTGTGAGTACATTTAGTTTGAGCTGACCCTGGCTGAGTCAGTGCCACTGCTGCAGTCAGTATCACCTGAGGCCCGCTACCAACACCAGAAGAATAAATAATGGAGGACAGAATGTTTGGAGTGCCTGTTTGTCCTCCATAACAACGGCTGTTATATAAGAGATAAAAAACACAGGCAGGGGTTCCAGTGTACAAAAATATATGACAAGGCGATGACAAAGAGCCGTAATGTGAAGCAGAGTGGCATTTACTCTCACAAAGTGTTATTTTCTGTCTGTTTACACCACAGCCGGCTGTGCTACAGATCGAAAAGTATGTGGACAACAAGTAAAAGCTATTGCCAAGAAGGTTTTCACATAGAGTTGGTCACAATAATTATAACTGAACTGAATGAAGAGGATGGAGTGTTCAGACAAAATGTACAAAAAATATCTGTAAAGATTTGCATTAGTGTTCCACGTCAAGTTAGACTTTACATTATTGTAATGTGTGGTGTCCATGGGGGATGAGAGTCAGTGTCAATGGGGTCTGGGGCCTTACTGATGAGGCTATCTGCAGTCGGGAAGAAACTATTCTTATGGCGGGAGCCGGAGGGGAGTGTCTCACAAAGTTTCTGTCTGAAGTGTGAGGGGTCAGACATAAACTTTCCTGCCTGCCTCAGGGTCATGGAAATACCGCTGCATCATCAAGAGCACTCTTATCAACTGCAGAGGGTGGTGAAAACTGCCCAACGCATCACCGGTTCTCCACGCCCCACCATTAAGTCTGTCCCAAATGTGTAAAAGTGGTGTCTGCAGAGGGCCACCTCTCAACCTGGTCACAGAGCTTGCCCTCCTCCCCTCTGGAAGGCGCTACAAGACTCTCCATTCCAGGATCCTCAGGCTCAGGAGCAGCTTTATCCCTTCAAATGTCATCTTGCTAAACACTGGTGAGGTGGTGAAATCAAAGTCCACTGAAGGCCAATGTTGACCAATCAAAGGCTGTGCCAGCATTTATTCTTTTAGGACCAAACCCCCATAAAGTCACAGTAGCCATGACCCCTACATACTGAACTTGAAAGATTGTTGTTATCACACAGTCTACAGACACCTTTAGTGTGGGCCATAAGATCTGGCTCACAGTCGGCGTTTCAGCTCATCACAAAGGGGATGGATGGGACTGAGGGTTGAGGTTCTTCTGCACCCAACTGGGGAAACTTCTCTTCATGGACCTTATGTGCATCATGTTAAAACAGGGAAGGGACAACAGCTATGTTTTATTAAAAGGACATGTCACATTTTACTATATTTTACTATATTTATTGATTTGTTGCGTTCCAGGATGTAAAATCTTGAGTGGCAAACAATCAGATTGTTCGGTTTTTGGAGTTTATTCAAATGCAACAGCCAAATTCATTTTGACAACCTGCCGGAGGGTAGTGTCTCATAAAGTTTCTGTCCGGAGTTTGAGGGGTCGGCCATGAACTTTCCTGCCTGCCACGGAAATATCGTTGCGCCATCAGGAGCATTCATACCAACTTCATCTCAGTATGGTACACGGCAACAGCTCTATCATGGACTGAGCACTGCAGGAGATGGTTAAAACTGTGCCAACGCATTGCTGATTCTCCATGCCCCACCAAAGCAAAGCAAACATAAATGGGGGCGGCAGTAACTCAGTCTGTAGGGACTTGGCTTGGGAACCAGAGGGTGGCTGTTTCAAATCCAGCACAGACCACAGTATGGAGCGTGCTAGCTGGAGAGATGCCAGTTCACCTCCGTGACACTGCCGTGGTTCCCTTGAGTAAGGTACCGAACCCCTAACCGCTCCATCCAGGGCTTCTTCTTTAATAAATGAATAAATAAAATAAAAACAGCTAAATGTTTACAGGTAATCGATTACCAAGAAAGCAAGTACCTTTAAGTAGATTTTCATATTATTAATAAAATTAATGCAAATCATTGTTTTCTTAAAAGGTACAAGTCTTCAAATATATATAAAATATGTAGGAATGTAAAGTAGGTGATATATTTTAGTTAAAAAACACAAAATCACAACTCTTCAGAATAATATTAAAAACACACAGCAGTTTGAGTTGCATTCAACAATGAAAAGTGCTTCTGGTGTTTCATTGAGACTCATTGAACAGCCTAAAACTATTCATCAGGGCCAAACGACTGAACTGAAGCAACCAGACCAAATCATTTACATAGTCAAGTTCTCCAACAATATGTCTGGCATTGGCGGTGGAGACGGCACTGGTGTCGGCTGGCAGAGTCATTGACTGGAGCCTTGACAGCTCAGAGAGAGCTTTCCAGAACAAAATACAAGTGGCAAGAACAGCACTGCTGCTTCAATCAGGAACATCTCTTTCTACTAATCAATGACAACAGGAAAGAGGCATCTTAATGGACAATCAATGTATTGTTTTGGGTGTATTGTATTGTTTTTTTTTTTTTTTTGCAGTGTTTGGACTGGCTAGAGATGCAGAAGGAAGTTTCATCCTGTGGTTTTGAACAAAATTGTAGGCCAACAGGGATAAAAACTTTATTACCTTAAATTACCTTAAATCCTGAATATATGCTAAAAACCTCACTTGAATGGTTGCTACAGAAGGAGGACAAAGAACCAATGAAAAATAGATACTTAATGACCAGAATATGTGTTAGATGAAGAAAAATAGTGACAGAAATAGACTGCAGTGGGAGAGAGGAAAAGACAAACTGAACAAATACGAGCTAAAGAGAAAAAACACAACATTTTATCCCAAATGGGCTCTGGAGAAGCTTTACTTCCCCTCACTCACTCTACCCCACGGGCTGTTGTTCTGCTTTAAAAAAAACAAAAAACAAACACACTACCCATAATGCCATATGTTTGGTGTACAAACAATGTGTCAATGGAGGGTTTTACCACTCATTGTTGGCCATATTCACAGAAAAAACAACATCAGCCACATGGTTGTTTTTTTTTTTTTTTTTTTTATCTTAAACCAGGAGCAAATAATACATAGATAAAGACACTGATGACCAAGTTATGTACATTAACTGGTTAATTACAAAAACTGCACCTTATTATTATTAATAGACTATGATACATACAGCTTTGTCATCAGTAAAGTCTGCCTTCAAAGTCAAAGCAGTCCTGTATCAAAAAAACACAAGGAGATGAGTCGGTGTGGGTGTTGCTACAGCTATATTTGTGAAGATGGAATTCGATCCAGCACAGCATCCAGAAAATACACTGCACAGCAGTTCATATAACCATGAAACAGAATTTTACACCAGAAACCATTTTATCCCTTATCCATGTTGTCTCATGGTTAAAGGATAAAGGATAGTCTCAATTTTAAGGTAAACTACAGAATTACAAGGTAATCTACCAGGAATGAGTGCTTGCACCTCTTTGATTGGCCAACACAGTGTGTTGCTGAATGAAAATCGGATCCAGTCTCAGCTCTTTTGCTGGAAAACCCTGTGTTGAGTAACCCAATGTCACCAGATCTGGGAAGTCTTTGCAGGGAAACTGTTTGGATCACTGTTTGGTGATTTAATGAACCACCTGGCTATTACTGTCTGTCATGGGTAAATTCACGGGTAACCAATCAGATCAACAAACCATATAACATAGTCAAACTGTTATTGAAGCCAGTAAGAAGAAGAGCAAAAACACTTTTTCCATCCAGAAAAGTGCTGTTCTTTGCTCATCTTCCAATGATTCTTTCAATACAACTGGTGCTAGCAGCATTTTTTTTTTCAGCAGTCTTTCCATTTAATTTGGATGCACCACATCTAAAAATTTCTTCTGGATTTTGTCTGAAACACTTTAAAAGTCTAGTTACATGACCATAATCCCCAACTGGCTTCTCACCATTACCACTCTTGAGCATTAATACACACAAAGTAAAGCGACAGATGAGCGTTCTGTGAGTTACCACTATGCGTTTTACGTGTGGTAATCACAGAAATGGCACAGATATGAATATCGACTAGTGTTAAGTGAAGAGCGTTAAATAAAATAACATTTAGTTAGTGGACTGTCCGATATCACTAAGATAAGATAAGATCACTAAGATTTGTTAACATATAGTGGCAACTTTGTCTTCAATGCCAACCACAGACTGTTATTGTTGTTAAATTAGCATAGTCATAACTTTATAGCCTAGCTTAAATAAAAATGATGATACCTCGTCTTGTGCCGATGCTCTGCCATGTCAGTGTCCTCCTATTTGCCATCCTGTTTAAACAACAGTTAGTCTCTCATTAATGGCGGTCAGTGCCCGACAGTGTCTCCTGCATGTTGTGTAGAAAAAAGACTATTATAAAAAGACAATTCAACTATGGCAGCGGCTGGATACTCCAGACCTGCTTGTCAGATTGTCCATGTGAATCTACCTGTCTGCTCGCCTCTCATTGAAAATGAATTAGGAGGTGTGCCAATCGCTGCTTGTCTGAAAAGACCTTACAAGACTAAATCTATACAAACCAGCCAGGTTTTCCAGATGATGGATGCCAGCAATACTCCATCATTGCCATTAAATTGGATAACATTGTTTACCGCACATCAGCTGACACCTTTATCACACACACTATGATTAAACGGCTGCTTTTTTTAGTGTGTGAACAGGTATCAACACTGTGACGGAGGGCAGTGGTTTCTCCTGACAAGTTGATGCTGTTGGCTTACGTAGAAAATATTGTTTGTGCCAGTAATGACGCTGGTGTGCTCCTCTACGAGCTTTATTGAACCTTTAGTTCAGACTGACTTGGTACAAATGTGCTCCTCATGGATAGAAAATAGTGAGCGCCTTGTGTTAGATCAAAGGTTATTCATCTGGGCCCATTATTTGTACATTTTCACAGTCTTTGAACTTTGAAAATGTACTTTTGTACCTCTGTGTTTAAACATACAGGGAGTGATAGTAATCTACAATATCACTACTGGTGCTCTGCTTTCGTATTCGATCTTTCATCCCCAACAAGACTTCTTTGGGATTTTCTGGTTTTTAGTTCTTTCTTTTGATCCAAGTTTTATTCATGTTGTTCGGCTGGATGCAGAGTAACTGCATGAAAACTCAAAAATCTAACTACTGCTGGGCAGCGGCCAACTCTGTTTGGTAGTTTTCCATTATTCACTGAAGATGATGATGACAATCAGGATTTGGCTGTAACAGATGGTGGGCTGCATTGAGGGTAATATTTCATTGAATTTATCCATCCATTATAGGAGAAACTGTACACATTTGAGACAATGATGACGATGTTGAGACTGATGATTATGATAGCAATTATGAAAATTGTGACATCCTTTCAAAAGCAACGCACATATTAACACAAATGTCTAAAGCTTTTAAGAGTTGGTTTTCATGCCAGCAATCAATTTGTCAAAAGAGCTGTCACATTTTTACATTTATGGACATTTCAATTGGAATGAAATTATAAAGCAATCTTCTTTGAGTGAGTTGATTAGTCATTGTTCCATGATGAGCTTTTAGCTCTGACCTCAAATGAGGGAACAAAATTATTTATAATTACAAATAATGAGACGCTTTAACAAGTTTTAACATGACATAGACACAAAAGAATGACAGTTTGACAGACGCAGAAAAACACACACGTGTATGGGAACGCTTCTCAAAGGGATCCCAGCCAGGTGGTGATGGAGCAGCTGGGTGGAGTTTGTGCGATGCTTTCAAAAGCTGCCAGCTACAAATCAGAGGCAGAAAACACCAGCCAACAATAAAAACAGGCAGCTAGAATCTGAGAACTGAAGTTTTAACAACACACCACACATTTCCTTGAGGCCTTATGTTTTTTACTCCTTACTACATATTTAAAGCTCCATTGTGTAACTTTTTCGGCCGTGAAATAACTACATATACTACACTGACTTGTAATCAGGTGAATGACGTGTCTGTCATTCATACGTATGTTCTCACGCTATGTAACTTTGTGGTCCGGTCACGATCACCCACAAGAAGTACATAATGCTTTAAGTCACACACTGCCAACTATTTCACTGATTTTGGTCGAAGTGGGCCCTGTGATAAGTTGGCAGCGTGTACCCCGCCTCTCGCCCAAAGTCAGCTGGGACAGGCTCCAGCACTGCCGTGACCCTGATAAGGATAAGCAGTTACAGATAATGGATGGATGGATGGTCAAACCGGATCACATTTTATGGAGAAAATGCTTTCTGGTTTTCCCTCTGATGTCCTCTCTGTGATTTACAGAGTTTCCTGATGGACAGTAAAGTGAACTGCTGCGAACTATAGCTGCTATTAACTGATGTTAGCTCAGTTTGTTAGCCGGGCTATCTGGACTGTGAGCTCAGAGGACCAGGGGAGTGTGCGTCTTTGGGAAGATGAGGTTTTCAGGCCCGGTGTCATGCCGGAACCAGAGCTGGGGTAGTCGGCAATGTAACTGAACTCAGCAGCCTCTATAGACATAATGACAAAGGTGAAGAGACTGAAGAGCACATTGATGGAAGAAGCTAAGAAGAGAAGAGTAGAGAGTCGACGAGCAAGATGCCGCCGACAAGAGTAAGTCTTGGACTGACTTTTAGTCCTTGTCGAGAGCTTTATGAAATAAAAGGTTGAAAGACAGACAGTACTGGGTTTCTTGCTGTTGGACTAGTGAGTAATATTACCTGGTTGCTATGTCTTGTGATGTTGCAGATGCTTGATTTTTGGCTGTTGGCAAAGTTGTCTATTCACTAGTTTTTGATCATAAGTAATATAATCATAACAAATACATGTGCACATCTGTCAATATTTATGACAGTGGGATTACAAACTGAAACTGGGGGCGCTAAATCACAGAAATACCAATTTCTATGACATGTTGCATTAAAACCATGTAGCCCAACAAATACTGAGACTGATTAAGGTTTTTTTTATTTCTTGCAAAGTGAAATAACACACACAGAGTCCTGCATGAGCCACCAGGTTGATGATTGCCTTCATGGTAATTATATTACTAACCGAAAATTAATGCGGTAATGACACGATGGATTTGTTGGATGGACCTTTTAACTGTGTTCAGCAGCTCTAAAAGCATAATTAGCCGCAAGCGAGCTTGTTCATTAAAAGGCAGCAGCGTCTCACTTGTGTCAACGTCCTTAGCATTGCAAAAGAACTGAAGTTTGTGCTGTTGGTTTTCAGATCTGTCTGTAAACTACAGCATCAGTTTTACTTCTGACTATCTAAGAAGATGTAAGATTTGTCCTTTCAAGAGCTATCAAAGAAAGTCAAGTTGATTTGATTAATATTTCCCAAAATCCCAGTTTTGTTTTTTAAATCTGAAACAACATTTGAAATTATCAGTGTGTTTGAGCTGCTTCGATGCCCGTTACTTATTCCTTAAGATGTGATGGAGATATTGTTTTTAATACTTTTTGCATCACAGCACCGCATTTGGTCACTTTTTAATGCATCTAATGTACTTTTTAACGTAATGTATGTCATCATCTGCATAGGCCTACTGTGGGTCCTGAATTATTTCCATGAATAAAAACGTTTCAAAAACACCCCCTGTAATCTGTGTATAACAATATATATTATTATACTTTGGATAATTTGATGGTTTATAAAATATAGCATCCTAATTTCACCTTTGAAACACAGTACAAAAAAAAAAATCAGATTTATTAGTTTATTGTCAATGATTGGCTTTTGCACCAGCTCAGGTAGTTACCATGGAAATGGCAGAGTAATATTATTTGTGATGAGGAGTTGTGATGTCATGATGATTTGAGCACATTCAGACTTTTTATTTGATATTTGACCAATCAGATTGCTTTGTCGGGACTACTTGTAAAATGAATGAATAAAAAAATACAAGGATCCATTAATTGAGGCCTTTTTCCAACAAACGTCCACAGCATTTCAGATAAATTATGATGTCAGTAACAATCATTTAAGAAGAGACAAAGTTGCTTGTTGCAGCTTTAATGTGAAGACATATTCTTCTTACTGATTTATTGATGATAAATGAGAGACTCCCTCACTGGTTATATGCAACAGGCGAGGTAATAACACTTCGCACCTCCTGCAGAGAAATGATTTCATGAAACATTCAACGGTAAATTCCTCAACTCGCCAAACTACACAGAATTTTGGCTCAACGAGGGGAAAAGTAAAGTAATGAAGCGCCACAACAATAGCTCAACTTCAGTCTGCTCCTCAGATCCCCAGAGTCACACATTTAGCCAACTAACTGCAAATGGAAAACGGGCTAACTGCAAATTGAATGTCGCCTAACAGAGGGGTCTGGTGTGAGAGACGGTAAGAGTAGCAGGTTGACTTCCTCCAAACAAGAAGTTGCTGGGGCAGCATCTTTTTGTTTTTTTGAGAGTTCGCGATTTGAGGATAATCTTCATAAGAGGAAGTGTGTGTGTGTGTCCTTCAGATTTTCAATAAGACAAAAGTCACAGATTCTGATTTTTCTAATGGCTCAGAAGGTTCAACAGAGGTGAGTCTACAACAGAGCACTGCAACACTGAGTGTGTGTGTTTGTTTGGCTGCTGTGTGTTTTGTGTTTCCATCCGCCGCCTGGCAGACATGGAGCCTCTTGGCTGAGTTTTCTCTCCCCACATCTCAATCCCTGCAGGCCTGTTGTTACTAACCACAGCCACATACACACACACACACACACACACACACACACATACACACAGCAAAACAAACCCATAAAACAATATCAGATCATTACCGAACACAAAATCACAAACACACACATTGAAACACACACACGTCTCTCAGCTGAACATCTTGTTTTGTTTTAATAAAGCTGTCATGAAGTTAGCTCACGCTCCACCGCTGGAAGACTGAGAGGAGGTAGCAAATTAAGAGACCCCCATTGGTCCTCAAGGGCCCCCCCCAAGGGTGTCCACTCCACAATTTCATGAGGGTGGAATCATCAGCTTATCCTGTGCTGCACATCCTGTGTTTCAAGCCTTGAAAAGACTCCCAAAACATGGATCTAAACTGGGAGATTGTTCTATTGATAGAAGACAGCTTCCTATCCTCTGAAGTAAAAAAAACAAAAACAACGATCAAACAACTGATTTAGAATCACTAACCTTAAAAAGACAAAAAAGTGCTGTATTCTGGCAAATAGCGTCTCTGCTTGTGGTTAGAAGTGATGGACAGACCTTCTGTCGTGAACGCAGGAGAAGGCACATTTAGCAAACACAGCATTAGGACAAAGCCTCTGCTGCCTCCCAGCTAATCTAAACTGTCGGGTGTAGCTAAAATGGACAGAATGAAGTCCGATTACTGGAAAACAGCCTCCTGTAATGGCACCTACCTGTCAATCAATTATTTTTTTTATTATTTTATTAATTATGCATAACTTTAAGTCTTAATATAATTTGTGAGTTATATAAAAATTCACCCTCAGTACAGTTGTCATGGACGGGGAAATTAGCTATAGAGACTAAAACCGTTTTTTGTACCAGGCTGTAAACATGTTTATTTCTGCTGTGAAGTTGGACATTTTAACATGGGGACTTACGGAGACTGATTCACTTCTGAAGCCAACCTCAAGTAGCCATTCAAGGAACTGCAGTTTTTGGCACCGCATTGGCTTCACTCAGCCGCTTGATCAAGATGAGCCACTACAACCTACTGCCAGATGGTCATGTGACCTACTGAGGATAATTTCCGGAGACTTACTAAGTTGCACAAGAAGGTAAACAGTAAATAAGCGTATGACACAATTGTCCTTGAAAAATTACACATCGCCCAGAAAAAGACTTCTAGACTCCGTTCAGAACGTCAAATGTCATTTTCAAAAATCAATGATAATGGTAACTTAAAAAAAGCAAAACAAAAGCTCATAGAACAGCTTTGTTATAAGGGCTTTAAGTTAACAATGTAATACGTTAGCTCAGCAGATTAGTTCGTTAGCGGTATTAGCTCATGTGTAGATCGTAGCAGTCCATCATGTGACTAAAGAGTATATTTGGTCTGCAAAGTTAAACTCGACATCTATGGGAAACTAAAAGACTTGTCTACAGTCTGTAGTCTACAGTTAGTGAAGGAGGACGGTGTTTGTGTCACTTATGCAACATGGAGGTCGAAGCAACCTCCCCCCAGGTTTAGAGAAGAAACAAATCAGTCTGTTGATTGACAGAAAATGTGTGTTTGATTTGAATTATTAATCAAGAAAAACAGGAAACGTTCTCTGTTTACAGCTTCTTAAAACATTTGCTGCTTGTAATTTGAATATCTCGGAGAGTAATCATCAGTTTCAACTTATAAACAACTTTGTGATGGGGAGATGTAACTATATATGTCTTGTATATATAGATTAACAGAATTTGACAGTACACTGTAAATACGCAGTAAATATGGAGAGAGACAGCAAAGCAACAAAGATGTTGTAGCCATTGCAAGTATGAACATGTGTTCTGAGGATGAGTAACCTGTTTGTCCTCAGTTAGCTACAGGGGAGAGAGTAGTTGAGGAAAAGGAAAGAGAGGCGATATGAACGATGAAGACAAGATGACAGAGAGGAAAGAGGCCAAACAGGTGGAGCAGCAGATGAGAGAAAAGTTACTGGAGGAGCAGTAGAAGACAGACAATCGACAGAAAAAGAGAGGAATGAGACACGAAGCGGGTGACAAAACCGAGGTGGGTAATGAAAGCGAGATGGCACCGGGGACTCTGCAGCATCACTGGACCTCGATCCGACTCACCCCCTCCCCTCTCCTTTCTTGTCTGAACCTCCTCCCTTCCTCCCGTCGAGGGGAACAACGCCGGCGCTGCATCTCTGCTTTATCAGCAGCGACCACATTCACGCCGCATGAAGATGAATCGGCGGAGAGGTGTGGGGGGGGTGGCGGTGGTGTTTAACAGCCACCATGACGAGCGTCAGGAGCCAACCACGCAGCAGGAGACGAGTAATCCTCAGCCTCTAGTATCACAGGACTCCAAAAAGGGAGCAACTGGATTGGGATTAATGTGGGAGCCATCCTGCCCAGTTTACAGATAATAAAAGAAATCAACACTCCCTTTTTTTTTTTTTGGCTGCTTTCTGTGCGACTGCTGTAATCCTGTCCCGTTCTCAAGAGAGACGAGACAAATACAACACCTTGCTTTCTTTTCATTTGTCAGAACTTACAAGAAATGATCTGGTAGCTGCTTGTTTGAGAGACAACGCAGCTCTGAATCGCAGTGATTTAACACAACAATCAGAGAAGGATTGTTTGCTAGAGAATAATGCATGATAGATGAAGCATTAGAGCGTGAAGAGGGAGTCATGAAATTGTTCCCAGTGTACAAAAAAGCTTCTGTAGACTGTATTTTTTTTTTCTGAATGAGTAACAATGTGATGTTACACAGCTGAATTACTGCGTTGCTTTATGCAAAACGATCACGGCCACAGCCGAGGTCTTTACTGAAAAACTGTGAGCTGTTGTTCGCCATCTCGAGGAATCAGTCTGGCACAGCTGGGCTCAGACACTTAGACAGTATCCTCCAGGTAAATGAGAACCTTATAACCTCAACGCAGCAACTCTGACAAATCGACTGTCGGCATCAAAACAAACTCATTATTGAAGATTGATGAGTTTGGCCGACCCAGAGTTTTAAAACAGCAGGTTTAGGGATTAAAAACGTAATGTAATGTAATGGAGGAAATGATCATCTGTCTTCTTTAACATCTTCTTGAACATGTGCAGTGAAACAAAGTCTAATCAGGACACTGTGGGACAACTACAGAGCTGTTAGTAAGATTCAGAATTAAATCTGAATATAGCTTTTTTTAATGCAGCCGCTTTTGCATATTTTAGCAAACAAACTTTATACTTTACATCACTGCAGACCATTTTAAGGCCTCTTTCTAGATGGATTTCTCCAGTAGCTCCTCATTTTCATTATTTAGAGTCTGCAGTAAAAATAGCTGAAAACCTGTTGTGATACTCTCAATTGGTGGTTCCCAAACTGTGGTTTTGGCCCATAAACTGTATGAAACATCGACATAGTCATAGTTTCTAAAGAGCTGTTGCGAAGCTCAAGAGTGTGGTGGCAGACCAGCCTGAGGCGGGCTGAATGAAGCCTGGTTAAATCAAACAGGTCACCCACCTGTCAGTCAAAGCATCCATGCTGTTAATTATGCATAAGTCAGAAATATGTCTATATGACTGACTCTGACTTGTTCTGGAGCCAGCCTCAAGTGGCCATTCAACAAACTGCAGTTTTTGGCACTTGTTGTTGGCTTCACTTCACAGCCACGGAGGTTCCCACTTGGTTTGACTCCATTTTCAAGGTCAAGATGATTTTGGTTTGGGAGAGGTGACGGGGTTTACTTTGTTTACTTTGAGCCTGACCAACTTGTAGCAAGTGACAATGACAGTGTCATTTTCAGTCAACACAGAAGCTAGAGTAGCAGCTACTCCAAGCGATGAAAGGATAACTCTGGCTATGTTCTGTGTGTTTCTCAACCAATCCCATGAAAAGATCAAAACTAACAATGAATGCACCTACTAATAAGCATTGTGTAATAATCAAAGCCTGATATATCTTCTTTTGTGCTATAGAGCTCCATAAACACACATTTATTTTCACTTAATCCCACACACACGATCCTCCTGCCATAAATATAATAAAGCACCAAATGTGGATTAATCCGCCACTGGAAATAGTCCCATGCACCATTTTCCTCCTGTACAGTGACCAGTCGAAATTACTGGAGCTAATCCCTGTACCTGTAAAAACATCCTGACCACAAATGTCAGGTTGGCCTAGTAAACAGATTTTCACCAGAATTTTCTGTTAAACATCAACGGTACTCTGTTGTTATGAGCTCTTATTATACAGGACAAATTTCAAAGATCGCCAGAGCAACAGGTTATGCTGGACACATCGGACACATCTGAAAAAGGACCACATACAGAGCCAGTCGCCCTCCGGCTGAGAAATGATGGTGGATAAAGCTTTTGTTTTTAAGATGCCAGGTTCAGGAGGAGCTTTCGCCCAGACACAAACCTGACCACAAACGTTCATCTTCACCCGACAGGACGACTCCTTTTAGGGCCATAAGGCTTCTGCCTCTTTGACGTGGGTGTCTGTACCCGACAGCACAGGTTCCTTAACAACAGAGCTGCTTGTCAGACAGCCAATCCTGTCGCAGTCATTCAAACACACACACACACACACACACACACACACACACAAACTCAGATGCAGGGTGAATATAGACGCTCACTTACTGCTTCTGAGAACCATTTAGCATCTGCTCTTCAGTTTCAGGATGAAGCCATAAAAACAGAGAAAGTATTCTGTCCTGTGATAACGTGAGTGACAGTGACACAGGCAGGTAGAAGACACAAAACTTCCCAAGCACCCATCAACCAAAAAATCTTCCTCAAGGGGACTGCAGCTTTAATAACGCTGTGCACAAATGACTCGTTAGGATTACTGACTAGAGCCCTGGTTACCAAAAGCATTGGTTTTACAACAGCAATGATTTATGGGAATCATAATTTCGTAATGTTTGTACCTCGTAAAATCGTAATGTTTGGAACGTGTTTCTTGGCCAATCAGATGACATCTATATAAATACTCACTGTACATGAATGAATTTTAAGCAAATTTGTCTCCATCTTTGGCATCCGGGTGCTTCAGGATCTGTCTCCACACCTTCCATATACAAACAGTAAATGTAATGTTACATACTAAATTACTACACTACAGCCTGGTACTAAAAACAGTTTTGGTCTCTATAGCAACTTTTCTTGTTCATGACAACTGTACTGAGTCTGAATTTCTATATAACTTACTGTTCAAATTATATTAAGGTTTAAAGTTACGCCATTACAGATGGCTTGTTTGAGCTCAGGTCCACGTCTTTGCCCATTTTCAGATTAGCTGGGAGGCAGCACAGGCAGGACTGACCAAGATGGCGACGGCCAGAGCCACCACACTATGAGATTCAAAACAGCTCTTTACGGACATGACGTCCATTCTGTATGGGTTTTCCAGACGATAAATCCATAAGACTCTAATTCCTTTAGCGCCACCAGTAAGTTTTGAGTGAAAGAATTAAAGCCCCCTTTCATGATGAAATTCATAGTGATTTTTTTTATTTGTCTAAGGGTGTTTTGTGACTAAATACCTGGAAAACTAATGACTTTTCCATCACTCTCAACTGTACAGTACTGTTTTTAATTAGACCTTTTTAACATTGTTTTTAAGTGTTAAAATGGTGAACGTGTAAACCTTAAAGAGAGAGCCATTAACACGACCCAGTACTCATGTTTGATTGGTAACAGTGGTTATCTAAAATCACAACGTATTCTGGGAAATATAAGAAACCACAAACTGTTTTCAGATTTTTCCTGCATCATCTAATTTAAAATCAGACAATAGACTTCATCTCAAAATAACTTCCTAAGAATATCTAATATGAGTCTGATGATATCTTATAGATGCTGTCTGAATATGAGCAGCATGACATGGCAGCTCTTATTAAAATCAACAAGTTTGAATGGTCAAGCAGTCCAATTAATAACCGCAGTGCAAGTTGTAATGTTACGAACAGAGGGCGAACAAACAGCCTGACTTGTTAACCGGCTTTATTCCATTGAATATTCTTCATTTCTGATGTTTATTAGACATTTTTGTTGCTCTGACTGTGTCTACGTGCACGTGTGAGTAAAAGTCTGATTAAACAATAGCACAGCTGTGTTTGAGAAGCATCGTGTCAGACTTGCACAGTGCAAACATGTAAATCCTGCAGTGGCAGAGAGATGTGCATCAGTGGGCAAGAACACCAACAGAGTTAAACACTCTCACTTCAGTACACATTTACAACACATGAATACATGTATGATCTGCAGTCCTCCTGATGCATACTCAGTCATTTAAAGAATAGACAAGAGAATGTTTGAAATGACTGACGGAGTGATTTCATGATGCACATAATGATCAGGAGTAATCCCACAACGACCGGAACCCATTTAAGCCTGGGCAGAAGCGTACTGAGAAAACCAACATTTACATTTTAGTGTTTTAGGTATGATGATCGTGCTTTTATTCAAACACACTCAGGAAAATCTAGCATCAAAATGAGGTTAGAAGCAGCCCTGAAATACATTAGTGTTGGGCTGGTGAACCATCAACCCCCATAACACCCATAATTTATGTTTGTTTTTAGCATATTGAGGCTCAGTCTGTAATGAGATGTTTTCATTTGTGAACCAACCAATGAAAGCATCAGTCACACCAAAAGCTGACGTGAATGAATGTGTAAGACTGGATACAGAACTTAGACAACTCCATCACAATTACAGAATAAGAACTGCCTTCTATATGAACATATACCAGTGTGTGCACCTTATAGGTTGCAAGTCCAGAGAACACATTGCATGGTGCACTGTCACCACTCATAAACCCCATTTCTAGTGGCAGCAGCAAGTTTTGTAAACTCACTGTACAATATCTGCCCAAACGGCAGAAAGACATGTAGCGAACATACTTACAATCTTGTGGCTAAAGTTGCTCTGTGCCTTGTGGATGTGTAAATGTACAGCTGTTGTATTTTTAGCGGTGATTTAATCATTTCAAAGTTTAGGTACTTCTCTATGAGTTGTTGAACTTCTTGATTATCTGGTGAAACTTTTTTAAAACCAGCCTGTTTCATTAAAGTCTGAGCAGATAGCGTGTTGAAACTGACATATTTTGTGTTGACTGTTGGGATGTGATTTTGGTGCGCTCTGCACTCGGATAAGAAGTATGTGAGTATCTGTACTGTGAAGAAGTTGATGAGATTTTGGTTCGAATGATAAAAAGACACAAAGGCCAAAAATCACACAGAACTTTTCACTTTTTCTGATTAAATTTTTCCTCAAGAGACAAACCATTGAGTTTATTTATATAACGCAGTTTCTGAACTGAATTAATTAAATTTCCTATTTTAATCATGCTGCACTGCATTTTTATTATTTAGTATTCATTTTATAATGTCCAGGTGCATATGGAACTGTTGTGTTATTAAGATCAAGGTTTTTTTGTAACTTGGCCCCTGAGATACCACAAAATTTGGTTTTGATTCAATACCAACTACAACCAGGACCAGCATCACCATTATGAACACCAATTTATTGTTAAAAGTAGCTAATGTACCGTTCATGTGCCCAGGATGTGATCTAATATGTGATGGATCCATTTGTTTGTATCGACACGACTGATACGATGCTTGAAACAAGACTATGTATTGGTAGCATCAATACTTTGGGGATTGATACCTCCTAGGAATGACTCATGGAAAATAGAATAAGGATATAGGGTTTGTATGATAAATGTTTTCTCAAAGTAAATGTACACGTTTTCATGCATAGGCTGTTTGACATTCAAAAATCTAGGACCAGAATCAAGACCAGAAAAAAGTGTGCAAACTTGTATCAAGAAACAACATTTATGGAAGGTGTGTACTTTGACAACTCACAAGCAAAAAAAAGTTTTTTTAAAAGGTTTGAAGAAATCGTTTAAGTCAATTGTAATAAAACTTCTAATTAAAACCATATTCTAATAATAATTTCACTGTTTTGGTTACAGTATGTAGAATGGGGAAATGAGCTAATCCATCCAAATATCGTTACCTACTAATTTGAAAAAGCTATTTATTAAGAAAAGGAAGCTCCTCACACAGCAGCATAATGTGTGTACATGCTAACTCCAACAGAAAGGGAAATGAGGTCTGTTTGGGGGCAAAATAGTGCGAGATGCTGTCCGCCTCACCAACACAATGCTACTGTCCTGCATTGTCCCAACCAATTTGTCGGCTGCAACATTATCATGTGTCCTCCTACAAGATTGGAAGCAGTAGCAGGAAAGAAATAAACAGCCAATTCCTTTTTCCCCTGGGTAACAGTATGGAAAGTTATTCAGCCACAGATACATAAATAATAACAGAATCCAGAGAGTTTTCATAGATATGAAAATGAACATAACCTCCAAGCAGGTCAGCACACATGTTGGAGGAAGTTCTCATTGTGAAACAACAGTGGCAATCAAACACTGCATAAACTAAAGAGGAAGGTACATAGTTGGGTTTCAGTATTTGTCTCTTTTACATCAAATATGAACAAAAGCTCACTGCTAAAACATTCTGTGCACATGTAAACAACAATACAATCATGCTGGGGCTTTAGCTCAAACTGGGCCTGTAGCAGGAAGTAGAACAATGACACAGGAGGTGCATGAGGGATTAATTAAAACAACAAGACAAGCTAATCAGCTTATGAGCACCAAAAGGCACAGGATGATTTGGTTTGACGGGTAAAACTAAAAAGTTAGTGGATTTTCATTTCCCAGTGGCTGAAACAGACACAAGTTGAACAGCATCTTGATTGAATATCATTGTGAGAGAACCGAGCTGGTACTGTCTCGGTCTCACGTCACAAAGGCTCTGAGGTTAGAGAAACAAATGAAAAACTGCAGTGGAGTGTTTGCCAGATGGGTTGAAACCAGTCTGAAAGGTCCTCTCCATACACCGTTCTGACAATTTTATACATTTCTGAAACAGACAATCCAATGGGCACAGCCACCTCACACAGTGATTGACATAGTATAAAAGTTTAAGTATAAGGTCTAAAAAATGTCTCTCAAACTCCTTTTTCAGTATGCTTCAAAGTGCTTGCCATGTGGGTAGAAATAACATCTGAAAGGTCACCTCCCTCTGTTCTAACAATTTCTATGCCTTTCCGAAATAGACAATCCAATAGGCACAACCACTTCACACAATGACTGACCGGGTGTGAAAGTTGGTAGAGTTTGAACTTCTCCATCAAGTTTTTTCTTTGTGATTACAACCAAGTGCAGCAACATGAATGCCTTCAAAAAGAGATTGTCCGAAAGTGACTGCTGTTATCTCCACTTAGATGAATCATCCCATCTCGCCCTTCATGTGTGGCCATTTGGATCAGGTATAAATGAGCCTTTAAGGGGCCAGTATGCTTCAAACAAAGTGTTTGCCGGATGGGTAGAAATAACATCTGAAACGTCCTCTCGCCACATGGTTTTGACAATTTTTATACCTCTCTGAAATTGTGATGATTCTGTAAGCACAGCCACCTCACACAGTGGTTGAAGAGTTGAAGTTGAGTTTGCAGGGTTTGAACTTATTTCTGTTTTTCATTCTTTACAAAACTACTTCTGTTACTTCTGTTTCTACTGTAACTACTCTTGACCAAAGGTCTTTCGCGCACCTTTGTCTATGGTCATTTGTTCTTTTTTTAATTAATTACCAAGCAAAAGACAAAAATAAACTTGGAGAAGGTAGAATGAGATTGAGGACGGTTCTATAAATGGTGTTAAAATACACTGAAACTGGCAAAACTGTATCTGCCCCAGAATGAAAAGTTGTACCTTTAATAAACAGACTGTCTAAGCCATAGGACAACCTGCTGCTCCCAGAGAGGAGAATCATTTCAGATAAGCGCTTTTCCTCTGCTGTACCCTGGTTTACGGCCACACCTTTCCCTTTCTGAAAACCTACAGTGAGGCGATGAGAAAAGCAGCCTTTTTGGGTCTTTCTGTGGCTCTCAGGTGGCCTCCTCCTCCCATCTCTGCTAAAGCACATTTCCTCCAAGATAATAAAACCAGCACAATAAATACTGTGGAATATGGGACTCTGGCTTCTGCCGACAGCATATTTTTCCTCTTTTCACTCTGCTTACTTTTCAAAGCCCTGTCCCTCTGCTGCTTTAATACAGCAGGTGCTTTTCATTGTACTTCATTGTGGAGACACAAGCAGCTGTTTTTTAACGTCTTCAACCCCTCTGACCTGACGGCGGGTCAGTTCTTACAAATCAGTGCTGTGTGGACAAACTTTACTTAGATGTTCAAAACTTAATATCAAATTCTAGATGCCAAATATATTGGCTGACTTTGGGGCAAATGTGAATAAAATGATGCAGAAGCATGTAGTGGATACTGATTGGCATTTACAGTAGCCAGTAGTGAGTGTGCGTTACAACCCCACAGCTACGAAACTAGCTGTACAGAGGAGGTTTTCTTGCCAGATTTGGCCACTGGCATGTCAGGGCTCAGTCAACTCAGTTAGCTGCACGGCTGACCATGCTAACGACAGTTAGGGGTTCGCTACTTAGCATCCCTTCCATCGGGAAAGTCTGTAAATCACCTTGATAATGTAACGTTATTCCCTGTTAGACTAAGAAGCTGTGCTCATATCCGGCCTAGTACGGCTACTGAACCCGGTTCTGTTGCAGATTCAGTTAGCAGGAGTTAATTATTGGTTAGCTACTTTAGCAAGTCTAAGGCTAAAGCCATCTATCGATCAGAGAACTCAGGTGCGACTCAGCAGCCAGACGACCTCAGAGGGAAAACTAGCAAATATATTCTGTATAAAATCTGATCCAGTTTCACCACAATCAGTGAATAAAGTTATAAAGTTGTGCTTTTGTATGGTAATCAGCGAGGGCCGGCCATAGATGCATGTAGCAGCCTTTAGAATCATTCATAGACTGTATAAAACAGGAATAAATTATATTTAAATATTTATTTGATTTTGAGCTGGTGTCTTATGTATGCAACAAAAGATGGCCTGGGTCTTAAAACAGACTTCCACTACTGAGAAGTACTGTGTTATTGTGACTGGAGCATTGGACTGATTTGTTATTCGTTAAGAGACAGAAAATGCCAACAAAACACTTAAAGGTTGAGTGCAGTTGAAGCAGAACACTCAGTTCCATCTTCAATTCTTACACTGTCACTAGTTTTGGCAGGAAAGTGGTCACAATATTATTTACACTGGCAGCCTGAATATTGGAGCCACTTTACAAAACCGCACAGGTTCAACCTTCAAATATGTTGGCAGCTGGAGAAAGACAGAAGTGAAAGAAAGCAATCTAAGCTTAGCCCAATATAAAAAATGTTTTGGCTCGTCATTGCGACTGCCTCGCTGTTTCGTTCTATCAGTCAAGCAGAGTCTATAAATCTTTTTCTTCAACACTGCACTGCGTTTACGGCGCAGAGTTGTAAACAAAGCAAACAGCTCATTAGGCCACGGGATTTACACTCAGACTAGTCCATTAAGTGTCCGGAGGTCAGCGCCGTGTTTCGATGAAGGCAGTCAACCACCGAACCATTAAACCAAACGCTGGGCTCGCCGAGTTTAACAACTATGGTCCCGCCCAGGGGTCACATGATCTGCATAAACAGGATGTGAGTGGATGTGACCTTGAAGAGTTCTAAAAACCGACACCATGATTAACTCTTTTACTTAAAGCTTTGTCACCTAAAACTGAAGGGCATCGTGGCTTTATGTTTAAATAACAATGTTTTCATCTTTAATTTAATTTTGGTCAATTTTATGGCCAATCCAGTTAGCGTGTGTGATAAAATAAATTCTTTTCATGAGCGTCTTGTTGATGTAGGGAAATTACCTTAGAGTTGCGATGATTAGTCGATTAACTGTCAACTATTTAATAGAACTATTTTGATCATTGATTCATCCTTTTTAGCCATTTTTAAATGAAGAAATGTTTAAATTCTCTGATTTCAGCTTCTCAAATCTGAGAATTTTCTGGTTTCATTGGCCATCAATGACATTAAACTGCATATCTTCAGACTGTGTACTAAACTCTAAACATTTAAGGATGTCAGTTTTCACAATTTTCTGACATTTTTATGGACCAAACAACTAATCGACGACCCAAGAAAATGATTGTTATTCTCATGAAATCTGTCAATTCGTTGCAGTCCTAAGATAAACTGAGAAAATTAAGCAGAAGGAAGACAAGGATGTCTGGGCTTTTTTGCACAGCCTGCATCTACCGTGATGTAGACAGTTGGATAAGTGGAGGAAAATGGATGAGTAAATGGACAGTAGAATGACTTTGCTCTTTTTGTTGTGGATCAGTAATCAAAAGTTGTTGACTTGCCTTACTCTGCTCATCAGATGTTCACTGGATGTACACAAAGGTTGAAAAACCACAAAAGCTTTCTGCGATTTGCCCTGAAACTATTATACTCACTCACAGAGGGAGATGTGGTCGATGCTGGTTGTTGTTAACAGGCTATTGAAAGCACAGCAAAGCGAGCCACTTTCTAACTGACCTGCTGCAGCGTGAGAGACACACATTTTCTTTTCATCTCCAAGCAGGAAGTCAATCAGTCATTCTCATTCTGGACAGGAAGAGCTGCTTCCTTCTTATTCTCATCTTCTCCAACTCACAGACTGCATCTTCAGAAATCAAACAATATATGATAAAAACGATTTGGAGGGCTCCATACGGTAAAATATTCATGAATTCTGAAAGAATACATGCAGAGGGGGAACCTTTTAGTAAAAAGGAACATTTTCAAATATTCTCTTAGCTGGTGTTGGAGTAAAGAAAACCTGAAATCTGAATCCTGTTTTTCCAGCTCGATTTTTTCATTTTCTTCAGCTGGGGATTTTTTCACTTCCCATCTGGAAAGGTTTTTATTTTTTTCAACTGTAACATAGCCATGATCAGAATAGTAAAAAAGCCCGCACACAGTCTCAGCACTCCCCTGAGCCCTTCATATGAATACAGTCAGAGAGACAGCAAACAGAGGCAAGAAGAGGAGGATAAAGGAGAAGAACAGAGAGAGAAAGAGCAAAGAAGAGCGGAGAAAAAAGGAGGCAAGGGTAAAAGGAAAAGGAAGAGAGGGAAGGAAGAAAGGCATGTGATTCCGGTGCTCAGGATGAGGTAATACTACTGATGAAATCCAGGTACCTATGACGAGAGACAGAGGGAAAACGGGAGGGAAAAAAGAAGCAAGAGGCAGAAAATAGCAGGGAAATAGTCAAATTCACGAGTGCAAGCATCTAAAATGATGCAAATCACATACCTGTATTTCTTACATGCACACCAGGTGAACCAAGTGAATGCCTGTATGAATTTCTGTCTAAGTTTCTGACTGAAAACTTATCCAAACCAAACCGCTCAGAGACTGTCCTGATTGAAATGAACAGGCTAAAAGAAAAAAAGAAAAAAAAACTAAAACACAAGACTCAGAAGAAACTCAATAAAGAACTTAAATGAATTGAGCTGCTGCTGTGAATGCTACACAGTGGTAGACTAGAGTGCCCTTCCCAGCGCAGAATATGTCATGCAGGACCTCATGACTTTCTCCAGAGTGCCTTTGCAGTTGAAAAAACATGATACAGGGCCCCTAAAGGACCATTCCAGTGGTGAAAACATGATGCAGGGCCTCTAGGATGCCCTTCTAGCGGAGAAAACATGATGAAGTGCCTCTAGTGTGCCGTTCTAGTGGAAAAAACATGATGCAGTGCCTTTAGAGGACCATTCAGTTGGGAAAACATAATGGAGGGTGTCCTTTCAGTGGAGAAAATGGGGCCTCCAGGGTGCTTTTACAGTTGAAAAAACATGATGCAGGGCTCCTAGAGGACCATTCCAGTGGAGAAAACATGACACAGGGCCTCCAGGGCACCCTTCTAGTGGTGAAAACATTTTATTGGACAATTGCGGTGGAGCAAATATGATGACGTGCCCTCTAGGATGCCCTCACAGTGGAGAAGATATGATAAAGTGCCCCCCAAGGGTGCCCTTTAAATGAAGAAAATAATTGTGCGCTAGGCTTCACTATATGCAGATGTACAAGACAAAGGAACAGGTTTACTTTAAATGCATTGGCTTTCTGGTTCCTCGTTGTATGTGGCTGGTGCCCTTTATATTTTTTCCCCCACCACTGGTGCTGGCAAAAGTAAACAATAAAAAATGAACACATCTCATGTGTCATTTTTTTTGTTTAGTATATTCTGGTTCTTCACAGATATGTGATGCTTCCAGGACGCACAGCGCTCACCTTCTCCTGTCTCTTTCCGTCTCTGCTGTTCCCAAGCTAACTGCCAGCGATTGACACAGAGGCATTAACCAGTGTTGAAATCACTCAGTCCTGTGACAAGGTTTCGCTTACTTAAAGCAGTGTGGGTGATGGCTGGCTGACATGTTTTCCTCTCAGGACTTCTTGTAGCTGTTCAGTACCACAAACCCTGTTGCTCAATTTGACTTGGCTACTGGTAATACCAGCTCCTGTACACACTTGTTGCCCTTGAAACGTCCTCCTCAGACCAAACTCTTGCCTGTAGGCTGAAGAATACTGAATATAATGTTCGCCAGACTTGTTCCTGTATCAGTGAGGACAGGCAGTACACTGGGTGCTTGTCAGCCTGTGGATACCACTCTTGCTGCCTGCAGTTTGGGGAGACTCACTGTGGCAGTTGTTTGAAAACTGCACAATGGTTAAAACTTCATGTTATGACCTAGCTTTTTAGGGTCAGGGAAGCAACACAAGACAAGATAGATTTTGTAAAATAAAGTTATTTATTTCCAAGGAAAAAAACTTGAAAAGGTCATTGTGGAGTTACTTAGCAAGAGAATGCACCAAAAAGTTTATTTTCATTTGTTGTTGCCAGTGGTTAAACTGTGTGGTTTATTCTCTGTCACACGAGCTCTTCCTCACGTCCTTCTGCAGCTCGGACAGAAGATAACACACACACACACACATTTCCTCTTCTCCATTCATTTTGCTCCTTCTGTCCCAAAACAGAATAATTTACCGCACAAGTTGCAAGACCAAACAAAAAACTCTGTGTTTGTTTGACAGCCGATGATAAAGAGTCTATGTCTGAGTGTGTGTTCTTGTCTTTCTGTCAAAGCTGCAGTAACATGAGGAAGAACTGTGTGTTTTGTGTGTTTCCCAGGTTCCCACCCCAGTTTCCCCACTTGGCTGTTTAGTTTGGACCGTCTCTGATCATAGTAGAGTAAACACAAGCCTTCACATCAATTCCTTCTATCGTATTTGGCTCAGAGCCTCGATGTATCTCTGCTCTCTCGTTTTCAGTTTTAATCATCTTTATCCACGAGAACCACTTCATTATGTAAGGCTGTTAAACAGTAAAATTATTGTATAATTAGTTGGCTGTTTATGTAAATAAACAGAGGTGGCTTCTGGGTTTCCTTCCCGAAAAGACAGGAAATTATGTGTCTTCTGTTTTTAGCTTGAATATTCTGTTCCCCTCTGTCAGCTTTCAGCAGATTTTGTCCTCCAGTATCACAAATTCCGAGGTGGTAAATGCACCAAAACATGTGTTTACAAATTAAAAAGCCAAAGAACATTAAAACTAAATAACAAAAATTCATTTTGTTAATCCATCAAAGTAAAAGCTGACACAACCTTTATGATGCTACAGCACACTTGAACATTAGTCTTGATCACCAGAGAAATTCATCACAGCTGAACTTCAGATCAAACTTGCCATGATGGGGGAGTTTGAAAATCCTTACCAATTTTGAAATCAGGTTGCATCACACACGCACATGGAGAGATTCTCCAACATGCACACACAACAAGATTTGAAAATAATGGCGCATCAAACATACAAAGATGCCAGAGGGAGAAATCCACCACCTCATGGAATCTCATGAGGAAGCAAATGTGAACAAAATGACTAAGCGGAAGGCTAAATGAGTCTGGATGAGAAATTGTTGATGCGGTCGACATTGGTTGTCTATACTGGAGATGAGCTTTTAACTGTCAGTTTTAATATATGTAATAACTGTGTTATAACAGCTAACGTTAGCCTCAACAGCTAGAATGTTTACCATTGCTTAGAAACATGTCAGCTGCTGAGGTAATCGTCTCGATTTTAAATTCTAAATAACATTTTTCAAATTATTATGGCGCCCAGTTGAGTCTGTGAGCAGGTCGGGAGGTTTAAAGTTCCCATGAAATGGAAAGCAGAGTGCTTTTTGTGTCTGCATATTTATGTGTTTTCCGGTAAAAACACATCATATTGATTGCTGTTTACAGTAGCCAACAACCTCCGGTACAGACAGTGGCCAGTATGGCAGGAAACACAGTAGCCTACCGAGGTGGTTTTCTTGCTGGGTTTGGCTCCTGGCATCCCGGGGCTGAGCCAGTTTTGTTAGCTACGCGTCTGACCAAGTTAAAAACAGTTACGTGGTTCACAATTTCACAATTTTTGCATCAGGAAATTATTTCCTGTTGTTCTCAGAGGCTGCTCTCAAACCCGGTCCAGCTGCTGAGCCAGGTTCTGTTGCTCGCTAGCAGCAAAAACAGTTAGCATTAGCTAATTAGCAGTCAGCTACTTTAGCAACCAGTCAGGCTAAAGCTATCCGTCCATCAAGAAACACAAAAATCAACAACTTTTTAGTGTTTATCATTACTAAATTAGTGTATAGGTGACATAAAGTCACAGATATGTGATAATATCTTCTGAATCCATTTTGACTTCATGGGGACTGTTAGATTAGATAACCTGGGTCATACATCGGCACCAACCAAGGTCCCAGACCAGATTTCTCCTCTGATTATCATGACATCTGAAGTAAATTTGCAGAAAACTCCTTTAATCTGAGCATGGCTTAAGTGCAAAGGTTAATTGCATTTCTTTACAGATTTTATTAGAAATTCTGCAGGAATCAAACAAGCTTAGACACTGTGTGGCCTTATAAAACCTGACTGTCACATTAAAGAATCTGGAGTCTTTTTCCTGCTGTGGAACAGAAACATGATGACTTCACACACACATCCCTGTCAGTCTATAAACCTCCTATAAACCTGGATTTAATCAAAATGACCTTTTTAAGTCCTGAGACATTATCTCCCACTCAACAAAAATACAGGACATGACTGTTTTAGCTTATTCAAACTTCTAACCATTATATTTCATTGAGTTCTCTGTGGATTTTTACACACAGTCCAGATGTTTTCGAATGAAATTCCAGTTTGCATCAGGTGGTGACGTTTCTGTCACATTGGTGATGAGTCCATCCAGGTGCGAGGAAAAAGTTACGACAAAGTTTACAAGAGTGCATCTGGCAACTACTGTGTTTGGAAGAGCATCGCCTTCGAGGTTTGAATGGAACACCATATTTGGGCCGTGAGTTATGACAACTTTTTAGCCGAGGAGTAAATATTAGGACGGGCTGATGAAGGAAAACGGACGAGAGATGCTCCTGTGGAGGAGAGACTCGAATATGGTGGTGAGGGAGGAAAGGAAAGCGGAGGATAGTGAGAGGCTGAAATGAGGATTAGAACAGTGATTCTCACGGGTCGTGTTGAATGCGGTCGTCACTCCTCAGGAGAGATGCAAATCCGGTTCAGTTCACCGCTCGGTCACGAGAAGAAGAAAATAACCACCAGAGAGTAACAGCTTCAACAAAAGTCAAACTGTTTTCCCCAGAAAGATGTAGTTAAATTACACACTCACAGATCTGTGATTTATGATGGCACAGTATATTGGTGACCAAAGTACTTTATTCAAAACTAATATGATTTTTCGAACAAATCTTTCAAGAGTGCTCCTTTTCATTTTCTTCTGCCAATTAGTTATTTTAGATAAGTTGTTTGGAGTTTAATTGAAGTCAACCTGGTGAGTAAAATATCATAGCTGACAGGAATATATGAAAATAAGCTGTGAGAAACAAATTCAAGATGCTGTGGCGACTAAATATTGTTTCTTTTCCAGAAAATGTATACAAACACGAGATCTATGTGATATATTGTGTTGAATTGGGTACTAAAATTACTCCAAATGTTTCCAACAATCCCCCAAATCCATAATTTTATTCAGGTAGTGGTAAGTTTCTTTTTTTTTTTTTGCCTCGAATTGCTAAAACTTCTTGGTAAACACAGGATATGTCAGAGGAAGGAAGGAAGGAAGGAAGGAAGGAAGGAAGTTGGCAGACCTAACTAAATGTAAAGTGAATAAGCACTTTAATACTGTACCTCGTCTGTGAACAATTACCGAGTCACATCAGATCAATTTTCATCTGCAGTTGTGGTTGTGTAACAATGAAGACTCCCATGATACCATGCTACTTCACGACGTCATCAAACTAGTATTTTGTTATTGTTTTGATGAAAGAGACCCCGTAGCACCAGTCACTTGTTTTAAATGTATTTAAAGCTCTATAAATGTATGTAAAGTACACACAGTTTAATTCAAAACCATTACTGCGAGTCTTCTCTCTGTTTTTTTCTCTGCTGTGTTTAAGTGTTTAAATGTGTATGTGTGTGTGTGTGTGCTACAGGATTACGAAGATTACATAATCTATCTCAGCCAATCAGAAAGCATGACTGCTCTTAACGTCACATGTTGATGTAATCCAAGCACACACACACACACACACACACAGATGTAAGCGTACACACAGCTGGTATCAGCTCTCACAGAAAAAGCAGAACCAGCTGTCTGAATTAAACACACAGGAAAAAAAAAAAGACTGTTCCCACACATAAACACTCATTCATACGCTCACAAACCTGCACACACACTAATACACACAGCTAGTCAGTGAATCAGAGGTGTTCAGTGAGGTTTAAGAAGTGCTCAGTGAGAATCTGGACTTTAACGTACAGCAGACGGATTATTCAACTCTGAACTTTTTTGTGACAGAAGTTCATTTAAACCCCTGGAGGAAGCTGCTTTGAATTTTGTGACTAAAAGCTTCTCAGCTTAAAAACCTGGCTCCCTGGTCCTGCAGCCTGCTGATCAGAAACATATTTTACTGTCTACTCTGTGTGGGAAAGTGTGATTTTTGCAGTCACAAACATGACTTCACATCATGAGGGTCATCAGAGTTTAGCTACAAGAATCAAAACACAATGGACGGTATTCTCTTCTAGAAAAGGTTAGTTGCACATTATAACATGAGTTTGATTAAAGCACAAAGGAAACATGGAAGGTAAACTCTTCGTTATGTCATCCACAGGTTTCTGAAGAGCTGCCGTGAAGCTCAGACTGTGGCAGCTCTGGCTGTCACCATCTTGGCAGTCCTGTCTCTGCTGCCTCCCAGCTAATCCAAAAATGGCCAAAGACGAGGGTTGTTAGTGGAGCTGTGCAGGCTGAATGAAGCCTGGGTGTGCAAACAAGCCACCTGTAATGACACCCACCTGTCAATCAAAGTGGCCACACTGTTAATTATGCATAACTTCAGGTCTTCATATAATTTGAATGGGTGAGTTATGTAACAATTCAGCCTCGGTACAGTTGTCATGAACGGGGAAATTAGCTATAGAGACCAAAACAGTTTTTTGTACCAGGCTGTAAACATGTTTATTTCTGCAGTGAAGTTGGGAATTTTAATATCGGGGCTTATGGAGACTGACTCACTTCTGGAGCCAGCTTCAAGTGGATGTTTGAGGAACTGCAGTTTTTGGCTTCACTTCACAGTCAGAAACCTTCTGCTCTTGCATTGGATTAGGGGCCTGGGCCATGTCTAATCGTTTCCGTAACTTTCCAAAAGTGTCAATTTAACATTCACACCCAAGTATATACCTCTGATTGACCAGTAGCCATTCCCTCCATTGGTTAGGGTTAGCCAATCAAAACGAAGAGTAGACCGGGGTCTTCATGGAAAACTAGTGGGATTCATATTTTTTTTTCATAATTTTGTGTGCCTTATCCACCAGAGGTCAATGCTTTTAAAAGGACCTGTGTGTCGGATTTAGTTGCATCTAGCTGTGTGGTTGCTGATTGCGACCGACTGCTGATTGAAACATACGAAAAAAGCAGGAAGTCCCTTTCAAGAGCCAGTTTTTATTTTGTCCAATTTTGGCTACTGTGGAAACATGACAGCTCAACATGGCGGATTCTGTGGAAGAGGCTGTAGAAACAAAAGGCTCATTCTAATGTAACAAAAACTTATTTTCAGGTGATTATACACAAATGAAAACATAGTTACTAACATTATATTATGTAAACAGAGCCTCTGAATCGGACACTCTTCACCTTTAAAACAGTTTCAGCATGAATTCACATGTCAAAGCTGAATTTAACACAAAAGCTCAGTGGGTTAAATCAAATTACAATTTTTTCAGTTTTCAGTGACATATTTCACTGCTGCCTGGTTTAGATAGATAGATAGATAGATAGATAGATAGATAGATAGATAGATACTTTATTCATCCCGAAGGAAATTCAAGATTTAAAAAAATCTATATTCAAAATTTATATTCATACAGTCCCTCATGTTTACACCCAAGACTTCCTAAACTGCAGCAGGCTGAGGCAAAGTGTCGCCCTCAGAGTCACCTTTCACATTTTCTCAGCCGGTTCAATGAATTAACTTTCCAGTCACAAGTTCACCTAACAAGACCACACACACACACACACACACACACACACACACACACACACACACAAACCTACCTCGAGGAAATTCAAACAAAAGCATTCTCTGAAGCCTCCGTTTAACCACACACACCACGAGCTCACTGATCTACTAAAACCTGCTTTGTGTTAACAGTGATGAAACACTGCCAGATGCCTGCCGAGGAGCTTCAGCGTCAGGAAGACCTTCTGACCTCTCAGGATCTGTCAGACAGAGAGAGACTTAATAGAGCTCCATGCTGAGATTCCTGGAAGCTTGGAGCAGAGGACAACATTTAGCACCACGAGTATCAACGTGTGAGTTACCCTCATGGTGTGCAACAAACACTGGAAAACACTCACTGCTGCAATGAGACGTGAAACCGCAATCAGTCACCACTACAGCTTACATGGTGGTTTGTGGAGCCGCCTTATAAATATACGATAGACAGAAAACAGCAGGAGGTGACCAAGATGTAATGACAACTTTTTGAAAGTGGTTTGAGAGATACTGACGGATAAGGCGAGCGTTAATTTATCTTATTGTTACTTTTGTTTGTTACTTAGAAACAAATTCTTAAAAGTCCCATTAAAAGTTTTTTATCATACATGTCTGTGCTAAATGTCACCGGTACTCCAGTATCTGGTCCAACAATGACAAAAAAGTTATAGTATTTTAAAGTTTGTCATTTCCTGATAAACACTAAAAAGTTGTTGATGACTCATCCTGCACTCGGAGGCGTGTACTAATTTTATATCCAATTAAACGCTTTCTCACAAAGCAAAGGCATTTTGGTTAAACCGGATCATGTTTTATACAGAATATATTTGCTGGTTTTCCCTCTGATGTCTGAAGTAGCTAACTGCTAATTAACTGTTACTAAGTTAATCTACTGTTAGCAGGCAACAGAACCGGGCTCATTAGCCGGAAGGGACCAGGTTCAAGCACAGCCTCTGAGACCAACAGGGAATAATGTTACACCATCATGGTGATTTACAGACTTTCCTGATGGAAAGATCGCTATTTGCGAACTGCTAACTGAACTGACTCAGCCTGGGATGCCAGGAGCCAAACCTGGCAAGAAAACCAGGTAACGCACACTCGCTACTGGCTACTGTAAACACTCAATATCCGTCTGTCGCTATCCTAAATGAGAAAACAAATAGCGCTTGTTCCATGTGGACTTACTACTAACATACTATTACAATTGGCAACATATTCCTTCATTGCAACCAGCAAGGCTGAAACAACTCCAACTTTTAATCTCTGACAGCAGTTCAAAGCGTTTGGCAATAGTTTTGACCTTTCGCACATCCACCAAAAGCCTCCGAAGATTTGAATTCTGCAATAATGAATGAACTTTAGCTGCGCGAGAGATGTGAACTTTTAAAAATGTTTCCCCAAGGCATACGTGAAGTGTAGCACAGTGCGTCCGTCACCAGTGCAGCTGCACTGTTCAGGATCAGCTGGACTACAAATGAAGTGAGTCTTCATTCAGCACCAACATCTCAACTCCATCCAGCTTGCAAGCAGTGATGAAAAAATGAAGGAGAGACACTAAAGGTGAACAGGATCAAACATTAATTGACAGATATCACTGTGAAACTTTCCCAGACGATTACTTACATTGAAACATTAATTTTTTGTATTAGAAGTTTTCTAAAATGTTATGTTTGAATATGCAAATTAGGTATTATCTAATGCTAACTTTGAGTGAAATTTACAGACACGAAAAGTGAACTAAAAACACCTAAATGTGCATTTTGGGAGTTTATGTCGGAATATTCATAGAAGCAAAGTAGTCCAAAATCTCAAAACTGACCAGCGCATTAACATGTTTTGCTTTTAGCTTGTAGAGAAATGCAAGAAAGTTTTCAGATGATGGATTAAAACTAATGTTTTTAAACATATTTGTACCTTTCAGGACCTGATTTAACAAACTGATGCATGTTGATGAAGCTGTATGACTCCTGACTACATCTCAGCTTTCACAGACACTCACATAACCTCAGAGGCAGCAAGTCAAACTTCACAGACTTTGTATTTACTTCACTTGAGCAGCCAAAGACTGACATCCCCATCATTCAAACAGCTTATCAACCATATATATGTACTCATTTCGGATTATACCAAGGTTTTAACCTCATCTCCCATCCCTAATAGCAATTTCTTGAATCATGCTGAGTTGCAGAAAATGAGCCTTTGCTGCTACAGAGATGCTGCTGCAGCTCGTGTAAGCTCCCTTCCAAGCTGCCAACCCGCTGAATAATCTACGTTCACATCATATCCCAACTCACCCCACAGCCGCCTCTCCCTCACGCCCTTCCAGAAGACATCCCAAGCCTTATTGGTGGAATCTTTCACATGCTCGCTGAAGGATCTGCGAAGTCGAGTCTTTACTGCCGGGGTCTGAGCCATATTCCAATGCATTCAACAGTTACATATTCCCGCTGAAAAAAGCCTGCATTTCTGGAGAGTTCCTAGTCCATGTGGGCAGCGTTTGCTCCGTCATGGCTCATGCAGAGGGTGTGTTTGACTTAAGAGTTCAGCAAAGTGAGAAAGGAGGAGGAGATGAGGAGGAGGAGGAGGAAGAAGAGAAGGCAGGGGGGGCTGACACTTGATGCAAAAAGTCTGCATGTAATTTGTGTAACACCCCTGTCCTCTCCCTCCCTATACCTCCCTCCTCAGAAAGTTGTGTGTGCATGTCAGTGAAGAAAATATGTGTGAAGAATTGTTATTACATGTGGATGAACACAGTGGTGTGTGTGAGTGTGTGTCTGTGTGTTTACAAGAGGGTGAATGTGAGAAGTGATTTTCTTTTGTGCGTGTGTGTTTGTGTGGGAAGTTAAAGGATTTGGCCCGCCTGAAGAGAGGAAATGACATCTTAACCTGGGTTAAAGACATCAGCACACACACACACACACACACACACGCTCGCATTATAAACACGAGCTTGAATTTTTTCTCCTTTACACACAAACACACTTTCACACATGCAGCTGTTGACTTGAGACTTAAGCCTCGCTGAGACCGACTGAAACCATGCAGAGCAGAAGAAGAAAGCAAAAAGTTGTGTTGTGTAATTTTAATGGCCATTATTCAGAGACTTAACAGACATCTTGACTTGGACATTCCCGTGAGCACTTGTGACTTGTTATGAGACTTGTCTTCAATTGCCTGTCTTTGAAAGACTTGGGACTTCTATGAATGTCTTGAATGTCTTGAACTTGTCTTGTGACTTGACTTGTTTTAAATGACATGAGACCAGACTTGGACTGGTCTTGAGTAACTTGGACTTGACTTAGACCCATCTCAAACAACTCCATACTTTGCTTGGGCTGGTCCAATGACTTGAGACTTCTGTGGACATACATGTACTTTGACTCAGCTTTTATTTGTCTCAAATGACTTGATACTGTTCATGGACTGGTCTAGAATTGAGACATCTTTGGACAGACTTCAGTCTTGACTTTTATTCATCTTGAATGACTTGAGACTAGAGTTGTACTGGTCTAGAGTAATTTCAAACTCGACTTGGACTTGACTTGCGACTTGACTTGGACTGGTTTTAAATAGATTGAGACTGAACTTGAATTATTCTTGAGTACCAGTTTTGATGCCTGACTTCAAAATGAAGTCTGTCACAGCATGCCACAAGTTCTTCAGACTTGAGTCAAGACTTGTGAATGACTCAAAACTTGACTTAGACCCATCTCCAACAACTCCAGACTTTACATATCAAAGCCCGGACAAATGAGTTGGCTATAACGAACCACCCAGGCATCAACACACACACATGCATCATCATCATCATCATCCAAGCTAAAATCTGTTTAAACATACTTCCTCTCTTGGGAAAGAGAATAAATAAACAGTACAGGTCAGACTGCTGGGAAGGAGGAAGGCTAGGAACTGATGAATGGGAGTGGAGAGGGAAAGAAAGGATATTGTTGTAGTAGCTCAGTCCCTCTGGATCAAGTACTTTCACAGTACGACTGAAATGTTCAAGTATGTTCTTCAAACTAAAGTATCTGAAAATGTGCTAGTTTGGCATCAAAACGGAAACTTGGGCTTAACACTGACACTTGAAAAATAAATACTGTATATAAATAACACTATCCAGCCCCTGCTCTGACTTGACTGGACTTGACTGGACTTGACCGTGTCCATTCAAGAAAACAAAAACACTGAAGAACTAAACAGCCAAATAACAGCTCTACTTTGTGCAGGTTGGAGGAAATGTTGCCAAAATGATCCCATTCACTGTCACGATGGTTTACGCAACACTCACCATGCAAAATGTTTGTAATGACAAACTCAGCAGTCAGTGGGATTAAAAATATTAAAACACACAGCAATGCTTGTCTACACACGCACAAGTCAAAACCAACAGCAGAAATCAACACAAACTGAAATGTTTTGATGGTAATGATTTATATAAAAAGATATAAATCATTACCATGAAAACATTTTCAAACATTTCACTTTGATTGAATTAAAGTTTAATCTAGTTTAAGAATTGTTGGTTGGAAAATAGGATGTTTGGCAGCAGTATTAAAAGTGTCTGGTGTCTTGTTTAGCTAACTGGTAAAATATATCAAGGAAACTCTTGAGATATATATATTCTTATTACATCCCTTGGATTCCTTTCACACTATTTAAGAACAACCACAGGCATTTTTTTTTTTTGCTGTATAGGAGACTGAACATGCAAATATTCTGATTTTATTTGAGACTGTGACTATGGTTTGAAGCTGTATCAGAAGATGTTTTTGATTGATCTGTTTCCAAAACACCACCCTGCTTTAGTCCCCCGCTCCAGCACCACCTCTACCACCAACTCCTCCACCACCACCCTTTGGCCTCTCCGCGTCATTTAACTTTGCTGCTTTACTCAGTTTAATGATAATGGAACAGCAGTTTGGTCACCTGAGAGCTAATTTTGGCTAATTTCATTTTCGTCTACTAACTTCCTGTTTACTGCCACCACCATTATGGGCATTTATGTTATCAACTTAAAGAAAATGTAACTGTACATATGTGGTCAGTGAAATAATTTCTGGGTTCACTGGAAGATTCCAGTCTGAGAAGATAGTCTGAGACTGCTAAGCTGTATTTCCACTATGTAGTCTGGTTCAAGGCTTTAGGACTGCATTCAACAAGACCACTATTTCCACTATTGGTGTCCAGGAGGACTTCTGCACATTCATCTGCTTAATGACCTTTTTCAACACAGGCACACATGAGCAAATATTGGTAATCGTCAATTGTTTCCATGTAAAACTTTCACTTAAAGTAAATGTTTCAATGTGCCTTAGACAAATGGACAATAGAAACAATTGAAATTAGAGATGTCAAACTCGGATCCTTTTACGGACTCGAATCTTTCACGCACTAAACAGATCCGGATCTTACGAGTCCTTTGAGTCATTTGAGTCAGTACATCCATAAACATAAATTGGACGTTGGAAGTTACGATGATCCGCAGTGTTGTCTGGGTCATCTGAGTCTACTGGATCGGCAAGCGATCCACAGGTCTCTTGAGTCACTTGATTCTCGGGTGTTTCCGGCTCTGTACAGATCTACTTGTGCAGGACGAATCTGAATCCGGGTCTGTGCTGCTGAGTCTGAGTCTGCAGGAAGTTAAGCTGATCCGCTGTCAGCTCATCTGAGTCCCGACTCCCGAAGCTATGCTAGCGGTGGCAACTACTGCTTATTGTCTACGATAGTAGCGGGATTTCTGGCAGCTTTTAAGGCGGATGGACTGAGACATGTTGTAATGTGATTGTACAGGTTAAAAGGAGAGCAGTGAATGGCACAATTTATCGTTTTAATTCGCATATATGGCCCGGTGTTAGGCGGGTTTAGGACGGTTAGGATCCGGGTTAATGGAGACTACAGACTCGTTAGTCAGTAAGAAGATCTGGGTGAATGATCCGGATGAATCACGAATCATACACCACTAATTGAAATAGATGTCACGATGATGGTACAGAGACCACATTTGTCATCAAGTTTGTGCAGCTTTGAAACACTGAACTTGGCTTAAACTTTACAATATGAATGATGAACAACAATGAAGACTTTTTTGCCATCTTATATATCCACAACACAAAAGTTGGTAGAGAACTTTTCAACAATAAGGACTTCCCCAAGCCCCAAAATTAGACATCCACCAACTGAAGTCTTAAACTTACTCTGCATATCTCCCAGCGTTTAAGTCAACATTTCATCTCGCTACTACACCTGCAGGTTTGAAATGCTGCGCTCGAGTATCAAAGCAAAGTTTTTTTCTTGTTTTATCCTCCTGCTTTTGTTTCCAAAGCCTTTATACTCAAGTGTTTCAGAACAAAGCTCGCTATTTGAATATCAGAACAGCCCAAAGCTCGATCAATTCACTGTGGTGTTATGCAAAGTTAAAACCTTTCAGTGTCACTATTACTGCATGCCTTCAATCCCCTTCAAGAGCTTCTCAGAAAGCTATTATAATATGTGTGATAGGAAGCAGCTTCTGTCTCTCCCGCCGCCTCCTCTTCCTCTGCTGGGAGGGTGATGGGAGACATCTTCTGGCACATTTGTTTACCCTTCAAACAAGACCTAAATTAGTTGCATTCCCAGCAGTTTTCCAAAAGCAGGTAATTAAATAGCACTCAGCTGCATGCTATGCCACTACGATCTGAACTCCCTTCACTGTGGATCGGAGGGAAATGCCAAGCAGCCAACAAAAAGAGGCACAGTCTTACTTGTGACAGAGCACATCCCTTTGCATTTGCATGCGTCTGACTAATGCACACATCCAGGGTGACTCAACACTCTGAGGAAGCAGGTGGGAGTTCAGCTCCGCGCTCGGCGACACGTTGATGGGATGGTAGTGGCAGGATTCAATAGTGTGGCCTTTTGTTTCCAAGATCGTCTGTCAAACCAAAGTGACACAATAAAGGTGACATGAAAGACACAAGTATGAGGTGTGTGGATATTTGTCCTTTCGTTTCGCTGACTACTAATTCAATCTGCTTTAAGTTTAGTTTCAGTTTTCCCTCGGTTACATCTTATATCTTGCGTTGATCACCTCTGCTAAAATCACAAGAACCGACTGCAAAGCTATGAAATGTAATATCAATATCCAGAGGAAAAAAGTAGAGACTGTCACACAGCAAAGTCCACTTCTACCAACCAATTTCCTGGAGGAAGACACCGCTCACGTTACATCCTCGCGAACCAAAAAATTGCTACGTTCCCTGCAACACCGATCACCATTACAAAATCCCAAAAATCTGTGAGATGCACAGATGAGTGGCTTCCTATACCTTGAATGTGAGGGAGAAAATGCAAATTAATTGCTGATTATGGACCAGAGTCAGTTATACCATTCAATATTCAAATTAAATGAGTGATGATGTAAACATTTTTGCCAACCCTCACAAATTTTTCCAAGAGACTCTTGTTTTTCATTGAACTCTCCTGGTTTTCTCCCAAGGTCACAATTCTCCTGATTCCTGACACATTTTTACACCTTTTTTTTCCTTGTCACTATCACAACCTGTTCTGGCAATGTATGGTGAGTATAACTGAGAAAATACACAGGACACAGATGTGAAATGCCACATAATTGGGGCGTACAGACTCCATAATTGCAGCTTCAGTTTTTTTTCTAATGGACGCACTCTGCTGTGTCAGTCAGTCAGTCAGTCTCTGAGGGCAAAAAAGGCAATGAATGAATGAAAACTGTCTCGCGCCAGAGGGGTGAATTATTCTCTATTCTTTCCTGAAAGTCAAATTAAAAGTATTTAACATAAAAATACTCCTGCAGAAAAACATTTTCTCCATAAAATATGATCCAGTTTCACCAAAATCAGTGAAATAGTTGGTGGTGTGTACTTCTTGCAGGTGATCGTACCCCGAGCACAAAGTTACATAATGTGAGACCAAGAATGCAGGGCATCAAAATAATTTAAAAACTGATCTTTTACAGAAGAAAAGTTACACAAAGAATCTTTAAAAGACTTTGTTCAGAATTCATGGCTTCACTATATCAAACCACCCTCAACTGTACAAAAGAGGTAAAACACACTGCCAGAAATACACACTCAAGTGTCCAAAATATCATGAACTCCTTCCTCCCGTTGAGCACCTCACCACTGCTCACAGCCCACAATATCTTTGATTGTCAAGAGGACTAAAAGCTTTCTTTAACACGTCTCCTCCACTCACCTCTCCTCCAGTTTTCGCCTCCGGGCACAAACTCTATTGTTAGTCTGGTCCTCTTCTCCCCCTCTGCTGCTGTTGTTCCTGCCCAGAAGCTTTGTCACTCATCTTGATGAGCTGTCTACCTTTACAGCAGCTTTTCAGGCCTCTGGCTGCAGCAAACAGCATCAGTAAACTCTCCTCAGGCGCTGGAGAAGTGAGCAAAATTCTTCAGCACAGATCTTCAGCCAGCTTTTGAACTTTTCTTGTCAGTTACATGTTTAGCTTTGCTGTGTTTTTTTCTTCTCTTTGTGCTGTTTGCCATTGTTGTTGACCTGTGACCCCACGTTGATAAGTAGAATCCAGCTCAGTGCTGCCCCCTGTCGACCAGAAGACACATGAAGGTTTCACAAGAACTTCAAGTATGACTTTCAAAATGCTGCTTAGAGAAATATGTGATGGGTGTCCTCAGAAGATGCTGTCCATTAATCTTTGTTGTCCTCATTTCCTGTGACTTTCTCTTCTGTTCACTGGATGATAAGTCCAAAACAATTTGAAATAATAAAATAAACTAAAAAATATCCAAAAGTTGCACAATTAATTCCCAAGATACTATGAAAATGTTGCAGTGAGGCGCTGAAAATGTAGCCCACTCTGCAAGTTTAAACAAATGTTTTAAAATCACTTAATGAACAAAAATAAAAACATAAAACGTCCAAGTTATAATTTTCCCTATTCATTAAGCATTTTGTTAAACTTAGAGCACTTCTCATTGGTGTTTTTTTTTTTTTTTTGCTTCGAGGCAGCAAAAGAAGCTGCAAACTTTGACACATCACCATATGCTCGACAGGTGTGAACTATAGATTTGTTAGATGAGAATGACTATTTTAGGTTTAAACATTCAAATATTCATTTTATTATAAAGCCTTTTGTAAAAATATGTAAATAAATAAATAAATATTTTTAATGATCCTTTGGGGCGTTTAACACTTTATTTGTACAGAGATAAACAGGAAACTGTTGAGAGAAAAGAGGGTGACATGCAGCAAAGGGCTGCAGGTTGGAATCCACTCTCGGTCGATGCAATAAGGACTCACTGTCACTTAGTCACTGGATTAAGGTAACTATACAAGACATTCACTCTACCTATGATCTGTCTTTCAAGTCTCTCCTGCCCGATCAGCTTCATCTCTATCTCTTCATTTCTTTGTGGATGCTCTGCGAGCTCCACGCTTACTTTTGAGGCTACTTAAATGCTGGACTGATTAAGTGTAACTGCAGCTAAGAATAAACAGTCGAGCGCTGAGTGTTTATGGCAGCAGAGGTGTTGTGTGAGAGGCCTGGTCATGAGGAGAATCTTTTTTTTTCTTCTTCCTGGTTTGGCCTAGTTTGGCCCTGCAGAACAGGACCTGAATCCTCTGCTGTCTGGATCACATTAGAAGGATTTATTTATTTAACACCTCCAATCTCTCTTTGTTCACTGACTCTAGGGGAATGATTGAGCTGTGAACTCATCTGTTTTAAGCATCTGCAGGTTGTGGTGTTACTACAGTACAATGGTCCTCTTGTACATGATAAAACTTGTACAACTTTACACTGAAACTTTTCACTGGTATCACCAAAAACAAATCTACTGATGAAGAAGGGAAAGCGTCATTGCCCAAACACATGAAGCTCTTACACTGAAGAATTCTCTTCTATATATTCAAATCAGTTTATTTCAGTTTTATTTATATAGTGCCATATCATACCAGATTTTATTTCATGACACTTTCCATATAAAGCAAGGTCTAGACTGTACTCTTTATAATATTAGACATTAGACAGAGATGCACAGCAGCAATAGTAATAATGATAACTATAACTATACATTTTTAGTGGATATGACTAATAGTAGTAATAACGATAATGATATATGAACGCAAACCAATGTATTGTTCATGAAGAATAGACAGAAGCTATGTATATTATTAAATCTATATTTGTAGGATATAGATGGTTGGCAGGAAGAGGATTATGGTGCACGAGCACACCTTTGTTTATTCAAAGAAAAGAAACCATTCACATCTGTTCATGCACATTCATTATGGTATTGATTTCATATGAAATATAATGCAAATAATCTTACCTGATATTGCTCTTAACGTGAGTAATGAGATTAAATAGCTTGGCTATCATAATGTCAATAATTTATCAGATGATAAAGATATGCATATTCTCTGTTTGCCTCTGAAGCTGTGCTTGGACCTGGTCCGTTCCGGCTGCTGAGCTCGGTTCTGTTGCCTGCTAACAGCAGATACAGTAAGTAAGAGTTGAAGCTGAGCAGTTGGACATTAGAGGGAAAACCAGCTAATATATATTCTATATAAATATTTCACTAAAATAAGTGAATAAAGTTATAAAGCTGTACTTTTATACAGTAATCAGTGAGGCCCGGCCATTGATGCATGTAACAGCCTTCAGAATCACTCATACACTGTATAAAACAGGAATCACTTATGACTGCAGCATTATAAGCAAGAAAACGTTTAATGGGATGCAAAATTAGTATACACCCAGGAGTGCAGGATGAGTCATCCACAACTTTTTATTGTTTAGTACCATAAAAAATACCTGAAACAGCAATTTACCAACAAAACTAAATTTGACTTCACGGGACTTTAAACTCTGACCTGCTTTACAAACTGTTCTGTCATCCATTCAACAGGAAAAGTGAAGTCAAACTGGGAGGATCAGCTGGCTTTTTGTGGAGGTCTGGAGTTTGTTGAGTGCTTTCGTGCTGTGAATTTTTGTTTTGGGGACTGATGAGTTACTAAATTGGACTGCTTTTATATTTAGATAATGTCAGCTCGTTTGTTAACATGCAGAAGGAAACAGAGCTACTGAGCAGGCTCATCAAGACCAATAATGAAGCAGATTGGAAGCCACTCAATGACAAAGGGACATTTTATTTGCTTGTTGGTGTCATAAAACAGCGAGGAGGAGGAGGAGGCATGTAGAGAGCTTCTGCACCTGATCGTAATGAGCTTTGTGTTCCAGTGGCCTCCAGTTTGTTTTATTATTGGACTTCATCTTTGCTCAGCATTAGTTTGTGAATGCTGCCAATTTACAGAGAGAAACTGTCGGCCGCATACAATCTTGTTTTACTTGTTTTGCTAAAAGTTTTTTGGTAGAAACAGAACAGACATTGTCATTCACATAAACGCTCCTACCACTGCATATTTTAACATAAATTGATCATGGCGCCTAAGTGGTATGGCGAACACCAGCTTGCATATTTGACCATTTACAGGTAAAAAGATGTCCAGACAACTAGTTTACAACTGACTTTGGTTGGAATGTGAAGGTTCTCAACATTTTTCTTTAGATGAGAAAGTTTTCTCACAGCTCTCACGACCCCCAGTGAAGCATTTGTGACCTCTAATGGGGGTCGGGACCTCCAGGTTGAGAACCAGCGGTTTAGGTTACTTTTCCAAAACTTGGCAGATATTGTGTGTTATACATTGTGTTATTTCATGTTATAATTTGCCTTTCAGGTGGTACAGTCACAGCGACTGTTGAAAAGACCGATATTCTCTATGTAGCTCAGTTTAATTGTAAATGGAAAGTAAGAAACAAGGGGAGATGTAGACACAGCATGTGTCTGTCAGTCACAGCAGTCTCAAAACTTTCAAAACAAAAGTTTTAGTCAAAACATGTAAAAAAAACAAAAAATGACTCCAATAATATTAAAACAAGCTCACTGCAGTTTATACTGATTTCTTGACAGCAGCCATGCGGGGAAATTAGACAGTGGAAGTGCTCGAACTGCAGACAGCTGACCAAAATTCATGACGTGCCAGACTGATTGTCTGACAGCCAGACTGCTCATCGTTCAGGAAGCTGAGTTATTATTTTTTTCACTGGTTTTCATTTTGTTTTTAATTTTTCTAAGTTTTATTATTTCAAAAAGTTTAGTTTTAGTTCAGTTTTTATTAGTTCTGTTTTAGCTTGTAATATTAATAAGGGGGATATTTGTCAAGGGCAAGATTTAAGTCCATGATATCTATTACAATACAACAATACAACACTGTCTCAGTGTCAATAAACACTATGCACCAATGTCTCATCAATACATTTGACAAAAGACTAAAACTAGACACATTTCCTGTACGCTTTTTTACTTTACTAGTATTTATTTTTTCTGTTTTTCTTTCAGTTTTTCACAGCTAGTTTTAGATTTAGGTTTAGATAGTTTACTTTCATTAACTAAATGACCAAAACTACACGTGAAACGACAACCGATCTGTAAGAAATTCTGCCTAATTAACAAATGATAATCTAAATGAACAAGAGATTAAATGACTATGTGTAATAAAGATGTTGCTTGTAGTGACAAACCCTGAGCCTAACCCTAACCCTAGTTTAGTTTGTTTAGTCGGAGAAAAACAGTTAGTAGCAGTAGTAGAAAAACAGGTAGGGATAGGCCCCCCCAACACCCAAGACCTCCACCCACACACCCACCAAAATACACACCAAAAACCCCCATTGACTTCGAGATGCAGGAACCAGAAGTACAAAAATGAAAACTCTGGCTTCAGGATTCATTCTTGCAGCACTCTGTTCCCTGTGTGGTTTGAAGTGACCTCTTTTTATATCAGTATTTTATCAGCTATGTTTTATGTTGTGATTGTGATTAGAGTTTTCCATTGCATCCCCTCAACTTGAGATTTAATGAGATTACTTTTCACCTGTGAATCCAACAGTTTCCTTTTGATATCAAATTAAAACTATTTTTTTTTTATCTCCTGCTGATTCTGAAATGTGTTGCTGGTTGTTAAACATCAGATCAGATCAACAGAGATCACAATGTATCGTCTCAAACCGTGACCAGCAACTCCTTTGGGAGGATACAAATGGTGGTAACATGGCGTGACTGTCATTTTATGAGCCATGCCATCTTGTAAAGAAAAAATGTCTGAAGGGGAACACCTGGAGCATCTGTAAATTGAGCCCACTGGCCCTTAACACATTGGCTGGAGATAAAGATGACTCATGGGAGGCCGTACCTCAACTCGGATCGGCTCAGCGTTTGATCTGTGGCTTTGAGGTCATGTGATGAAAGAGCTTTATGATGGTGCAGAGCTCTGCCAGGATCAAAAGGTACCTGCAGCTGAGTGTAACAACCAATCATCACCTCTGTTGATCAGATATCTGAATGCGAGCTTTTGAGTACCTGCAGAACCCTTCATATGCGTTTAAACGTGGAAAAATGTCGACTAGACAACCTCAAACAGCCTCTGGTGATCAAAGGCGCACAGACGTCTTGGTGTGTGCTGCTCTACAGAATGATTCACACGCTTTTCAACGCAAAAAAAATACACAACACTATCAGATGGGAATGCCTAGCTGTGATCAAAGCCTGCAGATCTTATCGATCTGATCAGGATTTTCTGCTGCTGTCACGACAATTACGTTTCATGGGATTAGTATACGTTCATACAGTGACACTTTCAGGAATGGAATAGATGGAATTAAGATAAAAATGCTCCTTTCAAATGTGTGATAATGCTTTTTTAGATACCAAAATCCAGCGTGTCAAACAAATGTCATTTACTTAAACGTCAAGAAGTTTTAACAGTGGAAAGGAAGTCAAAATCAGGAATGAGCAAATACACCGTTATCTGTATGTGTACTCTTAATTAATGTTAAGTTAATGTAAGCCTGATTGATAAGAATTGATCAAAAGGAACTCTATTGATTAGAACACAGAAAACAACATTAAAATTGTGCCTCAGGTTGTTTTTGGTCACAAGAGCAAGAGAACTATTTATTTTTTATAATCTTGAATGAATAAACTACAGTGAATCATAACACAGGCAGTATTAAGACGGGTTATAATAGTCAACGTTGATCCCTATGGACACTGGGCATAGTGGTTGCCTGTCTGTGTGTAGGCGAGGAGGCGGAGCTCTGTGTGTAGCCGACCTATCATGGAACAATGTGGTGGTCGCAGCTAATAGCTAGGAAGTAGGCTACCCAATGAATCATCACGAGTACAGATAATGACATATTTTACTCTGATGATACTCGAGCTTGTAAAAAGTACTCTTTCAACCCAAATAAAAATATCCATAGAAACTTTGGTAATACTTGATGAAGACCATGGGTATGGGGGCATTCATAGTGAATTAGTATGCATTTATAATACTTAATGAAAACACACATAATACTATATGTATTTCATTTAACACACCGCAAGGACTGTTATAGCATTCTATGAGTCCTCAATACAGTTGACCATTGAGGTGTATGTATACGCGAGTATAGGTAGTCATGTATTAGAAGCCCCATCAGTCAACCTCTAGTTCATTACTAGTCAAAAGCATTCACCAGACACCTAAAGTTATAATTCATTATAGGTCACATGTATTATGTTTTATGTGTTTTTGAATGTAAGTCATAAAGATTATATTTCACTACGAATGCCCCTATAATACGCTATGAATGTGGTCTTCATAGAAAGTGTCCACCCCTCTATTACCAACACATAGCTGCAGTGCAATCAATCTCATAGTTTGGACATTGCCGACAAGTGCTGAACCCACATAAGTACACACCTGCTTGGTGTATTAGCTTCACAGGCGTTTGGTCATCAACGAAAGTATTGGACAACTTGAATTTTGACCAGATGATGGTGAATCCATAGTTGTCACGACATGTTGCTCAGAATTACAAATGTGAACATGAAATGTCAGAGTATCTTCAAAATTAGTACGTAGTGCAAAGCCAAAAATAACAAACTTTACAGCAAATGTATGATCGTGATGATCAGTAATCCTTTTTAGCCACACTAGCATCATGTACCCTTGCGAGGCAGCTGGATTGAGATCACAAAATCACTCAAGAATCATCTCACCATGCTTCAAGCTATGCGTTTGTATCCAAACACAGTGGTTCAAACCAATCAGTGTCCTCTGAGGAACAGGATGGCAATGTTAGCTGCTTGGTCCACTGACTGAATTATCTCAACAACTACTGGATGCAGTCAGCCTGTGGGCTTTTCCTTGTGAAGAAAAGAAGAAACACGAAGATGAAGAAAAAGTAAATAGAGAAATACAGAACAAACAAAGAGAAAATGCAGTAAATTAGTGAAATCCATTAAGCTGAATGGCCAGTCATCTAGTGCTTCCACCACCAATTTAACAAGCTGAATCAGCCAAACGACCACTGATAACAGCCGACCACAGCCAAACCACAAAATCTACAGCCAGCTATCATCCGAGGCCATTAACCAGCTGATGCAGACAAATGAATGGGGGCGTTTTGCCTGGAAATGTAAGTATATGTGTGAATGTGTACGGCACTGTGATTACATTGTGTTTACTCATGCATGTACTGTAAATTGTAAGGTGATGACATTATTGAACTTAGCTCGTACAATCCATTGGGCTGCTTAGCGAAACATGTTTCCCAAATGAGTTCAGAAATAACAGACGGTGGCATTAACTAGTAATATTAGCAAGCATATGGTATGCAGCTGTCCAGTGGGAAAGAATGTGACCCATATATATATATATATAGCTGCAGAGAATTCCTGAATGCTTCAGTGACATTAGAAAGAATTTTGGTTAAATAAAGATAAAATAGTGGTGAATCTATTTGTCTGGATGTGACAGAGCAATAAGGTTCTTTGTAGATGTTAAACCATTGTCCATACTTTAAATTTGAACCAGAGGTGTGGAGTCATATGACTTGGTCTCGAGTCAGATTGGAGTCACAAATTTGCTCACTTTATACTGGACTCCACTTGGGCTTCAACCCAAAAGACTCGTAGCTCTATTTGGTGTTGAGCCTTTTGACTTGAAACTCTTGATACATCCCCCCAGGCCCAAAGATGAAAAAGTATGTTACTTAAGTGTGCTACTAATCAATTAACTAATGTTAACGTTAGCAAAGAAGTGTTGGTTGACTAAAAGATGCAGGTCGAAAGATTACTAAGATGAAACACTGTCCAATTTTGTTTGACATTTTCAAGTACCGTAGTTAGTGAGCTAACACTTAGCTAACATTAGCTTAAAAGCTAAGTAACTTTGCTAGCTAGCTAGTTACATCAATGAGACTGTTACATTGCTATTGTAAAAGACTCCGTGGAAGAGGACCCATCACATTGGTAGATGGGGCAGAGGTAGAGTGCTTCGTCCACCAATCAGGTGATCGACGGTGCAATCCCTAGCTCCTCCACTCCACAAGATGTCAAAGTGTCCTTGGGCAACATACTGAACCCCAAATTGCTCCCTGCATGGCATCCAGTGCCATGAGTGTATGAATGTGTGGGAATGGGTGAATGAGATATGTAGTGTAAAAGCGCTTTGAGTGGTCGAAAGAAAAGCACTATATAAGTAGAGTCCATTAGATATAAAAAAAAACAAACTAATTAGAAGGTAACAAAAACATAATGATTATAATAGCTTTCTCCTTTTCAAGTGTTGCTAAATGTAGATGACATGGAGATACAAAAACCTGCTTTTGTACAGATGTTATGAAATCTAGTTTTGCCCACAAAATTTGTTCTATTCACTTCATCTTCATCTTATCCCTCCAGTGACCATTAGAACTAGACAGACAAGAAGAAGAAGAAGACTGGCATGTAAAATTAATGCTACTTCAAAACTAAAGTACTAAGTTCAAACTCTGTTCAAAGAAAAACGCTTTGAGGACAATGGTGAAAGCAGCAGCAGCACTGATGAACAAAGCAGCAAGTCTCAGCAAAACAGACCAACATCCTGTACAGAGCCGAGGTTAACCGTCAAAATACCTCCCAAAAAGCTGCTTCCTCACTTCACAAAAACTACTGTTGCTCCAACCTCAAAAATACATTTGAACCATATTGTTTCTGTTATTACACAAAATAAACTTAAACTGAAGGCTTTCATGCATGAGCTGCTGTCCGTGTCCTGTGTGGCAGTTATGTACGTGACCTTAAAGTCTGTGTAAAGGCAATTCTGAGATTTCTTTCAAAATACATTAAATATGTTGGAAAATAGTTGCTGAAAACATGTGAAAAGAACAATATATTACTGAAATGTGGAGTTAGAGGGTGAAACAGTTTTTCACCAGTTTTCAGTCCAGGATTTTTTGGTCTCAATAGATTATACGAGCTCTCAGAAACATAGCTGTCAGAGAAGACCAGATGCTAGTGCTTTAAAAAAAAAATACATCAAGCTTTATAGTCCGTCACCTTGGCTGCAGCACTCTTCATGCTCATTAACTGTCATTCATTTACAAAAGAAAATACAGAAAAGTCTAAAATATTTACTTCACTTTTACTTTATTTACATTTACACTAATATTTACTACCTTCTCTGGATCCATTCATTGACTGACAATTTCTTGTAATAATTTCATTTAACTTTATCATATTTTATGCTAAGTGACTTGTTTAAATGACTGACTGAAGATACACAAGGAAAACTCCTTTTTGGTTTGGCACTTTTATACCACATAACCTCCTGGATTTAGTGAAGAAATCCTCAAGTTTACCCTCCACCACAACCCAAATAATAAAACCAATAGTATTAATGGTCACGTCACACTTAAAAGACTCAACACTTCGATTTGGCTCAGGGTTTGCCACAGGATTTTGTGTGTGTTGAGTGTGATGATCCTGAATCCTCAATCTGGAGCATTTTGAGAGCAAAAGTAATCTATGAAGAACTTTCTGCTCTTGTAAACAATTTAATCATAAACACATTGGTTGTAAATATGAAAGGTGATGACACAGCCAACCTGCTGAGAGCCTTGAAGGGTAAACGCTGTAATGGTTTTCAGGTATGTCCAAAGAAATGAAGTCAATTTTATTTGTTTAGAAGAAATAAGACACAAGTTTCAATCTATTTTGTTGTTTCTCACGTTCGACCCTGGTTGCTTGATTGTGTCTTTGATACTCTCTCTGGATCCCCCAAGTACTTTTCAAGGACAATCTACAGATAAAGACGCGTTTGCAGTGGCAGCGATCCTGACAGCGCTCTGGTTCTATCAGGACACTCAACACAACTTTACTTTGAAATCCATCATGTCTCTTCCTGTGGGCTCAGCATGGAAATTGTGAGTTGAAGGTTGTGTAGGTGTGCGCTGGTGCTTTGGTCCGGGAATGATGTCGTCATGTCTACCTTAATACCAGTGAAAGCTGGGATCCCCGTCAGACAGACTTAAACACAAATAAGTCCTCCATTTCATCCCTGTAACTGCTGAGATTATGTCTGACAATGGAGGGGGGCAGGAGGGCATGTTCCAATACTTCAACTCAACACACACACACACACACACACACACACATAAAAACACACATAAAAAACACACACATCCACCTCTTTCTCCAGTTCAGGAAAAGCTAGGCCGAGCAGCTTTGTGATCCAGGATGGGATCAGGATGGATTGATCACAGCCTGCAGACGTGTGCTCGGAGATCATATACGCAACGTTCAGGGACGAAATCATGTGAGACAAGAAGCAACTCTTCTTTTCTTTCTTTTTCTTTTTTACCCCGTAAGTCCTCACCAAGATAAAAAGGAGTAACAAAAAAGAACAACGTGAGATTCTTTTGATCAGCCACCTCAGCGGCTCTCAACTAAAATTACTTGTAAAAGTTTAGAAAAAAAATCATTTCTGTGAAGAATCCAGTGTGTAATTTTTGTAGGAGATGGATGTATTTGATGCAGATTTTAAAGGGACATTACATAGAAATTAATATTTTTGTGATTTTCAGAATGCAATACCACTGTCATAAACAGTTATACACATGTATTTGTTATGATTATATTACTTATGAAATCAAAAACTAGTGAGTTGCCAACTTTGCTAACTTTTTTATAGTTTTACATCACTGAATTTTATTTAGTTTCTTTCGGAAAGCCCTTTGTACTCTATGTTTATCATTATTGTTATTATTAACAAATTTTATCTAAATGTATGTTACAGCTGAGTTTTTTGGGATTAACTGACTCTTACCAGTTTATCACATCATACTTTAACCCCTTGACTAGTAACATTAAGTGTCGTCTTTAAAGAAGCTAGTCAGCTGTCAGCTAAAAAAGAAGATAAATAACTGAAATAACACAGGATTATCCAGGACATTTTACTTTTTTTCTTATTTTCAATGATTGGAAAATGGTCAACTGTTTTCCAGGACGTGTGGGAATCAAGCGAGACTGCAAAACTGCAGTTCTTAAAAAGACCACTTGAGGCTGGCTCCAAAAGTGAGTCAATCTCCATAAGCCCCCATATTAAAATGTCCAACTTCACAGCAGAAATAAACATGTTTACAGCCTGGTATAAAAAACAGTTTTGGTATCTATAGAGAATTTCCCCGTTCATGACAACTGTACTGAGTCTGACTGAGTCTAAGGCTTAAAGTTATAACATTAATAGCAATAAGCATCATTTAGCCCGCCTCAGCTCCATCGACGATTTACATCTTTGCCCATTTTTAGATTAGTCAGGAGTTGGCAGGGGCAGGACTGCTAAGATGGTGACAGCCAGAGCCACCACAGCGGCTCTTCAGAAACCTGTGGATGACATCATGAATATGTTTACCGTCTATGGTGGGAACCCTGATTTGATTTGACGCAACCAATACATGATGAGGGATCTGGTGAAATCGGTCTGTATTTACAAACTACTTTTTCATAATGCTTATTTCTGCTTATACTGAATGAGCTTCGCCCCACAGGATTTGTTTTATTTTCCCTGCTTGCCATTTCTCCGTCAGGGATGAATACATGTTTGAATCTCTTCTTAAAACCATTCCACCACTTCTACTGACCTGGTGAGAAGAATCCAGGAATGATTTCTTACACGAGGAGGTTATTCATGGCCACGTGTTTGGGCTAAAACCACTTTGCAGACACTTTCCAGTTCCCTGTGGAGCATCAGCAGGCTGCCGCTCTGCTGGGTCTGAAGGTTTTGTTGTTACATGGAGAGAATCAGCTCAAATGTATGTAGCTAAGCGCACAGCAGGAGATGCTGAATGGCATGAAAGGTTTTTTTTTTCGTTTGTTTGAATGTAAATGTATGTCTGAATATAGTCAGAGGTAATTGTTTGAATTTCAATGGCTTGAAATCTTCTTGGTCAAATTAGTGAATCTGCACACAGTTCATTGATCTTTACCAACCAGAAAATGGTCAAAGAAACCAAAAAGATGAGAGAGGAAAAAGGTCTGATGGTTTGTCATCTGAAGAAGACAGTTCCGCTTTCAATCCATCAGTTCTGACAGATGCGGTTAATTTACTGTCTCAGTTTTTCTGGGAATTTTTTTGGAGCCCTTGTTTGTAGATTGGGCTGACAAGCTGTGTGTCAGTGGGTGCAGCTTTGATGTTGATGATACTTCAGCTCGATGGAGGAGCTTTCCAACCGCGGTGATGATTCCCATGAAGCACAACACAGCGATAATCAAAAATGGAAATTGTTGCAGTGACAGATTTTGTTGGTAATCACATAACTGCTTTGAAAATGTTAATTTTTTTCTGCATGTTGCTTGTTGATGAAGAACCTTAATACATGGTGCAGTTCTTGATTACAGTTACACGATACGCAGGTGAAGTCACATCGGAGGAAATTTCTGCAATGAAACAATAAAGGTTTTACACAAAATGAGACAAAATCAGACACAAGCAAATACGGTTTGAAAGTTCTTACTGATTTAAACACCTTGGTCTGGAACATAACGTACATACATATATAAACAAATATGGACATCAACTATACAGAACCATTATCAAGAAAGAAGCCTAGCAGACACTTTTACCACTTTAGCGTCCATGTTGCAGATCCACAGGCTTTGCTAATGGTGTCTGTAATTGAAAATAATTTGATTTAAAAATTATTTAAAGTGCCTCATCATTTACTGCTGGGGTACTTTAAATAATTGTTGTTTAAATGCTTTATTTAGTTTTGCAGATTTCATTGTTGTATATTCCACTTTATACTTTTTGCTTGGTGAAACACTTTCTGCTGTATGTTTGCATGAAAAGTGCTATACGAGTCAATCAATTTTGATTCAGATTCCTTTCTGGAAAGTATCCAAACACCCTCTTTCCGATTTCTGTACAAACATTTGGCACAGAGAAGACATAAAGAATTGCCTTGTATATGAAAATATACCAGTGTGTGCGTGCCTGTGAGTTGCTAAACAAAACCATCGTACCTGAACGCAAAGCTCATAGTGGTGAGTCAAAGCTTTATAGTTCATGATGAATCTAAGCTGCGTCGAACTTATGTAATGCCTGAGCAGCGCCACACATGTATAAACGATACCCATAATCCCATCTGTAGAAATATGGCAGCAACAAGTCTCTTTTTTTTGCATTAAAAGAAAAACATCTTGTTTCTAAAATAGAAACGCAATTTAAGCCTCAGTTTTATTGTATTCATGAACATTTCACACATAAAGTTCCTGCTTTGCTTCTGACACATATTACAGTCTGATGAGGCATACAGGATGTCACAGGAAGTACAAAAAGGCTAAGACAGTCTGACAAACTTGACTGCAGAGAGAAAACATCCCTTTCAACACAGAGTCAATTGTAACCATGTTAATACCGAACACTGCATGCTAATCAGTGTCACACTCGCTTTGCTAGTGTCTCACTCTCTGTCTTACATTATGAAACCACATCAGTTCTCTTCATCACCGCCTCTTCAGAGCAGCGCTGACATAACTTCACCTCAACCGCAAAATCAGTAAATTTAACCGGGAAAAAAACACAATCAAACAAACACCAAATGACATTCTGTTTTAATACAAACCTTGATGGCTCCTGTTTTCTTCTAAGCACGACAGGTTCAATATTTGTTCATTCCACAATGACAACCTCACTAGTTGTTATGGCAGCACTTTTGCTAACTAGAAGGCTGATAATTAGTAGCTTGTATGAAAACAGCTTTGATAAAGGAGCTAATTTTTTTTTTTTGCATATGTGTTGGTTAGCCTTTAGAATTACATAAAACCATAATACCTTTGAAAAGGCTATTATATGTGGATTAAGACTTGAGAGCTACATCATAGTCAGGCCTGAATGCCTTTTCAGTTTGGCAGATAAAATGAAATGTAAAAGAAACTAACTGACAGAGTGATTAAAAAATAGCAGAAAATACAGAATGAATATAAAAATAAAAATGTCAAGGTAGACAGCAGCAAATAATCTGCTTTCATTAGTTTGTTGAAGGCATCATTACATAGAAATCGGTAATTTTGCAATTTAGCACCCCCAGCTTCAGAGTGTAATACCACTGTCGAAAATATGGACACCTGTATAAGTGTATTTGTTATATTGCTAGCTAAAAGCCAAACATTGAGCAAGTACAACACAATACATAGCAGCCAGATATTATTACTTACTAGTCCAACAGCAAGATGCCCAGCGCCGCTCCCTTGTTTGGCTAACAAACTGCAGCTACAGTTGGCACCAGTTTACAGTATTGTGCATCAAGAAAATAAATATTGAGAAAGTTGATGAAGAGCAGCCAGAGGACATCAGGGGGAAAGCCAGAAAACATTTTCTCACTAAAATATGATCCAGTTTCACCAAATTCAGTGAAATATTTGGTGATATGTGACTTAGTGCCATAAAGCATTACATACTTCTCGCACGGGATTGTACCTGGAGCACAAAGTTAGATAGTGCAAGAACAGATGTATTCACCTGGTCATAAGTCAGTGTGGCATCAAAATGATTTAATATTTTATGGTTGAAAAGATACACAACATGCACACACACAAAAATTTACACAATTTCAAAAACAAATTACATCCCACCTCTGGGTGGCTGGCTGCTCCCACAACCATGCCAGTGTAGGTTGGAGTTAATGTCTTAAACTGACAGAGAAACTCCTTGTTTAGAGAGTTCAGGTTCTTATTATCTACTTACAGCATCATTTCGGTGTTTGCAGGATGACCTCAGGACAGGAGACAGAGTGAGTGCATTAGCGTGATGGGAGCCAGAGACTGACTTCAACCTCAGAGTCTGCTGCAGTGATTCTTCAGCTGAGGGGTCAGGACCCAGAATGGCTCTCAGGACGGACACCGATGGGTCTTCTTAAAACAAAGGTAGTTTTTGTAATGAGCTCCGATCCCAGGGACCCACCATGGGCTGAAAATCCCTGTTGTCCTGTGAGACTGAATTCCAAATGCAAAAGTTTCAGGAGCTAATTACGAGCTCACAAAAAGGAGTTCAGGGACGTCTGGGGGTCCGTAAGGGCTTTCCACAGGTGCTTAGCTAATGGCGAGGTGGTTTAATTTCTCTATTATTTCATCTGCTAAAAGCAAGAGTGAAAGAAAGAATGATTGTCCTCAGTATTGGTGAGTTTTATCTTGTTCAAGGACAGTTCAACAAAACAAATGCTGTTTCAGTAGCACAAAACTCTAAAATAGTCAAACTCTGCTAGCTAGCGTTGTCATTTCTGTAGGTAAATGTCAACTCTTAATCAAAAGACATATTGGTAAGAGGTATGGTGACCTGTCGCTCTATAAGGCATAGTACTGTATATTTGACAAACACATTCAAAGCAGGTTTGTGATTCTCTGGGGATCTGATGTTGGTCGATAATGTCAGCCATTTTGGAGAATTAAAGCCACAAATCGTGGCTAAAATTAACTAATGACCTGAGTTAAAACTCCACCAACAAAAACCTAAAGACCAGCTGAAACCTACAAAGACTGGACAAATCACACATAAAGATCGTTTCCATCTGTGCATCCAGATTTTTAGTCTCTGACAATCAGGAAGGAGCGTTAACACTGTGACTCAGCTGCTAGTCGGAAACAACTGGAATTTTGATGGTTTGTGACAATGAGGTTTCTTGCAGGATTTGCAGGGCATCTAACAACAGCTTGCACTTTTTATATGAAGTACAATTTCCGCTGAGAAGGCCAAAAAAAAAAAAAAAGAGTAATAAGGCGCAGAGTTTGGGTGAGAGGTCTGGGACTATAGCCCACAGAGGGAGATGAGTAAACACTTTAAAATGGAGGTAACTTCAGGTAAAGCTATTCATTTACCCGGATGTCTCAAGTAAATTCATTGGGCGCCAATGATACGACAGCAAATACCAAATGTATTTATGAGAACAACAGGCATTGGCTGGATCTGAAGACTTATGGCCCTTTCAGGCACAGCACAGCACGGCAGCACTGCACTCTGAAACACATCATTTTCAATTGTTTTCTTGTTGTGCATTGAGCAAAGTGCGCCACACCGCAAAATGTATTGTGCCTGAAAGGGCCATTAATCTTTAAATATCACACACTATATATATCGTCTGTCAACAACTGACCCAGACTGGAACACACCTTGTCCAACTTGGTCAGTTGATCAGTTGTCCCGTTCAAACTATATTGTCAATCAACTCCACAGCCGTAAGATGGCTGGCAGTCCCCACCCTGCCAGTAGACACCACTTTAGAAAATCATGAAACTCTTGGCACTGTTCTCAGCCAGAAGCAAAGTTCTCTTCATGAAAATTTATTGAAATTTGTTTGACTGAATCGCAATATTGTTTCTAGATTCTTTCAACCTGACATTTGCCGCGTTTCTTTAAATTTTGCGAAAATGTTTTTACGCTCTCTTGAGGTGTTTTTTTTTGTCTTTTTTCTAAAAATTGCTTGAGCTTCCTCTCACGCTGTTTTAAGTACATCATCTTGTTGCGCCCTCTTCTTCTGGTTTTCTGACTAGAGAATTGGTGCCACCTACTGCTTATCTCCTGAACCAACTCCTGATATTCACGTAACGGTAGTGGACGGAGACAAGCATTCATTCCCATTTCCTTTTGCCATGTTACTCAATATGTAGTTTTGGTTTTGTCCCTACCAATACGTATTTGTCATTGTGAGTTTACATATTAGTCACAGTAGGTGTTTCCACACGGTATTTCAAACATGAGTCAACATAAAACAATCTGTACAGCTGCATCAATGTTAACCATTTTCTTGTCGCAATGAACTCATAATCTTGTTTTGTGTATAATGAAGTCTTATATAAGGGATCTTACACAACTAAACTGTATAGCAAACTCACAGTTTCAAGTCTGTCTGTAACTATAGCATGATTTCTTCAAGTTGGTATCCACTGACCCATTTTATCTGCCTGTGACTCACGTCTGGGTACCAACAACAGTCACTGAAGCACTGCGCTCCAGCCCCTCACCTCCCTCCATCTTCTGATCCACCCCCCGTCTCATTTTCCACATTTCTCTGAGGTGACGTCTCTCGCTGTTGTGTAACATCCATCGCCCCGTGGAGAGGCCGGTGCACTGCAGGGTCCTGACAGGTAACTCCCTGGACAGCCATTTGCCTCCACTGGCAAACATTAATCCCACGCTCTGCTCGTAAAAAAAAAAAAAAAAAAAGCTCCTCGGTATGGAAGCCATTACACATAGAGGGGCCTGGAAGAGAGAATGAGTCTGGAGAGGAGAAAGAGTGAAAAACAATGAGAGGGCCAGAGTAGACGGAAAATAAGAAACATGAGGTGATACTCCACCAAAAACCTCTTATCAGTATCTTAAAGTCACCTGGTGCAGACTTTAAAGAGTTTGTAGTTGACTTGATAATGATCAGTTGATGTATTTCACACAGGGACAACGCAATTATTACGAAATATATAATCTTAGCTTTGTGGGAGGGAATCTGATTGAAAGGTTTGAACAACAACAACAGCAACAACCAAGATGGCAGAGCACCTTAAGTGTCCTTATGTTGTTGTATACAAAGGGCAAACTAGCTAGGTGACTGAAAATGTCCTCGACTGACCAGGTTATGTTTTTATTGCTAAAGTGGTTAAATTACAAATTAATTATGATTTTAAATTTGACACTAAATTAAAGATGCCATGTAAAGTGTTTGACTCATGGTAGCTGAATGATTTTTCAAACAGGATTTGTTCGTATCTCGTTTGATTTCTACTGATTGATGCACCCCTGACTACACGTGATAATTAGATACAGCAGCTATAATCAGTACAGCCTAGCCTCACCAAATGGTGTATGAATAACAAAACTTTAGATTTTCCAAAAGGCGTGCACTGCTTACGTTAAAGTCTAATTTTATGTGCAGATGAAATGCAAATCCTTCCCATTAACTTCTGTAAGGTGATGTTGTGTAAAGAGTGACAAAATCCACATATGGAGGCGGTTGGGGTGGGTAGATGGATGGGTCATATATGGATGGGTATGGATGGGTCATATAAAAACAGGACTTTCAGAGAGTACAGTTTGTGTCCCGCGTGAAACCACTTTAGCTAAGATGCGCAAGGAATATAACTTTATCTAACCGAGTAGTTATTGTGCCTAAACCCAACCAAACTGTGATCGTTTCAGAACGTTACTATGAAGACAAAGGTCACCTGACGTCTTCCTTTACTGCACATGCAAAATCCACAGAAGTTAATGGGAAGGATTAGCATATCAATGAAATACACAGTAATGAATCTTTAACTTTAAGTTGAAGGACCAATCGAATCAACTCCTGACAACCAGAAACCAAAGGCGCTTGGGGGACAAAAACAGAGCACAAAGTGATTAAAATCATTGAAATCAAAGTGAGAAATTACTGCTAATGAGACACCCTGGATGATAATAATGGTTTGGATATAAACCACCAAACCAAACACAATGAAAACAAAAAGATGACGTTTCATTGGCCCAGTCCACACTATTTTCAGAGCGTTCGTCATTGCCGTGTGCGCTTGTGCTTCTGTTGCCTTAAGGCATGCTGAGTATCTGACTGTTTCCTGAGCCACAAGGTCAGACAGACAGCGGCAGCGTTAAGACAGCTCACACACACACACACACAACAGGGATGAGAGAGTCTTAAATTATTCAACAGTAGACCAGACCTGGTAACTTTTCAAAGTGTAAAAAGAGAAGGCTTCTCTGTCAGTGGAGTCCCCTGGGTACACCGACGCAAACCTCTTCACATTCTGACCATTCAGGTTTCCTGTTGAGAGAGAGCAACGCTGGTCCTCTGTGAGAAGACGCACAACACAAATAAAAACGCCTCCAGACACACAGGCAGGGGTTTTACTACAACCGGTGTATGATGGTCTAGCTGTCAGGATTTGCCTGGGTTTAGCATCAAATCTAACTGGGGCAAAAGTTTCACAGGTAAAATTTAGACAAAATCTGATACCAGAAAAAATATTCCAGGAAACCTCTATGGTGACAGCGTAGACTGATGCATCTGAATATAATGTGTATCTGTGGCCACATGTATAGAGGGTTGAGTGCCTGTTTAATTTCTGTGCAGAAGAAAATAATGTTGTGCAGTCATGCTGTTTTAGAGGTCTGATTTACAGTATCTTGGATCTCCTCTGCTGTCAAGGACCTGGTTACGTTTGGGCCTAAAAGAGCCGGAAATAAACTCAGTGTCCCTCGATGCTATAAATGCTGTTTCAGCGTTTTTTTTCTAGAATAAAGAATAACATTCTGGGTCAGTCCCTGAATGATGAACTAGATCTGGCAGGACGCTCTGCTGCATATACAAACATTCATCATTATGAGCAGTTCACTGAGCCTCAAATTCACTCAAGTATTTCTGTGTACATTGTTATGTGCATCTCAATGCTGAGGCTCTGCTGGTTGTCTCCTCAAATTAATACTGCTGCATGATTTAGAAAAGATTCAAGAATAAGCCCGGTGTTGCTCGTTGTCGGGAAAGATTTGCTTTGGGAGCTTTAAAACAACATTGTGTAACTTTTCTACCATAAAATAACAGATTTTAAATCATTTTGATGCTGCATTGATTTATAATCACATGAGTGGTACCTCTGTCATTCCCACTCTCCGCCCTGTCTGCCTATTTCTGCACTATTGTGCTCTGGGTATGGGTCACCAACTATTTTTACTTATTTTGGTGAAACTGGATCATATTTTATGGAGAAAATGTTTTCTACTTTTCCCTCTGATCCTCTGGCTGCTGGGCATCAACTCTCTGTGATTTACAGAGTTTCCTGATGGACAGTTGCAAAACTTCTGTGAACTGTAGCTGATGTTAGCTAATTCTAGCTCAGTTTGTTCTAGCCCAGACTGTGAGCTTATAGTACCGGGGGAGTGTTAGTGTTTATGCCCCAAGGATTTTGGGCCACAGGGACGAGGAAGTCCAGGTTGTGGGGCAACGCAAACGGGGAGTGGAGCTGGTGTCATGCCAGAACCGGAGCTTGGGAAGTAGGCAGTGTAACTGTGCTCAGCAGCTAATGAAAGAGGAGAAGAGACAGAAGAGGACATTGACGGAGGAAGCTTGGAAGAGAAAAGAAGAGAGTGACCGAGCAAGAAGCCGCCGGACAAGAGTAAATCTTGGACTGACTTTTAGTCGTTGGTGAGAGCTTCATGAAATAAAAGCCTGAAAGACAGCTTCTTGCTGTTGGACTAATAGGTAATATTTGCAGGCTGCTATATATAGTATTGTTGCACTTGCTCAATGTTTGGCTGTTAGCAAAGTTGTCATAGCTAGGGCACACCTCAAGAGAGCTTGATTTTTTGATGTAATGAAGTACACATGAATGTAAAACTTTAGATTTACCTTAAAATTGCAAAGAAAAATGTAAAATTGTTAGCGTGGAGATAAACATTTATATAATAAATACTACTACTACTACTACTTTTTTACATTTCAGTAAACGTTCCATGGTCACAAATCCAAAGGTGGGCTATGGAGTCTGTGTTGCCCCAGGTCCAGTGCTTGGTCCATTGAGGCTACGGGATGGTTTGTGGTGGAGCAAGTCACTGAGGTAGCAGGGGGCCTGGTTGTGGAGGGCTTTGTGAGTTTGTTCACCAAGTGCAGCACAAAAGTTCTTCGCCTCTGTGAGTGAACCCTCTGATTGCAGTGCTTCCAACGAACATGGCCATGAATGTTGATGTAATGAGTCTTAACAGTGCCTCATAGCTGTGGTGGCAAAGCTACAGAGCGAGAAAAATATGTCCTCAGAAACAATGTCACGCGGAAACTCTGTAACTCTATTTGAGCACGGCAGCAGAACGTAGAGGTGTAATTGCTGCCCTTCATGCTACACACACCCAACTTTACCAGGACATTTGATGGAAACAGATTGATGCCAGAGGTTAATGTCAGTACCTGCAGCAAAGTAGGAACACAGCGACTAATAAACATCGCTCCAACATTGTCTGTTTTCTCAGCACCTCCGCTCGCAGGTTCTTCATTAGCTCTTGGCAGCGGTGTGGCAGTCTAAGCCTCACATACACCACTTTTTTTTCTATTTACATGCCAGTTTCAATGAATAGTAATGAGCATTGTTGTTGTTGCTCTGTTTGCTGATGACCTTCTCAGTCTGTCCTGGAAGAGATATTATTCTGTCTTGCAGAAATGAATTGTATTGGTACACACAGGCCATCAGCAGTTTTAATGCATGTTTAATAGGCATTCCTGTGTTTGACATCCACTGCTGCCTTCTGTTATTCCCATATTATAACATGGCTGTGATATACATACATTAAGGAGATAAGCGCCGTTTGCTGATCGCACGCAGCGCAACATTCTCAATGTGACCCTATTCATATGCTCGTCAACAACAGCATATGGCCCACATGTTCACACTCTTCAATCCAACTTTGAGAAGTTGTCTTTCTCAACTAACAAGGATCAGGAATGTTACACTACCGAGGTGAAGAAGGAAAACCTCAGTAGGCTACTGTATTCCCAGCCAAAACCGGCCAACGTTAGTTTCGGCGGTTGTGTTTGCCCCTTGGTCCAGCTGTGTTCACTGAAAGGTAGACGTTGGCACTACCTTATAGTGGTACCTGCAATGCATGGTGGTGGGGGTGTAACGCACACTTAATACTATTGGCTACTGTAAATGCCAATCAATATTTCCCCCATTAATATCCCTCTCTATCTGCCTGTTTTTACAGGAAACATGTAAAAACGAGGAAGCAAACAGCACTCGGCTTTCTCTTTCAGTGACTCAAATACGACAGGAAACTTTTATCATCTGAAAACTGATCACTTAGGACACAAATTATTTTAGACATAAAACTGAAGAGAGATACTGGAGCATAATGTCAACACTTCTCTGGTACAGGCACCAAGCTGGTTAAAAAGAAAAAGTCACTTGCAATCCAGTCAATATGACAAAAAGCACAGCCTTGATTGCCTGCAAACAAGCACAAAAAAAAATGTGTTACTGTTTTTATTTTATTGAATCTCACTGTGAGAGATCACTTAATGTCAGGCCTATATACTCACTTTAAAGAAGAACAACCAGGAGATTTTGCTTATTTTCAACTCAAAAAGTAGTGCAGCCTGGTGGTGTTAAATCTTTTTTAGATTTTGCTCTGCTGCTGCAAAGGCCACTAACAGAATTACCAAAACATATTTAGACATATTTAGATTCTTAATATATATATATTTCTTATTTTGAGTATGATAAGTGAATTTCCCCGGTGTTGGATCAATAAAGTCTATCTGATCTTAGAACTAGCCAATTACTGCAATTCTACACAAACAGTTACACAAACAATAACTTAGCTAACAGCAAAACATGAAACAAGTGCAACAAGGCATAGAAACCAGCTAATATGACTTACTAGTCCAACAGCAAGAAGCTCAGCTTTGCCTCTGTCTTTCAGCCTTTTTAAAAGTCTTTGAAAGTATTGACTTTCAATAGGTTTAGTAAAAAAAACCAAACATGATTCTATACAGGGATAATGAAATCACTGCATGATACATTTCAGTGGCCTAGCATGTGGTCGTTTACATCTATTTACATAATTTACAGCAAAATAAATCTTCATAACGATCATTGACGGGTTTTGAAAATTTCCATGGAGGAAAAGTCAAGATTATATTAGAGGCCAGAGTGTCCAAAGTAAATAAAAGCTACAGTCAATAACTGTGCTAACAGTGAAGCAGTGTTGAACACAGAATTATCACCCTCTGCAGCCTCCTTGTGCTAACTGTAGCTAACTTTTTAAGGCAGCGCTGTGTGTCTGTCTGCTTTTTGTTGAGTTATGTTGAGTGTCCCCAAGTGGCCAACAAACAAACAAACAAACAAACAAACAATTTCTCAGCAGAAATTAATCACCTTGAAATTGAAAACTACAGTACATGGGTAAAACTCTCTCAATCGCTGCTAGATTAGATTAGATTAGATTAGATAGATTAGATTAGATTAGATTATACTTTATTTATCCCACAACGGGGAAATTCTCTTGTTACAGCAGCAAGGGTGTAATATACACTATAGAAGTACAATAGAGGATAAAAATAAAAATAGAAAAGGCAAAACAACAACAGACCATGCTTTTCTCCATGGGTTTCACTGGGGGTGGTGGTGGTTAAGGTGGTTGTTGTGAGGGTTTTGTGTTGCATGTTTATCATAAACAGAAAAAAACCTTGAAGGCTCTGTGAAAGAAACGTCATCCTCTGGAAGTTTGGGAGGAAATGTCACAACCATGCAGCAGCTCAGAGGTAATTTTCTGGCAATCTGGAGGGAAACTCCAGAACTGTGGCCTGGTTGTGTTCTGCTGTAGGTTCTAATTCTAACCATGTTTTGTTTATGAAGTATGTTTATACTTGTGACATATTTAAGGTTACTTAACCTAAACTCCAATTACTCATGTTTCTGAGTTTGAATGTGGTGGTGATTGTTAATGTGGCCCGAGAATGAAACAGTTTCCCTTACAGGGATAAATAAAGTAGACACACAAAATGCAGACATCGAGCCTGTTTATACCCAATATTAACATGCGTATTGGTTGATCTGATCACAGTGGACAGCTCTTAGTATGTCAGTTTACACCTGCATTAGAATTGCATCTCCACTTGCGTCTCGGTTGATCACTCTTGATAGGCTCTCACGTCCCTGCTCATTTCAGCTTGCATAAACCAAATGCTTTGTTGTTTTTATCTGGCGGCTCAACAGTAGTACCCAACATGTTTGGACAAATGGATGTTTGTATAACATTTGCTGAATTTACAAGAAAGTCCAACTAAGAATTTGTAATTGATGGTTTTCGAAGTCTTTCAAAGTTTCTAAAGTTTCTGCTAATAACTCATTAAATTTTAAGGGAGTCTGGGAACTTTTCCACGAGCAGTAGCTACAAGAAGTAGCCGATATAGACCTTTTTCACAGCAGCCATTTTGACATGAAATGGCACAGTAAACACGGGTGTTAACAATGATACTAATTAAGGGCTAAAATTGTGTGACAGCTCTGCATTAGTTGGTATCGAGTGCCTGGTAATGCTTACATTGACGAGAGGGGGGAGGAGAGGTGCAAATAGGTGGGAGTCTCATGTATATATGAAGCAGTGCAAATTTTCTATTTTGCTGGAATTTTTTGTCAGATTTTGTGCTGAGAATCTCAGACCACATCTGCGTCTGGCATAAAGTGACTCTTCTTTCGCCTTCTGATTTGGTGATTTAAGGCCAAAGTAAATGACCGAAATATACAGAAATCTACCAAAGCTTAACATTGTAAATACAGTTATTTTAATTAAACAATTTGTAGCCATTTATGCATCAAGCAGGACACATATGTTTAAGATAAATGTGCAGCCTCTGATTTGAGAAGAGCGCAGTGTCTTTACACATGGCCATACAAGTTTGTCTTGGTGAAACCACCTGCAAATGACACTAAAACACAGTCAATTATCACTCAGTATTCCATCCATCCATCCATCCATCTTCTTCCCCTTAACCAGGATCAACATTTTCCAGCTCCTCCTGCCAGACCCCGAGGCGTTCCAAGGCCAGATGGGATATGTAATCCCTCCAGCAAGTTCTGGTTCTGCCCCAGGGTCTCCTGCCAGTTGGACATGCCCGGAAAACTTCCAAAGGAAGGCGCCCAGGAGGTGTCCTAATTAGATGTGTAAACCACCTCAGCAGAGTACCATGGCCTCAGACTTTGTTCTACACTGTCTACTTGTTTTTACAGTAAAGCACTTTGTATTTACACAGCCCTTTTCTTGACATAATTACAGTCATGTTTTATGTGTAACATCCAACCATTTGTTTTGGCCTATGTTGCATGATGTGTGTGTGGCGCAGTGGTTATGTGTATCAGTGTGTTTACGTGCATGTTTATGTAAATTGGCGTGATACAGGGTGAGTCATTAATGACAGGGTTTGTTTGTAAGGTTTTGCATATGGGCGCAATATGAGCCATTTTATGGCTGACATGCTTTGTTTAGCATTCTCCATCGGACACCCGCTGCGCTGACGGTTGCTTGTTTGACAAACAGTGCGCGCTAATTGCAACCTGACAAATACAAAAAACAAACCACAGACAGACATGCACAAAAAGTTCAAACAGTCTACGGAGAGGCGCATATTTCATCAGCTGCTCGTAATAAATGGTGGGTGGTCGAGGACGGAGTATCCTGAACAGATAGTTTTTTTTACAGCGCTGATGGATGGAGTACATACACACATTACCAGAGCAAAACCGAATCGATGAATAATAACTAAAACTAGACGCTGTGTGCCCTGAAGGCTGCAGTTTAAACATTTTTAGGTTGAATAAATAGCTGCTGAATTTGAACCAAAGCCTTTAGTTCAGGCAGGACTGTAAACGGTTGTCCATTTCTCTCCAGTCAGATCAGTTGAGATTGGTGTGAAACACACAAGTGACACTTGTATAACCATAACCAGATCTGGGTCAATTCAAAGAGTATTGTGTCACAATGCTGGATAGCTCTTCTGTCCACAGAAGTATCATAAAGACTCAAATAAAACCTGGTATGCAAAAAGGAAGAAAAAATTCCAACACAACAACATTAGTTCCATCAGTGCTTCAACAATCATTAATATTCTATTAATAGAAGAACTGATTAATTCTGATCATAACTTAATGTGTTTTTGATGAAATTCAACACGCCCTGAAGAGGTTTCACAATAAAACCCTTTTAATGTAAAACAGCTGAAGGAAGCATTTCGTTTTCAGCAATAATAACAAAAGGCAGAACGAAACAGAAAATGAACATGGCATGTGGAAGAGAAGATCAGAAAACAGGCCTGTTGGAGAAGATCTAATCCACTGTATGAGATCCCGCATGCTTCCATTAGAAAGGCTGAGAGAATCAGATGTGTACTGCTTTTAATCAAAGGTGGGAAAGCAACCAGTTTGTCCTGGCACTTGAAGCCTGTTAAACCGAAACACGATGTTAGAAAACATGGTAAAGCATAAAGCTTATTTTTTGTTTTGCTTATCTGAGTGAGTGAGTTTTTTTGTTGTTCGCCTTGTTGTCCAAGTTGAGAAAGAACAATTGCCATAGGGTAGTATATGTTGATATGAAACAGGGATTATCAGAAAACCGGGAGGCTTGGGTCTAAAATTTGATTTAAAAAGAAAATATCTCATGAAGCATTAATTTGGAGATCTGCAGATCAAACACATTTTGGTCAAACAAAGTAACCTTTTGTTGATGTTTAGTAGCTAGATCACTGGAGGGGACGTCTTGCTTCATATGAAGGGTAGACGAAGAAATACGATCCAGACAAGCCTTATCCTTACAGACACCAAACCACACAGTGGTTTATAATAGTATGAGATGGGATTTATCACACACACAGTCATATTCTCTGCCTCAACATTGTAAGATAAGATAACGTATAGACACCACGCCACTTTTAAGGACAATTCATATGTAATTTAACATCTTTCCAGATACCGCATGTTACAGTTTTGGACAAAGTCACCGTGTAATCTTGGTAACAAACACATAGTTAACCTTGTGAAACAGTTTGGATATATTTTGCCAACAAAACTACTTAGTTAGGTTTAGGAACATATCACATCGGTCAGGTCAATGTGAACTTTTGGTTTCACCCAAGACACAAACAGTGGTTTCCTAGGTAAAAGTTCATTGTTCATTTGATCCATCCATCCCTACTGCTGCTGGATGTGGACCTTATTTTTTTTTTCTCTATGCCATCGGTGCATGAAATGATCTGCAGTCTCGGCAACATAACTAAGAACACACTGCTATTAAATGGCCCAAAAAGCAAAAAAATGCATTGGGATAACTCACATGACTTCACATTGCCGTATTATTATTATTACACTGACAAAGATCTTCATATGAATGCAAAATCTGTAGGCAAGAGACAAAGATTTGGCACTGGAAGCGTGGCTTACATTTGTAGTCCATGTAGTATTGAACAGTCATGCAGGTAAACAACCCATGTGGAGAGCAAAAGTGGTGGAAACCATTAGCAGAAATTCAATTTTGGAACCTGTTGGCCATTCCCTCACAATGATTTAGTTTTTTGTTAGATTTTTTTAGTCATCTGCATTCATATTCACATTTATGTTTAGAGATCAGTTGAAATGTGCCTTGTCATTCTTGTGTACCTCGTGTTAATCAAATGGAAGACAAAGTCTTGGCCGTTTTCTGGATATCTGCTTGCTAGACCGGAAACCGCCAAAGACTAAATCGTCGTCAGACATACACCATTTGGTGATACCAGGCTGAACTCTGTGACTCGCCAGGGTTGGCGGTTCAATCCTCAGCTCCTTCTGTCCACATGCACAAGTGTCACTGGCCAAGACATTGAATCCCAAATTGCTCCTGATAGTCAGACCAGCACCATGATTTACAATCACACTGTTCACATTATCCTGTTCAAGTAATCTTCCAGTAATGTGCACTTGCACTTATTTTGCTTTGGACAAAAAGTTAAACCAGGTCAAACTTTTTTTGCTGGATGATCCTATGTTTTCAGTCTGTATCAAGATCCCTGCTGTGCCAACACAGTGGACTAATCGCTCTCATTGAAATGAACGAGTAGGCTGTGTGTTTTTCTAGGAATTGTTGATGTCAGTCTGAGCACAGCCTGGCAGATAACTTCGATTTCTAGACATCTTTAGACCCACAAATCACAAAATCAATACTCACTGGGTCATTACATCACTGTACTTTCATGTTAAGCAGCTGAGATGGAATCAACACCTTTCAGCAGATTTTTCACAATAAAAATCTATTTTTTACAGTAGAATAGAGGAGAGAGTTGAGTTTGCAGAGCAGCAAACTGGAGCAGATCAGCCAACAGGATTTTCTCAGGACTTACATTTTGCTCAAAAAAATGATTCACAGCATCCTACACAGACCAGGAGTTTATCTGAGAGTGTATTCACGTGTTTGGAGTGTATTCAAGTTCTTATGTGTTTATTACTTGAGTTTGTTGTGGAAAGTGGGCATCATGTTGTTCCAGCTCAGCTGGCTCAGAAAAATCACAGAGGCTCTGAAGATTTGGGTGTCAATCCTCCAAATGAAATGCAGAGCTCGTTTTTCACAAAGGGAAGATTCAAACTAACAACAGGAAATAAACACAAAACACTCAGAGAGTTCATGGGTATAATGAGATGGATGTTTACGCCTGATCTCCCGCACTTGGAAAGGAGAGACAAATCCATTAAAGATCAGGTTTCTTAAAACTGCAATAAACAAACTGCTTGTGAATTAAGTTTTGTTTACGTGCCCTGGTTCTCTGTGTGAGTCTAAACCAGGCCAAAATCCTGCAAAAGTAAACTTTTCCATTTCAGTTCAGGCTGAATTAAATAAACTGTGATCACATTTGTATTTTAACTGTAAGCTCAACATCAAGACAGTTGAATAAATTGACTTATGCATGTTTCTGCACCAACTCTACCAACACGTTATCACATGTTACTTCAGAGTGCCTCCAGACAAAGCGGCCTCAACTTGTCAAATACTTGGTCAGAGCCCCTACACTTCAAAATGTGATACTGTAGGTACCCCTCTAGTACCATGTCTGGATGCGCAAGGCTCTGCAATCAAGTTAGAAAGAAATATGTTTGTTTGACCCATCCATTTACCCCACATCCTCCAAATGTGGACTTTATCACCTTTAATACTACGTCTACGCCTAATTTTGATGTCACACCAAACCATTAAGCTACACAGGCTCATCCAGACCTGACATTAGAGGGGTACCTCTACAAGTACAAGTTGGGACAGACAATGGGGGCTCACTTTTAGATTTCTATAGAAAACCTACTGCTGATATTTTAGTTCACTGAAACATTTCTGCAAATCAGGTCAAATTGTGCCTGCTGAAAACAGTTAGTGAGTTATGTGTAAAAACAAGTCTATGGAACAGAACCACCAGCCTTTCCACTCACAAAGTCACTGCTCTGAGCTTTAAACCGCTGCCTCCTCACTTGTTAGCAATGTTTCCATACAGTACACTGAAGGAAAAGATCAATGCAGCTTAATAACGGATGAAAAACACTGCGGCAGGAAATAGGAAATTGTTTTTCCTCTCGTGTCCTTGGCCGCTGGCTGTTCCTTGCTTATTTAAGGCAATGAGATTTCTCAATTAGGCCCTCCAGAGCTGATTATTAATCCGGCAGCCTGATGTGAGTCAGCTTATTAGAACACGTTTCACCACTTCTCTCCTCTCTTCACCTCTACTCTGTTTCTTCCTCCCGTCTACCCTCTACTTTATCTTTCTAACGCTCTTGTTTGTTAATCCTGTCCACTCCTCTTTCCCCATGCTCAAATTTCTCCAACCATTGGTAATTAAAATCAAAATTGTCTGCATGACTCGACATGACTAGAGAAAAGGCCTTTTAGAATTTGTGATGTGAATAACTCAATAATCATCTCAGGAGAATTTTGACATCCAGCAAAAACCACTTGTACAAAGAAAGCAAGTATGAGAGACCGTTTAAGTTTGATTTACGTTCAGGTCTTGAGGTGGGATGCTTTTGTAGAGGTCATTAAAATAGTTTCCCCAGATGTCTCCATCTTGTAGGCCTATAGGTAATTGTCGTGCCTTTGTAGTTACTAAACTGTACAATATGTTACAGAACTGAACCTCGTCGACTGCTGAAGCTTTTGTAATTTCTTTTATCTACTGGTCTGTTTATACTGTTTTAGAGTATAACGGTATTCATGTACTTGGTCACAGTTACAATGTTTTTTTGGTGTTTGTTTATAGCATAGCAATGACACATGCAATGTCATAATACAATATAAACTTACGGTTATAATACAATATTAAAAACAAACTATGATCTCACCAGTAAAAGTAATCCATGGCAAAACATCAGCAGTCAGATGGGGCAACTACCAGCTTCATAAATGGGCACATTTCATTTCCAAAATTAGCCAGTGGTGAGCAAAGAGCAAATCTCATATCATGTGAAGGCACGATAAGAGATCCACTGCACTCAGTGGAGAATACACAGCTTGTCTATTTTTGACGGATGCCAGGTCAAGTAGCTCAGAGCAGATTGAGCTTGCTGGAAGTCAGACACATAAACAGCATAGAGAATCCAATCAGTGTTCAAAATAAAACAAACACACTGTGCTTCCTATGACTCCCCATCCTAAAAAACAGTTTAACTATGTAGCCAAATTTGAGTTAAAGTTAAAGTCTGAAAATCTCCTGGTGGGGTATGAAGCCATGTGGGGAATGGACAAGATGTCCCTCTAATCATTATTAGCTTGCATGCTAACAAGCTAGGTTGCAGGTGCGATGCAAAGCTGAGACCAAATTGTTTGCTTTGGCTGATTAGCCTCACCTGTCAAGCCCACTGCACTGTAAAAAACGGCTCGGCAAGATCCTGGCCTTTGCTCCCTGTGACACCCTTCTGTGTCCTTTCAGTTAAAATTTTGACATTTTAACAACAATGACTTTGGATAAGGCTGAGATGTGTCAGAGGGACTTGATACAAATCCACAAGGTTTAACAAAACACCCCTTTACAGAGAGGTCAACATGGTCAAGTGGAGCTTCCTGCTCAAGCACACTACAGTCAGACTTTCAGTTTGAGATGTGAAGAGAATCACTCACAGACTTTCATTAGTGAAATGCACATGAATGGAATCACAGTGCAGTAGCTCCAGCTGAGTACTGATACCTATTTAGAGCTCATCATGCTGATTGACTTATGTCATCCACACAGTCACACTGCTAATGTGATAGACCTCACTGTAATTTGTTAACACGTCTTAAACTGCAAATTAGTCGGAACCATGTTAATACCACCCTCCACTAAGCCACCACCACCCCACTCCCCTGTCTGCAGAGCTGCCTGCAGGATCGACTTCCTCTCCGTTACATGAGCGACTGTCAGCTTCTCCGATATTCTGAACTCGCTTGATTTATGGCTCTGCTTTTTCTTAAAGTGACACTCGGTACTGAGATTTCACTCGGCTCAGGATGTTCATCCCCTCAAGCTCATTTATGTCAAACTGAAAGCTCATTATTTTAGCTTTTGTTATTTAAAATGAAATTCATCAGGTAGGCTTTTTCATATGAATACTTAAAATGTCAGAATCAGATGTGAAACAAAGCTATGAGGAAAAGTTTGGATGAAAAATGTATTATTTAAACACAGTTTTCACTGCCCTAGGATGAAGATTTGCATTTTCTCCCCAGATTTCTCCACTTTCTGCGACTCTAAGCATATATCTGCACCAAAAGTGAACCTATTTACTGTAAATGCAGGGCTTAAACTTAATTTCAGTTGCTTTCACCTTTTAGAGTTTATATTTAGCAAGTCACAAATTGTTGATGCTGAGTGTTTTTGCAAAAAAAATCCCTGACAACACATTTTATTTGCTTTTATACTGTAGCAACTACTGCATGAACAAACATCATAAGAAAATATCTTGGCTAACGAAAATAAGCTGAATGTCTGTGGGCAGATTATCGAATGTTTGTCTGTTCTAAGCTTCTGTATAAAAATGGCAACTGTAGAAGAGGAACCGGATTTTATACAGTTCATACTGTTTATGACATAGCTATTCATAGCATATTCACAACACAACAAATATATACTGTTATTCATATATCCCTACAATATAGGGATATATATATATATATATATATATATATGTGTGTGTGTGTGTGTGTGTGTGTGTGTTACTCTGCACTGTACTGCTTCATGCACTTCTGGTTAGATACTAAACTACTGAGTACTTGTACTGTGCAATGACAAAAAAGTTGAACTTACAGTGTTTGCACATCCCTTTTCTAGTTTATATAGTGTAACAATTTTACATGAAACCACATACCTAATTCAAAATGAATGGACTGTACTTATATAGTGCCTTTCTAGTCCTCTGACCACTCAACTTACTTTTACACTACGTGTCTCATTCACCCATTCACACACTGATGGCATTAGCCAAGCAAGGTACCAACTGCTCATCAGTTTTAGGAGTTCAGTGTCTTGCCCAAGGACACTTTGACATGCAGACTGGAGGAGCCGGGGTCAAACCGCCGATCATGTGATTAGTGGACGACCCACTCTAACTCCGAGCCACAGTCGCCACCGCCCTAAATTACATTTGGAAAAAAACACACGTAGCAGTTTACTTTACTGCCACGCAGCAGCCAGAGGACATAAGAGGGAAACATATTCTCCATAAAATATGATTCAGTTTCAGAAATACTTGGTGGTTTGTGATTTTTTTGCCCTGGATACGGTCACCTGCGAGAAGTACTTAATGCTTTATGGCACTACGTTACATAGTGCAAAAACAGAATAATGAATGACGGAGACGCCATTCACCTGATTGAAAGTCAATGTTATTTTATAGTAGAAAAGTTTCGCAATGTTGCTTCACAAACAACAACAAAACAAACCACAAACAGCAAGAAGAACAAATCAAGATGATAAAAAACTCCACTGATTTGGACAACAGAGCATAAATATGACGTGAAAAGACATAAAGCAACAAGAAGATACAGTAAAAAATGACAAGAGAAATAAAAATGTTTTTTGTGCTAGTTCTCCCTCAGCACTGAACACTCTCGATTAGATTTATTGTTGTTACAAGCCGATGATAGCAGTGTGGGACGGGACAAGCTGTGAGGGATTATTACGCTGTAATGAAATCACATCACAGGTTCTGGTGACTAATCCACCCACCTCTGACTGAAGGAAACCACAGAGGTTCACAGAGTAGGATCCAAGGAGCCCAAGGCAAAATATGCTAGCTAAATGCTTTGTTATTTATGGTTCTGCTTCAGAAATAAAGAAATTAAAAATTGTATGTGCAACAGCACAGCAGAAACCTTTAGCCTGTTTACAGGTGGTGTTAACGTGCATCTTGGGTGATCCGATTAACAAGACGCCTTGTGACAGCATCATTCAAATACTTACAGAGGTGGACTGAGACGCCTTTGACCACATATCTTCTGTAGTGTAAATGCTAAAGCATCCTGGGTAAAACTGAAGGACTGCCTACTCAACTGACTCCTGGAAGAACACTAAAAACACTGACTTCCATTTTGGTCACTGTGCTTGCGCTCTCTTACCTGCCAAGATAAGCAGCAGCATTTGGCCTGGTTAATGCGCTTCTAAATATGTATGTTTGCTACACAGCTCATTTGTTTCCGGGGTATTTTATTTTGAAAATCGATCAGATTTTCGATGCCACCGCAAGCTGCTCTCTGCAGATTGGTGGGGCTGCTTGCGGTGTCCGTCTCCACAGAGCCGAACATAGAGCCACTTCTGGGACGCTTCTGAAACAGACCGCGGTGGATTAACAGACCCGTGATTAACTTCAGTGGCTGCAACGCACATGGAAGCAGTCACATCTGTTCACATCTATTTATTTAAGTGAGGAGAAACTTCAGCTCCAAAATGGCAACGGCAAATTCTTAATCATTTGTGTCTTCTTGTAAATTCTGTATTAAATACAACATCGGTGGCTACTCCTTGTCTGAAGTGTGTCGTACCTCCCAACATTTGGCAGCAGGGTGTTTGAACACTGTTTCAACACCATTTACCCTCAATTCATAGAGGAAGACAACATTTTATTGATGGTAAACATGTCAAATTTTACATACACTGTATAGTAAATGGTAACCAACCAACCAACTCCCTATCGTCGCTATTGGAAATTCCAGACTCTGAATTGCAAGTTGGAGGCTTAAGTTATGCCCCCCCCCCCCCCCAGTTTGAATGCTCATAATTTATGTGAACGTTGTAGGTGTAGTCCTTTAGGTAGATCTTTGACCTTAGAGCCAAAACTGAAAGTAGAATATTTAAGGTGTGAATCTTTGTAGTGCTTATGTACTGTAATAATATCATTAATCACAATATCTAACACAGACAATCTCATACAGACACATACACAAAAGTTGCAGGGTCACTTTCAGGTGACTGATCACACTTGCATTTTTTAATCTAAAGCCTCAGAGTGGACACAGTAACCACAAAAGGCAATTTCATCTTCTCTTGAATACAGGATGTTCCTGAAGAACACTAAAAACAAAGCTGAGGAAGTTGATAACACTTAGGCAGCTTGCAAGCATTTAAATGGCCAATAGCACACTATAATGTAGCTGTAAGCAGATATAAAGGACATTAAAATCTGTTTATTAATAAAAAAAAGTTATAACTACTCCTATAAAGACACTACTACAACAGTGCTTTACCATATTGTTGTTCATTTTAGGTTTATACCAACATTGCGGGGATACTCATCTTACTTTGCCCGGGGGCCACTTTTACAAAATGACAGGGTGGCCTGATATTAATATTTATCAGATAAAATTCATAACAACTGGGACAGTTCATGTGGATGACAATAAGATGACTTCAAAATCGTAGACATCTTTTTCTTTGTGGTGCTGCCAGGTGGGAATGCTGCACTGAAGCTAGCACATTGTGACTCGTGATGCCACCTTATATTAGCAGCCTTGCATACAGAAAATAAAACATTAAACACAGTGGTTTAGGATTGGTATAAGGTATCACAATAAAAGGCAAAATCATCATTTTTTCATCAATTGCCAAGAAGCTCTGCCCAAGGGCCTTAAGTTGAGTATCACTGGTCTATGGTTTATACATCAGGCTCCTTATGAGTGCCCACATGAGGAGTTACAGTTGTTGACAACACTTTAATCTGCTTGCATTAGAGTGTGTTATAAGCCATTTATTAAATGTTTTATTTACTGCTTATAAATGCTTAATAGGGGACTTGAAATGAAATGCTGAGGGTGCTACAAAATTATGAACCAAACTTTTTCCAATCACACTCTGTCCCTTCATTTTCATCCATCCATTTCCTTTGAGCTGTCTGTAAGTACAACACTCCATTTATTTCTTATTTCTTCTACTGTCATGATACAACACATCTGCATAAGACTGAGTAAGTAAGCCGTCACATTCTTCCTCTCTGTCCACATTCTTTGTCATTCTCTTCCTGTCCACCAGATGCCCTCTGGCTTCTTCTCTTGTCCCAGTCATTTCACCCCCACATCCAGCCACTTCCTCCTGTCCTGCAATAACCTCTGTCCCTCCAGTCCCTGAGGCTGCAGACAAATTGTCTTTCCTCCTTAGGAAAGTTCTAACTGAGTGGAATGATCCAGAAGTATCTAAAGTGGCTGCCACGATAAGAGCTGGTTAAATTCTCTAAATGCTAAGGAAATGAGATTCAATGCTTCCTTTTTTATCTCCTTTTGCATGAATTCTCCGTCACATCTTTCATGACGTTTTCAATTGAGGTCAAGGAAAAGTATTCAGGAAAAAGTCTGTAATATTTTGGACTATTTGACTGCAGACCCAGTCACCTGATCATCCTCAGCCTACCTTCTCACCTGTTTCTCATCTCCCTCTTTAGTCCCGCAGTACATAAAGGTCCAGTGTGTGGGGATTTAGTGGCATCTTGCGAACTCACCCTCTCCTTTCTGGTGAGATATGAAGGAGAACAGACCAAAACAGTGTGGCAGCTGCTACATAACAGAGCTGTGCTGGTGGACTTTAGGGGTAACCGTGGAAACAGCAAAACTTTAAATATTATTAAGTGTTAAGTGAGGAGACAAATTAAATAAGATTAAGTTAGTTGACTTGCACCAAAGACAGGCTCGCCAGGATCACTATGTGTCAATAAATCGACCTGTGATTAGTGATATCACCGCAACCGTTACTGTTGATAACTAAAGTTAGCTAAATTAGCAAAGTGATAACTTTATAGCCTATCCTGTTTATGTCCAGATAACTGTTTAAACTACAGCTATATCATTTAAGAAACTCACAAACCTCCAGGAACAGTCCGTAATGGTCAGTGCCTGACAGTAGTTACTTCGCGTGGCATAGAAAAAAACAATTCAACTCCAGCAGCAGGTGGGCGTGAACAGAGCACGACCGCGACAGTTTTACAGGATCTGCCTGCTCGCCTCTCATTGACAATGAATTACAAAGCGAGTCAATCGCTGTCGGTCTGATGCAGATGTAATAATGGCCGGCTGGATAATGAAGCATAAATGACATCCTCAGCTCTGTACACAGCGCCTAATACTCAAAAACTGGAGTTGATATATTTTACTGATGCAACACCCAAACCTCACGGATCTAGACAGCAGGAGGACAAACTTGTCTTTTCCAGGCTCGGTAATCTCAGAAATTCACTGGACAAAAATAGTTTTAAAGTCGTCTCCCTGACAAGTGTTCATAAGGAAGATGGTATTACTTTTATTGATTGATTTGTATGTTGTTTTTTGCTTCTTTCTATTATTGATTCGAACTGACACTTTTAGTTTGTTTTAGGAGCTTCACACCAGGACTTGAACGCACCGATCCTATCACAAAAATAAGCTCAGGGTTCACTTTACTAACCCGACTCACTCCTTCCTTCTCCTTCACACTGATATAAAACAGGCTGGGGGATTGCACCAGGGATTTCTGGGCCCCATGAAAAGGTATCAGATTGGGTCCCATCACTAAAGGTCATGCAAAATCACCATCCCTTGCAACTCTCTCCATCCAATACTACATCAGTCCCAAATTGTCTCTTTCTCGATTGCTCTCTCCTTTTCTTAGCTTTCTCTTTCAGCGTCACCTTTGCCCTTTTAAAACCTCTTCCCTGTGGTCCAAAAAGCCTGTGGTACAAGCACTAACACAGTGAAATAGTTGGTGGTGTGTTGTTTTTTTTTTTTTGCTGTAAAGCACTACCTACTTCACGCAGGTGATTGTACCGGGAGCACAAAGTGTTCAGAGTGCAAGAACAGATGTACAGGGTGCAAAGCAGGAATAACAGACACCATTCACGTTGAGTCAGTCTAGCCTCAAAAATATATAAAAATATCCAGGTAGGGGATGGGAATGTGATGGGGAGACAGGGATACTGAGCCTGAAGTTGCATCTGTTGGGCCTGGCACCAGGCAGGGGCAACTGATTTAGTATGAATGAATGAATGTGAACATTTGTGAAGATATTAAGTATCTTAAAGTCACTAAGGACTCAGCCAACAGGTTAATTTTCACCACTTGGGTGACATATTTTCTCTCCTGTTTCTTTTTGTATTTGAAACATGATGTCCCACTGGGACTTGCAATTCACTGCTATCAAGTACTGTTTGGGGGCAGGGCAGAACCATTTCATGTAAATAGAGGGAAGATTGGGCCATACAGAGGCTCTCTGGGTGTTTACTTTTTGCCAAAATCTAGAAAAGAAAAAGAAGTGCCCCTGTTAGCCCCTCTTCCCTCATAAAGCACCACTGAATACAGGAAATATTCTCATGATAGCAGCAGTATATAAGCTCATGTAGTGAGGTTTGTTGGTGGTGCTGATTAATAATTACATGCATGAGTAGCTTTTCCCTGGTTACTGTCATTACTGGATACGTAGAACAGCTTCATTTTCTCAGTGTGTGTGCAGAAATAATGTCTGTACATTACATTACTGTTCTGTACGAGCCCCTGTGCAACGGTTTAATTTTTCTTAGTGTGTATGTGCAAGAGAGAGAAAGACAGAGATCCATGCTATCTGTCTTTGAGCGAGTGTTTTAATTAAGCCTGCTAATTGAGCTGTTAAGCCAACCTCTGTCTTGATTACACATCTCCTAACTGCTCTCTGGGCAGCTCTGCCGTCGGCTGCAGCAGCTCTCACGCTGTTTTTCGAGGCTCAGGTGATGCTGATTTTTGTTCAGGCTGCACCAGTGGGACCAGAACAGGTTTTGCTATGTTATTTACTAGTTTTATTCTTGACAGTGTTAGCCATGAGTCCCTACCTGCTCCACAGTGTTTTATTCTGCATCTTACACTTGACCGTTGACCTCTGTGAGGTTTTGAGGTGAGGGTCAACAACATTAAAAAGCTGCCATATGTAAGACTCTGAACCATTTTACGTATTAATCATGTTTTATTGCCAATTTGTGAACGGGTTGTAATGTAACTTAAAAAATTAGACCTACCAGAACTTTCTTGATTGCCTATCACAGCCTGTGAACTGAACTTCTATTTAAGGGTTTCGGGATGAGCACCTTGTTACTCTGCTCCTCAACAGTGTCAACAGTGTGCAACAGTAACTAACGTTAGCTCAGTTGAGTCCGCTAATGTCAAACGACCGGCACCCACTACACTGCCAAGTCCAACATGAAGTCCAAGATTTTGTAGCAGGAGCGATTTCATACCAGAGCAGTGTTTATCGTAATTTGTTGACCAGACATTGGTCGAACCGCCATAAAAGTGACTCCATTTTAATCTCACAAGTCCAACAAACAAAATAAAACTCCTGTGGTTGTAGTCCTACAAATGTGAGCCTGAAGAAAATTGGAGGTTTGGGGTTTTAGAGTTTTCACTGCATGGATCTTGTTGTCACAATCAAACTGTCCATTCATTTAAGCCAATCAACGCCTACAATGCTAGCAAAAACTCAACACAGACTAGCAAAATTTTCCTCTGTGTACAGCTGGCCAATCCCTGGCATTGGTCAGGAAGACTGACTGATATTTTAGCCAATAACATTATCAAGTCATTGTTTTATGGCAAGGCAAGTTTTCATATAAGGGAACTAAGTTATCCTACAACCTACAATAGCAATGAACTGTATGCTGATGGCCTTGGTGGCTTGCCTGACAGACTCTTTGTCTACTTACAGGCAGTATGTGGACACCATTGAGCTCCGGACAGTCTCTCTGGACAGCTGAGGCTGGAGAGGCAGGTGGTGAAACAGGTTTTCTCCTGAGGAGGCTGAAAGGGTTTAATGTCAGTCCTCACATTAGCATTGTATTCAGGTACAACTTCCTCACAGAGAAAAGCATGCATCTAAAATCACCGGCAGCACTCAAACTAAACTGTCAGACCTTTACAGTCACTCAGTAAAAAGGAAAGGCAGACTCTATTATTAAGAATTTTCACCTCCTTTCAGGTACTCCCATCAGGCAGCTGCTTCAGAGCACCTTTTTCCAAAAGAGAACTTACAAAAACTCTTTTATTCCTACTGCAATGTCCATTTTAAACAAAGCCAAATAGACTGGCACTAGTAGTAATATCCTTTATACAATCATGTCAGTTTTTATTGCAGAGCTGCTTGAGGGGTCGAAGGTCACAGCCTATCAATGTTGGATTTGGGCCTTGCTCCTTACGTGCAGAGATTTCTCTAGATTATCTGAATCTTTTATTGATATTGTGGATTGTAGATGTTGAAATCCATAAATTCACTGAAACTGAGTTGAGAAACAACATCTGCACTTCAGATTTTGGGGGTTTCAATGCCCATGTCTCCCTTTTGGTGTCTGCCTAGATGAAATAAAAGAACAAAACAATGCAGAATGGTCAATGTGTTTTGTGTCTGTGTCTTGTGTTAAGCTGAAAAAAACCCCAAACATTTCACTACATTTGTACCTGAAAATGTGGTTCAGTATCACTTAGAACTGGATTGAAAATGTCACTTCAGCAGGAAAAACACTTAACATGTTAACATTTATGGAATAACAGAAAAGTGAAAGACACATTCACTTTCTGCTGACCAAATATAGATGACAAAAAAGCTGCTGCACGTATTGTGTTTGCAGGCAAAGACCAGAATGAAATGCAAATATTAAATTAAAAAAATAATAATACTATAAGCACTTGTGTGTCCTGCTTTGTAATTTAATCTTCTGCTGTAAGGAGCATTGGCTGCTGGGAGAAAATGTTGTTATGTGCCCATTTGTAATTATTGTGAACAGCAGGGAAGGACGGGAATAGAAAGTCTATAGAGGCTGGAGGGGGATCACCCTGAGGGAGGAATAAAATTATTTGGTTGTATCTGTGCGATTTTTAAAACAAACAAACTCAGACACTAAAGTCAGCATGAAACTCACAGTGTAATTGTGAATTTTCTTTCACTGCAGGCAAACAATGCCCCCCCAAGATATAAGATCAGATGTGAATCCACTGTGATCCTGTTTTCTGTATGAGGGTTGAGAGGGAACAACACTAGAATTTAAGAGAATATTTCTGCAGAGGAAACAACAAAAACATGAAGAACAACACTTTTCTAGAGGTCACAAGTGGAAACTCAATCATTGTTTAAGTTTCGCTATGAAAAACAGTCCACACAATGCTTAAGTCCATGTAAAGTAAGAATAAATATGTGTTCTGAGTTTGTCAGACCAAAGACGAAAGTGTTATTAACCACCCAGTCAAATCTAAATGATTAAAAATATCTACAAGTTTATGAAATTAGGTGTCAAAATTAGGTAAAAATGAGCAGTATTCTCAGATCCAGGACTGTGGGGGCGTGTCTGCTGAATGCTCTAAAGCCACACCCACTTGTGTGAGCAGTCAAGCAGCCATTTTGAAGTGGTATGCTCAGGGTGGCCTCAGTGTGTCATCGAGCCACCCTTTAGGACCGCCCAAAAAATCCTGGACTGAAAACTGGTGAAAAACTGTTTCAACCTTTGACTCCACATTTCAGTAATATATTGTTCAAAGTCTTTTCACATGTTTTCAGCAACAATTTTCCAACATATTTAATTTATTTTGAAAGAAAATTCAGAGTTGCCTTTACACACAGACTTTAAATATGTTGTGTTCCCTTCTTCAGTCACTGCTCTTCCACCTTCATCCTCCCACTGACTCACTCCCTACCTTACTTGCTCTTTCACTCACTTTCCATCCCTCACTCTCTTCCTGTCACTGTTAACCATCACTCCCACCCCCACACTCACTCACTCATTTCATACTTCACCCATATTACCCCTCCGCCTGACCTCACTTGCTCTTTCACCCATTCCCTCCCTCCCCACCTCACTCATTCACTTCCTCCCTCCTTTATGCATATTCTATCCTTTCCTTCCTCCCTCTCTGTCTCCCATCCCTCGTTTAATCACTGTCTCACTCATCCGCTATTCTCCATTCCTCCCTTTGCTCACGCATCCATCACCCTCTCACCCCTGATTCTCTCACTCAGTAGTTCACACAACCCTCCCTGCCTCACTCAATCACTAATTCAATCCCTCACTCCTCCACCCTCCCTCCCCCATAACTCACTCATTCCTTCTTCTCCCCTCATTGTTGTTGTCCCTGCTCCTCTGTGGTCCATCATTCATTCATTCATTCATCTGTCTGCTCTGGTCCAGAGGATTTGTCTGTATCAGATCGCCTCCGGAGCGTCTCGACATCAGCTGATAAACACCCAAACAGCTCGTCCTCGTCTGTCAGTCCGAGCGCTCGACATCGGCAAAACAACTTTTCTAAATTCGACGTAATCTTTCGCTAATATTCTGCTTCAATCTTCGGAGTGTCAGGAGGCGACACAGGGAAACAAATTATGGTGTGAAGGGTGTTTTCTTTCTTTTTCTATTATGTTTTCCTTTTTTCCTCCCCCAGAGCGTCCTGATGTGTGTGTGAACTCAATTAATGCTGGGTGGATAGTTCAGCTGTCAGTTTGAGGCGCTGACAACACTTGCACACAAACACACTTTCAGATACACGTTGATGCGCACACATACGTAGACAGGAAAGACATGAATCCTCACTCACGTGTTCACACTGTCAGGGGCAGCTAAAGCTTCACAACCTTTCAAGGTGTGAAAAGCAAAAATAGTCAATTTACTTACAACTGAAATAGGAATTAAAAGTAAATGAATAATGCTGCACATCCTGTCGCCTCCTTTTCTTCCTTTGAAACGCAGTTTGAAGTGTGAACTCGGCACACTTTTTTCCACTTTGCATCGGCCCTTCTCAGATGAGCTCATGTCCAGAGAAGTTGGTGGCATTTCTGGAGTCGTAACTTGCATTTTTAGAATGTAGCGATGAACTGTGTTTACTGATAGCGGTTCTCTGAAGAGGCCATGTAGTAATATCCTTTATACAGTCAGGTTTTTAATGCAGTGCTGCTTGAGGGGTTAATGTTCAAGGTTGGTTCTTGCCTTTGCCCATTACCCCACAAAGTGGTGAACCCTGCCTGATCCTTGCTTGTGAACGACTGAGGCTTTTGTGCTAATGTACTTTACCCTTCAGAGGGTTTGCTTGACTAATAAAAGCATTGCAGTTGGACCATATTGCAAGGAAATACATAAAAATATATGAAGAATACAATATACACATATTCTCTTTTGTAAATGATGGCTGCTTGTTTGCTGTTTCCCATCTAAAGAGAAAATCCAAAACACCTATGACCTTTTCTCCGGAAGGTTCCAGATATCAGACCAGTACTGAGACTCACACCACTAGGATCCTAAATGTGGACACTGCCTAAGACTAGTTATCTCTTATTACTATTTTTGTCAATGTTATTGCTATTATTGGCTGATTGAAGTATCATAAAGCAGAAGTCAACTGAATAAATAAAAGTGAATAAGATGACTTTTCTTCTGCAGTGTGATAAAAGCTTTAACAAGAAGAACAAACATTTGTAAATATACTCTGCACTGAATATTAAAGAACCGGCGCTTTGAACCACCATAAAGGTACATTTCATATCAATAATCCAAGATGAAAAAGAAGAGGTCTCACTGGTACCTCTGTTGGCTCTTCTCCAAATAAAGAAAAGAACTGAGTAAACATATTCTTGTCAATGATGTCTAACAACAGGACAGAGAAATCTTTCCGATAAAAATTGCTCCATTAAACTGGCCTCATGTCTCCTGTGTTTCTGTGCTGTGTGGATTAAATACTTTTGCCTCATTTTGAAAGAATCAGGTGATCGCAGGTACTCAGTTTTTGAGCAACTCATGTTTTTTTATGTTATCATTTTCGGATCTTTAAGGACTTTTTAGCGTGACAACAAATAACATCTAAATATCAAAATATAATAGAGTATCACAGAGCAGAAAGACATTGCATTTTTCTAAATATTAGCTTGAAGCCAAACTGGCAGCATAATGAACTCTGCATCGAGTGAATAAAAGTATATTGTTGCTGAGCTGAGTGTTCAGATAGTATGAAAGCTTAGTTTCGACCTTCAATGATGCTTTGCCTTCCTAATGCTTTATTGGTTGACAGTCTAATAGTGCAGTGAATAAAAGGTTTTTAAAAGCACATTTCATGTTCCTCCCACATCTCTCAGGACTGATGCAGCTCGTGCTGACAAAGCTTAAACACACTGGTGATGAATGTGATCTATAAGCTTTGTCCGTCACTGCTGATTGGTTCGTCATTGATAAGAAACAATTTATATTCCTGGACAAAAATGAAAATGAAGCAAAGCAGGAAGTAGCATGGCTTTCTTAGTGTTTTTAAAAGTCCGATAACAGTGGAAGTTACAGTTGTGTACACATTATGTGGTGAATGAGGCATAAACTGGCCCCAGCCAGCAGTTTATTCCGGTATCAGCAGAATAAAATCAGGTCTCCCACAGTCAACTAAAGTTGCAACAAGCTCCAGTAAAACACTTAAAGAAGACAACTTAGCTGCTGGTGGCAAGCGACACAGCAAAGATTTCTTCTGAAGCTGCGTCAGTCATGAAAACAATTCAATTCAACAAATTACTTATTGACAAATTATTCACAGCTCCTCTGCAGTCATGACCTTCTTCAGCAAACATAATACATCTTTACCAACTGCTAACTTTGAACAAGCTTATTACAGATGAGCCTACCTGGGGTTAAAAATATAGTAGACTATACATAAATATAATAGTAAAATACAGCAGTGTAGACAGGGGGGAACAACACCCAGCAGGACCACCGGCTGGTGTTGAAACCAGGTTGCTGCAGCAAGGACCCAGCTTTTTGTATATGGGGTACACACGCCACCAGGGGTCCGGGATTTTTAAGACCTGCATCGACCCAAGCCATTATGAGAGCCTATCCGCACTGACTAAACTGCAAAAATATTGGTTAATCAATGACCCAGAGCGCAAACTTTACACATTATAGCAGCACAATTGTCAGGATTGGGCAGCACAGAGCTCTCCAAGGGGCTGATCTTGCTGCTGGGAGCAACTAGAAGCTGCCCAAAGCCTCTTTTCTTTCCTCCATTGCCCACAGGACTACAGGAGTGGGAAGATCTCGGCTAAATTAACAGAAAAATTGTTCCAAACGTGTTCTTTCTTGTTGAATAGCAGCAAACAAGTTTTTTCACAAATATGTTTTTCGTTGTGGACTAAACAAGACTGAAACTATGAAGGATAAAAATGACTAAAACTAATAAACATTTTCATCTAAAGAGTGAGACTAAATCTAAAATAACGGCCAAAACTAACACTGCTTCCCCGTGTCCAGTCTTTATGCCAATTTAAACTACACTAACCAGCTGCTGCCTCTAGTGCAGACAGTGGCCTGTCATCTAAGAGACAGAAAGCAAATATTTCCATCATCTGACCTGGGCAGATAATTTATTCCACTGTTAGTTGTTAGCATGCATTGTACTGAGAGATAGCTTTAACACATACTGTATAACCACCCAGAACCACCAATAAAGTTGATTCAAACAGGATAATAACTGTGTTATGAGCGATGTGTGTTAAAGCTGCTTTTTTGACAGGATGAGAAATCTGACTTTATTTGGTTTCCTAGAGACATATTTTAATGCCATGACATAAATGTTTGCCCTCTAAATCATAATCTGTACACAGTGTTGATATGAGACGTATGTTAATGTCAGTTGATATTAAACGGCTCCTTCTTCTCTCTGTTTACATCCCAACAAGGCAGGAAGCCTCAGTGGATATAATCAGTCTCACAGCTCCCGGCGGTCTCACATTCTCACCCTCACCCACTCGCTTTCTCTCCTTTATATCTTTTTTTTCCCTTCTTCTTTACAGCCCAACAGAGCAGCAAAGCTTCCTGAATATCAGCCTATAATTAAAAAGTTTACAGTCCACATTCGGTCTGGATTCTTCCCTCTGAAGGACGGTCATGCTTAAATTTCAAAAGGATCATTTGGTTTATGGGGACATAAATATTTGTTTCATTTTTTTGTGTTGCGTGGTATTTATGTTTGCACACTTGACATAATATATGGGCCCTACAATACTCAATAATGTTAAAGGAAAAGAGAAAACAGACAGGTTGCTAACAACAACAACAACAAAACTAGTTTGATATCAGAATAGCGATATCAAAAGGAAAAGGAGGATGTTAAATACTTTTCTTATTGTCAATAAATCCAAAAATACCAACAACAAAGAATGTATCATATAACAAGTATTATTGGCCTATCAAAGCCTGATATGCCTTCATTGTTGAGCCACACTGCACTGGGTGAAATGTTCCTTCATTACTATGAACACACACTGTAGTTTATTTTCACTTAATCCCACATGCACTGTCCTGCTGCCAGAAATACTCCCAAGAGCACCAAAAGTGGATTAATCCACCACTGAAAATAGTTCCTAATAAATACACCACTTTCTTCTGTTTCAACATCTTCTATATTAAGAATATTTTCACAGCCTTACCTCGCCATCAGAAAACCTTTTCTTTGGCACTAACTGTAAAACTTCTGTAACAGCAGTTTGGGTCAGAAAGTTGTGTAAAGGGACTGAAATCAAACTTCACATTTCTAAAGTTTTCAAACAGGGTTACGATTGCATCACCACCAAAACCCCAGAACTTCATCAAACATTGAAGCTGAGGTTCTCCTTACCCTTACAATGGTTGGCCTTCTGTACATTATACATTTTAGGTCTAATAATGTCTGTGATTATCGCCCAGGCTACAGGCTGTCTGTCAACACGGGTGGTAGCAAAGAACAGAAAAACAAAAACAAAAAAACAGCAGCAGCTGTTAGCTACAAAATAAAGAGAGACTGCTGAGACCATAAATAAGTTAGCTATTTAAGTAGACTATATACTGTCTGGTCTTGGCCGTGACTCGGTCTTGCCCTGCCTTGTTCCTGGTCTTGACCAAGCGGCAACCTCCCTGGCTGTAAAGCCAATGTGTAAGTGCCACTGCAGACTGCAGTTCCTCAAAGGACCACTTGAGGCTGGCTGCATAAACTATAAAAGTCCCCATATTAAAATGTGCAACTTCACAGCAGAAATAAACATATTTACAGCCTGGTACAAAAAATGGTTTTGGCCTATATAGCCAATTTTCCGGTTCACAACAACTGCACTTGGAGAGTCTGAACCCCAACACCGTCTGAATTTTTATTTGACTCACCCGTTCATATTATATTGAGGCTTTAAATTATGCAGAATTAACAGTGTGGCTACTTTGATTGACAGGTGGGTGCTGTTACAGGTGGCTTGTTTGAGCAACCAGGCTTCATTCAGCCTGCCTCAGGTCCGCCGATGATTCACGCCTTTGCTCATTATTACATTAGCCGGTAGACTGCAGAGGCCGTACTGCCAAAATGGCGGCGCCCAGAGCCATCATACAGAGCTTCACAATGGCTGTGGGTGACGTCACGGATACTACGTCCATGTTTTATACTGTCTATGGTACTGACTTGGCCTCCATCCCTTAAAGTCTTGTCTTGTTCTCGATACACTCTGGTCTTGGTCATGACTACAACACTGGTTGTATTTGCAGTGTGTTTTCTAAATGTTGTGCATATGTTGTCAAATTGAAGACACTTTCTTAAGCTGCAGTGCGCTGAGCTCACCGTACGGATCCACTATTTTGTTGCCAACAACTGCAGTGCAGCTTTGGTTTTTGTAACAGAGGTGGAGACTTGTACATTTTCATAGGAAGACTGAGTCCTTCACACCGGCTTTCAATCACTGAGCAGCTAATTAGTCCACAGCTTGAACTGCACACCTCCTGCTGTTTACAGCCTCTTTTCATTAAAGGCTCTTCATCATGTCAACAAACAAAGTTTAAAAAGGGCCTGCTAGGGTAATGCCTCCACTTAAAAAAACACGTAAGGTTAACAAAATTAACAGTTTGATTTGACACAGGTGTCAAAATGGTGTACATGTTCAATACAACCACAACTAAGAGCTAAAAGAGACAAACAATCTCTGCAGAGTTGATTCTCCAACAACAAAGAGTTTAAGATTGTTGAAATGTTGACCTTTCTGAAAGAATGCATGCAAGCACTATATAATTAGAAATTCACAGATATTCAGGACAAAGATGTCCTTTACAGTTCATAAAGTGACTGAATGAAACATTAGTTGCAACAATGGCCCTTTTAATAGACATTCAACCTCTTCATCACATAGTTTAGTTGTTATTTATTCATGCATGAATGTGACTATTGTTCCCTTGTGAGAATACCTCTACTGTGTTACCACTGTAGGTTATTCACGGGATTAGGAAAAAAATATTTTTTGAAGAACCAGCGAAAAACAGCCTGAAGGAGAAGAAAGTAAATGTTGGCACCTCAGAGCCCATAGAGGGGGAAAATACCGACATTACACAAAGCGGCGTCAGCACAAACTAAAATTGACTGACCACAATGGTTTAAAAAAAAAAAGGCGTGTTGCCAGTTTCATCAGGGAAGGAGTGCGAGATGTGTAGTTTTCTCTCAAAGTAATCGTTTATGTCCTTGTTTATGTAACTGTATGGTGAAATAATAGTCAGCAGAGACAGAGGAATGCTGCTTCTGAGAGCAACAATGACCATAAAAAGTCTGAAGTATTGAATTTACAGCTTCTGACATCACTAGCTAGTGGCCTGTGGACACAGGTTAGCCTGCTAACCATGCCACCTCACTATTTTCTGTCTTACTTAAATCTGATTTAACCACACCACCTGGGTAGAAACACACAGAGAGGGCATATAACCCTGAGAAGAGGTCTACTCAGCCAAAACAAGTGAAATCAGCCCTGGTGTGTTACATGCCGTCATAGCTCATTTAGTATACCATCAAAAAACTCTTTTATTGTTGGAGGAGAAAGTAATACTTTAAAGACGGAAAAAGAAAAACAAGTTTTGTCAAACTCAAAGATGGTGAAATCACACATGATAGAGATAAACTTTTATATCCACAGCCCTCCCATCTCTTAGGTGCAGCCAGTTGCCTTGATGATCTATGCAGACTCCCCCAAAGAGGAACACCAGGTGAAGCTCAGAGTCAATTATTCTAAAAACCAGTGGTCAGACTGCCCTGGAATAGAGGATGAATCCGTTGTGTTATCATGTATTAGTATGTTGACCTTTTTGCTCTGTCTGCCTCTCTATCATCACATCCCTGCAGCAGATTCTCATAGTAAAAGTTTGATTTCTGGTGTGTAATGAGTGCTACAGAATCAAAAGGGCTGCTGAAGTGTTGACAGACTTTAAGCTCCGCTTAGGAATCCATGTTAATATTAGTATTAACCAGGGAACCAGGCGAATATGCAAGCTCATGTTTTATTTGCTCTGTCTAGCCCCCCTCCCAGTCAGATGGATTCCGACCTGTCCTGGATCTGGTCAGGTTGATCACAACCATTTACCTAATATAGGGCGGGTTTTATACAATGGCTGTACAGAGCAGTGCAACCTAATTGGACTTTGAGGCATTTTCGTAAACAGCCAAGATGGATGGTCACCCTCATCCACCTCCACTACGTCCTGGTTAAATCCTACAAATCTCTTCATGCCCTTGCTACCACTATCTGCACACTACCTACCGAGCTCCTTCACCCCTATACCCTGCTGTGGAGTCTGCAGTCCTTGGACATGGGTCTGCTTATCATCCACCGCACAAGCTTTCAGCACTGCAGAGCCTGTACCCTCTGGAAGATCCTCCCGACAGAGATCTACAACGCCACATCCATGATCCCTTTCAAAAAACCTCACAACCTATTCAACGAGGCCTGTGTTCTGTGTTAATATTATCATCTTGGTTTACATGACCAGTATTATTTCTGTTCATGTGGTCTTTGTTTGGCTCTTACATGTGAAGCATACTTGGGTACCTTAAAAGGCACTATACAGATGCAATTTATTATTCTATCTGCTATCATGTCTGTATTTAATGAACTTGACTCTATTTTCTCTACAAGAAGAACAAAAAACTGCACTGAAAGTTTTTTGTTGATAAGAACGTAGTGTTTGCCCAACCTGCTGGGGTTCCAGGTCATCAAACACTGATGCTTTGTCACACTCAACGTCTCGTACAGATGCACACAGCACCCTTTAGTTTCTTTGTAAGAGGCACCAGTCTGTCACAATGCCTTTATGTCAGAAAGCCTTTTTAGCATGTGGTTAATGTTGTGAAATGGTCACAGTCTGGTTAGGTTTAGGCACCCAAAATACTTGGTAAAGTTGAGGAAAAGATTGTGGTTTGGGCTAAAATAACTAGACCATTATGTAAATCAAGTGTGTAACATAACGTATGTAACATTTACATTAGGTTTCACATGGGACACAAACCCCAATTTCCTGGGTGAAAGTCCTGTATTTGTTTGACCAGGTGTGGACTTTCTGCCCTTTATACTCACCTACTCACCGATGTGGCTGGTTTTACATTGCCAGGGGACAAAAACAAAGCATCTGTATTCTACGACCTCGGAATTGGAATGGGCCGTTTTACTGTACTTCTGACACGATTTGCTACATCACACATTTCATTGATTTGATTGGTTGTAGGTCTATCTAATTGCATCCAGAGGCGTTCTGGTCTACACCTGTTGATAACATGCCCTGGGCTGTTCCAGACTAGTCTGCTCATGCCAGGACATAATAGCAATCATTAAATCAATATTTTATACTAAAGTTGTTTACTCGTCTCTGTCAGTTCATGGCTAATGGCTTTATCTCAGCTGGTTGGGTTGGTTGTGTATAAAGACCAGATGTTGTTTATAGAAAATCAGCTGGAATGTATGTGGGAACAATAAAATGAACCAAATTCTGATTTTGGGAATTGAAACACCTTATTGTGGTGGACTGTCAAAGTGACCTCACACTTGTGCTTTAGTTTCATGGTTGAGTTTCAGTTTGGGGTTCTCTGTTAACATTTTTACAGACCTGTCTTTTATAATGTTAATGTTAATGTTAATGTTAAATGGGCTTTTTGGGCTGCAGGTATTGTTTCAGACTGGGACTGGGACAAATTGGCAGCAAGGTTAGTTTCAAACTAGAAAATGCAACAGGACTGGAAGAAAAAGTCTGTGCTTGGAGCTTTGTAGAAGCTGACTTGAGACAACTATGACCTTTGCCTTCCACTACTTTATTTTCATGGTGAAGTCTCAAAATCACACCTGGCTCTACAGACCAGTCACTCAGTAATTGCTTATCTGCACTCAAACTTTAGTTTAGTTTTAATATAAATTAACTAATAAACTTAATGTGAAGCAAGTAATACGATTTATGTAATAGTACTAATATGCTCAATGTGCTTCCACTATACAGTAGCCAGGTTTATGCATTCTGTATCAATAAAGCCAATTTGTTTGCCCAAACCCAACACATACATAAATCTTATTATTTGCTTCACATTAAGTTTGGTAGTTAATTTATTGCAAAACTATGTCATTCAAATGGATGGAAATTTTCTATGCAATTGGAATGCATATGTGGCCTAAATATTTTTTTGAGTGTGTGTACTGAGATCTCTGGTTTTCAGAACTGAAATTGTTCCAATATATTTTAAATTACTGGCTTACAGTACCAGCAAGCTGTCATCTGTGAATATGTGTAGTTCCATTTGTTCTCTGGATCCAGTAAATGTAAGTTTGGGTTTCACTGACATACAGGAAGAACTATAAAGTGCAAAACACTTTGCATCAGCTAGAAGTAATCTTTTTTAAAATAAGTTTATTGATACCATTTAGATTGAAACTCAGTTCATAAATACAAACTGTACACAGAAAGTAAAATAAATTTAAGAGAGCTTACTGACATAATACATTGCATCATTACAATGTGTTCTATATCCATTTGTTTGCATAGAATGTGCGAGGATCTCATTTGCGTACATCATGGTACAAACAGAACAAAACCTAACATCCTGTAACTCTGACAAATAAAATTCTCATTCCCACAAACCCATCTTTCCGTCCCACACTTTTAAAACCTGTAACCACTGACAGATCCACAACTGGGACCCCTATGTTTATTAAGCGACAGCGTCCACAAACATCTCCTCCTATGAAACAGCTCGTATTTACACTCGGTTGATGTGGAAATATGACAGAATGACATTAGAAGTGACAGATTGTTTCAGAGTTTGTGCTCCACTGAAATGACACCATCCATTTTCTAAATACATTTCTGTGAAGCCAAACAAAGGAAAGGTTTCCACACCTGGATCGAACAACCCTGCAAATATATTCCTTAACATTTTTTTTTTTAACCCCCCAAAATCTTTACAGCTCAGCATGCATAGGTAAACCTCGCTCACCTGGTGCACCTGGCAAGTAAAAACACATTCAGAAGTATCTATAAATACCATTGATCCAGTACTCAGTAGGCAAAAATGAGCAAAAACACACACACAAAAGCTCAAACACAAAATATATTTCTTGAGTGTATAGGTTTTACACTCTGCAGATGAACCATAAATAAAACTCCATGACACTCAGTAACTCAGTAATCAGCACAGGTAAAAGCAAATCAAACTGGTAAATAGCGAGTAGGCGAAAAGCTGAAATTCACATCACTTGCATTCATTTACCGGCCAAATTAGACTTTTAGAGTAAAACTCTTCAGTACAGCTGCTGATTCCTGCAAAAAAAGCAGTTCTGTAATACCTGTACTATTGATCATACGCCGAAAAAGCAGAACACTGTGGAAAGCTTGTTCCTGTTTGGCATAAACATGCAACAGTTGAGTAGATTCAGGCAGAATCACCACCAAAAACAGATGACTGTCAGTGACGAGTGATATATTTAAACCAGCTTCAAACAACACAGGTAAGGCTCAGTATCAGACCACAATACCGTTAAGGTATCAACCAAAATAACCCAGTACCAAGCAGACAAAGTAAATGATATCAATCTAGGGTGGGAAATCTGACAATTTCATCAAATACACCAAAACGTTCAAAACTATGGCGGCACTACATTCCCAGTTTTATGCGAGTAACATGATACAGGACCTCATCAAGCATGGAGAAAACTTCTTGGTTCTGAAATGCTTCTGAAAAACTGAAATAACCCAGTACCAAGTAGTATCAAAACTTCTTATTCAAACTATACTTGCATCCAATCCTTGTACACTTCCCCAAATCTGTTTACCAAAAGGGGCTAACGGATTGCAATCCACACCCAGCTCCAAGCCAGTGAGCCGTACTTCTTCACCCATTTAAAGTTTGAAAATAGATTGAGATAGTTTCGGCCCCATCTGAGTGTGGCAACACTACACACCTGTGCAAGGGTTGTTTCACAAAAAACTGGTGGACAGCCGCACCGCCTTCACAAAACCAATGGTTTCTCTGACACCAGTTGCCAAATTAAGTATTTTTTTGGTGTCTGTATCACATCGGGTACTGGTATTGGTACCAGTATTTTTAACGGTACCCAGCCCTACAGCACAGGTGATATTAATACTAAACCAGCCTCACTGATCCAACAAAAACCCACAGTCCTATAAATGTGTGTCTTAACATCTTCCACATTCATAGTTCAAGTAAAGCTTTTTGTGTTACACAGACTTCATCCTTGTTCATGCAGCCCTTTAGGTAACATTCTTAAAAAAAAAAGAAGCCAGTCAATAGCTTACTCTTTTTATGGGCTTCTTGTTCCAAAAATCCAAGAGAAAATTCTAAAAGTGGCTCTTTGTATGAAGCAGCAGCAGCAGAAGAAGCTCTCTTCTTTAAAGACCAGCTGCCAAGTGAAATGGCACAAAGTCGCAGGAAAGACGCTCTACCTTGAAAGGTCGTCATTTAGTCGTCAGCGTTGGTGAAATTAAAAGATAGAGCTGTTGTGTGAGAGAAACTAGACAAAACCCTGATAACTCAGGGTCAATTCGGCATAACGGGTGTGTGATTGATGGGAAAGCTCCTAATCCTGCCAACTTTCATTCTTCGTATTGTTATTATAACGTTAGGGAAAGGTTTATTTTCAATTTGACTTGTTGCCACTCTGATGCAGACAGGAGATGCTTTAAAACATCTTAAATCTGACCCAGGACAAAAGCTTAAATGACTCACTAAGATGAATATTTTTTGCAGTTCATCTGTAGCTCGAGGTTAGTCAGTGCTCAGTGAAGATTGGCTAATGAGCAGTGCAGTCGAAGCCCGTTTTCGAGGCCTCCAGCAGCTCAGGAACACAGATCAAACACTCTCTCACTCTCTCTCTCTCTCACTCTCTGCAGCCTGGCCTCACCATCATAAGAAAGCGAGCAGCGTGGCGTAATCTGGGGTGGCACCGGTTCACTCGTCTGATAACACAGCAAACAAGAGAGGAGGCATGACCCAGACTGAACTCTTGCAGGGCTCAGTGCGGGGGTCGGGTGAAAACGATCAAATTAAAATACGCTGAAGGAAATTTAAGTGTATGCTGAGCGAATGTGGCCGGTGGAGCTTTAAACAGACTTGAATATTTGACTTTTAGTAACAGGACAGTTTCTGGAACAGCTGCTCTTGGCATCTTGGTGATGATAGTGGCTTTGTCTTTGACACAGGAGGGAAGGCAAAAAGGACTTAAATAACTGTCAATTAGACAGTTTGGACTGTTTTCTGTGGAATAAAAAGCTTCATTAATGCCTGACAAAAAGCTCCAGGGCGTCTCTCTTCCTTCAGTGGTTTTTATTTGCACGTCGGCTGCTTCTACGCTCAGAGACAAAGCAAGGCATCAAAACTCTATGGAAACCAATTTCACACAGATGATTACTCGTGTGCCATCAGAATGACGAACTGCCACCATGAAGATGACAAGGACGTCAATGATCCTGAGTAGATTAAATCCAGTATCACTCCTCAGTTCTAGTTTCTGTATCTGTGATATGATCAGGTGACGTCATGATATGTTTAGAAGTGCCATAGAACATAACAGAATACATCATTTTTCCCTAGTGTTGTCTACCATAAGGTTTTATCAAAATGAAACATGAAAACTGTTGCACTTACAAACTGATAATAAAAAAACAACCAAACTGACCAGGACGTAAAAGGAAAAATGACCAAACCTGAGCAAGTTAACAAAACCCTCACATGGAGAACGGGCCAAAACAAAGACGTGCCTGATGGGGTCCAAGTGAAATAATCAGCCTGTGAAATGTGCATCAAATGTTAGTTTTTTTAAAATATCAAAATATAATACTAAACCCTGCAAAAAAACAGAATACTGAATGAAATTAATATCTTAATGGTATTAATGTACTGCAGCTATGGCCTTGTGTTGTATTTGGACAAGAAATACAAACTAGACACAGTTATGTTGAAAATCATTTTCTTTATAATTCTGTGTAATCTCCTCTGTCCTCTGTTCACCCAGTGTGCTGTTAAGTTACAGCAGAAATGTTTGCTCCACAGATGAAAAGGAATTTAGTCCAGTGATGGTCGGCCTGAGGGAAAAGATGACTTCCTGTTTCTTTTAGGATGATTTAGGATGTTTTTTTTTTTTTTTTCCGTAAATCAGACGCTGTCAAAGTCTGATCAAAGTCACATTTTTCTCCTGAAACCAGCTTCTGAACCTTTGAAAACTTGAAAACCCACTATGTCTAGACTTTATTAGACTTACTTGCATCTGGATTTCAGCACAACAGGTAAAAAAAAAAAAAAAAAAAAAAAGAAGGGAAATGTAATAAACATGACCATCAGCCTGTTGAACCATCAGCTTGTCCCACACATCATTAACTCTTCTGACTTTTATAGAGAGCTGAAGTCTGCGCTCTGTCTCCTTGCTGGCCTCTGCTCCACTACCCTCTGCAGCTCATTGTGTTTCTTCTTGAAGGTTTTTTCATCATTATTTCGTAAAATCTCAGATATTCTGGAGGAGCTTAAATTTCAACTATGCTCAGCCAAAAAACACCCACAGTTTCTTTTATGCTTGGCTGAGGTTTAAAAGTGAGTGCATCAGTAAAAGCACCTTCCTGCCTGTCTCAATGAACCAACTCTGATTATTCGGTAACAATAATGGATGGAAACCTGAATAAATTTGTATTTTTTCCTGCAGATTTTCTGAAAATTCAGTTAAAATTTGCACTGAATTTGTATGGAAACCTGGCTACTAAACTTACTTACTTAAAATATTTGAAAGAGAACTGTGGATCAAGACTACGCCTAGATTAGCTCTGGTTCTGCTCAGGATTTATAATAATCTTTTAAAGAATAAACCTGCTGCATAAACTGTCTGTAGCTGAGCAGGGTTGCCTGCTGCTGTATTTTAACATCTGTCATAATGGTGGCACTTGAAAAGACAAATATTTCCTGTGGAGATGTAAAAAGTTTAAGAAACACTGATTTATGTATAGTTGAAACAAAGGCTAACTAGAAGAGAGGCCAGGACTTCATGTCTCTATTGAAAGAAGCTCAACAGATTCAGTTTTTTCTGGTCAGGGAGGATCCAATGACTACTGCAATCAATTTGAGCAAACGCCTTTTATTTTGGCATCTTTGAAAACTACTCAATGAACGGCAGTTTCAGACTGAAGAAAAAATGTAAATATTCAGGATGGATCCCAGTGTGTAGGGAAGAAAAGGAAGCACTCAGCGTGAACACAGGGCTGCATTACAGAATGCGATCTGCTCGATATTATCATTCAATCAGCAACGTAATCCATCATCACCGAATCACCTTCAGAGTTCTTTATTCCACTGCTAATGTAATCATTTACTTTCTCAAAATGTTTTAGTGTGATTCATAATTTGGTTTTTCAGTGAGTGGATTTTTGTTGCATGTTTCTCTACTAATTCAATCATTGCAACTCCTTTGTAACGCTGCGTATCATTTCCTTCTCTGCTTTTTCTTTTGTTTTTTCCCCACTTTTTACTTTTGGTTTCTGTGTTTGTGTCTCTGAGAATCATTCAAGACGTTCTGTGGAGCAGATGAACAAAAACAAAAGCTCACTCATATAGTAGCACACATTTACACACAGCACACTTGGTGAGAATGCAAAGACCTCGGGCCCGACTGAGCACCAACAACCAAAACAAAAAAGTAAGGAGGTTTGTGTCTGTGTGTGAAACATCTGGGCTCAGCGGGAGAGACAAGTACAGGAAGCAGAAGGAATAAAAACAAAACCTGCTTGTTCTCCACAGGCTAACATTGTATACATTTCTGTACATGCTAACTCAATGAATATCCTTTAGCATTATTTTTCTTTTTTGTCATTTAGTATAAAAACACATACTGATGTACATTATAAAAATGTCTTCCCTTTTGCAAAAGAGCAGTGTTTCTCTTCTATCGGCTTCGTCTGGTGCGCACCGACGCGGTTATGTATACATTATTTACACATACAACCGTACAAAAATGTGTATTTCTCTTGTGTACACATATTCAAAAAAAAAACCAAATACATCAGATAGGATCAATTTTGTTGTGAAATATTTCTGAAAGTCCTTTAATATACAGCGACATAGAAGCTCAGAGACAGCGAGAAGATTAATACACCTGACTCTTGAAAAGGTTGTGACACTTCTTAAACAACGTAAAAAAATGCTGTGCGCTTCTGTGTGTTCAGGACTTATCACAGACTACCTGGCCAAAAGGTCTAGTTGCTTGTGGGTGTTATAACACAAGATCTTGGCATCTTTACAGAAGTTCTTACATCTTATAAAGTCAAAATCTGCTGCCTTAAGACTAGTGCTGGGTACAGTAATCACATTACATTTGTCTGTAACTCAGTAACTCATTCAGACAGGTTCCGGTGCTGCTGCGAAAACGCATGTTTTTCCATTCACTTGATGATAGTGCGGTTTGCCGATGCGGGCTGCAGCGTTGTCCACCAAAAACCTGCAGTGGAAAAGCCGGATACAACTTTAGGAAAAATGCAGCCCGACGTCATGCTACGGCCACCAATCAGATGATCAGACTGGTCAAAAACCCCTCCACAGTCAGCCTGAAATGCCACTGAAACTGAGGCTATCCAGGTGGGTTCATGGTGGACTAAACTCTGATACTCTACTTGTTGTGTTCTGGCTTTGTTTATTTCACGTACCAAGCTTCTAAATCTGTGTCTGGCTCGCAATTAACGTTGCAAAATAGCGACACTAAGAAGTTTCCTTCCTTGGTTTACGTCCAATGGTTTGAGAGAGAAAGTCACAGACAAAGAGAAAGGGAGACAGTGAACACTGGTCGAGAGACATAGACAGTGAATCAGAGTGTGGGAGCGCCGGCATAGATAAATCAGCAAAATAAAATGTTATTTACTGATTGTTTCACAGCGGTTACTTTCAGCACAAACAGACACACCACAGCACAATGACTCTGTCTGAATGTACCCTTAATCGAACCATTATGTTGTTCCTTATGTTACAACTTAAGTTCTTTAGTTATCCTGTTGAGCTCAGAGATGAAATAAACAATTGTGTAAAGACATGACGATCTTGTGTGGTAACATGTTATATAACCTAGATGCTTATTGGTCAGGTGGTTTGCGATAAGGAGAGTGCGCACATCTAGGCATAAATATTTAGGTGCAAGACAAAAAATATCACTGCAAGGCACAAAAGAGAAAGGATTGCACACGGTTAGGCTCAAAAGAAATACTTTAATTCTCTTTCAAGGCAATGTTTTGGGCCTCATAGAACAAAACGTCGTGCCTTGAAAAGAGAATTAGGCGATTTATTTGGTGTCTAACAGAGTCTCTTTTGTGCCTTGCGATATGCAGTGGAAATCAGACCCATCAGTGGCGTACTCTTTCAGTTAAACTCCACAGGATCACATGTTCATCGCTTTAAACAAAAACACAAACACACTTATATGTTTTCACACATTTGATCATGAGAAGCAAAGCAACAAGAGGGATGTCCAAAACTGGGGAAGTTAAAGTGGTAAAGTAAGAAAGAAAAAAATGCCACATCCTTCAGCAGAGTCAGGTGTCGACAGCAGGGGGCGCTTGAGACAGATGCGGCTGAAGGTCTTTGCATTCACACAGAGGGAAAGAGATTTGTGGATGGGATGAAACTGAAATCAGAGATCATGTTACACATTGATGCCAAAGAAAGTCTGTGTGATGTGCTTCTTCTTGCCACAAGTGCATCGACATAAGGCACAGGCACAGTTCCCCTCTTTCAACAGAGTGGCTCGCATTAGTTTGTTTCGTTATTTTGTCCTTTTTTTTTAAAAAATGTCCCAGTGCAAGAAACAAGTAGGGTGACCACCACCAAGGTTCGCGCAGCTTAAATTGGACATTGATGACATTTATGTTCTGCTGAGGGTTATAACAGGATGTCAAGTTTTTTTTTCATTTCATGATCTTCTTCATTGTCAGGTTCATAGGCGGGTGATGCTGTTTTGGCAGGAAGAGACATGGACGGGATTTATGCAGGCGTAACATAACATTGACACTCTTTATGAGAAGTTAAAAACAGCTTTCCATAAAATCAAAAGATAACATAGAATAAAACAAAAACAAAAACAAAAACAAAAAAATCTCATCAAACAAAGAAGAACCATCATCACCATTAGACCAGTAGTTGAGAGGCTGAGGTCTGTGTTGCAGCACTAGTGCCACGTTCACATCATATCACAGGAAGTGTTAAGACCTGCGCAACATCTTTCTGTTTAAATATGGAAATAAATCAAATACAGCACTGCTAGCTGCTAACTGGGGAGTTAATTTAAATGTTTTTTCCCCATTTGGGTGAACATGCCGTGGTGAGTCATTGTTTATCATAATGCAATGGGCTGAATATTTTGTGGGATAATTTACTGATACACAGCTTCACTGCAATGTCGATTTAGAGCCTCAACAGTGAACGCTTTTCTGTCTGTCTGCCTTTTGAATTACAAATGGCCTAATTAGTTAAAAACTTAGCTGGAAAGTTTAGCACTGTTGCTCTTAAGCAACAACTCTTTTCCACAAAACCAGACTATTGTTGATGCAGTGTTGCATAGGCACACTAACAGCACTTAATGCATACAGTATATTGTACATATATATCTGGATCCACCACAGAAACTGTCCAAATGTATGGATGTATCAAAAGAGCTGGATATGGCGCCGTTAGCCCAGTGGCCACTCGCTGTACTTTTTCAAATATGGCTAATATCAGATTCCAGTGTAGCACGTCAAACGACTGACGTCACATATCACATGACTTCGTGAGAGGATGAGGAAACAAGGAGTCAAAACCAAGCACAACTCAACTCCCAACAACCATCTTCACGCTCTCGTCCAAATATGGACACTTCCTGGCTCTGAAAACAAACAAGATGACAACGTCCACAATGCCAAAAATTTCAAAACGGTTCTCCAGATGCCAACGGGTGATGTCTCGGTGGGCTAAAACTTGGTCTCATTGTAACACATCACACTTGTGTCTGATTTAGGACCACACATGAAAGTGAACTGTTATTAAAACAGATCTTGAACCATGAGCTTGAACATTTGTTTTGGGCTGGTGTGCTGGCTTTTTTCCATTTTGGAGTCCAGTATCCAGCTCTGATAATACATCCAGGGCAAGTCTTCATGTTTATTATACCATCTTATATCCTGACACAATTCATGTTAGGAAAAGTTGTAACTGAGTGCTTATAGCATGCCTATGGGCCTTTAAAGAGCCAGTATAAACCCTTTGATCATCTCAGCTGTGGTTACAATCGCAGAAGGAAAAAGAGAAGATGAGGAAAAGGAAGGGGGCAGTGGGTGGGGCTTGTTGCGATGGGTGATCACCCTAGTGATTCTGGTACTGAAATGCTCTTGAGGGAGAACAGATCAGTGTCTCTTTTAGTAAATCTCTGGAGATTTTTCCTGTCAGGTTCTACCAGGAGGCTCCTATGAGCAAAGAGTGAGTGTGTGTGTGTGTGTGTGTGTGTGTCTCTACACCATGTTCATGTGTGAATGCATGTCTGTAAGCTAGTGTGCATGTATGACTGTTAGGGTCAGACCGATATATTACCAATACTTTAATTAGTATATCAGCCAGCAGTCCAGTATTCCCAATATGATGGAGATGAAGGTTCCTTTCTGAACTCAGTTGTATTAAAAAGTTGTTAAAACCTGCAATGCAACACATTTTTATTCATTTCTTTATCCGTGTAATTCAGTTTAAAAGCTGTACTGCATGTATAAAGAGCTTAGAGAGATGTGAATGACACTCAGTGGAGAGTTTTAGTATCCCATGATGCTCTAGATGCTGATTTCAAAGGCTTTTACACTCTGAAACATATAAAATTAAGGGAGAAAATACTTTTTAGCATTTAAATATTGGCAAAAATATCAGCTGTCAGGAGCTTCAATCCAAAATTGTTCGGTATTGGCCTGTTAAAACATATCGGTTGAGCCTAAATATCAGTCTGAATGTTTGTGGTTGTAGAGTGTATACATCAGTGTGTCTGTATAAGTACAGTATCTATGATTGTTTATATTTCCATCAGCTCTGGCAGTCTTTGTATGTAGTGTTTGCTGTGAATCAGTCCTAGAGGCAGGCGATATGTGTACATCTGTCTGTTTTTGCCAGTCTTTCTTTCAGGATATCTGTGTATTTTATTTATATTTGCATGTATCAGTCCTAGAGGCAGACATTGTTGCTGATCTGGCAGGTGGATCCGGTGCCGGCCTGGGACAGAAAAAGCCTCCCGTTGGGGCAAACGCAAACCTCGTAGACAGTCTGCCTGGTCCCAGAGGACGAGGAGCTGGTGGAGGCCTTCCCTTCGGGCAGCCGCATCAGGCGAATCCTCCGGGCATCCAGAGAGATCTGGGGAAGAGGGATAGAAAACAGGTGAGACTGGGAAGAAAACGGGGATCCAGAATGACCAGAGCTCAGCTTGGACAAGAACATGTGGAGCGCCAAATTACTAATTTCGATCTAGAGGAGGTCAAGAACCTCATAATTGTGTTTCTGCTTTTTTGCGTAGCTCTGTTGGCTTCATCAGACCATGACCTCCAGCACACAATGGGGTGGTTTGCAGCTGAGTGTGAAGTGGCCAGCATGAGAATCAGCACCTCCAAGTCTGAGACCATGGTTCTCTGCTGGAAAATGCTAGATTGCTCCCTCGGGGTTGGGAGTGAGTTGCTTCCCCAAGAAAAGGTGTTTAAATACCTTGGGAACACGAGATGAACAGGTGAATTGTTGTGGCATCAGCAGTAATACAGAAGAAGGAGCTGAGCTGAACTTCAATCTATGTTTCAACCCTCACCTGTGGTCAAAAAATTTTACCAAACCTTATAGATAGTGTGAGGAGCTTGGACAGCCAGAAAGAGCACTGAGTAGTCGCACTGAAAGGAGCCAATTGAAGTGGATTGGATATCTGATTATGATGCCTCCTGGGTTCCTTCCTTTGGAGGTTTTCTGGGAAGAGACCCCAGGGCAGACCCAGAACTTGCTGGAAGAATTACAAATCCCATCTGGCTAAATGCTTCAGGATCCCCCAGGAGTAGCTAGGAGACCCTGGGGAGAGTGTTGTCTAGAGTACCCTGTTTAACCTGCTGCCATCACAATCCGACCCCGGGTAAGCAGAAGAAACGGGATGGATGGCTTTTTGCTAGGTGTACTGAATGCAAAGCAGATTTTAGAGGCCTACAAAGTAAATGTGATGCTATACATCTAACTTGTCTTACCTAATGAGCAATTAGCTCTCAAATTGCAACAAAAACAACAGATACTGGGCACATTTGACAGCAAGCTGCATCTCAAGTTCTGTTCTCATTCTCATGACGTTTGTTGCATATTAACCTAAAACTGAACAAGGCTTATTAGTGACTAGCATGTTAGCTATAAATATAGAACTTGAAAAATGACCTGTGATTTTCTTCATCCATTTTCAACTTTACCCCTAAGTTAGGCTAAACACAGCCTGGATCTCTTCATCAAATGTTTTTAGATTAAACGCAATCAACTCATCTCATAGCACACAAGCATATTCCCCAAAATGTTGGTTTGTTCTTTAGTAATTTGCTCTACTGACATGAGCAAACTCATCTGTTTTCCACATGATTGCTCAAGTAATATGGGTTTAGTTTTATATTTTAATGTCAAACATAGTTACACCCATTAAATTCATGTTACCGGGGAGGGTTATTTTTAATTCTTTTCCTTTTGTTTTCTCCAGTGACACAGTAACACATCATGGTAATGGCTTCAGAATGTTTTATTCTTTGGAAAGTCTGGATTTCTAGTTGAATTATTGAAGCTTTGGACATGTTACACACTTGCTGTTTAAAGGACAAGTCTAAGCTAAGTGGAGTTTCTTGTTTGCCAATTGTGAATAAGCATGTTTGGACCGATGCCAGCTGGACAGGACTTCCTCTGTCGATGGTCAGGATGTGTAACGTCTGGCAGAAAACCAGCTACAGCTTAACTCATCTTCAATCTCCCTAAAATCACTCCCCAATAAACGTTTGCATCTGCTTGTCCTGCCTCTAACTGTTTACATCCCAAACCCACAAACTAAACAGTATGTTTGACCTCACAGTCATGATCCTTGTTTTCTTTCTTTTATAGGCTAAAAAAACGAATCTTTTCCCCTTTCATCTTTACCTCAGCTAACCCCCGCTGAACCACGTGTCTCTTCTCATCTCTTCACTCTAATTGCTCTCAAAGCAAATCTCTTCACCTGCTGTCTTTAGCTTAGCCTTTATTTTTCTTTCTAGGATTTCAACCTCACAGGATTGGACTTGGACAAATAGCGTCCGTGGCTCTCAACACCTTAGCGCTCCACACTGTATGCAGAATGTTAAGTGGTCTTGCAATTGAAAGTCACATTCAACAGTGACATCTATCCTGTTTCTCTGATATCAGATCATATGTATTAAGAGATGTTTCTGCTGTCTATGACATTCAGTGCACAACATGGGTGTAGATGTGTGAGTGGAGTAAATGATGAAGGTCAGGTGTTGGTTTTGAAGCTCACAGTGTGAACAATAATGCACAGCGGATTGATATCCATGGTAAAAGTCACCCACAATGCATCTCTTCGGCAAAAAAAAAACAAACAAACAAAAAAAACTCATAGACTGAGGCAGTGGTAACCCACAGGACAGTAAAGCTGGACTGTCAGGTCATCAATCCCTGAAGCAGGAGACAAAATGAAAGGTAGAGGTAAATCTCTCAAAGCCAGAAATATTGCGCAAAAACGCATTTTTCCAAATAGATTTCGAGAAGCAGACAGCATGGAAACTGCAACATACGGAGGCAGCAACAAAATATAAAAAAGGCAGACCTACAAAAATCAATAATAGTCTAAGTGTACGCTATATTTAGAATAATTTCAATGCTCTTTCACAACAGGAAACTGAAACTGTATGCGTGCAAACCGCCATCTACATACAACAGACAAAGAGGAATAAGGGACCTGCGATTTGTGTGCTGGTCCAATCAGGTCTGAGAAGGGTTCATGCCGATGTCTGTTGTCAGTCATCTACTGTTCAGCCTACTTCAAGCAACACTTATCTCAACAAATTCCTGTTGTAACTTGACATTCCCCATCTTCAGACGACTTTTACAGAACAAACGGTGAAGTAGATGTCGCTGCTCACTCCCTCTTACATTGACAGTTCCACTGTGCCGTGATTTCCACTCAAACTCTCATTGAAGTGACATAAAATTGACATGGCTGTTGAGCATTTGGGCCTGTATATAACTGTATGAGGTTATTGAGATGACCTCTGCAGCTCCTTCACATGTTTGATAATGTCATGGTGAAATCTGTCACCAGATAAGGCCAAAGATGTCCCTCTTTGTTGACCCGTTTATGTCTGTCATGCATCTAAAGGTCAGGTCATTTATTGACACAGGACCATGGTTTATCCAAAGGTTCACAGAAATATATTCATGAGTTTTTGAAATATTTTGTCGACAAATTGACAGTATCTAAAAACACTACCCAAAACAGTGATCGTAGTAAAAAAGCACAAAGACTTTCCTCTCTGCTGGTTCCCAGATCATTCCTCTCGCCTCCTGAGGAATGAAAAGAGAACAAAACTCCAGAAAATTCCTCCTGCCACCCCACCACAAACACACACAACCACTCATCCAGTCATTTTACTCCCTTCAACATCACACTGATTGGACCAAACTGTCTTTCTCCCCTCTGCACAGACACGGCCCAGTGCTGCATGAATCCCATCTCCCAGCCCTCTCCTCCCTCTCTCCCGCCCTCTTGGGGCTCCTATAGAGCTGGTGTTTCACTGGCCGAGGAAAGGAGGAGCTCTCCAGCCATAAAAAGGTAAAGGAGCCATTATCAGGCGCCTCGGGGAGGCATCGCAATCAAATGACCTGGAACACTTTTAAAGCAGAGTCTCAGCTGACTTCCTCAGACAGCTGCTGTTGAACAAATCTTTCACCATGAGGGGCGGACAGTGTGAAGCCCTGAGAACCTGTGTGTAAGTCTGTGTGTGAGAGTGTGAGTGTGTGCAAGTGAAGGACAAAAATACACACTAAGCAAGTAAAGGTAAGACTTATGGTTTATAACTTTTACACATTTTCACAGACAAATACCCTAATAGTTGGACCTGATGTTTGATTTTCACACCTTTTCATTTTGTTTTTTATCTTATATTAAGTCCCCAAATGTTCTGAAGTTGTTTTAGTCGCTGCTGTTGCCCACAAAAATGTATTTGATGGTTTAAACTAACATATTTCAGCTATCTTGTGGTGCAAATAAAAAAAAAAAAAAAAAAGACTTTTGTAGTTTAGACTTGAAACCCCAAAATGCACCCTGCATTAATATTCAAAAATAAATTCTCAATTTAATAAACATATATATATATATACACACACACACATTTAGGGAACCCTGATTGGTGTGAGCCATTTTTAGAGAAAGACAGTAAAAAGACTGAATCTTGGCACTGTTGTTGCTGCTGATTGGATTTTATGTCTTGAGGCTCAGTTCTTGTAACTTGTTTGTTCGTGACCTTTCAGTGCACAACCAATGAGATGCTAACTGTCCATGTTGTAACCTCAAGGCGTCCTGTGATGAACAATAACTTCAATTTTTACGCCTCCAAAATGACTTATTTTGCGGTTTATTTTTTCCAAAGGAAGGTAATTGCCAGTGTTGAACAGAAATACAGACACAAATAGTCTTTGCAAGGCTCGTTGTTCCGCCTTAAAGATTTCCAACGGCTCTTCTACCTGGTGTTAGCACAGTGCTTTAGTGCACACGGTGTAGAAAAAGATTGTTGTCACCACTAGTTGGCAGCGCAAGCCAGATTATAAGACTGAGTGATTCTGCTCTTTAAGAGAACGTGTGTGTGAGTCTATTTCTGGATCTGTCTGTGTGGTTTGTGGATGTCTAATGACCAAAACCTCTCTGTAATTGCCCCGGTGGTGCCAAAGGGGTCCTGAGGACAGAGTGTGTAAGACAAAGGTTTGACAAATGGACATTAGCAACACTAATGGAGTGTGAGAATGTGTTTCCAATTATATGAATCAACCATCATGAGTTCAGTGGCCTCATTCTGGAGCACACATCCATGAAAACTGCGAGAAGATGTGGTGTGGGCGTGGCTTCAGACTTCCACTGTGGCGACTTTTAATTGGACTGAACTGAATCCAAGGGCACCTTCCTAAAACCATCTCTTCTCTCTCTCTCCTGGTCCGTCTCATATCAGGCGCCTGTCTTAATGTATGAAACTGTTTTAGTGGGAAACTTTTAAACGCTTTCTTCTCCCTAATCCTCGTCCACTGATTTCAACAGATCTGACATGACACGACTGCCGCAAAACTAAGGTGGGAAATCCTTTTATCAGCGAAGCCGACCGTGATGAATGTGAGGACTGATGTGTGTAACGAAATCAGGGGATGGTTGGAGGAAATTAGGAGCAGGGAGGGAAAGGATGAAAGAAGGAATGAAGCGATGAGCAAAAAAAATGAAAGACAGAAAGAGGACAGAGGAAGGAGGAGGATGGGAAACTGGGAAAGAGGAAAAGATGGATGAAAAATAAAGTTATTAAAGAATCAAAGAGAACTGCAGTCACAACTAAAGGGAGGATGGGGGAGAAAAAGGAAAAAACAGTAAACTTCTGTCCTCTATTTTCCTGCTTTTCTGCAAAGCACTAATAGATTCTGGTGGGTGGCCAGTATGTGGGCAATTGCCACCAGCCAATAAGCTAAACGCTGGTCCATGTTGGCTGAGGGAGCTCACTATTGTTTGGATTGTTTGGTAAAAATAAGTTTGGATGGGAGAAATATTGAACAGAGATTGAGCCCGCATCAGCCAGGATGGCTGGAGGACAAGAAAAGTTAATTTCTCAACTTAGTGCACAGAGTGGGAGGTTTGAAGTGACAGGGTTGCTTTTAACAAAGATAATGAGCATTTTTCGGGATAAATCAAGGTGTTTCAGCTCATCGTGAGATAAAAAACCTAATGAAGGGGTTTGTTTCAAAAACAGTGTAGGCTGGATTTCAATTTTAAAACCAATGGTGTTAATTAACCGTTATTTAAAAAGTATGATTACATCCTTTGGAATAAAAATAAATGTGAGACCGACCTCTTTCACAGCAGGCATTATGCCTGGTAAAAGCACAGGAGTTAATTATAACGTTAACGATGGCTCTGTTCTATTCAAAAGTCCCGACAGTGTGACAGCACGTACAACACCAGGACAGTGAAACTGAAATGGAATTCAGCCATCATTAATTTTATTGTTTTACACTTGTGCTTTTACTGCTCTGACATGTCAAAATGTAGGCCCCTGGGTTAAAAAAAAAGCCCATTAGTGATGAGCCCTGTGTCACATATATCACACATCTATTATGACATAATGACTGATAAGATGGTAGGTAGTAAATGATAAAACTAATCCCAATTTGTTAAAACTTGACTATTATTTTCACAGTATTGGATGTTATTTTCTACCCAGTTATGCAAGATCCAACCATTGACTGGATCTAAAGATGGATACATTTACTCAAACAGCGGAAAGTAGTACTTTTGTTGCTATGGGGACTATCATTCAGCAGTGGATTAATACACATTGTGTGCTCTTTTTCAACAAAAATTTGAGCTGCATGGCACAGACACTGACTGTATATAAAAATTGATGACATGACAGCTCCCCTAAAGTGAAGCCAAAACATCTCGAACGCCTCTTGGTGGCTGGCTGTATAGTATAGGCAATAAACCCCGCCCCCTTGATGTGAGCAGTGCACTAAAAGTAAAAAATAAAATGGTTTCTGCAATTCTTATCACACTGATGTTTGTTCAACTCTTTGAATAAGTTATTTGATGCTATAAAAATGGATTTTCACATCATGATTGACAGCTGAGTCCTACTCGTGATTGAGTCAGCTGGGTGTATGGGCGGGGCCTTGATACTGGCACTCTGGCTCACCACCATGGCAGAAGCTGTATCCGGGATATTTTGACTATTTTTGTTCAGTGACTTAAGTTGTAATCCACCTGTATTTTCTTGATTTGGTGCACTCTTTGTTCATTAGCTATTTAGTTTGACACACCTCTCCGTCTTTGGACTCCAGTCGCAGCTCGTTCCTGCAGATGGCCTGGATGTCACCCGCTTCAGCCAGGATCTGGATGCCTTTAGGAGCCTCCATCAGTAGGGAGCGAGTGGGAGACTCCAGCCTGGAACAAAGTGATCAATGTTTCTACTTAATATTTGCATGAGAAGGGAAGCAAACTCTTTAAAGAAAAGATATGAAACATGATACAAAAAAATGTTTAAGATGTGGATACACTAAGAGTTTGTTTTATGTGTTATGATTCTGACTATAAAATATTCTGTGTTATATGTTCTGTTTTTTTAAAAAAAATCTCAATTTAAAATCAACAGTGTAGTTATAATCTAACAAGGTCTTGCAAACAAACATCACAGCTCTGGAGGAGTCTGTTTATTAAGGAAGATAATGAGAACCTTCACAACTAAATGGTTATGTTCAGGGATATAAAAAAAGTAAGAGTTATCTTAAGAGTTATATAAAGTTTCAGGATACATAGTTATGATCAGGTTCTGGTATATACATCTATAAAGAAATATCTGATAAATATAATTTCCAATTCTATGCATAAATAATGATTGAAGCAATATACAATGGGTGAAATGTGGGAGACTGAGAGCTGCAATAGCCTGGTTTTGTCACTGCCACAATTTCTTTGAGCCACATCCACGAAAACGGGCATAAAAATGGGTACAAACGGGAAGTGGGTGGGATTGATGCAACCATAAGTTGCTACGAATAATAAAACTCTGCTTTTCAATGAAAACTAATCATCAGATGCAGTAAAATACTCTCAGTGGAAAAAAAAAAAGAAAACATAAAATAAAAGTGAGTCTTAAGAAGAAATTTAAAAGAGAACACTAAGTTTGCCTGCCTGAGATTCCCAGACAGGGACTTCCACAGCTAGGGGACCTGGACAGCAAAACGGCCCGTCACCTTTAGTGACAAGTTGAAATTTTGGAACCATTAGTGGTGCCCTGGTGGAGAATCTCAAGCACTAATCAGGCACATTGGGAGTTAATCCATCACAGATAAAGGCAGGAGCCAGACCATTCAAGCTTTAAAAACAACCTTAAAGCTAGCTCTAAAACTCACAGGTAAGCAGGGAAGTGCAGCAAGGATTGGTGTGATGTTACATCGGAATATTTTGTGAATTGTTGTGCTTAGACAACAGATTTATGTGCAGATACAGAGAATGGGCTTGGGGAAAGAAGGTTGAAGTTCTTGTATTCTTTAAAATGGAACAGTTCATGATGTACATGTAATTGTCTAAAAATATAAAGCAATGATGCTGATGTAATGTCACCTTTAGGCACTTTTAGTCTTCAGCCCTCTTTGCACATAAACCAACAAATAATTGTAGCCATTGATTATAGTTACCAGTGTTCAGAGTCAATACATGACAAATAATTTGACACATATTTTCACACAATTGCACACACAAACTACTATGTACTTGTGAGAACTGACCCTAGCCCTTGTTAGGACCAATAAGACAAAATCCATTCCCTTGACCCCAATCCCAACCTGGAGCCAAACATCTCTAATGTTTGTATAGAGATTTGATTAGATGATTTCTCATCATTCTCGTATATCATATTGCTAAGTTGACTGCTGAGGAGGTCTTAGGTCTTAGGTCATGGAAGTTTAGCCCCAGAGGCTGAATTGTCATCAGAAGATAGCCGATGGGTTCCGAAATTGGTGTTGATGACATTTATTACATTTCTTTTTGCTTGTGTCAGCCCTTGTTGAGAAGAGAGATTCTTTTGTTTTTTGTTTTGGCCTCGGTTCACCCTGAATTATATTACTTCAGTTTATTACAATTTCACCTTTTGCAGTAATAAATTATCTAACTTTAATTGCAATTCAGTATTCAGACTGTGCTTTCGGGGCTGGGGAGGGAGCGACCTTTTAACTTTTTATGTGTTTACAACCGTAGACGGGGGCGTAACAACCGAAAATAGCCCTAGTCTAAAAGTCTAAAACTCAAATTGGTCCTCACAAAGATAGACATACAAGAACACAGAAATACTTCAAGGACCACCGTGAAGGGAGTGTAAATTGAGTGAATCTGACACTTGAACACTACGGCCCACCTGCATGCTATGGCTGCTTACAAATTTCTATATGAGGATTAAAAATCAGCCCACTCCTCTTCACATCTTGACAAAACCACTCAGAGCCACGAGCCGATCTTTACAGGAAGCAGCAAAGGTGTCAAAACGCTTCAATAGATTCAGACCTGCAGAGGAGGTCTCTGTAGACTTCCTGTCTTCCTGTCACCATGGTGGTTGTGGATAAAATATGTGATACTTTCTCCACAGAGATGGTTTTCATTGATATCGCACACTGTATTCAGCTGGAGGATTGTGGGCTTTTGTTCTGAGTGAGGAGCAGCTATCAAAGGTTCGGTTTATATGCACACATACAATACATGATGTCCATCATCAGCTTTAGTGTTCTGGATCTAAATAATTCTGTGGATTTTGATTCAGTGGCGCAGTTTTGTGTTACTTCACTTTTGCCATGGATGGATAACCAAACAGGCCTACCGGTCAATGAATGCCCCATTTTTGAGCCTATGTATGACACAACTGTTGTCAAAAGTGGGATCAGCATGGATAGAAAACACAGGTTCATTCCGATTTCAAACTTTACTTTTGATGATATAATCAAAATTCGTCAACTTAGAAACACAAGAGTCTCCTATAAAATGTAACAATAACATAGTTATGCTCATCAGTGTTTATATATAGCTTTACTGCTAATGTAGTTAACTGATTGCTGCTAACTGTTTTTGGCTAATTAGCTCAGTTAGCCGTACAGCTGGCTAACTTAGCCAATCGCACAGCATTCGGCAGGTAAACTCGATTAAAAAATCCCCTCCCAGTCTGGCCATTTTTACTGGAAGGCAACTGAGCTTAGTTCCATTGCCCACTAACAACAGCAGTTAACAATTAAGTAAATGCTATCTGTCCATCCATATTTATATTTTCTCCAAATATCAGTTGTTGACAGACAGTTTTTGTGTTGATTGCTTTTGTGCATTTTGTCATTGGCTGTCATTTGGCCATTTGGCAGTGAACATCACTTTATTGGGGACCTTTTACATGTCTGTGCCCAGGGCTCTTTGTCCAACCATCTGTTATTTGGTGCAAAGTGACTTATTATTTTTATTAATTTTAATGATCAACATACATGCTGTCCTATTAAAAGTTGATTGCTTCTTTTAGGAGATTCACTTTCATGTATTACTTAAAAACATTACTTGTAGTACTTTATTAACTTGTAGTACACAAGATAATAAAGGAAGAATTAGAACCAACCTGCACATCGCAATACAAAAAATAATTCAGTGAGAAGAAATACAGTAACAATAAGTAAAATAAGTAATGTTTTAAAAGTTGCATCAGAGGAAGAAAAAAAAGTATATATATATGAGCAGGAAGTTGAAGAACAGGAGAGGGAACCAACTGTCTTATCGTGAATGTAATCCCCTGCAGTTGGCTGGTGTCGTTCTCTGAATTTGCTCCTGGCAGGTTTAATGAACAAAGTCACCAGCTGGTGACCTGAATTCTCCAGAAGATGAAGAGAGGTGAGAGGAGCTGAGGCTACAGTGGTGCTGGTTTCATGTTAAAACTAATAAGATTTGGAAAGAAGAAGCGAGAAACTCTGTTTTGAGTTCAAACTCAGGTTATCTGGTAGGAAAAATGCCAGGATGGAGGATGAACATTTTTCATGCCATTAAGCTATTTGGATGACAGCACCGAACAACTGGCACATGCACATGGTAAGGGATAAGATGAGAGAAAAAAAAAAATGGGAAAAATTTCCAGACAACCTCCTTCAGGCGATTTCCTTACAGTTTACTACAGCAGTCAGAACACTTAACACCCACTTGCCATAAGATCTCATATATTGACCTGGATGCTTTGTGCACACTGGAACTGAACAGACTGCACTGGTACATCGATCACTGTACTTTCTGCCTGTTGGGCTATTTCATATGTTGGGAAACTGAACTCTCTATATATATATATATATATTGGCATATTCTATCAGGGATCTATGTATCTTACAATTATCAAGTCCTTATTGTCTTTTTTGTCTCTTGTCTTTTGGGAAGGCTTTGGTTGCAGGTAAAGAGTCAAGGTAGAGAGCATACGAGGTGGAACGCATTGACTGAAATCTAATCTCGGAATCCATCGGCTAACCTCTGGCGACAATTTAGTTTTTTATTAGTTTAGGACCCTGCCAGAGCTGAGTGAGTCTGTTTGATACAGTGTATGAGTGATTCTGAGGGCTGCTACATACATCTATGGCCAGACCTCACTGGTTACTGTACAAAAGCTCAACTTTATAACTTTATTCAGTAAATTTCATGAAACGGGATTATATTCTCTACAGAATATATTTGTAGAGTTTCCCCTAACCCTAGCTTTACTAAAGTAGCTAACCGTAACACAATTTGCAGTTAGCAGGCAACAGAACCGGGCTCAGCAGCTGGACTGGATTCAAGCATAGCCGCTGCAACCAAAACGGAATAATGTTAAACTGCTACGTAGTGAACCGCTTACTGTTGTTAGCGCGGGCAGTTGTGTAGCTAACAAAACTGACTCAGCCCCGGGATGCCAGGAGCCAGACCTGGCAAGAAAACAACCTTGGTAGGCTACTGTATTCCCTGCCAGAATGGCCACCACTGGTTTTGGAGGTTGAGTTCAGTCCCAGGTCCAGTCGTGGTCATTGGAAGGTAGATACTGACTGTAGATCATAGAGCTACCTGCAATGAGGATGTAAACGCCAATCAATATAGTCCCTCCCTGTGTCTGTTTTTACAGGAAACAGTAAAAATAGGGAAGCAAACAGCACTCTGCTCTACGTTTCATGGGAACTTTAAAGTAAAAAATGTATCAGGTTATAGCACAGCAGATTCAATGCAATATTTAATAACTATAATGGTGATGGTCTGGCTGATTTCTGGTGGCTCCCCTCAGCTTTCCTTTCAAAGTCCCCCCTGAGAGTTGGATTGAGATACGTTTTCAAACCTAAGTTGAGTTTAATGAGGCAATATTCAGTTCTATCCATTTGTGGGTTATACTTATGAATGTGCTGCTTGAGTGGTACAGGATGGAAAGGAAGCTGATGAACACCACAAAGATAAAAGGAACATCCACTGATTAGAGTTCACTGTGAATAAGTTTCCAAATTAAAATTTTAATCTTCTTTGCATTACCCCTTGCTCTCTGCCCACACAGGGTTAACACACATTAACTACAGTGTGTGTAATATGGTGATTCATTAAATACAAATCATCTAATGCATCATTATTGCACTTGTTTGGTTTTGTGTTCAGTTTTTAGAAAACAATTTAAAACAAGCGCTCAATTAAACTGGATTAATTTGCGTAAATCAGTTTTTCAAGCATCTTCTCTACTCCAAACATATTAGAGCAGTCATTCATTCTATCAGCCTGTTTCTGTTTGTTTTTTGCCTGCATCAACAGTGCCACAATCCATTAGTATTCTCACTAACCAATGCCACCAGAGGGCAAATAAAAACAGATTAGAGCCAACACAATTTAAAACTTGTATCTGGACATTAAGTGAACCACGAGGACGAGACTTTAATCTTATGCTTTGCTAAACAAGAGTAAAAATTGATCCCGTGGAGGTTGTGGTGGGAATACTTACAGGCTTTAGACCTTAGAAAAGCTCTGAATCTGAGGGATGGAAATCTCTCACATTCTGGCTCTGAGTGGCTATTCAAACATCCAAGAAGCCAATTTTTGGACACAGCCCTGACCCCAAATACCCCCTCATCAACTTTGGAGACAGTCTGTGGCTATGAAATCCTCAAAGGTCATCTTTGGATATATTTCAGAAGGAGTGATCCATGAATGTGAAGGCCAAGAATGTTTTATGGCTTTAAAATGATGAAACTTTGTGGAAAAATCAATTCATGTCAATGGAATCTGTGCAATTAGTGGAGTCTGTCGCAGGGGTGAAATACATCTGCATTAATTTTTTGTGTCAGATTCAACTTTGGCCAACTTTGACTCGGAATAAATAGAAAACTTGTCTTGCTGAAACAGGGAATTAAGTGCTGGACAGAACAAAATGGCGGAGGCTATGGTAGCTTATTAGCTATTTTCACTCTTTTGTGCAACAGAGAAATAACTTACAGACATTTATGAGACAGGAGTCGATGGTATCTTTACGTCAAGTACCAAAAGTACTTTGGTACTTGGACTTTAAGATCTCGGACTCTCCGCAGTTATTGGTACCAAGTACCAAAAACTGCAGTTCCCCAAACAGCCACTTGAGGTTGGCTCCAGAAGCGAATCAGGCTCCATAAGCACCCATATTAAGTAGCAGAAATAAACATGTTTACAGCCTGGTACAAAAAGGGGTGTAGGTGTCTATAGCTAATTTCCTGGTCCAGGTGAATTCACCTGTTCAAATTATATTAGGGCTTAAAGTTATGCATAATTAGGAGTATGGCCTCTTTGTTTGACAGTTGGGTGCTGTTACATGTGGCTTGATCGAGCAACTAGCTCTATGCAGGACTTCCAAGATGGCGATGGGCAGAACCACCACTCTTAATTTTACAATGGCTTTTCAAAAACCTGTGGGTGATGTCATGGAGCCTACGCCCAAGTTTTATACAGTCTATGGGTTTAAATGTGGTGTTCCTAAATTAAAGGGTTGTGGGGAAAAATGGCGGGTCAAATCAAACTAACATATATTATCAGATTTTAGCTAGCTTAGGAATCATAAAATCTGGCTGTACTGATGTGTAATATAACCAAATTTAGTGGCTCTTTGTTGAGGTTTATGTCTCTTCACTTCTACATTGAAATACTGGATGAGCAGGAAGAGAGATATTCATTGTCTGTGGATGCGAAGTCCTCCATTACTCCCTCCTTCCATAGGCTTCTGTTTCCCATGTTGTTCCTCAGGGAGTTGGGCAATGAAATATTTCTCTCCCCAAGCTATATTCTTATTAATTGCTTCTTCACCATTATTTTTCCATTTCCTTCACACTTGTTTATGTCTCTTCGGGAAATAACCAGCTACTAATATTTCAGGTAATTCAAAGTTATATAGTCAAAGTCGAGAATAGATGTGATGAAGTAATCTTACCCATTACTGACAAGCTGATATCTTATATTTACGTACTTCCACTCTCTGACTCTCTTGTATACCTATTTTATCTCCTTTCTATTTTTGTCTCTGCTTTCTATTCTTATCTTTATTTCCCTGTTGTTACTTTTATGGCTGCTACAACCTCATTTCCCCACAGCAATCAATATAGTTTCATCTTGTTCTCCTTGTTTTCTACTCAACTTTTGTACAGCCACTTATCCCTTCTCTCTCTCTCTTTTCTTGGCAGCATTTCATATCTGCAACTTGGATCAAAGGTTAATAACTTTTCACGCTTCCTCCTCACATCAGCCAGCCTAAGATAGCAACGGAAATGACTGGAGGTTTTTTGACATGACAGAAGTTGTTAACTTGCTCAGTCTGGACTAGGTGGGTAGCTTTGGTCCTCTCCTTTTGCTCTCCTTTGTCCTTGCTGTTTCTCGTGGGGTGCGAACACAGCGGTCAGAACAGTTTGGCGTTATAAATTTATAAGCTACGGTGAGTTGAAATGGGCTGCAGTCATGCCACGCAGCAAATCATAGGTTAAATGGCAATCTTGGCCAATACGAGTGAGGCTGATTGCTTTGCGGGGTTTTGTGAACAGCCAAGCGGATGACCCAAACACTCTGCTGGGGAACAGACCATTCTTTCAATTACTGAGATCAGTGTAAGCTGAAGGTGTGGACGACGATGAGGGTGGAAAGGAGAAAAAACGAAAGGAGTAGCTGTTACATTAAAGGGGAATGAAAGGAAACGGGAGAATAAGAGGATAAAAAAAGGGGCATGGATATGATGTCTTCATTTGCTACCTATTTTTGCCTTTCTTCTTTTCAAAAACAAAAAGGGGGACACTAGAAAAAGAAAAGAGAAGGACAGGAGGGGTGAAGTAGGGACAGGAATAAAGGAGGTAATTGAGTGAGAAGAAGAAGAAGAGGTTGGAAGGGATGAGAGAGAGCAGAGGAAGACAAGGAGAAGGGCAGAAAAGGATGAAGAGAAGAAAGAGCTTCAGGCAACGATCGCTGAATCTCTGATCTCTGCGCAGACAACAGTGGTCGGGTTGGTTTGCAGTGTCACAGCTTCTTCTCTAATGATGCAGCACCGTCCGTCCACAATTAAATTTCCCCAGTTGATTACTAACATTAAAACAATTTGTTTTCTGAAATTTTGTCTGCAGCTATCAAAGGTGTCTCATTGCAAATGAGGCATTATCTAATGCTAACTTTTGGTGAAATCTACAGGTGCAGATAGACAAAGTGAAGTAAAATAAACATTTGGGTATTTTCTTTTCATGTTATGGAAGAAAAATGGACCAAAATCTCGAACCAGTGTGAAAAAAAGCATCTATAGAGTTCCACAAGGACTACAAGATCAAAATAGCTTTCATAGCGGTCTGTCTAATTATGTTCTGAACTGTAAAAACATGTTGGGTTGAACATTTTCCACTTGTGTCGGATGATATTGAATTTAGCCTCCTGCTGTATGTTTCCGTCCGTCACCGAAGTTTCAATCTCGGCACTGTAATGTTCTCATGCAGAGTGAAGATTGCAGAGCACTAAAACTGTCCACACGGGGGAAGAGTTGTGGGACAAACTTCACCAGATTGACTTTCTGTGAGTCTAATGTGAGTCGATCAAAGTTTCCATGATGTGAAAACTTTCAGCTCTTGCATGAAAGTGAGCCACTTCACATTTTATTTCACCTTAAAGAAAAAAAGAAAGCTCCTCTTACAATTATTCTCTGTGCGGTTTCCATGGCACATCCACTTCCCTTCTTATTGCTTCATATTTATTCTTGTTATCTGTGCTCTGAATTGGTCAGGACATAAATCAAGGTGCCCTATCAAATTCACCCACGCTGCCATTTTACTTTCACAAAGGCGTTCGTCTGATGCAAGGACACATCCTGTTGACAAGGCATTACCGTGCGGATGGATATGATGGTTGCAGGTTTTCGATAAGCTCTGGGTGGGATGCGTGTGTGTTGGGGGGGTTAATGTGATATCCCGAAAATAGGATTTGAATCCTCGATTGCTACCTGCCAAGAGGTTGGGAGAGATTAGAGTAAGATTAGATTTTAGCCATGCTCCAGCGAGCTCACTCCACTTTTCTGACATAATTGGATAGTTTGTGCCATATTTCATTCTCAATTGGCTGGTTGTCACCAAAAGATGCAGAAACCTGGGGGAGGAGGAAAGAAAAAAAAAAAAAGCCCATCACTGTAGACTCTGACTGTCAAATTATATGGACGATCACATGATGAGGGGCTCTGGAGCGTCGCTCCGAAATGATCTGTGCACCGCTGACGGGACCTTTTTCTTTTTTCTTTCACTTTTTTATTATTTGAAATGGTGATTTCGAAAGGAAAGCAGCAGTGATGGATGAATCACAGTTCATCTCGGTGTGCACACACTGCTGAAATGCTGTTATTAGATATTTGTCATCAAAGTCTTTCTCTATGCGACCCCTAATTCCCATCACACTCGTCTCTGCAGAATTTCTCCTCTGTCACATGAAGACATTCTTTCTTTGTATTATCTCTCTTCTTCATTTTCTTCTGTTTTTGTACATCTTCTTCCATCTTTGTCTTCTATTCTGTTTTGCCTGCCTCCTATACTCTGTCCTTTCAAGCTCTTTCATTCGTTATTCACGTCTTTGTTTTTTTTCTCTCTTGTTCTTTAATCTTCATACTTTGTACTTTTGTCATCTTCTCTTTCTAGATTTTTTTATTTTCACTTCATAGTCTTTCTACCACTTTCCCCCCTCTGCTTCTCTTTCAGTCGAGATCAAAGGATGTCAGTGTGTTATGCAGATAGAAACACCAGTTACAAAATGGTCAATTTTCTAAAGAACATTTCTGTCTGGTTTCTGCCTGGAATTCGTTTTAAGACAGCTTCATGATGGATGGTGTTTGTGAGTTTTTGGTTAGGTTGATAGCGTGTGACTTGGTCGTTCCGGCCCAAACACAAATATGTGTTTGTGGTGCCAAATTCATATTATTTAGCTTCCATTTTAGCTTAATCTCTTCTCTACCTCTGTCTTGCTCTCTTGTAAAAGAGATTTGGATCTTAGTGAGAGTAAATAAATGTTGTATACAGCAATAATATTAATGTATGAATAAATGGATGTGCACTGAAATGAATGGAAAAACCTCCGTTTTCGCTCGAGCGCCGGATCCTGTCTGAATCCAGCCTTAGTCTTTAGGAATATTTATAATGACTCACAGACTTCACAGAATAAAAAAAAACAGGTTGTCACCTGCTGTTCCTTTCAGGCATTAAAGGTCTTGCCTGCCCTCACAGGTGTTTCCAGTTATTCTGGTTGATTTGACTTCTGCCAGGCTGAAAGTTGAAGGTGGGCGGATCTGTGCTGCCAATTACATGATGTTACCAAACTTAACAGGTGCACCGGAAGGGTGACGGAGATGTCAACCAAGCACAGTCTGTACACGCCCACTCAGCCCTGAGAATGACCGAAATAGGTGTGTGCACAGTCAATATTGAGCTACTACTTTTATAGCATAATAATTATGCTGAGAAATATGAATTTAATTTTCTTCTTTCTGCCTATTTCTTCTTCTGTCCTGTTCTAAACACCCCCTCTCCCTTCCTCTCTCTCTGTCACAATTGGTCACTCTTTCTGTCTCTCTCTCTGCCCTGATTGACTGTCATCACGTCTGACAGCAAGGGCGGGAGAAAGATGATAAACAAGACGTTTACACCAAAGCAGACATCTTCTACTGTCCACACAGGAGAACGAGGGAGGATACAGCCACACACGGTCGATCAGTCATAGTTAAATTTGACTGATTCCTGTCAGGGAGCTGATAACTTGTGACACCTGTCCACCTTAAAGTGATCGCCCACTCAATAGTTTGTGATGATCAAACTCTCAGGCGTGAAAGGTGGCAAATAGAGACTGTGGATTTTTGTTTTGGCCACTTAGACTCAGACGAACTGAGCATTTAGCTGACAGACACATAGCCCTTTTTTTTCTTGTCATCTTATACGTTGACCTGATCTGTTTAGCTGCTAGAATTTCCACTTTAGTCAGTAACTTCTGAAAACAGGTGCAGCTGGAAACGCATTTAAGAGTGAACCATGCAGTACATTTACTCTAAAAAACAAAACAATGAACTACAAAAGGCTAAAAAAAACTCTGTGAAGCTACCAAGAAGGTGATAATCCTCAGTGGATTCATCCATCATGAGGGTCCACAGGAGGGATTACCGAGATCTGTAACTGGTAAGAATGGCTCTAAAGACTATACCTTAGTAAATTGAAAATAAATTAGCCTCTCCAAAATGGCGTCAGTTGTTTCCAAGCTCGGGTGGAGAAATTGTGGCTCTTGGCTCTTGTTGCGAGCAAAGTTAGGTGACATTCTTTGTACAGCTCAAACTTATAACTCGAACCTTTGAGTTATTAGCATTTATTAAAGGTCAGAAGTCTGGAACGACATTTACAACAATTACAACATTTACATTTACACTAATAGTATACCTGAGAAAGGTCTATATTATAGAGCTATGAAGGGAGGAGGTCAGGGTGGATGGATGACTCAACAAAACAATATCAAAGTCAACTTTGCTTTCCAAGCAAGTATTATTTTAATCTTAAAGATAAAGGGTTGTCTTTCCCAAAGCCTAACCAAGTTATTTGGGGGCCTCAATAAAGATTTTTGCCACAGATCTGAGTGTGCTGATGCTTTTCTTCATTTAGTTTGATAGTCCACCATCTCACCTAAGCCTAATACTAGGTACGACATGCTTTTTTTTCTCAATTTTAGGCCAAAAATGAACCATCATTAACCATTTTTTGTCTTTGCAACATTGGTCAATCAAAAAATCAGATCATAAAATGCTCATGTATTAGAAAAGTTAGTGTTGTAATTCACATCTCTGCTGTCTATGTGTACAATCAGTTTGTTCCAAGTGAGCATCGTTTTAACAAAATATGGCTGATTAAACAGGCTTCCTTTACACTTCTTCCTAACATCATGTTTTTGCCATCTTCTTCTAGTGTGTGTCTGAAAATATCTCTACATATCGATCTCCTTTCAGCCTCTCTCTCTTCTTATTTCTCTCACATTCATTTTCCCGAGACCGAAGACGCTGGTCTGATGTTGATTTACGTGAACATCTGAATGTTGATTTGGAAATAGAGAGGGACCGATAAGTTAAAATTGGGAGGCATGAAGCATCCGTTGCCAAATACGAACCCACTGATGTCTAAGATTAGTTAACACAGCACTGATTCTGGCCAGGAACTGGATTACTGGACAGGAACACTAATGCCCACATAAAAGTACTCTTTCCCCCTCTTCATTTAAATCCTGCCATTTTAAATGGTTTGCACCTTTTTCCTTCTTGAAAAGGTCTTGCAAATTAATTTACATGATTAAAAGAAAATAAAAAGTCAATGTTGAAATGACCTCATGTAGAATGTTAACGCAATGTTCTTTGACGCAGCATTGACTTTTCTTTGGGCAAAATTAAATTAAGAATAAATTAAGGAAAGGGGGCCAATAATAAATGCATATGATGAATCAAACTGGGTTAAAACGTCATTAGTAAAGCAACAATAATTAATCAACAAGCTGTGCATCATAAATTTAAAAAAATAAATTGGCAGAAAAATCCTAATGTGGAGCTGTTTTGATACTTTCAGAACTTTTTTGGTACTTGGTACTGGAATATTAGATTGTGTAGCATTTGGTGATTATTGCTATGAACTGATGAAGAACAGGCAAACTGAAATTGCTTGAATCATTATCACATTAGACTGGACAACCATACTGAGGAAAGAAGTCACTGGTTTTTAATGGATCTTTTAATTTTTACAATAATTTTTATTACTGTCAATAAACTGTTTTCATTGTCTGAACTCATCGTTGGATTTTTACACCTACATTTACATTCTCTCTTCCATTGAGCCCAAACACACAATATTGTTGTGTTTCTTTTCTTCCATTTTACCAGCATAAGACCTCAGTGGCCCTCCTTGAACATGTTTATTAGAAATATCGCTCCTATGGGGATTCTGTTCTTGCTGAACTGGGACATCTGGCCTCTCAGACACGACCATGAGTAAGAAGCCTCGATGTCATTTTAGATTGTGATCTAAAATGTGCAGCCAATTTTAATTAGTTGACTAAAAGTCTCCCTTATCATCTGCTCAGCATATAAGTTAAGACCTGAGAACTGTAACACGCTCTTTACTGGCCTATAAAGCAGCCATTGCAAAATCATATAACTCCTGTTACCACTTCTTTAAAAAAAATGACTTTAAAGCCTTTCTCTTAGTTTTAAAAGCAATAATATCCTTGTATAATATCATAGACTCATTTTATGATCCTTCATGAACCCTAATATCTTCCACGGCTGCTTTAACTATTCTCAAGGTCGCCAGAAAAACCTTTGGCGATGGCTGCTTTTAGCCACAGTGCCCCCAAAATATGGAGCATCACCTTTAAATATCAGACTTTTCAGACAATTCAGCATATATTTGTTCAGCAGCTATCTGAAATGGCATTTTATAAATTGTAAAAGTCATTTTCTGTCTTCCTCCTTGTGTTTTTGCTGTTGAATCAAACACAGCTTGATTCTGTGTGTGAAAGGCATGAAAGTGTTTACCCTTTATGCATATTATTCAGTAAATCTTATATAAAGAGTATACATGAGTGTGCAAACATGAATGAAAATTAACATAACTTTTACTCTTCCAGATGAATCTACTTCGTGTTTTAAGAATTTTATCGACCAAATGTTGACGACTTCAAACTGTTTCTTGTTCGATCAGTGAAACAGTCCAAAACCCAAAGATATTCAGATTATTGATATGATTAATTCACACATAGATTTGCACATATGTAAATGCATTGAAACATGCTGCATTATTTAAACCGTGTCTGTGTTCTGCCTCTGTTTAGTTGTGCTCTCCCATAGGCATTTATTTACAGCACCTGTGTTGTGTGCTATGATTAAAAACAGACTCACCTTAGCTCTTTGAACGGCTCAGCCCTGACATGCGGCGTCTCCACTGATTTGCTGAACACGGCTCCTTCGGCCCCTGAAATCACAGAACACAACATGAGACGGGAAGCCGCCGTCAACTGAAACCACAACCCCCTCCTGTCCGATCAATGGACATAATCTCCAAGACTCCACCGATCTATACGGCTCCAGTTTGCGCGCACGGCGGCCCTCAGCTCGCCTCACCTCACTGATAAGACATACACACACACATTTGTGAAGGCAAAATACTCTGGTGAAGCATCATGAAGGTATTTTAAAACTAAAAATGTTATTTCAACATGAAGGGGAATAAGAATGCATTTAAAGCTTCTGCTACAGCAGCTCAGAGCAGTCCAAAACATGCTGTGTTTACTGTGCAGGCTGGTCTTTTGCTGTTTGGATTTCAATTTTGCATTTTTATTCATGACTTCCTGCAGGCAGTGAGGTGGCTCTCAGTAAGGCTTCACAATAAGAAGCAACAGGACAATGTTCTGTGATAGGATACAGTATTTTTAAAATAGCATTTGGTCCAGTGCAATTTTTTTACTTATTTAGTTAGCATTATAAGCAACCATCTGTCAGGAGAACAAGAGTCTGATATATAACAATGGAGTCCTTTAACCTCAGGAGAATGCTAACTTTCACGTTAATGTGCTAACGAGCTGAACTGAAAAGTCAAGTGTATTGATAAGTAGCAGTCATAAAATCACAATTTATAGAAAAAAGACCTACGTGTTGCATTCAGAAGAAAAAGTCAGACCGGTTTATACAGGTGCTTCGTAAAATGTCACGTGCCCCTTTTTGGGGGTTAAAAAATTAAGAAACCACCACCACCAACTGGATCAGTGATGGAACATAGTGGCTATAGATATTTCCTACCAGGACATCTATGCATATTTGAATCATCAGGTAGTGTCTAGGCGATTGGTTGTGGTCAAAATAAGACCTTTGAGGAGGTCAAAGTTCTTTTTAACTGGTGTGCTGTCTTTGAATATTATTATTTGCAAAGAAGGTCAGCAGTCATACCGAATGCATAGCAGTCTGCAGAGTGAAAAGCCAAAACGTTACACATGAGCAGAGTATTTATCAGAAGGTATGATGGGTGGCATCACTGTCCAGGAGAAGCATCGGTTTGGACATTATCATAGTGCAAGGACATCCTGTTCCAAGGAGAAATAACAGAATACATTTCTACTAGCACACATCTATAATTCTCCATTACAAGGACATCACCTTGGGCTTTGGGAAACAGTGATTTTAGCTTTTATTTCTTCTTCTTCTTCTTTTTTTTTTTAAAATACAATTTTCTAACATTTTATGAACCAAACATCAAATCGATGAATCAAGAAAAAAAAAAAAAAAATCACAGATTGATTGAGAATAAAAGTAATTGTTAGTTGCAGCCCTACTATGGTCTGATATATTAAATGTTAGATGCTAATCATCAGCTTGTTATTACCATGCATTAGCATTACCACATTAACATGTTAGGATGCTAATTTGAACACAATTGAGTCTAATGCAGACCAGCTTTAATGAGTGCTGCCTGATGACATGTCTTCAAACTGCGGAAAGAAATTAGTCTCAATACACGAACATGTGAATGTTTTGCCCAGGAGTGGTAAATATCATAGGATAGCAGATTTGTCAAGCATAACAGAAGCCCTCCAAACAATTTTATTTCCTGGTGTAACAAGCAATGCAGGGCCACCAGTGGCTATAGATATTTAGGCTCTGAGTGACTGTATTGCCAATACAGCAGCTCAGCTCGAGTAACCCGAAGCATTCAGGTACATCAAATCAACGAAGCATCAGGTACGGATCAATGGCCATGACTAAATGTGTTTCAAAGCATTTTGAGGTGCTGCTGGGAATCCAAATACCTCTCTCACTCAGTGACACACACGGAGAACAAAGAGAAACAACAGTACTTTCAATCTTGTCGGATCCAATTGGCATTTAGACCCAATCCGAAGTTAAACCTTTGACATCTCTGTTGTAGGGTTGTCAAACATGTAACATGCAAATTTGACGGACTTTTACTACATACTACATCAGACCAAAAACACATTGATAGACATCTCTTATAATGACATCAAAAAGTTCACATGAAAAATATCCTCTGCCCACATCTCCCATTATTTCCGAAGGACTCTTCTGTTGTTCTCATTGCTTATAGAAACAAATCAATCAATGTGCACGGATATGATTAAGGCCATACCATGGTGTTCTCACTCCCAACTCATCAAAAACAGCAGCTTATTCAGCAGTTGCAGGTGGCCCTCAACTGAGTTTTGCACGCCCAGGGCTCCGCGGTCCAGTTAGTGATACTAAATATGCAATGTCTAGTTAGACTTTCAAAATAAAGCTTGTTGAGAAACATTTGGTTTGGTTAAAGCACTGTAAAATAAAAGGCTGAAAGACAGACACTGAGCTAGGCTTCTTGTTGGACTAGTAAGTAATATTAGCTAGCTGCTATGTCATAAACACATCCACCATCCATCCATCCATCCATCCATCTTCTATCTAATTTAGCTGCTCATTCTTGTGTATTAGCTTACATTTCTTTTCACTAGTCTTAGTGAGACCAGTCACCCATCCCCTTCTCGTAGCTCAGCAGTGTCTCTCAGCAGCTTTGTGAGAAGCTATTAAGAGGAAACTTAGGAACTTTTAGCCACCTGGACAGATTTAGTTGTGGTGGGACAAGTTTGACAAGTTTGAGTATTTTTCAGCTAAACAGGCGTTTAATGGTTGAGCTTCCGTGATGTCTGGAGATATTTACAACACTCATTCCCCCAGGGAGCTCTTTGTAACACAGATCAACCTGTCGAGAAGTCACGGGGAAATAAAATATCTTTATGCAAAGTGGAGCTTCGGCTCACCCATGTGGGATAGATAACTCTCCTCTTAATGACCGCTACAGGTGGAGCCACTTCTGTTCCCATTTTTTCTTCTTTTTTACCCATGGGATACAACTCGTTCAACTCTTGTTGAAATTTTGCTTTATACTTCATACTCGACATCAACATTAAACCAAGTAAAATATGTGTAAAACAAGCTTTCAACAGTCGAATGTTTTAAGTGTTGCAATCAATGGTCGCTGTTAGGAATTAAGTGCTATATTTTTCTGAATATGAATTTTAAAGAGTAATTTCTCCATTTCCCTGCATACAAAAGGAAAGAAATCTCTGTTTCCAATAGCTCATGAAAGCTCCGGTGACATTTAAATACCTACTGTTCAGTCAGTTAGAGCCAGAGTACAGAGAGGAGGATGTAAAGTGAAGTGGAAGCCTCGGTGCATGTCACTGCCTCTTTTCCTGCAGTAAAGTGAGTGAAGATAAAACAGAAGCCTCACATTAGAAATCCCAGCTCTCAGTCGGAATAAAAAGAACAAAAAGCTCTTTACTTTGCTTCCGGCTGTCACTCTGTCTTAGTTCGCTAGTTTAAAGGATAAAACCAGCGTCCTTTTATTTCATTCATACTACCGTTTTTATCACCCATATAGAAAGTTCAAACACAGAGATGTACTCGTCACAGTCAGTAGTGAGGATTTCTAGTCTTTTATAGCTGTTTAATTTTAAATGTAACGGGCAGATGGTTTTTAGAGTTTTTACTTATTTTATTTGTATTTGAAACTTTTTTTAGAAAGTTTATGTTGAAAGAATATTTCTCAACACAGAAGTCTCCTGGATAACTTTGAATTACAAAAGTTTATTTTAGCCATCAGTGATGAATGATTCCGCTTTCTGAGCTGACAGAAAATTTACTTGGCCTTAGAAGTTAAAGACTCATGACTTGACCTCAGACGCGCACTCTGGGAATGGCATTGTCATGATTGGATGACGACCCTACTCAGTCAAGCTACTTGCAACACTACTTGGTCGGTCTATAGATCAAATTATTATTATGTCTCTGAGGACTTACGTTACCTAATGTCAACCAGACCTCTCACAACTCTCTAGCTAGCTAATGTTAGCCACAAACAATCAGTGCTGTCACAACTCTGTGGCTAGCATTATGTTTTAATGTTGATCCGATTTACACATTTTCAGGGGTCATTTACCAGTTGATTTGGCACAAAAAGAAACACTGCATTAGGGTTAAGACAATTTATGGTTTAGCTCAACATAGAAGAATTGCATGATTAAATCATTACCTATTCACGTTCGCGAAAGGCTAAACTCAAAGTTAGTGGTTTAGCAGGTGGAAGTCTCGAGTGTGCTTGCTCTATGTGCCACACAATGCGGAAATACGTGCAAAAGATCTGGGCAATTTTATGCCCAGAAATGGAACTTTTTTGGCTTGATGCGCCCCGCCTCCCATGCTGTATCCTGTTCTCTTTATACATCCATGATCTGAACATGTGGCGCACGTTATTTCCTTTTGTTTAGTGGATTATTTTGTGGTTAAGACTGGATACAGACTGTGGTGTGTAGAGCTACAGTATTGGCCAAACAAATTCTGTATGGTTGAGGCTCTAGTTGTGCATCAGACATTGATGAAAAGTTTGATAACAAAACATTTACTCCCTTTAAATGTCACAGATTACTGACACTGCAACACTGCAGATGTTTATATTTTTGCCCTGCTGTCTTTATTTGTACTCAGCAGAGTGTGATGACTCCATTCATGTGCACTTCTGTGAATAATAAACTTGATCTATCCGATTTTCTGATTACAGGCTCCACATGAATACTGAGCAGACAGCAGAAATATGTCACAGCACTGACATGTTCATGGACCGGTGGGGGTTTTGGGGGTTTGGGTGAAGAAATAAATGATGCCATTAAAGATTAATGTGTCTGTGTGAGCAGCTGTGTGTCTGTGTGTGTGTGTGTGTGTGTGTGTGCGTGTAGGTGGGTGTGTGTGTGTTTGTGTTTATGAGGTAGTAGTCAGACCAGAGGCAGATATCATCAGTTGTGGCCTGAAGTATCTCAGAGGTGATGAAATACAGAGGCACACAAGGCATAGAAGAAACTCCCTCCAGGAATAATTTTAATGATTGGTGATGGTTGTGGAGTATACATGAGTAGCAATAACTGAAAACCAAAAATCCTGCATTTATCTTGATGCATTTCAGTGCATAACCCTACATCATTTTACTGTCATTTTTAATGTTTCTGTGGGTTTTTTTTTTATTTAAATTAAAGCAGAAACAGATGATTTTTTTTAATTCCCCACCACCCCTAGAATTTCCAAGTTTGAGCCACTGTTGCAAAGACCAGATTTCCATTTTCCTCAGACCCTAACACCGTGAAGAAATGATCAACACCTCTTTGGAAATAAGAGAGAAGAAAGAAGCATGTTCACTGAAGAGGTAAATTGAAATTGTCACATTTTGATATTGTATATTTGGGCAGGCAAAAGCTATTGTACTGATGTGCATTGCATAGTAATAACAGTTTGAGTGACGTTATTGCCTCACACAAACAAAGTAGTAGGAGTCGGGGTGGAGGGGGGACCAATGTTAACGCTTGAAGAAAACATTAGGGGATAAAGCACAAGTCTCTTTATTGATTTAGTCTCTCTGTATTGTATTCTAAGTATTGTAAAACGAAGCCTTCAGTTTCCTGGGAAATATTATGCCCACTGGCTGACACAACCAATCAAGTGTAAACCCAAAATCACGTCACCCATTGGTTTATGGACAACCACAATGAAGCCTTGAGTTTGCCATTATGGCCTTAATGATTAAGCAAAAAAAAGTCGTCTATATCCACTTTGGTTCATTATATTACATACTGAAAGGTCCTGGATATAGTTTAGTTTGAACACATATTGTCTTCACCACAAAGACAAGACCACAAAGTAATGAATGAATGTTAACATAATTTCTCTGGTGGGAAGCCAGTGGGGGATCACATCCTTGTTACTATGTTACACTGCATTATTGATTGAATTCGGGAATCTGAGGGGATAGTGTGAACGTCAATGCATGTTACTGAAGTTAATGAAATCAATAATAGTACAAAATAAGAATAATAAATATCCAAAATATTTCTGTAAATGACTTTTGTAGCATTTATACAAGCTTGCAGACGCCACATCTTTTCTGTCTACAATGGAAGTGTGACTGGTAGACATCAGAGATCAAGACAGATCATAGCAAATGTAATTTATTATTATTATTTTAACATATCCTGCAGCAATTAAAAGCTGAGAGCTGTGGTGAGTCTGGGTGTCAGCAGCTTCTTTCATGTTTCACTATCACAGCTTCCTTAGCGAACTGCTGGACTATCAGCTGATGAATACGTCCAATCATATTCATGCTATTTTGTAGGGCAACTATTATAAACTCACTGTCATTACAACCTGACACTTGAAGGTTTAATATTGTTGATTTAACTAAGCATGTATGCATTTGTGAAGGGGGATTAGTTCCCCATTGAAAGCTTTTGAGAGCTCCATCAAATAGCAGAGCCTTTTCAGGCAAATCTAATTAATTTAGCTGTAAATGGTCATTTCTTTGACTTGACTGAACAATAATTTACACATAAATTGAGTATGAGCACATTTTTATCACTGCAGTGGACCTGCAAGACCTGGTTTCTAGTTATACTTAAACACAGTAACCATCAACTGCAAAGAAATTCAAAGTATTCTTTGGAATTCTGTCCATGATCCATTTCGAATGAAGCTTCTTCTATATATAGTAAAAATATATAGCTGTGGTCGAGCTGATGAAAATAGAAGTAGGAAATGAAAGTCTGCCTTGACGTTATGCTAATGCACAATTATATTGAACTATACAGATTTGCGCTGCATTTAAACACACATAGACACATATAAATAGATAGGACCTGAATATTTAATGTCATATTTTTTCTTGACACATGAGTTGGATTAGCATGTGCAGTCACACAGCTCACTGTAACCCACTAACTAACTTACTGTATGTATAATGCATGAATGCATGGATTTGATAAAAACAGCAGGCACTAATAGACAAAGCCCTGCTGGATGTGACACATGCATCTCTAAATTTAATCCAATTTAATCCAAAATGATGACTGTTCAGGATGATCACGGCCACATGGGACCTCTAACACTTCGGTCAAAGTGGAACACTGGGTAAAAATACTACAGGCTGGAAGCTCCACGGATCTGTGATGCTCTTTGGATGTCTAATCATGAAATTATGACCACTGACTAGGCGTCTGAGTACATGAAACCCTCTCTCATCCTGTCAGAGAAAATCGCACTCTGCAGCTGTTAGATAAAACAGATTTGTGATGTTCAGTGTGATTTTGTGATGTGTGAAGTGTTGTAATCATGATGTATCCACTTTCCCTCAATCAGCCTCGACCACCTCTACTGCAACTGGTGATTTAGTACATTTCCCAGAATTACTTTGAGACCTTTAAGAAATAGAAACAGATGTAGGTTTATTGTACCTGGTTATCAATATAACATATTATTTTAATGGTTGGTGCATTTACATTTTTGGTAACAGATTCCTTCCAGTATAAATGCTCAAAACATGCCATGAGCCCTAGTCACATGGCTACTTTTTAATTTATATATTAAACACCTGTCCTCCCTGTACTCTATCTGTGTCAAAACACGTTGGATTATTGAATAAAGGATTTTTATATTAATCAGAGTGCCTCTGCTTCCTTTTGAGACTGCCTCCAACACCATGGACATCCATTAATAAAGCTAGACAGACTTTTTCATTTTCACTCAAGCATACAGTTATATTTTCCTTTTTCAATGCAACTTTCCACCTGTTGGCTGGACTAGATGAAATATCAGAGGATCATAAAAGTCACTAGAACTCATCTCTAACCCTGACCGATAAAAACTTTGATGGCGATCTATCCAATAGTTTTTTAAGATATTTCAGTCTAGACATAAGTGTTAGACAGACTTACAGACCAAAAGGCTGACAAACTGACATTACTGTCCCAGGAGCCACTAGCGAGGCTAAAACCAAACTCATAGCATGGTTTGAAAAATGGAACATAGAGTTCTCTGGCATAAACTTGTTTTTTCAACACAAAGACAGCAAAACCGCATTTATGATCACAGTCATCACAACAAAACTGGATGTAAGTATATAATATCCTGAAGATAGAGAGACCTGTCTCCCAGAACCGTGCAGGACCAGGAAGTTTAATATTCACCCATTTAATATTTTTCTCTCTCTCTGCCCTCTATTATCTTTCTCTCCCATTCCATCATTTGCTTGCTCTCATTTTCCCTGCTGCAGAGTATATAATATTCTTCCCTTTTAGTATTTCAGTCAGACTGGAGGTGTAGCCAGCAGCCCTTTCTAATAAATAGCCAGCACTCCCTGCTGAGAAGCTTTGCCCTTTCTCCTCTGAATCGTATAAGGAAATCAGGAGCTTTTATTAAGGGGGGCAATTCTCCACCTCAACAGTAAGTTTAGGCTGTCAAATAGTGTATGCAGCCCGCGGATTAGAGAAAATACAGAGGGAGAGAATAGAGATCAAAGTAAGAAGTGAATAAAGAAGAAACAGGGAGCAAAACTGAGAGGGAGACAGAGAAAAAATGTGAGAGAGCAGGCCAGAAAAAAAAAGAAACAGGCGAAAGAGAAGCTAACTATGGCAGCTTGGTGACAGACGGATCTTTCTTGCTTAACTGAAGCTCGACTCTTCACATACAGTATACAGCCGCCGGATTACAGCTCACTAGGAAAGATGTGACAAGCCACCGTCAATTTCACCCACACTGCAGGTGAATATAAATCATTTACCCTGGGTCATATCGCTCCCCAACTTCTGCTTTTCCCTTTTTTTTCTCTGCCTAAATATGCTGACAGAGCAGAGAGACACTAGCGTCGGACTGACAGTCGAGCCCGACAGTGATCGGCGAGAAAGCGAGAGACATTTCAACAATGCCGGTGTGGCGTCGGCGACAGCAGATACACAGCACCCATCCACAATGACAGCTGCAACATCCATCCCAGCCTGCATCCAGTGACGAGCTGTCATCCAATGTAGAATAAGACAAAAACAACAATGTGTGTGCATTTTTGGAGGTACTGCTACTAGTTTGAAAGAGCAGATTTTGATTTGGATTAACAGTTTAAAATTGTAGATTTGTCAAGGCTTGTTAGAGAGGTTGAGATGTGAGGCAGCTTGCAGTGGAACACAGGCTCGTCTGGTCATCATTAGCTGTGTTCGCCACGGGCCGGCAGATGACACAGTGCTAAAAAGGCCAAATTAACCTACTTCAGGTCACCAGCCTAGTCTGAGATCTGCGCACAAGTCCCTGCTCTCAGTGCCACACATTAAGTCTCTCTTTTTGGACTCTGCCTCCTACTATTTCTTCTCCAATTTGGCTTTACTGCAACCGTCCGACTTTCTCATCACTCCCCTGATTTGTGGTCAACTTAGGTAGACATACATCAACTTTCTGTCTAAATCGGGAATTTTATTCACTGTCTGCATGGCTGACAACTTAAAGAGGATGGTTTACGCACATTATTTTTTACACTTCCTGCCAAATGTAAGGTGAGAGCTGCTCCAGCTCAGTGTGACCCTCTAAACGAGCACAGCTAATGGATGCATGGATGGATGGATGGATGGATGGATGGACATTTCTCACTGTGAAAAAGAAGACTAAACTTGAAAAAAATTAAGCTAAAGGTGAAAACAATTAGTTGCATAAAATCACTGTGAGGATAAAAGCAACAGTTTGAGTATTCTGAAGTGTGGTTGTGGTTGTATGAGGTACATAGTGAGTGTATTACCTGCAGTCGACGGCATTCAGGGTTAGGGTTAGTGTAAAGAAGCAGACAGAGATAGGAAGCAGACAGACTGTCTGCTTCTTTAAACTAACCCGTCAGCAGAAAAACATATTTTAGCCACATAAAAAAGGCCCACTTAAAAAAAAAAAAAAAAAAAAAATCAATATATGTTTAAGTGCAGCTATATTAAGAACATTTTCACCACTTTACCTCACCATCAGACAGCGTTTTTCTTTGGCACTGTGATGTAATGCATGGTGCAGTTGGAGATTCTAGAGCTAGTGCCAAGAAAAAGGCTGTCTGACAGCAAGATAAAGCCATGAAAATATTCTTTATATAGCCTCATCATATCTTCTGCTGGTGCATATTTGTTATGCCTGGGTTAAATTTACTTTGGATTGTGTGCTTGTGCTTTCCATGTTCTTGTGGACGGAATATTCTCATCTTATGTCCAGTTTGACTTTCTTTTTGTATTCTCTTTGTTGTCCATTTTGGAGAAGCTAGCTAACACTGACAATAATGCTGCCAAGTAACATTAAAGAAAGCTGACAGTAACTACCGTGAAGGCCTTAGTCAAAACAGGAGGCAACCTAAGAGGCTTTATGCAATACTCTAAAATGAACCCCTCAGCTTATGAAATATTTTGCATAAGGGACAAACTTTGTCAAGTTTATGCAACCAGGCACAGAGCCCTGGAGGTGGACCATCTAAAGGGAATGCTGCTATTATTCATGTTACACCTGTGACTAACAGAACACAAGTTTTGAATGTCTAAGTTTTTGTAATTTTGACCACTGCTGTTTTGAATGCCTGCATTTGTAGGTATATAAAGTTCTATGTTTATGTTTACCTCTCTTTGCTCAGCGTTATTATGCCCACACTTAGCTTAGTTAAACAGCATCCACCCCTGTGTATGTGTTTTATGTCTTCAAAATGTGTATGTTTGATGTTAAAATGTTTTTTTAGGAGGTCAGACTATGTAGCTTGCCAAGTTAGCCAAAACCTTTATTTGTTCGATCGCTCTCTTTCTCAGTCACACACACTTACAGACACACACTGCCATCATCATCACCAGAGTTCAGAAATGTGAGTGGAGCAGTGGTAATCAGTCAGCACCCAGGGACAAAGATGATTAAAGCGGCTGCATGAAGAGATCATCTGATCATCATCAACACCTCCATACCTCCGCAACGTCACCCCACCATCATCATGAATGAAAGGAACACGAGGGACGTACAGGCTCCATAATCTTCTTCACACTGCAGAGAAATGTGTCCTGATTTAGATATTCTGTCAACACCTTTTCAAATTAGCTTCAAATCAAGATGGAAAAATTGAATTTTTCATTTCCAGTATATGGCTGTCTGTCACAGAGGCCAACCTGCATTTGACTTGTATCTATACGCTCCAGTATAAATGTACAATAATTATGTCCATCTGTGCACTTTGATGTCGGGGACTGATACAAAGGCAAATTAATACTAAAGCTAATTAATTAATATCTACATTTATTTTTACTTTTGTTTCTAGTGCATTTAATGGCATTTCTATTTATTTATTCAGTCATTTATCTTTTAATTTTGGCCATTCTGGTCCTCCATAAACACAAAGATAATCAGCATGTTAATATTGTTAGCTGATGATATTAGCATTTAGTTCAAAGCTACTTTGTGCTTATGCAGAGTGTCACAGAGGTGCTAATGTGGCTGTGGTGAATTATCAGCAGCTCATTTGTGTATTACATCTTTTTTTTTTCTCTTTACCTTTTATCACTGGAAATGTATTCTGAGCTGTCCTCACAACAAGAAGACACTATTTACCGTAAAATATCATCTCAGAGCAGAAAAGTTTTGTATATGCACGAGGACATCACATTTTGATGTATAAATGATTTACTAATTTAAAAAAAAACTACATATCCTATAAATATTTGATGTTTTAAATGCACATATAAACAAAACCTTGAACTTTAGCATTATTATCCTCCTAAGATCACTGCAGTGTAAAAATCTGCATGTGTCGTTTTACTGTCACTCTCCAGTCTTAGTGGCAGTAAATGTCAATGATATTGCAGAGAGAGTCATAAAAAAATCATCCATACTCTCACAGGACAAATAAAGAAAAAGACAAACTGATGTGCAGCTATTTACAAAGTAACATGGCCGCATGCAGGTAGGTACAGCAGCAATAGCTAAAGTGAGACAGGCAGACAGACAGATGGACGTTGCTGAGCACACAGTGGTTAATGTCCTTCAATCTTCAACAAAGATTGTAAAAAGATAAGTTGAGCGCCTGAACCTTCTCTGTCTCTCTGTCTGTCTGTAAGTGTTTGAAGCGTGCAGCCGGCGGGGCAGCAGTAATGAAGTCCTGAGCCTCTAATTGGAAAGAATGATAGTGAGCAGGACGTTTGATATTCCTCTGCAAATAGGCCTGCCGGGGACGTCGACTTGAAGAGTGTTGGGCCAAGCTGATTAGGATGGCAGGATGTGTGTGTATGTGTGTGTGTGTGTGTTTGTGTGTTTTAAGCTCATTTTAGTTCATTCATTTGCATTTTGTGCATATTGGAAATAACATATACAAGAAATAGTTTCTGAATGCTCACAGCAAACACATTTTATGAGTCTGTTTCATGAAGAACGAATGCAGCTAAATGTCTGTTTTCATCTGTCCTGCTTTACGCCGATTGGCACTTTACAGAATTGGAATCGTGGCGTGTTTTAACAGATTAACTGAATGAATGAAGAGTATCATTTCTTCTGAACAGTGTACAGTATGTGGACACCTCTTTCACTTTTGTTCTGAGGCTGTGTTTCATGTCCTATTAGCTCCAAAGACATTATAGACAATAGTGTGCTTTCAACCTATTTCAACAAAGCCAGGACAACGCCTCACTTCTATTTCAACTCCTTTTTTCTTCCACATCCCTCCTGCATCACCTTGGTTCTCCTCCTCCATTACATGCAATAAACTATTCTAAATCCGTGATCTTTGTTAATGAATGTTTTATTTTGTTTGGCATGAAACAACTGGACTGGTCTGCACAGAGCCTTGACCTCAGCCCCGTCCAACTCCTTAGGGATGAACTACAGCACCAACTGTGAGCCAAACCTTTATCACCAACATCAGTCTTCACTAAAGTTGAAGTGACTGAATGGGAGCTTGTAGCCAGGTTGAAAATTCATCTGGTGGAAAGTCTGAAACCAGATGAGTGGAATCGGTTATAGGTGCAGATTAATGCCCCTTGATTCAGAATTCACCAAGCCAAAGTCCTACCTCTGCTAGTTAGTGTTGCTTGATGAAAAGAAACATTTTTCATTTTATTTATCTGGGCACCACAGTGTGTACTAGATAGTAATGCCATAGGTGATGGAAGCCAACAGCAAGGACCACAGAGCGGTGTGATGTAAGAATATATTCATGTTTATAAACACGGGAAAAGGATGGAAAATGAGACTTATTCTGATTCTGAAAAAGAAGCAACATAGTCTTCGAGATCATCAGTCAATGTTGCTCTTGCACCTATGTGTCCCCTTTTACCCTTCTGGGGATCAGATCATGTATCCAATGAAACAACAAAAGTTAGTCCAGGGTGGCACATAACAACAATGTTCATATCATCTTAAAAATGCAGCAGCCATTCTGTCTCTCCTTTTCCAAAAGATCTGACATTTGGCAAACTCCTCTCGATGTAGCTGTTGTTAGTTAGCTAATTAGCTAGCATTTTGCTAACATTAGCCTTAAGATATGATATATCCAATGTTTGTCAAGACATACAGTACATTGCTACAGGTCGCCCAGCAACATCTTTTAACAATCTTCAAAAAAGAAAAAAGAAAGGAGAAAGACAACTTAAGTTTCAGCAGGTATCAAGCTTTCTCAACTGTAACTGTAAATGTAATTTGTACATCACACAGAAATGTGGAAATAAGATATGATCATGTGCATGAATCATTCATATGATCAGTCAAATATTAATTATGGCTCACAGTAGTAAATAATGTCTCTATCTAAAGATACAGAGTGATCTGTGTATGTTTAACCAAGACAGCACTGAGGAATTTTATTATCAGGCGCCGATGACTGAACTGAGTTAAACAGCAGCGTGCGTCAATATCTATTTAAGGCTTAATGTGGACTTTAGGCTCATGCATGGTCAAACAAGCAGACTGATGATTAAGATTTCGAAAATAGACCCAAGCAGCAACATTCACATACTGTAACAAGACTGCGTAGGCATATGTTTGCAGAGTTTAACTTTTAAATTGTTGTGTCAATGATTTCATCAAATTGCATAAAGTTGCTGTACCATCTTAGAAAACCTCTCCTGCATGCACAAAAAAGGAAGGCAGGAAGGCAGTAGTTTCACATTGAAATACTGCATTGAAAGGTGTGTGCAGCTCTCTGAGGTATAGTTTCCACCTCATGTTATAATGAAGTATTATACTTTAATGTTTTAGCCCATTAACTACGACTGGTATATACTTTACATCACTGCTAACCACTTTCCAGAGCAAACCAAACTTTAGATTGATTTCCTACCTTCTAGGGAGCCACTGGTTTTATTCAATTTCACTACAGGATGAAAATCATATCTCAGATTTGAATAATTAAACCATCCACAGTGAACATTTAGTCATCTTTATTTTTGTATTTTCATTTTATGTATGACATCAAGAAGTAAAAGCTATAAGCTGTCTGAAGATTCTCTGCACTAGATATAGAAACATCACCTGAATGATGATTCTGGATGTTTTGCATTTCGTCTGAACGGCTTCTTTAGTTCTGATTGACAGGGAGTCCCAGGCGTCATTTACACTTAACCCCTTTATGTGTCTTACAGTTTAAAGTAGCCAATAGAGAGCTCTATGACCTATTGTCAACGTCTACCTTCCAGTGAACACGGCCAGACCCGGGAACACAACCCTTCAAAACCAGCAGTGGCCAGTTTGACAGGGAATACAGCACTCCACCGACGTGGTTTACTTGCCGGGTTTGACTCCTGGCATCCTGAGGCCGAGTCAGTTCAGTTAGCTACTCACCCAACCGAGCTAACAACAATTAGCGGTTCACTACATAGCTATCTTTCTATCAGGAAGGTCTGTAAATCACCTTGGTATTGTAACGTTACTGGTCTGGTCTCAGAGGTCACCAAAATTACTTAAAGAGTTATAAAGTTGTGTTTTGTACAGTAATCAGTGAGGTCCAGCCATAGATGCATGTAGCAGCCCTCAGAATCATTGTAGACTGTAAAAATTGGAAGCTCTCTGTACCAGGAACACCATAAGCAAGAATATGTTTCATTGGACATTAATTGGCAAAATTATTACACACCAAAGAGTGTCATGAACTTTCATCAACAACTTTTTCATGTTTATCAGTGACTAAACTCTAAAATATGATGAAGAATACTAGAAAATACATCAAAAATGACTTTGGGCCAGACATATAGTGCAGACATATGTGAAAAAAACCCATCAATTTTGACTTCATGGGGACTTTAAACAGCTTTAAGGTCTCGGCTTCAAAGGAACCTGTTTGTACCAAGGCTAAAGGCACAATTTCTGATTTCTGAATCTGTTTATAGCTGCAGAGAATCCTGCCTGCTTTCACACCTCCTTACACCTGGCCATGAAGTGGGTGTCATTGTCAGATTGCCTGTTTTGGAAAATGACAAAAAAAAAAGAAATGTGCAGAGTGCTTCAGTTCCACCAACAGAAAGGGGGTTGTTAGATCCAGCAAGAACTTCACTGCAGCACCCTCTGGACTAAAGTGTGGAAGGAATACTTATCTGGCTCATAAAGATGCACACATTTCAAATGGACACATAACGGAGGGCATATATCAGGCAGGTGACTGTATTCACAAAGTTATTTTCAAAGCCATTAATGGTCACGGGGACCTGTCTGACCGTTACTACCGTTTCCTTTCATGTGCGTCTTAACTGCGGTGTAATCAGTCCTCATCTGCTGCTCAGTCGATGAGGAGCCTGCAGACTTGGATCGATGAAGCCCACCTGCATTTACACACCGCCGGCTGCCTCCTCACTCGCTCTTTTACCACTCTGTTCTCCATCCTTCCTCTCATCAGCCTCCCCCCACCCCCTCTCTCTCTATTTGCCTCGTAAACATGTGCAAACAGACTTCATGAGGGATCGATAAAACCCATCCCGGGGTTTTATTTTGACTTCCTCCAGCCAAAATATTACGCCTCCTCCTTTGAAATTATTTCATCTGTAGATTTTTTTTAAATGTTGCTTTCTTCCTTTCCCTCTCTCTTCCCCTTATTCCTTTCAATCCATCCTTCCTTTGTTATCACACATAACTCCATCTTTCCTCACCCTGACTCTTTCTGCGCTTCACTTCTTAACTTGCATCCTTCTCCCTCTGCTTCACCTCCTCCACAAATCTTTCCCTCATTTGCTGCCTCCCTCCATTCATTTTTCCCTTCTGGCTCCTTTCCCTCACTTCATGTCTCTCCCTCCTCCCATCCATTCTTTCATCCCTTCCCTTATTTCTCTCATCACCCCCTCTGTTCCTTGCCTTTGATGCGGTCTTCACTCCCCCGTTTGTTCCTTCCCTCTATCGTTTTCTGCCTCATCTCATCCTTTTCATTCCACTCCATCCTTTTTCCTACCTACCCTCCTATCCAATTTTCCCCTCTTTCCTTCATTTCCTTTCCTTCTTTTCGCCTTACCTCAAGTTTCCGTCATTGGTTTTATTCCCACAATGATTCTCTCCCTCCCTTCATTTATATCCCCCTACACTTTTTTCTTCTTTCCTTTTCTCCTTTCTTTCATGATTCCTTCACTACTTCTCTCACTCTCCCATCATGCTTTTATTCTCTTCTTCTGTCCCACCATTTCTTTCATCCCTTCCTTTTTTCATTTTCCTCACCCCTCAACTTTCAAGTTTTAATCTCCCCCTCATTTATTCTTCTTCTCTTGTTTCCTTTGCCTTCGTTGTCTTTTCCTCAAGCCTTCACTTTTCCTGTCACTTCCAACCTTTCCTCATTTGCCTCCTTCTGTCACTCCGTGCCTCCATCCCTCCATTCATCATCTTTCATTTCACTCCTTTCCTTCTGCCCTCTGTTCTTATTTCACTCATTCTTCTGTCCCTTCCCTCTTTTCTTATTTTCTTACTTTGCCTCCCTCCCTTCGTTTTACGCATCCTTTTCCTCCATGCCCTCCATGTCTCCTTTCCTCTTCCGTTCATCTCTCCTTGAATCTTCCTTTCCTCCCTCTCTCTTTTCCCTTTCCACCGGTTCATGTTTCCTTCTCATTTTCCTTCCCTCTCTCGTGTTCTCTCTTGTCCCTCCCCCAGATTTTTGTCATCCGCGCCTGAGATCAATCAGGAACTCATGAAGCATGCAGCAGGATAAATCAGCGGTGTTTGCGAGCCTCGTGAAGATTCACTTAATGGTATTTCATGTCGGCGGGCGAGTGGTACTGATAAGGAACAGCAGCATCAGAGAGTGAGAGAGAAAACTGGTGTGAGGACGAGGAGGAGGAGGTGGAGGACGAGGAAGAGGAGGAGAGGAAAACGGGGGCGGAGAGAGAAATGTGGTGGATAAAGAAAAAACGCCCCGAGTGAGGAGAGTAAATAAAACAAAGTAAAATTGGAGAAGAAAGATTAACAGTCTTTATAAACCCCATAAGATAGAATTCATGCCCGAATTTAGGGCCATCTGCCACTGAGAAGTTATTTTGTTTATCCAGACCAGAGCCATTGATGGCAGGGAATTATGGGTATTATGGAGGAAATAGGGTATTATAAAGCCTTGCAGAGATATTACAGAGCCAGAGGGGGGAAACCCATAGTGCTACCGAGCTTAAACACAAGTTTAACCTTCCTCAGTTGTTATTGTACACTCATGTAAGCTACTGCCAAGGTGAAATACCACAGTGATGTACTGCAACAGGGAGAGAAATACTGCAGTGTGCTCCTATTAGATCCAGTAATTTATTGCATACACGGTCTTGGGGCATACGTGGCTGTGGAAGTTCATAAAATGCCTGTAAAATTTAAAATGAAGGAAGGGAAGAGTGCTGAGTGATGATAATGTTTGCATATCACCAGGTTTAAATTCTCCGTTGATTGATGTAACCACTGTCCCCCGTAGGCCACCGTAGGTAATTCATGGGTGTCTGAGAAAAACCGGGACAGAAAAAGTGGAAAACCGGAGTTCCATTTGATCAGAGAACAACTGAGTATGCAGCCTGAAGCAGAGAAAAATCTTGGCACAACACAATATAATATATAAAATCTATGCCAACCATAGGTGCTGCGTCAGCAGAAAATATTACCACTAATATAAGTTTGCAGTTACTATAAAATATCGTTTTAAACTGATCTGGATGAATGGATAAAAAGTTTTATTTTGTTTTTGTCCAGTTTGAATGAAATAATGAGCTTACAATGATTACCATTTTGCCAATGGAGTCTGGTGGTAAGCAATAGCAACATAACTTTTTTTAATGGTTAAATAAAAAGTCTCTCTCTGTGAAGATCCTTTCCATAATCCTGTCAGACAAAAGCAAGTACTTTTAGTGGATGAACAATGATGGGTGCCAGAGTTGAATGAGCTATGTTCCCACCATTGCAGCCTGCAAATGCTTTGTTTCTACATCAACTTTGGTATGCATTGATGATTGTTGGAAAGGCGGTGGAAAACTAGCAAAGGAGGTTTTGGTGAATTTGATTTTGTTTCTGTCCACTTTGAAGACTCTCACGATTGCAACCCATTTCGGAAATATTTTCACATCTAACTTGGTGAATAAAGGGCTTACTTCAACCAAACCAGAGTTGGTGACTGTTGTAACAGCAGAAAGACTAACAAGATGGTTGTGGTGAGTGTAGTTGTTCATAATCTTGTCAGACTAAAACAGTATTTTTAGTGGATAAACCTTGATGGGTAGGCTACATTTGTCCCTAAGGATTGTTGCCACCAATGCAGCCCGTTTTGCGAATATTTTCACATTTAACTTGGTGAATTAAGAATTTGTTTATGTATGTTTATATATGTTATCATGAAGAGGTTATAGGTATTATAAACTGTCTGTGTGGTTAATCTGTATACTAACACAGTAATTTATAATTCATATATTCATGCTATATAGTTATATTGTAGTGGACTGCTGTTTTATGATCGTTTCAGAGGCTCTGTGCAGAGAATTGGAGTTTCTCTCCAGACTGTCAGTCAGGTGATGTGGTTGCCGAGCTGCTGGAGGAGGTGACGGCAGCAGTTTAAACCACTGTGGAGCCTCTGATGTATTTTTCTATTAGGTCTATAACCCAACCAACCATCTGTTCCAAAAACTTTCCTCTGGGAGACGATACCGGGCCATTAAGACCACAACTACCTGCCACCTTAAAAGCTTCTTCACAGGAGCTGTCAGCCCTGCATTCCAACACACACACACATTAAGAGTATATACACACATACAGTACATCTGCCCAAAGGCAAACTTTGCTCTACAAACTCTCTGGACGCCTGAATTTGATGTCCCTTACTGTTAAATGCTACTGAAGCATTCAGCTGATGTAGTATCTTAAATACAAATGAGTTACTGATGCTGTTTTTTAGTTGCATGATTTATAGAGACGTGCTATGCATCACTTTTCTCGAAAACTGTTTTTCTCTTCAAAGACTAAAACACGCCATTTAAATTAAGATTGTGTCTGCACATTTACAATATGTCAGAGCAATTTAAACACCATCCAAAGTTAATTGTCTAACAAGATGAAAGACTGCAAGCACACTGCAAATGTCAGGATGCATGCTTGTCTGTGATTAACAGGAATGTCGGCTAAATGGTGGATTATGTTGAGCAAATTTGTAAGGCAATAATAGATGTGTTCACCAATAAACCACAAAGCGTGGCTGTAACAGAGAGCGGTGCTGCATCACAGCGTGTTCTCATGGAAAATATTTGCACAAAAATTTGGTATCCATGTGGATTTTTAGTTTTAGAGAAATTAGAGAAATAGCCAATGCAGTAACAGGATCATGATTCATATTTGATAAGCACTGACCATGATTTACAAAGACTTGAAAATAGAGATTGAGAACATAAACTCATGAAGAAACTGTTTACAGAGTTAATACATCAAGTGTGAAGTAGGATAATTTTCCCATAATACTCAATACAATTGAGCCTTTTTGTTGCAGCCAATACCTAATTTTTGTTCTACTAATGACATGTTCTTTTCAATACACTCTTTGCGACACAGTGATGGAATAAGAGCAATCGTAGCAATTTAGCTACATGTGAAACACTTTTTTTCCCCCCATTGTTTGTTGCCCTTCATTAAATCCAATGACTGCTATTAGCTGAAAACCAGATTCAGTGGCAAAATGTCACCGCTTCCTCTAAAATAACAAACCTTCTGCAAGTCGCCGCTGAAAATGCTCCAGGTGGTTCAATGCAGGGAAATTGGTGCCATCCGTCTGGCTGTGGCGGCTCTCCATCCATTTAGCAACAAAATTATATAAATTTGTATCTGAGGAAGCCACAAGAGCCACTGAAAGTAAGTAGCTTCAGGTCCTGTTTTTTATCTTTCACTCATCCAGCAGTTCTACCGTCACTTCAGTCCCTCCACTTTCTACTCTTTTGTCTGCCACTTCATCCTCCATCTTTTCCTTCTTTCCTCATATCATCATTATTATCTTCTCCTTTCCATCCTCCTTCTCGTCTTCCACCTCTTGAATGTCAAATTCATCTTTCTGCTCTTTACTTTCTCTTTTCAGGCCCTCACAATCATCCGATTTCAGTCTTTCTTTCTCACTTTGCCTCCTCTTCTTTTCTTTTCTTTTTGTCTTTGTAGTAATTTCTCCTTAATAACTGTGGTGATTAAACCTAGGGAAGAGGAGGAGGAGGATGAAGGTGCACGTTCGATTTGATGTACAGCTGATGAGGGTCAGGGGCGGGATGGAGCCTGGGGGGGAGGGCTCAGGCTTTAGTCTCGCAACAGGACAGTGATATTGCACATTATCGTGAAATATATTTAGCTCCTCCATCTCATTACAGCAGGTCAAAGAGAGCTGGAGGAGTATCCGGGCAGGACAGAGAGAAGGCGACGAGGAGCCTGCAGGGCTAGCGGACAATTAAAATCTTTCTTTCACAAAAGAGGACTTTAGTCAAAAATACTTTATTTCTAAATGAGGATTCTGAAAAGGTGAGATGTACTTCGAATAATAATAATATTTTCAAGTTACATTCTGCACTAATACTGATACTGATATTGATATTTGGGAGTTAAAAAGATTTGATAAAGAAATATGAGCAGATTTCTTTTTAAAAGAATTGTGTCCAAAAATAAACTTTATTAATAAATTAATAAACTTTGTTCTTCAGTGGACACATTGGAGACACTTCTTCAGTCAGGTCAGACATAGTTTTGCATTTCAGTGCTGCAATTTCTTTATACGTATTGGCCGACACATACACAAATAACGACATATCTGCAATAAACTAATATTAGCCTGGATGATGCCTCTTTTTAGGTCTACTGAAGTCAACAGCTAGTATATTTTGGGGACTATTTCTGGTGGCTGGCTGCAGTATAGGTCATAAACTCCACCCCCTCCATGTTAAGCAGATGGGACATGGGCCAAGCTAAAAAATCAAAGATGGTTTCTGTCATTATCATTCACACTTAAGTTATGCTGATGTGTTCAGTTTAGTTTTAATTATTTATTTGATGCTATAAAAAGGGCAGGACCTCGATATCTCAGCTCCAACCACGGTCATATTTTGGTTTCATTTTTGCGCAGTGGGAGGAAGTGGAAACCCGTCATCCATCTTTCTAGACAGTCAATGAACCCAGAGGAATTATATATTAAGCTTTGGACAGGCGGACAATATTTGTTAGTTGGACATTGTTGCTTTACTCAATATAATGATCCAAGACACATTATTAATTATATATATACTATACTATATACTTATATATACTGGTTAGATCGTCATGCCAAGTTTAATGATGAGATGAGATATGTCACCTATAAAAATCAGATCACATAATCAGCACATTGTTTGTTCCATCGATTCCATTTCATTAGCTGTACCTGCTGGAAGAAGGGTTAAACAGGGAGACGGAGACAAGAAGCCGGGAGGGTGAGAATGTGAATGGAGCAGCAAACATCATTCTCAGCTACCAGACCATCTATTGCAGATCAATGTGCTGATAATTTTCTCTATAAATAGGTTGACTGTTTAAACATTTAATTGATTATTATAATTGCTGCAGTTGCTAGTATATATGGACTATGCTCTTGTCTTCCCATTTTTATTTTTCATTCTTTTGTGTCATTTTTGTGGCTGTTAATATAGACCTATATGTTTTCATTACCATCATTGTGACATTTATTGAGTATGCAGTACAGGTGTAATGAAGGAGCCCGATGTGGCAGTGCAAATTCTCATGCGTGTGAACTTGTGCTTAATTAACTTGTCTCTGTGTGTAATTGTTTGACCCTGGTCTTATTTTTTAATAATGTAGCCATGATATTACAGGTTTCATAACGATGCACACTAATAAATTCCCGTGTCTTGACTCTTTGGGGGCATTCATTCCCCTGTCCATCAGGAGCACGTTTTCATGTTTTTTGAGTTTTGAGTTTTCTATTGTATTTTTTTTTTAATAACTCAAAGTCTGATAACACAAAGAGTCATGTTAGGGTGTTTGTGATGCTCAAATTAATGTGTGTGACCACATATTTGCAGTGTTATTCCTCTGAGGTTTGGTTTCAGCCTCAAATCTCTGCACACAGGGTATGAATCCAGGATGCAATGCACTCAATGCACAATGTTACTGAAATCTTCAATTTTCCTCCATCAAAGTCATGGTTTTACTTTACTTCAGGTGTTCATTTTCCCTTTTAATGGTAATGAGATAAATAAATGAGACAAACAAACTACACAAACAGATCAACAAAATCTAGCGTGTCTTTGAAAACTGAATTTCCCTTCATTTACTTATGGTACAGTTCTCCCTGCGTATCTGTCCCACTCAATCAGTGCCTGTTATAACGATAATGAGGGAGCCATATGGCAGACACAAACACAAATGAGGGCAACGCTCGGGCAAATGACAAGCAGCAGGGTATTTACATGACAACAACAACAAAAAAAAGATCCATCCTGACAATTAGAACAGGATGTGAAGGTGGGGCGACTCATGTTTGTCGTGTTCGTGTTTACTTTCCTGCATGTGCATTAAACAGCATCTCTGCAGCTTCAAGTCAAAGTGAAACAAGCGAAGTGAGTGAAAGAAATGATTCTCAACCTCAGGGTCTGGGACCCAACACGATTGATGGGATGTGACTTTCAAGACTAGAAAACGACAAACATCGTCTTAGGTGTTTCCAACCATCTGTGGTAGATAAAAAAAAAATACAAGTTGATGACACTGAAGAAGTCATATTTTCCATGATGGTCCTTCACTCCAAAACAGAGGCCAAAAAATAGAGTCAGGGTGTACATAAACACATTTTAGGTTTACATCCAAACATTACAGTGTGTAGGTAGTCAAATAATAAGTCAAATAGTATTAATGCCACATGAATTATGTTGTCACCTATTATTGACTGTATTGACATAAAGATAATTGATGCAAACACACACTGATTCCCATTTTATTTGGCTGAAAGTATTTTGCAAAAGTAACATGATTATGTTTTACTTTAAGTTTTGAAGTCCCCTGGCAGTGATACTGTTATGTACAATGTACCGTAAGTAGGAGAATATGGTTGTTTGATTTGTATTCATGAAAAAATTATATACGCACAGCTTCAGTGCTCTTTGACATACTGTACATTCTCCAAGTCTGTGGAACTCTATAGGAAAACTAGATTCAGTGTTCAAAGAGGCGACCCAATTTATTCCCATGAAAGTTACTCACTCGGCACATAGGCCAAAAAAGTCTTTGTGGACCTCCATGGCTTCTATGGTTTTGGGCCCATAATAAATGTGCATTTGAGTTCTTCTATGGACAAGCCAGTTGAGAGTATGCATTCATGACTTCCTCAGGCCAATTTAGCTGACATCCTGTCAGTTCTCCTCACACATAAATGGCATAACATAATCTAATGTTTTGCCTTTTCTTGACTTTCTAAATTTTATTTTCCCAATGCAGAAAACTCTACAAAATGATTCTACAAAGAGCCCTTTTTTTGGGCCACTATGCCAACCTCATAGACCTGTACTGTTTCTGGGGACTTGGATGAACACCATTCTTCCAAACAATGAAGATGATTGCATTCACTTAATTTGTGTAAATTTGATCCCTGGATTGTTTGTGTAGGCTGTTCATTCACCACGCTGTACCAACGCTACAGATATTAGCTGTAGCTCGGTAGCACTGTACACACCCAGGAGGGCCCATGTGATAGCTCCAAGTCTGATTGATCTCTATTTCTGTTATTTTCTTCCAGACCGAAAAACCTCATAACCCCACAACTACACATAACCTGCAGGGGTGCATCTTCGTTTTAATTGTGCATCGAGTGCATCCACTTGTGTCTTTGCACTGACTGTATGAAAGCATCTGCATTGTTTTTTTCCAGTTATTTTCTGGCTTCCTCTTCCTCTTTACCACATGAACAGATCTTAGATGATTGTGAAAGTCACCTTAGAGTATATTCAGCCATCAGTGATGAAAGAATGGCATCATGGTTGTCAGTTATGCTTCCATGCTAGATGTTATGACTACATTAGCACTAACTGCAATCGCCTTCTCTCTCACACACAGATGGCCCATTATGTGTTGGGGGGATAAAGACAGAAAGCACATTACACTCCTCTACTGCCTATAGGATGCAGACTGCCTGTCACTGACATATAACTGCCTTTGGAAAACAAACAATGACAGCCGTGATCTTTGCAAACAGCTTTGCCAGGGCTCTCGAATGGGCCTTGTTTGTCGGTGATGGTGCCAGCTGCAGACGCCTGGAGCAGAGGGGAGGAGAGAGCTACCTTCCCTCCGCCACGCTTGCAATCTAATCTGGCTGCTTGACCGCTGGTGCCTGCATTTATGTCAGGCATGAAACAAGGCTTTGGGAGATGTCCTCGAACCCTGAAGCCAGCCAGGTGTGAGGGATGCAACCTCACACATACAAAACCTGCGATTAAACATACATGAAAGGGTGATTTTCTTTCTAAGTTTCTTAAGACAGATGCACTTCCAGTGAAGTGGGTACATTAACTTAGATAGTTCACTGCAAAAAAGGTCTTCACAGGTCCTGACCTGGGACCTGAGTCTGATGGTTAATGGATAGGCCATCATGGTGCTCCCAGTGTCCCTGTTCATTTTGTATTAGGGTCTAATTATCTCGGGATCTATTAAGGCTGGATCTGGCTGTGCTGAAGTCTCCTTGGGAATAATTATGCACGCCATGTTTTGGCAGGTTTTCCACACAACCGTTTTGGGTCAGGTCCAACACTCTTTCAATAGATCAGACAATTAAGTGAGAAGAGCCCTAGGTTTGGTATGTGCCCCCCACATGAATTAACATACTTTCTTTTAATGATATCTTTGATGGGTGTATTTTGCCTTTGTGTCTGATAAATTATATTTTCATTGGTGGTTTGGTATGGTGGATGGCCATGTTCCTTAGCCACTGTCACTGTGAAGAAGAAGCTGATCAGAGGTGGGAATCAGAGCAGGAACAACTTGAGAATGCTTTGTTGTTACAATGTGGAACAAAACACTGCATAATCTTTAACTTCAGCTCACTGTTAGCAGTGCATAAAACAGAATTTGAGTCTTTCCTTTAGCTTTTGTACTAATGGATGAACATTATCATTTAAATTAAATGACGACGATCTAAAAAATTTCAAGCTCCTAACTCTGGTAGAACATGGTTGAAAGCCTTATCTTCGAACACATACAGTCAAGGTCAAGAATAATCTCCTAGATAATAACTGTAGCTGTGTTTCAATCCAAAATGTATCTCACATTTTAACCACATTTCATGTAAATTGACAAAAGAAAATGTTGCTTAGATCCACTGCTTTTATACTAATATTAGAAGATGGTTTACAAGATAAGCAGCAGGTGGTGCCAATGACATTTGTGTTACGTCAGATCTGTGTCGATCGACCATGGATGTATTATAGAGCCATTGGAGCCATGTGGAAACAACTGATCAGTCATGTGACTTCATGTTCGCTAAGTCAGAGCTAATTAAAAAAGTGTTACAAAAATCATCTAATTGTTCCATTTCCATCATACTTTTCTGATATGATTCAAATGCATCAAAATAAGTTCATGGATACACAGCTAATGATGCCTGTCATAGCGAATCTTAAGTAATCAGACCATTTGTATTCGACACACTAAAGGTCCAGTTGTTTTTATTCTTGCAGCTTATATTTTTAGAAGTTGCTGTAAAGTAAACACCCGTCAACATACATCTCCAAAACTCACATTATGACTGCATTTTACAAGTGTCCCATCAGTTTGCCACTCATTTTATTGGACCACTTGAAACCCAATGAGATGAGCAGTTGTATTACACACACACACACACACACACACACACACACACACACACACACACACACACACACGCACACACACACACAGGTCAGTAGTAGTGGCAGTCACTGGGGTTTAATGGATTCTTCATCATCTCCTTAACGTGGTCAGCTGACAGGAATCCAATGGTCGCTCGCACACCAACACATCTCCCATTCACTCCAGATAAAACCATGAAATGTAAGCTTCCTCTCTCTCTCTCTCGCCTTGAATAAATTCTCTGCTGTGACGTCTCCCTACGCAGTAACTCTGAAGTGTCTTTTATGGTCTTATTACGGCTTAACGGTGTCCACTCTGAGCAAAGGAGAGCTGGAAATAAAAGTCTGAGACTGAAGCTGTCAGGATGGATATATGACTTAGCGTGCAAGAGGTTTGATGGAACATAAAGATGAAGATCACACAGGTAGTTTCATGTGAAGATATTTTCTCAGGTACTGAACTGTTGGTTGAGGTTTAACACGGATCAATATGATTTTGTGCTGCACTAAAACTCGGACAGGCTTCCAAACAGTCCTTCTGTGAAATGAGCCTGATAATGCAATGTTACCATGGACACCATATGATGCTGTCATCATTGGTGATGTCAGTTAGTAGGGCTAAAAATAGGATTTGCAATGGAAAATCATAAAAAAAAAATTAGATCTGGACATAGAAGTTTTTATTGCATAAAGTTATAACTCGATGTCCCTGTAGTGACTGAAGCTGAAATTTGGAGCCTCTGAGTTGCCACAACTTGTTATGGATCCCAAAGTCATAAGAAATCTTTCTTAGCTCCCAGAATCAAATATTAGAAAGATGTTTTATGGGGCCTTTTTAATTGCTCACAGTCTGCAAATCACAAGCTATCCCAATAATTAAGTTAATTTTATAATAATTTGTATTGGGAGTTGGGTTTCTGTTTTATTCAACGGACCCTAGAGAAGTGTGAGAAGTTGCTTTTTTCACTTAAACAATAAAACAGCAAATAATTAATTTTTCTCAGACCATTTTTATGTTCATAGCAGTCTAAAACCTTTCGCAGTATGCACTGGTTGATAAGGCAATCACCCTCCAAGTGCTGGCATGACTTCATTGATTAGTTCTAATTCCAGTTCTGCTGATCAGTTTCCAGTTTTTGTTGTATTATTTCATTCATGAGAAAAGCCAAACTTGTATGAAATTTGAGATATTTAGTAGCTTAAAAAGTAAAAAAAAAAAAAATCTGATGTACGTTTTATGCTTCTTCTTAAATGAATTTGACGTCCCAGTTGATTCTGTAACAGTTTGACTAAAACTGCAAAGACTCTACGTGTGTTCAACCTGTTAACCCAGCCCATCATCACCAGAAAGATGTCCATATAGGTTGTCTGCACAAGCATCTTATTACCACCCATATTCACATTTATTGTTAGGCAGTGACGTGTAGTGGCCAGAGTAAGTATGATGGGAGCAAAGGAGGAAGTCAGATGACAGAATTTAAGGAGCAACATAGTCCACATATGGAGGTCAGGGTGGATGGACGGGTCAAATAAACCCAGACTTTCACCCAAAAGGCCACTGTTTAATGTCAGGTTAGCATTTGTATACTTGCTGCAGAAAGTGCTTCAGCAGGACTTCCAATAAAGATGACCCTCTAGTACTTTTAAAGTTTGTGAAGAACCATCTCTTAAATAAAGACGTTCTTCAATTGGTGATAGCTCCTTGTAGAACCAGAGAGCATTTTGAAGAACTATTCAAGTACCATTATTTTCTGGCTGTATGCACTGATTGCATTTTGTTGTCTCACACTCTAACTATGCTACCACACACATGCACTGATGCATACATAAATAGACAAGTTGTTTTGGTAGGCCTCTGTACCGATCCCTATTCACACCAATGGGTAATTAAAAATTTTGAAATTCACCTGAGCAGGTGCAACTGAATAAAGACCCCATATATCTCAGTATAATACCCTGAGCTGAGACTCCTAGGTAGACTTTGCTCTCAGGCTTCCAGCAAATCCTGCCTCCTTTGTTAAGATTGTCAGGTTCTAATCTAAACTGTGGCCATGACCCTGACCTGAGCCATCAGTAATCCACAGCATGTCAGAGCTTGTTAGGAGGAGGGCTGGGTGTCTAAAACGGAATACTTTTTGGTACAATGAGTCTGTTCTTCGTAATTTAGCATCCTCGACTTTATCTTTGATGGGAGAGATTTAAATTTTCGACTGTTTTACACAGGGGATATTATTGTTTGGCCAACATTTGAGAAGTTTGTCTTCCTTCCTTGTTTTTTTGGAAAAAAACAAAACTTATGTAATTTTGGTATCGGTAACTAACTCAGCGAGCATATTGGCTCTACTAAAAATAACATGAGCAAACCCTAGTTTGAAGCTGGGCATAACCTGGGAGGCTCAATTCTGGGAAAAAACGGGCACTTTACTCAGTGGGCTCAATTGGCTCGTTTCAGTGTCCTGTGTTCATGATCGTCCTGCAATCTTTGCAGCATGTCATCTCTCTACGTTTTTGTCATATCTTTTCTCCTTGCCTTCACTGAAAAATGGTCCACCACACACACACACACACAAAAAAAAAAAAAAAAAAACGAAATGCATTAAAAGTCCTCATAGGCAGCTCTGAGAAAAGACACTCTCCCAAGGGCAAATATTTCAACAGAGGCTTCATAACATCCGAGGCGACCCCGGAGCCAAAAGGCTGATGCAAGGTTAGCTTCAGGCTACTGAGGGTCCACAAGGCAAAGACAGGCTTAGAATAATACCAGCTCCCTCTGAGGAGCTGGGAAGGAAACATCAAAACACAAAAACAGACTTCCCTCATTACAATACAGCCGAGGAAGAGCAGGTCAGACCTCCAGGAGTGAGCGTGCAGAGGGCAGCTGATCTCAGAGCCATAACCCTGTGATCAAGAGTCTGTTCGGTGAAGGCTGTGGAAGAGTTTTATTCCACTGAAGGTCGGAACTGTTTTGGTAATAGCGGAGTATAAATAAGACCATGAAGGAAAGAGAGCTGAGGCCAAAGGTGAAGTTAAAATAATCCCAACTGTAGAGAAACAGAGCGAGAGATAATGTTGGTGAAAGTGTGAAAGTTTCCAATTAATTTCCTGAACGTTCCCTATCAGTCTCCATTAAGAATGGATGATTTTTAAAAATTTTTTTTAGATTCTGTTTTTAACCTCAATCATCACAAAAGTTTAGATTCTTGACTCCATCAATAATGCTCAGAGCAGGTAACCCTACACATCAATAAGGTGAGCTAATTTCCTTCACAGTCCAGAAATGTGACCCCAGATCTTATTAATGTTTCTGACTAGTTTAAGAGGCTGTAGAGAACAGGCATTAAGGTGGCATCAAGATGAAAAACTCCAGAGTTGGTTTAACAAATACTTGAAAATCAAGTCAAGTCAAAGGTCAACAGTAAAATCAATAATTCCTAAATAAGTCATTTCCATTTAACATTCAGTTTCCTTGGACTTCTCCTGCCTTTTTCACTTCATCAAATGTCAAAAATTGGAAGGTTTTAGTTTTAAATTCTTAATTTGTTTGTTATTGTTCGTTGAAACCAACTGACAAAGTCCAATACAATATGTTCAACATGTGGTTTTGCTCTGTAGACAAAAACTGTGCTAGTTTCAATGCTACAATGTTGCTGTCACTTATGCTAAATGTAACAATGGAAAATAAAGAGCAAGGAGAAAAAAAAAAAAAAGATTATCCATTACCTCTACTTCAATCTCAGAACCAATTAGCTATCATCTGACCACAATTTAGCCTATGGGTGCAACAACCAATCGTTCATGGCTTCCGGTGTAGCCAGCGCATATTTGGATAACAGATATCCATGCCAAGAGTTTCTCTGGTGCTCTGGTTATTGTTTACAGTCTGATTAGCAACTCGAGATGCAAGAATGAAGTTGGATTCCATACATGAAGCCTATGACTGGATAATCTCTATCAACAGATGTCAGATGATAGCTGATGGATTTTGAGAATGAATTTCAGCCTTTTTTGCACTCCTAAAGGACTATTTATGTGCATGCAATCAAAGCATGCTCAAACGTGATTGATCAATATTGCCCTGACTACAAATGGACGACAAATAGAAACCAGAATGTTTCCAGTATGAAAAGAAACATTATTCACCATATTTTTGGGCATTTTCTGTAGGAATTTAACAAACATGTATCATAGTAGTCATGATTACCTGCTGTGCTGAGCGTGATACATTCTTGTGGGGCGTAACAAGATCAGAGCCGTATATTAACACGATAAGTATTTTCCGTCCACATAATAATCTGAGAGTCATAGCTAAGACAGAGTTTGTAAATACACTGCACTATCCTTCAAGGAAGCTACAGAGTAAGAACTTAATCTGTCCCTGTAATCTTATGTTGAGTTCACAGCTTCACATCTTCTGCAGCACTAATGAAGTCACCCACACAAACATATAACATCCTCTGTAGGCCCAGAGAGGCTTTGCTATCAGTTCAATCCAGAGTTCAACCAAGGGTTCTCCTCACTTTGAAAGCAAATCTCACCAATTAAAAATATATTTTTACCCTTTTGGTATAGCACACAGTTCTCCTGTTAATTTTCTCCGGAGTCCTCGAGTGAATATTTAATGTTTTTATTCTCTTTTTCAGTTTGGAGTGTTACATTATACAAAAGAGGCTGTTAAAGAGTTACGAGTTTTGGCATAGTCTCGTCCATCTGCTATCTGAAACGCTGACTCTGATCCCACTTTCAGCAGATCATCCTCAGACTGGTCTCTGAAGGACTAGAGAGGGAGATGCAGATGTTGCTTCAGTCCCACATTTCAATGCATGTTAGCTGAACTGCTGCTGTGATTTGGCAGAATGCCCCTGACTTCAGAAGGAGAAGATTTGAATGAATTATGTTTCAGTCTATGTAAACAAGTTTAAATATTGTAGTTGTGTTTTGTAAGATATTGATTTGGTTGTGCCCCTATATTAAATATGTATACTTACATGAAAAAGTTAAAGTAGTGGTCAAAATTAGCAGCAGAAGCCTAGATACCCTGATGTTCAATCCTGCAAAAAAAAGCTAAATCCTATTGTTCCGTTAATGCAACCTGACAGTATAGACATCATATGGGTTAATTTCTCAGACTTAACAAAAGTCCTTCAGAGCCACAGAAGACGTTATACAACTGTTTTCAAAGGCTGAGTCATGAGTTTATGGTCTCAATTTCTAGTTTTCTTAAGTAGCTATTCTTCCATACAGCATGATGTTCATTTTATAAATTATGGTCCCAGGAAGGAGGAAACTGTTCTTTCTTATTAATTTGGCCTATTAATTGAATTATTCCTTCTTTTTTCCTGCACTATAAGCTCAGAATGGATAACTGTGGATTCTGTGCTTTAAATGGCTGCATGTTGTGATTACACGTCCAGACAAGCACGATGAAATAAATTCAAAGTACAAAATAACAGAATTGCTTATTTATACTCATCTCCTGACAACTGATGGACAAGGAGAGCTTCAGAAGGAACAACTCTCCTTTAAACTTGGCAAAACATCTGAAATTGTGCCTTCAATAAAGCACAGCGCTTTGATATTTTCTCTAAATTAGTTTCCTTGGAATCATTATGTTCTCTCGATGCGTAACATCCTGTTACTAAAAATGTCGTGAGGTTTTAAATGTTGCTAAATCTGAACACGAATTTCTCATTGATCATGTTTCGCATCAAGAGCTGCTTGACTCTGATCTACCAGAAATGATGAAGTCTCTGCATTAAAGAGGCTACATATTTGAAATTATAGACAAGAAAGGAAAATGAAGATCTTTTTTTTCTTTCACAATGCGTTCCTGTAATCATTCAGCCATCCTTGATTTGCCTCTGCAGAATGTGAAAGAAGCCGAGTACCATAATGTGAAGTGGTAATTACTTAGTGAGTGCATCAAAGCAGACTGGCTGCTGATAACACGTCTCCTACGGAGGAAGGAGGGGGTGAACACTCTCTTCCAATTATCTTTCCTTCTCTTCTCACCTTTCTTTTTCCCCTCATCTCCTCTGCTCACTTCTTCCCCCTACAGTCTGTTCTGCACCATCATCAGCGGCTGAATTCATTTGGAATGGTCCCGGACTTCAGAGAGTCAATGGGATGTAATTGAGGGTAATGAAGGGATTTTAATTATAATTACAACAAAAAGGAATGAAATAAAACATCAGCAGGTAATGTCATTATTTTGTGGGGTCCTTGGAAATTGGATCATTTAAAGTTAAGATGAAGACAGTGCAGGGTGTTGTGCTGGAAAAGAAAGAAAAATGGTGGAAAATGATATGCCTTTCCAACAGAGAATGATTACATGAGTTTACACACACAAAAGCGTTTCAGTCTGTTTTTGATTCGTGAACACGTTTACCTTCGACTTTTCCAAACTCAGCCCAATTAGTTTCTTACCTAAAGGTTTGTAATTACACTCCCCATTTCAGCCCGTCAGAAGGCATCGGCCTGGAGAAATCCCTCCTGGAGTGAGTCAACCGTGTCTTTGAATTACATTAATCTACAACTCATGTGCACAGATTAATAGGTTTTGGAAGAAACATACTGTTCATATTGAACATTTCTGCAACATTTGCATATGCACATCTGGCAACTAAAGAATGGTCAACATTTATGTTGGTTCTGTTCTTGGTTAAGGTTATGGAAAGATCGTCCATCACTGTGACTGAACATGATATACCCTTGAGAAACTTCAGCATTATTTTTTTATGTTTGTCAAAGTCGATGATGCAGAAGTCTTTGAGTCTGTATTGTTTGTTAATTATTAGTAAGTTTGGGCACCTTCTGCTCTCTCCTAATTGCCCATATTTTTTTCTGTTTCTGATGTCTGTAGTTAATAAAGAATCAGCATCCCTGGAAATGACCGCATTGGACAATTCCATCCCTCACAATTAACGTCCAGTGCCAATGTTGAGTGTCCTAAATGTAGGAAAGGGGGAAGTAAAGATGTGGATGTGGTGGATGGCGTGTACAGTACTTTCAGTACTTTTGTTCTGACTTTCATGTAGGAGACCAGGGTTTGAATCCAGTTATAGACCAGCTATTAACATCAGTGGTTTTAGTTGCCTAACCCTAACCATGCCTCAGGATGGTTTATATGTCTTGACTATGGCGGCCGTGGCTCAGTGGTAGAGTGGGTTGTCCAATAACCTGAAAGTTGGCGGTTCGATTCCCGCCGAGGTACCGTACCCCCAACATCTGCTCCCCGGGCGCTTAATTGTAGCCCACCATTCCATAATAAAGTTTCAACTTAACTTATGATTTTCTAGCCTGGGACTGTCAAACTAGTTCATAATTCGTCTGGAACCAAGCACGGACAAAATGGTGGCCCATCACAAACTTTCTCAAATTACAGCTAAACTGTTTCTGAAATCTGTGAAACAGAATCTTGATTCATATTTGATCAGCACTGTCTGGTTTGACAGTTCGATCTGAGTTTCATGAGCCCGGTGTGTTGCGCTGGGCAAACCTGTAGACTTGACGTAACAACCAATCAGAGAAGCGAACCCACCCCGTATTTAATAAATGGTTATGACTGCCCTGACCAGATCCAGTATGGGTTAAATTTAGTTTGAATCAAGCCCCCAGGAAGAGTGCTGGGCTTTGAAGCCAATTTTACATAGTGACCAAACGGTAGAGTTGCTCGATTAAATCATTTTATCCCCATTCAAGTTAGTGGACGGCTAAACTGAAGTATCTAGTGCACCTGCTCTATGGGCCCTACAATGTGAGAATCCCGGTCATTTTATATGCAGAAATTAGACAATTTTGGCTTTGTGTGCAACTGAGCAGCTTCCATAAGATTGAACAGAGCCCCATCTCCAACACCGTATCTAATTCTCTTTATACATCCATAAGTTGAATGGAAGGGTGGCCAGAGACATCTGTCAGAACAAAGAAAACATGAGCTTGGCAGATACATCTGGCTTTCAGGCTATTTTTAGATACTGTAGTGAGCAAATATTTGAAAAATGTCTCTAATGTATTCTGGGGTTGCACAGAATTGTCAAATATTGACTTTATTACCTGCTGATAAATGCTACCAAGACAAACAGCTAACTGTTTATCAAATCATTATAGTGGTCATTCAGTTAACCGACTACTAATCCGCAGTTATAACTGCGGATTAGTAGCAACAGCAGTAACAACAGTACTGTGTGACTGATTATGTGAACATTCAAAATGAGCTGTCAAGAGTTTTAATATTTCTGCTACACTGCACCCAACTTTGTCTGAGCAGACATATGTCATCGTTTTGTAAAAGCTTCCCTCATTCACACTACAGTGAGAGATTTTTTCTATGTATGAAAAAACATTTCTGGATGATAAAAAGAAAAAAAGATTAAAATGTGATGGGGGGCCAAAACAGAAAAGAAAAGCTTAGTCTCTCAGATGTATTCTCACACAGCTGAATCCACATCAGTCCAGTTTATGTTCATTAAAAAACATTCTGTGTTGTATAAGTCACCACCTGCTCTCCAAAGCAGAGGTGTTAACATGACTCTGATCCTGAGCACCAAGGTGACTCCTGTGTTTCTCTCTCTGGACTCTCTGCCTGTTAAAGTTTAAATACATCTGGCCTTGTCCACTCTTTGCTATAAGCTTTATACTGTATTTATCAGTACAGTTGGCTGCGCTGCAGTTTCCTCCTGGGCTCTGAGGGAGAAAACAGCATGAACACACTCGCATGAGTGAGCAGTGCTTATTTTGGAACTGGAGTTTGATTTCGAGGCTGGTCTGAACGGCTGCAGCTCCCAGGAAAAATATGTTGAGGGAATATAGAGCTGACCCAGTGACTTACAAACCTCAGCTACAGTAGCAGGCTGCTGCCTTTCAGCTTTTCATTTCACTCACAGCGATGGGACTTGACAAAGATATAAAATAATGAGGGTTTGGATCCTATTCCTCATATAAGATTTCATGTTTTTAATAAAATCACCTCAGGATTCTAGAGAGACGGCTCTAAAAAGTATTTACTTGCATTTATTTGGTTTCTATTTGTTTTAATAGGTTATTAAAACTTGAGAGTATCTTCCATCCATCCATGATCCATATGCTACCAAAGTAATGGTTGACTAGACATGCAGCTGTGATTACAGATTCATCCATCCATCCATTATCTGTAACCACTTATTCTCATCAGGGTGGCAGCGGGGCTGGAGCTTACCCCAGCTGACTAAGGGCAAGAGGCAGGGTACACCCTGGGCAAGTCACCAGTTCATCATAGGGCACATAGAGACAAACAACCATTTACACCTACGGGCAATTTAGAGTCATCAATAACCTATTAAGTGCATGTCTTTGGCCTGTGGGCGGAAGCTGGAGAATCCAGAGAGAACCCATACAGACACAGGGAGAACATGCAAACTCCACACCGAAAGGCTCAGTTACTCAATTACTTGTTTGATCCATAAAATGTCAGGAAATGGTTAAAAATGTAAGCCCAAGATGGAGTCCTCAAATGTCTTGTTTTGTCCAGAGCAAACATATTCAGTTGAATACGTGGTTGTAATTTACAAATGGAAATGTCTGTGGTCTACATTCATCTATCCTGTACAGAAAATGTAACTGAACAGTTAAATTCATGAATAAAATGTCACATCGCTATCACCATTTCTATGGTTTGTAATAACCTGGAAATTCTATGTTGTTTTGCTGGTGGCTAGTCAAAAAATTGGAAGATAATTTGGCCTCATGTCCTCAGTGTGTCTAAAATCCTGCCCTGTTTAACTCATGTGGACTGACACGTCCATGAAACATCAATCAGTGGCACCATATTTGAAAACAAGGAGGAGATGATGCCTTCGAGTCTTTAAGAATGACTTTTTTTTTAACGAATGCCTCTGAGCAACCCATTAAAAATGAGACTAAATTGAATGTGGCAGTTCTGTGATTATCTATGTGTAACAGCTCTTTACACATTCTCCCATGTAACAAACTTATCTGCTGCCAAAGTGGGCTGAAACAAACCATAAAAAAGTATTTTAACTATAATTTGACTCAGCCTATCATCATATTCCCCATGTTTGTGTTCTCATTTATAGTCTGTCTGCTGGGAGCCAGTCAGTGTGTCTGACTTGACTGTAAATAGCTGTAATGAAGCCAATGATAGCAGTATCATGGATTTCCAATGACCTCAGTTGGGCCAATTAAAGTTATATGCAGGGTATAATTAAGTATTTTATTGGTAGGGAAGAAAGGATGGGCTTGGTAATGACATGTGGCAGCTTTATAAGCCTCTACAGTCCTGTCATACGTCAAAGGGATGAGAGAACAGACAGCAGCTCTTCTTCAGGTCGGATCGGCACTTTGACAACTGTTGTTACCTCGCCTGTAAATGCATGCACATACTGTAGCATGCGATTCAACACGTTACAACACTCTTTGGCCATTTATATGTGGACAGAGCTTCAGCATTTGAGAAGTGAAGCCAATGCGGAAATGTCCTAAACTTGCGTTATTTCTACTGGCCAGCAGGGGCCACCTCTATTGGCTGCAACAAAAAGGTCAGATTGTATTGGGTCTCATGGGGAAATGACTTTTATTATTATCTCGGTGAACAGTTTCCAATATTGTCAACAAATTGAGGAGTTGGTCTTAATGGTCTTAATTTTCACGTATTCTTCCATAGAGCATAATGGTCATTTTGTAAATTATGGTCACATTTAGAGTAAAATATACGATAAAGGTATGTTTTAAGGAATCACTACCTAGTGGCTGTGGTTCAGTGAGTCTGTCTAGCTCAACACATCAAGCTCATAAAACTTAAGGAACATAATGTTGTTAGCATTTAGCTGTAATATGAGAATTCCTGTTTGAAAACAATGTCAAAACCAAGCATGGCCCAACTACCAGTATGTCAGCTCAACACTGTCGTCCAAGCACATCACTTCTGTCTTCAAATAACCAAGATGAAGATGGCTATAATGCCAAACTCCCGTCTCCAAACGTTTGTCTTCAAACAATGGGTTTACACTTGTTAACAGCAAATAAAAATATCTGTCTCATCAGGAAACTCTTGTCTCCGCACTGTCTTAGTAGTTGCTGCCAACGTGAGCTTCAGAACAATTATCCACAAACCAATGGGTGACACCATGGTGGGTTTACACTTGTACTGGGATTCTGTGAAGGTCCTCAGTCATCCAGGTCATCTTTCTTCAAAAAATGTTAAGTCTGGGGCAACTGGACTGTTTGTAGAACAGTAACAAGTACTGCTTGTACTGGGAACATATACTAAATCTTTGGTACTTAGAGTAAAATGTTTTATGTTACTGTAAGAGAATTACATAAATACATAACAAACTAAGTTGCTTGTCATTGTCCGTGTGAGAAAGACAGCTGTCCTGATTAAAAGACAACTTTGACTGCTGGGAGGAAAAGTGATGCAAAGTGTGACCTCCAATGTCAAAAACACCTTCCCGAACCTCCTCCCTAAGTGGTTTTGTGGTGCTGCAACAATGTGCTATTTTCACCATTCCCTCTGAGAGACAACAGTCATTATTCACACAGCCACGAGGGATCGCTTGTCTGGAAAATGCAGCGCAGACAGCATTAAACTGCACATTCACATTCACACAGAAATGTCTAATGTTGTTCACAATGGTCAGGATTGTGATAGGTTATAATCTACACTATAATGTACATTTCAAATGTCCAATACATTTGAATTAATGTAGCGTCTACTACTGTTCTCCCCTTTGTGAGTCTGTTTTCACATTACTATTTTCAACTGAAGACGTGCAGCAGCTATTCAGAGATGCCTCAATACATGGAGGTTCAAAGACACATGCAGAAACATTGTAATAAAATAATCAGAGACATGAATATACACTCATGTGCCATGCATAGAAACGTTGAGTACAACAGAAGAAGCCTTTTGGGAACTCAAGGGGACTGCCTCTCTCTGCTGAGGCAATGGTTGCCAAGGTGTTTGATTAGCCTCGCAGCCCTGAGCAGCCTTATCAAATGGCTGTGGAGATAAATGGAGTAATTGGCGAATCATTGGCGCTCTCTCCCTCTGTGTCTCTGCTCCGACTCTCTTCCTACACCTGCTCCCAATGGCTTTTTAGTGTTGTCACCACAACTGACTGAAGTGCTGTGAAAGCCTGAATTCAATACTGACTGTCTCCAGAGAGCACAACCTGTGTGCATGATTCGTATGATTAGCTCTTGGATTGCATTAATTACAAGAAGAGCTGGAACAGACAAACATGTTACAGATTCTCACTCCTAATTCGTCAAATGCAGTGCTTGGCCAGTTCCTCTCCATTACAAAATATGACACTGTAGGTATGTTAGACTGTCCGTTAGGTGTCGTTGCACTTTCAAAATGAAGCTTGTGTGGTTAATGTTGTAAAATGGTCACACTTTGGTTAAATTTAGGCTGTTTCCTTAGATTTAGGAAAAGATTATTTGCGTTATGTACCCTACATAATTTAAGTACATTATGTAAGTTAACTTGTCTACGTAACTTTAAAGAAGTAGATGTTCACCTTTGATTTCACATGGGAAACAAAGAGGTCTCCTGGGTTTGTCTGACTCATCCACACTCCCAACCTCCTCCAGATGCCGATTTTCTCGCTCTTACTACGTCACCCGACTTTGATGGCGAATACATCCAGAAATTATGCTAGAGGGGTACCTACAGTGTCATATTTTGAAAAAGGAGATCTACTGACCAAGCCAGTCAAGATACAAGTAGCTAAGTAGCTACAAAGTGGTTGAATGCTAATGTTAGCTGTTGTCGGTAGCTAATGGGTTATCAAATATGTTGTTTTACTTTGAAATATGTCCCAATGTCCCTCCAGATTTTCACTGTCGACTATATCTCAGTTTCTTGAAGCGGTGGGATGATAACGAAAGATTCAGGTACCCTTATGTTTATATGACTTGCAACCTGGAACATGGCACTATGACATTTGAGCTTCCACTCAAGTGTGATGTCAGTAGAAAATGGCTGCTATGTGAATAATGTCAATTACGTGTCAAAACCCTATTCCCTGTAGCTCCACTCTAATCTGATAGTTCAGTTTAGTTATAACAATTAATTAAAATATATAACTTTTGTCTTCTGTAAAAACTCTTGTTTCTTCCTTTTAGTGCCATCCAAATTTGGCGTCTGCTGTTCTTTGTCTGCTCAGACTTCCAAGGCATCTTCTCAAACACTTTTGTGGAAATCAAAGACAACCCACAGTGCAATGTGTCACGCAGCAGCGATCACAGCAGTGGGTTCGTTAAACATAAGCTTGTTGTGTTTACTGATGCCAGGATTTGTGGAAGTTCAATGCTGAGTTTAAATAGGCAGCGGCAGAAAATCAGGTAGGTTTGACTTTAGCTTTTGAAATAATAGTAAATTATAATAATGAATAAAATAGTTAATTAATTAGTAAGTAATTTGTTTTGAAATCAATACTGTGTCAGAAAACAACTCCCTTCTATTAAACAACTAACAACACTACCTGTCCTTACTCGTCCCTCCCTCTCCGCCCTCCATCTGTGTCTCCCTCTGTTAAGAAGAGCACTTTGCCGAGGTGGGTGACATTAATGAACTCTGACTCAGTGAGGCTGGAAAGGATGTAAATGAATGTAGATGAGGATGAAGAGTAATTGCTCACACAGAGGGCTCTGAAAGGTGTGTGTCACAAAGTGAGAACGAGGGAGATAACACACCCATGGGAGCACTTAAGTGGAAATGTGCAGCCCAGTCAAGAGGGAGGAACTTCAAATATCTGTTTATCTATTAATGAGACTGAATGGATGGATTGATTGAGCGGGTGGGTGGATGGATGAGTGATGGTGAATGATGGCAGATGGAAATATGATGGTGAATGATGTTAGAGAGGAAACAGGAAGAAGAGAAACAAAAGATGTTTTTAAGTCGAAGGAAGGAAGAAATTGAGAAGTAGTGAGGGAATGAAATAAAGATGTAAGAAAATAAACTGAAAAGGAGATTAACTCTGAGTCTAACATCACAACTTGTGTTAGCATGCTGATGTTTAACATTCTGTGATTTCTGATATCTTAATTAGCCTCACTGCAAGTTATTTTAGTTCCTTCCTAATTATCCTGCTCTATGAATGATTGTACAAAATATAAGTAATACATTATTAAATCTGTCCTTGTGCAGTGTGGTCAGCTGATTTATTTAAACCTAATTAATGCAGTATTTTATCATATTTCTCATGTCTGGAAGCACTGCTCTCTGCATCAAGTAGAGAAGAACAGAAATATATTCCATGTTCATATTTCCCATGGTATCATACTTTTCAGTCTAACTTTCTGATAGTGGTTAAGGTCTCTTGTTGCAGCCAGTATACTCACACACATATATACATATGCATATATACTCATAGTCATTCTGCTGGCTGAATTCCAGCAAACATTTGAATGATTAAATCAATGCAATATTGTTTAATGGACATCTTGTCATTGCGGGCTGCTATCATATCTGAAATCACAACGTAATAATTTAATTGTACGAGTTCAAAAGAGGAGGAGTGATATCATGTTAATAATGCAAATATGATAATATTTGTGTGTTTCACAATGCTGGTTCACACTCAGTGTTATTAGTCTTTTGTACATTCATATTTTTTTTATTTACACTGAAATTATCTCCTGCTGTAATCTCTGTAAAATCTGATGTAATATTATTCTTTTTATATACATCTCACTGTAATGCTACACAATGTGTACCTGTCTGTATTTTTTTCTGTGAAATCATTCATCATGCTTCTTCGTGTACTTGGTGAAAGGTGTATATAATGTATATAACTGTTCTATTTCATTTTAATATTTCTATTCCTAGTACATCTTCAATTTTTCTTTTGTTTTTTCATTCAAGTATTTTTCTTATCCAACTTGTGTATTGTGAGCTGCTGTAAGTGAATTTCCCTGGTGTGGTGATCAATAAAGATCAATTTATATAGCATCAAATAATAACAGAAGCCATCTCATGACACTTTCCATATAGATCAGGTCTAGATTGTACTCTCTATAATATTATTTACAGAGACTCAACAATGCACACCATGAGCAAGCACTTGGCAAGAGGAAAGACTTCCTTTAAGAGGCAGAAACCGAGACACGCCAATGAATTCATTTAGCACAAATTTGTCACTCTGATGTTGAAATTAAAAAGATTAAAATAAGATACTCAATTATCCAAACAGCAGCTGTTGTTCGTTGTGTTTAAAAGCAAAAACATTTATCCATCTGCCTCTTTTCTGTCTTCACAAACATCACTTTGTATAGTGAGCAACCCACTAATGCTGTATTTACAACTCCACATGTGATGTCTGCTCATGTCTGGACGCAGGAAACACCAAATTACCCACAATTCCTTCAAAAAGGGAACAAAGTTGTTGCTATCGCCTAGCGACAACATTATCACAATGTAAACCACTTGAATGCCAAGTATGTTGGGCACTCAAGTCCAAAAACATAACCTGAAAATGAGCTTCACATCTGGGTTCATGCAGCAGTCTTGTGAAGTGGACTAAAGTTTAAGGAAGTCAACATCAAGCTTAAATCTGTCCACTGTGGGTGGACTATACACTTTTCTGTGAATCTACAGGATGATCTGTGTTGCAACTTTCAGCGCATGCAGATGCTTTGTTTACGCTTGTATCCATGTTTTGTGAACTAATTTTGCCTTCGCGTGTCCTCGGCTATACGCTCCACTGCTCTCACAGGAAATCATCTGTCGCAGTGGCGTCGATGAGAAGCTGACTGGCCGCCGCAGTCAGAACAGCTCTGTCACTTCTTATCTCCTGTCATGAGCACAAAACTCATTTGTGTACAGACAACATGGCACCTCCACCCGCCACACTCCCCCGAGCCCTGTTGGCAAATATGAGTTCTCCAGCATCAGTCTCTTCACCAAGCTTTTTATATCAACAACAAAAAAAAGCCTTAAAATCTTCCTCATCCTCTCTTGTTAGCTGTTATCTTACTCCAGTCATACATGAGTACTACCAGCACAGATCTGAGCCCTGCTCCCTTCATTACTAACTGCTTACGATGCTAATATAGGCATTACATTATTCTACTTTGCATTCATTGTAGCTCTATTACAGAAAGGAAATGTGTGTGTTTATACATTTCCAGTTGGAATATTGTAGGTAAATGACAATTTCCGGGTGGTTTAAAGTTAAATTTTCTCCCTTATAAAACAGATTTGAAATCATGTTGATGCTACACGGACTTGTAATTAGGTGAATGGTGTCTCTGTCATTCATACATCTGTTCTTTCACTTTGGAACTATATGCTCCAGGTACACGCCAACGTTTTCTTCTTTCTACACACCAACTATAAACTGTGAGCTCAGAGAATACAAATAAATACAATAAATACAAAATACAAACACAAATACAAATATGCATCACATAACCAACATCAGCAGTTGGTTACCGCTTTTGATTGCACACTTTCAATCCCAACAGCCAGCCAGTTTCTGTGCATGTCAGCTGGTCACTCACCCATCACTCGGAGCCTCTCTGCGCCCACCACCACCTCCTGCTCATCGGCGGAGAAGAGGAGCTTCCCAGAGGTGGATTTGACTTCAAACATCTTGCCTCGCGCTTTAAATCCATTGGATCCTAAAACCGAACACACACAAAGAGAGGAGACATCAAAGAGGAGCGACTGGAGCTGAGCACTTACTGTCCTGCAGGCCCTTCTGATGTAAACAAAAGAATTAATACTCCATCTTTACATTAGAACCAAACACCATCATACTGTTTACAAATTTAGTTTTAATTCATTAGACTGCTTAATATTAAACAACCACATGTTGCGGATTAAGTGCCATCAAAGCCAAAGATGACCATAACAGAAATTGTTACCTGAATAAACTGTTCAAACTGTTCATTATTATTTAGACAAAGACACATTACATTACAGGTGTGATCTGTATTGTACTATAGTGCAGAATGACATCAATATTTGGTCAGAAAAACAACAAATTCTATATTTTATGGTGATTTTCTTTTTGCCACCAAGTTGTTAGCAAACATGAGTAGACTATTTACACATTCAACAGACACAGAACAACATTTGATCACCATTTGGAGTTGTATTTCTGGCCACCTGACAAATGCTAGTCCAATATTTACTCTCCTCTTAGCTACAAGCCAGTAAATTTGTTAAAGCTTCTTCACTGAAAACAACGTTGGAAACAATGATAACAAACAAAACAGTGAAATTGGGGGCCGAAAGCCAAAGCAGTGAGCTGAAAGACGCTAAAGAGGTGGAGGAGAGTGATAATTCTCTATGGGTTCATCACTACGAGCGACCCCTGTAACATTTCACACATAAACATTTGACCTATTGTTAAAATAGAAATACGTCAGACGAGATATGAGCCAATCAGCACTAATATTAACAGATATTTTTGCCAAAATATGGCTAAATACACAGGTCCTGTGAGTTGCTTGTAGAGTTTGTGTGACTTGTGTCTCTAGCAACAAGGAGATGCTGTGCATTTAATCATTTTCACATATTCTTGGGGGAAATAACTGTTATGAACATACAAATAGACTGCCAATTACATCCATGAAAGAGCAAGATGCAAACTTTTCATTGCCACCATTCAAATTTGAAGTTTGGGTGGGTGTTTTATGTTTCAGGTGGTTTATTCCTTATTGCACTGATCATGTTATTTCCTTTAAATATGAAAATCATCTTTCAAGATTCAAGGTTCAAGATTTACCCTTTGTCAAAGATTTCTTAGCGTTGTGTGGTGACGCAATGGAGATGTTTCAATGAAAACATTCAAAATGTATTAATATATACAACTAGTTCATTATGTAACATGTCACTGTGTCCATCCACCTACAGCAACAGTCTATCGACAGCTGGTTTAATATGCAGAATCAGGATATGCAGGTCTAGCTCTGACAAAACTGCATGCTGCTTTGGAAACATCAGCACTGCAAATGTTTGTGTATCTACTTTGATTTCACCTCTTGAAACTATCAAAGTCTTCAAAAATTCAAGTCTGATCACATCTAAAAAGGTGTCTGCAACAAAAAACTTTGAAAAGAACAGAACAAAAAAAAAAATAATAATAATAGTAATAAATAAATACTTGAATGATGAAATGTTCGGAGACAATTTTCTCCAGATGTGACCTGTTGGTGAAAGAGGTTTCCACCAGGACACAAGTGTAAAAAACCCATTTTACTGAAAGTCAGCAGGAAACTCGAGAAAATAGTGTGAAACTGACAAAAGTATGACTGGTGTCATGACAAACAATAAATAGAAAACGTAGACAACTCCCTCTAACTCAAATTGCTTTGTCGCATGCAGCGGCAGAAAACACACGGCGTCTGGGGGGGGGGGGGGGGGGGGGGGTGCCTGATTGACACTCGCGCAATTGATTCTGTCACTCTCCATCTGGGATGTGAAGTTCCTCCCCGTACACGAAGCGTACACGCTTAGTCATCCAAGAGAAATATCGGAGCAGACTTCGTCTTACTCCTCCTCAGACCCAGAAGGCAAATGTCAGCACACTTTCTAATGTGAGAGACACTTCCTGTGCATGTTTACACAAAGTGATTTCCATTCACAGAAGACTGCCAACTCTATTAAAGTGTGACAGGCGGAGAATGGTTGAATGTAAAGAAGTAGGTGAGATCACAGAGTTATTGTGGAGTGACTGAGGCCACTGCTGGTGCCATTAATGAGAGAAGAAGAAGAAGAATTTATGACGTATTAATGTTTAATTTTGGAAATAAAGCAATGACTCCTGACAATTCGAGTTGTGGTAACTAACCTGGGAGACTGAACCCCCCAAAGTGTCCCAAGACACATGTAAAATTGTGAAATGGCCTCAAATGAAACAATCTGTAAAGGGACAATCATAATGAATGCAATAACCCTACAAAGCCTCAATCTCATACATAAAAAATTATATGTTCTGAATGACAATAAAGCATCTAAAAAAATCCATATAAAATGTGACATTTACCCAAGGAGGACATAAAAGGAAAAACTATCTTCACTGAATAGAAGGACATCTAAAAATGTTACATGTCGTGCATCTGTTGCAGTTGATGTCGTCAGTGATGTCAGGTTTGATGTTTTTTGAAAAATGAAAACATGCGTCATATCAAAAGAAAACATCAATGAACGACATGAAAGCTGCTCCAACTGAATCTTACCTGTTACAAGTTGTGTGAGCAGCTGGTTGTTGCTGTTGACGATATTGACCGACACGTTTCGGGACGACTGCAGGAACAGCGGGCGGCCCTGCAGAGAAATGGACAAGGTTATTTGTTTTGTTTGTGGTGCGTTCGTTATATGGCTGAGATTTTCACTAAATGATTTTCCAGGATAAAATAATTCACGATAACAATATTAACGGAATATTTATAGAAAATTTGACAAAAACAAAACTAATGGTATGAATTAAAGTCATTTTTACTTTTATTGTGTTTTGTTCTTTTTTGGCAAATTAAATACACTCAAAATGTGAGTGTAGGGAAGTGGAGAGAGAAAAACAAAGTGTACAAAATAAATAATAACACAGAGTGGGAACCACAAAGGTAGATCATAAAGAAGCGGAAATGATAAAAGTCGCTGGATTAGAGGAGTTATTAGCAGCCTATCCATAACAACATGTTTCTCAAATACATTTTAAGCTGAGCTCTGGAATATTGCAGCATCCAGAAGTTGGTATTCCACTATTAATATACTTTTTTAAGAAGAGGAGTAGTGACAAAGAAGTAAGGAAAAAAAAAAAATCACTGGTCGAAAAAAGAAACAACAGATATGGACTCGGGGACACAACTGACTGAATTGGTACTTTAATTTGAACTATACTTGTGAAGGCCATCATTTACATAACACTCTTACAAACCCCTAAATAGACTATCACAAGTATATGTTATGAAAACCTGTATGCTGACTTTCCAACTAGTCCAGCTAATGGTGTACTACAGACAAAGATGACAAAATGACAAAGTTATGGTTCTAGAAAAATCATGGTCATGGTTACTGTTGGGAAATTATTTGTCTTTTTGACCACCAAGGTCAAAAAACACCTAATGTTGTCAGATGAGACTGAAATGCAGGTTTGCCCAGCGTCTGACCCGACTCCTCTCTCAGGCATTTTGAGATGGTTGCTTTGACTTTGCTACTTACAGATTATATTCATGACCGTAAAGACTGGAAAAGGGTTGTTTGTTAAACAGTTAAAAGGTTTTTCTGACAAATGACTAATGCTGTGGTTTTTAGGAGAGAGCAGTATCAAATGCCCTTCGGCTCAAGAATGTCCTCACTTTCAAGGTGTCTTCATGAAGAGGTATAAAACCATGATTTTACAGTTTTTTTGTCCTTAATGGGGGCAATATGGAAGTATATTAAAGGTGGTAAATTTGCCAAGACACTGTCTTAGTAGCATGAAAGAAAAAATAAACCTGGAGTCACATGAGGTGGACTTGTTTAAACCCTCATCAAGTTACATGCTGAATTTAGATCCTAACAGCTAATACTAAAGAACTTCACTTCATCCACAACACCACATGCATCAATATGAAACTGTTTGAGAGGATGGAGTACTTCAAATATCTTGGACCATTGACCTCCACAAACGCTGCTAACAAAGACTCTCTGCCATCCGCAAACTCAAAGCACTCTCTGTTGCCCCCCGTTTTCTGTTGCTTCTCTATAAAAGTATAATCCGACCCAGTCTCCTCTATTATTCCCTGTCTTTTTTTCAACATGGTAACTGCGTCCAATAGACACAAACTCACACAAACCTTAACAGAGCACACAGTATAGCGCATGACCCCAGCCAACCTTCAGCCCATTCTTCATAGTGCAGCCAACCAGTTGTAGATAGAGATCGCTGGCCTGGAAACAGGCACGCTATTGCACAAGTTTTGTCCCCTCTTCCATAGCATCACTCAACAAAATAGCTTAGTAACTGTGGGGTGTAGGTGTAATCCAATGTCCGATTTCTTTTTTGTGGTCATGTTGTGGTGTATAATGCATCTATGTATTTATGTGAGGCTATGTACAGACAGGGGCAACAAATTTCCTTGAAAGGTCTTATCTTATTTTGCTCAAAGAGCTACTGTACTAACCGCCTCACAGAGCTGCAAGACCTTTAATCTCGGTTGTCTTTTATGGTTCTAACTGTGTTTCCTGTCAGCAACTTGAGACGGATCACCTGACTGGCACGCACCTGTGCAGATGTGTGTGCTGGCCTTTTATAAGCTGAGCCAGCTGTAATACGGAAAAAAAAAAAAAAAAGGTACAAAAGAACATCCACGCGCAGAAACATGCATACAAATGTCTAACTTCACACTCAAACACACACAAACCAGAACTGTCCGAGCGCAAAGACTTCAGCCTCCTGCTCTGTTTGATAACTTTCATTTCCCAGAGTGCCCTGCACCTCTGTAATGCTGATCACGTCGGACATTCTGCTCTTTCTGTGCCCGAGTAATCTTCATGCCTCAGTCAACTTCTTAATTAGAGATAACGGCCTGACCATTGTGCTGTGCTCGCAGCCACAGAGGGGATATGTCTTGTGTGTATATTACTGATAACATTATGGCTCTTGCCAAACTTATTGAAGTTCTCACAGTAAATACACCAAAATGTATGATATGCAAGTAAGAAGTTATTACAATAACAATGCGATTGGAACTGAATGTTAAACTAACAACAAAGTTTGAAATAGGCGAGACATAGACGGCGCTACTGTGTTGATAATTACATTAACTCATTAACTCATATTTAATTTGAGCACGTCAAGTTTGACAAGTTCACTCTGTCTTTCAAGGAATTCCGGTTAAGGTGTGTGCGTGACTAAAACTAGTGTGACTTTAAAATTCTCTTGATTCCTGTTAAGTGCTGCGGTAACAATTTGTAATTTTTACATCATTAAATTAAACCAGCGTGTCCAAACATCATTGTCAAAATGATCCCTGCATGGAATTAAAAAAAAAATGTTTTGTGTCAGGTTAAAGTGGCTCTCAATCACAGTTGTCCAAGTCAAACTTTGTTGCTTGATAAGAGAAGCTCTTTGGTTTTACCCACATTTATTTCAAGCACACTCTGTCAGTACCAGTGCACAAACAATTTTTGGAAGTGGTCTTGAGTAACAGAGTTGCTAAAAGCCACCAACTGGGATCCAACTAAAGCTTCCTTAAAACAGCTTTCTGACAAACTGTACTTTGGGGCCAGAAATCAAAAAAAGGGAGTGCAACTGTACTGGGACTGAAAAGCTGCCTGTACGCACAACACAAGACAAAAAAACAAAAAGAAAAACAAAAGAACTGACCGCGTTTAAATTGAGAAATGTAGAGACTCAGCATAGCTGAAGACAATGAGAGCTAACGGGTGAGCTGCGACTCTTCAGCACACGGACGCACTGCAAAACTCTTCAAATCATTTTTTTTTTATACTTATCTTGAAGCAAAAGTGAAACTCTTCTACAGTAAACAGATTTTAAATCATTTTGGTGCTACACTGACTTGTAATTGGACGAATGGTGTCTCTGTTGTTTGTACATCTGTCCTTGTGCTCTAGGTATGATAACTCAAAATAGGTATGCAAAGCTTTATGTACTAAGTCACACACCACTAAATATTTCACTGATTTTGATAAAACCGTATCATATTTTACGAAGAAAATGTTTTCTGGTTTCACTCTGATGTGACTCTCGTGATTGACAGAGTTTCCTGATGGACAGTAAACTGCTGCCAACTGTAGCTGCTGTTAGCTCAGGTTGCTAGCCTGGCTACCCGGACTGAGCTCAGAGCACCGGGGGAGTGTTAGTGTTTGTACTGCAGGTGTTTTGGACCACCAGAAAGAGGAGGTTTTCAGGCTGAGAGCACACGGGGAATGCAGAAGGGCAGCGGAGCTGGTGTCATGCCAGAACCAGAGCTGGGACAGCAGCCAATTTAACCAGCAGCTTTTATGGACATAGTTACTGTTGAAGAGACCAAAGAGGATGTTGACGGAGGAAGCTGAGAAGAGAAAAGGAGAATGACTGAACAAGAGGCCACTAAAGTAAATCCCGGATTGACCTTGTTGCTGGTGAGAGCTTCGTGAAATAAAAGGTTGAAGGACAGATACCGAGTTGAGCTTCTTGCTGTTGGACTAGTACGTAATATTAGCTGGCTGCTTTGTCTTGCGTCGTATATTTATCTCGCTCCAACCTCTATCAGGTCCTTGTATCCATTAGTCAGGAAAATGGGGCAGTCCATGTTCAGCTAGTAAGCACAGACAATGTATAAAATGTTGTTTTTCTTCACGGCACCAGGCTTTAGCTTCAAAACCACACCCACAGTGCGCTATGTTTCATAGCAGCCAGCTTATCGTTCCATCTCCCTGCACAGTTTTTTCCCCTGCTACAGTCTCTTGAAATGCCTGAGAGACGGTACTGCAGGAGTCCTTTGGGGCTGTTCGTGTACAGTACATGTGTTTATTTTGTTGTTGTGTGGTGCCTCTGATCCACTCCGTCTCCCTCTTCTCTTCGTTACTAATGCAACAGACCATATTACTCCCAGCAGGGTGTTCTCTCACATAGAGAGAAATGAGCAGAGAGAAAAACAGAGGAGTTAGACGAAAGACTACGAGGAAGAAATGTGAATTGGAGTTGGTTATAGAAATATTTTTTGGAGGCAGAGCTGCTTCAAAGACTACAAAGAAACAGCTCACTGGCTGAATTTAACCTCAGACATAGATCTCCAGTTTAATGCCCAGCCTCAGCACATAGGACACATTTAAAATGTAAACTCATTTATTTAAGTAAAAACTGAATATTTGCTGCTACCGGATTCTCATATGTGAGGATTTTGCTGATTTAATGTCACAGAAAATTGGGTTTTTAGCAGCATGTCAGACACATCATCCATAATGACAATTGTACGTTCAGGAATATATGTGCTATCATTATGCTAGCGAATACAAGCTAAATGTCAAAGTTAAGCGATTAAGGTCTGGTAGCACTTTACATTACACCTCGGGTATAACATTGCTATCATGGGGTAATAGTTAATTAGTTAAAACAGGTAATAGATTATGTATAACAATTAAATAATATGTAATTACCAATGAAATAACTTGGTATTAACATTAGGTTCATCTAAATAATATTAGACTAAAATATATGTAACAGGCTAAGGAGCAAAAACAAAGGCAAATAATTAATATGGTGACATACTACAATGATTACAATGATTAAATGTATCCATTGTATTCCAAACATTCCCTTTTGTTTTAACGTCTGTCTAAGCTTGTTACCTGAAAATACTTAGTTTGTGTAATAACCGTGAGTCAGGGCTGCAGAATGCTAAACTATATCATAATAATGCAAAGAGCTATTTTCAAAACCTGCATTTTTAGGCAACTTAGGGGCAACACTGACATAGTATTTATGATCTTTACGGAAAACATGCTCATATACGCATCAAGCAGATATAAAATATTAGTCAAGTATTCAGTTGCCTTTTAGCATTGTTTTGATCTTCATTAACTCAAAGGGGAAATACTGTATCTGTCTCCTTTGCAGCTAAATGCTTCACTATGTTCATTAGCTACTCTGTAACTTTGTTCATATATATATCATACAAATATTGAGCAACATTAATTGATATGTGATTGATATATATAAGCTAATTTATAACACTTGATCGTCATGAATCCTGTTAGGAAGTGGTTTTCTGTCACATTCAAGTAACAATGTCTCAATTCACTGGAAATGAAGCTAAACTCAGAGAAAGATCGAGGCCTAAAAAGACAAAAGACAGAAAGAGACATGGGGAGAAGACTCGATCAGTGGAGGAAATATTGAGCAATACATAGAGAGCAGACTGCAATAATATTAACAGAGGAATAACCGCAACACATTTTTATTTCATCTGTCTGTCTATCCTCTCCTGGACCGACCAATTGTCTTTTCCCAGTACCTTTGCTTTGGTATTACTATTCCTCTCACCTCTTCTGCTAAAGCTACCAGCCATCTATCCTTCTTTTCTGTTTATTTATTTATTTACCTTGTCTCAACTCTTACTTCCTATTCGCCTTTTCCTTTTTCTCTTCTGATTTTCATATTCATCCCCATTCAACATTTTACCAACTGTCCGTCCCATTCTTCCAGTATTTTCTGGATTTTATAATATATATATATATATATAGAAATCTTCTGTACTTGCAATACTGGTCTGGCGCCAACTCTGTGTTTCTTCAATGTGTTAAATCTCCTGGCTATATCAGTCTGTATATATCTTTTTAAATGTTTGTGATAGATGTTAGCTTGCACCATCAAAATCAGTTAATTCACTAGATAGCTGCATCTGTCATTCATACATGCTTCTGGTGCCGCTTGGTGAAATCAGGACTTCATTCTTACATTAATATTTTACTGTGTCTTAACATCATACTGCGAACATGTTGTGCTTGTTTGAGTCTGTGTTGAACTTGGCCGCCTCCTGCGCATAGCCGCCTGTCAAGTCATGCTCGCCGGCTTTCCCATTTCTCTTGTTCTAATTCAGTCCTCCGCCATCTGTCTCCCCGCTCCTATCTGTATTACTACTTCTTCTCTCTCATTCCTCATCTCCATCTCCACCCTTATTCTGCTTTCTTTTGCTACGTCACTCTCATTTGCTCCTCTCTGCTCTCTGCTCTCTCATCTCCATCTCCATCGCTCCCTCTCAGCTTGTGTAAAGAGATAAAGTGCGCTGCTCTCTTGCATTATCAAGCCATCCGTCCACTAACTGCACACAGCTGTTATTACAGCCAGAGTACAAAGGACAGAAGGAGAGAGTGCCTATCACTTTATCGTGCCCATCTCTCCATTTCTCTGACATCTCTAGGCTTGGATACTTCTCCTGTAGTTGTTATGAGGACAGCAGGAAGCACATCAGAATGCTAATTTTGTAAACAGAACATACCAGGGGATCTCAGACAGGATTTGCATTTGAATCAGTAAATGTCAAAGATTTCCTGAAAGACAACCGATGCTGAAGTTGTGGCTCTGTGCAGAACTCTGGAGAAAGCATGTTGCTAACACTGACAGGACTGTTGCATACCTTTGTTTCCCCACAAAGACCACCTGGTGTTAAAGAGGTGTACTGATTTCACCATATGGTGACTGTCATGATGTCTTATCATCCTGTCTTGACATGACAAGACATGAAATTACATAGATGACATTACTTCTGTTGTTACGGCATGAAATGACACAAAACCTCTTATGACACAACACATACATGACATGATTTGAATCATCTTGTCACAACAGGTGCATCTTTCATTGACTTGTCCTGATGTGAATGATAACATATGTAATGATATATACATATATTAGTTTGGATGGCATGGCGTGAGTTGAATCTACATGTCTTTTGATACAACACACCATGACATATTGTTATGGCATGACCAGCGGCAGTATGAAAGAATGGACAGCCTGTGTGACATCACCCGTAGGTTTCCAAAACACCATTTTGAAGCTGAACATATGCGAAAAACAAAACCTTCTGTAACTAACCGATTTTGTAGATGAACTAAAAGTATTTAAAGTTAAAAGCCATATAACCTGGGTTCAGTTCAAAGACCCAGCTCCCGATTTACAGATTACTGTATATTAACATCTTATGGTCACAATCTTGAAATGACCATAAGAACAGGCAGAAATGGCTAAAGGGACTTTTATTGGCTGGATATCTCTGTCGCTCTGCCACTAGGACATCAGGGACAGGTTTGAAGTACAACAACTGCTCCTTTAGCTTGAAAGGATCGCCTCCCCATGGAGGTTTTCTGAGAGGAGACACAATGACCTACAGCACACTGGATTGGACAGACTACATATCCTAACTGACATGGGAACACTCAAGGATCCCCCAGGAGTAGCGGGTGGAGAGTAGTACATTTGGGCTACTCTGCTTTCTCTGCTGGAACTACAGCCTGACCAAAATGTGTGGCAGGAAATGGATGGATAGTTTTCAGCTAACCTTGTGAAAATATGTTGTGTATTTCCAGCCACAAAATCCATATTAGGTTGGTTTTGGAAAGCCTCGGCAAACAAGATTTAAGCTTTGTTAGAGCAACATTTAGACACGTAATGAAATCAATAGAAATAGTGAATGCAGGTGGAGTGGAATAACTTGTAGTGTGATACTTCCCAAAAGGATTGTCGCACAAGCTTTTTCCACTGTGAGAAGAAGTAGCCTAACCAAATTTACGCTGTCACACTCATAGTCATTAGACACTTCACACCATTACACCTTCTCACCTCATATTGAGTGTTGCCATTCATACACAGTTTAACTACTTTTTTTTCCCTCAAAAGTAATTTGCACTTAAATTGAGGTAACACAGGAAGCATTCATTTGAGAATTCCCACATGACACCAAAATACTGCTAATGTAATGATTGCTGATGCTGATTATTCCAGGACTGATGCAGCTTTAGGTGTCATGGCTCTGTACAACTCACATATGGCTGTCCTTACAGCTTAGCAGCATAAGCATGGTGTAGACTTTGCACACAGACACCAAACTCAAAGTTCATTGGAGCCCAAACAATCATTACGCGCCACATTAATGACTTTCTGTGAGCGACTTACTGGTTTGGACTGGATTTCTTTGGCATAGAGGGGTTGCAGGAACTCAGAGTCCCCTTCCAGTTTCAGGCCCTTCTCTGTTATTCTGAGGTTGCCCATGCCGTCCTGTCAAGAACAAAGACACAGTCACAATTAGTTCATATTCTCTTCTGGTGTTTTTAGAGCAAGTAAATATCAACTGCTCATGCATTTCACACATATCATCAAACATAAATAAAATGCAATTTCTTAAAAAAAAGTGATTGAAAAGATGAGACAGAGTTTGCTGCCCCAATCCCCCTCAGACAGATCAACCATATGGCCTTCTTGATAACATGCAACCTGTTGTCACGTGACCAAAGTTTACTTGGTTGAAGTGATTACAGAAAAAGGTAAAAAGTGAACTTTGAGTGTGTTTCCAACGCCGTTAAGCAGGCATTAAACAAGTTAAAGAGTTTTATGTTTTTTTATTCATTATTTATTTTTTTTATTTTTGCTGCCATCATCAACATCAACATGTGCAGCAGTTGTATTCCTCTCATGTATTTCCTGCCAATATGGTGCAGAGCCATGAACACAAATCTCTGGCTGCATTCAACACCTGCACCTTTTATTTTCTGACACCTGCAGTTTGATCACAAACACCTGCTATTTACCTGTGTGTCAAGACAGCTGCATGGGGGAAAATTAAACTTAATATCACACGCCTGATGCCGTGAGGAAAGATGTTATTTTGTGACACACTCTCAGATCACCAGCTACGCTACAAACTCTGAACACTGTACACGAACCATATTAGACTCATTAAACTGTCTCCGTGGTTTACCAGCAGCTCTAATCTCGTTTAATCTTTTTTATTGCAGTGTTGGTGGTTCAAACTTTACTTCAACATTAAGATTACAAACAGATATATTGGCGAACATAATGGACGTATCGTGTATATTAACCCTCGTATTTTCTTCCCATTTACTACGCACCTTTTGTCCTCCCGGGTCAAATTGACCCGGTCTGTTTTGACTGCTTATAAAGCATGAGGTATAAAATGATCACCAATTTTTTTTGTTTCACCTTTTCAGTGAACTTATTTCCAACACATTCATATATATTTTATACTTATTTTTGTAATTTATGGTATGATAGACCTCATTTACATAAAATTAGACCTAATTTTTGAGAGAAAAAAAAACAGAAATTTTGAATTATTTTCACCATAGTTATGATCAGAGGCACAAAAATTTATGGAATATCACAGGCTGGAATATGTCAAAGTTTAGTCAGGATATTGTGTTGAAACTACTTCAATTTTTTTGCTGGCAGAAAATAGTCACACCTGTTGTCTTCCCGGG